>OZ002740.1:181718228-182955558 GCA_963924295.1 Dioctria rufipes
GAAAGCTGTATGTAAAGAAAAATAAATTTCCATCCAGTGACATGATGAACCTCATGGGGCGCCTCAGCGAGGGAGCATAGGCAACAAAAGTATGTAAGTTATGTCACCCATTTGTTGTTTTTTTTAAAGATTTACTAACTTTAGTTTTGGACTATTGAACTCAATTTTAATTAGCTTATTAATATCATAAACAGATTCTAGTATTATTCGTACCTACCTTAGTTTGGGATTATTGAACACAAAATTTTCATTAACTTATAAGATTAATATCATAAACAGATTCTAGTATTATTTGTACCTACCTTAGTTTTGGATTATTGAACACAAAATTTTCATTAACTTATAAGTGTTTAAGTATAAGAGTGATTTTCCAGGATTTCTAACCAATAACACCAAAAACAAATGTCTTGTGAAACATAACTGCGACATGCGAAATTTAGGAAAAACCACGATTCGAACCCACGACCTGCTGTCTATAAACCAAGTTCTTGCCACTACACCACGATCACCTTTGGAACTAGTTCACAGTTTTAGATTTAAATTTTAAGAAACCACAATCTTTCAATTCATACAAAGAAAATGTTTTATTACTATTGTTTATAGATATCTACATACATAGTTTCTTCAATTCAATTTCACAGAATAATAAATACAAAATAATTTAAATTTAAATTACAAGCCCAATTTTTAGAACTTTTATTTAAAGCTTGCACCACTATACAAAACTACGAGCGCTGTTCAATCGATTTAAAGATTTCCAGATAAAAACTTAGATTTCAAATTTTTAAGAGATGATTTCGATAAATTTTACTGTCCGTCGCGATCAAAGGCTTTACTTCGACTGTCTCTAATCTCCTTTCCTTTCCAATTTTTCCAGCTTCGGAATTTTCTCGAATTTTCCCCTATGAATTATCGGTAAATTCATCATCTGATTAAATTCAAATATGTGTATATGGTAACGTTCCAATAAATGTTTAAGACAGAAAATGTGTCTTTCTCTTTTACCATGTCTGTTTCAATTTTCATATTGGCCATTTCATTTCTCGAGTTTATGGGATCTGATCATCGATATTTTATAGCATCATTCGATGATAATGAAATAATAACTTGACGAGAAAAGAAAGAAAAAGGGAGATGAGACAAGTGATGACAAATGTCAACTGAAATAATAAATAAAGAGTGTTGTGTTGTATGGTGGTGGCACAAGTAAATCTGAGTAAGTATACAAAACAAAATCTAAGATTGAAATTTCAAGTAGGTAAACTAAACTAATTCTCATTGATTAATTATTTTTCAGACTTCAAAAACATTAAATACAAATTCATTACGGACAGCAAGTAAGTTCATGGAATTATAAAGAAAAACAATAAAAAAAAAGGGAAAACACAATGCCTTTAGATAAGTACAAACAAATAAATTAATATTAAATATGATACTTTGTGTGCCTTCCATTTACTTTTTAGACTGATTGGTCGCAGAAACTTCTTCACGGAACATACTCCCCGCTTTGGAACCATTGAGGTTACAATGAGTAAATGAGTTCATACGCCTTGTATTGGTGTTATATTTCCAAGTGTGTAATGAGGAATCCATCAAGGTACGACTAGTTTTGATTTCCTTCCAACAGCTGATGCATTCTGGAAATATGAGCAGAATATCGGGATGGACTATCTGGATTGCAATTAGGAATTGGGAAGGATTCGAATGAATTTGGGCTAGTATGATGGCATGTAAGTTAATAATGACACTGCTTTGATATAGGTATAAGTTTTTTTTTTTATATACATATGTATAGTCGAAGTAAGCCTGAATAGACGAACGATTTAGTCTTTCGTTTCTTCACTAACTGTTGGAGTACCGCGCGATTCGTTTTTTAATGTTTCGATTGGCAGCAGGCATATTTTCGTTACCAGCCGTTTAAATATCGCATTTTGCGTTTGCACTGTTACTACGCGCACGAGATTATCAGTTCCGGGATGTGTTTCAATAATACGACCTAGCATCCAACGTGAGGGTGGTATATTGTCTTCTTTTATGATGACGAGCCTTCCTACTTCAAGATTATTACATAATTTTGTCCCCTTTGGTCTCTGTTGCAATCGGCTTAAGTATTCTGAGTACCATCTTTTCCAGAAGGACTGATATAATTGTTGCAAATATTGCCATCTATCTAGTCGATGCATGTTAATATTTAAGATTTAAGGTTCTGGAGGTGTGATTAGAATATCTCCAATTAAAAAGTGAGCCGGAGTTAGAGGTGTTAAGTCATTCGGATCACTGCTTATGGGGCATAATGGTCGCGAGTTTAAGCACGCTTCGACTTGTGCTATAACAGTGCTGTGTTCTTCATATGTTAAACGTGAGTTTCCGATTATTCTTTTCATGTGGTACTTTGTAGAACGCACGCCGGATTCCCATAGTCCACCCATATGAGGAGAGCTTGGTGGTATAAAATGCAACGTTACACCTTCAGTTTCTAAAATGGATGCTACGTCGGAATTTAGTGCATCTGCCATTTGTTACTTATATCGAGTGAGGATAGTGTTGGCTCCAACAAAATTCGATCCGCAATCGCTGTAAAGGTCTGAGCATAATCCTCTTCTAGAAACAAATCTTCGAAAGGCTGCGATGAAACCTTGAGATGTCAAATCGGTCATTATTTCTATGTGTAACGCCTTGGTCGCCATGCAGACTAAAATTGCAAGATAACCCTTGTATAATTTTGCACCTCTACCTTTATGCCTTTTGATTTCGAAAGGACCGCAATAATCCACTCCCGTGTGACTAAATGGCCTTGACATCCGTACTCTAGGAATCGGAAGATCGCCCATTAATTGTTGATGTGTTGCCATTTTTTGTTTATAACAATTTATACATATGTGTATAATACAACGAATTGTGGTTCTGGCATTCAGTATCCAAAATTTTTTGCCTATGTAATTCATCATCAGCTGAGCTCCTCCATGCAATGTCTGTCGATGACCGTTTTCAATGATTAATCTTGTCAAATGACTTTTATCGGGCAGTATAATAAAATGTTTCTCATCATAGGCTATATTCGCATGCCTTAATCTTCCTCCCACTCTTAGGAATCCCTCATTATCTATGAACGGAGTTAATTTTATTAAGCGACTTCGAGTGTTGATGATTAAGTTTTTTGTTAAACTGTGGATTTCTTCTGCAAAAACTCGATTCGCTATAAAAGAGTTCCATTTGGCCGGGTGTCCCTTTAACCATGTGAGTACAATCTCCGAGTCAGTCCAAGCAAACGTTTGAGTAGGACTGGTAAGTTTCAAAGATCTTATGACGTAGTTCACAAGCTTGGCTAGAAGTGCCGCCCCACATAACTCTAGTTTTGGTAACGAAACAGTTTTTATAGGTGCCACCTTTGTTTTGGCAGTTAGTAAGGCTACAGTTCTTTCACCATTTTCACTTGTGCTACATATATAGACGACGGCAGCGTAGGCTTGCATTGACGCATCCGAGAATCCATGAATTTCGATGTTTGTACTTGATCCTGAAAGATATATCCATCTTGGAATATGAATTCCTGTAATGTGACTACTTTCGTTTCGATATTTCAACCATTCTGTAGCGAGTTTTTCTGGTATTACATCATCCCAGTCAATTTGACCTAACCACAGCTTTTTGATCATCATTTTTGCTATGATAATAATAGGTGACAGCCATCCCAGGGGATCAAAGAGCTTTGAAACATCCGATAAGATTGTACGCTTCGTTAAAATTTTGTTGTTGTCACCAAACTTAATGGTATATAACAATGAATCATTGTGAGCATTCCAATATAATACTAATGCTTTTACTTTATCACTAATAGTAATGTTGAGTGCTGACTGACTTTCTCTTAAACCTTTAGGAATGCCTTCCAAGAATATTGAGGAATTCGACGCCCACTTCCTGAGTTGAAAGCCGCCAGATTGCATTAAGTCACGAATTTGCGATGACTTTTCGATGGCTAGCTCAATGGTATCCGCACCAGACAGTAAATAATCTACGTAAAATTCAGTCAAAGCAGCTGCTGAACCCATTGGATATTTTTCTTGCTCATCTAAGGCCAATTACTTGAGAATGCGAGTAGCCAAATATGGTGCACTCTTGGTCCCGAAGGTTACGGTTTGCAATCTGTAGTCTTGTATAGGAGTTTCGGATGATTGTCGCCAAACTATTCTCTGAAACTCTGCATGTGGCTTGATGACTCGAATCTGCCTATACATCTTTTCTAGATCAGCAGTAAATGCTACAGGAAATCTTCGCCATGTGAGTAATAGAGATGATAACTCATCCTAGTAGGTCCTTTCAACAAGATGTCATTAAGAGATGTTCCACTAGATGTACGGCTAGACGCGTTGAAAACTACGCGAAGCTTGGTTGTGGTGCTGTCCTCCTTAGTGACTGAATGATGAGGTAAGTAACATGAAATCAAAGTAACAGGATTCTCATTTGTCATATGTTCTCTTTCAGGTATAACTGGTTCCATGTGATACAATGATATGTATTCCTGCAGACATTTGGAATATTCTGCTTTCAAGTCTGAATTACCCTTAAAACGATTTTCCATCTGATGTAATCGAGCTACAGCGCTTCCTCTAGAATTTCCTAATTTCTCAAATGCGTTTTCTGTACAGAATGGGAGTTCAACAAAAGAACGTCCATCAGTTCTGCGTGCATGAGTTCTTTGGAAAATGTCTTCGCATCGTTTTTCTTCTTCAGTCCACTGCTTCTCTACGGATATCTCCTCCATTTCCCAAAATTGTCTCAATTGTTCATCAAGATCAGTAGTCACATGAAAACTGTTCATAGTTACCGTTTTCTCCCTTGATTCTATCTTTCCAGATAGTATCCATCCTAAGGTGGTTTCTTGTGCAATTGGAGTGCCTTCATTTCCCTTTATAATGCCATTCATTATGATGTGTCCGAAAACATCAGCCCCAAGTAAGATGTCTATTTTTGCAGGTTGATAATACGAAGGATCTGCTAGCTGTAGACCCTGAATGTGTTTCCAATCCCCGACGAATATTCTCGTTGAGGGCAGAAGATAAGTCAATCTACGAAGCTCTAAAGCGGACATGTCAACTGATAGATCTTCATTGAATAATGATTTGAGAGTGAAGTTAACACGAGCATTTATTTGTCCTGCATCAGTTTGACCTACTCCGGATATGTTTGCTCTGACTGATTCACCCTTTAGTTGTAAAGCTTGAACAACTATTTCAGTCACCAATAAGACCTGAGATCCTGGATCTACTAGTGCTCGAAATACTTGTTCTTTTCCAGATGGTGATACTAGCTTCATAATCGCGGTTGCTAATAAAATATGATGGGTTTGGGGTTCCTCATTGACTATCAGTGAGTTTAAATTGCATGAAGTTGAGGTACTTTGTTGAGGCGTGAATTTTGAGGCTGTTGGCGATAAATTTGAAGGCGATGTCAAGGAAGATGTTGCTTGGGCACTTGGTATTCGATGTTGATTCTCTCTAACCACAGTACGGCTCTGATCGGTAGTCCATTTTAAAGAATTTGGATTTCTGTCTCTAATATCTGCATTTCGATGTAGTAACGAGTGATGTCTTTGTATACAAGATAAACATCGCTGTTGACTCGGGCAATTAGCAATCATATGTCCTTGCCCTAAGCAATTTATGCATAGGCCCTTTACCTTCACAACATTTAGCTTTTCAGAAGGTGATAGAGAAGAAAACTTTGGACACTGACGTATATTATGATTATCTGAGCAAAAGTTACAAGTCATCTTGGCTGTAACATGAAATGATTGATTTGGGTTCTTAGGTTTAACATTATGAAAACGACAATCTTTTCAAGAACTAATTTTCCGTTGAGTAACGGCTTCTAAGGTTCTAAATCTAGCCTCTAAAAATTCTTGCAATTCATTCCAAGGAGGAATTTGCTTACTTTTACTAATTCCTTGCTCCCAAAGTTCGTGGGTTTCAGATGGAAGTTTTTGGGTGATTATGTATACAATAATAGCATCCCAATTCGAGGTATCTATTTCTAAATTTGTCAAAGCTTGTAAGCACTCAGTCGTAGTGTCTAACAGATTTTTTAAACCTTGTGCAGTTTCGCTAGATACACTGCTTTGAGATAAAAGGGTTTTCAATTGAGCATTGATTAGTACTCGTTTATTGTCATATCGATCAATTAATAAATTCCATGCAGCATCGTAGTTGCTACTTGTGACTTGAAAGTGGCGTAGTAAATTTTCAGGTTCTCCTACTAAATGTAATTTAAGGTACTGTAATTTCTGAACTGGTGATAATGTTTTATTTTCGTGTATCATGGTCTTAAAGAGATCATGAAATGTTGACCACTTTCTATAATCACCGCTGAATTTTTCTAAATAAATTTTCGGGAGCTTAATTAAGCTTTCCCTGCTTTGGTATGGAGTAATAGTAATTTTATCATTATTAACCTGAGGGAGAGTGGGCGGTGGAGGAAATTCACGCTGAAATCTTTCGTGTATTGCGGCATAATTATCCATAAAAAAGGTATCCATCTCTGAATACATATCTTCTTCAAAATACTTGTGCTGAAGAAGAGGCGAATTACTGGCTAACGAAGCTTTTAATATAAGGGTTGCTAGATGATTACTCTTAAATTTGTTGTACAATTCTTGAAAATCGATTAATCTTTTCTGATGATAAGTGTGGGTTCGTCTATCCACACCATCCTTCTTATAATTTTCGATAAACCTTTTCAATAGGTCAATGAAGGCGATTTGCCTGTTCAACGATTTTTCCATTATTTCCACTAAATTTTATTTTGATTTCAAGATTTAATGTTGATTAATAAGATGAAAATGACTTACCAACAATATATTTTCGGGTTTTGATTTCCAGAAAGCTCCGGTTCGAATTCAAGTTTAGAGAAAGCTCAAGTTCTCTAGAATGTTCACGGGTTGCTGAATTTCAATCGAGATTTTCTTAATCCTTATCAAAACAGCTCGGATTTACACATATCCGGCTCGAAGGACCAAAATGTTTAAGGATAAGAGGGATTTTCCAGGATTTCTAACCAATAACACAAACAAAAATGTCTTTTCAAACAAAACTGCGACATGCGAAATTTAGAAAAAACCACGATTCGAAGCCACGACCTGCTGTCTATAAACCAAGTTCTTGCCACTACACCACGATCACCTTTGGAACTAGTTCACAGTTTTAGATTTAAATTTTAAGAAACCACAATCTTTCAATTCATACAAAGAAAATGTTTTATTGCTATTGTTTATAGATATCTACATACATAGTTTCTTCAATTCAATTTCACAGAATAATAAATACAAAATAATCCAATTTAAATTACAAGCCCAATTTTTATAACTTTTATTTAAAGCTTGCACCACTATACAAAACTACGAGCGCTGTTCAATCGATTTAAAGATTTCCAGATAAAAACTTAGATTTCAAATTTTTAAGAGATGATTTCGATAAATTTAACTATCCGCCGCGATCTAAGGCTTTACTTCGACTGTCTCTAATCTCCCTTACTTTCCAATTTTTCCAGCTTCGGAATTTTCTCGAATTTTCCCCTATTAATTATCGGTAAATTCATCATCTGATTAAATTCAAATATGTGTATATGGTAACGGTCCAATAAATGTTTAAGACAGAAAATGTGTCTTTCTCTTTTATCATGTCTGTTTCAATTTTAATATTGGCCATTTAATTTCTCAAGTTTATGGGATCTGATCATCGATATTTTATAGCATCATTCGATGATAATGAAATAATAACTTGACGAGAAAAGAAAGAAAAAGGGAAATGAGACAAGTGATGACAAATGTCAACTGAAATTATAAATCAAGAGTGTTGTGTTGTATGGTGGTGGCACAAGTCAATCTGAGTAAGTATACAAAACAAAATCTAAGATTGAAATTTCATGTAGGTAAACTAAACTAATTCTCATTGATTAATTATTTTTCAGCCTTCAAAAACATTAAAAACAAATTCATTACGGACAGCAAGTAAGTTCATGGAATTATAAAGAAAAACAATAAAAAAAAGGGAAAAACACAATGCCTTTAGATAAGTACAAACAAATATTAATATTAAATATAATACTTTGTGTGCCTTCCATTTACTTTTTAGACTGATTGGTCGCAGAAGCTTCTTCACGGAACAATAAGATTAATATCATAAACAAGTGCTAGTATTATTCATACTTACCTTAGTTTTGGATTATTGAACTTGAACTTTAGCACCACAAATTTTGAAATAATTGAATTAGAAGGTCTATCGTCGTTCGTCTGGCCATCTTGCTCTTTCCTTCTGAAGAGTTAAACATATAGGCAACTATGACGTCCGCTATCATATGATCTTGTCGCTTAAGTGTCTATTTTAGTTAGATCCTATTGTCACAATGTATTTGCATAATTAAGTTTAGATTCGAACAATGCTCGGTGTACCTAAAATAGCTCTAGCATCATGTATGGATGAGAACTTGTGAAATTTTATTATTAAAAGAATTGATTAAAGTACTTTGCTATACAGAATGAATTTATAACGTAATGGCGAGTTGATTTTTCCTCATTCCTTTCTTCACCATCCTGAGGTCCTCACACATGGGATGACGGTGGCCTAGTCTCGTTTGCTCTCTTTACTTTGGACGATTGTGCCACCCAAAGTCAATGGGAGGATGGGGCTTGGCCAAGAAGGCATGCCATCTGCGCCTTCATGGGAATGCAGGTAAGTGACGTAAAGTCCCTTCAGGACTGAATGAGTGCGAGGCTTTCGTATGGAGGCACGAAAATCTTTCTTTTGATTATGGTTGGTGACAAGCGGCAGGTTATTTCGGGAACTCCCCCACACTCTCCGCCACCCTTAGCCGAGGTGCTAGCGTGCCGCCCTGTACTATCGCTGTCATCGAGTGATCTGTCAGCTCATGCTGGCAGTTTGGACTTCACGTCCTGACCATTCACTCTCAACATACATCCATAACAAAATGGCGCCCAACGTGGGGCCACCTCAGTTGGACTTCGGTGTCTAATTATGACTTTTACCGAGGACTGCGATTACTTGAGAGATGGACATTTGGCTGTTAGCTAAATAGTCTGACTCGGTAATCGCACAATCGGTGGAAGTTATATGCGGACCTTAGTCTAATGGTTTGTTATTGTTATTTATTTTTAATGATAATGATTAAAGTAACGTAATGCTTTGGAAGTTTTTTTTTAATTGAAAGCTCGATTTTAGGTTTGATTTCGGTCAAGCCTCAAGTCTGAACTGTTGGTTTTTGATTTTTTTTTATGACCTTTCCCGTTGAGGGTTAGCTTCGGGAAGTGAGGGAGGAATCACATGTTTTGATAGGAATTTTTTTTGTTGAAACGCTCGATCGGACGTTTGTGACCCTGTTGATTTTTCACACTTTTTGGAACGCATTAATTGAACTTTTTGAAAGAAAACTTTTATTCGAAGAGTTACTATCTCTTCAGAACGTTTGGATTTTCGTTTGTTAAATCGGTACTTCTGGTAACTCAATTTGGTAAGACTCTGCTAACTTCTCCGAGCCTTTGAATTTTTTTGAATTATTTTTGGAACTTCTTCGAACGTTTGGGAAGAAATTTTGTTTTGAATTTTAGTACAATTTCGCCGGACATTTGGGAAAAAATTTTTTTTTGTCTGGGACTTTAGTATCTTGTCCCAATCTTCAATCTTTAAAATCATTACTTGACTATCTCCATTGCTAAAGGGCCTGTTCATTTTTGAACTGCTGGACTCTTTAGATTTCCTTGACATTCCTTGCAAACCTTTGGTTTGTGAAATTTCCCTGACTTACGTCTAAATTCATAATGGCTACACAGAGGACACCACCTCCTGGGCAGAACGGTGTGACTATGTTGCGTGAGCCATGCACGATCTGTAGAGATATAAGTTGGTCAGCTGAACAGAAACCAGTCATGACCACGTGTGGACATGTCTTTCATGAGGCATGTATCCAGACCTGGATAGGCGAGCATTCCAGTTGTCCTAACTGTAGACGCCGCCTCACGCCACAGGACCTCACTGGTTACACTGGTACCTTTCCTAAAAGAACGAATAAGGTGAAGCCCGCGAAGTCAGCTAGGCGCGATTCATTGCCGACCTTTGACTTGCCTACCTTCGAATTACCACCACCGAATCGACGATCTTTATCACCAGGAATGCCCGATTTGCACTCAAGGACTTTTGTAGACACGAGTCCACGACAGGATAGTCCAGCGCGTACAGCTCAAGGCCATTCCCCAGCTACGGATGGGTTGATGGCAGGCTTACGCTTACAAATGCAGGACTTGGTACGTGAAGGTCTCGAACAGAGTCTCTATGTTTTGCGGACTGAGTTAGTAAATAGTTTCCGTCAGCAGGTAGCAGCCGCAATGCCACTAATAGACTTTTCACGACCTCCTCCGGCTATGGGTAATCCCAGACCATCTGACGATTTTCCTAATCTGCATAGACAATCCTTTAATCGACCTTCATCAGCTTTTGGTCAGCCTAGAAGTCAGCCTGCACCAAACTTTGTACCACCTCCACCACCGCCACCTCATCATGCCACTACAGGCACAGAACCTCGACGTTCTGGCAGCCCTATCCGCAGGTGGAATATATCCGGTGACAGCTCTCGGCTCACATTCGATGAATTTGTATTTCGGGTAGAAGCCTTGACTTATTCGGCTTTGGAAGGAGACTTCGACCTGTTGATGCGGCACATGATGACTCTGCTTTCTGGACCAGCAATCGACTGGTACTGGTCTCTCCTGAGGCAAAATTCCACGCCGTCATGGGAGTATGTGAAAGCAGCTCTATTAGCTGAATGGGGAGTCCCCAAAGACGATCTTAAGGTCAAGGTCCAGCTTATGTTGCGCAAGCAGAAAGCAGGGGAGTCATTTGCTACGTACTAACAGCACCTGGTATAGCTACGAGACCAACTGCAGAACCCGTTGCCAGACGTTGAATTTTTGGAAATAGTCAAATCAAATTTACTGCCAGAGATCCAAAACAAAATTTGTTTGCATCCTACAAACACCATCCACCAGCTCAGAATTCTTGTGAATCAAATTCAAGCGACGCAGCAGCGCATCGCGACAGCAAGTAGTTGGAACGCTTATCGCGGACAAAGAGTCAGTGAGGTGGATGGATACTATTCGACTGAGGCTGAACTGAATACGTCACCTGAACGCAGTGAGGAAGTCTCACTATCTGCTATTTCAACCCCTAAAAATGTAACCTGCTGGAATTGTGACCAGCCCGGTCACTTTTACCAAGATTGCCGGCAGGAACGACAAGTTGTGTTCTGTTACGGATGTGGACGGAAGAACACCTTCAAGCCAGATTGCATTCAATGTCAACAGAAAAACTTCAGACGGGTCGGGAATACCACCACCTCTTTCCGACCGGCGTTGACATCACGAGCAATCAATGCAACGAACACTCCAGTTCAAGCCTTGAATAAGGAGGAAGGTCCGCTCCATTAGCAGACACTAGCGATAACTCCCTGATATGTCCACTGATATCATTCAGTGACTCTGATGATATTAGTAAAACACCTGATTTCACAATTACTTCATTGGCAGAGGCGGAGAACATGATTGACTTCTCCGCAGATCTTCAAGCTCCCATTTCCACTTCTGGGGAGCCTATGACATTATTAGACACTTCTTTAGAAGAGTCTTTAATCTTCGATGTCCCGTTGACACCTATAGCACGCATAGCTGACAAGGTTACTGAGCAGGAGATTTAGCCTCCTGTCTTTCTGTTTTGAAACGGCCACCAAGCTCTGAGAAGACGAGTGGGCGTGAGCCAGTTTTACATCCGCTGACGCCGTATCATACGTGTCTGCGGAAATACAGAGCAGCAAGAGGCCGAATTTTCTCCTCGGTGGCGGAGTTAGCTGACATTATGTTTCCTGACCTGGATATGAGACCGAAAAAGAAACGATCAACTGTTCGTTGGCGGGAATACTGTCGACGCATGAAACTAGAAAGAAAAAAACTGGCACAGATTTCCGTGTCGATACCAGACGACATTCGACCGTACGCCAAAGTAAAGCTGCTCGGGCGAACTGAGAATGGATTACTTGATAGTGGTGTCACTGTCAGTATTCTAGGCCAGGGAGCTCTAGAGAAGCTTGCGGAAGCAGATGTCGAATGGAAGAAGTATCAGACACAGGCCCAGGTAGCTAATGGTGCTATGACGACTGTGCATGGTCATGTGAACTTGGACTTCACTTTCCGTTATAAGGCCCACAACGTACGTTTTTATGTGGTTCCTGGGCTCACACAGGCACTATATCTGGGAATAGACTTCTGCCGTTTATTTGGGTTGGCTCCAGATGTCCTGGGTATAGTCGCAGAAGTGAATCCAAGTGTAATAGCTACCTCTGACATCGACTGCCATATTCTTTCTAGTCTCGACCAACAACGCTTAGAAGCCACCAAGCAGCTTTTCCCCTCTTTCGCCTCTCTAGGCCTGGGAAAAACATCATTGGTCACTCACAGCATTGAAACGAATGACGCAGCTCCGATAAAACAGAGGTTTTATCCGATTTCACCGGCAGTACAAAGTTTGATGGATGCTGAATTGGGACGAATGCTATCACTGGGTGTGATATAGAAGAGCCAGAGTCCTTGGAGCTCTCCAGTTGTTCTGGTAAGGCAGCCTGGACAGGTTCGGCTTTGTTTTGACGCCAGAAAGGTCAACTGTGTTACGAAGAAGGATGCCTATCCGCTACCGTAGATAGACGCACTTCTGAGTCGACTTCCTCCGGCAAACTACATAACGAGCCTGGACCTGAAAGACGCATTCTGGCAGATCCCACTAGACACTGATTCCAGAGAGAAGACCGCTTTTACAGTGCCTGGTCATCCTCTCTATCAGTACACGGTGATGCCATTCGGCCTATGCAACGCTCCACAAACGATGTGTTTCCTTATGGATAAAGTCATTCCTTTCGATCTTCGTGAGAACGTTCTCGTCTATCTAGACGATTTATTAATTCTCTCATCAGACTTTGACTCGCATCTCACGTTCCTATCCCGTGTAGCGAATTGTTTGAGGAAAGCTGGCCTCACTATCAACGTCGAGAAGAGCAAGTTTTGTATCAAAGAGACCAAATACTTGGGTTTTATTGTCGGAAAGGGAGGTATGAGAACTGATCCTGACAAAATTTCAGCTATAGTTTACTATCCGTCACCTAAAACTGTTCGGCAGACCCGACGCCTACTAGGTATGGCGGCATGGTATTGACGGTTCATCCCGAACTATGCTGATTTAACTGCCTCCATTACAGACACTGTGAAAAACCCTAGTCAGTTCAAATGGACACCTGAAGCCCGGACCACTCTTGATCTACTTAAACAAAAACTTACTTCTGCTCCGTTGCTGGTGAGTCCAAATTTCACCAAGCCGTTCGTCATCCAGTTCGATGCGAGCCAACAAGGTATTGGTGGAGTGCTGATTCAACTAGATGACGAGGGCCACGAGAAGCCAATAGCCTACGTCTCGAAAAAGTTGAACTCAGCACAAAGAAATTACACCGTCACAGAGCAAGAATGCTTAGCCGCTATCTTGAGAGTACAGAAACTCCGGCCCTTCATAGAACTCATGCCGTTTAAGATAGTGACTGATCATGCGAGCTTGAAATGGCTGATGTTTCAAAAGGACCTCAGCGATAGACTTGCGCGGTGGAGTTTGAAGCTTCGGGGCTTCGACTTCACTACTGAGCACAGGAAAGGAAGCCTGAACGTCGTCCCTGATGCGCAGTCGCGCATTCATTGTGACAGCCTGACCACAAATGAAGATCCTGGCCCGGAAGTTGACCTTAGTTCGCCATATTTCAATTCGTTGGAATATGAGGAACTGAGGCATAAGGTTAAAATGACTTCTGGCAAACTACCAGATCTTTGCGTCAGGGATGACTTCGTTTATATTCGAACGGTTCCGAGAACAGGCGATCCTATTCAGGAGGAAAAAGCTTGGAAGCTTTGGATTCCACGAGGGCTTGTCAACGACGTCATTTCAAGGGCTCATGATCCGCCGCTAGCTTCACACGGCGGTATAGGGAAAACACTGGAACGTCTGCGAAGACATCTGTACTGGCCACGAATGACAGTTGATGTCAGAAACTACGTAGGCGCCTGTGACGTGTGTAAGGAAACGAAAGCTCCCAATACTATTTTACGACCACCTATGAGAGTCCAGTCTGTGACAGAAAGACCATGGCAAAAGCTGTACATTGATTTTCTAGGTCCATATCCTCGGTCAGTAAAAGGAAATGTCTGCATCTTAATAGTTCTTGACCACTTTTCAAAATTTCCGATTCTCAAACCTATGAGAAAAGTGTCTTCACTCAATGTGTGCCAATTCATTGAGACTGAAGTGTTCCACGTGTTTGGAGTCCCGGAAATGATCGTCTCTGACAATGGAGTCCAGTTTTGCTCGACTCAGTTCACCAGATTACTGAAAAAGTATGGGGTGAAGCACATGCGAACGGCAGTCTACTCGCCGCAAACAAACGCCTCCGAGCGAGTAAATAGGTCTCTATTATCGGGGATTAGAGCATATATCAAGAAGGAACACACGAGATGGGATGAGAAACTAAGCAAAGTAGCTAGTTCCCCAGGAGCTCTTTCCCATCAAGCTACTGGTTTCTCTCCTTATCGAACACTCTTCGGTCAGCAAATGATGGGACGAAAATCTGTTAAATGTCGTGTTAGGGCCAAGAAAGGAAACGCTTATTATGAGCATGAGGATCTGCGGGGAGGACTGTTAGGAGTTTATCACGCCAAAGACATCAAGCAGTGATCACCATTAGAAAAATGTCTTCTATATACCTATTATCGTTATTCCTGGTAGCCCTAAGAAGGCATCCAGCCAGCTTCACTGGTAAACTATAGGATATCACGAGGCCCTCCTATTGCCCCGTCAATAGTGGGTGATATACCTGTTGAAATTCAATCTCATCAGCGCACCTCTACCTCTTACGAGTAGATAACCTTTTATAGTCCCTTCCGGATCGGCCTCATCAGGAGGAAAATTTTTCTTGTCTGTCCAGCTACAACATTTCGTTAATCGTCGGACATAGTAGTACTAAATCTATTCCTGGTAGCCCTAAGAAGGCATCCAACTAGCTTCACTGGTAAACTATAGGGTATCACGAAGCCCTCCTATTGCCCCGTCAATGGTGGGTGATATACCTGTTGGAATCCATTCCCATATTCGGCTGTCAGCATGCCACTACTTCGACGACGCCTTGGAGGCACACCCTTGAACAATCACGGTCTGAGATCGGGGTGAGATATTGCGCCGGGAAAGCTTAGTGATCAGTTGTTTAGGTTACTGATCGCAGGGCTTCCTCAGCATCTCGGTGAAAGAGGGCAGAGAGGCATCGACTGGCTGGATTTTTTGGGCTACCAGCTTGTCGATGTACCTCTGGCTTCCTACACGGAGAGGGATGTCGAGGTCTGGTCGAAGACTGACGGTACTTCAGGGATGTGTCTTCGATGCGTCATCGGTCAAGTAGAGTTCGAGTGATGAGGAATACGCATTGGGTCGTGGGTCGAGACACACATTGAGCGCCCGCAGAGATGAGGCCTATGTTTAAAACCAGCTAGCTCAGTCGACCATTTTTCAGCGTCGTCTGAACCACGGGTGGTGTAGAATACTCTGCATTGTTATGGTTGTAGCGTATTGCATATAGCAATATGCTACATTGACGATACTGAAGCATGTAGGCCGGCTGCGTTAAACAAACGCACCCCGATTGAGAGAAATGCTTCCTTCAGCTCGTGTGACATGCGGGTTTGAAAAAGAAAAAGAAGAAGCAGACGTCTCTGTCTTGTCTAAATTTCTGTAGTGAGTGCACGGATGAGAACAAAAACTTATTTTCCAAAAGCATCGGAGAGGACGTAAAACCTGTAAATCCGGCATAAAAAGAAAAAACAAAATCCGCACCAGCGAAAAATTTTCCGAAAGCAGCGAAATTCCAGAGGGACAGTCGCGGAACAAAAGAAATTTAAAGTTACGGCTGCCGTGACCTGCCCTAACACCCAGGCTTATCAAAGTGGATTATCTATTGCTTTTGGTGCTCAGAGCCTTTAAGTGCGACCGCATTAAAGAGGAATTGTGCTTTGGCAAAGTGTGTTCGGCAACTGTGTCTATCCAAAGGACAACGTCGCGTCATAGGCCGCTATCGGTCTGTAGTTCAGAGCAAGTTTTTTGTAGAAAAAGAATGAAAAAAAACTCCACCAGTGTTAGAGATCTAGTAAGATACACTGGCATCAAAATAATTACAATATTGATTGAAAATCACATAAAGTAGTGATCTCAACTTGACATTTTGCGCTAAACTTTTAGTGCCTATATACATCCTTGTATGTTTGACTGCTTCTGAATACAGTGTGTACTCTAAGCGCAATGTAAAAGAAGTCGAACATAAATAATGAGAGGTCAGATGGTAAGCTGAACCACGGCCGCCTGGAGACGGGATACAACAGCTAGGGATAAGGAACCAGCTAGTAAATTTTGCAAACGCTAAAAGATATGCCGCACGCGGAAGGAATCAACTCTGTTTATCAAATTGTTTCGCATGGAGAACATGTTCGTCCAACTATGATTCAGTCTAGTTAAGTAGATTTGTTCTTTTTATTATTGTATCTTGTGACATAGGTAGGACAGTCCGTTTACATTACGAATATTTCCTTTAGCTCGGAAATCTGTAAAGAAAAAAATTTTTTTTCATCCAATGACATGATGAAACCTCATGGGGCGCCTCAGCGAGAGAGCATCGGCAACAAAAGTATGTAAGTTGTGTCACCCATTTGTTTTTTTTTGTAAAGATTTACTTACTTTAGTTTTGGACTATTGAACTCAATTTTCATTAGCTTATAAGATTAGTATCATAAACAGATTCTAGTATTATTCGTACCTACCTTAGTTTTGGATTATTGAACACAACATTTTCATTAACTTATAAGATTAATATCATAAACAGATTCTAGTATTATTCGTACCTACCTTAGTTTTGGAGTATTGAACACAAAATTTTCATTAACTTATAAGATTAATATCATAAACAGGTGCTAGTATTATTCGTACTTACCCTAGCTTTGGTTATTGAACTTAAACTTTAGCACCACAAATTTTGAAATAATTGAATTAGAAGGTCTATCGTCGTTCGTCTGGCATCACGGGCCATCTTGCTCTTTCCTTCTGAAGAGTTAAACATATAGGCAACTATGACGTCCGTTATCATATGATCTTGTTGTTGGCAATACTGTCTGTAAAAGTAAACACACATAATTGATCATCTGCGATAATTATTTCAGAAAAATCAGTTTTATAAAGAATATTTCCAAGTAGTGGAATATTTTTCTTACTATTAACGAATAAAGTAATCCAAATTACTAGTTAGAATTATTTATAAAAAACCCTGAAGAGCTCTAAATTCCAATCTGAATGAGCTGAAGGAAATTTGACAGATCAGAGTGGACTGGACCTTGCCGCCAAATTTTTTATATGCAAAATTCAACACTGGTTGTTCCTTCAGGTAGGATAATTCTTACACAAAATTAGTACATGTTACTGCCGAAGTGAAATCTTATCTAAATATTCTAACAAAAACCACCTACTTTTTTTATCGGAGCAACACGCACACACCTTGGCCGCCTTCACCATAACACACCCGCTGACAGCATTATTTAATACCAGCAATAAAAATTATTCATCAAGAAGTCCGCCTTACCACTGGATTCAAGGAAAAATCTGTACATCTTGGTAATCTCCTAAATTAATAATAATAAAACCTAATTAAAGAACACTTAACCTCAAACACAAATTCTACAACACCTACTAAACGACACTACTGACTAACGAAAACGGAAAGCCGGGGCCCCTCTCATATTGAAAATTGTTAAATTAAAAGTAAAAACTGTCATCAATCCATTATTTTTCGGAAACGAGAACGGAATTACAACATATGAACAAAGAGGTAGGAATAGCTGGTGCAGTAGCAAAAAGGCGGATCGACCAAACTTCTCCTGAAAGTAATATTGCACGTTCATCTAAACAAACAAAAAAAAACACAGGCGATGGATATGAATGTACTAATCGAGGCTGTAAGGCAACCAATCAAATTTGAAGGGCTGGCAACGAAGGAAGATGTAGCCACTATACGAGAAGATTTCGCGATGATGAAAATTGAATGCGCGCGGATGGAGGCTACAGTGCAATCGCTTTTGACTAGGGAGCAGACTTTGGTGAATAGAATAAGTCAACTTGAACAGAAATTAAAAAGAAACAATCTAATCTTCAAAGGCATTGATGTCAGAAATGGTGAAAAGCCTATAGTTAAAATTCAGAATGTTTGCAGCAATGTCTTAGGAATCCCATAGCCATTGGGCATTGAAACAGCTTATAAAGTAGGCCCACGAATTAGTACCACGCCACCCATACTCGTTGAAATGAACTCGATGAGTGCAGCTTCCCGCATTCTGCAAGAAGCAAAAAAACTAAGAGGGACCAATATTTACATCGAAAGGGACTACTCTCCTCCGATAAGAGCAAAACGACGAGTACTGCATAAGATAAGAAAAGAGTTGAGGGCAATCAATGCAAGTAAAAAGATTTGGGTACGAGGCGATAACCTTTCGTTGAAAATAAGATTTTTTCTCTAACTGATGGCAAGCTGGTGAATACCGATGAGAACGCAGTGGAAATAATTGCAAACATATTTCAATGCACCGATAAAGTACGTGAAATAATTACCAGAGGAGAAATATGTTACAACAACCCTGAGCCAGCAAGCGAATACGAAAACAGATCTATTGCAAATTAGGATTACAATGTCTGTCGAGAATTAGAATTAAGTTCCTTTTACGAACTAGCTTCGAATGATGTAAATGAAAACTTTTTAGATATTAAAATTTTAGCTTATAATATTGCAGGGTTAAAGAACAAAGTCTTGTTTCCAGGTTTTTTTCGATTTTATCAACGGATACGATGTCTTCTTTCTCCTTGAGACGCATGTAGAAGATAACATAGATAAATATAGAAAATATTTTATTGAATACGAGCTGTGCTGGGTTAGTGCATTTAGGACCGCATCTTTTGGTAGAGCGAAGGGTGGATGTCTTTACGGTATTAAAAAAAATTGCAGATTGAGCGGCATGGCTAAATTTAAGCTTGTGAATAATTTGAAATTGGTAAAAATTAACATGAAAAATTCTGCTTTGTTTCTGATGCCTACTTACTTAAACTGTAACAACTGGGACGAGGACTTTGCAGCTTTGATGGAGTGCATAGAAAAATTACGTACGGAAAACATTATAATATTAGGAGATCTTAATGTAAGAATCGGGGCACAGCAAGAAATACTGCCTGAATTTGGCATTACTAATTTTAATCTTACTGCTATTAGAAAATCTAGAGATAATACGGTCAACCATAGGGGGAGAAGATTTCTAGAACTATGTGAAGAGCATGGCTTAATTATCTTAAACGGCCGCACGCCGGGCGACTTAGAAGGCGAATATACATTCATTAGTAGAATTGGCACCTCACATTCATTAGTAGAACTGTACCTCAACCATACTCTGATCACCTCCCAGTAAGCTTAGTTTGCTCCTTAAATATCAAAACTAATACCGCGTCCTTAAGTACTGAATTAAAATTATTACCAAAGCTAGAATGGAAAAGCCAAAATGTGAGCCAATATAAAAGTAAATTAGAGCATGCAACTAACATGCTGCCGGACGAAGCGAATACAAATGATCTAATAATTGCAATAAAACAATCCTCAATAAAAATACATGGAATGCAGAAAATTTTCAAGGAAAAATGGTTTGACGCGGCGTGTCTTAAAGCAAGGAAAAAATCTTTCAAATGGCTGAACTTATTTAAGAAGCATAATAGCGAGTTCGAAGAAGGCATGTACCTATCGGAAAATAAAAAATTTAAAGATCTCTGCAGAAAGAAAAAAAAGGAGTATTTCGAAAACATTTCTCTTAAATTAGAAACTGCGAAGGACACCAAACTCTTCTGGTCCCTAATAAAAGAAATCCGTGGGAGCAGTTTTACAAAAGGGAGCGAAATCACAACAGAAGACTTCAAAAGCTACTTTGAGAAGCTTCTAAATCCACCGATGCCATCTAATGCCATTTTATATGCAGCCCCTTATATAGATGATATAATCTTAGATAGTGAAATAACATTAGACGAGCTTCTTACTACTCTGCAGAAGGTTAAAGATAACAAAGCACCTGGGCCAGATCGAGTGCCTTATGAATTCTTTAAATATGCCCCTCCAGCTTTTATACATAAGCTTGTGAAAATATTTAATGACATATACGGAAGCGGAAATAGCCCAGATAGTTTTTCGAAGTCGATTATATTTCCGATATATAAAAAGGGAGATCCAAACCTTCCAGAAAATTTCAGAGGCATCACATTTATGGATGCGATTGCGAAACTACTAACAGGTATTGCAAACAACAGGCTAGCTTTATGGGAGCAAGAAAGGGGCGTTTTAAATGAGTGTCAAGCAGGGTTTCGGCCTGGCTATTCCACAATCGACAATATTTTTAATTTACTTAATATTGTTAAGATCAAGCTACATAAAAAAAGAGGAAAGGTCTATGCGTTCTTTGTAGATTTCAGGGCCGCATTCGACACAATTGACAGATCTGCTCTCCCTTATAAACTCTATAAACTTGGAGTATCAACAAAATTTATTAGGTTCCTTCTGGGTATCTATAGAAATACCAGCGTAGAAATATGGAATGATGAAAAACTATCTGAACACTTTTATACAAGCTCGGGACTAGGCAAGGATGCTCATTAAGCCCTTTACTGTTCTCACTATTTATTAATGACATTGAGGATGATATGGGAGGAGGGGTGAATATTGATGGACTTGTCATTAAAGCACTCTTATATGCAGATGACTTGGTTTTATTGTCTGAAGACCGGACAGAGTTGCAAGAAATGATATCGAAGCTAGAGGAATACTGTCGATGCTGGAACCTGGTGGTTAATTTAGATAAGTCCAAAATAATGATATTCCAAAAGAGAGGTGGTAGAAGAGCAAATAGGGAAAGATGGGAATTTCAAGGAAGAAATATCGAAGTAGTCAAGACATTTAAGTATCTTGGTATCAAGTTATCGCCAGGGCTCTCATGTAAGGACCACATAAGAGATCGCTTAAGCGCAGCCAAAGGGGTCTTAAACAGCACTTGGAATAACTTTATAAGAAACGCAAAAATAAGTCATTCAGCTAAGTATAGGATTTACTCTGCTACCTCAAGGGCAGTATTATGTTACGCTGCTCAAGTATGGGGCTTTGAATATTATGAAGAAGTTGAAAAACTTCAGTGTTTCTTTATAAAAAAACTTTTTTGGCTGCCTTGACAAACGCCCAATTACGTTCTAACGCTAGAGGCAGGATTACCTAATTTATATATATTTACCCTCAAATGTCATTTTGAATATATGCGGAGAGTTTTGAGCTTATATGCAGAAAACAGATTACCACGAATATTGGCTTTAAAGGCAGTTGATAACAAGATCTACTGGTTTGAGGAATGGTTAAATCTAGCAGAAAAGCACGACGTACAACTTTGTACTACATGGCAAAACGTAGAAAATCTTCCGTCCATTCTGAATTCTATTATAGAAAAAGAGGAACGATGGCATTGGATGAAGGCGCAGGAACGAGCGAGGCAGACCGTATGGCATGGATTGTATGATAAGCTTAATTACAGTTTGGGAGAATGTAGCTATTTTAAGGACAACAATTCTATAATGAATATAAAGCTAATTTTGATGTACAGGAGCGGTATGCTACAACCAAACACAAGTCCATGGCGCACAGAAGGAAGTTCAATGTGCTCCCTTTGAACTTGGAAGAGGATGAGGACTTTTTGCACTACCTGGCAATATGCCCAGTCTTGAAGGAATTTAGAGTTATAGCCTTTGGTAAAACCTATCTCACGGTGGAGGAAGCTATCGCGATCCTGAATGGTAGCAATTTTGATGCCCTTTTACAATACGCAAAACTGGCCTGGAAATATAGACAGTTATTAATTCAAGAGTTTAATAATTAATATAAGTTCTCCTAAAAATTAATCAGTGTGAAGATTGTAATTGTAGCTCTTGGTCTTGTTCTTCTCCTGTGTATATAATATACCTTAAGATTCTTTGTTTGCTTTTCTCCTTGTTTACTAGTAGGTACTTGTTTTTATTCCTTTTTTTTCTCTCTTACATTTAGTTTGCTTTCTTTTCTATTTAATCTTATTGATATACTTTAAGCAGGGAAACTTGCCAACTCGACAGACGGCCTCGGGGCCATTGTTGCCGTTTATTATATTATATTAATGTGACTGTAGATTAAGTAATTGAATTGGGTAAAGATGAATTGGAAATAAACTTATTATTATTATTATTATTATGATCTTGTCGCTTAAGTGTCTATTTTAGTTAGATCCTATTGTCACAATGTATTTGCATAATTAAGTTTAGATTCGAACAATGCTCAGTGTACCTAAAATAGCTCTAGCATCATGGATGGATGAGAACTTGTGAAGTTTTATTATTAAAAGAATTGATTAAAGTACTTTGCTAAACAGAATGAATTTATAACGTAATGGCGAGTTGATTTTTTCTCATTTCTTCCCTCACCATCCTGAGGTCCTCACACATGGGATGACGGTGGCCTAGTCTCGTTTGCTGCCTTTACAGGTCAATTAAGGGACTTTGGACGATTGTGCCACCCAAAGTTAATGGGAGGATGGGGCTTGGCCAAGAAGGCATGCCATCTGCGCCTTCATGGGAATGCAGGTAAGTGACGTAAAGGTCCCTCCAGGACTGAGTGAGTGCGAGGCTTTCGTATGTAGGCACGAAAATCTTTCTTTTGATTATGGTTGGTGACAAGCGGCAGGTTATTTCGGGAACTCCTCCACACTCTCCGCCACCCTTAGCCGAGGTGCTAGCGTGCCGCCTTGTACTAACGCTGTCATCGAGTGATCTGCCAGCTCATGCTGGCAGTTTGGACTTCACGTCCTGACCATTCACTCTCAACATACATCCATAACAAAATGGCGCCCAACGTAGGGCCACCTCAGTTGGACTTCGGTGTCTAATTATGACTTTTACCGAGGACTGCGATTACTTGAGAGATGGACATTTGGCTGTTAGCTAAATAGTCTGACTCGGCAATCGCACAATCGGTGGAAGTTATATGCGGACCTTAGTCTAATGGTTTGTTATTGTTATTTATTTTTAATGATAATGATTAAAGTAACGTAATGCTTTGGAAGTTTTTTTTTAATTGAAAGCTCGATTTTAGGTTTGATTTCGGTCAAGCCTCAAGTCTGAACTGTTGGTTTTTGATTTTTTTTATGACCTTTCCCGTTGAGGGTTAGCTTCGGGAAGTGAGGGAGGAATCACATGTTTTGATAGGAATTTTTTTTGTTGAAACGCTCGATCGGACGTTTGTGACCCTGTTGATTTTTCACACTTTTTGGAACGCATTAATTGAACTTTTTGAAAGAAAACTTTTATTCGAAGAGTTACTATCTCTTCAGAACGTTTGGATTTTCGTTTGTTAAATCGGTACTTCTGGTAACTCAATTTGGTAAGACTCTGCTAACTTCTCCGAGCCTTTGAATTTTTTTGAATTATTTTTGGAACTTCTTCGAACGTTTGGGAAGAAATTTTGTTTTGAATTTTAGTACAATTTCGCCGGACATTTGGGAAAAAATTTTTTTTTGTCTGGGACTTTAGTATCTTGTCCCAATCTTCAATCTTTAAAATCATTACTTGACTATCTCCATTGTTAAAGGGCCTGTTCATTTTTGAACTGCTGGACTCTTTAGATTTCCTTGACATTCCTTGCAAACCTTTGGTTTGTGAAATTTCCCTGACTTACGTCTAAATTCATAATGGCTACACAGAGGACACCACCTCCTGGGCAGAACGGTGTGACTATGTTGCGTGAGCCATGCACGATCTGTAGAGATATAAGTTGGTCAGCTGAACAGAAACCAGTCATGACCACGTGTGGACATGTCTTTCATGAGGCATGTATCCAGACCTGGATAGGCGAGCATTCCAGTTGTCCTAACTGTAGACGCCGCCTCACGCCACAGGACCTCACTGGTTACACTGGTGCCTTTCCTAAAAGAACGAATAAGGTGAAGCCCGCGAAGTCAGCTAGGCGCGATTCATTGCCGACCTTTGACTTGCCTACCTTCGAATTACCACCACCGAATCGACGATCTTTATCACCAGGAATGCCCGATTTGCACTCAAGGACTTTTGTAGACACGAGTCCACGACAGGATAGTCCAGCGCGTACAGCTCAAGGCCATTCCCCAGCTACGGATGGGTTGATGGCAGGCTTACGCTTACAAATGCAGGACTTGGTACGTGAAGGTCTCGAACAGAGTCTCTATGTTTTGCGGACTGAGTTAGTAAATAGTTTCCGTCAGCAGGTAGCAGCCGCAATGCCACTAATAGACTTTTCACGACCTCCTCCGGCTATGGGTAATCCCAGACCATCTGACGATTTTCCTAATCTGCATAGACAATCCTTTAATCGACCTTCATCAGCTTTTGGTCAGCCTAGAAGTCAGCCTGCACCAAACTTTGTACCACCTCCACCACCGCCACCTCATCATGCCACTACAGGCACAGAACCTCGACGTTCTGGCAGCCCTATCCGCAGGTGGAATATATCCGGTGACAGCTCTCGGCTCACATTCGATGAATTTGTATTTCGGGTAGAAGCCTTGACTTATTCGGCTTTGGAAGGAGACTTCGACCTGTTGATGCGGCACATGATGACTCTGCTTTCTGGACCAGCAATCGACTGGTACTGGTCTCTCCTGAGGCAAAATTCCACGCCGTCATGGGAGTATGTGAAAGCAGCTCTATTAGCTGAATGGGGAGTCCCCAAAGACGATCTTAAGGTCAAGGTCCAGCTTATGTTGCGCAAGCAGAAAGCAGGGGAGTCATTTGCTACGTACTAACAGCACCTGGTATAGCTACGAGACCAACTGCAGAACCCGTTGCCAGACGTTGAATTTTTGGAAATAGTCAAATCAAATTTACTGCCAGAGATCCAAAACAAAATTTGTTTGCATCCTACAAACACCATCCACCAGCTCAGAATTCTTGTGAATCAAATTCAAGCGACGCAGCAGCGCATCGCGACAGCAAGTAGTTGGAACGCTTATCGCGGACAAAGAGTCAGTGAGGTGGATGGATACTATTCGACTGAGGCTGAACTGAATACGTCACCTGAACGCAGTGAGGAAGTCTCACTATCTGCTATTTCAACCCCTAAAAATGTAACCTGCTGGAATTGTGACCAGCCCGGTCACTTTTACCAAGATTGCCGGCAGGAACGACAAGTTGTGTTCTGTTACGGATGTGGACGGAAGAACACCTTCAAGCCAGATTGCATTCAATGTCAACAGAAAAACTTCAGACGGGTCGGGAATACCACCACCTCTTTCCGACCGGCGTTGACATCACGAGCAATCAATGCAACGAACACTCCAGTTCAAGCCTTGAATAAGGAGGAAGGTCCGCTCCATTAGCAGACACTAGCGATAACTCCCTGATATGTCCACTGATATCATTCAGTGACTCTGATGATATTAGTAAAACACCTGATTTCACAATTACTTCATTGGCAGAGGCGGAGAACATGATTGACTTCTCCGCAGATCTTCAAGCTCCCATTTCCACTTCTGGGGAGCCTATGACAATATTAGACACTTCTTTAGAAGAGTCTTTAATCTTCGATATCCCGTTGACACCTATAGCACGCATAGCTGACAAGGTTACTGAGCAGGAGATTTAGCCTCCTGTCTTTCTGTTTTGAAACGGCCACCAAGCTCTGAGAAGACGAGTGGGCGTGAGCCAGTTTTACATCCGCTGACGCCGTATCATACGTGTCTGCGGAAATACAGAGCAGCAAGAGGCCGAATTTTCTCCTCGGTGGCGGAGTTAGCTGACATTATGTTTCCTGACCTGGATATGAGACCGAAAAAGAAACGATCAACTGTTCGTTGGCGGGAATACTGTCGACGCATGAAACTAGAAAGAAAAAAACTGGCACAGATTTCCGTGTCGATACCAGACGACATTCGACCGTACGCCGAAGTAAAGCTGCTCGGGCGAACTGAGAATGGATTACTTGATAGTGGTGTCACTGTCAGTATTCTAGGCCAGGGAGCTCT
Organism: Dioctria rufipes; assembly: GCA_963924295.1. Taxonomy (NCBI): domain Eukaryota; kingdom Metazoa; phylum Arthropoda; class Insecta; order Diptera; family Asilidae; genus Dioctria; species Dioctria rufipes. The sequence goes on from OZ002740.1 coordinate 181,744,483, forward strand.
AGAGAAGCTTGCGGAAGCAGATGTCGAATGGAAGAAGTATCAGACACAGGCCCAGGTAGCTAATGGTGCTATGACGACTGTGCATGGTCATGTGAACTTGGACTTCACTTTCCGTTATAAGGCCCACAACGTACGTTTTTATGTGGTTCCTGGGCTCACACAGGCACTATATCTGGGAATAGACTTCTGCCGTTTATTTGGGTTGGCTCCAGATGTCCTGGGTATAGTCGCAGAAGTGAATCCAAGTGTAATAGCTACCTCTGACATCGACTGCCATATTCTTTCTAGTCTCGACCAACAACGCTTAGAAGCCACCAAGCAGCTTTTCCCCTCTTTCGCCTCTCTAGGCCTGGGAAAAACATCATTGGTCACTCACAGCATTGAAACGAATGACGCAGCTCCGATAAAACAGAGGTTTTATCCGATTTCACCGGCAGTACAAAGTTTGATGGATGCTGAATTGGGACGAATGCTATCACTGGGTGTGATATAGAAGAGCCAGAGTCCTTGGAGCTCTCCAGTTGTTCTGGTAAGGCAGCCTGGACAGGTTCGGCTTTGTTTTGTCGCCAGAAAGGTCAACTGTGTTACGAAGAAGGATGCCTATCCGCTACCGTAGATAGACGCACTTCTGAGTCGACTTCCTCCGGCAAACTACATAACGAGCCTGGACCTGAAAGACGCATTCTGGCAGATCCCACTAGACACTGATTCCAGAGAGAAGACCGCTTTTACAGTGCCTGGTCATCCTCTCTATCAGTACACGGTGATGCCATTCGGCCTATGCAACGCTCCACAAACGATGTGTTTCCTTATGGATAAAGTCATTCCTTTCGATCTTCGTGAGAACGTTCTCGTCTATCTAGACGATTTATTAATTCTGTCATCAGACTTTGACTCGCATCTCACGTTCCTATCCCGTGTAGCGAATTGTTTGAGGAAAGCTGGCCTCACTATCAACGTCGAGAAGAGCAAGTTTTGTATCAAAGAGACCAAATACTTGGGTTTTATTGTCGGAAAGGGAGGTATGAGAACTGATCCTGACAAAATTTCAGCTATAGTTTACTATCCGTCACCTAAAACTGTTCGGCAGACCCGACGCCTACTAGGTATGGCGGCATGGTATTGACGGTTCATCCCGAACTATGCTGATTTAACTGCCTCCATTACAGACACTGTGAAAAACCCTAGTCAGTTCAAATGGACACCTGAAGCCCAGACCACTCTTGATCTACTTAAACAAAAACTCACTTCTGCTCCGTTGCTGGTGAGTCCAAATTTCACCAAGCCGTTCGTCATCCAGTTCGATGCGAGCCAACAAGGTATTGGTGGAGTGCTGATTCAACTAGATGACGAGGGCCACGAGAAGCCAATAGCCTACGTCTCGAAAAAGTTGAACTCAGCACAAAGAAATTACACCGTCACAGAGCAAGAATGCTTAGCCGCTATCTTGAGAGTACAGAAACTCCGGCCCTTCATAGAACTCATGCCGTTTAAGATAGTGACTGATCATGCGAGCTTGAAATGGCTGATATTTCAAAAGGACCTCAGCGATAGACTTGCGCGGTGGAGTTTGAAGCTTCGGGGCTTCGACTTCACTACTGAGCACAGGAAAGGAAGCCTGAACGTCGTCCCTGATGCGCAGTCGCGCATTCATTGTGACAGCCTGACCACAAATGAAGATCCTGGCCCGGAAGTTGACCTTAGTTCGCCATATTTCAATTCGTTGGAATATGAGGAACTGAGGCATAAGGTTAAAATGACTTCTGGCAAACTACCAGATCTTTGCGTCAGGGATGATTTCGTTTATATTCGAACGGTTCCGAGAACAGGCGATCCTATTCAGGAGGAAAAAGCTTGGAAGCTTTGGATTCCACGAGGGCTTGTCAACGACGTCATTTCAAGGGCTCATGATCCGCCGCTAGCTTCACACGGCGGTATAGGGAAAACACTGGAACGTCTGCGAAGACATCTGTACTGGCCACGAATGACAGTTGATGTCAGAAACTACGTAGGCGCCTGTGACGTGTGTAAGGAAACGAAAGCTCCCAATACTATTTTACGACCACCTATGAGAGTCCAGTCTGTGACAGAAAGACCATGGCAAAAGCTGTACATTGATTTTCTAGGTCCATATCCTCGGTCAGTAAAAGGAAATGTCTGCATCTTAATAGTTCTTGACCACTTTTCAAAATTTCCGATTCTCAAACCTATGAGAAAAGTGTCTTCACTCAATGTGTGCCAATTCATTGAGACTGAAGTGTTCCACGTGTTTGGAGTCCCGGAAATGATCGTCTCTGACAATGGAGTCCAGTTTTGCTCGACTCAGTTCACCAGATTACTGGAAAAGTATGGGGTGAAGCACATGCGAACGGCAGTCTACTCGCCGCAAACAAACGCCTCCGAGCGAGTAAATAGGTCTCTATTATCGGGGATTAGAGCATATATCAAGAAGGAACACACGAGATGGGATGAGAAACTAAGCAAAGTAGCTAGTTCCCCAGGAGCTCTTTCCCATCAAGCTACTGGTTTCTCTCCTTATCGAACACTCTTCGGTCAGCAAATGATGGGACGAAAATCTGTTAAATGTCGTGTTAGGGCCAAGAAAGGAAACGCTTATTATGAGCATGAGGATCTGCGGGGAGGACTGTTAGGAGTTTATCACGCCAAAGACATCAAGCAGTGATCACCATTAGAAAAATGTCTTCTATATACCTATTATCGTTATTCCTGGTAGCCCTAAGAAGGCATCCAGCCAGCTTCACTGGTAAACTATAGGATATCACGAGGCCCTCCTATTGCCCCGTCAATAGTGGGTGATATACCTGTTGAAATTCAATCTCATCAGCGCACCTCTACCTCTTACGAGTAGATAACCTTTTATAGTCCCTTCCGGATCGGCCTCATCAGGAGGAAAATTTTTCTTGTCTGTCCAGCTACAACATTTCGTTAATCGTCGGACATAGTAGTACTAAATCTATTCCTGGTAGCCCTAAGAAGGCATCCAACTAGCTTCACTGGTAAACTATAGGGTATCACGAAGCCCTCCTATTGCCCCGTCAATGGTGGGTGATATACCTGTTGGAATCCATTCCCATATTCGGCTGTCAGCATGCCACTACTTCGACGACGCCTTGGAGGCACACCCTTGAACAATCACGGTCTGAGATCGGGGTGAGATATTGCGCCGGGAAAGCTTAGTGATCAGTTGTTTAGGTTACTGATCGCAGGGCTTCCTCAGCATCTCGGTGAAAGAGGGCAGAGAGGCATCGACTGGCTGGATTTTTTGGGCTACCAGCTTGTCGATGTACCTCTGGCTTCCTACACGGAGAGGGATGTCGAGGTCTGGTCGAAGACTGACGGTACTTCAGGGATGTGTCTTCGATGCGTCATCGGTCAAGTAGAGTTCGAGTGATGAGGAATACGCATTGGGTCGTGGGTCGAGACACACATTGAGCGCCCGCAGAGATGAGGCCTATGTTTAAAACCGGCTAGCTCAGTCGACCATTTTTCAGCGTCGTCTGAACCACGGGTGGTGTAGAATACTCTGCATTGTTATGGTTGTAGCGTATTGCATATAGCAATATGCTACATTGACGATACTGAAGCATGTAGGCCGGCTGCGTTAAACAAACGCACCCCGATTGAGAGAAATGCTTCCTTCAGCTCGTGTGACATGCGGGTTTGAAAAAGAAAAAGAAGAAGCAGACGTCTCTGTCTTGTCTAAATTTCTGTAGTGAGTGCACGGATGAGAACAAAAACTTATTTTCCAAAAGCATCGGAGAGGACGTAAAACCTGTAAATCCGGCATAAAAAGAAAAAACAAAATCCGCACCAGCGAAAAATTTTCCGAAAGCAGCGAAATTCCAGAGGGACAGTCGCGGAACAAAAGAAATTTAAAGTTACGGCTGCCGTGACCTGCCCTAACACCCAGGCTTGGCAAAGTGGATTATCTATTGCTTTTGGTGCTCAGAGCCTTTAAGTGCGACCGCATTAAAGAGGAATTGTGCTTTGGCAAAGTGTGTTCGGCAACTGTGTCTATCCAAAGGACAACGTCGCGTCATAGGCCGCTATCGGTCTGTAGTTCAGAGCAAGTTTTTTGTAGAAAAAGAATGAAAAAAAACTACACCAGTGTTAGAAATCTAGTAAGATACACTGGCATCAAAATAATTACAATATTGATTGAAAATCACATAAAGTAGTGATCTCAACTTGACATTTTGCGCTAAACTTTTAGTGCCTATATACATCCTTGTATGTTTGACTGCTTCTGAATACAGTGTGTACTCTAAGCGCAATGTAAAAGAAGTCGAACATAAATAATGAGAGGTCAGATGGTAAGCTGAACCACGGCCGCCTGGAGACGGGATACAACAGCTAGGGATAAGGAACCAGCTAGTAAATTTTGCAAACGCTAAAAGATATGCCGCACGCGGAAGGAATCAACTCTGTTTATCAAATTGTTTCGCATGGAGAACATGTTCGTCCAACTATGATTCAGTCTAGTTAAGTAGATTTGTTCTTTTTATTATTGTATCTTGTGACATAGGTAGGACAGTCCGTTTACATTACGAATATTTCCTTTAGCTCGGAAATCTGTAAAGAAAAAAATTTTTTTTCATCCAATGACATGATGAAACCTCATGGGGCGCCTCAGCGAGAGAGCATCGGCAACAAAAGTATGTAAGTTGTGTCACCCATTTGTTTTTTTTTGTAAAGATTTACTTACTTTAGTTTTGGACTATTGAACTCAATTTTCATTAGCTTATAAGATTAGTATCATAAACAGATTCTAGTATTATTCGTACCTACCTTAGTTTTGGATTATTGAACACAACATTTTCATTAACTTATAAGATTAATATCATAAACAGATTCTAGTATTATTCGTACCTACCTTAGTTTTGGAGTATTGAACACAAAATTTTCATTAACTTATAAGATTAATATCATAAACAGGTGCTAGTATTATTCGTACTTACCCTAGCTTTGGTTATTGAACTTAAACTTTAGCACCACAAATTTTGAAATAATTGAATTAGAAGGTCTATCGTCGTTCGTCTGGCATCACGGGCCATCTTGCTCTTTCCTTCTGAAGAGTTAAACATATAGGCAACTATGACGTCCGTTATCATATGATCTTGTTGTTGGCAATACTGTCTGTAAAAGTAAACACACATAATTGATCATCTGCGATAATTATTTCAGAAAAATCAGTTTTATAAAGAATATTTCCAAGTAGTGGAATATTTTTCTTACTATTAACGAATAAAGTAATCCAAATTACTAGTTAGAATTATTTATAAAAAACCCTGAAGAGCTCTAAATTCCAATCTGAATGAGCTGAAGGAAATTTGACAGATCAGAGTGGACTGGACCTTGCCGCCAAATTTTTTATATGCAAAATTCAACACTGGTTGTTCCTTCAGGTAGGATAATTCTTACACAAAATTAGTACATGTTACTGCCGAAGTGAAATCTTATCTAAATATTCTAACAAAAACCACCTACTTTTTTTATCGGAGCAACACGCACACACCTTGGCCGCCTTCACCATAACACACCCGCTGACAGCATTATTTAATACCAGCAATAAAAATTATTCATCAAGAAGTCCGCCTTACCACTGGATTCAAGGAAAAATCTGTACATCTTGGTAATCTCCTAAATTAATAATAATAAAACCTAATTAAAGAACACTTAACCTCAAACACAAATTCTACAACACCTACTAAACGACACTACTGACTAACGAAAACGGAAAGCCGGGGCCCCTCTCATATTGAAAATTGTTAAATTAAAAGTAAAAACTGTCATCAATCCATTATTTTTCGGAAACGAGAACGGAATTACAACATATGAACAAAGAGGTAGGAATAGCTGGTGCAGTAGCAAAAAGGCGGATCGACCAAACTTCTCCTGAAAGTAATATTGCACGTTCATCTAAACAAACAAAAAAAAACACAGGCGATGGATATGAATGTACTAATCGAGGCTGTAAGGCAACCAATCAAATTTGAAGGGCTGGCAACGAAGGAAGATGTAGCCACTATACGAGAAGATTTCGCGATGATGAAAATTGAATGCGCGCGGATGGAGGCTACAGTGCAATCGCTTTTGACTAGGGAGCAGACTTTGGTGAATAGAATAAGTCAACTTGAACAGAAATTAAAAAGAAACAATCTAATCTTCAAAGGCATTGATGTCAGAAATGGTGAAAAGCCTATAGTTAAAATTCAGAATGTTTGCAGCAATGTCTTAGGAATCCCATAGCCATTGGGCATTGAAACAGCTTATAAAGTAGGCCCACGAATTAGTACCACGCCACCCATACTCGTTGAAATGAACTCGATGAGTGCAGCTTCCCGCATTCTGCAAGAAGCAAAAAAACTAAGAGGGACCAATATTTACATCGAAAGGGACTACTCTCCTCCGATAAGAGCAAAACGACGAGTACTGCATAAGATAAGAAAAGAGTTGAGGGCAATCAATGCAAGTAAAAAGATTTGGGTACGAGGCGATAACCTTTCGTTGAAAATAAGATTTTTTCTCTAACTGATGGCAAGCTGGTGAATACCGATGGGAACGCAGTGGAAATAATTGCAAACATATTTCAATGCACCGATAAAGTACGTGAAATAATTACCAGAGGAGAAATATGTTACAACAACCCTGAGCCAACAAGCGAATACGAAAACAGATCTATTGCAAATTAGGATTACAATGTCTGTCGAGAATTAGAATTAAGTTCCTTTTACGAACTAGCTTCGAATGATGTAAATGAAAACTTTTTAGATATTAAAATTTTAGCTTATAATATTGCAGGGTTAAAGAACAAAGTCTTGTTTCCAGGTTTTTTTCGATTTTATCAACGGATACGATGTCTTCTTTCTCCTTGAGACGCATGTAGAAGATAACATAGATAAATATAGAAAATATTTTATTGAATACGAGCTGTGCTGGGTTAGTGCATTTAGGACCGCATCTTTTGGTAGAGCGAAGGGTGGATGTCTTTACGGTATTAAAAAAAATTGCAGATTGAGCGGCATGGCTAAATTTAAGCTTGTGAATAATTTGAAATTGGTAAAAATTAACATGAAAAATTCTGCTTTGTTTCTGATGCCTACTTACTTAAACTGTAACAACTGGGACGAGGACTTTGCAGCTTTGATGGAGTGCATAGAAAAATTACGTACGGAAAACATTATAATATTAGGAGATCTTAATGTAAGAATCGGGGCACAGCAAGAAATACTGCCTGAATTTGGCATTACTAATTTTAATCTTACTGCTATTAGAAAATCTAGAGATAATACGGTCAACCATAGGGGGAGAAGATTTCTAGAACTATGTGAAGAGCATGGCTTAATTATCTTAAACGGCCGCACGCCGGGCGACTTAGAAGGCGAATATACATTCATTAGTAGAATTGGCACCTCACATTCATTAGTAGAACTGTACCTCAACCATACTCTGATCACCTCCCAGTAAGCTTAGTTTGCTCCTTAAATATCAAAACTAATACCGCGTCCTTAAGTACTGAATTAAAATTATTACCAAAGCTAGAATGGAAAAGCCAAAATGTGAGCCAATATAAAAGTAAATTAGAGCATGCAACTAACATGCTGCCGGACGAAGCGAATACAAATGATCTAATAATTGCAATAAAACAATCCTCAATAAAAATACATGGAATGCAGAAAATTTTCAAGGAAAAATGGTTTGACGCGGCGTGTCTTAAAGCAAGGAAAAAATCTTTCAAATGGCTGAACTTATTTAAGAAGCATAATAGCGAGTTCGAAGAAGGCATGTACCTATCGGAAAATAAAAAATTTAAAGATCTCTGCAGAAAGAAAAAAAAGGAGTATTTCGAAAACATTTCTCTTAAATTAGAAACTGCGAAGGACACCAAACTCTTCTGGTCCCTAATAAAAGAAATCCGTGGGAGCAGTTTTACAAAAGGGAGCGAAATCACAACAGAAGACTTCAAAAGCTACTTTGAGAAGCTTCTAAATCCACCGATGCCATCTAATGCCATTTTATATGCAGCCCCTTATATAGATGATATAATCTTAGATAGTGAAATAACATTAGATGAGCTTCTTACTACTCTGCAGAAGGTTAAAGATAACAAAGCACCTGGGCCAGATCGAGTGCCTTATGAATTCTTTAAATATGCCCCTCCAGCTTTTTTACATAAGCTTGTGAAAATATTTAATGACATATACGGAAGCGGAAATAGCCCAGATAGTTTTTCGAAGTCGATTATATTTCCGATATATAAAAAGGGAGATCCAAACCTTCCAGAAAATTTCAGAGGCATCACATTTATGGATGCGATTGCGAAACTACTAACAGGTATTGCAAACAACAGGCTAGCTTTATGGGAGCAAGAAAGGGGCGTTTTAAATGAGTGTCAAGCAGGGTTTCGGCCTGGCTATTCCACAATCGACAATATTTTTAATTTACTTAATATTGTTAAGATCAAGCTACATAAAAAAAGAGGAAAGGTCTATGCGTTCTTTGTAGATTTCAGGGCCGCATTCGACACAATTGACAGATCTGCTCTCCCTTATAAACTCTATAAACTTGGAGTATCAACAAAATTTATTAGGTTCCTTCTGGGTATCTATAGAAATACCAGCGTAGAAATATGGAATGATGAAAAACTATCTGAACACTTTTATACAAGCTCGGGACTAGGCAAGGATGCTCATTAAGCCCTTTACTGTTCTCACTATTTATTAATGACATTGAGGATGATATGGGAGGAGGGGTGAATATTGATGGACTTGTCATTAAAGCACTCTTATATGCAGATGACTTGGTTTTATTGTCTGAAGACCGGACAGAGTTGCAAGAAATGATATCGAAGCTAGAGGAATACTGTCGATGCTGGAACCTGGTGGTTAATTTAGATAAGTCCAAAATAATGATATTCCAAAAGAGAGGTGGTAGAAGAGCAAATAGGGAAAGATGGGAATTTCAAGGAAGAAATATCGAAGTAGTCAAGACATTTAAGTATCTTGGTATCAAGTTATCGCCAGGGCTCTCATGTAAGGACCACATAAGAGATCGCTTAAGCGCAGCCAAAGGGGTCTTAAACAGCACTTGGAATAACTTTATAAGAAACGCAAAAATAAGTCATTCAGCTAAGTATAGGATTTACTCTGCTACCTCAAGGGCAGTATTATGTTACGCTGCTCAAGTATGGGGCTTTGAATATTATGAAGAAGTTGAAAAACTTCAGTGTTTCTTTATAAAAAAACTTTTTTGGCTGCCTTGACAAACGCCCAATTACGTTCTAACGCTAGAGGCAGGATTACCTAATTTATATATATTTACCCTCAAATGTCATTTTGAATATATGCGGAGAGTTTTGAGCTTATATGCAGAAAACAGATTACCACGAATATTGGCTTTAAAGGCAGTTGATAACAAGATCTACTGGTTTGAGGAATGGTTAAATCTAGCAGAAAAGCACGACGTACAACTTTGTACTACATGGCAAAACGTAGAAAATCTTCCGTCCATTCTGAATTCTATTATAGAAAAAGAGGAACGATGGCATTGGATGAAGGCGCAGGAACGAGCGAGGCAGACCGTATGGCATGGATTGTATGATAAGCTTAATTACAGTTTGGGAGAATGTAGCTATTTTAAGGACAACAATTCTATAATGAATATAAAGCTAATTTTGATGTACAGGAGCGGTATGCTACAACCAAACACAAGTCCATGGCGCACAGAAGGAAGTTCAATGTGCTCCCTTTGAACTTGGAAGAGGATGAGGACTTTTTGCACTACCTGGCAATATGCCCAGTCTTGAAGGAATTTAGAGTTATAGCCTTTGGTAAAACCTATCTCACGGTGGAGGAAGCTATCGCGATCCTGAATGGTAGCAATTTTGATGCCCTTTTACAATACGCAAAACTGGCCTGGAAATATAGACAGTTATTAATTCAAGAGTTTAATAATTAATATAAGTTCTCCTAAAAATTAATCAGTGTGAAGATTGTAATTGTAGCTCTTGGTCTTGTTCTTCTCCTGTGTATATAATATACCTTAAGATTCTTTGTTTGCTTTTCTCCTTGTTTACTAGTAGGTACTTGTTTTTATTCCTTTTTTTTCTCTCTTACATTTAGTTTGCTTTCTTTTCTATTTAATCTTATTGATATACTTTAAGCAGGGAAACTTGCCAACTCGACAGACGGCCTCGGGGCCATTGTTGCCGTTTATTATATTATATTAATGTGACTGTAGATTAAGTAATTGAATTGGGTAAAGATGAATTGGAAATAAACTTATTATTATTATTATTATTATGATCTTGTCGCTTAAGTGTCTATTTTAGTTAGATCCTATTGTCACAATGTATTTGCATAATTAAGTTTAGATTCGAACAATGCTCAGTGTACCTAAAATAGCTCTAGCATCATGGATGGATGAGAACTTGTGAAGTTTTATTATTAAAAGAATTGATTAAAGTACTTTGCTAAACAGAATGAATTTATAACGTAATGGCGAGTTGATTTTTTCTCATTTCTTCCCTCACCATCCTGAGGTCCTCACACATGGGATGACGGTGGCCTAGTCTCGTTTGCTGCCTTTACAGGTCAATTAAGGGACTTTGGACGATTGTGCCACCCAAAGTTAATGGGAGGATGGGGCTTGGCCAAGAAGGCATGCCATCTGCGCCTTCATGGGAATGCAGGTAAGTGACGTAAAGGTCCCTCCAGGACTGAGTGAGTGCGAGGCTTTCGTATGTAGGCACGAAAATCTTTCTTTTGATTATGGTTGGTGACAAGCGGCAGGTTATTTCGGGAACTCCTCCACACTCTCCGCCACCCTTAGCCGAGGTGCTAGCGTGCCGCCTTGTACTAACGCTGTCATCGAGTGATCTGCCAGCTCATGCTGGCAGTTTGGACTTCACGTCCTGACCATTCACTCTCAACATACATCCATAACAAAATGGCGCCCAACGTGGGGCCACCTCAGTTGGACTTCGGTGTCTAATTATGACTTTTACCGAGGACTGCGATTACTTGAGAGATGGACATTTGGCTGTTAGCTAAATAATCTGACTCGGTAATCGCATAATCGGTGGAAGTTATATGCGGACCTGAGTTTAATTGTTGTTATTAGAAAATTTCTTTCGTAACGAAAAGTTTAAAGTTTTTGATATTTTGAATTTTGTTTTTCAATGATAATGATTAAAGAAACGTATTGCTTTGGAAGTTTTTTTGAATTGAAAGCTCGACTTTAGGTTTGATTTCGGTCAAGCCTCAAGTCTGAACTGTTGGTTTTTGAAATTTTTTTTGATGACCATTCCCGCTGGCCTTCTGCCATGGAAATGGTAGGTGGCTCCACTAAAATTTTTTTTTGATTGCGTTCCCGCGGACAACTGTTCTGTTGGCCAACTGGCTGGACAGAGTTATGAGTCTGTGAGACGACTTTTTGGCTTCCAGCTAATTAGTTGACCAGATTCTTGACTCTGCCCGGCTAGCGAACTAGCTGGACATGAGGATCCGATGAGGAGGAGAGGAGGGGTTCTCGGAGGGTGGAAATGATGCTGGAGATCTTCAGTAATCAGGAGTTGGCATACTGCTAACTGCCTGGCTGAAGAATCTGTAGTGGAATTCTCAGCCTTTGACACCTCCAACTTGACTTTTCCCAGAGTTCTGTGAGAACCCATCCAAATTTTCATGTACCACTCACGTCACTTGCTTGTAAAGATATTCTGACCTGGAAAGGGAGAGAGCGACCTGGATACCTCTTATGTTAAGGGTTAGCCTCGGGAAGTGAGGGAGGAATCACATGTTTTGATAGGAATTGTTTTTGTTGAAACGCTCGATCGGACGTTTGTGATCCTGTTGATTTTTCACACTTTTTGGAACGCATTAATTGAACTTTTTGAAAGAAAACTTTTATTCGAAGAGTTACTATCTCTTCAGAACGTTTGGATTTTCGTTCGTTAAATCGATACTTCTGTTAACTCAATTTGGTAAGACTGTGCTAACTTCTCCGAGCCTTTGAATTTTTTTGAATTATTTTTGGAACTTCTTCGAACGTTTGGGAAGAAATTTTGTTTTGAATTTTAGTACAATTTCGCCGGACGCTTGGGAAAAAAATTTGTTTGTCTGGGACTTTAGTATCTTGTCCCAACCTTCAATCTTTAAAATCATTACTTCACTATCTCCATTGTTAAAGGGCCTGTTCATTTTTGAACTGCTGGACTCTTTAGATTTCCTTGACATTCCTTGCGAACCTTTGGTTTGTGAAATTTCCCTGACTTACGTCTAAATTCATAATGGCTACACAGAGGACACCACCTCCTGGGCAGAACGGTGTGACTATGTTGCGTGAGCCATGCACGATCTGTAGAGACATAAGTTGGTCAGCTGAACAGAAACCAGTCATGACCACGTGTGGACATGTCCTTTCATAAGGCATGTATCTAGACCTGGATAGGCGAGCATTGCAGTTGTCCTAACTGTAGACGCCGCCTCACGCCACAGGACCTCACTGGATACACTGGTGCCTTTCATAAAAGAACGAATAAGGTGAAGCCCGCGAAGTCAACTAGGCGCGATTCATTGCCGACCTTTGACTTACCTACCTTCGACTAACCACCACCGAATCAACGATCTTTATCACCAGGAATGCCCGATTTGCACTCAAGGACTTTTTTAGACCCGAGTCCACGACAGGATATTCCAGCGCGTACTGCTCAAGGCCATTCCTCAGCTACGGATGCGGTGATGGCAGGCTTACGCTTACAAATGCAGGACTTGGTACATGAAGGTCTCGAACAGAGCCTCCATGTTTTGCGGACTGAGTTAGTAAATAGTTTCCGTCAGCAGGTAGCAGCCGCAATGCCACCAATAGACTTTTCACGACCTCCTCCGGCTATGGGTAATCCCAGACCATCTGACGATTTTCCTAATCTGCATAGACAATCCTTTAATCGACCATCATCAGCTTTTCGTCAGCCTAGAAGTCAGCCTACACCAAACTTTGTACCACCTCCACCACCGCCACCTAATCGTGTCACTGCAGGCACAGAACCTCGACGTTCTAGCAGCCCTGCCCGCAGGTGGAATATATCCTACAGCGGTGACAGCTCTCGGCTCACATTCGATAAATTTGTATTTCGGGTAGAAGCCTTGACTTATTCGGCTTTGGAAGGAGACTTCGAGCTGTACTGGTCTCTCCTGAGGCAAAATTCCACGCCGTCATGTGAGTATGTGAAAGCAGCTCTATTAGCAGAATGAGGAGTCCCCAAAGACGACCTTAAAACAACCTTAAAACAAAATTTGTTTGCACCTTACAAACACCATCCACCAGCTCAGAATTCTTGTGAATCAAATTCAAGCGACGCAGCAGCGCATCGCGACAGCAAGTAGTTGGAACGCTTATCGCGGACAAAGAGTCAGTGAGGTGGATGGATACTATTCGACTGAGGCTGAACTGAATACGTCACGTGAGGAAGTCTCACTATCTGCTATTCCAACCCCTAAAAATGTAACCTGCTGGAATTGTGAATAGCCCGGTCACTTTTACCAAGATTGCCGGCAGGAACGACTGCATTCAATGTCAACAGAAAAACTTCAGACGGGTCGGGAATACCACCACCTCTTCCGACCAGCGTTGGCATCACGAGCAATCAATGCAACGAACACTCCAGTTCAAGCCTTGAACCAGGAGGAAGGTCCGCTCCATTAGCAGACACTAGCGATAACTCCCTGATATGTCCACTGATATCATTCAGTGACTCTGATGATATCAGTAAAACACCTGATTGTACAATTACTTCATTGGCAGAGGCGGAGAACTTGATAGACTTCTCCGCAGATCTTCAAGCTCCCATTTCCACTTCTGGGGAGCCTATGACATTATTAGACACTTCTTTAGAAGAGTCTTTAATCTTCGATGTCCCGTTGACACCTATAGCACGCATAGCTGACAAGGTTACTGAGCAGGAGATTTGGCCTCCTGTCATTTCTGTTTTGAAACGGCCACCAAGCTCTGAGAAGACGAGTGGGCGTGAGCCAGTTTTACATCCGCTGACGCCGTATCATACGCGTCTGCGGAAATACAGAGCAGCAAGAGGCCGAATTTTCTCCTCGGTGGCGGAGTTAGCTGACATTATGTTTCCTGACCTGGATATGAGACCGAAAAAGAAACGATCAACTGTTCGTTGGCGGGAATACTGTCGACGAATGAAACTAGAAAGAAAAAAACTGGCACAGATTTCCGTGTCGATGCCAGACGACATTCGACCGAACGCCGAAGTAAAGCTGCTCGGGCGAACTGAGAATGGATTACTTGATAGTGGTGCCACTGTCAGTATTCTAGGCCAGGGAGCTCTAGAGAAGCTTGCGGAAGCAGATGTCGAATGGAAGAAGTATCAGACACAGGCCCAGGTAGCTAATGGTGCTATGACGACTGTGCATGGTCATGTGAACTTGGACGTCACTTTCCGTTATAAGGCCCACAACGCACGTTTTTACGTGGTTCCTGGGCTCACACAGGCACTATATCTGGGAATAGACTTCTGCCGTTTATTTCGGTTGGCTCCAGATGTCCTGGGTATAGTCGCAAAAGTGAATCCAAGTGTAATAGCTACCTCTGACACCGACTGCCATATTCTTTCTAGTCTCGACCCACAACGCTTAGAAGCCACCACACAGCTTTTCCCCTCTTTCGCCTCTCTAGGCCTGGGAACAACATCATTGGTCACTCACAGGATTGAAACGAATGACGCAGCTCCGATAAAACAGAGGTTTTATCCGATTTCACCGGCAGTACAAAGTTTGATGGATGCCGAATTGGGGCGAATGCTATCACTGGGTGTGATATAAGAGAGCCAGAGGACTTGGAGCCCTTCAGTTGTTCTGGTAAGGCAGCCTGGACAGGTTCGGCTTTGTTTTGACGCCAGAAAGGTCAACTATGTTACGAAGAAGGATGCCTATCCGCTACCGCAGATAGACGCACTTCTGAGTCGACTTCCTCCGGCAAACTACATAACGAGCCTGGACCTGAAAGACGCATTCTGGCAGATCCCACTAGACACTGATTCCAGAGAGAAGACCGCTTTTACAGTGCCTGGTCATCCTCTCTATCAGTATACGGTGATGCCATTCGGCCTATGCAACGCTCCACAAACGATGTGCCGCCTCATGGATAAAGTCATTCCTTTCGATCTTCGTGAGAACGTTCTCGTCTATCTAGACGATTTATTAATTCTGTTATCAGACTTTGACTCGCATCTCACGTTACTATCCCGTGTAGCGGATTGTTTGAGGAAAGCTGGCCTCACTATCAACGTCGAGAAGGGCAAGTTTTGTATCAAAGAGACCAAATACTTGGGTTTTATTGTCGGAAAGGAAGGTATGAGAACTGATCCTGACAGAATTTCAGCTATAGTTTACTATCCGTCACCTAAAACTGTTCGGCAGGCCCGACGCCTACTAGGTATGGCGGCATGGTATCGACGGTTCATCCCGAACTATGCTGATTTAACTGCCTCCATTACAGACACTTTGAAAACCCCTAGTCAGTTCAAATGGACACCTGAAGGCCAGACGTCTCTTGATCTACTTAAACAAAAACTCACTTCTGCTCCGTTGCTGGTGAGTCCAGATTTCACCAAGCCGTTCGTCACCCAGTGCGATGCGAGCCTATAAGGTATTGGTGGAGTGCTGATTCAACTAGATGACGAGGGCCACGAGAAGCCAATAGCCTACGTCTCGAAAAAGTTGAACTCAGCACAAAGAAATTACATACACCGTCACAGAGCAAGAATGCTTAGCCGCTATCTTGAGAGTACAGAAATTCCGGCCCTTCATAGAACTCATGCCGTTTAAGATAGTTACTGATCATGCGAGCTTGAAATGGCTGATGTCTCAAAAGGACCTCATCGGTAGACTTGCGCGGTGGAATTTAAAGCTTCAGGGCTTCGACCTCACTACTGAGCACAGGAAAGGAAGCCTGAACGTCGGCCCTGATGCGCTGTCACGCATTCATTGTGACAGCCTGACCACAAATGAAGATCCTGGCCCGGAAGTTGACCTTAGTTCGCCATATTTCAATTCGTTGGAATATGAGGAACTGAGGCATAAGGTTAAAACGACTTCTGGCAAACTACCAGAGCTTTGCTTCAGGGATGACTTCGTTTATATTCGAACGGTTCCGAGAACAGGCGATCCTATTCAGGAGGAAGAAGCTTGGCAGCTTTGGATTCCACGAGGGCTTGTCAACGACGTCATTTCAAGGGCTCATGATCCGCCGCTAGCTTCACACGGCGGTATAGGGAAAACACTGGAACGTCTGCGAAGACATCTGTACTGGCCACGAATGACAGTTGATGTCAGAAACTACGTAGGCGCCTGTGACGTGTGTAAGGAAACGAAAGCTCCCAATACTATTTTACGACCACCTATGAGAGTCCAATCTGTGACAGAAAGACCATGGCAAAAGCTGTACATTGATTTTCTAGGTCCATATCCTCGGTCAGTAAAAGGAAATGTCTGCATCTTAATAGTTCTTGACCACTTTTCAAAATTTCCGATTCTCAAACCTATGAGAAAAGCGTCTTCACTCAATGTGTGCCAATTCATTGAGACTGAAGTGTTCCACGTGTTTGGAGTCCCGGAAATGATCGTCTCTGACAATGGAGTCCAGTTTTGCTCGACTCAGTTCACCAGATTACTGGAAAAGTATGGGGTGAAGCACATGCGAACGGCAGTCTACTCGCCGCAAGCAAATGCCTCAGAGCGAGTAAATAGGTCTCTATTGTCGGGGATTAGAGCATATATCAAGAAGGAACACACGGGATGGGATGAGAAACTAAGCCCAGTAGCTAGTTCCCTCAGGAGATCTTTCCCATCAAGCTACTGGTTTCTCTCCTTATCGAACACTCTTCGGTCAGCAAATGATAGAACATGGCAGCTCCTATTCCATCTTGAGGAGCCTTGGAACTCTTAGTGAGCCATTGAGAGTAGACGCAGAAGATAAAATGAGATTGATCCGTGCGAGAGTGCAGGAAAATTTACAGCATACATTCGAACAGGGTTCAAGAGCCTACACTCTCAGGGCGAAACCTGTCGAGTTCAAAGTTGGTCAGGAGGTATTTAGACGAAATTTTGCTCAAAGCAATTTCCAACAGCAGACTAGTGCTAAACTGGGACGGAAATTTGTTAAATGTCGTGTTAGGGCCAAGAAAGGAAACGCTTATTATGAGCTTGAGGATCTGCGGGGAGGACTGTTAGGAGTTTATCACGCCAAAGACATCAAGCAGTGATCACCATTAGAAAAATGTCGTCTATATACCTATTGTCGTTATTCCTGGTAGCCCTAAGAAGGCATCCAGCCAGCTTCACTGGTAAACTATAGGATATCACGAAGCCCTCCTATTGCTCCGTCAATGGTGGGTGATATACCTGTTGAAATTCAATCTCATCAGCGCACCTCTACCTCTTATGAGTAGATAACATTTTATAGTCCCTTCCGGATCGGCCTCATTAGGAGGAAAATTTTTCTTGTCTGTCCAGCTACAACATTTCGTTAATCGTCGGACATAGTAGTACTAAATCTATTCCTGGTAGCCCTAAGAAGGCATCCAGCCAGCTTCACTGGTAAACTATAGGGTATCACGAAGCCCTCCTATTGCCCCGTCAATGGTGGGTGATATACCTGTTGGAATCCATTCCCATATTCGGCTGTCAGCATGTCACTACTTCGACGACGCCTTGGAGGCACACCCTTGAACAATCACGGTCTGAGATCGGGGAGAGATATTGCGCCGGGAAAGCTTAGTGATCAGTTCTTTAGGTTACTGATCGCAGGGCTTCCTCAGCATCTCGGTGAAGGAGGGCAGAGAGGCATCGACTGGCTGGATTTTTTGGACTACCAGCTTGTTGATGTACCTCTGGCTTCCTACACGGTACTTCAGGGATTTGTCTTCGATGCGTCATCGGTCAAGTAGAGTTCGAGTGATGAGGAATACGCATTGGGTCGTGGGTCGAGATACACATTGAGCGCCCGCAGAGATGAGGCCTATGTTTAAGACCGGCTAGCTCAGTCGACCATTTTTCAGCGTCATTTGAACCACGGGTGGTGTAGACCACTCTGCATTGTTATGGTCGTAGCGTATTGCATATAGCAATATGCTACATTGACGATACTGAAGCATGTAGGCCGGCTGCGTTAAACATAAAAAAATTGAACGCACCCCGACTGAGCGTAATGCTTCCTTCAGCTCGTGTGACATGCGGGTTTGAAAAAGAAAAAGAAGAAGAAGACGTTTCTGTCTTGTCGAAATGTCTGTAGTGACTGCACGGATGAGAACAAAAACTTATTTTCCAAAAGCATCGGAAAGGACGTAAAACCTGTAAATCCGGCATAAAAAGAGAAAACAAAATCCGCACCGGCGAAAAATTTCCCGAAAGCAGCGAAATTCCAGAGGGACAGTCGCGGAACAAAAGAAATTCAAAGTTACGGCTGCCGTGACCTAACCTTACACCTAGGCTTGGCAAAGTGGATTATCTATTGCTTTTGGTGCTCAGAGCCTTTAAGTGAGACCGCATTAAAGAGGAATTGTGCTTTGGCAAAGTGTATTCGGCAACTGTGTCTATCCAAAGGACAACGTCGCGTCATAGGCCGCTATCGGTCGGTAGTTCAGAGCAAGTTTTTTTAAGAAAAAGGAAGAAAAAAAACTCCACCAGTGTTAGAAATCCAGTAAGATACACTGGCATCAAAATAATTACAATATTGGTTGAAAATCACATAAAGTAGTGATCTCAACTTGACATTTTGCGCTAAACTTTTAGTGCCTATATACATCCTTGTATGTTTGACTGCTTTTGAATACAGTGTGTACTCTAAGCGCAATGCAAAAGAAGTCGAACATAAATAATGAGGGGTCAGATGGTAAGCTGAACCACGGCCGCCTGGAGACGAGATACAACAGCTAGGGATAAGGAACCAGCTAGTAAATTTTGCAAACGCTAAAAGATATGCCGCACGCGGAAGGAATCAACTTTGTTTATCAAATTGTTTCGCACGGAGAACATGTTCGTCCAACTATGATTCAGTCTAGTTAAGTAGATTTGCAATGCCACCAATAGATTTTTCACGACCTCCTCCGGCTATGGGTTATCCCAGACCATCTGACGATTTTCCTAATCTGCGACAATCCTTTAATCGACCTTCATCAGCTTTTCGTCAGCCTAGAAGTCAGCCTGCACCAAATTTTGTACCACCTCCACCACCGCCACCTAATCGTGTCACTGCAGGCACAGAACAGATTGAAAATCACATAAAGTAGTGATCCCAACTTGACATTTTGCGCTAATTTTTTAGTGCCTATATACATCCTTGTATGTTTGACTGCTTCTGAATACAGTGTGTACTCTAAGCGCAATCGATATAAAAGAAGTCGAACATAAATAATGAGAAGTCAGATGGTAAACTGAACCACGGCCGCCTGGAGACGGGATACAACAGCTAGGGATAAGGAACCAGCTAGTAAATTTTGCAAACGCTAAAAGATATGCCGCACGCGGAAGGAATCAACTCTGTTTATCAAATTGTTTCGCATGGAGAACATGTTCGTCCAACTATGATTCAGTCTAGTTAAGTAGATTTGTTCTTTTTATTATTGTATCTTGTGACATAGGTAGGACAGTCCGTTTACATTACGAATATTTCTTTTTGTATCTCCTTTAGCTCGGAAAGCTGTAAAGAAATAAAAATTGTTTCATCCAGTGACATGATGAAACCTCATGGGACGCCTCAGCGAGGGAGCATAGGCAACAAAAGTATGTAAGTTGTGTCACCCATTTGTTTTTTGTTTTTTTTTAAGATTTCTTTACTTTAGTTTTGGACTATTGAACTCAATTCTCATTAGCTTATAAGATTAATATCATAAACAGATTCTAGTATTATTCGTACCTACCTTAGTTTTGGATTATTGAACACAAAATTTTCATTAACTTATAAGATTAATACCATAAACAGATTCTAGTATTATTCATACCTACCTTAGTTTTGGATTATTGCACACAAAATTTTCATTAACTTATAAGATTGATATCATAAACAGGTGCTAGTATTATTCGTACTTACCTTAGTTTTGGATTATTGAACTTGAACTTTAGCACCACAAATTTTGAAATAATTGAATTAGAGGGTCTATCGTCGTTCGTCTGGCATCACGGGGCATTTTGCTCTTTCCTTCTGAAGAGTTAAACATATAGGCAACTATGACGTCCGCTATCATATGATCTTGTCGCTTAAGTGTCTATTTTAGTTAGATCCTATTGTCACAATGTATTTGCATAATTAAGTGTAGATTCGAACAATGCTCAGTGTACCTAAAATAGCTCTAGCATCATGTATGGATGAGAACTTGTGAAATTTTATTATTAAAAGAATTGATTAAAGTACTTTGCTAGACAGAATGAATTTATAACGTAATGGCGAGTTTCATTTCTTCCTTCACCATCCTGAGGTCCTCACACATGGGATGACGGTGGCCTAGTCTCGTTTGCTCTCTTTACAGGTCAATTAAGGGACTTTGGACGATTGTGCCACCCAAAGTCAATGGGAGGATGGGGCTTGGCCAAGAAGGCATGCCATCTGCGCATTCATGGGAATGTAGGTAAGTGACGTAAAGATCCCTCCAGGACTGAGTGAGTGCGAGGCTTTCGTATGTAGGCACGAAAATCTTTCGTTTGATTATGGTTGGTGACAAGCGGCAGGTTATTTCGGGAACTCCCTCACACTCTCCGCCACCCTTAGCCGAGGTGCTAGCGTGCCGCCCTGTACTATCGCTGTCATCGAGTGATCTGTCAGCTCATGCTGGCAGTTTGGACTTCACGTCCTGACCATTCACTCTCAACATACATCCATAACAAAATGGCGCCCAACGTGGGGCTACCTCAGTTGGACTTCGGTGTCTAATTATGACTTTTACCGAGGACTGCGATTACTTGAGAGATGGACATTTGGCTGTTAGCTAAATAGTCTGACTCGGTAAACGCATAATCGGTGGAAGTTATATGCGGTCCTGAGTCTAATTGTTTGTTATTAGAAAATTTTTTTCGTAACGTAAAATGTAAAGTTTTTGATATTTTGAATTTTTTTTTTAATGATAATGATGATATGACTATCAGAACCAGCTTAACACAAGCTCGCTGCATGGACACGTTTAATAAATAAACGGTCAACAATACATGCGTTTCATCATTTAGTCGGTGTTAGTACTAGTATGTTACACTAAACATAAACCAAACACCAGATGAAATTACATGCAGAAAACATTAAACAAAATAGGTTAAATATTATATAGACGCTTTTTTAAAACATGCTTAGAAACGTCGAGAACAAAATGCTCAGCCATATTATTAACAGTAATACACATGCGATTAACAGGTTCATACATGCTAAAGTTAGACCTTGAGGAGTTAACATGCAACAAAGGTAGCCTTCTTAAATTGTGCCTACTATCACGGAAAGAGATTTTGTTAAGTAAAAATGGAGATCCAATATTCTCGTTTAAGAGTTGATGCACAAACGTTATATCGGCAACCATACGACGATTCTCAAGCGAGTGCATATTTAAAAGCTTCAAGCGATCCTCATAGGGTGGAAGAATTAATGAATTATTCCAGGGTAGGTGCCTTAGAGCAAATCGTAAGAAGTTCCGCTGAACAGACTCGATACGGTCGATGTGTATACCGTAAAATGGAGACCAGACCTGGCTAGCGTATTCAAGAAGTGGTCTTACAAAGCAAGTGTACAAACGCAATGTTATGGTAGGATTTGAAAACTCTCGGGACCAACGTTTTATAAAACCCAGCATAGAACTACTCTTTGATACTGTGTAGTTTATATGGGAGATAAAATTCAATCTGTGGCCACATTTGACACCCAAGTCACAGACAGAGCTAACACGGCGAATCGAGGAATGCGAGAACTCGTAATCATAAGTGATTGGTTTCTGATTTCTGTGGAAAGTCATAACCTCACATTTTTCTATATTCAGTACCAAATTATTACTTTTGCACCAGTCGTAAAATTTGTGAAGGTCAGCATGTACCTGTTCACAATCGCTAACAGATTTAATCTGAGCGAAAAGCTTAACGTCATCAGCATATATCAAGACTTTACAATACCTCACAACAGAGACAATGTCGTCAATAGATAGAACAAAGAACAACGGGCCGACGAAGCCTTCAAGACTCTAGAGATGGAATGGCGGAATAAGATTTGATATGTTCTGTGATCTAAATAAGACTACATCTATTTTAGAAATGTTGGGGGAAACCCATACTTTTCCATTTTAAAGAGTATCACGGAGTGAGATAACTTGTCGAACGCCTTACTAAAGTCTGTATAAATACAATCTGTCTGATAGCCTTTTGCAAACCCGCAAATGGTATCCGAGACAAATTCCAACAAATTAGTGGTTGTAGACCTGCCTGAAATAAACCCATGTTGGTTTGAAGAGAGCAAATTCTTACAGAAAGATGATAGTTGAGAGTAAATGATAGATTCGAATAATTTGGGCATGCAAGATAATTTTGCAATAATGATTAAAGTAACGTAATGCTTTGGAAGTTTTTTTGAATTGAATTGACTTTAGGTTTGACTTCGGTCAAGCCTCAAGTCTGAACTGTTGGTTTTTGAAATTTTTTTTGATGACCTTTCCCGCTGGCCTTCTGCCATGGAAATGGTAGGTGGCTCCACTAAAAATTTTTTTTTGATTGCGTTCCCGCGGACAACTGTTCTGTTGGCCAACTGGCTGGACAGAGTTATGAGTCTGTGAGACGACTTTTTGGCTTCCAGCTAATTAGTTGACCAGATTCTTGACTCTGCCCGGCTAGCGAACTAGCTGGACATGAGGATCCGATGAGGAGGAGAGGAGGGGTTCTCAGAGGGTGGAAATGATGCTGGAGATCTTCAGTAATCAGGAGTTGGCATACTGCTAACTGCCTGGCTGAAGAATCTCTAGTGGCATTCTCAGCCTTTGACACCTCCAACTTGACTTTTCCCAGAGTTCTGTGAGAACCCAACCAAATTTTCATGCACCACTCACGTCACTTGCTTGTATAGATAATCTGACCTGGAAAGGGAGAGAGCGACCTGGATACCTCTTATGTTGAGGGTTAGCTTCGGGAAGTGAGGGAGGAATCATATGTTTTGATAGGAATTGTTTTTGTTGAAACGCTCGATCGGACGTTTGTGATCCTGTTGATTTTTCACACTTTTTGGAACGCATTAATTGAACTTTTTGAAAGAAAACTTTTATTCAAAGAGTTACTATCTCTTCAGAACGTTTGGATTTTGGATTTTCGTTCGTTAAATTGATACTTCTGTTCACTCAATTTGGTAAGACTCTGCTAACTTCTCCGAGCCTTTGAATTTTTTTGAATTATTTTTGGAACTTCTTCGAACGTTTGGGAAGAAATTTTGTTTTGAATTTTAGTACAATTTCGCCGGACGTAGGGGAAAATTTTTTTTATGTCTGGGACTTTAGTATCTTGTCCCAACCTTCAATCTTTAAAATCATTATTTCACTATCTCCATTGTTAAAGGGCCTGTTCATTTTTGAACTGCTGGACTCTTTAGATTTCCTTGACATTCCTTGCGAAGCTTTGGTTTGTGTAATTTCCCTGACTTACGTCTAAATTCATAATGGCTACACAGAGGACACCACCTCCTGGGCAGAACGGTGTGACTATGTTGCGTGAGCCATGCACGATCTGTAGAGACATAAGTTGGTCAGCTGAACAGAAACCAGTCATGACCACGTGTGGACATGTCTTTCATGAGGCATGTATCCAGACCTGGATAGGCGAGCATTCCAGTTGTCCTAACTGTAGACGTCGCCTCACGCCACAGGACCTCACTGGTTACACTGGTGCCTTTCCTAAAAGAACGAATAAGGTGAAGCCCGCGAAGTCAGCTAGGCGCGATTCATTGCCGACCTTTGACTTGCCTACCTTCGACTTACCACCACCGAATCGACGATCTTTATCACCAGGAATGCCCGATTTGCACACAAGGACTTTTGTAGTCCACAACAGGATATTCCAGCGCGTACAGCTCAAGGCCATTCCGCAGCTACGGATGCGTTGATGGTAGGCTTATGCTTACAAATGCAGGACTTGGTACGTGAAGGTCTCTAACAGAGCCTCCATGTTTTGCGGACTGAGTTAGTAAATAGTTTCCGTCAGCAGGTAGCAGCCGCAATGCCACCAATAGACTTTTCACGACCTCCTCCGGCTATGGGTAATCCCAGACCATCTGACGATTTTCCTAATCTGCATAGACAATCCTTTAATCGACCTTCATCAGCTTTTGGTCAGCCTAGAAGTCAGCCTGCACCAAACTTTGTACCACCTCCACCACCGCCACCTAATCGTGTCACTACAGGCATAGGACCGCGACGTTCTGTCAGCCCTATCCGCTGGTGGAATATATCTTACAGCGGTGACAGCTCTCGGCTTACAGTCGATGAATTTGTATTTTGGGTAGAAGCCTTGACTTATTCGGCTTTGGAAGGAGACTTCGACCTGTTGGTGCGGCACATGATGACTCTGCTTTCTGGACCAGCAATCGACTGGTACTGGTCTCTCCTGAGGCAAAATTCCCCGCCGTCATGGGAGTATGTGAAAGCAGCTCTATTAGCTGAATGGGGAGTCCCCAAAGACGACCTTAAGGTCAAGGTCCAGCTTATGTTGCGCAAGCAGAAAGCAGGGGAGTCATTTGCTACGTACTACCAGCACCTGGTACAGCTACGAGACCAACTGCAGAACCCCTTGCCAGACGTTGAATTTTTGGAAATAGTCAAATCAAATTTACTGCCAGAGATCCAAAACAAAATTTGTTTGCATCCTACAAACACCATCCACCAGCTCAGAATTCTTGTGAATCAAATTCAAGCGACGTAGCAGCGCATCGCGACAGCAAGTAGTTGGAACGCTTATCGCGGACAAAGAGTCAGTGAGGTGGATGGATACTATTCGACTGAGGCTGAACTGAATACGTCACCTGAACGCAGTGAGGAAGTCTCACTATCTGCTATTTTAACCCCTAAAAATGTAACCTGCTGTAATTGTGACCAGCCCGGTCACTTTTACCAAGATTGCCGGCAGGAACGACATGTTGTGTTCTGTTACGGATGTGGACGGAAGAACACCTTCAAGCCAGATTGCATTCAATGTCAACAGAAAAACTTCAGACGGGTCGGGAATACCACCACCTCTTTCCGACCGGCGTTGACATCACGAGCAATCAATGCAACGAACACTCCAGTTCAAGCCTTAAACATGGAGGAAGGTCCGCTCCATTAGCAGACACTAGCGATAACTCCCTGATATGTCCACTGATATCATTCAGTGACTCTGATGATATCAGTAAAATACCTGATTGTACAGTTACTTCATTGGCAGAGGCGGAGAGCTTGATTGACTTCTCCGCAGATCGTCAAGCTCCCATTTCCACTTCTGCGGAGCCTATGACATTATTAGACACTTCTTGAGAAGAGTCTTTAATCTTCGATGTCCCGTTGACACCTATAGCACGTATAGCTGACAAGGTTACTGAGCAGGAGATTTGGCCTCCTGTCATTTCTGTTTTGAAACGGCCACCAAGCTCTGAGAAGACGAGTGGGCGTGAGCCAGTTTTACATCCGCTGACGCCGTATCATACGCGTCTGCGGAAATACAGAGCAGCAAGAGGCCGAATTTTCTCCTCGGTGGCGGAGTTAGCTGACATTATGTTTCCTGACCTGGATATGAGACCGAAAAAGAAACGATCAACTGTTCGTTGGCGGAAATACTGTCGATGAATGAAACTAGAAAGAAAAAAACTGGCACAGATTTCCGTGTCGATACCAGACGACATTCGACCGTACGCCGAAGTAAAGCTGCTCGGGCGAACTGCGAATGGATTACTTGATAGTGGTGCCACTGTCAGTATTCTAGGCTAGGGAGCTCTAGAGAAGCTTGCGGAAGCAGATGTCGAATGGAAGAAGTATCAGACACAGGCCCAGGTGGCTAATGGTGCCATGACGACTGTGCATGGTCATGTGAACTTGGACGTCACTTTCCGTGATAAGACCCACAACGTACGTTTTTACATGGTTCCTGGGCTCACACAGGCACTATATCTGGGAATAGACTTCTGCCGTTTATTTGGGTTGGCTCCAGATGTCCTGGGTATAGTCGCAGAAGTGAATCCAAGTGTAATAGCTACCTCTGACACCGACTGCCATATTCTTTCTAGTCTCGACCAACAACGCTTAGAAGCCACCAAACAGCTTTTCCCGTCTTTCGCCTCTCTAGGCCTGGGAAAAACATCATTGGTCACTCACAGGATTGAAACGAATGACGCAGCTCCGATAAAACAGAGGTTTTATCCGATTTCACCGGCAGTAAAAAGTTTCATGGATGCCGAATTGGGGCGAATGCTATCACTGGATGTGATAGAGCAGAGCCAAAGTCCTTGGAGCTCTTTAGTTGTTCTGGTAAGGCAGCCTGGACAGGTTCGGCTTTGTTTTGACGCCAGAAAGGTCAACTGTGTTACGAAGAAGGATGCCTATCCGCTACCGCAGATAGACGCACTTCTGAGTCGACTTCCTCCGGCAAACTACATAACGAGCCTGGACCTGAAAGACACATTCTGGCAGATCCCACTAGATACTGATTCCAGAGAGAAGACCGCTTTTACAGTGCCTGTTCATCCTCTCTATCAGTACACGGTGATGCCATTCGGCCTATGCAACGTTCCACAAATGATGTGCTGCCTCATGGATAAAGTCATTCCTTTCGATCTTCGTGAGAACGTTCTCGTCTATCTAGACGATTTATTAATTCTGTCATCAGACTTTGACTCGCATCTCACATTACTATCCCGTGTAGCGGATTGTTTGAGGAAAGCTGGCCTTACTATCAACGTCGAGAAGAGCAAGTTTTGTATCAAAGAGACCAAATACTTGGGTTTTATTGTCGGAAAGGGAGGTATGAGAACTGATCCTGACAAAATTTCAGCTATAGTTGACTATCCGTCACCTAAAACTGTTCGGCAGG
This sequence comes from Dioctria rufipes, assembly GCA_963924295.1. NCBI lineage: Eukaryota > Metazoa > Arthropoda > Insecta > Diptera > Asilidae > Dioctria > Dioctria rufipes. Next base: position 181,771,581 of record OZ002740.1, read on the forward strand.
CCCGTCGCCTACTAGGTATGGCGGGATGGTATCGACGGTTCATCCCGAACTATGCTGATTTAACTGCCTCCATTACAGACACTTTGAAAACCCCTAGTCAGTTCAAATGGACACCTGAAGCCCAGACCACTCTTGATCTACTTAAACAAAAACTTACTTCTGCTCCGTTGCTGGTGAGTCCAGATTTCACCAAGCCGTTCGTCATCCAGTGCGATGCGAGCCAACAAGGTATTGGTGGAGTGCTGATTCAACTAGATGACGAGGGCCACGAGAAGCCAATAGCCTACGTCTCGAAAAAGTTGAACTCAGCACAAAGAAATTACACCGTCACAGAGCAAGAATGCTTAGCTGCTATCTTGAGAGTACAGAAATTCCGGCCCTTCATAGAACTCATGCCGTTTAAGATAGTGACTGATCATGCGAGCTTGAAATGGCTGATGTCTCAAAAGGACCTCAGCGGTAGACTTGCGCGGTGGAGTTTGAAGCTTCAGGGCTTCGACTTCACTACTGAGCACAGGAAAGGAAGCCTGAACGTCGTCCCTGATGCGCTGTCACGCATTCATTGTGACAGCCTGACCACAAATGAAGATCCTGGCCCGGAAGTTGACCTTAGTTCGCCATATTTCAATTCGTTGGAATATGAGGAACTGAGGCATAAGGTTAAAACGGCTTCTGGCAAACTACCAGAGCTTTGCGTCAGGGATGACTTCGTTTATATTCGAACGGTTCCGAGAACAGGCGATCCTATTCAGGAGGAAGAAGCTTGGAAGCTTTGGATTCCACGAGGGCTTGTCAACGACGTCATTTCAAGGGCTCATGATCCGCCGCTAGCTTCACACGGAGGTATAGGGAAAACACTGGAACGTCTGCGAAGACATCTGTATTGGCCACGAATGACAGTTGATGTCAGAAACTACGTAGGCGCCTGTGACGTGTGTAAGGAAACGAAAGCTCCCAATACTATTTTACGACCACCTATGAGAGTCCAGTCTGTGACAGAAAGACCATGGCAAAAGCTGTACATTGATTTTCTAGGTCCATATCCTCGGTCAGTAAAAGGAAATGTCTGCATCTTAATTTCCGATTCTCAAACCTATGAGAAAAGCGTCTTCACTCAATGTGTGCCAATTCATTGAGACTGAAGTGTTCCATGTGTTTGGAGTCCCGGAAATGATCGTCTCTGACAATGAAGTCCAGTTTTGCTCGACTCAGTTCACCAGATTACTGGAAAAGTATGGGGTGAAGCACATGCGAACGGCAGTCTACTCGCCGCAAACAAACGCCTCCGAGCGAGTAAATAGGTCTCTATTGTCGGGGATTAGAGCATATATCAAGAAGGAACACACGGGATGGGATGAGAAACTAAGCCCAGTAGCTAGTTCCCTCAGGAGATCTTTCCCATCAAGCTACTGGTTTCTCTCCTTATCGAACACTCTTCGGTCAGCAAATGATAGAACATGGCAGCTCCTATTCCATCTTGAGGAGCCTTGGAACTCTTAGTGAGCCATTGAGAGTAGACGCAGAAGATAAAATGAGATTGATCCGTGCGAGAGTGCAGGAAAATTTACAGCATGCATTCGAACAGGGTTCAAGAGCCTACACTCTCAGGGCGAAACCTGTCGAGTTCAAAGTTGGTCAGGAGGTATTTAGACGAAATTTTGCTCAAAGCAATTTCCAACAGCAGACTAGTGCTAAACTGGGACGGAAATTTGTTAAATGTCGTGTTAGGGCCAAGAAAGGAAACGCTTATTATGAGCTTGAGGATCTGCGGGGGGACTGTTAGGAGTTTATCACGCCAAAGACATCAAGCAGTGATCACCATTAGAAAAATGTCGTCTATATACCTATTGTCGTTATTCCTGGTAGCCCTAAGAAAGCATCCAGCCAGCTTCACTGGTAAACTATAGGATATCACGAAGCCCTCCTATTGCCCCGTGAATGGTGGGTGATATACCTGTTGAAATTAAATCTCGCGCACCTCTACCTCTTATGAGTAGATAACCTTTTATAGTCCCTTCCGGATCGGCCTCATTAGGAGGAAAATTTTTCTTGTCTGTCCAGCTACAACATTTCGTTAATCGTCGGACATAGTAGTACTAAATCTATTCCTGGTAGCCCTAAGAAGGCATCCAGCCAGCTTCACTGGTAAACTATAGGGTATCACGAAGCCCTCCTATTGCCCCGTCAATGGTGGGTGATATACCTGTTGGAATCCATTCCCATATTCGGCTGTCAGCATGTCACTACTTCGACGACGCCTTGGAGGCACACCCTTGAACAATCACGGTCTGAGATCGGGGTGAGATATTGCGCCGGGAAAGCTTAGTGATCAGTTCTTTAGGTTACTGATCGCAGGGCTTCCTCAGCATCTCGGTGAAGGAGGGCAGAGAGGCATCGACAGGCTTAATTTTTTGGGCTACCAGCTTGTCGATGTACCTCTGGCTTCCTACACGGATAGGGATGTCGAGGTCTGGTCGAAGACTGACGGTACTTCAGGGATGTGTCTTCGATGCGTCATCGGTCAAGTAGAGTTCGAGTGATGAGGAATACGCATTGGGTCGTGGGTCGAGATACACATTGAGCGCCCGCAGAGATGAGGCCTATGTTTAAGACCGGCTAGCTCAGTCGACCATTTTTCAGCGTCGTCTGAACCACGGGTGGTGTAGGCCACTCTGCATTGTTATGGTCGCAGCGTATTGCATATAGCAATATGCTACATTGACGATACTGAAGCATGTAGGCCGGCTGCGTTAAACATAAAAAAATTTAACGCACCCCGACTGAGAGTAATGCTTCCTTCAGCTCGTGTGACATGCGGGTTTGAAAAAGAAAAAGAAGAAGAAGACGTCTCTGTCTTGTCGAAATTTCTGTAGTGAGTGCATGGATGAGAACAAAAACTTATTTTCCAAAAGCATCGGAAAGGACGTAAAACCTGTAAATCCGGCATAAAAAGAAAAAACAAAATCCGCGGAACAAAAGAAATTTAAAGTTACGGCTGCCGTGACCTAACCTTACACCTAGGCTTGGCAAAGTGGATTATCTATTGCTTTTGGTGCTCAGAGCCTTTAAGTGAGACCGCATTAAAGAGGAATTGTGCTTTGGCAAAGTGTGTTCGGCAACTGTGTCTATCCAAAGGATAACGTCGCGTCATAGGCCGCTATCGGTCGGTAGTTCAGAGCAAGTTTTTTTAAGAAAAAGAAAGAAAAAAAACTCCACCAGTGTTAGAAATCCAGTAAGATACACTGGCATCAAAATAATTACAATATTGTTTGAAAATCACATAAAGTAGTGATCTCAACTTGACATTTTGCGCTAAACTTTTAGTGCCTATATACATCCTTGTATGTTTGACTGCTTCTGAATACAGTGTGTCCTCTAAGCGCAATGTAAAAGAAGTCGAACATAAATAATGAGAGGTCAAATGGTAAGCTGAACCACGGCCGCCTGGAGACGGGATACAACAGCTAGGGATAAGGAACCAGCTAGTAAATTTTGCAAACGCTAAAAGATATGCCGCACGCGGAAGGAATCAACTCTGTTTATCAAATTGTTTCGCACGGAGAACATGTTCGTCCAACTATGATTCAGTCTAGTTAATTAGATTTGCAATGCCACCAATAGACTTTTCACGACCTCCTCCGGCTATGGGTAATCCCAGACCATCTGATGATTTTCCTAATCTGCATAGACAATCCTTTAATCGACTTTCATCAGCTTTTCGTCAGCCTAGAAGTCAGCCTGCACCAAACTTTGTACCACCTCCACCACCGCCACCTAATCGTGTCACTGCAGGCACAGAACAGATTGAAAATCATATAAAGTAGTGATCTCAACTTGACATTTTGCGCTAAACTTTTAGTGCCTATATACATCCTTGTATGTTTGACTGCTTCTGAATACAGTGTGTACTCTAAGCGAAATTGATATAAAAGAAGTCGAACATAAATAATGAGAGGTCAGATGGTAAGCTGAACCACGGCCGCCTGGAGACGGGATACAACAGCTAGGGATAAGGAACCAGCTAGTAAATTTTGCAAACGCTAAAAGATATGCCGCACGCGGAAGGAATCAACTCTGTTTATCCAATTGTTTCGCACGGAGAACATGTTCGTCCAACTATGATTCAGTCTAGTTAAGTAGATAGTAGATTTGCAATGCCACCAATAGACTTTTCACGACCTCCTCCGGCTATGGGTAATCCCAGACCATCTGATGATTTTCCTAATCTGCATAGACAATCCTTTAATCGACTTTCATCAGCTTTTCGTCAGCCTAGAAGTCAGCCTGCACCAAACTTTGTACCACCTCCACCACCGCTACCTAATCGTGTCACTGCAGGCACAGAACATATTGAAAATCACATAAAGTAGTGATCTCAACTTGACATTTTGCGCTAAACTTTTAGTGCCTATATACATCCTTGTATGTTTGACTGCTTCTGAATACAGTGTGTACTCTAAGCGAAATCGATATAAAAGAAGTCGAACATAAATAATGAGAGGTCAGATGGTAAACTGAACCACGGCCGCCTGGAGACGGGATACAACAGCTAGGGATAAGGAACCAGCTAGTAAATTTTGCAAACGCTAAAAGATATGCCGCACGCGGAAGGAATAATCTCTGTTTATCAAATTGTTTCGCACGGAGAACATGTTCGTCCAACTATGATTCAGTCTAGTTAAGTAGATTTGTTCTTTTTATTATTGTATCTTGTGACATAGGTAGGACAGTCCGTTTACATTACGAATATTTCTTTTTGTATCTCCTTTAGCTCGGAAAGCTGTAAAGAAATAAAAATTGTTTCATCCAGTGACATGATGAAACCTCATGGGGCGCCTCAGCGAGGGAGCATAGGCAACAAAAGTATGTAAGTTGTGTCACCCATTTGTTTTTTGTTTTTTTTTTTAAGATTTCTTTACTTTAGTTTTGGACTATTGAACTCAATTCTCATTAGCTTATAAGATTAATATCATAAACAGATTCTAGTATTATTCGTACCTACCTTAGTTTTGGATTATTGAACACAAAATTTTCATTAACTTATAAGATTAATACCATAAACAGATTCTAGTATTATTCATACCTACCTTAGTTTTGGATTATTGCACACAAAATTTTCATTAACTTATAAGATTGATATCATAAACAGGTGCTAGTATTATTCGTACTTACCTTAGTTTTGGATTATTGAACTTGAACTTTAGCACCACAAATTTTGAAATAATTGAATTAGAGGGTCTATCGTCGTTCGTCTGGCATCACGGGGCATTTTGCTCTTTCCTTATGAAGAGTTAAACATATAGGCAACTATGACGTCCGCTATCATATGATCTTGTCGCTTAAGTGTCTATTTTAGTTAGATCCTATTGTCACAATGTATTTGCATAATTAAGTTTAGATTCGAACAATGCTCAGTGTACCTAAAATAGCTCTAGCATCATGTATGGATGAGAACTTGTGAAATTTTATTATTAAAAGAATTGATTAAAGTACTTTGCTAGACAGAATGAATTTATAACGTAATGGCGAGTTGATTTTTTCTCATTTCTTCCTTCACCATCCTGAGGTCCTCACACATGGGATGACGGTGGCCTAGTCTCGTTTGCTCTCTTTACAGGTCAATTAAGGGACTTTGGACGATTGTGCCACCCAAAGTCAATGGGAGGATGGGGCTTGGCCAAGAAGGCATGCCATCTGCGCATTCATGGGAATGTAGGTAAGTGACGTAAAGATCCCTCCAGGACTGAGTGAGTGCGAGGCTTTCGTATGTAGGCACGAAAATCTTTCGTTTGATTATGGTTGGTGACAAGCGGCAGGTTATTTCGGGAACTCCCTCACACTCTCCGCCACCCTTAGCCGAGGTGCTAGCGTGCCGCCCTGTACTATCGCTGTCATCGAGTGATCTGTCAGCTCATGCTGGCAGTTTGGACTTCACGTCCTGACCATTCACTCTCAACATACATTCATAACAAAATGGCGCCCAACGTGGGGCTACCTCAGTTGGACTTCGGTGTCTAATTATGACTTTTACCGAGGACTGCGATTACTTGAGAGATGGACATTTGGCTGTTAGCTAAATAGTCTGACTCGGTAAACGCATAATCGGTGGAAGTTATATGCGGTCCTGAGTCTAATTGTTTGTTATTAGAAAATTTTTTTCGTAACGTAAAATGTAAAGTTTTTGATATTTTGAATTTTTTTTTAATGATAATGATGATATGACTATCAGAACCAGCTTAACACAAGCTCGCTGCATGGACACGTTTAATAAATAAACGGTCAACAATACATGCGTTTCATCATTTAGTCGGTGTTAGTACTAGTATGTTACACTAAACATAAACCAAACACCAGATGAAATTACATGCAGAAAACATTAAACAAAATAGGTTAAATATTATATAGACGCTTTTTTAAAACATGCTTAGAAACGTCGAGAACAAAATGCTCCGCCATATTATTAACAGTAATACACATGCGATTAACAGGTTCATACATGCTAAAGTTAGACCTTGAGGAGTTAACATGCAACAAAGGTAGCCTTCTTAAATTGTGCCTACTATCACGGAAAGAGATTTTGTTAAGTAAAAATGGAGATCCAATATTCTCGTTTAAGAGTTGATGCACAAACGTTATATCGGCAACCATACGACGATTCTCAAGCGAGTGCATATTTAAAAGCTTCAAGCGATCCTCATAGGGTGGAAGAATTAATGAATTATTCCAGGGTAGGTGCCTTAGAGCAAATCGTAAGAAGTTCCGCTGAACAGACTCGATACGGTCGATGTGTATACCGTAAAATGGAGACCAGACCTGGCTAGCGTATTCAAGAAGTGGTCTTACAAAGCAAGTGTACAAACGCAATGTTATGGTAGGATTTGAAAACTCTCGGGACCAACGTTTTATAAAACCCAGCATAGAACTACTCTTTGATACTGTGTAGTTTATATGGGAGATAAAATTCAATCTGTGGCCACTTTTGACACCCAAGTCACAGACAGAGCTAACACGGCGAATCGAGGAATGCGAGAACTCGTAATCATAAGTGATTGGTTTCTGATTTCTGTGGAAAGTCATAACCTCACATTTTTCTATATTCAGTACCAAATTATTACTTTTGCACCAGTCGTAAAATTTGTGAAGGTCAGCATGTACCTGTTCACAATCGCTAACAGATTTAATCTGAGCGAAAAGCTTAATGTCATCAGCATATATCAAGACTTTACAATACCTCACAACAGAGACAATGTCGTCAATAGATAGAACAAAGAACAACGGGCCGACGAAGCCTTCAAGACTCTAGAGATGGAATGGCGGAATAAGATTTGATATGTTCTGTGATCTAAATAAGACTACATCTATTTTAGAAATGTTGGGGGAAACCCATACTTTTCCATTTTAAAGAGTATCACGGAGTGAGATAACTTGTCGAACGCCTTACTAAAGTCTGTATAAATACAATCTGTCTGATAGCCTTTTGCAAACCCGCAAATGGTATCCGAGACAAATTCCAACAAATTAGTGGTTGTAGACCTGCCTGAAATAAACCCATGTTGGTTTGAAGAGAGCAAATTCTTACAGAAAGATGATAGTTGAGAGTAAATGATAGATTCGAATAATTTGGGCATGCAAGATTATTTTGCAATAATGATTAAAGTAACGTAATGCTTTGGAAGTTTTTTTGAATTGAATTGACTTTAGGTTTGACTTCGGTCAAGCCTCAAGTCTGAACTGTTGGTTTTTGAAATTTTTTTTGATGACCTTTCCCGCTGGCCTTCTGCCATGGAAATGGTAGGTGGCTCCACTAAAAATTTTTTTTTGATTGCGTTCCCGCGGACAACTGTTCTGTTGGCCAACTGGCTGGACAGAGTTATGAGTCTGTGAGACGACTTTTTGGCTTCCAGCTAATTAGTTGACCAGATTCTTGACTCTGCCCGGCTAGCGAACTAGCTGGACATGAGGATCCGATGAGGAGGAGAGGAGGGGTTCTCAGAGGGTGGAAATGATGCTGGAGATCTTCAGTAATCAGGAGTTGGCATACTGCTAACTGCCTGGCTGAAGAATCTCTAGTGGCATTCTCAGCCTTTCACACCTCCAACTTGACTTTTCCCAGAGTTCTGTGAGAACCCAACCAAATTTTCATGCACCACTCACGTCACTTGCTTGTATAGTTAATCTGACCTGGAAAGGGAGAGAGCGACCTGGATACCTCTTATGTTGAGGGTTAGCTTCGGGAAGTGAGGGAGGAATCATATGTTTTGATAGGAATTGTTTTTGTTGAAACGCTCGATCGGACGTTTGTGATCCTGTTGATTTTTCACACTTTTTGGAACGCATTAATTGAACTTTTTGAAAGAAAACTTTTATTCAAAGAGTTACTATCTCTTCAGAACGTTTGGATTTTGGATTTTCGTTCGTTAAATTGATACTTCTGTTCACTCAATTTGGTAAGACTCTGCTAACTTCTCCGAGCCTTTGAATTTTTTTGAATTATTTTTGGAACTTCTTCGAACGTTTGGGAAGAAATTTTGTTTTGAATTTTAGTACAATTTCGCCGGACGTAGGGGAAAATTTTTTTTATGTCTGGGACTTTAGTATCTTGTCCCAACCTTCAATCTTTAAAATCATTACTTCACTATCTCCATTGTTAAAGGGCCTGTTCATTTTTGAACTGCTGGACTCTTTAGATTTCCTTGACATTCCTTGCGAAGCTTTGGTTTGTGTAATTTCCCTGACTTACGTCTAAATTCATAATGGCTACACAGAGGACACCACCTCCTGGGCAGAACGGTGTGACTATGTTGCGTGAGCCATGCACGATCTGTAGAGACATAAGTTGGTCAGCTGAACAGAAACCAGTCATGACCACGTGTGGACATGTCTTTCATGAGGCATGTATCCAGACCTGGATAGGCGAGCATTCCAGTTGTCCTAACTGTAGACGTCGCCTCACGCCACAGGACCTCACTGGTTACACTGGTGCCTTTCCTAAAAGAACGAATAAGGTGAAGCCCGCGAAGTCAGCTAGGCGCGATTCATTGCCGACCTTTGACTTGCCTACCTTCGACTTACCACCACCGAATCGACGATCTTTATCACCAGGAATGCCCGATTTGCACACAAGGACTTTTGTAGTCCACAACAGGATATTCCAGCGCGTACAGCTCAAGGCCATTCCGCAGCTACGGATGCGTTGATGGTAGGCTTATGCTTACAAATGCAGGACTTGGTACGTGAAGGTCTCTAACAGAGCCTCCATGTTTTGCGGACTGAGTTAGTAAATAGTTTCCGTCAGCAGGTAGCAGCCGCAATGCCACCAATAGACTTTTCACGACCTCCTCCGGCTATGGGTAATCCCAGACCATCTGACGATTTTCCTAATCTGCATAGACAATCCTTTAATCGACCTTCATCAGCTTTTGGTCAGCCTAGAAGTCAGCCTGCACCAAACTTTGTACCACCTCCACCACCGCCACCTAATCGTGTCACTACAGGCATAGGACCGCGACGTTCTGGCAGCCCTATCCGCTGGTGGAATATATCCTACAGCGGTGACAGCTCTCGGCTCACAGTCGATGAATTTGTATTTTGGGTAGAAGCCTTGACTTATTCGGCTTTGGAAGGAGACTTCGACCTGTTGGTGCGGCACATGATGACTCTGCTTTCTGGACCAGCAATCGACTGGTACTGGTCTCTCCTGAGGCAAAATTCCCCGCCGTCATGGGAGTATGTGAAAGCAGCTCTATTAGCTGAATGGGGAGTCCCCAAAGACGACCTTAAGGTCAAGGTCCAGCTTATGTTGCGCAAGCAGAAAGCAGGGGAGTCATTTGCTACGTACTACCAGCACCTGGTACAGCTACGAGACCAACTGCAGAACCCCTTGCCAGACGTTGGATTTTTGGAAATAGTCAAATCAAATTTACTGCCAGAGATCCAAAACAAAATTTGTTTGCATCCTACAAACACCATCCACCAGCTCAGAATTCTTGTGAATCAAATTCAAGCGACGTAACAGCGCATCGCGACAGCAAGTAGTTGGAACGCTTATCGCGGACAAAGAGTCAGTGAGGTGGATGGATACTATTCGACTGAGGCTGAACTGAATACGTTACCTGAACGCAGTGAGGAAGTCTCACTATCTGCTATTTTAACCCCTAAAAATGTAACCTGCTGTAATTGTGACCAGCCCGGTCACTTTTACCAAGATTGCCGGCAGGAACGACATGTTGTGTTCTGTTACGGATGTGGACGGAAGAACACCTTCAAGCCAGATTGTATTCAATGTCAACAGAAAAACTTCAGACGGGTCGGGAATACCACCACCTCTTTCCGACCAGCGTTGACATCACGAGCAATCAATGCAACGAACACTCCAGTTCAAGCCTTAAACATGGAGGAAGGTCCGCTCCATTAGCAGACACTAGCGATAACTCCCTGATATGTCCACTGATATCATTCAGTGACTCTGATGATATCAGTAAAATACCTGATTGTACAGTTACTTCATTGGCAGAGGCGGAGAGCTTGATTGACTTCTCCGCAGATCGTCAAGCTCCCATTTCCACTTCTGCGGAGCCTATGACATTATTAGACACTTCTTGAGAAGAGTCTTTAATCTTCGATGTCCCGTTGACACCTATAGCACGTATAGCTGACAAGGTTACTGAGCAGGAGATTTGGCCTCCTGTCATTTCTGTTTTGAAACGGCCACCAAGCTCTGAGAAGACGAGTGGGCGTGAGCCAGTTTTACATCCGCTGACGCCGTATCATACGCGTCTGCGGAAATACAGAGCAGCAAGAGGCCGAATTTTCTCCTCGGTGGCGGAGTTAGCTGACATTATGTTTCCTGACCTGGATATGAGACCGAAAAAGAAACGATCAACTGTTCGTTGGCGGAAATACTGTCGATGAATGAAACTAGAAAGAAAAAAACTGGCACAGATTTCCGTGTCGATACCAGACGACATTCGACCGTACGCCGAAGTAAAGCTGCTCGGGCGAACTGAGAATGGATTACTTGATAGTGGTGCCACTGTCAGTATTCTAGGCTAGGGAGCTCTAGAGAAGCTTGCGGAAGCAGATGTCGAATGGAAGAAGTATCAGACACAGGCCCAGGTGGCTAATGGTGCCATGACGACTGTGCATGGTCATGTGAACTTGGACGTCACTTTCCGTGATAAGACCCACAACGTACGTTTTTACATGGTTCCTGGGCTCACACAGGCACTATATCTGGGAATAGACTTCTGCCGTTTATTTGGGTTGACTCCAGATGTCCTGGGTATAGTCGCAGAAGTGAATCCAAGTGTAATAGCTACCTCTGACACCGACTGCCATATTCTTTCTAGTCTCGACCAACAACGCTTAGAAGCCACCAAACAGCTTTTCCCGTCTTTCGTCTCTCTAGGCCTGGGAAAAACATCATTGGTCACTCACAGGATTGAAACGAATGACGCAGCTCCGATAAAACAGAGGTTTTATCCGATTTCACCGGCAGTAAAAAGTTTCATGGATGCCGAATTGGGGCGAATGCTATCACTGGATGTGATAGAGCAGAGCCAAAGTCCTTGGAGCCCTTTAGTTGTTCTGGTAAGGCAGCCTGGACAGGTTCGGCTTTGTTTTGACGCCAGAAAGGTCAACTGTGTTACGAAGAAGAATGCCTATCCGCTACCGCAGATAGACGCACTTCTGAGTCGACTTCCTCCGGCAAACTACATAACGAGCCTGGACCTGAAAGACACATTCTGGCAGATCCCACTAGATACTGATTCCAGAGAGAAGACCGCTTTTACAGTGCCTGTTCATCCTCTCTATCAGTACACGGTGATGCCATTCGGCCTATGCAACGTTCCACAAATGATGTGCTGCCTCATGGATAAAGTCATTCCTTTCGATCTTCGTGAGAACGTTCTCGTCTATCTAGACGATTTATTAATTCTGTCATCAGACTTTGACTCGCATCTCACATTACTATCCCGTGTAGCGGATTGTTTGAGGAAAGCTGGCCTTACTATCAACGTCGAGAAGAGCAAGTTTTGTATCAAAGAGACCAAATACTTGGGTTTTATTGTCGGAAAGGGAGGTATGAGAACTGATCCTGACAAAATTTCAGCTATAGTTGACTATCCGTCACCTAAAACTGTTCGGCAGGCCCGTCGCCTACTAGGTATGGCGGGATGGTATCGACGGTTCATCCCGAACTATGCTGATTTAACTGCCTCCATTACAGACACTTTGAAAACCACTAGTCAGTTCAAATGGATACCTGAAGCCCAGACCACTCTTGATCTACTTAAACAAAAACTTACTTCTGCTCCGTTGCTGGTGAGTCCAGATTTCACCAAGCCGTTCGTCATCCAGTGCGATGCGAGCCAACAAGGTATTGGTGGAGTGCTGATTCAACTAGATGACGAGGGCCACGAGAAGCCAATAGCCTACGTCTCGAAAAAGTTGAACTCAGCACAAAGAAATTACACCGTCACAGAGCAAGAATGCTTAGCTGCTATCTTGAGAGTACAGAAATTCCGGCCCTTCATAGAACTCATGCCGTTTAAGATAGTGACTGATCATGCGAGCTTGAAATGGCTGATGTCTCAAAAGGACCTCAGCGGTAGACTTGCGCGGTGGAGTTTGAAGCTTCAGGGCTTCGACTTCACTACTGAGCACAGGAAAGGAAGCCTGAACGTCGTCCCTGATGCGCTGTCACGCATTCATTGTGACAGCCTGACCACAAATGAAGATCCTGGCCCGGAAGTTGACCTTAGTTCGCCATATTTCAATTCGTTGGAATATGAGGAACTGAGGCATAAGGTTAAAACGGCTTCTGGCAAACTACCAGAGCTTTGCGTCAGGGATGACTTCGTTTATATTCGGACTGTTCCGAGAACAGGCGATTCTATTCAGGAGGAAGAAGCTTGGAAGCTTTGGATTCCACGAGGGCTTGTCAACGACGTCATTTCAAGGGCTCATGATCCGCCGCTAGCTTCACACGGAGGTATAGGGAAAACACTGGAACGTCTGCGAAGACATCTGTATTGGCCACGAATGACAGTTGATGTCAGAAACTACGTAGGCGCCTGTGACGTGTGTAAGGAAACGAAAGCTCCCAATACTATTTTACGACCACCTATGAGAGTCAAGTCTGTGACAGAAAGACCATGGCAAAAGCTGTACATTGATTTTCTAGGTCCATATCCTCGGTCAGTAAAAGGAAATGTCTGCATCTTAATTTCCGATTCTCAAACCTATGAGAAAAGCGTCTTCACTCAATGTGTGCCAATTCATTGAGACTGAAGTGTTCCATGTGTTTGGAGTCCCGGAAATGATCGTCTCTGACAATGAAGTCCAGTTTTGCTCGACTCAGTTCACCAGATTATTGGAAAAGTATGGGGTGAAGCACATGCGAACGGCAGTCTACTCGCCGCAAACAAACGCCTCCGAGCGAGTAAATAGGTCTCTATTGTCGGGGATTAGAGCATATATCAAGAAGTAACACACGGGATGGGATGAGAAACTAAGCCCAGTAGCTAGTTCCCTCAGGAGATCTTTCCCATCAAGCTACTGGTTTCTCTCCTTATCGAACACTCTTCGGTCAGCAAATGATAGAACATGGCAGCTCCTATTCCATCTTGAGGAGCCTTGGAACTCTTAGTGAGCCATTGAGAGTAGACGCAGAAGATAAAATGAGATTGATCCGTGCGAGAGTGCAGGAAAATTTACAGCATGCATTCGAACAGGGTTCAAGAGCCTACACTCTCAGGGCGAAACCTGTCGAGTTCAAAGTTGGTCAGGAGGTATTTAGACGAAATTTTGCTCAAAGCAATTTCCAACAGCAGACTAGTGCTAAACTGGGACGGAAATTTGTTAAATGTCGTGTTAGGGCCAAGAAAGGAAACGCTTATTATGAGCTTGAGGATCTGCGGGGGGACTGTTAGGAGTTTATCACGCCAAAGACATCAAGCAGTGATCACCATTAGAAAAATGTCGTCTATATACCTATTGTCGTTATTCCTGGTAGCCCTAAGAAAGCATCCAGCCAGCTTCACTGGTAAACTATAGGATATCACGAAGCCCTCCTATTGCTCCGTCAATGGTGGGTGATATACCTGTTGAAATTAAATCTCGCGCACCTCTACCTCTTATGAGTAGATAACCTTTTATAGTCCCTTCCGGATCGGCCTCATTAGGAGGAAAATTTTTGTTGTCTGTCCAGCTACAACATTTCGTTAATCGTCGGACATAGTAGTACTAAATCTATTCCTGGTAGCCCTAAGAAGGCATCCAGCCAGCTTCACTGGTAAACTATAGGGTATCACGAAGCCCTCCTATTGCCCCGTCAATGGTGGGTGATATACCTGTTGGAATCCATTCCCATATTCGGCTGTCAGCATGTCACTACTTCGACGACGCCTTGGAGGCACACCCTTGAACAATCACGGTCTGAGATCGGGGTGAGATATTGCGCCGGGAAAGCTTAGTGATCAGTTCTTTAGGTTACTGATCGCAGGGCTTCCTCAGCATCTCGGTGAAGGAGGGCAGAGAGGCATCGACAGGCTTAATTTTTTGGGCTACCAGCTTGTCGATGTACCTCTGGCTTCCTACACGGATAGGGATGTCGAGGTCTGGTCGAAGACTGACGGTACTTCAGGGATGTGTCTTCGATGCGTCATCGGTCAAGTAGAGTTCGAGTGATGAGGAATACGCATTGGGTCGTGGGTCGAGATACACATTGAGCGCCCGCAGAGATGAGGCCTATGTTTAAGACCGGCTAGCTCAGTCGACCATTTTTCAGCGTCGTCTGAACCACGGGTGGTGTAGACCACTCTGCATTGTTATGGTCGCAGCGTATTGCATATAGCAATATGCTACATTGACGATACTGATGCATGTAGGCCGGCTGCGTTAAACATAAAAAAATTTAACGCACCCCGACTGAGAGTAATGCTTCCTTCAGCTCGTGTGACATGCGGGTTTGAAAAAGAAAAAGAAGAAGAAGACGTCTCTGTCTTGTCGAAATTTCTGTAGTGAGTGCATGGATGAGAACAAAAACTTATTTTCCAAAAGCATCGGAAAGGACGTAAAACCTGTAAATCCGGCATAAAAAGAAAAAACAAAATCCGCACCGGCGAAAAATTGCCCGAAAGCAGCGAAATTCCAGAGGGACAGTCGCGGAACAAAAGAAATTTAAAGTTACGGCTGCCGTGACCTAACCTTACACCTAGGCTTGGCAAAGTGGATTATCTATTGCTTTTGGTGCTCAGAGCCTTTAAGTGAGACCGCATTAAAGAGGAATTGTGCTTTGGCAAAGTGTGTTCGGCAACTGTGTCTATCCAAAGGATAACGTCGCGTCATAGGCCGCTATCGGTCGGTAGTTCAGAGCAAGTTTTTTTAAGAAAAAGAAAGAAAAAAAACTCCACCAGTGTTAGAAATCCAGTAAGATACACTGGCATCAAAATAATTACAATATTGGTTGAAAATCACATAAAGTAGTGATCTCAACTTGACATTTTGCGCTAAACTTTTAGTGCCTATATACATCCTTGTATGTTTGACTGCTTCTGAATACAGTGTGTACTCTAAGCGCAATGTAAAAGAAGTCGAACATAAATAATGAGAGGTCAAATGGTAAGCTGAACCACGGCCGCCTGGAGACGGGATACAACAGCTAGGGATAAGGAACCAGCTAGTAAATTTTGCAAACGCTAAAAGATATGCCGCACGCGGAAGGAATCAACTCTGTTTATCAAATTGTTTCGCACGGAGAACATGTTCGTCCAACTATGATTCAGTCTAGTTAATTAGATTTGCAATGCCACCAATAGACTTTTCACGACCTCCTCCGGCTATGGGTAATCCCAGACCATCTGATGATTTTCCTAATCTGCATAGACAATCCTTTAATCGACTTTCATCAGCTTTTCGTCAGCCTAGAAGTCAGCCTGCACCAAACTTTGTACCACCTCCACCACCGCCACCTAATCGTGTCACTGCAGGCACAGAACAGATTGAAAATCATATAAAGTAGTGATCTCAACTTGACATTTTGCGCTAAACTTTTAGTGCCTATATACATCCTTGTATGTTTGACTGCTTCTGAATACAGTGTGTACTCTAAGCGAAATTGATATAAAAGAAGTCGAACATAAATAATGAGAGGTCAGATGGTAAGCTGAACCACGGCCGCCTGGAGACGGGATACAACAGCTAGGGATAAGGAACCAGCTAGTAAATTTTGCAAACGCTAAAAGATATGCCGCACGCGGAAGGAATCAACTCTGTTTATCAAATTGTTTCGCACGGAGAACATGTTCGTCCAACTATGATTCAGTCTAGCTAAGTAGATAGTAGATTTGTAATGCCACCAATAGACTTTTCACGACCTCCTCCGGCTATGGGTAATCCCAGACCATCTGATGATTTTCCTAATCTGCATAGACAATCCTTTAATCGACTTTCATCAGCTTTTCGTCAGCCTAGAAGTCAGCCTGCACCAAACTTTGTACCACCTCCACCACCGCCACCTAATCGTGTCACTGCAGGCACAGAACAGATTGAAAATCACATAAAGTAGTGATCTCAACTTGACATTTTGCGCTAAACTTTTAGTGCCTATATACATCCTTGTATGTTTGACTGCTTCTGAATACAGTGTGTACTCTAAGCGAAATCGATATAAAAGAAGTCGAACATAAATAATGAGAGGTCAGATGGTAAACTGAACCACGGCCGCCTGGAGACGGGATACAACAGCTAGGGATAAGGAACCAGCTAGTAAATTTTGCAAACGCTAAAAGATATGCCGCACGCGGAAGGAATCAACTCTGTTTATCAAATTGTTTCGCACGGAGAACATGTTCGTCCAACTATGATTCAGTCTAGTTAAGTAGATTTGTTCTTTTTATTATTGTATCTTGTGACATAGGTAGGACAGTCCGTTTACATTACGAATATTTCTTTTTGTATCTCCTTTAGCTCGGAAAGCTGTAAAGAAATAAAAATTGTTTCATCCAGTGACATGATGAAACCTCATGGGGCGCCTCAGCGAGGGAGCATAGGCAACAAAAGTATGTAAGTTGTGTCACCCATTTGTTTTTTTTTTAAAGATTTATTTACTTTAGTTTTGGACTATTGAACTCAATTTTCATTAGCTTATAAGATTAATATCATAAACAGATTCTAGTATTATTCGTACCTACCTTAGTTTTGGATTATTGAACACAAAATTTTCATTAACATATAAGATTAATACCATAAACAGATTCTAATATTATTCATACCTACCTTAGTTTTGGATTATTGAACACAAAATTTTCATTAACTTATAAGATTAATATCATAAACAGGTGCTAGTATTATTCGTACTTACCTTAGTTTTGGATTATTGAACTTGAACTTTAGCACCACAAATTTTGAAATAATTGAATTAGAGGGTCTATCGTCGTTCGTCTGGCATCACGGGGCATTTTGCTCTTTCCTTCTGAAGAGTTAAACATATGGGAAACTATGACGTCCGCTATCATATGATCTTGTCGCTTAAGTGTATATTTTAGTTAGATCCTATTGTCACAATGTATTTGCATACTTAAGTTTAGATTCGAACAATGCTCAGTGTACCTAAAATAGCTCTAGCATCATGTATGGATGAGAACTTGTGAAATTTTATTATTAAAAGAATTGATTAAAGTACTTTGCTATACAGAATGAATTTATAACGTAATGGCGAGTTGATTTTTTTTCATTTCTTCCTTCACCATCCTGAGGTCCTCACACATGGGATGACGGTGGCCTAGTCTCGTTTGCTCTCTTTACAGGTCAATTAAGGGACTTTGGACGATTGTGCCACCCAAAGTCAATGGGAGGATGGGGCTTGGCCAAGAAGGCATGCCATCTGCGCCTTCATGGGAATACAGGTAAGTGACGTAAAGATCCCTCCAGGACTGAGTGAGTGCGAGGCTTTCGTATGTAGGCACGAAAGTCTTTCTTTTGATTATGGTTGGTGACAAGCGGCAGGTTATTTTGGGAACTCCCCCACACTCTCCGCCACCCTTAGCCGAGGTGCTAGCGTGCCGCCCTGTACTAACGCTGTCATCGAGTGATCTGTCAGCTCATGCTGGCAGTTTGGACTTCACGTCCTGACCATTCACTCTCAACATACATCCATAACAAAATGGCGCCCAACGTGGGGCCACCTCAGTTGGACTTCGGTGTCTAATTATGCCTTTTACCGAGGACTGCGATTACTTGAGAGATGGACATTTGGCTGTTAGCTAAATAGTCTGACTCGGTAATCGCATAATCGGTGGAAGTTATATGCGGACCTGAGTCTAATTGTTTGTTATTAGAAATTTTTTTTCGTAACGTAAAATTTAAAGTTTTTGATATTTTGAATTTTTTTTTTAATGATAATGATGATATGACTATCAGAACCAGCTTAACAGAAGCTCGCTGCATGGACACGTTTAATAAATAAACGGTCAACAATACATGCGTTTCATCATTTAGTCGGTGTTAGTACTAGTATGTTACACTAAACATAAACCAAACACCAGATGAAATTACATGCAGAAAACATTAAACAAAATAGATTAAATATTATATAGACGTTTTTTTAAAACATGCTTAGAAACGTGGAGAACAAAATGCTCAGCCATATTATTAACAGTAATACACATGCCATTAACAGGTTCATACATGCTAAAGGTAGACCTTGAGGAGTTAACATGCAACAAAGGTAGCCTTCTTACATTGTGCCTACTATCACGGAAAGAGTTTTTGTTAAGTAAAAATGGAGATCCAATATTCTCGTTTAAGAGTTGATGCACAAACGTTATATCGGCAACCATACGACGATTCTCAAGCGAGTGCATATTTAAAAGCTTCAAGCGATCCTCATAGGGTGGAAGAATTAATGAATTATTCCAGGGTAGGTGCCTGAGAGCAAATCGTAAGAAGTTCCGCTGAACAGACTCGATACGGTCGATGTGTATACCGTAAAATGGAGACCAGACCTGGCTAGCGTATTCAAGAAGTGGCCTTACAAAGCAAGTGTACAAACGCAATGTTATGGTAGTATTTGAAAACTCTCGGGACCAACTGTGTAGTTTATATGGGAGATAAAATTCAATCTGTGGTCACATTTGACACCCAAGTCACAGACTGAGCTAACACGGCGAATCGAGGAATGCGAGAACTCGTAATCATAAGTGATTGGTTTCTGATTTCTGTGGAAAGTCATAACCTCACATTTGTCTATACTTAGTACCAAATTATTACTTTTGCACCAGTCGTAAAATTTGTGAAGGTCAGCCTGTACCTGTTTACAATCGCTAACAGATTTAATCTGAGCGAAAAGCTTAATGTCATCAGCATATATCAAGACTTTACAGTGCCTCACAACAGAGACAATGTCGTCAATAGATAGAACAAAGAACAACGGGCCGACGAAGCCTTCAAGACTCTAGAGATGGAATGGCGGAATAATATTTGATATGTTCTGTTATATAAATAAGACTCCGTCCATTTTAGAAATGTTAGGGGAAACCCATACTTTTCCATTTTAAAGAGTATCACGGAGTGAGATAACTTGTCGAACGCCTTACTAAAGTCTGTATAAATACAATCTGTCTGATAGCCTTTTGCAAACCCGCAAATGGTATCCGAGACAAATTCCAACAAATTAGTGGTTGTAGACCTGCCTGAAATAAACCCATGTTGGTTTGAAGAGAGCAAATTCTTACAGAAAGATGATAGTTGAGAGTAAATGATAGATTCGAATAATTTGGGCATGCAAGATAATTTTGCAATAATTATTAAAGTAACGTAATGCTTTGGAAGTTTTTTTGAATTGAAAGCTCGACTTTAGGTTTGACTTCGGTCAAGCCTCAAGTCTGAACTGTTGGTTTTTGAAATTTTTTTTTATGACCTTTCCCGCTGGCCTTCTGCCATGGAAATGGTAGGTGGCTCCACTAAAATTTTTTTTTTTATTGCGTTCCCGCGGACAACTGTTCTGTTGGCCAACTGGCTGGACAGAGTTATGAGTCTGTAAGACGACTTTTTGGCTTCCAGCTAATTAGTTGACCAGATTCTTGACTCTGCCCGGCTAGCGAACTAGCTGGACATGAGGATCCGATGAGGAGGAGAGGAGGGGTTCTTGGAGGGTGGAAATGATGCTGGAGATCTTCAGTAATCAGGAGTTGGCATACTGCTAACTGCCTGGCTGAAGAATCTCTAGTGGCATTCTCAGCCTTTGACACCTCCAACTTGACTTTTCCCAGAGTTCTGTGAGAACCCAACCAAATTTTCATGCACCACTCACGTCACTTGCTTGTATAGATATTCTGACCTGGAAAGGGAGAGAGCGACCTGGATACCTCTTATGTTGAGGGTTAGCTTCGGGAAGTGAGGGAGGAATCACATGTTTTGACAGAAATTTTTTTGTTGAAACGCTCGATCGGACGTTTGTGATCCTGTTGATTTTTCACACTTTTTGGAACGCATTAATTGAACTTTTTGAAAGAAAACTTTTATTCGAAGAGTTACTATCTCTTCAGAACGTTTGGATTTTGGATTTTCGTTCGTTAAATCGATACTTCTGTTAACTCAATTTGGTAAGACTCTGCTAACTTCTCCGAGCCTTTGAATTTTTTTGAATTATTTTTGGAACTTCTTCGAACGTTTGGGAAGAAATTTTGTTTTGTATTTTAGTACAATTTCGCCGGACGTTTGGGAAAATTTTTTTTTGTCTGGGACTTTAGTATCTTGTCCCAACCTTCAATCTTTAAAATCATTACTTCACTATCTCCATTGTTAAAGGGCCTGTTCATTTTTGAACTGCTGGACTCTTTAGATTTCCTTGACATTCCTTGCGAACCTTTGGTTTGTGAAATTTCCCTGACTTACGTCTAAATTCATAATGGCTACACAGAGGACACCACCACCTGGGCAGAACGGTGTGACAATGTTGCGTAAGCCATGCACGATCTGTAGAGACATAAGTTGGTCAGCTGAACAGAAACCAGTCATGACCACGTGTGGACATGTCTTTCATGAGGCATGTATCCAAACCTGGATAGGCGAGCATTCCAGTTGTCCTAACTGTAGACGCCGCCTCACGCCACAGGACCTCACTGGTTAAACTGGTGCCTTTCCTAAAAGAACGAATAAGGTGAAGCCCGCGAAGTCAGCTAGGCGCGATTCATTGCCGACCTTTGACTGGCCTACCTTGTAGCGTATTCCCCCTTACGCTACCTTTCCTTCCTCCTTTCGTTTTTTTTTTTCTTTTTTTCTTTTTCTTTCTTTGGGCTTCTCTACCTTTTGTAGAGAAACCCCCCCTCATAATTGCCTCCCCCAGGATACCTGAAAAGGGGTGAAGAAAGTACATTTTTGAGAAGTAGCCATATGCTACTTCTCCATATTATAGCTCCTGAAAAGATAAAATGTAAACATTTATGAGAAGTAGCCCTATGCTACTTCTCCATATTGCAACTCCTGAAAAAGAAAAAAAGGTAAAATATAAACATTTTTGAGAAGTAGCCCTATGCTACTTCTCCATATTATAGTTCCTGAAAAGATTAAATATAAACATTTATGAGAAGTAGCCCTATGCTACTTCTCCATATTACAACTCCTGAAAAAGAAAAAAGGTAAAATATAAACATTTTTGAGAAGTAGCCCTATGCTACTCCTCTATAGCATAAATTCCTGGAAAAACAAATAATAGCCCTGAAAAGGAATTACGGTACGAAATATTTTTTTTTTGTTCTTTCCACAGAAAAATTCTAATTTGAACCAAAATGCGCACAAATTAAAATATTTCGGACAAAACTTACCGCTAGTCAACCACATCAAAGCGACGAAAACGGCAATTCGCCTAGCGGTAATACATCGCATGATACCATCATGCAATGTATTGCAGTGGGTCCACAAATGCAAAAAATTCCAAGAAAATTTTGCTCGAAATCAAAATAGTCTTTCTACCTAGAAAGAATACACACACACCCGTACCCAGGCAATAGCACCAGCACCAACTTGCCTTTAAAACGCACAAAAAGTGAAAAATGTTCGCCTAGCGGTGGGCACAAAAGACACGAACCGAGCCGGTGTTGAACGAAGGCGCTCGTCTGCCGGTCGGCCGTTAGACAGAACGGGTAGGATAAGCGGATGGCAATGGTGAGTCGGGACAGTCTACTTTTGGAGCTCGGTCGATTAACTTAAGCGTAGCGCGCAGCTGTCAGGCTAGAAAATGTTTTTTTTAGATCTTTTTTGTGGATGTTCATGTTGTCGGTCTAAGGAAATGATAGTCGTTTTGTGAAGTTCCAAAAACATTTACCTGTGGAAGTCGGCTTTTCTTTCGGTAAAATTTCCGGTTGGTTGAACTACCTGAGTCGAGTACTTGGTGAATTTTCGCGATTATCCTATAAACGGAAAAATTATATTAGTGCTTTTAAGGAAATTCTCAGTTGATTAAATTACCTGAGTGTTGTGTATGAAAACTCTGGACTTTTAATAAGTTCTGGATTATCCTTGGTGCTTATTCTATCAGAGAAAAATTATATTAGTGCTTGGTGACCTTCTGCGTTCATCCTATAAAGGAAAAATTATGTTAGTGCTTTTAAGAAACTTCCAGTGGATTAAATCACCTGAGTGTTGTGTATGGAAACTCTGGATTTTTAATTAGTTCTGGATTATCCATGGTGTGTTTATTCTATAAGAGAAAAGTTATATTAGTTTTTTGGAATTTGCTATTGGTTAAATTACCTGAGTCCAGTATTTGGTGAACTTTTACTATTATCCTATAACAGGTACAATCTTTTTTATTAGGGTTTTTTTTTATTAAGAAAATTTTCAATTGAGTGAATTACCTGAGTTTAGTATTTGGTGAACTTTTGCGATTATCCTATAACAGGAATAATTTTTTTTGGGTTCTTTATTAAGAAAATTTACAATTTCAACTTCGTACAGCAGTTTTCGAATTTTAGACAGTACCCGGTGAATTTTGGTGCGATAATCCTATTATGGGACAGATAATATTAGTTTTTCATTAAGAAAATTATCAATTGATTAAATTACCTGTGTGCGTCGTACCGCAATTTTTTTGAATTTTAGACAGTATCTGGTGAACTTTGTGCGTTAATCCTATTATTGGGACAGATAATATTAGTTTTTCATTAAGAAAATTCTCAATTGATTAAATTACCTGTGTGCGTCGTACCGCAATTTTTTTGAATTTTAGACAGTATCTGGTGAACTTTGTGCGTTAATCCTATTATTGGGACAGATAATATTAGTTTTTCATTAAGAAAATTCTCAATTGATTAAATTACCTGTGTGCGTCGTACTTTAATTTTAGACAGTATCTGGTGAACTTTGTGCGTTAATCCTATTATTGGGACGGATAATATTAGTTCTCATTAAGAAAATTTTCAATTGGTTAGATTACCTGAGTGCTTCATACAGCAGTTTTTTTGAATTTTGTGCGATAACCCTACTATGGGACAGATAATATTAGTTTTGTTATTAAGAAAATTTTTAATGGATTAACTTACCTGTGTGCTTCGGACAGCGATTTTTTTTTTATTTAAATGTTACACAGCATCTGGAGAACCTTGTGCGATTATCCTATTATGGGAAAGATTATAGTAGTTTTTTTTATGAAGAAAAAATTCTCAATTGATTAAATTACCTGTGTGCGGCGTGCCTCGATTTCGAATGTTATGAAATAATCTTATAAGATAAAGACTGAATTAGTATATTTGGATATTAGTTAAATGTTTAAATTTCCTGAGTGCTGCGTACATCGAGTTTTGAATTTTAATTGCTGCCTGATTACATTTTGGTATATCCATCCTAGGAGATGAAGATTCTATGGGTGTATTTTGGATAAAAATTTGCAATGCTTGACTTATCTGGGGGGCTGCGTATATCGATTCATGAATTCAGATCAGCACACGTTTAATTCTGGTGCCTTCATTCCGCAAGGGAGACGCGATATTTGTTCATTTTGAATATTGGCGTAGAGCACTTATCTGTGGTGCCACTAGTCTTCAAAAAGGGGAAAAACCATACCCGTTTCATTCAAAGAAATTATCAACAACTAAGTTACCTGCGGGTGGTGCACATCTTCTGTGCAAGGATATTTGGCAGGTGTATGAGAGCGGAAGAGGAAAACACGTTCAAATAAAGAGCTGCAGACATACCAGCATATGACCAACATATGGTAAGCCTAAGGATATGCGGCTTACTCCAAATCACTTTGGCGCTTGGCAGGAGTCGGCCGTCCGGTAATTGGAGGTTCTATGTAAGTTACTCTTTTTATGACAATAGTTTGTTTCGTTACTTTTTTTGAATATTTGGAATTTGTATAAATATTTTTGAGATTGTTCTTATATTTTCCTTATCAATACTCTTAGAGTTCCGTATGTATATATATATTTAGGCTTACGCATCAGCTTAGTAGGGCCGTATTGCTAGGTTAAGGCTCAGTTGAAAAGAAAAGAATAGTGTGAAGATAAAAAGGGTTGAATAAAGGAAAAGGTATTTTTTTTCTGCAGCTGAAGTGCGGAAGCTATCACACATATTTGACTTTTCGTCATCCTGTTTTTTTTTTTGTTTTCTTATTGTTTTTTTTTAGGTCATCCACTGATTTGATTCCGGACGCCTTCTGTATACCGTTGATGTGATGCCAAAGGCAGGGTGATTGGGGTGAGTTATTCCCAGGCAGGCGACCGTGTCATCGAGTTGAGTTCCCTCTTCTGCTCTCTCAGCCGGCACACTGTTAGGGTTTCCTCCTTTTTTCTTTGCAGGTATCACCTGAATCCGATGTGCGCCTAAAGGATACGAGCGGGAGGGGTGTAAAGGCAATGGAATAGGTCGGCACACACACACATACTAGCACAAATGGGGCTGAGCATTACGATAAGGCTTTGGAGGCTTAGCCAGGGTGGATGGGGGCGATTGGGGCCAATGTATCCCAAAGCCGGGGTCTCAACAACATCTGAGACTCCTCTCTGTCCTCTCACTCTCTCTCAACCGTTCATCTGCCAGCGTTGTAAACTCTCCGGGTGAAGTAGCACTTGTTCGGCGTTGCAGAGGTCTTCCATTCTTCTTCTTGCAGCAAATAAGATCAATTTTCTTCTTTTTTCTAGGCTTTCAGGGTCCACCAGGAGAAGGAAGCCTGCATAGATCTTTTCTTTTATTGTCCGTCTGTCCGTCCGCAGTCACACATTCAAGTGTATATATATATATTTTTTTATTTGTCCGTCTGTCTGTCCGGTCAAACATTTTACTTCTCTATGCACAGCTTTACAAGCATAGAAGGGATGTGGGTGGCAAGAACCACCCCAAGCCGGCTGATCGCTAGCGGCATACTCGCTGTGCAGCTACCCACACATATCCTGGATATGATTTTGTAACAAGAAGTGTCGGATGCGGTATGTATCTACATTTAGGTAAAAGTGAATGAAGGTATATCTGTCGGCTGACCCGCTCTTCGTTACAAATGGCGCCCAAGGGTTTTTATTTCTGGCCTTTAGTCAGGCTTCCCTTGACTGAAGTGCAATCAATATTAAGTACTCCGATTCAAACTCTGGATTCAGGTTTCGCTGTAAAATTTCAATTTTTGATTTTTCTGGCCGGCCATTTGCATTACAAATGGCGCCCAAAATTGTTTTTTTTTCTCTTCGCATTTAGTCAAGCTTCTCTTGACTAGAATGCAACTGCGTTTTCAATGTTATTTCCTCATTTTGTTTTCTTTGTGTTAGTATCACTATTAGAACTTTTCTTGTTTTGTAAGACCTCAGTATGTTTTAAGCTGACGGAAGTGATTGGCCTGGCGTATACAAGGTGCTGGGTTTACGTAAAGCTCTTCTTGCTTCTGTGGGGTGCGTTACTCCCATGATAGCTCCCTTTTGGCTCTCGTTAGGCTCGGTCTTGTATGGCGGCTGGGTCGCTCGGCTATGGTCCTCGCTGCATGTTTGGTAGCTAGTTACCTTCGGTCAAGTCAAAATGGTTTTCGAGCTCAAGTTTTTTTTTAGGTTGAAGTGCTTGTCTCTTCGGTGGTCGACGAGCTTTGTGCGCAACGCGTACCATCCTTGAAGCCAAGCTTTGGTTCGCGGCTACTGAAGAGCTGACCACACGATGCAGGCCTGCCTGAGGAACCGCACGGCTGTCTCGGTTCAACAAGTTGATGAACGACGTTCATCCAGTGTGACCTTGTCCTTGTTGATTTGATGCAGCTTGGCAGTTCTGATGACTCGAATTCTGCTTTCACCATCTGTGGCTTCGCGCTTGCGTGGCGCTCCGCTCCAATGACTCTGTTCGGAGCTGCTTCGATCACTCTGACGGGAGGACGGCTGTTGAGCATCCTCTAGATTGGTATCCGACTTGGAGTGATCGATGCATTTCCGAGGCGGTGTTCTTGGAGCGGAGTCCCACGCGAGGTGAAGTCAGTTGATTTCCTTCTTTGTTTTGTTATTAGTCCCCATGAACCTTCCCTATGTAAAGTGATGAGAGGCTAAGTCGATTAGTGGTTGATGAACGTTGTATGCGACGCATACTGTATCGAATTCAATTTCCGTTCACTTCTGCTGGTTCCGAGAAGAAGCCCGTACTATCGGTTATTTCGGATGTTGGTTTGAGATATCTTGCTTATCACCATGTTATTTCGGTTATCATTATCGCGTATTTATTAGCTCTAGTCTAGAATAGTTATCTTTCTGTATTGCAGTTATGCTAGCAAATAAGAATCCTTATACAGTTTTGATCACTGGCGTAGGATCCGTTTTAGTTGTCTTTATTATCTTGGATACCGTATCCAGAGTGACGCAAGTATCGTCTTCTCTTGACATGAGTTTCTTTTAAGTCGCATTATCGTCATGCTAGATTAGTCTAAGTATCGCTGTAAGTTAGGTTATCGGCGAAGTTTGATCGCATATTAGGTTGTAGCATTTTATAGTTACTAGTATTTAGCAGGTACTTGGGAGTCATCTTAAGTATAATTTTCCTCGTGATTGCCATAACTATCGTATCTTATTTTGATTATTATCTTGGATTATCGATAGCATATTAGGAATGGTGTCACAGTTAGCGCGGTAATATCTCTTGTACATCATTGTACAGCTATCTTTAGACGTATCTTAAACATTCGTAACTTATATGGATTATTTGTAGACGATCCTAGTTGTTCTTTCGTATTACACTTATGTTAGGTTATAGCGCTATCATTTTATGGTTAGGCTATTTTAGGGTTTCTCTCACTTGTGGATAATTAGTGATGATTCTGGCGATGTAAACGCTAGTTAGTTTTATCTATATAATAGTTGAGATCAGATATTTAGTTATGATTATCATACCGTATCTCAGTTAAGTAGGCTTTGGCTATCTTCCGTTCATAGTATAGTCATTTTGGTTGTGGTGTATCTAGTTAAGATAATTAGAAATTATGAATTTGTTACTTTAATCTTACCATAGTTCTCTATAGGTTAGGTATTAATTTTGGGTTTGGTTTTTACGGGTTAGTTAGTTAATATTATCATATCGTATGCATTAGTATAGTTATCGAGTCCCTGTGATTGGGCCATGTGGCACGTCAAGTATGGGTATAATACTGTATAATTTAGGTTGTCCCGTATAGATTTATAGTTTTAGTTGGGTTGTCCCGCAGATACTTAGTTTTAGTTGGGTTGTCCCGCAGATACTTAGTTTTATATGGGTTTTCCCGCAGTTATTTAGTTGTAGTTGGGTTGTCCCGCAGATATTTAGTTGTAGGTGGGTTGTCCCGTCCAGATACCTAGTTTTTGTTGGATTGTCCCGCTCGGATTTTATCCTTATATACATCACCGCTACGGATTCTTACTCGAGTACCAGCAGCCACTTGATCACCGACCTCCCACCTTTCCTTGATTAGTTGACTTCAGTCTCTTGCCAAGTTGATGAACGATGTTCATCCTTCTTGATTTTTATCCTTGACTAAGAGAGTGCTTGTCACGATCATGCAAATGTGAGACGGAAACCTTCAAGTTCCGATCTTCGACATTGCAGTCCCTTCCCAAATGATAAAATTTCCCCCTGAGAGATAACCATTGGTATGGATTGACCGAAGGCTTAAGCGATTAGGCCGATTTTAAGCGTTAACACCTTGATGAGTGGACGACGGAGAGTGGAGAGAGAGAGGGAGAGATAGATAAAGAGAGAGATAGAAGGAGAAAATTTTTTTTTCTTCGTGGTTGTTTTCAGCAGTGGCTGAAATTTATTTCTTTTGTTGTGTGGGTCGTTATGTCGTTGCGTTGTTCCGTCATGCCGACACCTTTGTTTCTTATTGTTTTTTTTTTTTTTTTGAGTATCGTTGACGTACAGTTGGATCGCGTGTCATATTTATTTTCTTTTTGTTGTTAAAATAATAACGACCAATCGCAGGTAGCGTCAAATTTTTGTGTCTGGTATCAGTTTTCACCGTCAATATCACTGTCGCGGTTTCTCTAGTCTTTTAATGTTATTGGTATTAAAATAGAAATCATTTTCCTAGTCCAATTGTCAGTCGGACCAGATCGGTTTTATCGTGTGAATTATTATTATAGGCTGTTTTATTTTCATTCTCGTAAGCAGGCACGTAGTAGTTCTACTCCTTTCGCATTCTTTTAAGATGCCTTTAGTAAATTCTCCTTTTTGGGGGGAAAATAATTTTTTTTTCCTTTTTTCCTCAGGACAATTGAACGTGGTTGAAACAATCTCGGTAGCCCTAAGAAGGCATCCGGCAAGCTTCACTTGTGAACTGCAGGTTATCGCAAACCCTCTTACTACTTCTCCAGTGGTGGGTGATAAACCTTTTTCATTTTGGTTACTAACCCCTTCTGGGTTAACCTTCATCTGAAGGATTTTACTTTCCTGTCCTTTCTTCAATTTTCTTCAAATTAAGGAGTGTCATAGCGTTAGCGAGTGCGGAGGGAGTCTTAGCGAGTTTTTGTATATAATGTATTATCTCTAAACTATCACGTTTAGATGGTCTTAGTCTTTGGTACTAGCCCCTTCTGGGTTAGCCTTCACCTGAAGGATTTTACTTTCCTGTCCTTTCTTCAATTTTCTTCAAATTAAGGAGTGTCATAGCGTTAGCGAGTGCGGAGGGAGTCTTAGCAAGTTTTTGTATATAATGTATTATCTCTAAACTATCACGTTTAGATGGTCTTAGTCTTTGGTACTAGCCCCTTCTGGGTTAGCCTTCACCTGAAGGATTTTACTTTCCTGTCCTTTCTTCAATTTTCTTATAGCTTGAACCCGCTTGCTGCATCCCGCGGGACTTCCGTCATCCTGAGTGAGTTGATAGATGAATTCTATCTGTTACGAAACGATTTCCTCGCTTGGGACTGGGGTGGATTTCCGGGATGTCGCGACCGGATTCAGCCGAACACAGAACGCTGAGTAGCGGCATTTCACCGACGAAGTCGTAGTCTCGAGCAAAACATTCCCGCACCCAATAAACCGGTCGCTACACCTCTTCCTGGCCAGCTCATTGAACAAGTCGAGTTGATAGACGACGTCTATCTATAGATCAGTCCTCACTCGTCCAAGACGAACTGGAATCAGGGTCGCAGATGGGACCTGATTTCTCAATAATTTAGGGTATAGTGTATGCCCGGCTTGAGACTCTTGTGGGTCGTCCCCACGTTGGGCGCGTGGTGAGTGAATCTATTCCCTTTTAGGGCGTATCCTGACATACGTCTCGTGTCAAAGCCCGGCTTGAGACTCTTATCTCCGTGGGTCGTCCCCACGCTGTAGCGTATTCCCCCTTACGCTACCTTTCCTTCCTCCTTTCGTTTTTTTTTCTTTTTTTCTTTTTCTTTCTTTGGGCTTCTCTACCTTTTGTAGAGAAACCCCCCCTCATAATTGCCTCCCCCAGGATACCTGAAAAGGGGTGAAGAAAGTACATTTTTGAGAAGTAGCCCTATGCTACTTCTCCATATTATAGCTCCTGAAAAGATAAAATATAAACATTTATGAGAAGTAGCCCTATGCTACTTCTCCATATTGCAACTCCTGAAAAAGAAAAAAAGGTAAAATATAAACATTTTTGAGAAGTAGCCCTATGCTACTTCTCCATATTATAGTTCCTGAAAAGATAAAATATAAACATTTATGAGAAGTAGCCCTATGCTACTTCTCCATATTACAACTCCTGAAAAAGAAAAAAGGTAAAATATAAACATTTTTGAGAAGTAGCCCTATGCTACTCCTCTATAGCATAAATTCCTGGAAAAAAAATAATAGCCCTGAAAAGGAATTACGGTACGAAATATTTTTTTTTTTTGTTCTTTCCACAGAAAAATTCTAATTTGAACCAAAATGCGCACAAATTAAAATATTTCGAACAAAACTTACCGCTAGTCAACCACATCAAAGCGACGAAAACGGCAATTCGCCTAGCGGTAATACATCGCATGATACCATTATGCAATGTATTGCAGTGGGTCCACAAATGCAAAAAATTCCAAGAAAATTTTGCTCGAAATCAAAATATTCTTTCTACCTAGAAAGAATACACACACACCCGTACCCAGGCAATAGCACCAGCACCAACTTGCCTTTAAAACGCACACAAAGTGAAAAATGTTCGCCTAGCGGTGGGCACAAAAGACACGAACCGAGCCGGTGTTGAACGAAGGCGCTCGTCTGCCGGTCGGCCGTTAGACAGAACGGGTAGGATAAGCGGATGGCAATGGTGAGTCGGGACAGTCTACTTTTGGAGCTCGGTCGATTAACTTAAGCGTAGCGCGCAGCTGTCAGGCTAGAAAATGTTTTTTTTTAGATGTTTTTTGTGGATGTTCATGTTGTCGGTCTAAGGAAATGATAGTCGTTTTGTGAAGTTCCAAAAACATTTACCTGTGGAAGTCGGCTTTTCTTTCGGTAAAATTTCGGGTTGGTTGAACTACCTGAGTCGAGTACTTGGTGAATTTTCGCGATTATCCTATAAACGGAAAAATTATATTAGTGCTTTTAAGGAAATTCTCAGTTGATTAAATTACCTGAGTGTTGTGTATGAAAACTCTGGACTTTTAATAAGTTCTGGATTATCCTTGGTGCTTATTCTATCAGAGAAAAATTATATTAGTGCTTGGTGACCTTCTGCGTTCATCCTATAAAGGAAAAATTATGTTAGTGCTTTTAAGAAACTTCCAGTGGATTAAATCACCTGAGTGTTGTATATGGAAACTCTGGATTTTTAATTAGTTCTGGATTATCCATGGTGTGTTTATTCTATAAGAGAAAAGTTATATTAGTTTTTTGGAATTTGCTATTGGTTAAATTACCTGAGTCCAGTATTTGGTGAACTTTTACTATTATCCTATAACAGGTACAATCTTTTTTATTAGGGTTTTTTTTTTATTAAGAAAATTTTCAATTGAGTGAATTACCTGAGTTTAGTATTTGGTGAACTTTTGCGATTATCCTATAACAGGAATAATTTTTTTTGGGTTCTTTATTAAGAAAATTTTCAATTTATTAAATTACCTGAGTGCTTCGTACAGCAGTTTTCGAATTTTAGACAGTACCCGGTGAATTTTGGTGCGATAATCCTATTATGGGACAGATAATATTAGTTTTTCATTAAGAAAATTATCAATTGATTAAATTACCTGTGTGCGTCGTACCGCAATTTTTTTGAATTTTAGACAGTATCTGGTGAACTTTGTGCGTTAATCCTATTATTGGGACAGATAATATTAGTTTTTCATTAAGAAAATTCTCAATTGATTAAATTACCTGTGTGCGTCGTACTTTAATTTTAGACAGTATCTGGTGAACTTTGTGCGTTAATCCTATTATTGGGACGGATAATATTAGTTCTCATTAAGAAAATTTTCAATTGGTTAGATTACCTGAGTGCTTCATACAGCAGTTTTTTTGAATTTTGTGCGATAATCCTACTATGGGACAGATAATATTAGTTTTGTTATTAAGAAAATTTTTAATGGATTAACTTACCTGTGTGCTTCGGACAGCGATTTTTTTTTTATTTAAATGTTAGACAGCATCTGGAGAACCTTGTGCGATTATGCTATTATGGGAAAGATTATAGTAGTTTTTTTTATGAAGAAAAAATTCTCAATTGATTAAATTACCTGTGTGCGGCGTGCCTCGATTTCGAATGTTATGAAATAATCTTATAAGATAAAGACTGAATTAGTATATTTGGATATTAGTTAAATGTTTAAATTTCCTGAGTGCTGCGTACATCGAGTTTTGAATTTTAATTGCTGCCTGATTACTTTTTGGTATATCCATCCTAGGAGATGAAGATTCTATGGGTGTATTTTGGATAAAAATTTGCAATGCTTGACTTATCTGGGGGGCTGCGTATATCGATTCATGAATTCAGATCAGCACACGTTTAATTCTCGTGCCTTCATTCCGCAAGGGAGACGCGATATTTGTTCATTTTGAATATTGGCGTAGAGCACTTATCTGTGGTGCCACTAGTCTTCAAAAAGGGGAAAAACCATACCCGTTTCATTCAAAGAAATTATCAACAACTAAGTTACCTGCGGGTGGTGCACATCTTCTGTGCAAGGATATTTGGCAGGTGTATGAGAGCGGAAGAGGAAAACACGTTCAAATAAAGAGCTGCAGACATACCAGCATATGACCAACATATGGTAAGCCTAAGGATATGCGGCTTACTCCAAATCACTTTGG
The DNA here is from genome assembly GCA_963924295.1 of Dioctria rufipes. Classification (NCBI taxonomy): domain Eukaryota; kingdom Metazoa; phylum Arthropoda; class Insecta; order Diptera; family Asilidae; genus Dioctria; species Dioctria rufipes. The sequence goes on from OZ002740.1 coordinate 181,804,263, forward strand.
CGCTTGGCAGGAGTCGGCCGTCCGGTAATTGGAGGTTCTATGTAAGTTACTCTTTTTATGACAATAGTTTGTTTCGTTACTTTTTTTGAATATTTGGAATTTGTATAAATATTTTTGAGATTGTTCTTATATTTTCCTTATCAATACTCTTAGAGTTCCGTATGTATATATATATTTAGGCTTACGCATCAGCTTAGTAGGGCCGTATTGCTAGGTTAAGGCTCAGTTGAAAAGAAAAGAATAGTGTGAAGATAAAAAGGGTTGAATAAAGGAAAAGGTATTTTTTTTCTGCAGCTGAAGTGCGGAAGCTATCACACATATTTGACTTTTCTTCATCCTGTTTTTTTTTTTTTGTTTTCTTATTGTTTTTTTTAGGTCATCCACTGATTTGATTCCGGACGCCTTCTGTATACCGTTGATGTGATGCCAAAGGCAGGGTGATTGGGGTGAGTTATTCCCAGGCAGGCGACCGTGTCATCGAGTTGAGTTCCCTCTTCTGCTCTCTCAGCCGGCACACTGTTAGGGTTTCCTCCTTTTTGCTTTGCAGGTATCACCTGAATCCGATGTGCGCCTAAAGGATACGAGCGGGAGGGGTGTAAAGGCAATGGAGTAGGTCGGCACACACACACATACTAGCACAAATGGGGCTGAGCATTACGATAAGGCTTTGGAGGCTTAGCCAGGGTGGATGGGGGCGATTGGGGCCAATGTATCCCAAAGCCGGGGTCTCAACAACATCTGAGACTCCTCTCTGTCCTCTCACTCTCTCTCAACCGTTCATCTGCCAGCGTTGTAAACTCTCCGGGTGAAGTAGCACTTGTTCGGCGTTGCAGAGGTCTTCCATTCTTCTTCTTGCAGCAAATAAGATCAATTTTCTTCTTTTTTCTAGGCTTTCAGGGTCCACCAGGAGAAGGAAGCCTGCATAGATCTTTTCTTTTATTGTCCGTCTGTCCGTCCGCAGTCACACATTAAAGTGTATATATATATATTTTTTTATTTGTCCGTCTGTCTGTCCGGTCAAACATTTTACTTCTCTATGCACAGCTTTACAAGCATAGAAGGGATGTGGGTGGCAAGAACCACCCCAAGCCGGCTGATCGCTAGCGGCATACTCGCTGTGCAGCTACCCACACATATCCTGGATATGATTTTGTAACAAGAAGTGTCGGATGCGGTATGTATCTACATTTAGGTAAAAGTGAATGAAGGTATATCTGTCGGCTGACCCGCTCTTCGTTACAACCTTCGACTTACCACCACCGAATCGACGATCTTTATCACCAGGAATGCCCGATTTGCACTCAAGGACTTTTGTAGACCCGTTTTCACGACATGATAGTCCACCGCGTACAGCTCAAGGCCATTCCCCAGTTACGGATGCGTTGATGGCAGGCTTACGCTTACAAATGCAGGACTTGGTACGTGAAGGTCTCTAACAGAGCCTCCATGTTTTGCGGACTGAGTTAGTAAATAGTTTCCGTCAGCAGGTAGCAGCCGCAATGCCACCAATAGACTTTTCACGACCTCCTCCGGCTATGGGTAATCCCAGACCATCTGACGATTTTCCTAATCTGCATAGACAATCCTTTAATCGACCTTCATCAGCTTTTGGTCAGCCTAGAAGTCAGCCTGCACCAAACTTTGTACCACCTCCACCACCGCCACCTAATCGTGTCACTGCAGGCATAGGACCGCGACCTTCTGGCAGCCCTATCCGCAGATGGAATATATCCTACAGCGGTGACAGCTCTCGGCTCACAGTCGATGAATTTGTATTTTGGGTAGAAGCCTTGACTTATTCGGCTTTGGAAGGAGACTTCGACCTGTTGGTGCGGCACATGATGACTCTGCTTTCTGGACCAGCAATCGACTGGTACTGGTCTCTCCTGAGGCAAAATTCCACGCCGTCATGGGAGTATGTGAAAGCAGCTCTATTAGCTGAATGGGGAGTCCCCAAAGGCGACCTTAAGGTCAAGGTCCAGCTTATGTTGCGCAAGCAGAAAGCAGGGGAGTCATTTGCTACGTACTACCAGCACCTGGTACAGCTACGAGACCAACAGCAGAACCCGTTGCCAGACGTTGAATTTTTGGAAATAGTCAAATCAAATTTACTGCCAGAGATCCAAAACAAAATTTGTTTGCATCCTACAAACACCATCCACCAGCTCAGAATTCTTGTGAATCAAATTCAAGCGACGCAGCAGCGCATCGCGACAGCAAGTAGTTGGAACGCTTATCGCGGACAAAGAGTCAGTGAGGTGGATGGATACTATTCGACTGAGGCTGAACTGAATACGTCACCTGAATGCAGTGAGGAAGTCTCACTATCTGCTATTTCAACCCCTAAAAATGTAACCTGCTGTAATTGTGACCAGCCCGGTCACTTTTACCAAGATTGCCGGCAGGAACGACAAGTTCTGTTCTGTTACGGATGTGGACGGAAGAACACCTTCAAGCCAGATTGCATTCAATGTCAACAGAAAAACTTCAGACGGATCGGGAATACCACCACCTCTTTCCGACCAGCATTGACATCACGAGCAATCAATGCAACGAACACTCCAGTTAAAGCCTTAAACAAAGAGGAAGGTCCGCTCCATTAGCAGACACTAGCGATAACCCCCTGATATGTCCACTGATATCATTCAGTGACTCTGATGATATCAGTAGAATACCTGATTGTACAATTACTTCATTGGCAGAGGCGAAGAGCTTGATTGACTTCTCCGCAGATCTTCAAGCTCCCATTTCCACTTCTGGGGAGCCTATGACATTATTAGACACTTCTTTAGAAGAGTCTTTAATCTTCGATGTCCCGTTGACACCTATAGCACGCATAGCTGACAAGGTTACTGAGCAGGAGATTTGGCCTCCTGTCATTTCTGTTTTGAAACGGCCACCAAGCTCTGAGAAGACGAGTGGGCGTGAGCCAGTTTTACATCCGCTGGCGCCGTATCATACGCGTCTGCGGAAATACAGAGCAGCAAGAGGCCGAATTTTCTCCTCGGTGGCGGAGTTAGCTGACATTATGTTTCCTGACCTGGATATGAGACCGAAAAAGAAACGATCAACTGTTCGTTGGCGGGAATACTGTCGACGAATGAAACTAGAAAGAAAAAAACGGGCACAGATTTCCGTGTCGATGCCAGACGACATTCGACCGTACGCCGAAGTAAAGTTGCTCGGGCGAACTGAGAATGGATTACTTGATAGTGGTGCCACTGTCAGTATTCTAGGCTAGGGAGCTCTAGAGAAGCTTGCGGAAGCACATGTCGAATGGAAGAAGTATCAGACACAGGCCCAGGTAGCTAATGGTGCCATGACGACTGTGCATGGTCATGTGAACTTGGACGTCACTTTCCGTGATAAGACCCACAACGTACGTTTTTACGTGGTTCCTGGGCTCACACAGGCACTATATCTGGGAATAGACTTCTGCCGTTTATTTGGGTTGGCTCCAGATGTCCTGGGTATAGTCGCAGAAGTGAATCCAAGTGTAATAGCTACCTCTGACACCGACTGCCATATTCTTTCTAGTCTCGACCAACAACGCTTAGAAGCCACCAAACAGCTTTTCCCGTCTTTCGCCTCTCTAGGCCTGGGAAAAACATCATTGGTCACTCACAGGATTGAAACGAATGACGCAGCTCCGATAAAAGAGAGGTTTTATCCGATTTCACCGGCAGTAAAAAGTTTCATGGATGCCGAATTGGGGCGAAGGCTATCACTGGGTGTGATAGAGGAGAGCCAGAGTCCTTGGAGCTCTCCAGTTGTTCTGGTAAGGCAGCCTGGACAGGTTCGGCTTTGTTTTGACGCCAGAAAGGTCAACTGTGTTACGAAGAAGGATGCCTATCCGCTACCGCAGATAGACGCACTTCTGAGTCGACTTCCTCCGGCAAACTACATAACGAGCCTGGACCTGAAAGACGCATTCTGGCAGATCCCACTAGATACTGATTCCAGAGAAAAGACCGCTTTTACAGTGCCTGTTCATCCTCTCTATCAGTACACGGTGATGCCATTCGGCCTATGCAACGCTCCACAAACGATGTGCTGCCTCATGGATAAAGTCATTCCTTTCGATCTTCGTGAGAACGTTCTCGTCTATCTAGACGATTTATTAATTCTGTCATCAGACTTTAACTCGCATCTCACGTTACTATCCCGTGTAGCGGATTGTTTGAGGAAAGCTGGCCTCACTATCAACGTCGAGAAAAGCAAGTTTTGTATCAAAGAGTCCAAATACTTGGGTTTTATTGTCGGAAAGGGAGGTATGAGAACTGATCCTGACAAAATTTCAGCTATAGTTGACTATCCGTCACCTAAAACTGTTCGGCAGGCCCGACGCCTACTAGGTATGGCGGGATGGTATCGACGGTTCATCCCGAACTATGCTGATGTAACTGCCTCCATTACAGATACTTTGAAAACCCCTAGTCAGTTCAAATGGACACCTGAAGCCCAGACCACTCTTGATCTACTTACACAAAAACTTACTTCTGCTCCGTTGCTGGCGAGTCCAGATTTCACCAAGCCGTTCGTCATCCAGTGCGATGCGAGCCAACAAGGTATTGGTGGAGTGCTGATTCAACTAGATGACGAGGGCCACGAGAAGCCAATAGCCTACGTCTCGAAAAAGTTGAACTCAGCACAAAGAAATTACACCGTCACAGAGCAAGAATGCTTAGCTGCTATCTTGAGAGTACAGAAATTCCGGCCCTTCATAGAACTCATGCCGTTTAAGATAGTGACTGATCATGCGAGCTTGAAATGGCTGATGTCTCAAAAGGACATCAGCGGTAGACTTGCGCGGTGGAGTTTGAAGCTTCAGGGCTTCGACTTCACTACTGAGCACAGGAAAGGAAGCCTGAACGTCGTCCCTGATGCGCTGTCACGCATTCATTGTGACAGCCTGACCACAAATGAAGATCCTGGCCCGGAAGTTGACCTTAGTTCGCCATATTTCAATTCGTTGGAATATGAGGAACTGAGGCATAAGGTTAAAACGACTTCTGGCAAACTACCAGAGCTTTGCTTCAGGGATGACTTCGTTTATATTCGAACGGTTCCGAGAACAGGTGATCCTATTCAGGAGGAAGAAGCTTGGAAGCTTTGGATTCCACGAGGGCTTGTCAACGACGTCATTTCAAGGCATCATGATCCGCCGCTAGCTTCACACGGTGGTATAGGGAAAACACTGGAACGTCTGCGAAGACATCTGTACTGGCCACGAATGACAGTTGATGTCAGAAACTACGTAGGCGCCTGTGACGTGTGTAAGGAAACGAAAGCTCCCAATACTATTTTACGACCACCTATGAGAGTCCAGTATGTGACAGAAAGACCATGGCAAAAGCTGTACATTGATTTTCTAGGTCCATATCCTCGGTCAGTAAAAGGAAATGTCTGCATCTTAATAGTTCTTGACCACTTTTCAAAATTTCCGATTCTCAAACCTATGAGAAAAGCGTCTTCACTCAATGTGTGCCAATTCATTGAGACTGAAGTGTTCCACGTATTTGGAGTCCCGGAAATGATCGTCTCTGACAATGGAGTCCAGTTTTGCTCGACTCAGTTCACCAGATTACTGGAAAAGTATGGGGTGAAGCACATGCGAACGGCAGTCTACTCGCCGCAAACAAACGCCTCAGAGCGAGTAAATAGGTCTCTATTGTCGGGGATTAGAGCATATATCAAGAAGGAACACACGGGATGGTATGAGAAACTAAGCCAAGTAGCTAGTTCCCTCAGGAGCTCTTTCCCATCAAGCTACTGGTTCCTCTTCTTATTGAACACTCTTCGTTCAGCAAATGATAGAACATGGCAGCTCCTATTCCATCTTGAGGAGCCTTGGAACTCTTAGTGAGCCATTGAGAGTAGACGCAGTAGATAAAATGAGATTGATCCGTGCGAGAGTGCAGGAAAATTTACAGCATGCATTCGAACAGGGTTCAAGAGCCTACAATCTCAAGGCGAAACCTGTCGAGTTCAAAGTTGGTCAGGAGGTATTTAGACGAAATTTTGCTCAAAGGAATTTCCAACAGCAGACTAATGCTAAACTGGGACGGAAATTTGTTAAATGTCGTGTTAGGGCCAAGAAAGTAAACGCTTATTATGAGCTTGAGGATCTGCGGGGAGGACTGTTAGGTGTTTATCACGCCAAAGACATCAAGCAGTGATCACCACTAGAAAAATGTCGTCTATATACCTATTGTCGTTATTCCTGGTAGCCCTAAGAAGGCATCCAGCCAGCTTCACTGGTAAACTATAGGATATCACGAAGCCCTCCTATTGCCCCGTGAATGGTGGGTGATATGCCTGTTGAAATTCAATCTCATCAGCGCACCTCTACCTCTTATGAGTAGATAACCTTTTATAGTCCCTTCCGGATCGGCCTCATTAGGAGGAAAAATTTTCTTGTCTGTCCAGCTACAACATTTCGTTAATCGTCGGACATAGTAGTACTAAATCTGTTCCTGGTAGCCCTAAGAAGGCATCCAGCCAGCTTCACTGGTAAACTATAGGGTATCACGAAGCCCTCCTATTGCCCCGTCAATGATGGGTGATATACCTGTTGGAATCCATTCCCATATTCGGCTGTCAGTATGTCACTACTTCGACGACGCCTTGGAGGCACACCCTTGAACAATCACGGTCTGAGATCGGGGTGAGATATTGCGCCGGGAAAGCTTAGTGATAAGTTCTTTAGGTTACTGATCGCAGGGCTTCCTCAGCATCTCGGTGAAGGAGGGCAGAGAGGCATCGACAGGCTGGATTTTTTGGGCTACCAGCTTGTTGATGTACCTCTGGCTTCCTACACGGAGAGGGATGTCGAGGTCTAGTCGAAGACTGACGGTACTTCAGGGATGTGTCTTCGATGCGTCATCGGTCAAGTAGAGTTCGAGTGATGAGGAATACGCATTGGGTCGTGGGTCGAGACACACATTGAGCGCCCGCAGAGATGAGGCCTATGTTTAAGACCGGCTAGCTCAGTCGACCATTTCTCAGCGTCGTCTGAACCACGGGTGGTGTAGACGTCCTTAAAGCTGGCAGAACCAAAATGGCAGAACGGGTTCTGAGGTAGTGGTAAATTTAAGGCTCATTTAAGGCTAATTTAATGCCCAAAATCTAAATTTAAGGCTCCCATAGTTTTCCCAGAAATCACGGTTCTGCTAGCTTTAGATAAAGTTAGCAGAACCAAACAAAAAAACCTATTAAATTTACAATTGCGATATAAAAAGTATATAGGAATTTAAGGCTAGTTTAAGGCTCCTTAAAAAACGGCACATAAATAATTTTAGTTAAAGATCCCACAGAATTCCTCCAAAGGACAAGAAAATTGGAGCTGATGATTTATAAAAGAATACCAACACTGGACTAAATAGCCCTACAAACTAATTTCCAAGAACAAATCGCATTGGTTTTGAGGTATCTAATTAGAATTCAATGAGCCTTAAATTCTGCCGGTCTAATTTAAGCTGTTTTTTAATAATAGGTATCGATTTGGTCCGGTTCTGCTAGCTGAACGCGGTTCTGCTGTTGACCCTAGTACTAAAATGCAATTCCTCTTCACAAAACGAATCAGTTCTTCAGCATTTAATTAGAATTCAACGAGCCTTAAATTCTGCCGGTCCAATTTAAGCTGTTTTTTAATAATAGGTATCGATTTGGTCCGGTTCTGCCAGCTGAACGCGGTTCTGCTGTTGACCCTAGTACTAAAATGCAATTCCTCTTCACAAAACGAATCAGTTCTTCAGCATTTAATTAGAATTCAACGAGCCTTAAATTCTGCCGGTCCAATTTAAGCTGTTTTTTAATAATAGGTATCGATTTGGTCCGGTTCTGCTGCTGAGCCTAGTACTAAAATGCAATTCCTCTTCACAAAACGAATCAGTTTTTCAGCATTTAATTAGAATTCAATGAGCCTTAAATTCTGCCGGCCCAATTTAAGCTGTTTTTTAATAATAGGTGTCGATTTGGTCCGGTTCTGCTAGCTAAACGTGATTCTGCTGCTGACCTTAGAACTAAAATGCAATTCCTCTTCACAAAACGAATCAGTTCTTCAGCATTTAATTAGAATTCAACGAGCCTTAAATTCTGCCGGTCTAATTTAAGCTGTTTTTTAATAATAGGTGTCGATTTGGTCCGGTTCTGCTAGCTAAACGCGGTTCTGCTGCTGAGCCTAGTACTAAAATGCAATTCCTCTTCACAAAACGAATCAGTTTTTCAGCATTTAATTAGAATTCAATGAGCCTTAAATTCTGCCGGTCCAATTTAAGCTGTTTTTTAATAATAGGTGTCGATTTGGTCCGGGTTCTGCTAGCTGAACGCGGTTCTGCTGCTGAGCCTAGTACTAAAATGCAATTTCTCTTCACAAAACGAATCAGTTTTTCAGCATTTAATTAGAATTCAATGAGCCTTAAATTCTGCCGGTCCAATTTAAGCTGTTTTTTAATAATAGGTGTCGATTTGGTCCGGTTCTGCTAACTAAACGCGGTTCTGCTGTTGACCCTAGTACAAAATGCAATTCCTCTTCACAAAACGAATCAGTTTTTCAGCATTTAATTAGAATTCAACGAGCCTTAAATTCCGCCAGTGCAATTTAGGCTGTTTTTTAATAATAGGTATCGATTTGGTCCGGTTCTGCTAGCTGAACGCGGTTCTGCTGTTGACCCTAGTACAAAATGCAATTCCTCTTCACAAAACGAATCAGTTTTGCAGCATTTAATTAGAATTCAACGAGCATTAAATTCCGCCAGTGCAATTTAGGCTGTTTTTCAATAATAGGTATCGATTTGGTCCGGTTCTGCTAGCTGAACGCGGTTCTGCTGCTGAGCCTAGTACTAAAATGCAATTCCTCTCCACAACACGAATCAGTTTTTCAGCATTTAATTAGAATTCAATGAGCCTTAAATTCTGCCGGTCCAATTTAAAGTGTTTTTTAATAATAGGTGTCGATTTAGTCCGGTTCTGCTAGCTAAACGCGGTTCTGCTGCTGACCCTAGTACTAAAATGCAATTCCTCTTCACAAAACGAATCAGTTCTTCAGCATTTAATTAGAATTCAACGAGCCTTAAATTCTGCCGGTCCAATTTAAGCTGTTTTTTAATAATAGGTGTCGATTTGGTCCGGTTCTGCTAGCTAAACGCGGTTCTGCTGCTTACCCTAGTACTAAAATGCAATTCCTCTTCACAAATCGAATCAGTTCTTCAGCATTTAATTAGAATTCAACGAGCCTTAAATTCTGCCGGTCTAATTTAAGCTGTTTTTTAATAATAGGTGTCGATTTGGTCCGGTTCTGCTAGCTAAATGCGGTTCTGCTGCTGACCCTAGTACTAAAATGGAATTCCTCTTCACAAAACGAATCAGTTTTTCAGCATTTAATTAGAATTCAATGAGCCTTAAATTCTGCCGGTCCAATTTAAGCTGTTTTTTAATAATAGGTATCAATTTACAGTATGAAGCTAGCAAGCGAGTAGACGTGTTTTTAATTAGCTCCCGTGTCTTTCCACTTTCCACGTGAATCTCTCGGCAAAAATCTGTAATATATTTTTTATACGTGCTCTGATTTAGTGTACGGACCTTGACTCTGGTGATTTTTTGTGCAATATTGTTTAATTATCGATATAAAAATGCCTGGGAAAGACGGTAAATTACAAGCTGAGAGCACAGGTCGACCAAACGTCGAAAATCCCTCTTTGGGTGCATCCGTACTTCCCCGCACTACGAGAGCGCAAGAGGCTAAAAGTTCTCACAACGCTTCTCCATCCATAGTTGCTGATGATGCGCTTGCGGCTCTAGAGGTAAGATTGGTGAAGAGGCTTAACTTAATGCTAGTGGAGATGGAGGCTCGCCTTCTCACAAATATTAACAACTCCATCGAAAAGTTCAATGACCGTATTACTGCACTGGAAAATTCGGTAGGCGACATCAAAGGTAATTTCGCTCAAATTAAAATTCAAAGAGATGCTCTTGCTGAGGATATCAACTGCTTGCGACGATCGTCTGATGTTTTGATTAGAGGAGTGCCTGCTGTTGCTGGTGAAAATCTCCACAAAATATTGCTGAACATCTGCTCCGTCATAAAGCACACACTTTCCCCATATAGTTCGGCTTTTCGTTTCAAACCCAATGCATCGCAATCAGGGCGTCGTCAGTCTAATTCAGCAATTATAGCTAAATTCTCTTGTCCAGCTGAAAGAAAAGCTTTTTTTTCTGCCTTTGCTGAACACCGTGGCATCAGATTAAATGAACTGCAGGGGTTCTCCGCACAGTCCAAAATATTTATAAATGAAAGTGTTTCTCCAACTGTAGGAGCTGTTCTACGGGAAGCTCTTCGTTTAAGATCAGAGAAGAGGTTACACTCTGCATTCACTAGGGATGGTAGTGTGTATGTCAAATTAACACAACATAGCCGTGCGCTCATAGTTTCAAATCGTGATGAAATGATGTCATTATTCTCCTCGCCGGATTTACAGTCTGGAGCCGAAACTGCAGCTGACGTGGGATGCTAATGCTGAACGCGAACGATGTTTGGTTTTTAATTTGTATTTTTGTTCATTCTCATTGATTTTAGTTTTAGTCTATCTGAATATCTCTTTTAATTATTGTAATTATTAGTGAGTGTTAGCGTACTCTTTTAATTCTTCTTATTGTTAGCATACTTTTAGATTGTAATGTCTCGCTTAAGCACATCGTTAAATAGTCGTCCCATTTTCATGATCGTTTACCAAACTAAATTAATTTCCCATTGCCCCTACACCTGTTCATGCTCTTTAGAGGTCAGTTATTATAATATATATATATGAACGTATTTAGTAATTCCTTGCCGCTGGACAATGTGAGAGCCTTACTGAAAATTTTTTGTTGTCAGCGCCCTGGGTTGAATGTGTGCCTGATGAATGCTCGTAGTCTCCGCAATAAGGTTGATGAGCTCAGCTTTATATATGCTAACACCGATATTCATGTCATCTGCGTCAGTGAAACCTGGTTAAATGAAGACATACCATCTTCATTGGTCTCCATACCAGGGTTCCAGCTGTTTCGTAATGATAGAAAGCTGCGAATTGGCGGTGGAGTTGGCATCTACGTGAAAAATCACCTGAAGGCCAGAATTATTTACTCCTCGATTAGCAGCGACACGGAATTTTTATGTGTGGAGTTGAATAATGGGATCGAGAAATGTATTCTGTCAGCTGTATATTGTCCTCCTGAATGTTTTTCTGCTGACCGAGCTTCGGAACTTGAATCTGTGCTTAGTAATTTGTCTCGTCAATATAACAATATTATTGTTGCCGGTGATTTTAATATCGACATCTTGTGTTCTAATTACAGATCCATGGAATTTAGTCACTTCATGCAGTCTCTATATCTTAATGCCGTCAACTCTCTACCAACATATTTTAATACTTCTAGGCCATCACTCCTTGATTTATTTTTTACAACTGATAAACGTCGAGTCCTTTTTTATAACCAAATCGACTCCCCTAGTTTCCTCGATCATGACATACTCTTCATCTGTTACGACTTTACTACCCAGTGTCCGGAGCGCTCAAGTTACTTCTCATATAGAGACTTTAATAATTTGGACATGGACAGCTTAATTCAAGAGTGCTCTGACCTGCCTTGGGATAGAATAATAGTTCTTAGCTCTGTCGATGATCAAGTTGCTATTTTTGAAAGCCTCTGCAGCTATCTGTTCGATAAATACGTACCTTTGCGCACCAAGAGGATTACTTCAAGTAGGTGTCCTTGGCACACTGCAGAAATCGGGACTCTTATCGCAGAGCGCGAATATTTCTATAAACAATTTAGGCGACTCAAAACACAGTACAGTCGCTCTCTATATAAAGCTGCCCGTAATAGAGTAACCACTGCTATCCGTGGGGCAAAACGTCGCTTTTATGGCAATAAATTCGATGCAAATCTTTCCCCAAAAACGTTGTGGAGGAATCTAAAGAAAGCTGGTGTATGTGGTAGACAAGGCAATTTGAACAATAGCAACTTTAATTCTAACGACTTAAACGAGTTCTTTCTATCCTCACCTGTGGCTTTGTCTAATTTACATAATAGCACTCCATTGCCTCTTCCTGTGGACCACATTCAATACCATGAGGATTGCTTCTCCTTTCACGGAATTGATTACCAGGAGCTCGTAATAGCACTATTCTCTGTCAAATCTGAATCTGTAGGCCCTGATAAAATCTCACCTAAGTTCATAAAAATATTGCTCCCCTATATAGGTCAATATATCCTGCACTTACTAAATCATTGCCTTACGTCATCTACTTTCCCTACTAACTGGAAATTGGCAACGATCTTGCCTATTCCTAAAAAGTCTTCAGTAGTTACAGCATCTGATCTTCGCCCTATTAACATTTTGTGCTTCTTATCCAAAGTACTAGAAAAGATAATGTATGGGCAAATCCTAGCATATGTGGAAAGAAATAACATGTTGACACGCTGGCAGTCAGGTTTCCGTGCAAATCGCAATTGCGAAACAGCCATATTAAAGGTTACTACGGACCTGCGGAAAGGCCTTGATAAGGGTGAGGTCGGCGTTCTTGTGCTACTTGACTTTTCCAAGGCTTTTGACAGAGTCAACCACTCAAGGCTACTTTTGAAATTATTAAATAATTTTGGTTTCTCCCAATCGGCTTTTAACTTGATCAAAAGCTTCCTCACGGGAAGATGCCAACAAGTTCGTTATAACGAGTGTGATTCAGACTTCTTACCTGTACCTCTTGGCGTTCCTCAGGGGTCTGTGTTAGGACCATTGTTGTTCAGCTTATACATCAACGACTTACCTGGCGTTATCCAACAAGTCAACATCCACTTATACGCCGACGATGTCCAGTTATACAGTAGTGGACCAATTGGGTTATTCGAGGATTGCTTGCAGCGAGTCAATGAGGATCTTGCCAGAATCTATGACTGGTCTCTAGCGAATGACCTTATCCTTAATCCTGACAAGTCTCAATGTCTCATTTTGGGTGGTGGTACCTTGACTAGACCTATCCCCTCCATATTTCTCGGGGAACAAGCTTTAACATATGTCGATGAAGTCACAAATCTTGGAATAAGGCTCAATGCAGATATGAAATGTTGTGGTTATGTCAGATCAGTTCTGGGAAAGGTCTATTGTGGGCTACGCAGGCTCTGGTTGTCCGCACAAATTTTAAGTTCGACCACCAAACTGAAGCTCATCAAAGCTCTGATTTTGCCACATTTTACCTTTGGGAGCCTGATTTTCCCAAAATTAGACTCTACCTGCCTACGTAGAATCAACGTTGCTTTCAATGATTGTGTGAGGTTCGCCTTCGGTCTTCGAAGATTTGACCACGTTTCTGGCTTTCAGACTAGGTTAGTCGGATGTACTCTAGATACATACTTAAAGCGCAGGTCACTTCGCTTCCTCCATAAGCTCATTAATACGGGACAACCTGATTACCTTGCGAATAACATCCAACTCCTGAATTCGTCACGCCATCGTAATGTTCTAATTCCTCGTTATCGTAGGATGGTTCAAGAGGGCTCTTACTTCGTTCAAGCTGCAAGAACCTGGAATTCTTTACCGTACTCTATTCAGAGTGTGAGAGATGTGGGTGCATTCAAGAAAAAATTATTAACAATATAATGTGCTGCTATCAATGGGACTGCTACTTTTTCGGTTATTTCTTTTAGGTTTTTTGTGTTTGTAAACAATTAATATTTGTAACTTTATTTTATACAATTAGATCTACTACTTTGTTTAGTATGTAAGTTAGAATTTAATTACTTGCGCTTGTATATTTTTAACTGTATAATCCATCTAATTTCAATATTATTTATTATACCGTTATGTTAGTTAAATTGTACAATCCAACTTAATTTCTACACCGAATTATACGATATACGTACTACTTAAAGGATTCATATGTAGTTAGGTAATTTGCACACTAGTCTTAACTGTAATTTTCTAATAGTTTATCTATTCTGACCTCTTAATCAATTTACTGTATCCAAATTGTACTTTAAAAGACTGTAAGTCTTGTGTAACATACCAAAGTATTTTTTTAATAAAAAAAAAAAAAAAAATTGATAAAAACAAAAATTGATTTGGTCCGGTTCTGCTAGCTGAACGCGGTTCTGCTGCTGAGCCTAGTACTAAAATGGAATTCCTCTTCACAAAACGAATCAGTTCTTCAGCATTTAATTAGAATTCAACGAGCCTTAAATTCTGCCAGTGCAATTTACGCTGTTTTTCAATAATAGGTATCGATTTGGTCTAGTTCTGCTAGCTAAGCGCGGTTCTGCTGCTGACCCTAGTACTAAAATGCAATTCCTCTTCACAAAACGAATCAGTTCTTCAGCATTTAATTAGAATTCAACGAGCCTTAAATTCTGCCGGTCCAATTTAAGCTGTTTTTTCATAATAGGTATCGATTTGGTCCGGTTCTGCTAGCTAAACGCGGTTCTGCTGCTGAGCCTAGTACTAAAATGCAATTCCTCTTCACAAAACGAATCAGTTTTTCAGCATTTAATTAGAATTCAATGAGCCTTAAATTCTGCCGGTCCAATTTAAGCTGTTTTTTAATAATAGGTATCGATTTGGTCCGGTTCTGCTAGCTGAACGCGGTTCTGCTGCTGAGCCTAGTACTAAAATGGAATTCCTCTTCACAAAACGAATCAGTTTTTCAGCATTTAATTAGAATTCAATGACCCTTAAATTCTGCCGGTCCAATTTAAGCTGTTTTTTAATAATAGGTATCGATTTGGTCCGGTTCTGCTAGCTGAACGCGGTTCTGCTGCTGAGCCTAGTACTAAAATGGAATTCCTCTTCACAAAACGAATCAGTTTTTCAGCATTTAATTAGAATTCAATGAGCCTTAAATTCTGCCGGTCCAATTTAAGCTGTTTTTTAATAATAGGTGTCGATTTGGTCCGGTTCTGCTAGCTAAGCGCGGTTCTGCTGCTGACCCTAGTACTAAAATGCAATTCCTCTTCACAAAACGAATCAGTTCTTCAGCATTTAATTAGAATTCAACGAGCCTTAAATTCTGCCGGTCCAATTTAAGCTGTTTTTTAATAATAGGTATCGATTTGGTCCGGTTCTGCTAGCTAAACGCGGTTCTGCTGCTGAGCCTAGTACTAAAATGCAATTCCTCTTCACAAAACGAATCAGTTTTTCAGCATTTAATTAGAATTCAATGAGCCTTAAATTCTGCCGGTCCAATTTAAGCTGTGTTTTAATAATATGTATCGATTTGGTCCGGTTCTGCTAGCTGAACGCGGTTCTGCTGCTGAGCCTAGTACTAAAATGGAATTCCTCTTCACAAAACGAATCAGTTTTTCAGCATTTAATTAGAATTCAATGAGCCTTAAATTCTGCCGGTCCAATTTAAGCTGTTTTTTAATAATAGGTGTCGATTTGGTCCGGGTCTGCTAGCTAAACGCGGTTCTGCTGCTGACGCTAGTACTAAAATGCAATTCCTCTTCACAAAACGAATCAGTTCTTCAACATTTAATTAGAATTCAACGAGCCTTAAATTCTGCCGGTCCAATTTAAGCTGGTTTTTAATAATAGGTGTCGATTTGGTCCGGTTCTGCTAGCTAAATGCGGTTCTGCATATAGGGTCTGTGATAATAATGGCAAGAAAATTTCAACTACTGTTGTGGTTGAATACTTAAACTCCCCGGTTTTTATTCACTCGTTTTATCACTGCCGGTGCTATGTACCTTTTTACAGGAAGGAAAATGCTGCCATAAATAATAATACTTAATAATATTAATAATACTTTTATTAAGTTTTTGATTTCTACTTTTACCAGGTTGAAATTTTTGGAAAATTTAGAGTTTTTAATAAATCAATGCAAGGACCGCAAATGTATTCACTGATTTAAAAAGACAGAGTGAAAGCATTCATAAAGAAATTGGAGCTATAGAAATCAAATGTAAAAAAAATAAGTTGGACTTGTTTTCACTTTTAAATGATTTCTGCGCCAGAGTTAATATTGATTTCTAATGCACTTTTCACAATAATTCGAAGATCTTGACTTTACAAAGTTCGCGTGAATACAGAATCCATTTGTCAATGAACAGGATGATGAATTTGAATTGTCATCAATTGAAAAGGAAAAAATTCATAGAATTATCATGCGATTCTTCATTGAAACATAAATTTCAGAGTGAAACCCTAGTTCAATTTTAGTTAAATCGAAGTGAAGAATATCATACTTTGTCGAGTAAAGCAATGGAAGTACTGCTGCCATTCGTCATATGATACTTATGTGAAACGGGATTTTCTGCAATAACTGCAATGGAATCCAAATATCGAGCCGGCTTAGTAGTATAGGGTCCGCCATCTAACGTTTTTTTTTTTCAATTAGTGCTTATTTCGTGAATGGTAACACTTAGCTCATGTCTGATTTGACAGATAATTAGTTTTATTCTTCCGCTGAACGAATATGGTTGTGTATACGCTTGAACAACGCTTCTCTGAGTGGGCCTGCGATCGACTTACAGAAGATTCCGATTTTGCCAAAAAAAATCATCTTTTCGGATGAAGCTCAATTTGATCTTGGCGGGTATGTAAACAAGCAAAATTGTCGCATTTGGGGCACAGAAAACCCGCACGCATACATTGAAAAGCCGATACACCCAAAACGAGTCACTGTTTGGTGCGGATTTTGGTCCAGAGGCATAATTGGGCCATTTTTCTTCGAAAATGAGCAAGGAGTGGCCGTTACCAATGGCAATCGTTATCGGGCCATGTTGAACGAATTTTTGTTCAGGAAAATTGAAGAGGAGGATATTGGCAACATTTGGTTTCAACAGGACGGCGCTACGTGCCATACAGCCGAAGCTACACTACACTTTTTTATAGCATTTTCAAAAAAAAAAAAGTTATTTGGCGGACCCTTTAGAAAAAGAGCTGCGAGTTGCACAATTACGTTCTTTTTGAATTTTTTGAATTAATACATCCCTACAGGAAAAAACGAGACTTCTATAAAGGAGGAATAAGGGAGGGTAAAGATCGTGGATAAAAATGTCACAATAGCGCAAACTCTCACGTTAATAACTTGAGATCTCTAACCTCCCTTATTCCTCATTTAGCGTGGTCTCGATTTTTCCTGTAGATATGTGGCGTCAGCACAAAGAGAAGCAACAGCCTGTAATTATTTCCTTTGTTCTTGCATTGTCCATATGAAAATTGTAAAACATAGTCATTCTTTTTTTGGTGTTAAAGATAAGCAGCAAGATGTATTTTTTTTAAATAGAAAAGTAAAGTTGTTTTATTGTGGAAAAATGTTTAAAAAGGGAACGAATTGCACAATTTTACGTGTAGAGTGTAAAAAAGATTTTTATTTCGTAAAAACTGAGTGTTCATCAGAAATTTCAAAAGGCAGGGAAACAATATTACTCCAGGAGGTCTTTTTTTCCTGTTGGGACTTTTTACTATTTAAAAATGTGTGTGTATTATGTTATGAAATAAGTTGCATAGGAGGCGCCCAGATTAGATTTTTTTACTGGCTTAGGGTGGGTTGATATTTAAACTCAGAAGCAATTATTTTTTTGAATATATTAATAATGCTGGTCGGACCGAATACGAATTATTTCTTCGGATTTCTTTTTTTGGGTTCATACTATCATATTCAATGAATACGTCCCCTCTTCGTGCGCATATGGCCACGTAGTGTCCTACTTCATGGTCAGCGCTCGTTGTTTGTTTTGATCGTCTCGCAAATTTTGGCAGTATGAAATTTATTACTCCGACTAGTTCATAATCCCCTAAATCGGTAGTTACAGTGAATTTTTTGGATATTTTTGATAAAGATATCCTCTGTGAATATTCAACGTCGTAAACTTCAAAAATGATGAATGGTCCTGAAAATATAAAGTTATTAGTCCATGAGTGCGGCATAAACATTTAGAAATTGCTTAGGGTGTGTGATAATTCGACTTTTAAATTGCATTTTAATTCATTTTGTTTTTGCACTTATGTATACAATTATTGTTTTCCTTCGTCCTCTGCTTTTTCTCATTTTTTAAAGCATCCAATAATATAACAGCACGTTGGCGATAATGATAAGACCCTGACCCTTTCTCAATTATGTGCAGCGCTAATTTAATAAACAAATTACTAGTTTCACGTAATGATTGTCGAATAGATTCATTCTCCGTGAGGGAAACTAATACTATTTGTAGTAACGAATCGAAAGCACACGTGTTGTTTAACAAATAGGTCTTGTTGTTCATATTTGCCAAGCCAACGCCCAAGTTTCCATTTTTGATTACGGGTAAACTTTTATGTTTTTCGAAGTTAATTGCATCCAGCATCTGTATAGGATTGTCCAAATACAACGACTTTCGTTTTTTTGAACTATTGTCATTAACACGTCTCCAATTTTCTTCTTCTCGACAAGCTTGAATATTAAGGGCACCATCACCTTTATGACAATCAATACAATATCTCTTTTGTCCAAAGCCTTCTGCTTGATCGGGTAATGGTATTGAGCACTCTGGGAACATGTGAATGGGCTTTGAACAAACAACACAAAAATGTTCTGTTCCAATACCTCCATTTTCACACGCGATACATGTGGGTGTTTTTGAGGAACTACTATTTTTTACCTTGGCTTTTTTATTTAAAATGTTAATACCAGATGGTATTTCTACTTTGGCTTCTTCTACTGTCAAGAATTCTTCGGCTATAATTTCTTTGGTGCTGTTTATTTCTTCTGTCCGTTTATTATTCATATCTGCTTGCACAAGCAAGGATTGGCCATCTAACATTTTTATGTGGCGTTCAATAAAAAACATTCTTTGTTTTATTATATTCGCCCTCAACTGGAGCACTGGAAGCTGGAACTCGACCGTGGCCATACATATCACGATAAATGCACGACCATAATGGTATATGGCGAATATCCGTCAATAACTGTCGAGCAAATTCAGGGAAATAATAAGCATTGACACCTGTCCCTTCTTGAATAAGCGACATAACCTCTTCGTTTATCTCTGAAGCCCATTGCGACCAACCACTGATTTCAATTTTTTCGTCATCACCCTCATAATCGTCATCATCATCAGAGTTTTCGTTGGATATCTTGCAGTCATTGTCTTCTTTGACTGCTTGATCGATGATGTCGTTAATTTGCTTCTCTCCCGTAACTAAACTGAATAATGATTTTTTACGTGTTTCGCAAATAGTATCTCTTAATATATTTTCCTCAAGTTTTCCATCTGTTTCGCTTTGCGAAATGATCAAAAGCGATTTTATTATTTCTGTGGCACTCTCTAAATCTCGACACAAAACTAATGTACCCATAGCACTTAAATAAAATTTTTTCACCAACCTAGGCTTGACCTTCAAAAAATTCGAGTAGGTTTTAATAAAGTGCGCAACGTCTATACGTACGTAACACTCCGGCAAATATGAATTCAAATTTCCTTGATAGTCCGTATGATAAAATACAAAATATGGATCATAACCGATATAACGAATGGTGCGTTTGTTCTTTGGATCAGTATTCCTTTTCAGCACATCTGTTGATACTACTGGATCTTCGTCATAAAATTTAGAGGCTAGATATTCTGCTTTTGCGACATTTAAAACAGATGCCTTTGGCAACTGAGGCGGTTTAGGATCCCCTGGATACATCAATTTGTTTGCCATTTCCACCCGACAACGTGTTGCTGATTTTGAGCATAACTGTTCGCCCACTTTTCTTCTTTTTGGCTGTCTCAGATAACTATTATTAAAAAACAGCTTAAATTGAACCGGCAGAATTTAAGGCTCATTGAATTCTAATTAAATGCTGAAAAACTGATTCGTTTTGTGAAGAGGAGTTCCATTTTAGTACTAGGCTCTGCAGCTGAACCGCGTTCAGCTAGCAGAACCGGACCAAATCGATACCTATTATTGAAAAACAGCCTAAATTGCACTGGCGGAATTTAAGGCTCGTTGAATTCTAATTAAGTGCTGAAAAACTGATTCGTTTTGTGAAGAGGAATTCCATTTTAGTACTAGGGTCAGCAGCAGAACCGCGTTTAGCTAGCAGAACCGGACCAAATCGACACCTATTATTAAAAAACAGCTTAAATTGGACCGGCAGAATTTAAGGCTCATTGAATTCTAATTAAATGCTGAAAAACTGATTCGTGTTGTGAAGAGCAATTGCATTTTAGTACTAGGCTCAGCAGCTGAACCGCGTTCAGCTAGCAGAACCGGACCAAATCGATACCTGTCATTGAAAAACAGCCTAAATTGCACTGGCAGAATTTAAGGCTCGTTGAATTCTAATTAAATGCTGAAAACCTGATTCGTTTTGTGAAGAGGAATTGCATTTTGTACTAGGGTCAACAGCAGAACCGCGTTTAGTTAGCAGAACCGGACCAAATCGACACCTATTATTAAAAAACAGCTTAAATTGGACCGGCAGAATTTAAGGCTCGTTGAATTCTAATTAAATGCTGAAGATCTGATTCGTTTTGTGAATAGGAATTGCATTTTAATACTAGGGTCAGCAGCAGAACCGCGTTTAGCTAGCAGAACCGGACCAAATCGACACCTATTATTGAAAAACAGCCTAAATTGCACTGGCGGAATATAAGGCTCGTTGAATTCTAATTAAATGCTGAAAAACTGATTCGTTTTGTGAAGAGGAATTCCATTTTAGTGCTAGGCTCAGCAGCAGAACCGCGTTCAGCTAGCAGAACCGGACCAAATCGATACCTATTATTAAAAAACAGCTTAAATTGGACCGGCACAATTTAAGGCTCGTTGAATTCTAATTAAATGCTGAAGAACTGATTCGTTTTGTGAAGAGGAATTGCATTTTAGTACTAGGCTCAGCAGCAGAACCGCGTTTAGCTAGCAGAACCGGACCAAATCGACACCTATTATTAAAAAACAGCTTAAATTAGACCGGCAGAATTTAAGGCTCGTTGAATTCTAATTAAATGCTGAAGAACTGATTCGTTTTGTGAAGAGGAATTGCATTTTAGTACTAAGGTCAGCAGCAGAATCGCGTTTAGCTAGCAGAACCGGACCAAATCGACACCTATTATTAAAAAATAGCTTAAATTCGACCGGCAGAATTTAAGGCTCTTTGAATTCTAATTAAATGCTGAAGAACTGATTCGTTTTGTGAAGAGGAATTGCATTTTAGTACTAGGGTCAACAGCAGAACCGCGTTCAGCTAGCAGAACCGGACCAAATCGATACCTATTATTAAAAAACAGCTTAAATTGGACCGGCAGAATTTAAGGCTCATTGAATTCTAATTAGATACCTCAAAACCAATGCGATTTGTTCTTGGAAATTAGTTTGTAGGGCTATTTAGTCCAGTGTTGGTATTCTTTTATAAATCATCAGCTCCAATTTTCTTGTCCTTTGGAGGAATTCTGTGGGATCTTTAACTAAAATTATTTATGTGCCGTTTTTTAAGGAGCCTTAAACTAGCCTTAAATTCCTATATACTTTTTATATCGCAATTGTAAATTTAATAGGTTTTTTTGTTTGGTTCTGCTAACTTTATATAAAGCTAGCAGAACCGTGATTTCTGGGAAAACTATGGGAGCCTTAAATTTAGATTTTGGGCATTAAATTAGCCTTAAATGAGCCTTAAATTTACCACTACCTCAGAACCCGTTCTGCCATTTTGGTTCTGCCAGCTTTAAGGACGTGTGGTGTAGACCACTCTGCATTGTTATGGTCGTAGCGTATTGCATATAGCAATATGCTACATTGACGATACTGAAGCATGTAGGCCGGCTGCGTTAAACATAAAAAAATTGAACGCACCCCGACTGAGAGTAATGCTTCCTTCAGCTCGTGTGACATGCGGGTTTGAAAAAGAAAAAGAAGAAGAAGACGTCTCTGTCTTGTCGAAATTTCTGTAGTGAGTGCACGGATGAGAACAAAAACTTATTTTCCAAAAGCATCGGAGAGGACGTAAAACCTGTAAATCCGGCATAAAAAGGAAAAACAAAAGCCGCACCGGCGAAAAATTTCCCGAAAGCACAGAAATTCCAGAGGGACAGTCGCGGAACAAAAGAAATTTAAAGTTACGGCTGCCGTGACCTGCCCTTACACCTAGGCTTGGCAAAGTGGATTATCTATTGCTTTTGGTGCTCAGAGCCTTTAAGTGCGACCTCATTAAAGAGGAATTGTGCTTTGGCAAAGTGTGTTCGGCAACTGTGTCTATCCAAAGGGCAACGTCGCGTTATAGGCCGCTGTCGGTCGGTAGTTCAGAGCAGGTTTTTTGTAGAAAAAGAAAGAAAAAAAAAACTCCACCAGTGTTAGAAATCCAGTAAGATATACTGGCATCAAAATAATTACAATATTGATTGAAAATCACATAAAGTAGTGATCTCAACTTGACATTTTGCGCTAAACTTTTAGTGCCTATATACATCCTTGTATGTTTGACTGCTTCTGAATACAGTGTGTACTCTAAGCGCAATGTAAAAGAAGTCGAACATAAATAATGAGAGGTCAGATGGTAAGCTGAACCATGGCCGCCTGGAGACGGGATACAACAGCTAGGGATAAGGAACCAGCTAGTAAATTTTGCAAACGCTAAAAGATATGCCGCACGCGGAAGGAATCAACTCTGTTTATCAAATTGTTTCGCACGGAGAACATGTTCGTCCAACTATGATTCAGTCTAGTTAAGTAGATTTGTTCTTTTTATTATTGTATCTTGTGACATAGGTAGGACAGTCCGTTTACATTACGAATATTTCTTTTTGTATCACCTTTAGCTCGGAAAGCTGTAAAGAAAAAAAATTTTTTTAATCCAGTGACATGATGAAACCTCCTGGGGCGCCGCATCGTGGGAGCATCGGCAACAAAAGTATGTAAGTTGTGTCACCCATTTGTTTTTTTTTTTTTTTTAAGATTTACTTACTTTAGTTTTGGACTATTGAACTCAATTTTCATTAGCTTATAAGATTAATATCATAAACAGATTCTAGTATTATTCGTACCTACCTTAATTTTGGATTATTGAACACAAAATTTTCATTAACTTATAAGATTAATATCATAAACAGATTCTAGTATTATTCGTACCTACCTTAGTTTTGGATTATTGAACACAAAATTTTCATTAACTTATAAGATTAATATGATAAACAGGTGCTAGTATTATTCGTACTTACCTTAGTTTTGGTTATTGAACTTGAACTTTAGCACCACAAATTTTGAAATAATTGAATTAGAAGGTCTATCGTCGTTCGTCTGGCATCACGGGCCATCTTGCTCTTTCCTTCTGAAGAGTTAAACATATAGGCAACTATGACGTCCGCTATCATATGATCTTGTCGCTTAAGTGTCTATTTTAGTTAGATCCTATTGTCACAATGTATTTGCATAATTAAGTTTAGATTCGAACAATGCTCAGTGTACCTAAAATAGCTCTAGCATCATGTATGGATGAGAACTTGTGAAATTTTATTATTAAAAGAACTGATTAAAGTACTTTGCTAGACAGAATGAATTTATAACGTAATGGCGAGTTGATTTTTTCTCATTTCTTCCTTCACCATCCTGAGGTCCTCACACATAGGATGACGGTGGCCTAGTCTCGTTTGCTCTCTTTACAGGTCAATTAATGGACTTTGGACGATTGTGCCACCCAAAGTCAATGGGAGGATGGGGCTTGGCCAAGAAGGCATGCCATCTGCGCCTTCATGGGAATACAGGTAAGTGACGTAAAGATCCCTCCAGGACTGAGTGAGTGCGAGGCTTTCGTATGTAGGCACCAAAGTCTTTCTTTTGATTATGGTTGGTGACAAGCGGCAGGTTATTTCGGGAACTCCCCCACACTCTCCGCCACCCTTAGCCGAGGTGCTAGCGTGCCGCCCTGTACTAACGCTGTCATCGAGTGATCTGTCAGCTCATGCTGGCAGTTTGGACTTCACGTCCTGACCATTCACTCTCAACATACATCCATAACAAAATGGCGCCCAACGTGGGGCCACCTCAGTTGGACTTCGGTGTCTAATTATGACTTTTACCGAGGACTGCGATTACTTGAGAGATGGACATTTGGCTGTTAGCTAAATAGTCTGACTCGGTAATCGCATAATCGGTGGAAGTTATATGCGGACCTGAGTCTAATTGTTTGTTATTAGAAAATTTTTTTCGTAACGTAAAATTTAAAGTTTTTGATATTTTGAATTTTTTTTTTAATGATAATGATGATATGACTATCAGAACCAGCTTAACACAAGCTCGCTGCATGGACACGTTTAATAAATAAACGGTCAACAATACATGCGTTTCATCATTTAGTCGGTGTTAGTACTAGTATGTTACACTAAACATAAACCAAACACCAGATGAAATTACATGCAGAAAACATTAAACAAAATAGATGAAATATTATATAGACGTTTTTTTAAAACATTCTTAGAAACGTCGAGAACAAAATGCTCAGCCATATTATTAACAGTAATACACATGCGATTAACAGGTTCATACATGCTAAAGTTAGACCTTGAGGAGTTAACATGCAACAAAGGTAGCCTTCTTAAATTGTGCCTACTATCACGGAAAGAGATTTTGTTAAGTACAAATGGAGATCCAACATTCTCGTTTAAGAGTTGATGCACAAACGTTATATCGGCAACCATACGATGATTCTCAAGCGAGTGCATATTTAAAAGCTTCAAGCAATCCTCATAGGGTGGAAGAATTAATGAATTATTCCAGGGTAGGTGCCTGAGAGCAAATCGTAAGAAGTTCCGCTGAACAGACTCGATACGGTCGATGTGTATACCGTAAAATGGAGACCAGACCTGGCTAGCGTATTCAAGAAGTGGTCTTACAAAGCAAGTGTACAAACGCAATGTTATGGTAGGATTTGAAAACTCTCGGGACCAACGTTTTATAAAACCCAGCATAGAACTACTCTTTGATACTGTGTAGTTTATATGGGAGATAAAATTCAATCTGTGGTCACATTTGACACCCAAGTCACAGACAGAGCTAACACGGCGAATCGAGGAATGCGAGAACTCGTAATCATAAGTGATTGGTTTCTGATTTCTGTGGAAAGTCATAACCCCACATTTGTCTATATTTAGTACCAAATTATTACTTTTGCACCAGTCGTAAAATTTGTGAAGGTCAGCATGTACCTGTTCACAATCGCTAACAGATTTAATCTGAGCGAAAAGCTTAATGTCATCAGCATATATCAAGACTTTACAGTGCCTCACAACAGAGACAATGTCGTCAATAGATAGAACAAAGAACAACGGGCCGACGAAGCCTTCAAGACTCTAGGGATGGAATGGCGGAATAAGATTTGATATGTTCTGTTATCTAAATAAGACTCCGTCCATTTAGAAATGTTGGGGGAAACCCATACTTTTCCATTGTAAAGAGTATCACGGAGTGAGATAACTTGTCGAACGCCTTACTAAAGTCTGTATAAATACAATCTGTCTGATAGCCTTTTGCAAACCCGCAAATGGTATCCGAGACAAATTCCAACAAATTAGTGGTTGTAGACCTGCCTGAAATAAACCCATGTTGGTTTGAAGAGAGCAAATTCTTACAGGAAGATGATAGTACCAGATTACTGGAAAAGTATGGGGTGAAGCACATGCGAACGGCAGTCTACTCGCCGCAAACAAACGCCTCAGAGCAAGTAAATAGGTCTCTATTGTCGGGGATTAGAGCATATATTAAGAAGGAACACACGAGATAGGATGAGAAACTAAGCCAAGTAGCTAGTTCCCTGAGGAACTCTTTCCCATCAAGCAACTGGTTTCTCTCCTTATCGAACACTCTTCGGTCAGCAAATGATAGAAAATGGCAGCTCCTATTCCATCTTGAGGAGCCTTGGAACTCTTAGTGAGCCATTGAGAGTAGACGCAGTAGATAAAATGAGATTGATCCGTGCGAGAGTGCAGGAAAATTTACAGCATGCATTCGAACAGGGTTCAAGAGCCTACAATCTCAAGGCGAAACCTGTCGAGTTCAAAGTTGGTCAGGAGGTATTTAGACGAAATTTTGCTCAAAGGAATTTCCAACAGCAGACTAGTGCTAAACTGGGACGGAAATTTGTTAAATGTCGTGTTAGGGCCAAGAAAGGAAACGCTTATTATGAGCTTTAGGATCTGCGGGGAGGACTGTTAGGTGTTTATCACGCCAAAGACATCAAGCAGTGATCACCATTAGAAAAATGTCGTCTATATACCTATTGTCGTTATTCCTGGTAGCCCTAAGAAGGCATCCAGCCAGCTTCACTGGTAAACTATAGGATATCACGAAGCCCTCCTATTGCCCCGTGAATGGTGGGTGATATACCTGTTGAAATTCAATCTCATCAGCGCACCTCTACCTCTTATGAGTAGATAACCTTTTATAGTCCCTTCCGGATCGGCCTCATTAGGAGGAAAATTTTTGTTGTCTGTCCAGCTACAACATTTCGTTAATCGTCGGACATAGTAGTACTAAATCTATTCCTGGTAGCCCTAAGAAGGCATCCAGCCAGCTTCACTGGTAAACTATAGGGTATCACGAAGCCCTCCTATTGCCCCGTCAATGGTGGGTGATATACCTGTTGGAATCCATTCCCATATTCGGCTGTCAGCATGTCACTACTTCGACGACGCCTTGGAGGCACACCCTTGAACAATCACGGTCTGAGATCGGGGTGAGATATTGCGCCGGGAAAGCTTAGTGATCAGTTCTTTAGGTTACTGATCGCAGGGTTTCCTCAGCATCTCGGTGAAGGAGGGCAGAGAGGCATCGACTGGCTGGATTTTTTGGGCTACCAGCTTGTCGATGTACCTCTGGCTTCCTACACGAAGAGGGATGTCGAGGTCTAGTCGAAGACTGACGGTATTTCAGGGATGTGTCTTCGATGCGTCATCGGTCAAGTAGAGTTCGAGTGATGAGGAATACGCATTGGGTCGTGGGTCGAGACACACATTGAGCGCCCGCAGAGATGAGGCCTATGTTTAAGACCGGCTAGCTCAGTCGACCATTTTTCAGCGTCGTCTGAACCACGGGTGGTGTAGACCACTCTGCATTGTTATGGTCGCAGCGTATTGCATATAGCAATATGCTACATTGACGATACTGAAGCATGTAGGCCGGCTGCGTTAAACATAAAAAAATTGAACGCACCCCGACTGAGAGTAATGCTTCCTTCAGCTCGTGTGACATGCGGGTTTGAAAAAGAAAAGGAAGAAGAAGACGTCTCTGTCTTGTCGAAATTTCTGTAGTGAGTGCACGGATGAGAACAAAAACTTATTTTCCAAAAGCATCGGAGAGGACGTAAAACCTGTAAATCCGGCATAAAAAGGAAAAACAAAAGCCGCACCGGCGAAAAATTTCCCGAAAGCACAGAAATTCCAGAGGGACAGTCGCGGAACAAAAGAAATTTAAAGTTACGGCTGCCGTGACCTGCCCTTACACCTAGGCTTGGCAAAGTGGATTATCTATTGCTTTTGGTGATCAGAGCCTTTAAGTGCGACCTCATTAAAGAAGAATTGTGCTTTGGCAAAGTGTGTTCGGCAACTGTGTCTATCCAAAGGACAACGTCGCGTCATAGGCCGCTGTCGGTCGGTAGTTCAGGAGGGTGATTCTGATCTTTTGTCGATCTTGAATGTCAAAATAATCGACTAAATAAAATGAACTTTTGTACTGATTTTTTCGTGTTTTTATTCAGGTCAGCAACCCTTGCATGACTTAGAATGAACTGAAAATGTCACTTCACATTACAAATTCAAAATAATATTTCGAATTTAAGCACTTGTAATGCTCTAATTAGGCGTAGGATTTTTATTTACCAGTGTAAAATTTTTGTCACAACCTCTGGGAGCAGTTGACTAATTTGTCGATTATTTAGTCGTGTTTTTTGACGTTTGTTCATCGAAAATTCATTATAGTTCATTTCGTGGTAGATAATAGTGAAGACACAAAATGAACTGTGTTGAAGAAAAAAATCGACAGAATATGTCAAAATTCACGACTAATTAGAACGACAAAAGATCAGAATCACCCTCCAGAGCAAGTTTTTTTAAGAAAGAGAAAGAAAAAAAACTCCACCAGTGTTAGAAATCCAGTAAGATACACTGGCATCAAAATAATTACAATATTGATTGAAAATCACATAAAGTAGTGATCTCAACTTGACATTTTGCGCTAAACTTTTAGTGCCTTGTATGTTTGACTGCTTCTGAATACAGTGTGTACTCTAAGCGCAATCGATATAAAAGAAGTCGAACATAAATAATGAGAGGTCAGATGGTGAACTGAACCACGGCCGCCTGGAGACGGGATACAACAGCTAGGGATAAGGAACCAGCTAGTAAATTTTGCAAACGCTAAAAGATATGCCGCACGCGGGAGGAATCAACTCTGTTTATCAAATTGTTTCGCACGGAGAACATGTTCGTCCAACTATGATTCAGTCTAGTTAAGTAGATTTGTTCTTTTTATTATTGTATCTTGTGACATAGGTAGGACAGTCCGTTTACATTACGAATATTTCTTTTTGTATCTCCTTTAGCTCGGAAAGCTGTAAAAAAAAAATTTTTAATCCAGTGACATGATGAAACCTCATGGGGCGCCTCAGCGTGGGAGCATCGGCAACAAAAGTATGTAAGTTGTGTCACCCATTTGTTTTTTTTTTTTTTTTTGTTAAAGATTTACTTACTTTAGTTTTGGACTATTGAACTCAATTTTCATTAGCTTATAAGATTAATATCATAAACAGATTCTAGTATTATTCGTACCTACCTTAGTTTTGGATTATTGAACACAAAATTTTCATTAACTTATAAGATTAATATCATAAACAGGTGCTAGTATTATTCGTACTTACCTTAGTTTTGGTTATTGAACTTGAACTTTAGCACCACAAATTTTGAAATAATTGAATTAGAAGGTCTATCGTCGTTCGTCTGGCATCACGGGCCATCTTGCTCTTTCCTTCTGAAGAGTTAAACATATAGGCAACTATGACGTCCGCTATCATATGATCTTGTCGCTTAAGTGTCTATTTTAGTTAGATCCTATTGTCACAATGTATTTGCATAATTAAGTTTAGATTCGAAGAATGATCAGTGTACCTAAAATAGCTCTAGCATCATGTATGGATGAGAACTTGTGAAATTTTATTATTAAAAGAACTGATTAAAGTACTTTGCTAGACAGAATGAATTTATAACGTAATGGCGAGTTGATTTTTTCTCATTTCTTCCTTTACCATCCTGAGGTCCTCACACATGGGATGACGGTGGCCTAGTCTCGTTTGCTCTCTTTACAGGTCAATTAAGGGACTTTGGACGATTGTGCCACCCAAAGTCAATGGGAGGATGGGGCTTGGCCAAGAAGGCATGCCATCTGCGCCTTCATGGGATTGCAGGTAAGTGACGTAAAAGTCCCTTCAGGACTCAGTGAGTGCGAGGCTTTCGTATGTAGGCACGAAAATCTTTCTTTTGTTTATGATTGGTGACAAGCGGCAGGTTATTTCGGGAACTCCCCCACACTCTCCGCCACCCTTAGCCGAGGTGCTAGCGTGCCGCCCTGTACTAACGCTGTCATCGAGTGATCTGTCAGCTCATGCTGGCAGTTTGGACTTCACGTCCTGACCATTCACTCTCAACATACATCCATAACAAAGTGCCTTTAAATTCTAAGCGGCACCATTAAGTAGTGAAGACAATAAGATAATGACTTGTTGGCTTTCCCCCGTGTGTATCCTAATACTATATTAATGGGTGAATTTATTAGTTACAACTTCCTGGAAGATCAGGAGACCTATGTGTATAACAGAAAATTTTATTTCTTTCAAGTCTACCAAGCAGTCTCGCTAAATATTAGTAAGATATTCTTGTTATGAAAAGTTGCTACTATCTATTGGAATGAATTTTATACACGTTCTGTTGCCTTAGTGTCTCTGAAGAGTGACAACTCTTTAGATCGAACTGCGTAGTAACCTAAAGTTCATCGTAACAGAACTATATTCTACGGCCTTACCCTTTGAGGAAGTGTACTTATGTATGCATATATAATATGTACTTTGCTTATACCATGTATGCTTATGGAATATGTGCTTCGCTTACACCATTGTAAATACTTTAAGATACTTCATTATTCAAAAAAACTTAACGGCGGAGGAGGCAGTAGTATTTACAGTCTAAAGTGAAGGTCTTTTAGTTAACGTTTTCAACTACTCTAGATTTAAATAATTGATTCAAACAGTTTAAATTTCAACTTCAAATTCTGAGCCGTCACTTCACGAAACGCTGTCTTGGGCCATAATTTCATCAACTACTCTCAATTTAATTAATTAAACAAACTCTTTACTCAGGCGATTTTACATTTTTGTGTGTTTAATCGTCTTCTAGTTTTTGTTTGTGCTTATTTAAGGACGCAAAATATGCATAGAAAACCAATAAAATGAAAGAGGACAACTTACATTTTTATTTCTGGGGAATCCTTTGCAAAGGCCCCCCGTGGTGTCGTGCCGCTGCTATTAGATAAAACTTTAAGCTTAATAAAGATCGTAAGACGAACTTACGCTATGCTACTCTAACACGGCTGAACTGAACTATTAAACACTTATTATAATCATAATTTAATAGCTGTCTGTACAAAATGACCGCGATCCGATATACTAATAATATTATCGTCAGTAGACGATTTTATCGTATTGTAAAGAGGAATTTCAACTGTACCCAGTCCGGTATTCAAGTCTTCATAGAACGAAGTTGAACTTGGTGATTTTGCTTGCGATCTATTTTCTTTCTTCTCGATGGGACTAATATTCGTCACTGAACAACATTTTGGTCTCTTTATTCTCCGACCCTTTTCATACGGGCTTGATTCGTCCTTACAATCTGGAGATTATTCAGTCATTATTCGATTTAATTCGTCCTATTGTTGAATAGTTCCACTCTTATTTCCCATGCTGAGGGCAAATTTTATCAGTTGGAAACTATTTACCTCTGAAGAACTTCCCGAGTTTTCAATTCCATCTACCTTCTGCTACCTCTCTCACAATCCCCCTCAGCCTTCTTAATTTTTCGCGAAATCTCCTCCCGTCCTTCAGATATTATTCATGCGACATGGTCCGATTGGCAGCACAATCACAGTGCGAAACAATGTGAGCACTACTGCTAGCTGTCAGTGACCATAACAGGAAAGATGCAGTGATAGAAAGGCACAATTTCACAATTCGGTTGTACGGAATATAGAAAACAACCCTCAACGGAAACAATTGTAAATGACCAATACATGGTTATTCATCTCGAACAAACCCGTAACAGCGGCACTACAGTACAATGGCATCAGAAAAAAGTCTCAACGGCACTGGAATACTCAAAGTACCACAAAATTATATTATCCAAACCAAACGAAAACACTGAAATCAGAAGTGTCAATAAGAGTACCCGTGAGAGCATCCTTCATAAGAACAGTGGAAATATATTTCAAAGCCAGCATGCCAAAACGGATAGCACTAGTCACAGAGTTAGACGCAGAGCTTATAATAATAACATCCAACAAATTCACTAGATTGAGTAAAGGACAAGGGATTCAATTCACAAATTAATGGAGGAACATACGTACTCAGCAGTTGGAACAAGTCAAAGCGTGCTTGCGATAGATATAATAAGACTATTCTTCGCATGGGAAAGGTGCCAGGCTATGAAAACAACTAAAATCTCAGCCAAGAACTCACCAACAGCAGACCATACAGACGCCATCTCGGAGTTCAATCTTTACTCATCACAGCGTTCCAATCAGAATGTTCAAACCTGAACATGAAATTAAATATAATTACATACAGAAATTTATATTAAATAAAACTGCATACAGATATCTATAAAAAGGTAATAAAAAAAAAAACCCTAGCATAAAACAGACTCGACAATATTGCTTACTAAACATTTCGGCGTGTGTGTTTCTGTGTGGCTGTTACCCAGGTCTGGGCGCGACCTTCCCTTCACCGCTCATCTGCCTCTGATATCATTCGGTTATGTCGGTTGGTTTGGTACTACACTATCGGCGTAAAGGCTTTATCATTTCATG
Organism: Dioctria rufipes; assembly: GCA_963924295.1. NCBI lineage: Eukaryota > Metazoa > Arthropoda > Insecta > Diptera > Asilidae > Dioctria > Dioctria rufipes. The sequence goes on from OZ002740.1 coordinate 181,836,310, forward strand.
AAGTGTCTAAAAAGTTCAGACCTATCGTGTAAAAAGTCGTTAAACGCAAACTGTTGCACTATCTGCCTAGACTTCATGAAATGCTGTGTTACATAAAGTGTCTCGACATATATGTACATTATGTAGCTCCACAGAGTATTGTATAATCTCTAGGGAAATCACAATAGTACATCAATAGGATATTGTATAAATAAAAGTAAGCTTAAACTTTAGCATATGAATATTTAAAAAACGATATATAGAATTGAGATTTTATTTTGTTCATATATAATCAGTACACAATGCGCTCTGTAGGAATATCAGAAAGGATCACATTTTAAGTTCAACACTTATAAAAATATTTTTTTTAACAATTTCAATCATATTGAAATATAATGTAAAATTTCGTTTAAAATAGAAGTTAATTTACTGCAATTTGTATACATAAATAGCAATAAAATAACAATTTAAACGAGTCGGGAATTCGAAATTATTAAAACATACTATTCCTATCGTTCGGAATTAAACTTAGATATCAAATTGACAAAACTGACATTCATGTCTTTTTACACGGAACTTAGATGTGGAACTAAAACGGATTTTCACAAAAGAATATTTTCTGCCTGCAATGTAAAATTAATGAAAATAGTCCTTTTCATCTTCAATTCTTCATTTATCTTTTTTCATATTAATAATAAACAAAATATGTAGAGTCTCACATTTCAAACAGCATGATGCGGCAAGAATGCTTCTTAATTTCGGCCCCCATTCTGGTTACACTCACGTCTTATGTGTCCAATTTTGCCGCAACTATAGCAAGATTTAGCGCCGCTATCGGGGCAATTACGTGAAATGTGACCACTTTTGTTGCAATTATAACAAGATAAATTAGACGAACGGCTGTCATTATTTTGATCTGGACAGTTGCGAGCCAAATGTCCGGTTTTGTTGCAGTTATAGCAGCTGGGATCATCAGCAGCTTGAGTACAGTCCTTTGAAATATGTCCAGTGCCTGAAAACAAATACAAAACATAAAATAGAGTCCCGATTTTTCTAATTGTTTCTATCATAATATATAAATAATAAAATAAATTAACAATTGGGGAATTCAATTTTGTTATACATCATTAAATTTTTTTTTTATAAATCTAGTGCGAAAATATTTTTTTAAATTAAAATTTCCACTAAATTTAACTAAGGGAAAGCTTTACATAACAATAAAAAACATTTTGTGTATCTTTGACTATTTCCAATTTTATCTTTAACTTAATGTGGTAAATTTCTCAAGAAAGCTGGTGGTGCAAAGTTAACATAATAAGAATTTAGGAAACAATCAAAAAATATTGGAAAAATTCATCGTTTGGTACAAAGATAGAGCTATATGCCATATACTTTTGATTTTTGCGTGAATGGGTGAACAGAGCTTAACTATGCATTGTCCTGGCGCGACTGAGACAACAATTTAAAAACGACAAGTAAAAAAGCTAGAATTGGTCTAAGACCAATTCTTATGATACCCTAGATGAATGCCCGTATTAAATTTCGTATGGTCACCGATCTATTCAAGTATTGATTTTGAAGTTGTTTTTCGCATATATTTCTAGAACGGTTTGTCGCACAGAAAAAATGATTATAACCAATTTTATAGAATTTCGTATTCTGCAGAAGTTTTTAGTACAATAAAAATGTCTTGGACTGATAGTTTTCAAAGTATACGTAAAAAACCTAAATTTTTATATGGCAACACCAAGAAGGAGTTGCCCGATTTAGTCCATTTTTGACATTTTATTTGCTAATGTAGTAAAATCATCATGTACGAAATTTCAGCTCTCTACGTCAACGCGTTCTCAGGCAGTGTCCAAATATATAGCGGAAAACGAAGGAGTTGCCCGATTTGTCTCATTTTCGAACTTAATTTTACTTTTTTTTAAAGTCCGTGTACAAAATTTCAGCTCTCTAAGTATATGCGTTCTCGAGTTATCGTGCGCACAGACGGACGGACGGACATGCAAAAATCAAAATAACTTTAATATTATGAATGGGTGTCCAATCCATTTTGCTCTACCATCATTATTTCGAGGTGTTACAAACGGAATGACAAACTTAGTATACCCCTATGATTTCATCTAGGGTATAATAAGTTGAGAAATAGACAGCTTTTTAAACTGCAGATAAAATAATGCGGTTACGATTTTCAATTACATCTCTTGGTTGTACACATTTTAAACCCATCAAACAGATATTACAAAAATTCAACTCTGAAGAGCTTTACAAAAGTAATTTTCAAGATGATTATGACGTGCTGCAAGCATTTTCATAAATTTAAGTAAATTATTTTGTTCTATGCTGAAGTGAAATATCGCAATATGTACTTTTGATTATTTACAAGAATTTATAATTGAAAATATGTGTATGGATATGGAATGTATGGATCCATATGCAAAATATATTTAAATAAGTATCTAAAAAAAAATGTTAAAATTTTAAATTCAAGAATACAATGAATTAGTTTCATAATAAAGCTTGGGGAATTTTTTTATTCTGCCTTAGTAGTTTGGGGAAAATTTTTATTCGGACGGGGAAAAGTTCAATAGTCTCGTCTGGCAACCCTGCTCTGTAGTCTGTATCTTGAGTAAAAACACGTTTTCAAAAGAGCGCAGGAACATATGAGAGTAAAATTTGAAAATTCTGTCCTACATTTATTTAAGAGAATGAGTGGTTTGCCACTGTTCCGTTGCATGTAATCTAGCTCTCATTTTTTGTCTTTATTCGTAACATTTTCAAAGATTTTAATTTAATTTTTTTTGCTTTCCTTTTCTAGTAGCTTTAAATGAAAAACAGTCGGAAATCTCTTCTTGTTTCCTAATTTATCTTTTAATTGTTCACTTTGTATTTTCATATTTAATTGAATACTCATTTTTACAAAAACATTCGTTTAATTAATAGTAGAGTACGGTGCTTTAAAGTGTTTTACGTTAAGTACAGAATATTTTTCATACAGTAATGAAACGATTACCGATTAAAAAAGTAAAGAGATTGCACATATCTAAGCTTAATACCTTGTCCTTCATTTTCAGAGGCAGATTTGGCAAGCCGCCTCGCTAGAGAAAATGACTTGGAGTAGTCATGCCAATAGCAGATTAGTCCTGCCAAAATTCAGGACATACTTTAGAGGTAGAAGTCTCTATCATGTAGGAGCGAGCCTATAGAACTCTCTACAAAGCCGGGCGAGATAATTTTTTTTTAAAGCATGCTGAGATTCGAATGCGTTAATTTCTTCAATTACTTTGAATTAAAAAAAAAAAATCTACATTAATTCTAACAATTATTGAGGATTTTCTAAGTTATATTAAAAACATTAGGTGTAACTTAACTCTTTGAGTACCAGAGATTTATTTTCCATACATTTGCGAAAAATACCGGCGGCTTTTATTCGTTTTTACATCTGTCAATATCATATCAAAGTCAATATTGAAGTATTTTATACATTTTTACATATTATGTTTATTTAGAAAAATTTCGTAGAAGCTCGATGCGCCTCCTGGATTTTTTCTCGCATTTACATGAAGGATTGCGATGGCTTTGAAAACTGAAAAAATGCTCTATCTAAAACGTAAAAGGCTCAAACAATACAATTATACAAAAAAAAAATAAATAAATAAAAAAAATGTTAAAAGAGTAAGTTAGCTTCCATAATAATTTTAAGATAAAAATTAAAGTCAGAAAAAAATATACATATGCTTAAATTCGACCCAGCGATCAGAGAGGTCTCATCAGTATGGTTATCTCTGATTGACTACCATAGAAGTTCGATGCATTATAGAAATTCATTGAAATTATATTCAGTGAATTTCAGTCTATAGAGACGAGAAATTGTCCACCTCAAGGTATAACGATTGAATAAATAACTAATAAGGAAGCGTACCGTGGAGGAGGCGTCAGTTCACGATTTCTGATATTTCATGAAAAGAAGTAGGGATTTGAATTAGCGATATTTTGGTAAATAAATGATTTTTATTTAATAGTGGTGTAAGATAATTGTGAACTGTATTTCAAGCAAAAGAAAAGTGAAATATTTACAAAACTAAATAGCCGTGGCAAAAAATTAATATTTTCCAATGTCGGTTTGTTTGTTTACAATTGAATTGTAATTGCTGCCTAAATTATGTTAGTCATACAAAGGCAACGCCAAGAATACAAACACAGCACACTCGCCGAGTTTTAGGTTTTCACCAGTTTTCACCCGATATGCAGTTTCCTTATTAGTTATTTATTCAATGTTTATAACTCCCGCCATGACTTGAATCTCGAATCTTTGCAAAATGAGAGCTTGATAAATTTCTCGACAAAGTTTGGCAAGCGTAGTATTTCGTAAAAATTAAAGTCATGTCGCCTTCAAAACTTTTTCTAATTCTATTCTTAAGAAGGATTTACATTATGATGACATCCACTTTTTACAGAAATTGTGAGGGAGATAGTTAACTGAAATTTAAATTATGGGGAAGCAATCACTGCAATACCTCACACGTACGCTCCCCTCTAGTTTTTATGGTAAAAATCGCAAACTGTCAAACTGTCTAATTGGAAATTGCCAATTTTTTAATGGTTTTTTTTTTTTTTTTTTTTTTGATATTCAAAGACTGATCATGAAAGAAGTATAATTGTACAATTTCTAAAATATTGCATGAAATCACGAAGAAGTTTGAAGCAAAGAATGAGATTATATCGAAAAAATTTGTCGCAAAATATCAGGTGGTACTGTAATTCAGTTCTACAATCATCATTTTGTACGATAACGAAAATTTTATTTATTATTTATTTCGTAGTAAACAAAAAATTCAGTAACTAATCTTCTAATACGTAAACGTAAATCCACTTCATCCACTCAAGTGCTCACATGAATATAATTCCTCTCCACTACCAAACTAACGCCGGTGAAGATAATTGCGTCCGGTTCGTGTTCACATGACGGATTATCTCAAAGGCGGAATAATTCCAACAAATTATAAAGGAAAAGGACCGCTGCACTGAATCAGTGGACGCACTTCTCCCTGCTTGTGGACAGAAAACTATCTCATAAATAACTTCAATATTTTCTATAGAGAAATATGTAATAACTATCAATTTCGCAATATTTAATAATTATTATTTCTGTTTATTTCGACAAATAATTTGACAACATGGCAGCACGAGTAGTCGAAATTGACAAATTAGGGTTGCCAATAACAATGTTTTAGTTTCAGTAACTATAAAAACTGCCTATGCTTGAGGTCTTTTTTATGGTTCCGGACACGCACACATTGACAAATCGACGTCCGGAAAAAATTCAGGACGCGTTTGCTTCTCTCGTCACTCATAAATAAATTTCCGTATACGATGTACTATCTCCCTCACAATTTCTGTAAAAAATGCATCATCTTAATGTAAATCCTCCTTTATGGAACTCATGTGAATGGAAGACGGAAGTCTCATCTATCAGCTGACGCTGATAGCTCACTTCGTGACAGCTAAGCTGGCAGGCTGGCACGTTAGCACCTCGACCAAGTGCGGAGAGTATGGTGGGTTAACCGAAAGGAACCTGAGCTGCCATATGCCACAAGCAAAAAACAATTCGCGCCAATGAAGCGAGACGAATAATACTGATGATTTATACACACACTTTAATTCCTGAAGGGACAATACACCACTTATCTTGGAAATAATGAGGATCCGATGGTGCGATCCGATGGTGTAATCCCTCAATGCAATTCCCCGCCGCCCATGATACCGCTGGCACTGGTTGACGATACCCCTGTGTGGAATGGAGAGACCTCAAGCAGATGAGAGACAAAAAAAAACTCGATTACATTATCATGGTGTCGTTTATTATCCTATGAAAGTGTACTATTTTTGTGTAGGCTCATATTCATTCCCGAACCAATACATATGTCAGTGGGATTAGACTCGGTGTCAGGCTACTTCATTGAATAAATAACTAATAGTTATTTATTCAATAGGCTACTTTTCCCTAAGGTTATCACGAATCCTCAAAATTTGTATCTTTCAATCACTTTGTTGCAGTCTTTCGCGTTACAATCGCGGCGTTCGAGCGAAATTAGACACATCGACTATAGAAATGTTAGATATCTTACTACTCAAAGACAAAGGAATAAAGTCATCTGATTACAGCGACTGTAACTAGGTCACTATGCAATACTACCGATACATATATAGCATTCGCAAGTTTATTTAACCAGGGAGAAAATAACTTTAACCCAAGCACAAATTAGTTTAACCACAACACAAACAGAGCTGGGCAAGTACCAAAGAAAAAGTACTTAAGTACAAGTACAAGTACCGAAGGCCTGAGTACTTCAGCGGAAGTACAAGTACCCCATGTATGAAAAGTACTTGTAACTAAATACTAAGTCTATAAAAAGTACTGAGTACTTTTTAAAGTACTTTTTTATAATCTTTGTACGTTGGCAGTAATATAATGAAGTTTATCGAGTTCAGTTAATAGATGTTAATAAATCAATACCTTTTGAAAACTATAGTATGTATAGTAACCAGTGGCTACTATTTATAGTTATTCATAGAGAGTAAAACTTTCACCTCTGCTTGCTACATTCACAAAAACTATTGGAGGTCCGCCCAAGCACCCATTATCGCCTCCAATAATGCATAACAATTGAGGCATTCCCTACATCAGGTCGAGGCATCCTTGATTTTATATTGGAGCGAGGCATTGCTTGCTTACACTTGGTTATGTCCACTGACGTATATAATATGGACTGCTTAAGATTCTATTTCTCGTGGGCACAATTGCTTGTGTCAAAAAGAGTTCTTACGTCGTCGGTGCCAACATTGAAAAAATCATTGGCGAGTAGTTGAAAAAGTGAGCACGCAGCTCGGGAAGTGATTTTAATAAAACATTTAGAAATTCTCCTGCGAATCTACTGAATATATTGTCTTTGATAAAACAGTTTTTGTCAGTAATAACCCTAAATTATTAACTTAAAAACATTTATTTCGACGAATCCATTTGTTGTTTTCAGTTCTCTCTCAGTTGGTAATTGTTGCTTAGGCCGAAATAATCAGCAATATAGAAGTAAGCCCACTTTTGCAATCCATATTATACATGTCAGTGGTTAAGTCATCAAGTCGAGGCATCGTCGATTTTATATTCGAGCGAGACGTTACTGGTTTTTGTTCTACTTGTCCAGTCTTGTGTGTATGTTATTAGTTTGTCTAAGGTTCTGTCTTGACGCGTGAGTGCGGCACATTCTTTGACAGTTCTTTGCGTGCTTTAAAACTCAACAAAAAAAAAAGTTGCGCTAGATATTGTGTTTGCTTTTCTACGAAGAGTTAGATATTTGTAGGTACTTAATAGATTCAGAAATAGCTAAGTAAAAGTCTTGGTACTTAAGTACAAAACTAAGTCTTAAGTACAAGTAAATAGAAGCAAGTACTTATGTTCAAGTACTAAAAAAGGGCATTTCAAAAGTACTGAGTAATAAGTCTTAAGTAACGAAAATGTACTTTAAGTAGTACTTAAGTCTTTCTTTACTTAAGTATTGCCCAGCTCTGAACACAAATAAGTTTAACCCAAGCACAATTAAGTTTAACCCAAGCACAATTAAGTTTAACACAAGTGCAAATAAGTTGTACTGAAGAGGAATTAAATTTATCCTAAATTCTCAATAAGACATTTTAACAAAAGCTTTCAATTTCAATTCAAATGAACATTTTTATATTTCATTTTGTTATTAAAAACAATATTAGGCTTCAAATATTGGTAAAAATTAGAGCAAAATTCATCCAAGATAAAGCATCGTGAACCCAAAAATTGTCAGAATAAATAAATAACAGTAAAACCTTATCGCTAAGAAATGGAGTGATGCATTTTTCAATTAGTTTGTGCAGATTCCATCACCCATCCCATGCTCAGTTTGTTTGAAGCTTGCAATAGGGTTGATTGCAAATTTAAAGTAGTTTTCTATAAAAAATTTTTTAATTCATTAACATGAGCAGTCACAGAGATTTCATCGCAGGGAGTTCTGATGACTGGCAACCTAAGCTGCCCAAGATGTGGAGTTTCCAAGCAATAGTAGTGCAGTTTGGAGATAAGAAAGAGTTATAAATCGTAATCAATCGAAATTCAAAGAAAACTAAAAAAAAAATTAAAATTACTTTAAGATCGAACGCAGAAGATTTGCGATGCTTATCATCGAAGAATTTTTCTTTAAATTCTTGCCTGCTTATTCTCCTATGCTCAGCCCAATACAACAATCGTTGTCTAAAATGAAGGTATACTCACGACCAGTTTTAGGTTTTGTAAGTAGAGAGCATAACATTCTTAGTTATTGAAGATAGCCTGTAACAAGTAAAAAAGCTAAAATTGGTCTAAGACCAATTCTTATGATACCCTAGATGAATGCCCGTATGGTCACCCATTTGAGCAATTTTGATTTATGCATTGGTTTTTCGCATGTACATCTTTCTAGAATAGTTAGTCGGACAGAAAAAATGGTTATAACCGATTTTATAGGATTTATAGGATGCAATAAAAATGTCTAAGACTGATCGTTTTCACAGTATCCGTAAAAAAACCTAAATTTCTATATGGCAACACCAAGAATGGGTTGCCCGATTTATTCCATTTTTTTAATTTCATTTGATATTACTATAAAAACACAATGTACCAAATTTCGGCTCTCTATGTCAACGCGTTCTCAGGCAGTGTCCAAATATATAGTGTAAAACGAAATTTTTGTATGGCAACCCCACGAAAGAATTGCCCGATTTGATTCATTTTCGAACATAATTTTACTTCTTTTTTTAAAGTCCGTGTACAAAATTTCAGCTCTCTAAGTATACGCGTTCTCGAGTTATCGTGCGCACGGACGGGCATGCAAAAATCAAAATAACTTTTAATTTTATGCGGGGGTGTCCAATCCATTTTGCTTCATTATTTCTGTGCGTTACAAATGGAATGACAAACTTAGTATACCCTTTAGATTTCATCTAGGGTATAACAAGTTACACCGACTGACTGTGCCAATTACGTAATTTATATGGTTTTACTCATGCCTAAGGCAATGGAAGTGAAGCCTTTGCACTGACCATTTGTTCAGAAATTTTATCTATCTCATATTTTTTATAATATCTTTCATATTAATGTCAATATTTGAAGAAGTTTTTTTTTAATGACAAAATGAAATAATAAAATGTTGATTTGAATTGAAATCTTTTGTCTTATTGAGAATTTAGGTTTAAGTTTATTTGCTCTTTGATTAAACTTATTTATGCTTAGGTTAATCTTATTTGTGCTTGGGTAAAACTTATTTGCTCTTGGTTTAAATAAACCTGCGAATGCTATATTTACATGTTCAAGATACCTATGCACTACCTGCCATATGCAGGAGGGATTAGGAACAATGCTGTAGGGCAGCGCATTATATGAAACGTGAAAAAATTCTAAGATCAAAATATGTCATATTTCAACTTGGAAATTTGGTATATGATTCTTCTCTAATTGCTTCCAAAAATAATTTGCTTGATTACTAAAGAAATTTTCCTTTCTCCTGTCCTTAAGATCTAAGTACCAAGAGTTACATTAAGTTACACTAGTTACACTAATATTTCACACCCTTGAATTCGCACTATTGATTATTATCACCTGGAGACACTCTTATACAAAACGTTAGGGTCCATAACCTTGTGTAGGCGCTCCGAAATTATGACGTTCGCAAGTGCTCATGACCCCTGGATTATGCATGATAAGTCCATTTGTGTCGGGAAAAGCTTGTCTTAAACTACTTCAATTTACGGTATTATGCCTTATGTATATCTCCCGAATGTGGTTAATGCTGACGAGTGATGACGGAGCTAATTAAAAGACATATGTACTGCAAAGTTCACCACTAAAATACATATGATGACGAGTTATGCTCAAGTAGGAACGATAAGCTCACAGGTGCATGTAAAAAAAGATTGTCTTGATAAATATGCATTTAATTTAATATTTTAACGATATGCACTGAAATCGTTTGCTTATGAGAAGCGATGATATATAGATGTATGTACGTAATTTGTTTTAAAGTTATTCTTGTATATTGTAAAGTTGAAGCACTAAAAATGAAAATGACGAGCTCTGCATCTCGCCTTGGTCAAATTCTTAATTCCTCCCCATTGCACTTTGTTCCATGGACGCTACCAGGTCTCAGTGGCGTAGCATTATGTCTTACTGCTATGTTTATACGTGCGACCATAACACTATGATCCTACAAATCAATTGAATTCGCAATCTTCTGAGCTCTGCAGAACACTCCACAGAACCAAAAGAACATAGCTAGTGTGCCCATTTATGTACTCTGGATTGAAGTAATACATTTAATCTACGTCGAAACTGCTGTTTGCATTGACAAATACTTTCTGAAACCTCACACAAGTCCAGTTGTTTAACAACTTTGTCGGTTAGTAAGTTAAGCTGACAGCCGGAATCTAAAATGACCTTACCCTTGTTGATCAAATTAACCATCACAGCAGAACGTAGCCTCTAGACTGTTGAATTGACCGGTACTTGTTGAATGTGGATTGCTGGTTGCAGGTTGTGTAAGGATGATGAGCGATGAAAATTCTTATTTGATTGGCCTGTTGGTTTTAATTCGAAGTTTTGATTGTGCAAGAGGATTTTTTGAAATATACATCTGCTTTTTGTTAGTAAAGCAATTAAATCACTCAGGTGACAGGCTCTGAAGGAAACCCTAAGAAAAATAAATAAAACACCTTCTTCTTAATTATAGTCATTCGCTCGAACGGATGGCAGCTGACTCAGCGTCAGACGTTCCCTTAAAATTCATATACTGTTCCAAATATCATACCGGTATGACAGCTGACGGAGGGGAATAAGTTTCCGCTTGTCTTTCTAAGTTAGTTGGAATTCAGTGATCTGAAAAATACCCATCGAAGTTCTTGTAGTGAACCTGTGTGCAGAACAGGACGAGTGTCCAGATAAGGTGTTAGTAAGAGACCCCTGCTGAGCAGACATCCACGTGCCCAACCAACAGGTCGACGAGGGCTTAATTGCGCAGGGCGAGGCGGCCCGCAGTAACAACCACCATCCTAATAACAATGTGCCATCAGCGCTCCATGATGATATACAGTATTGGACAAAACTAAAGTACCCCTTTGCGATGTAATTGATCAATGATCATTCGTTCGTAATTGAATTTTTCAAAAATCGCTTTACCTTTGGATTTTAATTATTAAAAATGTGCTGTCAGCTACGTATAAAAATTGACAGGCCTTTTGTTTTAATTCACAAAATCTTGGATAACTTGATACCCTAGGCAGACGGACAAAATCAATGATCATTCGTACTTGAATTCTTCAAAAATCGATTTACCTTTGAATTTTACTTTTAATTATTAAAAATCGTGGTCAATTACATATAAAAATTGACAGAACTTTCGTTTTAATTCACAAAACCTTGGGTAACTTGATTTTTGAAAAAATCAATTACGAATGAATGATCATCGATTTTGTCTGCCTGCTTAGGGTATAACTGTGTGGGAGGGTCGTAGAGCATTGGGGTTTTTTCCTACCGATTTAGGGTCTAGAGTACAAAAATATAGGTGAACAATTTCTGGAAGAGGCTTTTGGAGAGGGCGGGGTCGTACTACCCCCCATTGGGAGTTGTCCAAAATACGTCGTGTTTGGTATCAAATTAAAGAGGGAGAAGTGGTGTAGTTTTTTTTTATGACTTTAACTTCATAGCTGACTTTTTACCGCCAAAAGACGGATTTTTTTGCACTTGGGTCATATACACCACATATATTTTGCATATATTTCTTCTGTTCTTTGTTTCACATCCATTAACGCTCTGTTATGAACATTTTTCTCATGGAGAGTGAATTTCCACGACTTACCAGTTCTTCATAATGATGAGTTGAAAATATGTCCATTTTTGTACTTACATATCTAATTAAGGGACAAAATGTAGATGCGATTTCATCCTACAAACAAGCTTTAACGTGCATATTTAAAATTTTTATAGCATCTCTTCTGTACTGTAAGACGACCAAATTGACCATTTTCGCGTAATTAAAATTTTTTAGCGGGTACCTTGAGATTTCAAAATCCTTATTTATCTGTAAGTATTGCAAGGATTTCCATAATTTGCTTTTGTAAACATAGCCAAGATATGAAGTGAATCCATAATTCAATTTGAAAATCCTAGGTACCTTCCCAAAACACAACAGAAGCAGCCAATATTGTCAGTTGAGAAATATTCTTCGTACTTCTTCACAACTAAAACAGCAGAGAGTTTTGTCGAGTGGAATAGAGAGTTTGGGAATTCTCAATACAAATTCCCCGAGTTATAGAATTCCGAGTTAAGTGTCAAAAGAGCTCTCATCTCCACAACTCTCTGAGTAAGTGAATCCGGCCCCAGCATTCTAAAATGAAACTCTCAATTTTTAGAATTTTAATAAACGCAATAATTTAACATCGATATAACGGATCAAACAGATTCTAACAGATTATTGTAATGCGATGCAATACAAATAATTGCATTCTTTTACTGTAATACCAAAAAATAGTATTTTCTCCTCGTTCTTATTAACAACACTTTGAATGCAATTGCTTGTGCTGCATTGTATTACAAATACCCAATAATCTGTTCAAAACTAGTTTGAATCTTTATAATAGCCTGTAGTTAACTATACTACAACAACTGCTGGTGAATATTGTTAGTCCAGTGATAGCACTCTAAACGGGAACAATATTTTTAGTTCAGTAGTTCAGTGAGTTAGTTCTACATGGGAACGGGAATTATTTAATCTTAATTAGAATGCAGATTGATACTGTAAAAAACTTATTGACGGATATAGTTATCATTTAGAAAGACGTAAAAATGAAAAATATTCGTGGGTGTGTTCTAAAAAAAGCCGCTCTTTTGTAAAAGCCGTGTGAATACAGTGTGTAATAATAATAAGCACAAAATTCTTAAAAATCCTAGTGATCACAGTCACGATCCAGTTGCATATGAAAAACAAATTATAAAAACTAAGATCAAACTTGAAAATGATGCAAAACACAGTGCAATAATTACAGATTATGTTGTTCATTGTGATCCAGTATGTAGTGTATCTACCAAACACTCAAGTTTTAAAACAAAAAATAGAACCTCAATGTCTAAACAATATTAATATTCCAGAGTGTTTAAAATACTCAGAAGGTGATTTATTCGTTTTATTTAAAAAAAAAAAAATGTTGTAATGATTATAACTCTCGGGTCCCAATCCAGTTTGAAACTTTTAAGTGAAGCGAAATGTTAGATTATGGATGGCACTTCCGCAGTTGTACCTTCCATAATGCGTCAGCTCTATACTATCCACGGAAAAATTGAATCGGAAATAATTCCTTTACTTTTTTGTTTAATGACCCGGAAAAACAAAACGTTATATTATGGATTTTTCAAAGAATTATGCCACTTAGCTACTAGTATCAACATTACTTTGAAGCCTACACAAATAATAACTGACTTTGAGAAATGTGTACCTATGGTTGCAAAAAATGTTTTCCAGCTTCTACATTATATTCAAAGGCTGTCTTTTCATTTCGGCCAGATAATTTGGCGGAAGGTTCAAAGAGAAAAACTTAAGGAAAAATATGGAAATAACGAAAATTTTAGTATTCAGATAAAAATTATAAAAAGTTTAGCCTTTGTGCCAGAAGAACGAAAATTTTAGTCTTCAGATAAAAATGATAAAAAGTTTAGCCTTTTGCCAGAAGATGAGATCTCTAATTATTGTTCTCCTTTGGCTGGTGGGGCCGTATGCAGCGCTTTGAGCCAATGCGTGGATATTACCACTCCAGCTCCTGCTTCTGAATCCACAGTAACACATAACATTAATTCTGTATCCACATTAAGGAATGGTATTGGTACCTCTTTGAGGACAGTGAAAAATAATTTTGACGACAATGACGCAGAAAGCATTGGGAACTAGTTTCAAAAATATTATATTACTAAACAGTCGATTGTCAAGTGTTAAGTGTGGTGACAGTCGTGTTTAGCGTAAATTTTGTTTTTAAAGTATTTTTGAACGTCTTTAATTACATCCAAAAGCATTGCAACAGAGGGTGTTTCTTGCCGCAAAATTAGTAAATCCTCCAAACCGGTTGCATCCTTCGTCTTAACTGTTTCAGCAGATGTGCAGGAGTTATTAGATCCCTTATTTTGGCCCTCTGGCGCTTTTACTAAATTATTTGTACCTTCTGGGCGCCAACCCAGAAATACAGCTAAAATAAGCAATATTATTCCAAAAAACTAAAGTCGCTTAAAATGTAAGGGGTATTCGAACAAAAACTGCACATATCTTCAAATCCTCTGTTGCAACTTGTTTTGATATTGTTGCTTTCACTGAAACTTGGCTGCACCATGGCTTTCGTGATGCCGAAATTTTTGACAATTCTTACCAGGTTTTTAGAAAAGACAGACATACTGATTCTGAAGCTCGTGGCGGTGGCGTACTTCTCGCATGTAAGAACCATTTTAATTGCAGCCAAATTGTGGTTCCCAGTTTTTCCAACACTTTTGACACTGAACTTTTAGTTCTTAAGCTGTCTCTTTTAAAACACGACTTAAACATACATGTTGCTATATTCCTCAAGACTCCATTAACATTGTTGATGACAAAGGTCAAAATATTTACGACTTACTAACTTCGACATCTAATTTTATTCATGACATGATGCAACCTCTTGACGAATTTCTACTTATTGGTGATTTTAACTTACCCAATATACATTGGGTACTAAATGAAGATGACGATGACTATCTTCCTCTTAATAACTTATCAACAAAGGAATCACTATTCCTAGACACTATCTCATCTCTTGGTCTCAGCCAAATCAGTAATGTAAAGAATGACATGGGTAGGCAGTTGGACTTGGTTTTCTCTACTGACACGGGTAACTTGTTAGTTGAACCTAGCCCAGTTTTATTGTCTAATATTGACAAATATCATCCCCCTCTACTAATTACATATTGCCTTGATACCGAAAACATTACAAATTGTGACGAAATTCAATACTTCTTCAATTTTAGAAAGGCAAACTTTTCGGAACTCTCCAGTAGCCTTACCTCTATTGATTTCAACACATTATAGTCTAGCAATAATGTTGACGAGGATATTTCTAAATTTTACATAATTCTTTTCAATTTATTTTCATCTCATGTTCCCCGCGAGCGACAGCGGTTCTCTAAAACATCTCCGCCTTGGTTCAATAAAGAACTGAAACGTCTTAAAAATAGAAAGAATAAATTGTGGAAAAGTTATATCAGGGACAAAGATATTATAAGTCATAACAACTTCCTCACATCCTATAATGAGTTCAAAGAACTTTCCTCTTCACTTTATGATGAGTATATCCAAAGCATGCGTGCGAAATTATTTAGTGACCCACGTATCTTTTTCATGTTTATTAATATGAAGAAAAAAACTGACAACTATCCCAATACCATGAGGTATAAGGATTGTGCTAGTGATGATCCGTCTGACATTTGCAATATGTTTGCTTCTTTTTTCGACAATGCTTTTTCTTCGTCGAATTTCCATCCTCGACATAACAATTTTAGTCATATGAACGATTCTCATATCGTTTCATTCACTATTCCTACAATTACACAAGAGGATATACTCAATCATATTAATGGGCTTTCAAATGACTTTGCAACGGGTCCTGATGGGATCCCTCCAGCCTTCTTTAAGTCGTGCTGCCTTGCCCTGGCAACGCCGCTTAAAATAATATTTCAAAAATCGCTCGATAGTGGTTGTTTCCCTCAGCTATGGAAAAACCCTTTCATCATACCTATTCACAAAAAAGGTAGTAAAAGTGAAATTTCTAACTATAGGCCTATTGCAAAATTATCTTGTATGCCCAAATTATTCGAATCTATCATTTACTCTCAGCTATCGGTTTCATGTAAGAATTTGCTCTCTTCTAACCAACATGGGTTTATTTCGGGCAGATCTACAACCACTAACTTGTTGGAATTTGTCTCGGAGACCATTCGCGGGTTTGCAAAAGGCTACCAAACGGATTGTATTTATACAGACTTTAGTACAGCCTTCGACAAGTTATCTCACTCCGTGATACTCTTTAAAATGGAAAAGTATGGGTTTCCCCCAACATTTCTAAAATGGACAGAGTCTTATTTAAATAACAGAACATATCAAATCTTATTCCGCCATTCCATCTCTAGAGTCTTGAAGGCTTCGTCAGGCGTACCTCAAGGGAGTCACTTGGGCCCATTGTTCTTTATTCTGTCTATTGACGACATTTTCTCTGTGGTGAGGTACTGTAAGGTCTTGATTTATGCTGACGATGTTAAGCTTTTCGCTCAGATTAAATCTGTTCACGATTGTGAACAGGTACAGGGTGACCTTTAAAAATTTTACAATTGGTGCGAGAGCAATAATTTGGTACTCAATATCGACAAATGTGAGGTTATGACTTTCCATAGGAATCAGACACCAATCACTAATGGTTATGAGTTCTCGGATACCTCGATTCACAGTGTGGACTCTGTCTGTGACTTGGGTGTCAAATGTTACCACAGATTGAATTTTATCTCCCATATAAACTATATGGTATCAAAGAGTAGCTCTATGCTGGGTTTTATAAAACGTTGGTCCCGAGAGTTTTCAAATCCTACCATAACATTGCGTTTATACACTTGCTTTGTAAAACCACTTCTTGAATACGCTAGCCAGGTCTGGTCTCCATTTTACGGTACACACATCGACCGCATCGAGTCTGTTCAGAGAAACTTTTTACGATTTGCTCTCAGACACCTACCCTGGAATAATTCATTAATTCTTCCTCCTTATGAGGATCGCTTGAAGCTTTTGAATATGCACTCGCTTCAAAAACGTCGCATGGTTGCCGATGTAACGTTTGTGCATCAACTAATAAACGCGAATGTTGATTCTTCGCTGTTACTGAGTAAAATCTCTTTCCGCGATAGTGGACATAATTTGAGAAGATTACCTATGTTGCATGTTAACTCCACAAGATCCAACTTTTGCATGTACGAACCCATTAATCGCATGTGCATTACTGTTAATACTAAGGCTGAGCATTTTGTCGTTGACGTTTCTAAGCATGTTCTAAAAAAACGTCTATATAATACTTAGTTCTCTGTTTCTATGTCACATTTCATATCATTTCATCCGGTGTTTGGTTTATGTTTAGTTTAACATACTAATACTAACACCGACTAAGTGATGAAACGCATGTATTGTTGACCGTTTAGCTGGTTCTGATAGTCATAATAATAATACGATTACACCACCACAATACGATCCAGGTTTCTGGAATGTTGTTGACAAGTTTTCAACAAACTTTCCCAGGACACAAAATAATGTGGAAGCTTGGCATAGGCGTTTAAATGCCATTGTGAATAAAAGACACATTGGCCTTTATATCTATCAATTGAGTTAATTAAGGGAAAATTTAAATTGTAGCAATCAAGATCTAATCCGACATGCAAAAAAGCGAAATAAAACTGTTTTACGCAACATCAATGCCTTAAAAATTATTTTAAGTGGAAGACTTGGGATGCCAAAAATGGAATATTTGCGGTGCATAGTCCACAACATCTCCCTTTGTTAAGATTTACAATTATGTAAATGAAATGACCTTTATTTTTTCTCAGATAAAAATTGTAAAGAAATTATTTTTTATATCAATAAATGAACTTTAGAAAAATATCTTTTTTATTTACGTTAATTTGTTGTAAAAGGAACTTTATTTATTCTTGAAATTTGAAAAATAGTTTGTCTCTAATTGCGAGAATTTTTATCGTCATTGCGAGATTTTGTAATGCGAAATGCCGGATAATGCGAGATTTTGGAAATGCGGAATTTTGTTTTTTGGGATTTATCTGTAAAAAGCGAAATTTCGTAATGGTATCGCTCCCATTTTTGTTTTTGTTATTGAAAAGATTGAATTGTCATTGTTATGCTTTTTTATACAACACATATAGATAAATAATAAAAAATAAAGACGAGTTTTTTTCATCCAGTTTTCTTGTAAATATCAAAGGATAACTAATATTTCGCAAAGGGGTGCTTTAGGTTTGTCCAATACTGTATATGTAGTATCTTTCTCCCTGAAATTGGCAGATCCCTAAGGCAACAGCGGAAATGCATATACGTAGACAGTAAGCAAAGAGATAAGTTCTGTCCACATATCTGCACTTTGTAACATTTAATAATAATAGTTTTCCTTCATTATGTAGCAGACATAAAATTGTGAAAGGTACCGCATTCCAATCAAATGAAGAAAAGTTATTGTAAGCTATATACCGCCGGGTTACAGAAATTTTAATAAGAAGCGCATATAAATATTTCCGAATTATTCACTAGAAATCATTCACAGAAAATCATATCATAATGTGACCCCATTCTCTTAATGTGAGCCTATCTTAAAGCGTAAAGTACAAGTGTATCAGGTGATAGTTTTTTCGTTTATAGAATCTTGGTCGTTTCAGTCCAGTCCTGCGAACTGCTCCCAGTGGAATATGGCAGAATATAAGTAATAATAAAGCCTCATTCACACCGCTGCAATAGCGATAATTATGGCGATAGACTAGCATCACAATTATTTTCACACCAACATGATAGATCAGAGCGATAGCGAATAATAGGTAAATATAGCCTGAATCAAATAAAGAAATTTTTTTGAAATATCTTAGCACGAATAGGGGACAAATTACAGTTTCTCAATTGTATTGGGGTTGATGGTAAGCAGGTTAGGTATAATTAAATGTCCATTCAGTATTATTATTATTATTTGTGGGGGATGCAGACAAACTTCCCGCTTCTCATCTAGTCACCGCGACCGATAAGATCTTTTGTGGTATTACCCCCAAATACCTTAGGGTGCCCATTCGAACTTAAGTCTTTTATAAAGCCTACCTATGACGTCCTTGGCGGCCATTTTTTCGACATCATCTAACAGTGGTATTGCCTTTAATAGATGTCTTAGCTTTATGCCACACAGAGCTTCACAGTCACACAGGACATGTTCAGCGGTTTCATCGTCTTCCATACAGAAGCGAAAGGTTTCATCATCACCCTTATCCATCCTTTATGATGATATCTAAGTGGACAGTGCCCAGTAAATAGGACCACTATGAGCCTTAATTCCCTTCTACTAAGTGTGAGGAATGCTTTTGTCCTCTGTTGCGAATACTTCACAAACTTCTTCGCTTGTCTCAGCTCGGGCATTTTCCCAGTGTTCATTATAATTCTGTCCTCCCAAAAACTGATCTGCTGAGATGACAGGTGACTTTTTGGGTGTCCAAAGATCAGGGCCAATAAGCAGAGATCTGGCTCCTTCCTTTACAAGGGGATCCGCAATCTCGTTGCTTTAATGCCTTCATGTCATCAACGTCCATTCAGCTATTCTGACATGACTTATTTATCCAACTTGAAAAAGTTTTCAATTGTTTTACTGATCATCGTTGATCTCGAATATAATTTTTTTTATCTTGACGTTGGAAGATACTGACAAAGTAGTGACGTAGATGTTTTAAGTCTTTTGTCTATAGGGATGTAATTTGAATGCGGTTTGATCGAAATATAAGATCCGAGAAGTGTCTGCCCGATCAAAATCAAAGAACACCTCGAATTAAGGATTCCCGTCCCTTCGCAGTATGGTTTTGGCGCAAAATTGAGAATTTTTGTCTGATTATTAAATTTGTTCAAGCCTTCACACGTTCTTCACATTTTTTTACAAATGACTAATGAGGACGATAGTTAGAGACAATATTACAGCAGTTTGTTTTTGTTATTTCAACTGACAAAACTCTCTATTCGATGACGTCCTGCAAATTCACCATCGTTAACACTACTAGTTGAATTTACTCGTCATTATTTGCGGTTATTATTATAGTGTAGTCAGAAAAAAAACAAACATTGTTGTATTTCTATTCCGTAATATTTTAGTGACGTCGGTAATGGCACATAAAAGGTTCAACAGGGAACTTGAGCTTACCTTCTTAAATTACTACAAAATCTACAAGATCTCGTTAGGTCAATATTGTAAGATGACAACACTGAGGGAACAAAATAGAGAGAAAAAACATTACTTTGAAGGACTGCCGTGATAGAGAGATAGACCTTGATTTTGACTCAGTAAAGAAAACTATCGGTCTTTACTTAACTTAGGACGATCGACCATGCAGATTACGGTACCAGATTGTTGTAATTATTAGACAAGGCTTCATGTAGTTCTCATGTAAATTGTTAGTCTCTTTCGAAATTAAAATTGGTAGTATACCTACGTATGTATACATATGAACATTAAAACAAAACTTAATATTTTCAAATATACCCTACAGTACGTGCTCAATGTTATCTTGTGGACGGACCGACCTACAGAAATAATTTGTAATACTAGGCGAAGGTGCCGATCAATTTTCCGTACCATCATTATTTCTATGTATTACAATCGTAGAAACAAACTTAGTATCCCCAAGAAATTTCATCTAGTGTAAAGAACTCTGTTAGGGAAAATTCTTTTAAAAAAAAAGTATCGTTTTCCATCACATATTTTGTGTCGTTCAAGAGCCCACTGGAAATCTAGGCAACTATCGCCGATCTACGAAAATTTCCGAAAATCCAATGTAGTATTTTTCTTACATATTTCTTGGAAAATAATCATGACGATAGAAATTCAGTGAAGTTGCATATTTCACGGTAATACCAGTAAACTTATGTAAGAATAAAATATCTTTTCAATGTCCATTATTTTAATATCAAAGAAACGAACAATTTTAAAAACGTCAGGTAGTCGTTCCGAATACCGACATAATCAGCAATACTATTTTTCTCCTCACCTGCAATATATCGGAATAAAAAACTACACTATCTTCACCAGCTGTTATTGGTGTGCAAAATGATTTTTGTTACTTCGTTAACTTGTTAGTATAGCCAGACAAGTGCTATTTTTTTTATCAAACATGGACATTAGAAATTATAATGAAGATCAAATAATTACTTCTTATCGCCGCAAAATATAAGTATCCTGATTACAAATAAGTTCTTTCTGCAACGTTACGTTGCACACATTCTGTAGATAATGGTTGCTTGTAATAAACTTGGAACCAATTCCATTAAGTTTCATACTTAAAGAATTTCTTAATAGTCTAAAATTTACTATCCTCAATTTTATAATCAAAGTATCTTTTGGATATCCCTCCGCCAGATTTGGTCGTTTAAGGGGAGGTTACCGTTCATGACGATGAAAAATTCAATTTTTTTTTTTACATAATTTTCATCCTTAAAGTGTTTAGAGCACGTGGGTAAAAGGACTTTTTCATATCTAAAGTATTTTAGAATTCACAGCCTGTTGAAAGCGCAACCGTCCGTCGGCTAGAAAATGAAAATTTTCGTTTTCTCCGTTAAACTTGAGAAGTGTGAAAAAGTGCGAATCGCCAGAGACGATAAAGGGTATCAGTTGTTGGTGTAGGTAGAGGGTTGTTTTTTCTTTTTAGTCAAGGTCTATTACCTCTCGACGTCGAGACAAATTGAGATTTTTTCTTAGTAGGGTAGGTTTTGAGGGATGTAAGGGGTAGTTTGTTTTTGTTTTTTTTATTACGAGATTGGAGATAAGGAGAGAAATGTATGTGGTATCAGAAAATATGGGAAATTTTTACCGCCCAAAAACGGCTATTTTACATTTGGGTCATATACACCCCAGTTCCTGTATTTTGCATGTATTTATTCCGATCTTTCTTTCACATCCATGGGTACTTTGTCGTGAAAATTTTTCTCGTGGGAAGTGAATTTCCAGAACTTACCAGTTCTTGACAATGATGAGTTGAAAATATGCCCATTTTTGTCTAAAAAACGGCCACTTTTAACCTTAAAAAGAACTGATTCACTTCTTTTACGGTTATCTCCGAAACCATTTATCGGACTCAAAAACTAATTACATATCTAATTAGGGGACAAAATGTAAATCTGACTTCATCCTACATACAAGCTTTATAGGATCTCTTCTGTACTGCAATACGACCAAATTGATCATTTTCGCCTGATTTTAAATTTTTAGCGAGTATGTACCTTGAGACACCTATATCCATATTTCTCTGTAAGCATTGGATGGATTTCCATAATTTGATTTTGTATATATAGCCAGGATATGCGATATGTGGATAATTTGAAAATTCTTAGGTATCTAGGTACCTTCGCGAAACACAACTAAAGCTGACAATACTGTCAGTTGAGAATTTTTCCTCTTACTTTTCCACTTGCAAAATACCGGAGAATTAATAAGTGGAATAGAAAATTCGGGAATTCTCAAAACAAACTCATATATACTACGTGTTCTCAGTTGTGCGACGATTGTAAACAGTAACAGTGTCTCAAAAATGCCGAACACTCTGAAATCAGAGGGTGGTGTCCAGCCAAATCGTCCATGGAAGACGAAACTAACATACGATGCAGAGAAAATTGAGAACGAGAATGCTTTTGCTAGCACTTCAGCCGCGAAAATTAAGGAAGCGAATGATGACTTCGAAGTCGACGTTGGCCATAATAACGTTATTATCGATTTTCTAACTGTGTTCAACTTCTTGTCTCTGTGTCTGAAAAGTAAATAATGTGACGGGAATGTAACATTTACCCGCATGTGTGAACGTGGACTTAGTTTTAAATTACTTCTCACATGCAAGTGCAAGCAGCAACGCCATGTCTCTTCTAGCCCGTTAGTGAATACTGCCTACGAAATAAATCGTCGATTCATGTTTGTGATGCGGATTTTAGGAACTGGCTACGTTCAATGAACCTTTTCTGTTCGTTGATGGAATTACCTACCTGCTTTGGACATAGCACGTATTACACATTTATCAGCAACCTATATCAGGCAGCGAAGAGCCCATTCGAAATCATTCAACGAAAGGCAGTTCACGAAGAGAAGCAGAAAAACATGGAGGCAGGAAATGAAGAAACGCATTTGAGTGTATCTGGTGACGGATCCTGGAAGAAACGAGGTTTTTCTTCGTTTTCGGTACCACAACGTTGATTGGGAAATACACGCAAAAAATTGTTAATTTGGTGGTCAAATCTTCATTCTGTCAAGGCTGCAGCAATTGGTCCACTGCAAAAGAAACCCCGGAATATGATACTTGATACGAGACTCACAAAGAAATTTGCAGCATAAATCATTCCGGTAGGCTGGTAAGATGGAAGTTGATGGTACGATAGGAATGTTCTCTCGCTCCGAAGAGCTGCTGAGCGTAAAATATGCTACGTACATTGGCGATGGAGATACTAAAACCTTCCGTGCTCTGATTGATAGTGATCCATATAGTAACCTCACTGTACAGAAGAAAGAATGTATAGGTCATGTGCGAAAGCGGAAGGGGCACTCGACTGCGCGATGTCAAAAAAAAAAAAAAAGGGGTCGGAGGCAAGTTGACTGACAAATTGATAAAAGACCTGACATTATATTATGGACTAGCTATCAGAAGGCACTCTAACTCGGTAGACGAAATGAAAAAGGTTGTGTGGGCAACTTTCCACCATAAATGTTCGACGGATGACAAACCTCAACATGAAAACTGCCCGCCAGGAGGAAACAGTTGGTGCAAGTGGCGCGTCGCAGAAGCTACAGGTCAACGTCAACTCACTGACTTCCACCACGACCTGCACTTCATGAAACAGTTCAAGAAACCATTCGACTAGTGTACGTGGCTCTTTCCAGTGAAGATTTATTGCAAAGATGCACCAGTGGAAACACACAAAATGACAATGAGTGCTTCAACATGTGCGTATGGAAACTGGTTCCCAAACACCTTCATTGCGGTGCGAAGACGATCAAAGTAGCCGCATTTATAGCTGCCGGGATCTTCAATGAAGGCTACTCATCCATTTTGAAAACAATGAGTACCCTAGGGATCATCCTCGGGGCGAACAGCAGGAACTGCGCGGAGCTGACTGACAGGAAGCGCGTGACGGCGGCAGAGGGAAACATGTCCGACTATGCTAAAAAAGCCAGGATGGAGAAAATTAACCTTCAGATTCAGCACAATCAATTCTTAGAGAAAGAGGAAGGGCCTCTGTATGGTGCTGGAATAGCTGATTAATTAAATATAAGTTGTCAGTGATTTTTTATAATGTCAAGGGGGTCACCCCGTGTGACAACTGGAGTTTTTGCGTTATTTCAGTTTACTCTATGACTATACCTTTTCCGAATCTACCATTAAAATTTCAAAGCAATCGGTCAAACCGTTTTTGAGATATCGTGGAGACCAGTTAGAAAAACGCGTTTAAAGTTCAATTACGATTATCACCAATAAAATTCGAACACTCTGGGTGGAACTAACGTTTTATATTAGAAATAGGAAATGAGTTTAGAGATATAACGACCTCTCTGTTGTGCATTTATACCTGAGTTTGTATTAAAAGGGCTCATGTAAGAACCCGAAACGCAAGAGAAGTGGTCCGATGCTGGAACGCGATCTCCACTGTTAAACGCTGTAATTTCCGAACGACTCCGAATATCGGAAAATCGCTTTACCCACATATTCTGCACTATATTTGGATGTAATTTATGCAAAAAAAAAAACAAATTGTTTTTTTTTTTAATCACTCACACTTAAACTTTAAATGCGTTTTTCTGGGAACAACATTTTTCAGCGCGCGGGGCGCTCTACAGGGATGAACCAATTCACATGAATCTCTGCGTAATGGAAAGGAAATTCAATTTGCGGGGCCATACGGAAACGATTTTTGTCAAAAAATAATTTAGAAATATTTTTTGTCCGTTGAAGCAAAAAACAAAACTGCAAAAAAATTGTTTTTTTTTTCCAAACGGCTGGTATTTCGTTATTCAGAGGTTTGTTTGGAAACGAAAACCGGTAAGGCCCCTTAAATTTTATCTAGTTTAATAATTGTCAACGCTATTTGTTTCAGATGAACATGCAGAGCTGTGGAGCGCCCAGCACAAACCAAAACACGCCGTACACGGCTTTGTTTGATGAGAGCTAGAGCCGCCATTTTGAAATTTTTTTTATAAATAAAACTGGAATTTACTCTCCATTGATAGAAGAATAAAATACGTAAAAACCCATTTCCAAAAGTATTCATTTTATGTAAAAAAAAGAATGTTCAAGGTTCATGCATTTTTCATGCCTCTCGACGGTAACCTCCCCTTAAATATACAAGAAATTCTGCCACAACTCACGATCTTGTTAATTATATCAATTTTGATCTAAAAATTTACGCTTACCATTGCACCGATAACATCTTTCCGAATCTTCCTTACACATCCGTGCAAAATGACCGAACTGATTACATTTGTAACATTTTTCACGATTTCCACCGCGGCGCATGTCACGTCCGCCGTCACGTCCGCCGTCACGTCCACCTCCACCTCCACCACCACCACCACCAGAGTTATGACATTCTCGGGCAAAGTGGCCCGGACGGTTACATTTGTAGCAAACACTTGAAGACATAATCTATATGGAATATAATTATTAAAAGAGAAAAATTGATTATACTTATCACGTACATATATAGAAAAAACAATCAAAAAAATTTTAATATTGGCTTAAAACCATTTAATATTAATGTACTGTAAAAGCACGGCAAATTGACTAAGGTATCGCTCTATGAGTACGTAAAGATGATTTCAACCACACCCCAAATAGACATGAAAAATATTCCAATCCAAGTATAGATGTAAAAACATTATTCTAGATTTAGAATATATGGATATGTATAACTCAAATAAAAACAAAAGAACAGTGATCTTCAATAAAAAGCTTGGAAATTTAAAAACCAGTTTTTTTTTTAAATATTTATTTATTTTTAGTATTGAGTTTGGTATCCTTTTTTATTACGTCTTTACATCTTCGTTGCATACTCTTCAGACATGAGCTTGTCTAAGATTGAGTGCCATGCTTCCAGAATTCATCTCAATTTCCAGAATTTCGTGCCTAATCGCTTTATCCACATCGCTCCATGGGTTCTTAATAAGATCTAAATCCGAACTATGTGAAGACCGAATTAAAATATAAATGAAATTTTCCATAAGCTAACACTTTACTATACGTGAAGTGAACTTAGGATCATTATAAAGGGCAAGCTATTAAATTTCGATTCGTCGCTCCAAAGCAGGTTATATCATTCGCTATACACTAAGCGCATTCAGAGCTGGTTGAAAACATCCGGAGTAGTGTTAGCAGAAAATTTTATAATGCTGGCAAACTGTAAAAATTGTGAATATTTTCAAGTCTTTCACCACTGTCTTTGTTACCTAGTAAAAAAAAAGCTATTGTTTCCTACATTTAATTTTCTTTTTTCTCTTTTTTAAGAAACATTAGGTTCGAGTTGTTGCACAGTAAGAATGCCCTAACGGTTTTCATAGATTTTTATATTTCAAAGTACCCTTCAGTAAAATCTGGATTAATGCATAGCAACCCTACGGAACGTTTGCTCGACTTTTTTCATTTCGAAACTCATTTCCATAATTCATATAAAATAAAGGAACAATTTAAAATTTGTCTAAGCCTATACTAGTATACTAGCTAGATAAATACCCTTGTAATTTCGCATCACCCCTCTCAGCAAGTTTGATTGTTAAAATGGTTTCCGGACAGTAAAAATGATCCTAACGTGTACAGTTATTTGGCAGAAGCTTAGCTTTACTCCATAAGCGAGCTTGCCCTCCTTGTGTAATTAAGGCTGAAGTCAAGGTGCCCATGAGAAGCGGAGTGGAACTCAAAACAGAGAAAATGTCTGAGTGAATACGAGACGCGCTTATGACTTTACATGTACTTTTTGGATTCAGAATTAGTTTTCACTGCATTTAGTTGTAACATTCGGTAAATAAAGTTATGGATTCTTCCGACGAGAAATATTTTCTTTCGCATAATATTTGCAATTATTTTTTTGTACATTATAAGAAAAATCACTTTATGCGAGTCCATTAAATAGTAAAAGAAAGGAATATGCGGAATCTCCGCGTCAAGAAAAACGTATCTTTGCTTACGCGAAAAAACACTGCACAGCCAGCTTTCTCGCTTTGCGCTTTGAGATCAGCTTTACTTTCAGTTCCACTTTGCTTCTACTTTGACACGATCGCGCGACTTTGTATGAAAATGTATGTGCGCGGCGCGAGCTCTTGTACTGGCCAGCTTTCAGCTCGGCTTTTCGCGCGCACTTTGCCTGCAGCCTGCAGCCTGGTTCTTATCGGTTTATATTTAAAAGCCGAAATACAATGATGCCGACACGCCAATTACGACAACACTATCGTCGTAAATCTCGCCGAATTAACCCAATGACAACGACATTCTTATATTCGTTGATATATCAATATATGTAAGTGCTAAAAATGTTTGTTAAAATTTATTAACAAAATGGGATATATAAAAAAAAAAGTTGTAAAAGTGTAATAAACAATGATTAACACTGAGTTTATGTGGATTACAAAATATATCCCCCTAACATTTATTTTCAACTTCTCTCCAATTTTTTTCCATTTTTTTTCTTTTAATTATGTATTTCTATATTGGGGATTTCCTTTGTCGTAAAAATACTTCACATCCCTCACTAAATTAATTAATTGTTCCTCGAAATTCATTTTTTGCTCTTACTGTGAACTGTCAAAATAAAATTACAACGATAAAAGTTCAATTATTCCCAACTCTGGTTACGGCGACAAATTCGGTTGGCACCATTGGGTTTAGTAAAATGGTATTGCCACCACAAGGTCAACATTTAATTTGTCGTCGTAAATGTCGTGTCGGCATCATTGTATTTCGGTCTAAAGCCTAGTACGCTGTTCAAGTGAAAATTTCGTTTCCTATACAAAATCTATGTAAAAAAAAACTGTTGGCGAAAAGTGCCATGAAAATTTCGGTTAGAGATTTCGTAAAGTAGTATGCTGTTCGAAAGTGAGTAGTGTTTAGATCCATATATTTCGCACGGAAAAGTTGACAGATATACCCTTTGATGTTTGGTGCTTTGGCACATATATTTAATTTGTGATTTTATGTGTTTTACTTCAGTCAGTTTAATGTTATTTAATTTGTGATTTAACATTTTCTCCAGAACTTTTTTCCGTGTAGAATTATATGCCCAGAATGCAAGCGAAATTTTCGCTTGAACAGCGTACTAGGCTTTAAACATTAAATTCTCACTTTTTTTTTATCAAAAATATGACATTGGACTGCATGAAACTTCAATCAGTTTATCTCTTAAGCTGGAGTCAGATTGAAAATTTCAAACACCTAGCTCGCGTAGCACGCGCTGTCAGCTAACATCGAATATACGGTTGTTGTATAGGGATGCAAAAATCGGACAAATTTCTAGTTTTAATTTAATTTAACCCATTATTCAATGATTTAACTGATTTGTTTTTTATTTTTGAAGGCAAAAAAAAAAGAATTTGAGAAATGTTTTATTGTGTAATTTGTATAAATGTGAACTAATTTATAACAAAAAATTCAAAACAAATTTGTCGAATCTCAAATGTCAACGCGTTCATCTGACAGCATATTTTATCCAACTCGTCGCACGCGGCGGTAGCCTCGCGTCCAAAATTCCAATATAACTACTTTTAGAATATAGAGACAACTCTCTATATTCTAAGGCTGATGTCGAAATTAAATTTATTCAAAAGGGTAAGACCTCACTTAAAATTAAGTTCAAATTAAATTTTCATTAAATCGGTAGGTGTGGTTGGTGAATAACTTTAATTGAAAATTTATTTAATATTGCTTGATGACGGCCCCTAATCTTGGGAGTTTTATAACTTGTGATAAAGCACAATACATTTCAACTTAATGACCTTTGTCAAGATTTGCTGATTGGATTTTTTAAGAAGACTCCCCTGATAATATATTCAAAAACTTGCAAGATAGTGACAATTTTTCACAACTACAGAAAAACTCTTAAAATCATATCCGTACACAAAAACAAAGTGTTAACAATTAAATTTCTAACTAAACCCCTATTGCAAAATTATCTTATATGCCCAATTCGAATCTATTATTTATTACAGCTATCAACTTCCGCTAAGCAAACCAACAGTGCAGTTCGTTTCTGCAATTTCAATTGAGAAAATTCCCTATTCGATGACGTCAAGTCAAGTAAATTCAGCATCCTTAACCATACTGTATATACTACTCCCTGACATGTATACATATAAATGGACTTCTGGTTGAACCAAAAATGCATTAAAGCAAATGGCACCACTTTCATATTCCTGTTTCTCCCTGAGAGCATACTATCCCACTGAACTGTAACGATTGGGAACGGGAAATTGCTTGAGATTCGCGGTATTTGCAGAACTGGAAACTTAGTAATATATTTGACAGTTCATCACTTTTCATCAAGTTTTGTGTACCTGAACATGAACACAAGTTTTCCTTCTATAAATAAACCTTTTCTTCCAAAGCATCCTTGTAAAAAACACTTTCTTCGACTCATAATTAAAATTTAACAAGTAAAAAAGCTAGAATTGGTCTAAGACCAATTCTTATGATACCCTAGATGAATGCCCGTATTAAATTTCGTATGGTCACAGATCTATTCAAGTATGGATTTTGAAGTTGTTTTTCGCATATATATTTCTAGAACGTTTTGTCGCACAGAAAAAAATTATTATAACCAATTTTATAGGATTTCGTATTCTGCAGAGGTTTTTAGTACAATAAAAATGTCTTGGACTGATTGTTTTCAAAGTATACGTAAAAAACCGAAATTTTTATATGGCAACACCAAGAAGGAGTTACCCGATTTAGTCCATTTTTGACATTTTATTTGCTAATGTAGTAAAAACATCATGTACGAAATTTTTTTTTATATAGCGGAAAACGAAATTTTTATATGGCAACCCCACGAAGGACTTGCCCGCTTTGTCTCATTTTCGAACTTAATTTTACTTTTTTTTTAAGTCCGTGTACAAAATTTCAGCTCTCTAAGTATACGCGTTCTCGAGTTATCGTACGCACGGACGGACATGCCAAAATCGAAATAACTTTTAATATTATGAATGGGTGTCCAATCCATTTTGCTCTACCATCATTATTTCGAGGTGTTACAAACGGAATGACAAACTTAGTATACCCCTATGATTTCATCTAGGGTATAAAAACAAAGTCCCAAAGGCTTTGTTAATAAATCCGGTAAATCCCACATATAGGTTTCTGTGTCATGGCCTGGGAAGTATTCTCGATGGTGTTGGATATGCTGTTTCCAAGGGTTTTCCAATAAGAGGTGTTATTTTGGCCCCAAAGGAAGAAGTGGAAAGGTGTTAAGTCACAAGATCTCGGTGGCCAATTGTGATCACCTCTTCGAGAGATAACACGGTCCGGAAACTTTTCCCGTAAAAGATCAATGGTTTCGTTGCTTGTATGGCACGTAGCGCCGTCTTGTTGAAAGTAAACGTTGTCCAGATCAATACCATCCAATTCCGGCCATAAAAAATCATTAATCATCTGTCGATAGTGCAATCCATTCACCGTAACTGTTGTTCCAGCCTCATTTTCGAAAAAGTAGGGTCCAATGACCCCGCGGGACCATAAACCACACCAAACAGTCACACGTTGAGGATAGAGAGGCTTTTCAACAATAACTTTTGGGCCCCAGATGCGACAATTTTGCTTGTTGACGAAGCCATCGAGGTGGAAATGGGCCTCATCACTCAAGATGAGTTTTCGATGGAATTCCGGATCATTTTCATGCATTTCAAGGACCCAATCAGCAAAGACTCGACATTATTGATGACCGGCCGGCTTGAGTTCTTGTGTTAACTGAACTTTATAAGCCTTAAGACCCAAATCTTTATGCAAAATACGGTGTAATGACGTTTGTGGAATGCCTAATTCCAAAGAACGACGAGGAATGACAAACCTGGGCTTTCTTCAACACTTTCGGCTACAGCAGCAATATTCTCGGCTGTTCTTGAGCGACGTGCACGGGTTTTATTCTTCACATCACTAACTTGTCCCGACAGCTCGAATCTTTCCACCAATTTCTGTATTGCGGGTCCGACAAAGTGCTTCACGACGACCCAAAAATGTTCGAGTTTTACGAACCGTCTCTGCCACATTTTCACCATTTTTATAGTGAATTTTAATAATTTCAATGCGTTGTTGAATCGTGTATCGTTCCATTTTTATTAATGGCGTAGTTTCAAAAAATCCTTGAAGTATACTTCAAGTAGAGATTAAGTAATCAAAATATCATATAAACGCGCATTGACTTCAAGTATACTTGAGTCAAGTAGATCACAAAAGTTTATTCGATTTACTTGAAAAAATTCATGTAAACGCAACTTCAGTACTTGAAAATTTTTCATTTGTGGGAGATATGAAAACGGCAAAGAGGAATAAGAGGAAGATTATTGTTGATATCTCAGACTGTGATATTTAGCACTTTTCTCAAGATATTTATCTAAAAATCCGCAATTCTGTATTGAACTTAATGCAGAGTTGTCAAAGGTAAAATATCACTTCAATACTACGTCAAGTACTTGGAATTAATTCAAGTCAAGTACTCAAGTATTCATGTAAACGAACTGATTATTCGAGATTATGATACAGTTTAAAAATTATCTAAATATTTTGCAAAAGGTAAAAAATAAAGACATTTTAATTTACAAACGTTTCAGTTCTCAGACTCTAATTCATTTTTCGTTTATTTTAACTTCTTGGAAATTTTTTTCAAGTATCTCAACGACAGGAATGCCAATGAGAATATTCTCAACTGAGACAGAAGCGAAACTCTACTCGTGGCAATACAGAAACACTTCTAGATGTCTATTCATATGGTAAATAGAATTCTGTAGTAGGAATAACAGAGAATATAGTAGAGTTTCATACAGAAATACACTGGTGGAGAATAAACAAAGTGACGTGAAATAGAGAATTGGTATTGAAATCTTTTCTATTTGATAGTTACAGAAACAAGCTGTAGGTTCCTTTCAGACAGTTCTACAACCAACTTGCCATTGTACGGACTTCAGGTAATAGACAAATTGATTCGGAAGTCTGCCTGGATTCCTGTAATTTAAGGCACTGCGGAACGCCCGCGAAGGGCTAAAAAAAACAAGTAAAAAAGCTAGATTTGGTCTAATTGTAAGATCAATTTTTATGATATCCTAGATGAATGCCCCGTATGAAATTTCGTATGGTTCTGTGCAAGTTTGGTTTTTTAAGTGGTTTTTCGCATAGAACGGTTCGTCGGACAGAAAAAATGATTATAACCAATTTTATAGGATTTCGTATTCTGAAGAAGTTTTTAGTAAAATAAAAATATCTAGGACTGATCGTTTTGACAGTATACGTAAAAATCCTGAATTTTTATATTCTCAGGCAGTGTTCAATGTATAGTGAAAAACGAAATTTTTGTCTGGCAACCCCACGACAAAGTTGTCCGATTTGTCTCGTTTTCGAACTTAATTTAACTTTTTTTTTAAGTCGGTGTACAAAATTTCAGCTCTCTAAGTATACGCGTTCTCGAGTTATCGTGCGCACAGAGACAGACAGACGGACGGACAGACGTACATGCAAAAATCAAAATAAGTTTTAATGTTATGCGTGTATGTCCAATCCATTTTGCTCTACTATCATTATTTCTGTGCGTTACAAACGGAATGACAAACTTGGTATACCTTATAAATTTCATCTAGGGTATAAAAATTTGGTTGAAGAACGTGATATCAACAAGACTGGTTTTTGGTGTGGCAGCAGAGAAATATATTTCATGCATAAATGGATTTTGTAATCGACATTCGCCGTATATATGTACGTTAGATATCATAGTTTATCTGATGCTGTGTCTTCTTGACCTCCGTTGTCGTACAAATATTGAATTAGTGAAATCTGTAACCCGCGCCGCATCGGCGTTAATAGTCTGTTCCAAAATTAAGCTTACAGGTTGTCTTGAGAACAGAGTGTCGGTCCAGTTCTACTACAAAGCCAGCTTGCTCGAAAAGTGATTTCAATCCTGGGTGGGTATCGTCAAACTTAATCAAATTATCATAATATTTAACCAGCCATCGCACCTAGTTAGGTTGGTCAAACGTAAAATTTATTCCTCTTTGTCGCTATCTGCCAGGGAATATGGTTCAAAATATTCTTCTGTCCTTTCGTATTTGATCACTTTGTAAATATTTATTTTTATTCAAACCTTTATGGTATGACATAAGTTATATTTAGGGTTTGAAATCAATAGCAGACAGATGCACAGCGCATGCTGGGCATGCTTTGCTATTGCAAGTTCATTTTGCCATTGATCGGTTCGGTTCCGCAACTTAAAAAAAAATAGAAATTGAATTTTTGGAAGAGTTGTATGAAAAAAAAGGACAATTTTTGGCACAATGTACGTATAGTCTTGTAAAATTAGTTGTAATAAAAAAAAAAAAAACAAACTTAAGTTCAGTCACTAGTCAATCCTATTTTGAAGAAGTGTGCAAATTTTCAATAAGATCATTAGTTTTTGAGAAATCTTGTCACCGGATTCAAAAATAGTGTTTTTAGAAAAAATCGATTAAAGTTTTAAGTAGGAATAGAACGAAAGAAAAAAAACTTTTTTCTTAGAAAGTGAGAGTAGCGAGCGAGAGAAACAGACAAACAATAGCTAAGACTCTGCCTCAATATACTTGCATCGCTGAGGATAAATTCCAAAGCCTCTCTCTCCTAGACTTTTACTCCGATTGACTTGAAATTTTAGGAAAATATTCTAGACATATTGTACTATTAGATAAAAAAATATGTTTTTTTTTAAACTTCGAAGCCCATGTAACCCTTTAAATGCTTAACTGACGCCGACATTTTTACTCTTAGTAGATATTTCTGACTAATACCCTGGAAACCCTAGTCCCTTTCACTTAGCGAGTCATAAACCTTAAGGTAGAGTTAGATAGAAAATTTGGCCACAAGGCTACCGTCGAGTTGGAAAAAATATGCAGTCAGATTAACGCGTTGACATTTGAGATACGTCAAATTTGTTTTAAACTTTTTGTTATAAATTAATTCAACAAACTTGTCATCTAATTTATTTTTTGTCTTCCGAAATATAAAATCTAGAAAATATTCGGCAATAGTTCAATTTCTCAATTGTTAGGTTAAATTGAACGCGTTCACCACGAAAAGTAGAAATTCGCCCGATTTTTGCGTCGCGAGCGTTTGAT
The DNA here is from genome assembly GCA_963924295.1 of Dioctria rufipes. Lineage (NCBI taxonomy): Eukaryota > Metazoa > Arthropoda > Insecta > Diptera > Asilidae > Dioctria > Dioctria rufipes. The sequence goes on from OZ002740.1 coordinate 181,870,498, forward strand.
AATCTAACACTCCCTATATAACAAGTATACATTCGATATTACCTGTCAATGCGTGATTGCGTGTTATTCGTTTAAAATGTTTAATCTGACTCCCACTCTAGCCTATATTTTTTCTTCACGTAATATCGTCGCCAAATGGGATTTGTAAGGCCGCGATAACTACAGAGCCCAAATATCTTTGATTTAATTCGTCTTATGTTTTTCTGCCAGGCTGTCGCCAGATGGGGTTGGTTTGACCTCGAGCCTTTGAACTTTGGATTAAAAGTTGTTCCATTGATTGACGTGCACTTTTCTTTAAATATCAATGGAAATCGGTAGGACTGTTCACGTACTCAGATTCGTGTGAATGCATTATAACATTTTCACCCAAAAGCACCCAAACTTCACGCACTCAAATTTGGGTGCATGCATTATAACATTTTCATTAAAAAGCACCCAAACTCTGTTCACGTACTCAGAAAATGGGGAAAATATGTAGACGTCACACTTACCCTTCAATAAATGTTTAGCCCAAATCCACCCAAGGAAAAACTTGGGGTAACTACTGACAAACCTTCAGAACAGTCGGACATTATTTCTGTTCGTGTACTGCTCGTGCAAAACTTTCTGGGTAAAAACTTACTCGTTTGGTGGGGGAAGAATGTAAAATGCATGAAAAAGTAAACGAACGCTTTTCATGTAACTTCGTGAAAAACAAGAAGTGTTTTTATTATTTTAATTTGTTGCACTCTTGTGCAAGGTCCCATGAGAGCGTTGAATAGTCAAACTATACTTATTCGATAGTTTGATTTCGTTTTAAAAACTTTTAAGAAAATTAAAAAATTTTCCTTTCCCTATGACAGCTGTCAATGTTCCATGCAAGAATAGTGCAGTAACTAAAAACTTCGGGTAAATTCATATGAGGGGGAGCTGTGACGTGTGCAAAACTCGTGTAATTTTGTGAGCAGCAGAAAGTAAACGAACTCAAAATGTGTAAGTTCGTGCAGAACAGTCGGACATTAGGTCTGTTCGCGTACTGCTCGTGCAAAACTTTCTGGGTAAAAACTTACTCGTGTGGTGGGGGAAGAATGTAAAATGCATGAAAAAGTAAACGAACGCTTTTCATGTAACTTCGCGAAAAACAAGAAGTGTTTTTATTATTTTAATTTGTTGCACTCTTGTGCAAGATCCCATGAGAGCGTTGAATAGTCAAACTATCCTTATTCGACAGTTTGATTTCGTTTTAAAAACTTTTAAGAAAATTACAAAATTTTCCTTTCCCTATGACAGCTGTCAATTTTCATATGAGGGGGAGCTGTGACGTATGCAAAACTCGTGTAATTTTGTGCGCAGCAGAAAGTAAACGAACGGAAAATGTGTAAGTTCGTGCAAATTCATTGCAATGCATTGTCCCAAAACTGAGTACACGAACAGACCTATTCTGGTCATGAACTTAGAAACTAGAAAAAAAATATGTAGACGTTATAAAGTTTTAGCCCAAATCCACCAAGGAAAAACACGTGGTAACTTGTGTAGCCTATCACACAAATACAAATTTGAGAATTATCAAAGTGATGATTGGCATCAAATTCTGCCACCAATTTTATGTCGATTTCGTGTAATTTCAGTACAACACTATTAGAGTCACAAACAAATTAATGGGCCATCCCACACAAGTATTCTTGATGCAGTATGCAAGCCGGGTTTTTAGGGAAGAGGTGAAAGACGCAAAGAAATATCTCTGCGTCTTTCACATCTTCCTTAAAAAACCGGTTTGCATACGGCATCAAGAATCATCGTCTAGGATGTCCCATTGTCGATTTCCAATGATATTTTAAGAAAAGTGCACGTCAATCACTGGAAAACGAGTTCAATGGAACAACTTTTAACGCCATGAGATAGTACCTCATACCCCGTGTAATTTGTCAGATTGAAATTTTCTGGGAAAAGCAACACCACGAATAAAACAAAAATTATGAAAATTTCAAAGATTCTGGCGTGATTGAGGATGAATTTGGTGGAGCAATAATTGAAGATGGATATGTGATGCACAATGACATTCAGTAGTGACATTTCCCAGATGTGTGCGTTTTTCGGTGTAACACCGCCAATTTTTCTAGTGTAGCACCAGTCGTTTGAGGTACACTTTTTTAGCAGTGCAGGTTAATGGAACAATTTCAGTGTAGCACTGCAAGAAAAGTGTAACACTTCTGCTAGAAACCGTGATCAATGGAAATCGGTATTAGAATAACAAAACGCCGCGTTAATATTTATTTATTAAAATTTTGAAATGTAAAAAAATTTGATTAGGTGGGCATACATATAATTGCACTTTTGTTAATTTACTAAGAAATTTGGCACTCTATCGATAATTTTAATTATCTATTTCTTACTCGATGTACCTAGCGTTGTAACTGAGGCACTTTAACAAACGCTTTTTTATTTCTTATTAGGGGTTGGAGTGCTATTTTCATCAAATAAATTAAAATAGAAAAATTTTTGTTTTCCACTCAGTTTGCAAATTACAAGGTCAGTTCACGTATTCAAATTTGTGTGAATGCATTATAACATTTTCACCCAAACTCTGTTCACGTACTCAGAAAATGGGGGAAAATATGTAGACGTCACACTTCCCCTTCAATAAAGTTTTAGTCCAAATCCCATTGAATAAATAACTATTCAATGCCAAATCCACCCAAGGAAAAACTCCGGGTAACTATGTAAAAACTGTCAAACAAATTAAAATTTGAAATCGAGAATTGTCAGAAGTTTAAATTATCAAGGGAAAAATTGAAAGGGCGACAGAATTTGAAACTATTGTTCGCCCAGGTAATCAAATCTACAAAATAGTAAGTAAAATGAATAGATATGTTATGTTTGGCATTTTATTATCAAATTAAAGTTGTAGCTTGACAGTTTGTAGTGCTGTCTGCCCAAGAACACACAAAAGTTATTCATGTACTTTCCAAATTTGATAGCTTCCCCTCCTGCACATTTTCATACAAAAAATTGCAAGAACGCAAACATCCGAAAAGTACGTGACCTATACTCTCAACTACCACTACACTGAAAGTCCTCGTTTTTGAGTTTCACTTGTAGGCTTAAACACAATTCTGACGACAGACGACAAACGAAGACGCTGTCAAACTTCTAAAAGCACAGTATCTTATGCGAATGAACGACGAGCAACGGTAAGCGATCGACGAAGCTATTGTCGGGATTGATCAAGTTTCTAATTTTGCGGTCGTAGCTGCAGTACTACCAACAAAATTAATCGAATGAAATTTTTTTGGCATTCAGTTTTGTCTTTTTTAGGTGGTAGCACGCCGCGGTAATTTTAAAATAATGAGTTTTGAGGAAAAATTTATAGAGGAAGTACGAAATCATAGAATAATTTATGATTTGCAAGACAGGCAAGACAAGTGGACAAAAAGACGTGCTTTGGATTGATATTGCGAGGCGCTTAATTCAGTTAATTTCTGTATTTTCAGTTTTTTTTTTTCACACTGGTTCATTGCATTTCTTTCAATTACTATGTTTCCATGAGCCAGAATTGAGTTAGGATTGAGTTTTGCTGGCTGAGTTAACTCGATGCTGTTTGCATGAACGGCATATAATATATTTCATACAGTTTCTGGATTTGTATTGAATAAGCCACCCGCACTACTCTAACTAATACATACACAAAACCCAACTCAACCCGACTGGTTTCGTGGAGTTAATATGGATTGAACGAAACTCAACTCAATTCTCGTTTCAATGAGCGCTAATTCGGATCGAGCATAGTAAATATAATATTAAATATTCTGGATAAAAATTTCCTTTTAAAACTCAACAAATAAAATTTTAGTATCTTCTTTTTTCACAATCGTCACTCACTGCCTGTCGTTGCAATTGTGTTCCCAATTTTTCGACTACCTGTTTCGCGGCGAATTTTCCACTGTCGTCTGTCGCTATGTCGTCGCAATTGTGTTTAAGCCTTCTCTTTGGCCTGATGATTCGTTTCCGTTTCGCACCAAAACGTTTCTTTTGCATATATACTTCTATGCAAGCATGTTTACAATTTCATTACGGTTTTGTTTTGCTTCGTTTGAAGGGTAGTGACGATTTCGATGAAGTATAGTTCACACAAGCGAAGTTACTGTCCCAAGAAGTCTCATTTTCAGTCCCTCACCTCCTCTTGACATACCAACAGTTTACTTGCGCCAGTACGAAAACGAGTTGCACTCACTTCAACTTTTTAGCGAATTGGAACGTGAGAAATAGTCAAATTGAGTGTATTTTCTGCAATTGGTACACGTTTTGATTCAGGTAGTCATTTATAATATCAGCTGGTGTGGAACTTGTAAAATGTCAGCACATTTGTGTTTGCGCTTTTATACAAAGGAGTGCTTTTTATTTTTCAGTAAGAAATTTCGTAAATTTTAAAGATAATTACGTAAGCAAAAGTATTATTCCTTAGCAATCAATATGCCAAGAACGTACTCGCACTTTCTTTCTTCTTAGAATTTTTCCTACGAAATTCCCCTTAATTACATTGCTGCACAATTAATGACCTTTTCAATATGTAATTTTTCACTTGAAACCATTTTCTCTCAAAAATAAATATCTTCACATTTCACAAGTTCCACGCCAAATGATATTATAAATGACTACCTGAATCAAAACGTGTACCAATTGCAGAAAATACACTCAATTTGACTATTTCTCAGGTTCCACTTCGCTAAAAAGTTGAAGTGAGTGGAACTCGTTTTCGTACTGGCGCAAGTAAACTGATAGGTATGTCAAGAGGTGGTGAGGGACTGAAAACGAGGCTACTTGGGACAGTAACTTCGCTTGTGTGAACTATAATTGAGACTCCAATGCAACACCACTTTTTCTAAAAGTGCAGCACTGAAAATGTTCGATGGGACAACTTTTACAGCAGACTTCCTCTACTTTGCACTGGTCTGTTCACGCACTTCTCGGGTGTTTTCATTCTTGGGCTTTTTTGTGTGAAAATGTACAACAGGGGAAAGCTGTCAAATTTGTAAAGTACATGAACCACTTTCCCATTATCATGGAATCACTTTTCTTGTCTCTTTTTGGTTTAAGTATTGTATTCCACTGACTTCAAGTAATAAGTTCTAAACTAAATCCACCATATTTCAGTTTTAGTTCAGTGGATTTTCCAAATGAATATATAGAATAAATATAGATGACAATATAACATTTGGAATCTTCTCTTTGTCCCCAATAACTACTTTTCGGGATAGGCAGACAAAAATTGCTTAATTTTATTTACTTAAAAATCGAGTTTAAGGAATATTTGAAGTTATCGGAGATAAGCTTTCAATAAAAATAATAATTTTTAATGTATTTGGAATTTGTTGAGCTTGTTATATGAATGTTACAGCGAAAATGAAACTTGAAATTAAGATAGTTTTCACATCCATGACAACTAAAGTGGACCCATATGAAATAGAAGATCAAGCAGTCTATGTTATACATGTCAGTGGTTGTTCTTGGACGGAAAAGATCATAAACAAACAGGATAGGCTATATATATAAGCATTTTTTTGTGGACACGGGACGCAAATGACAAGAGGGCTGGGTGTTTAGTTTTTGTCAGTTCGATATTTCTGAAATTTCTCAATTTATTTGAATTTACGAAAACAACTCGGGTGTTGTTGTGATGTGCTGCAGAGACAACCGGAGTTATTGCCGTAGGAAATCATATTTCAGGCGAGTTAAATAGTTTTAATAATAAATTATAATGTTTTAAATAAAATATAAGCGAAATAGTTACAAACCAAGATATTACAGAGTATAGATACATTATCATTTTTAGCGAATGCTAGAAAAATTTATAAGGAAAGAAAAAATTTGGAGCCCCCCCCCCCCCCCCCCGCGCCACAAAAAGTATTTGCACGAGAACAGATCTTATATTTCACCGAGAAAAAACACAGTGTAAAGCAGGGGATTTCAGTGCAAACCTAGTGTCCCATCGAATCATTTTCTTTCCAATGCTGTAATACTAGAAAAGTTCCAATTTCTGTTGCACTGGTCCCAATGAAATCGCTATTAAAGAAAAAATACATCTTTTTTAACAATTCTCACAATGGATTTTCTAACATTGAGCCTCAGCTACAACGTTAGGTACATCGAGGAGAATATAGATAATTCTATTATGTCGCAGGAAGCTATTTAGAACATAATTATACAAGTCAGTTTTGTTCTTTTGACATTTGACAATTTTCCGGTTAAAATTTTTACGAAAGAACCAATTCATCCAAAAGTACGTAAACGGACATTGACTTTGCAGATACCTTACAAAAGGTATTGAATGATCAACACTATTTGCGTTCCTACAATGAGAAAAAACCAAGCCCACATCAACAGAAAAGCGCAGTTGTGCAAGCGGATAATAGCGAAATTGAGTCAATTAATTTTTTACTAATTCAAAAGAAAACATATTTTCATCTGAGCTTGTTGACCATAGTTAAAATCGGTGAAAAATAAATAAATTTTGTTTCTAGTTAGAAAATGGGGTATATGTATATAATAAAAAAAAAAATCATTTGACAGTAAAGAATCAGATACACATCATCAAAATGTTTCTCCGAAGAAAAAAAAAATATTTTGAACACATTGAACAAGAAATTTTTATTCCTTGATAAAAACTGATTATTTCTTGTAATCGTTACAAATTCTTTGCACTATTTGACAATTTTTTCACACCAATGCCAAACATTTGGAAGCGTCACAGCTAAAATGGCGATTTATATTTTCTTTTTGTCTACGAAACAGATTTAAGATTAAATCAAGCAAAAGAATAATCCAAATTTAAGAAACTGAAACTTTCATACTTTTTATTTATTGAGTACTAAACGTGTTTTCAAGAATATGGATTCAAACACGTGGATAAAAAATAAGTCTTCAACAATTATTTTCAAACATACCTTTTAAAATATAAGAAATTTGATGGGAATAATTCCTTCTTTGAAAATTGCGTTAGATTACCAATAGATATTTATCTCACAAATTTTCCTCACCACCGCACCGGAGTCCACACTTTTGACAAAGACTGAATTAGCGGTATTTGCCAAATTCACAAATCTCAAGATTATAATGTTGGCAACGGGGCGTTGATGAATATTGGTGCACTGCAAGAAAATCGCGTCGCAACCACGCTATCCTTAGGAAGTGTTCAGATAACATAAAGAATAACCTAAGTCTGGTCGCACGCACTGACATATATAATATGGACTGACTGAGCTGAGATACTTGAGATGCTTGATACTTTGAAATGCTTTTCCTTATTTTTGCTGGGGAAGCAATAGAAGGAACAGAATACTGCGGGGTGATTCTAATCTCTTTGTCGTCTTAGGCGTATATTTTAGTCCATGTTTTGACATTTCACCTAAAATTCGTCGTACTTCACCGTATTCATTTTAATTTATCCTTTTCATCACCCCCAAAATAAACTAAAATGAATTTGCAATGAATTAATGTCAGAATGCACGCCTAAAAGTACGACAAATTAGTCAACTGCTTCCGAGGTTATGACAAAAAATTTATACTGTGGTAAATGGATATTCTACACCTAATTAGAGCTATACAAGTGCTTGAAATCGAAATAATATTTTGAGTTTGTAATATGAAGTGTCATTTTCGACCATTCTACGTAATGCAGAACTTGCTGAACTAAATAAAAACACGAAAAAATCAGTAGAAAAGTTCATTTCATTTGAGCGTATATTTTGACATTATATATATATTAACAGAAATTATTAAGTAAACAGAAAAGAATAAAAATTTGACAGTTGTGTACAACGCAAAATTTAATATCACCTGGAGACCGTTTTAATTACAAAATTAAATAAATTTTTCGTGTCTCTGCTGTTGCTGGCTTCCATTTTCTTGGGGTGATGTTTGCCATTTGACACTTGTCAAATTGTATTCGATTTATTCTAATAAAGAAGGTAGTTTAAAAGGAATATGTTCAGAATACACCCTTTTATTAGAAATACTTCCGGATTATTTATAATTTTGACAACTGTCACTTCGTTTTCTCTACACAGAACTTACGTCAACTTTTTACCAGCGAAAGAATTCTATTTTTTGGAGACCGCGTTAGATTTTACCAAGCCCCGAACGGTTGCTATAGCCCACACAGGGGAGGATATTGGCACTTTTCACGGCTGAGAAATATTCGGGAGTGGGAAAAAGTCCGTGACTTTTGGCCCGTGGCCGCGAATGTAATTTTGACAGTTCATAGAAATTCGTTCAGAGGCGTGCATCCAGTGGCCAGTGGCTTGCGGTCGGGAATGTATTTTGGGCCTAAGGCTGGCCAAGTGGCGTCTATTCATGTTATATGTCGACGATTAGTTGTACTCTTATGGCTGATTTACATTACTCGACCATGCGATTTTACTGAGATAGTGAGTGAGAGGGTCTTATTACTTTGCACTGTTAGAACAAAAAGGAAGAGGTGATCGACTGTCAAAGCATTATTTCCCACTCTTTTATAGCGAAGTGTCACTTGTGGTATTTCATCAATTTGTCAATTGCATAAATTAGTTGGACGTTTAAGCTGAAGTTCAAAATCGGATAAAAAAAGGCACTATTTTCAAGAACAATACGTATACAGAATACAATAGGGAATACAAAATATTCCCTTTAAAATTTTGACACATTCCGTATTTAAAAATTGTTTAAAAAAATTTATAATAACTTTATAAAAAAAATTTTAACAATTTTTTAATAAACTTTGACACATTCCAGCTGATGTGCTGTGACTTTCTTCAAATATTTTTAATTTGTGTGCGTGTAAACTATTATATTCCACCCGCTTGTAGTTATATGTATGAGTTTGCTGCCATATTAGCAACATTTACTGCCAGAAAATATACTTCTGGCTAGAACTTTTTATGGCTAATTATGGCAGTAAAAATTTCCCCTTCGTCGGGGAATTTGACATTTAACACAGTAAAATTTTGCTGGATTATATTTTGTCCTTATCGTTCTAAAGTATTTTCAGATAAGGGGAAACTACTTACTCTGTTTTCTAGCAATGTTCGAGTAATGTAAATCAGCCATTAGAATATAGAGAGTACAGGAAGTGTGATAAGCCAAATTTGGTGTAGTCAAATTCTGGTTGGGTTAGTATCTGTTGCCGCTGTAGTGAAAGCTCAGTACAGCCGTTTAGTAATGGGTTTTCCAATAAGAGGTGTTATTTTGATATTAAAAGAAAAATACCATTTTTTGAGATAAATGATCGGATCTTTACTTCATTATAAAGAGGAAGGTATGCCGTTAATAATGGAAAATAACGTCAGCCAAATGACCACCACGACCACGCCTACAGGACCATATCCTTTTCATGAAATTTTCCATAACCAAATCGCAAAGTGGCTGCCCTATGTCCTCAATAGCCTCACGAATTCCATCTTTGAGGTCTTTAATCGACGCTGGGCTGTTGGCGTAGACCTTCTCTTTCACGTGGCCCCAAAGGAAGAAGTCGCAAAGTGTTAAGGCACAAGATCTCGGTGGCCAATTGTGATCACCTCTTCGAGATATAACACGGTCCGGAAACTTTTCCCGTAAAAGATCAATGGTTTCGTTGCTTGTATGGCACGTAGCGCCGTCTTGTTGAAAGTAAACGTTGTCCAGATCAATACCATCCAATTACGGCCATAAAAAATCATTAATCATCTGTCGATAGCGCAATCCATTCACCGTAACTGTTGCTCCAGCCTCATTTTCGAAAAAGTAAGGTCCAATGACTCCGCGGGACCATAAACCGCACCAAACAGTCACACGTTGAGGATAGAGAGGCTTTTCAACAATAACTCTTGGGTTTTCCGAGCCCCAGATGCGACAATTTTGCTTGTTGACGAAGCCATCGAGGTGGAAATGGGCCTCATCACTCAAGATGAGTTTTCGATGGAATTCCGGATCATTTTCATGCATTTCAAGGACCCAATCAGCAAAGACTCGACATTGTTGATGATCGGCGGGCTTGAGTTCTTGTGTTAACTGAACTTTATAAGCCTTAAGACCCAAATCTTTATGCAAAATACGGTGTAATGACGTTTGTGGAATGCCTAATTCCAAAGAACGACGAGGAATGACAAACCTGGGCTTTCTTCAACACTTTCGGCTACAGCAGCAATATTCTCGGCTGTTCTTGAGCGATGTGCACGGGTTTTATTCTTCACATCACTAGCTTGTCCCGACAGCTCGAATTTTTCTACCAATTTCTGTATTGCGGTCCGACAAGGTGCTTCACGACGGCCCAAAAATGTTCGAGTTTTACGAACCATCTCTGCCACATTTTCACCATTTTTATAGTGAATTTTAATAATTTCAATGCGTTGTTGAATCGTGTATCGTTCCATTTTTATTAATGGCGTAGTTTCTAATTGTCAAATGTCAAAAAATGACAGCTCCAAAAGTGACATCTACCGAAATAGCGGGCTAATTAAAATAACACATAATATCTTTCACTTTTCAAAACTTTTAAATTACATTCAATTACTTTCAAATTAGGAAAGTTCGTTTGACAGATGAAAATACATTTGTCTCTTTCTTCAATATAATGCTGACCTACTTCACGGGACCGTGAAAATATCCACGCTCGTGCACACGAATTTTACATGTAACAACACTTCCTGTTGTCTCTATATCCTAAGGTTGTACTATTCGTCTTTTGGAAGAAGGCTATTTTGAAATTGCGAAATCTCTGAATATTCTCATCGGACGGCTGCACAGATGTTTATTTGCGATTTGAGGTGATAATATGATAATTTAATAATCATTCCGTGTTGTGAATTTATGATACAGTAATTGTTTATATAAAAAAATGTGACTTAATTGAACACACAACCAATTAATTTCGGTAGTCATATAAGGAACTACGCGAAGCAACATTATTATTTTGGCGCGTCTAATCTAAGGGAAGGAAATTCCTTCCTTTACTAAAAAGTTCTTGTCTGGGTTGGGCCATACTACTGCAAGCAAATTAGTTCCGGCTATTTTCAAATTGCGAAATTTCTATAATTTCTGATTGTGTTATAGTTTGCACGCTCCGTGCTCCAATGGAGAGAGCGCGCGCAGGTGTGTTAAAGGCTGAAACACAGTGTGAGCGTACACAACTTCGACTCAGCCGGCGTATGATAACTTCGACGTAGTGAACTTTAGCTTAACACAGTGCGAGCGTTTGATAACTTCGGCGTAGTGAACTTTAGCTTAACACAGTGTGAGCATTTGAAACTTCGGCGTAGTGAACTTTCGTTTTAACACAGTGTAGTGCTTTATTCTTTTATTTTCTGACTTTTATGTGTTGTCAATTTAAATCAATTCATATTTTCTTTTATATTTCTATAATCCCGGCATTTTAAGTTATAAATTAACTCCGCATCTCGCACCAAACTAATCAACTTTTCTTTCGACATTTTTACTTTATTTATTTATTAAATCAGTTCAACTTGTTGAAATTTCCCCAGTTTTTGAAGTTCACTACATTCAAATCAGCTGAAAAACATGTTATCAAATGTTAAAAGTTGCGCTGGAGTAGAAACTATTTCTAACCCAGCGTTTGCTCAGCGCGGTGGGCGCAGCCGACTTCACCATTGGAACATGCCCAACTTCTTCTCATGTATGATACAGGAAAGCTCAAACGCCGGCTGCGCTCGCGCTCGCACTGTGTTTCAAAGTTGCGCTGGAGTAGAAACTAGAGCAACCCCAGCGCAGTGGGCGCAGCCGACTTCACCATTAGAACTTGCCCAACTTCTTCTCATGTATTCTACAGGAAAGCTCAAACGCCGGCTGCGCTCACGCTCGCACTGTGTTTCAGCCTTAAAGAAAAACTCGCACAATCACTCCTTAGCGTGTTTATTATACGTTATTTGATCGTTTTCTTTTTTTTTTCAAAACAATAATAAGATATATATTTTTTAGATTCTTTCCTAACTTAATTGTAATTTAATTTATTAGGTTTTCAAATTCTGTAAAATTAACTTCATCAAATCGTTTCCTACAAAATTCAAGTTTTATAGATTTATTTCTAATTCTTCAAAATTATTAACTTTAACGGGCCGTTTTCTGATCATTCACCATTAAATTTATTAGATTGATTTTTATTCTTCAACATTTACTTTATCAGACCGTTTTCTGATTATTTACAATTCAATTTTTATAGATTTATTTCTAATTCTTCAAAATTATTAACTTTAACGGGCCGTTTTCTGATCATTCACCATTAAATTTATTAGATTGATTTTTATTCTTCAAAATTTACTTTATCAGACCGTTTTCTGACTATTCATATTTCAATTTTTATAGATTTTCTTGATAACACCCGATTACTAAACTTATTCGCGCGGCAGTTGAAAAACAGACTCCCTGAGGTTTTGGCAAATTGCACCCAGGTACCCGTGATCGCTTCAAAAGCGTTTTTTCTTTTTACTGTTTTCTCACGACGTTGAAAAAACGTACGTGAGAAAATGCAAAATTTTATTTTAATGCGAGCTATATGCATCAATGAAAACTGTAATCCGATATGCACTTGTGCGCCCGTCTTGAAATATTAATTTTAAGAGGGCGCGAATAATTGTGATAATTGTAAATATGTATGTACATACAATTAGATTGAAAAAATATGTACTGTACGTATGTAGAGTGTACATGCGGAAAAAAAGAAGTAAGAAGACACTGTATGTAGGTAAGTGTGCATATCGTGTGAGTGGAATGTGTGTCTGATAACAAAATGCAATTTATGCTAAATTGCATTTTGTTATACTATGGGAATGCATTTCTAAATGCATTTTAAATTTTGGTTGATGTTTTTAAAATGAAATAATTTTCATTTTCAGAAATAATTTTCATTTTTAGGGTCATTCATGAGGTACATCAATATATTGTATAGGACAATATAATGATGTATTGCCCTTATGGTTGTGATTCGGGGCAAAGGTACCTGAGTCACAATATCCCTCCCCATGGGGAAAAGAAAGTTTTATTTTCTTCGGGAAGGAAACTTTCTTTTTCTAGAAGAAGTGGACTTTGAGCGCAATGCTGAGTAATTATTTTATAGGTAATTAAACCGTATACCTGTTTACATGCATAATTATAATAAACTTGGTATATGTAAAGCATACAATATAATGCTATTTTTTATGATTAAACAAGCTATTTTTTTTTTACAAAATTGATTTTAGTAACTATTGTAAAGCCATGACCACGGTCAATAATTATAAACAGAAATTGAAATGAAAAATAATTAAAAACAGGCAAAGTTACTCGACGTCAAGAAGAATTTGCAACGCAAGCAAATTCTGCTATGCAAGCATAATTCTTAATTGAGAAAAATATTTATACCCGGGGTCATCGCTTTACAAATTCCACAGTTACATGTGAATCATTCAATAATTCAATGTGAATGTTGTGATCAGAAAAGCTGACACAACATATGTAAATGATTCTTTCAATGCATTATTACAATTCTGCAATAATGCCCCCCTTTTGTATTATCGTAGCATGTAAAATAATTGTATAAATAACCTGCGATTGATTTAATAAAAACAGAGTTAAGTTAACTTTACCCAAGGTTCTATTAATTCTCGTCACAGCGGCATATTCTGCCATAAGGAGTAAATTGGCATACTCTGCCTTCCGAATAAACATAGGCAAAGCTCTGCCTCATTAAACTAAAAGACACAGCGGCTCTTTAGCCATCCCATGTAAGTGCGGCAGCTCTCTGCCTATATAATTAATTAAACAAAAAGGTGAAATTTTTAATCAATAATCATGAACAGCTCCAGAAGCTCGAATAGGATCAAGCTTACCACATGGCGACCCTGCATATTGGACAACCACTGGAGATCTCTGACCCCACAATTCGTAAGAGAACAGCACCCAGACGCTTAATATGCCCAAAACAAAAACCTAACGAAGCATACATACCTACAACCACAACAAAAGAAATATAGATTCCAAAATATTGCCCAACAACGATAAAAGCACCCATTAAACCGCTGTAAAGAAAGCCTAGTTGCAAGAAGTAGAATAGAATAGAATAGAATAGAATAAACTTTATTTCGGTAAAGTACACAAGATTGAAATCTTATAGAGTACAACTATTATAGTGGAGCTAGAATCATTTACAACGAAATTTAAAGAGTAAAGAAAAAATTAAAACTAAAAATAAAAATAAAAAATAAAATAAAAATAATAATAATAAGTATCATTAAGTAGGAGTTACAATTCAAGTATAACACTAACTGGTATTCCCTTGCGGAGAGAAAGAAAAGAATGTGAAAAAGGAGCTATATTATGTGCGTTTTAACGAGTTTCTTAAATGCATGGATGGTACCAGCCGCCTGCATACTGACAGGGAGATCATTCCACAGACGGATGCTTTGGACAAGATAAGAGCTTTCCATTACAGTCTTGTGAAAGCGAGGCAATGCCAAATTTCTATTTCGTTGGGAGGTAGTAAAATGGAAAAGTTCTCTAAGGTACTCTGGCTTATTAAATTTTAACAAGTTGTACAAAGAAACCAAGTTTCTTCGTTTAAGGTAAGAGGTAAAAGAACATCCGAACAAGCAAGACCGGAGATGAGAGACATGATCAAACCTACGCAACCCATAAATGAACCTCACACAGTCATTTAGGGCAACTTCCATCTTGCGTTTACAGATACTATCCAGTTTAGGAAAGACCAAACATCCAAAAGTGAAATAAGGTACGATTAGTGTTTTTACTAGCTTTAGACGAGAACGACTGGATAATATACTCGCTGAAAGCCACAGTCTGCGTAAGCCCCCATAGATTTTTCTGATCGTATTATTAATGTTATCACAGCGTTTCATATTGGGGTTTAGTACTATCCCAAGGTTGGTGACCTTGTTTGACATAGGCAGTGAAACGCCGTTCAACAGTATAGGCGGTGTTCATCATTACATTTTCTATATTAACATAACATTAAAAAATAGTTAGATAGTACGCATATACATACATGTACAAACTTATCACAGCAAGAATTTCGCTAGTCTCATATTCTAAGATCTTCACATGGTTTCACCTTGTATATCTTTTTGCATTTTATTTTGCATATCAGCAAAATTATTCTGACTGAAATGATAAAGCCAGACGAAAGTCGACACCGGTGAGATAATTGAAGGAATGCGCGTGCGAACTTTGTGGCTAGGGAAATTCTTTCATTCTGTGTTAAGTTATTTGTGAATTTTGGTATTTAGCTAATTAGGCATTTTTGTAACATTATAAAAAGCGAATTTCAATAAAGAATTAGTTAGTTGCCACGATACAGTGAACCAAGACTTTTTAATTTTTCCTTGAGTGAGTCTGCTTGAGGCATTGTAACTCCGACAGCTTTCTGGTATACTGGTTTAAGAGCCGCTGCACCCACAACACTACTTACGGTGTAACACCCTAAGTTCTGCACAGCAATATCGAGGCAAAAGAGCCAAGATCAACATTTGGTGCCCGACGTGATTTCTTCGGAAGAGATAATCACCACCCGCAAACACTAGTCATGAGTCTAGATGAGCTCGCAGTTCAGCAGCACAACACAGGAGAAGACATAAAGGCTATTGCTAGCAATTATGGCAAGGACACTTCATCACGAAAGAACCAAACGTATCTTGAAGTAAGGTTGACGACGCTTGATGAACTCTGGAAACAATTTGATGAAGTCGACACTGAGATTCAAAATGTGTATGGGGCAAAATTGGAGCATGCCTATTTCGCAAAGGCTTATTATGACGGCATAAAGCAAAAATACGAGAAGACAAGACGAGACATCATGGACAAGCTTACAGAGCTGAAGAAGCTAAATCCCAGTAGTACAGCCGAGGATAAGAGGAACCAGCCGACCTCAGATGACAAAAAACAAGAAACACAAGAGAAGCCAACTGGAGAAAATCCACGAGTAGAAGAACCTCGCAGTAACATCAAGACAAGCACATCTTTTGACGCCAGCAATAATATCTCCAAAATAAAGCAACGGCAGCAAACAATAATGAATGCCTTGCGCAGAATGCTCACTGGGATAACAGCTGCAACCCAGCAGCCTCAAGCACAACAGTTCTATCAACTTAAAATACGCACGGTTGAGAGATACTGGGATGATATTCAACAGTTACGCTACTCAATATGGGAATCAGTTGAAGATCCCAGCGCATCAGAGTTTGAAGAATATTTCAGTCTAGAGGAGGATACACAGAAGGTCTTACTGGAGTTGCATGCTGGTTTAAGTCAGCACGCCATCGCATCCGCACCAATGGTGAACGCAACCTCAATCATGAAGCTTCCGAAAATAGTCTTACCAAAGTTCGATGGTGACTATTTGAAGTGCCGACCATTTTACGACCTCTTCAACGAAGTGGTACACAAACAAGCAATGGTCGACTCGCAGAAAATGTGGTACTTAAAGAGCAGCTTATCGGGAGAAGCCGAAAAACTTGTGCGACATCTTACTATCTCAGATGCAAACTACACTGCTGTATGGAAGATCATTAAGGAACGTTACGAGAACATTAGATTGCTGGTAACACCAATGGTGAACGCAACCTCAATCATGAAGCTTCCGAAAATAGTCTTACCAAAGTTCGATGGTGACTATTTGAAGTGCCGACCATTTTACGACCTCTTCAACGAAGTGGTACACAAACAAGCAATGGTCGACTCGCAGAAAATGTGGTACTTAAAGAGCAGCTTATCGGGAGAAGCCGAAAAACTTGTGCGACATCTTACTATCTCAGATGCAAACTACACTGCTGTATGGAAGATCATTAAGGAACGTTACGAGAACATTAGATTGCTGGTAACTGCACTGTTGAACAAATTACTGTCACAAACAACAGAAGCTTATGATAGTGCGCCTGCAATTAAGGCGTTACACGACATAACGCAAGAATGCCTCCTTGGTCTAGAGAATTTAGGAATCAACACAAGCCATTGGGATCCACTGTTGTTGCACATATTGGTCAAGAAATTGGACAGAGTAACACACACGCTCTATGAGCAATCTCTCACTCAGCCCAGAGCATTGCAATCACTCAGAGGCTTCCAAAACTTCTTAGAGATGCGCTTTCAGTCTTTGGAAGCTCTAGGAAATAAGGGCAGATCAATGGAAGATCCTCATAAAAGGACAACCACATCCAGGTCTTTCACATCTGTCTCGGCTGGACCAACATGTATTCTGTGCAAAGGCAATCATCAAATCTTTGCCTGCCAGAAATTCATTCAACTAACGCCACGCAAACGCTTCGGCGTAATTAAAGATTTAAAAATTTGCGTTAATTGCCTCAAGGCCGGACACAGGGCCGACACTTGTCCATCAAGAACGTGCACAAAATGCTCTAAACGACACAACACATTACTGCATATAGAGACACCTCCTCCAAGATCAACCATCTCAGTACAGCAGCCTAGCAGGAATAACTACATGACAGGTACGATGGCACAATCAGCATCAAATCAATCCACATCATTCGACGACCAACTTAAATCAATCTCGTTGACAACGAAAAGCCTTCAAGCTCCAAAGGGCTACATATTTCTTAGCACAGTCATGGTAAATCTGGTCAAAAACCAGGGCAAATGCGTGGAATGCAGAGCCATATTGGATTCCGGCTCCCAGCTTAACTTCATGACGGACAAGATGGCAAAACAACTGAATCTATCTGGAGTTTCCGAGTTACTATATATTGAAGGCATTGGCCAACGCAAGCAACAATCTCAACACAGAGTTAGCATATTACTACAGTCGAAAATAAGTGGATTTGCTGTTAGAATTGAAGCTCATGTACTTCCGAAAATCATTTCACCTCAACCAGCAAAATCAATAGACACTTCAACATGGCCAGTACCACACAACATAAGATTAGCGGACCCGAACTTTAACCAGCCGGGCCCAATAGACCTCCTCATTGGTGCAGAGATCTATTACTCAATCTTGTCGGTGGGACAAATCAAATTGGGAGAAACGCTACCAACAATGCAGAATACAGTTTTCGGGTGGGCCATAGCAGGCAAAACTAATGGTGTCCCAGAGAGTAAAGCAGCGTGCGGAATATGTACCGAAGATGAAGCTCTTGATCAGCAGATTGAGAAATTTTGGCGCCTGGAAGACACCGAAGGAGCCAATAAGAACAATTTCAGACTACCTATAGGGACCAATCCGGCCGTTTCGCTGTCAGTTTGCCTTTTGCAGATAGCCCCACAGCATTGGGGGAATCAAAGGATATCGCCTATAGACGGTTTCTGTCATTGGAACGTAAGCTTTCCAAGGACTCAGAACTCAAGACAGCATATTCCAATTTCATGGAAGAATACGCAAAGCTAGGACATATGGAGGAAGTCGACTTAACTAGAATCGAGAAGCCATACTACTTCCTTCGACATCATTGCATCGCTAAGCCTGAGAGTAGCACGACGAAACTCCGAGTGGTATTCGACGCTTCAGCCAAAACATCATCTAACATATCCCTAAATGACGTCCTACACACGGGTCCCATAGTACAAGATGAACTGTTTTCCATCCTATTGCGTTTTCGCCTGCCAAGATATGTATTCACCGCCGACATCGAGAAAATGTACCGGCAAGTCAATGTGGTACAATCTGACAGAAAATATCAATTGATTTGGTGGAGAGCTGATCCCAGCCAGAGCATCAAATGCTTTCAACTCAACACGGTCACGTATGGAACTACCAGCGCCCCATATCTGGCCACGAAATGTCTACAGAAATTAGCAGACGACCACGCCGAAAGTCACCCACTAGCTTCAAAGGTGCTGAAACATGATTTTTATGTAGACGATGTTCTCACGGGAACAAACAATCTCTCAGACGCCATTGAGACACAGCGACAATTACAATTATCATTGCACACAGCCGGCTTTAAGTTACGAAAGTGGTGCGCAAACCATCCACGCTTAATGTGTGATATAGCCCACGAAGATAAAGAAATACAGTTAGACTTTGCAAACAAGGTGGAGGAGCATATAAAAACTGTTGGTCTGATTTGGCTACCCAAGACTGACGACCTTAGCATAAAGGCGTCCTGGATCGATGACCGACGGATTACTAAGAGAACAGCATACTCAGACATAGCCCATTTATATGACCCGTTGGGAATAATGGCTCCAGTTGTGGTAGTAGCCAAACTATTTCTCCAGAAGTTATGGACTTTGAAGCTGGACTGGGACGCCGCATTGCCCCAGGAATTATACACGTCATGGACCAAGTTTCGTGAGGGCTTGAAAACCTTGAATACCATAAGATTTCCTAGACATGTTTTCTCTCATCGAATTCCGAAGTGCACGCAAATTCACATATTCGTAGATGCATCAGAGAAAGCATATGGAGCTGCTGCATATGTGAGATCAGTTGATAAGAATGACCTCATTACAGTTCGACTACTCTGTGCGAAATCTAGAGTAGCCTCTGCAAATCAGACAACGTTACCGCGACTGGAACTGTGCGCAGCAAAACTGGGAGCTGACCTGTCTCGAAGAATCACCACAGATTTGAGCATCGCAAATCAGGACATCTATTTATGGAGCGATTCCGAAATTGTCTTGGCTTGGATAAACTCCATGTCCTCATCGTTTCACACATTTGTGGCCAATCGAGTGGCTAGAATTCAAGATGTCACCACTTCCACCCAATGGCGCCATGTGAATTCCAAGGAGAACCCAGCGGATGTATTGTCAAGAGGCCTAGCTCTAGAGAAATTAAGCGGGTCAACATTATGGTTTTACGGTCCCATGTTTCTACACGGAGCAGAATCAATAAGGCCCAATCCGTACAGAAGCAATGATACAGATTACACAGTCGAACATAAGCGAACTGCTTTGTCAACAGTAGTCACCCCCAGCTCAACAAGTATCATAAGCGCAATCGACCATGGGAATTCATTCAGAAAGCTACAACGTGTCATGGCCTATATCTTACGCTTCATAGCTCATACGAAGAAAAAGTTTCAAGGAGAAATTAACGGGAAAGCGTTAAGCAGTGAAGAATTAGACGAAGCTCAAGCATTAATTATAAAAACAATGCAGGAGCAACCTTTCATGCAGGACATTGCAAATATAAAACGCTATGGTGAGGTGAGCAAAACAGCTCTTTGAGCAGTCTAACTCCATTCCTGGATGACCGAGACATCCTGAGAGTTGGTGGACGATTACAAGCATCAACACTTGGGTTCGATTGTAAGCACCCTATGCTACTACCATACGGACATCAGTTCACTGAACTCCTTCTTAATGACATACATAAGGAGAACCATCATGTAGAACCACAAACTCTTCTCGCAATGGCAAGACAAAAATATTGGCCACTGAAAGGAAAAATCCTGGCTCGCTCTGTTGTCCAGCATTGCGTTCATTGCACAAGAGCAAACCCAAAGATGCTATCGCAATTAATGGGAAATTTGCCCGCCGACCGTGTGCAACCCGCCAGACCATTCGTGAACTCTGAGGTCGATTTCTGCGGACCCATTTGGACGCATTTCAAAATAAGAGGAAAACGACTACAAAAGAGTTACATAGCTGTTTTCTGCTGCTTCGCGACCAAGGCCACCCATCTAGAAGTTGTAAGTGATCTCACAACACTAGGATTCATTGGAGCACTCAAAAGGTTCACGGGACGACGAGGGCATTGCCGCAAGATTTATTGTGACAACGCCACGAACTTCGTGGGTGCCAGAAACCAACTCACAGAAGTACGAAAAATGCTCGAAGGTGAAGAGATGGATGGAAAAATAGCACCAACTTGCAGCACAAACGGCACTGATTTCCATCTAATCCCTCCCCGAGCCCCACACTTTGGCGGCCTATGGGAAGCAGCTGTAAAATCAGCCAAGCATCTCTTGCAGCGAACGTTAACGTCAGCTTCGCTGACCTATGAAGAATTAGAAACCACCGTCATTGAAATCGAGGCAATTTTGAATTCACGTCCGATAACACCACTATCGACGAATCCCAATGATCTAACAGCATTGACCCCAGGTCACTTGCTCATTGGGGAGCCTCTGACGAGCGCAATGGACGCAACTGCAACCCCGCAACACTCAAACATCATCACCCGTTGGAAACTCGTTTCTCATCTCAAACAGGAGTTCTGGAGAAGATGGTCAAGCGAATATCTAAATAAACTACAGCAACGGTACAAATGGAAGCAACGCTGCCACAGTGTCCAACCTAACACAATGGTGATTATCAAAGAAGACAATCTTCCACCCCTCAAATGGCCGCTTGGACGAATTGTGAAAACATACACAGGACCCGAAAATTTGGTACGCGTCGCTGATGTACGCACTGCAAATGGGACACTACGACGCGCTATTCACAAACTAGCGCCTTTACCTATGAACGAGGATCAAGAAGAAGATGAAATCGAACCGCCCAGTTCAAACACCATAGATGATATAGAAGCACAAGAACTGCTCGACCAGCGAGCGATCAAAGTAACCCGCATCGCAGGTCAATTTACATTAATTCGACATCGAGTCAAACTAGGGAGACTTCTCTAACAGACACAGCTCCTAGAAAAAGGCAACGACGATCCATCGGATCAGCATTCGTTTCATTGTTCCTTGTCTGTCTCACATTCTCGACAACTAGAAGTGCACCTGTTGAAACGACCCCTTGCAAGTCGCAGCCAGGCATTTATTTTGAAGGCCTAGGCTCTACCAACATAATATCCAGCGAGTGGAACCTGGTGGCATATTACGACATGCAACCTTTCTGGAAAGAGTTCGATGTACTCGTCAACTCCAGTTGCATACTTAAAACCGTATGTGATCAAATAATTGAGAGGAATGCATGTGAACAAATCATGGAGCACCTCCAATTTCTAACTAAGGAACTCTCAGCAAATAATGAGCTATTATTACCAACAGAAAACAAAGGCAGAGCAAAAAGAGGTGCCATAAATTTTATAGGTAATATCGCGAATATCCTGTTCGGAGTGTTAGACTCTGAATATGCAGAAGCCATGTCTAAAACGATCAACGAAATCAAGCAAAACGAGAATCACTTAGTAGCCCTTATCAAGAATCAAACTTCAATCATTGATGCGACCATCAACATCATGCGGAAGAACCAAGAGACGATAGACAAGCAGTTCAGGAATTGGGAGATTCATCTCAACAAGATTTCTGCAGAAATTAATGGCATACACCAAGACATTTATCAGGAGAAACTATCAAATGTCTTCATCACGTTGGCAATGCAAGCCATGTTGACAGCTTCAAATTTTCAAAGAATCCAAGGCGTCATCCTAGACGTACTAGTGGATACTCATAACGGAAAAATCAGTCCACAACTGATCACGCCAGATCAGATGCGTCAGTAATTAACCACAATCAAAGGTCATCTTCCTTCATCATTAAAGCTGCCACTAACAATAGATGACGTCTTGCAATTTTACAATTTAATGACAATCGAAGGAAGACCAACGGAAGAACACATCATCTTTAAACTCAGACTCCCTTTATGCACACTCGAGGATTTTGAATTGTTTAGCATCATTCCAGTTCCGACATTGATCAACAACACGTTCTTAGCCATACAACCATCATTCCCATACTTGGTGGTGAATCTCCATCGAGACCAATATTACCCACTCACCGAGCATAGTCTCCAGGCATGCCGCACCATCACCAGAGGTCGACACTTATGCAAGCAACATCATTCCATATATCATAAGGGATCTGCCCTCGGGGCTTGTGAGATAGATTTCATCAACCACCTACCGCAATCCGTGCAAAATTGTTCAAACGGGAGATGGCCTACACTGGACTCAACTTCATAATCCAAATGAATGGCTGTTTGCTTTGAAAGAAAAAACCACGATCAATGTCGTATGTGAAGACACAGTCAACCAAATGGCCATCGAAGGATCAGGCATTTTAAGACTTCAAAAGGAATGTATCATCAAACAGCCTCTGATCACCATACGCGGCCACAATGCTTTCCCGACCAATTCAAGGATGTCGTACATACCTACCACAAATCTAACTCAACAAGTGAAATTGGAGGGACCACGTCCTAACATATCAGACGGACCTGATTTCAAACCACAAGGGACAGAATTAGAATCCATTCAAAAACAAATTCAACAGCTCCACATCGATCTTCCAGCAATTCACCCTCACGATGTTCATCAATTTGCTATTGGCTATACGGGTTTGGCATTATTATTTGCCATTATCATCTTCATAATTTGGACTTACAAATCCCGCATTTGTTCCCGGATTCCAACTAAGCCAACCCCACAACCGAGGCGATACATCAGTCAAGCGGATTGCACCTCAGATCAAGATGAAGAAAAACAAGTTCCCGATTTCAACATAGATTTCAACAGTTGAATTCATCATTCAACGCGGGGGAGGATGTTCATCATTACATTTTCTATATTAACATAACATTAAAAAATAGTTAGATAGTACGCATATACATACATGTACAAACTTATCACACCAAGAATTTCGCTAGTCTCATATTCTAAGATCTTCACATGGTTTCACCTTGTATATCTTTTTGCATTTTATTTTGCATATCAGCAAAATTATTCTGACTGAAATGATAAAGCCAGACGAAAGTCGACACCGGTGCGATAATTGAAGGAATGCGCGTGCGAACTTTGTGGCTAGGGAAATTCTTTCATTCTGTGGTAAGTTATTTGTGAATTTTGGTATTTAGCTAATTAGGCATTTTTGTAACATTATAAAAAGCGAATTTCAATAAAGAATTAGTTAGTTGCCACGATACAGTGAACCAGGACTTTTTAATTTTTCCTTGAGTGAGTCTGCTTGAGGCATTGTAACTCCGACAGCTTTCTGGTGTACTGGTTTAAGAGCCGCTGCACCCACAACACTACTTACGGTGTAACACCCTAAGTTCTGCACAGCAATATCGAGGCAAAAGAGCCAAGATCAACAGGCGGTATGTCCCGGATTTAGTAGCAGCCGATTATAGTTAGACCAGGTGCAAATTCGGTCCAAATCAGAGTTTATTCGTGAGACGCAATCCTCGAGGAGGCCAATAGGTCTACTTAGATACAGCTGAACATCATCAGCATATAAATGAATTTTCGCATCATGAACAACTCTCGGTAAATCGTTGATAAATAAGCAGAAGAGCAAAGGACCCAGAATAGATGCTTGGGGAACCCCTCGTTCTAGCGGCCGCGCACTGGACAGCAAATCTTTCACCTTGACTTGTTGACGACGGTGAGATAAAAAACTGTTGATCAGAGAAACAGCTGAGGTGCTAAAATTAAAGGAGAATGACAGCTTCTGGAGAAGAATGCGATAGTCTACAGAGTTGAAGGCTTTCGAAAAATCCAAAAGAACCTAAGCCGTGAACTTGTCTCGGTCCAGAGCCAATCTTATATCTAAAGATACTTTTAAGACTGCGGTTTCGCAGCTATGGGAAGCGCGGAAG
Source organism: Dioctria rufipes (assembly GCA_963924295.1). Lineage (NCBI taxonomy): Eukaryota > Metazoa > Arthropoda > Insecta > Diptera > Asilidae > Dioctria > Dioctria rufipes. Next base: position 181,894,936 of record OZ002740.1, read on the forward strand.
CCGGATTGCCAACTCGTTAATAAGTTGCAGGATTCCACATAAAGTAGTATTTGCTTGTACATAAGCTTTTCTAGTACTTTCGACATAAAACATAGTAGACTTATTGGCCTGTAATCAGCGTGAGATTCAGCAGAGGTTTTCTTGGGCACCGGCAGTACAGTTGCTATTTTCCACTCACTAGGGAACGTAGATGACATTAGGCAAGAGTTAATAATATGTAAGATGTACTTACCAATGTACGGGAATAACATTTTGATAAACCGCGGTGACAAGCTGTCTGGACCGATTGCATCAGACTTAATACTACTGATAGCCACGGTAAGTTCATTTAAATCAGTCCCACGGGAGGAGAATGTGTTAGAAGGATTAGGGGTAGCGTATTCTTCTATTAGATAATCAGGAAGGCCAGGTTGGCTAGTTATCACAGGTGAGTTTCCAGCGGAAATGAAAAATTCATTTAGTTCGTCAGGGTTTAGACTACAGTCATCATTCCTGTCTTTGCCATATACACCCGCTAGTTTTAAATTTCGCCATAGTGTTCGAGGAGGAAGACTGGGGTTGAACTTAGAAGAATAGTACTGACGCTTAGCACGTGAGATAGCCAGATTAGCTTTATTTCGTGCAATCTTGTATGACCTGTGCGCTTCAATTGTTTGGAGGCGCCTATAACGATGATACAGATACTCACGTTTAGAGATAATAAATCGTATTCCTTCAGAGAACCACAGGCAGCCATGCGCAGTTACACATTTCGTTTTGACAGGGACATACTTTTCAAACAGATTAGTAACAAGCAAGTTAAATGTAGACACTTGGTGGTTTACTGAGACAGAGTTAAATATCGTGTCCCAACACAAGGATGTACATTCATCTATTAGAGCATTAGCGTCAATGTTATTATAATCGCTGAAGGAATAATAGTTATGATGGAGATTCGGATCTAGAGAGAATTCATAGCTCATAAATAAGAGATCATGGTCCAAAATGCTAAGTGGATCAATTTGGTAATGCGATAAAACCTTGTCACAGTCGGTTACGAGAAGCAAATCGAGAATCGAAGGATTAGTGGCATTAAAGTACGTGGGAAATGAGTTCACAATATTCAGGTGGACAGAGAGTAGGAGATGAGAGAATTGGTTGACTAAATTATCATTTCGTCTTAAATTGACATTGAAATCACCTCCCACAATCACGTTCTCATATCGTTGCCCTATATGTGACATTGTATTCTCAAACTCGTTAGCATTAGTAATCTCAAAACAGTTGGGAGGACAGTATACCGAGGACACAACGCACTTTTTATTTGTAGAACCTATCTCGGCGCAAATGAACTCAATTGATTGTTCCTTGGAAGAGGCAATCACCTTAGCTCTCAGGAAATCTCTAACAAAAATCGCAACCCCACCGCCTGGTCGACTTTTGCGGTCGTTTCGAAGTAACGTATAGCCTGGAATGGATATAAGTGATGATGGGACAACGTCGTTCAACCATGTTTCACATACAAGAATTAAATTCACTTTTAAGTCGGAGAACATGCAACGAAACTCGTCAATTTTATTTCTGAAGCTTCGCGCGTTTATTGTACAGACATTCAAACCTACAGAACGATTACACAAGATTCCGAGTAGTGCCCTCACCCTGTCCAAACACGAGTAACTATCCATTATCAAGCATACAACGGGGACCACCAACGCATTCATCAAAACTCGCACAAACCATAACAATTTATAAACAGGACAAAATAAAATGATAAATCTCCGCAACAGAAAAGTATATACACGACCAGACAAGGATACTCGAAAAGATTAGCATCATAAATTCATGTAAATTTAAATTATAATAGAATAAAGGAGAAATCCAAGTATATAGCTAAAGCAATAAATTCAAAATTATAATTAATAATCTTTTAAATCTAAGAATATGTATAGCAAATAATTCAGATAGTTATTAAAGCAATAAATTCAGAGAATTCAAAATTAGAGTTGATGAGCTTTAAATCTAAACATATATGTAGCTAAAACAATAAATTCAAAGTTAGAATAAGTGTGCTTTAAATCGTTTAAGTAGTTTAATAGTGAATCCTCAGCATCAATGGATATACTTCAAAAATCGTTGGCAATTCAGAGTTATATCAAAGAACGTTATTGCCACCAACAAAACACCAGACAACCCAATCTTCATGTAAGTCTGATGATGACTAACATATGCGATAAAATAAGAATCCAAGTAAAGTCCAAACAACATGTTTTGATTCACATAAACAAATATGTAAACTAAATAAGAATACGAATAGATAATAAGAATGCACATGAAGCCCTAAACAAATATTCAAAATTAATAAGAATACAAATAGATAATAAGAATACGAATATGTAATTAGCCAATCTCACATAAGATAAGAAACCATGTAAAAATCGCTTGTAATCAATCAGAAGAAGAAGTTAAATTTTAAAAGTGAATGAATGAAGTTGTGTTAAAAGCAAGTATCATTTCTTAAATAAAGAGTTTATTCTAAAACGTAAAGAAAACGTTTTTAAGTGAATCTCGAACCCACAACCCATAATTGGCGCAGTCGGTCGCGAAATAAAATACATACACTTTTTTTCTTTTTTAAATAATTATAATATTTTTGTAATAGAAGTTTTACGAATAGCTGCGAAAGTCGCCTTGCATTAATGTAATATTGAGACTGGTATTACACCAGGCGCGTACACAGGATGAAGCCATGGGGGGGGGTTTCAGAAAACATATTTTGTATAAGTTTTTTCACGTAATAGGACTATGTACTAAATTATATTTTATTTTATTTCACTATAAAAACAATTGTTTATAGGTATATTTCAACTTTTTTATTGATAATTATAAAGAAACCTAAATAAGATTTTATTAAGAAATATGAATAATAATTATACATATAAGAAAAATTAATATATTAAAAATTATGTAAGAAAAAATAATAAAAAATTCCGCAAGAAAAATTAATAAAAATTATATAAGAAATTGTACATATGATGTACGTATAAGAAAAATTAATACATATATTAAAAATTATATAATTTTTTCTTATAAAATAGAATAAAAGGCAGATTCAGCGAAAGGACTATTTTCAGAAAAAATTAAAAAGCGATATGTTACGAATGAAGTTCAAAGATTTTTTCTTTTCATAATTACATACTACAAGCGAATTTCTAATTTACGTGAACTTTTTGCTAGTTCATCTAGAACTGCATCTGCAGAAACCGCGACATTACGATGAATATTAAGTAACGCTAATCCATTTAGCCTATCTTCACTCGTTGTGTTGCGTAAATACGTTTTAAGTCGTCTCAATGTTGAAAAAGATCGTTCACTGCTTGATGTTGTAACCGGTAGTGTAGCAAATATTTGAAGTAATTTTCGAACAGTTGGGAAAATTGATTCGTCGCATGCTAAAAATGCATTATGAGCATTTTTTGGTGTATTCGAAGAATTGAAAACATGGCGCCACCACAGCTTCAGTTCACCAATGCCCTCAACTATGCTACAGTTCGTAATACTTTCATATTTTTCTAAGAGGATTTTTGCAGAGTTTTCGTGCTCTGATGAAAAGTTTTGTTCATTTGGCAAAAGACACATAAAACTTTGCAATATATTTTTATGTTTCAGAAACCGATCGTGAACTTGTATCTTTGTAGAATCTAGAAAAGGTATGAATATGGCAATACGATAGTACTCTTCAGGATTTTCAATTGCAATGTTGCAGCGATGAGCTTGTCTTCCGGTTAAACGAGGAATTCGTATTTCTACATTAAGCTCGTCACATATTTTCTTGATGTCTCTGAATATGGTATTAAATTGCTTTTCTGTTTCACGTCGTGTTTCATCTAGCACCTCTTCAACATTTTCTGCCAATCCGATTGCAGCGGCCAGATCCAGATTAATTGTTTGTAGTAATCGACTTAGCGGCAAGGTTATAGCAAAAACCTTGGCAAGAACATGAAGGGATACTTGAAATTCTGTACTCCTAATAACAGATAGAAGCTGATTTGCAGCAGAAGAAGTTGTTTTGTCATCCCAATCAGAAATAATTGCCATCGCAGAAATTGCAGCTTTTTGAAGCTCCAGAAATACTAGGACAGACTCGTGGCGTTGAATCCATCGTGTGGGACATATTTGTTTTAGCCGCGTTGCTGTTGATTCAGGTGCCATTTCATCTATACAATTTTTTAGCACGGCTTGGCGCTTTGGGGTGTTAAAGAAATTGTATACACTTCCGAGTGATCCTATACAATTTCGTATAAATGAAATTTCACAAGCATCAGAAATAGCGAGGTTTAAACTATGAGATGCACAGTGTACATATAAAGCTAGCTTGTTTTCATCGCTTACATATTTTTGTGCCCCATGAAAGCGTCCACTCATTGCTGAGGCTCCATCATAACCCTGTCCAATCATGAATTTTGAATCTATTTCCAGATTACGCATAGTTTGCATTAAAACATTTGCAAGACCCTTACCAGTCATATCAGTAACAGGTACAAACTGTAAAAAATCTTCTCTGATGTTATACGAATCGGCATCTACATATCGAAAGCATAATGAAAATTGTTCAATACCAGCTATATCACTAGTCTCGTCAGCCAAAATCGAAAATGATTTCGCACTATTTATTTTGGCAACAATTGAACGAGCAACTATTATGTTGCATGCACTTATAATTTCGTTTTGAATTCTTGGACTCAAATAAGTTGCATTTTTTCCTGAGATCTCTAGATGATTTTTAAGTATTTCATCTCCACAATGGACTCTAAAACGTAAAAGCGCTCGAAAATTTCCATCATTTTCCTCTGGATTATCAAACGTTAAAGTACCAGAGTCTCTATGTCCTCTTAAAGACAAACCCTGACGACCGCAAAAAAGTATTGTCTCTATGATTGGAGTTAATCTACAACGATTTTCTACTGTTTGTTTTTTTAGAGCGGAGTCCAATCCCAACACTACAGGTTCCATTATATGCTCGGAAATTGCTTTACGATTTTGTGCGTGAAGAACAGCTGTTTTATGGTACTCAGTTTCTTGATGTTTGTTGAAGTTTTCTATAGCATCTTTCCAGTTTGAGAAAGCAGTTTTGGCAAGTTTTCCTAGCGGCTGATGTCCAACACCACCATAATTTGCAGAAAATAATACACAAAACTTGCAAAAAGCACCATCAAAACGTTTTGAGTATACTAACCATTTCCACCTGCCAAACCAGCTGTATTGAAACTTCAAATTACGTTTTCCACTAAGTGGGAATACAAATTTGTCGTCAGGATACCAAACGTTTTTTAACAAAGATAATCTTTTTTTATCGATGTATTGCTCTCCTCCAATAAAATTACTAACATCATTAATATTTATATCTGAATCTGATGGAGACTCACATCCAGATCCAATTACAAAAGCTGCAGCACTATCATTTGTACCAGGAACAGGAGCAATCTGATCAACACAGGCTGTACTTTCTAAATCACTTTTTTTAAATTTTTTAACAAAATAATTTGTTAAAGTAGAATTTTTTAATTTTCTCTTCTCGTTATTCATCTTCACAAAATATTATTTAGAATTAACAAATTATAAAAGTAACACTGAACAAAAATTAAACTTTCTCAAGAGAAAACAAATTTTAAAATGAACAGTAGGAAACACAAATTAGACTTTCAAGTTGAAGAGTAAACAAAAAACAAAGTAGATTGAACAAAGCAAGCACGACTCCTGTGTATTTTTTTAGATTTTCGTTCGTTAGTCTAGTTCACTATAGACTTTTGTAAATGCAAGTGAACCAAGAAGGCTGATTTTTAGATATTATGTTTGGGGGGGGGGGCTTAGAAAAGGGTAACTTGATATTGTCAACCAAGATTTCCTATGAGCTTTCTCCGTAATCTTGAAAATAGGGGTAAATTTTGTTTTTTTGCAATAACTCGGCTCTCCGTCATGATGCGAAAATTGCGATTATATACTTTTCTGTTGCTCTTTTCACGCTGTAAAATTTAGTTTATACGAGTACCACAGAAACCAAAACTTCCGAAAGAATCAGAAATTACGTTTGATGAAACTACAGCTCCAAAATTTAGAGAAGTTTCTTGCTAGAGACACAAACAAAGCTAAGTTTATATAAATTCTTCGCCGTTATTTTGCAAATCAAAGTTGAACAGGCCTTTTAGGATGCAGATACTGTTATCGTAAACACGGCAATTGAAGAAGCATCACTTTATAACTCTGTTGAAATCGTTGACGAAGCCATCTATTTTTTGGTTTTAATCAGTATACTCACGCAGAACATACAAACGTGTACTCGTAAAACCAGCGAAAGGAAATACACCCGCAAAACTCTAGTCTCCGCCTAGTTTGAAGCATGATAAGTCCGTTCTCGACATCATAATTTTCCTTCATGCTTTTGAGGATGATTCGAGCATCGAAGAATTATCTCATGTGGTTAAGGAATCTTCACAATTCGTTGAGTATTCTGAGTAGGACAACTGCCAGGACCATCGAAATCACGAAAAATATAAATAGTAACAAGTAAAAAAGCCAGAATTGGTCTAAGACCAATTCTTATGATACCCTAGATGAATGCCCGTTTGAAATTTCATATGGTCACCCATCTGTGTAAGTTTAGTTTTTGAAGTGGTTTTTCGCACATATTTCTAGAACGGTTCGTCGGACAGAAAAAATTATTGTAAGAAATTTTATAGGATTTCGTATTCTAAAGAAGTTTTTAGTACAATAAAAATGTCTAGGACTGTTCGTTTTCACAGCATACGTAAAAACCCAAAATTTTTGTATGGGAACACCAAGAAGGGGTTGCCGATTTGTCTCATTTTCGAACTTAATTTTACTCGAGTTATCGTGAGCACAGACAGACGGACGGACGGACATGCAAAAATCGAAATACCTTTTAATATTATGCGTTGGTGTCCAATCCATTTTGCTCTACCATTATTATTTCTGTGCATTGCAAACGGAATGACAAACTTAGCATACCCTATAGATTTCATCTAGGGTATAAAAACGGACCTAGATGGCAATGAATCTTCTACAACACAAAAACGTGTATTTGCTAATAAATTTCATGAGTGTGATTCATAATTTTTCTCTTTTATTTAAATATATAGTACTTCAATAAATTCCTCTACAGTCTCTAAATGTTTTGCTTTCTGACCCCCACATTATGTAGTGCTAAAAGTCGTAATTTTTATCTAAAAAAAATTACATTGCAGGTACTAACATGCTCTTCAAGTTTGATAATGGACATTTTTTCGATATGTATAACAACTTTCAGTCTCTTAATTTTTTAAAGTGCAAAAGGCATTTCGTAACAGCAAGAACTTAATACTCTTCAGTACGACTGGTTCTTGCTTGCCGTATATGCCTGGAAAAAGCCAATTTGACCTCACTTATATGCACTCAGTTAATATTCTGAGTGTGAATCATATGAAGCGAAATACTAAAAGTATTTACTTTGTACTCAGCAGTTTAGCTTTAAGCGGGACTAGACAAATTCATACAGAAAAATCAAGAAGACTTTTCACAGAAAATTGCACCAATTTAAAAAATTGATAACACACTCAAAATTTTAACTGAGTGCATATAAGTGAGGTCAACTTGGCTTTTTCCGGGCATATACGGCAAGCAAGAAGCAGCCGTACTGAAGAGTATTAAGTTCTTGCTGATACGAAATGCCTTATGCACTTTCATCAGTTGCAGTTGCAGTTTTAGCAACAATCTTTTTTGTTATCAATTTTTTAAATTGATAACAATTTTCTGCGAGAAGTCTTCTTGATTACTTAATTTTTTACTTTCTAGTCCGATATCTCAACAACGATCGACGCTAGGTGAAAAATCAATCTAAAAATCAGCTTTCTCGGTTCACGTGCATTTATGTGCCTTTTTTTCCGCCGTAATGACTGGACTATGTGCTGCACGAGCAAAAAGTTTAAAAAAAAAATTCACACGTTTGATAATTTAAAAACGCGACTGACTGGAATCATGGGGGGGGTTAAACCCCCACTAACCCCCCCCTGCGTACGCGCTTGTATTACACTATTCGAATAAAATTTTCAAATATATGTATTGAAAAAAAAATTTCTTAAAATATATATAGTGAAAAATAAAAACTTATATCGTGAATAAAGATATATGCTATACAAGAATTAATTCAGAAAAGAAGGTGTAAATTCGCAAGAAAGGAGAAAACCCCAGAACCAAGAAAATGACAACAGAAAACCTGATAAAAGCAGCAACTCCAGGACTCACATCCAACCTAAAAAGCATCACTATCGATCCGGTGAAATATGCCCATAGGCTACCAAACTTCGATGGAGATAAAAATGCTCTTAGGACATTCATTAACGCAGTAGACGCCATCTCGCCCGTGCAATTAGAAGCACTGTTATGGAAGTATGTTGAAGGCGACTTGACCAGGACGTTAAGTCCAAACTGCCAGCATGGGCTGACAGATCGCCTGATGACAACGATAGCACAGGGCGGCATGCTAGCACCTCGGCTAAGGGTGGCGGAGAGTGTGGGGGAGTTCCCGAAAATACCTGCCGCTGTCATCATCCATAATCAAAAAAATTTCATGCCTGCATACAAAAGAGCCGACACACACTCGGTCCTGAAGGGACCCTTACGTCACTTACCTACTTACTGTGGAAGGCGCAGATGTTCTGCCTTCATGGCCTTGCCCCATCCTCCCTATGACTCTGCTCGGCACTATCTGCAAAGTCCCTTTGGCTGACCTGTGGAAGAAATTAGAGCGGACCTATGCGACCCCGAATTGAAAAGGCTCCAGGATGTGAAGGAAGAAAGAAAATATTCAATCCATATTTACGTTATAATGATCAAAATAGGCTCATATATAAACATTGTTATCAACCTACAAATAGATACATTCTCTATTATTAATTCAATTCCATAAGTACATACTTTGGGTTACTAAAGTGATCGTCCACAGAGTACTTGATTATTTCTTTTCTAAATTCACAAAAATTTTCTGACCTTATGTACATAGTAGATTTTATGGACACAACCTTTTATGCACTGTATGGCTTACTACGCTCAATGATATATATCCCGAGGTATTAATAGTATATAATATATAAATAATGTTTCCTTTTCTTTTCAGTTATGGCTTACTTTTCGTTTTGTATATGAAATGGTATTGATATATGTACGCGAGCCATCTCAAAGGAGATGCGCGGGTTTTCGATGGTTGTTCTTTCTTTATATAATAATATTTATACCTGCATTGCCGAAAATAAATGTTTTTTTAAAAGCTTTACTGCCGTTTTTCTTTTTTTTTTTTTTTTTTTTGTTATAATTCAAAGTATTATGAGAAGAATTTATTACTACACCTGAACGTTGCGACAAACCCCGAATAGAAAAATAAAAGAATACTTTAACTGACTGCTTCAGTCGTTACATAATTCTAAATCATTGTTTATGATGCATTGATTTCTTACATGTCTATTTACTACAGACACTATATCCAAGTCACATTTTTAAAAAAAGATCCTAACGACAAAAATTCAATGGCACTACACATTGAACTTGACTTTTCGTGGCGCTGATAAGTTTGAATAGAAATAATAAAACAGTCTTCAGAAGGTACTCTTAAAGGCGTGACTAGGAAGGACACCTTTACGGAACAAGCGCATTTTAGGTCTCCCGAAAGTTGGAGAATTCGAATGCTTAAGATACGGGCTTATATCCTACAATAATCATAGTATTTGACACTTAATCCATAAATACTTTCCTCTGACAGCCTTACTTGGCGATAATTTCGAGATCGAGGATTGTTAGTGCACTTGTCGGTCATATCTACTAGGCACATGCATATCTTACAGTTCAAAACTATGCTCCTAAATCTAATTAACAAAATCAAGTCAGGATTCCAAATTACATAAGTAGCTAGGCGTACCCATGAAGTTAGACGTATATGTATGTAATTATAAGTTTAAGTTCAAGATATATATATATAAAACGCACAAAACTTGACCATATCAAAAAGGTTCTGCAATGCTATACGTATATGTATGTACTTATAATCTTAAGTTTAAGATAGATATATATAAAACGTGCAAAAATTAACTAACCATATCAAAAAGGTTCTGCAATGCTATACGTATATGTATGTACTTATAATCTTAAGTTTAAGATAGATATATATAAAACGTGCAAAAATTAACTAACCATATCAAAAAGGTTCTGCAGTGCAAGTCACTGCCGGAACCGAAGTGTAATACATATGTATGTTAAAAACCAAAGTGTAATATTTCAAAATTACTCACATGTGAATCCTCGGCACGATGAAGCGCTTCAGCATTGCCTCCTGGATAAGAATTAACTGGAATTTTAATAATTTGATTACCCTGCTCTATCGCCAGAACACTTTTTGGGGGATGGTACTAGGGTTATGTCGCTTGTTATATGAAAAATTTTTTTCCTTATACTAAAACATATTTCTCGGTGATCAGATGGATCCTGGTGAAGTTAATATTGTTTCAATAAAATTTTCCCCGCTTTTTCTGCGTGCCGTAGGAATGAATCTCCTGCTGCGCGGGTTGAAGGTTAGCTCGAGTTCGGGGGCCTCCAATATGGGAGGAATGTGCCCTCCTACTTCTTTTCCCTCTTTTAGAAAATGTAAATGCACCAGGTCCGGTACCAAGCTCAAAACTTATCAAATTAGAACTTGCCCAGCAAGTGGAAATAATATGCCTTATTATGAAAATATCCCTCAAACATTTGCTTTTCATACGTCTCTCTAATAAGAGATATTATTTAACACAAAACGAAATATAAATTAGTTCTTTTAACTACCTTTTCGAGGTTTTTCCTGACGTACGCCACACCAGATTCGAATTCCAACAGATCCTTTTTCTTATTTCATAAATGGGGCTCCGGAGGGAGACGCCAAGTTTTATGGGGTGCCGTTGGCGGATTAATCTTTGGTTACTGTGCGAATAATGTACCAGGTGGGGATGTAAATTTATTAATAACTATAAGTATTCTTCGAACTTACGTGAGGGTTTTTTTTTTCTTCGTCGGATTGCGGCGAGAAATATTTGATCTTGCGGGATTTTAATCTTAACGACCTTACTTTCCTGCTAGCAAACTATGACAGACCGATATCGATGGTCTTCTTCTTCTTTCTGTCACTGAACATGACACCGAGCTTGAGAAAGCATTTCTCTCGGTCGGGGCGCGTTTTGGTTTCATGCTGTAGTCGACAACAAGCCGGGCATACACGCTTCAGTCCGTGGTGACATATTGCTATATGCAATATGCTACGACCATAACAGGGCAGAGTGGTCTGCGCCACCCGTGGTTCAGACGACGCTGAAAAATGGTCGACTGAGCTAGCCGGTCTTACACATAGGCCTCATCACTGCGGGCGCTCAATGTGTGTCACGACCCACGACCCTATGTTTTCCTCATCCTCAGACTCTACTTCCGATGACACGTCGAGGACACATCCTTGAAGTCTCGTCAGTCTTCGATCAGACTTCGACATCCTTCTCCGTGTGGGGAAGCCAAAGCTACATCGACAAGCTGGTAACCCAAAAAATCCAGCCGGTCGATGCCTCTCTGCCTTCCTTCACCGAGATGCTGAGGAAGCCCCGCGATCAGTAACCTAAAGAACTGATCGCTAAGCTTTCCCGGCGCAACCTCTCACCCTGATCTCAGACTGCGATTGTTCAAGGGTGTGTCTCCAAGGCGTCGTCGAAGTAGTGACATGTTGACAGCCGAATATGGGAATGGATTCCAACAGGTATATCACCCACCATTGACGGGGCAATAGGAGGGCTTCGTGATATCCTATAGTTTACCAGTTAAGCTGGCTGGATGCCTTCTTAGGGCTACCAGGTATAGATCTAGTACTACTATGTCCGACGATTAACGAAATGTTGCAGCTGGACAGACAAGGAAAAATTTTCCTCCTAATGAGGCCGATCCGGAAGGGACTATAAAAGGTTATCTACTCACAAGCGGTAGGGGTGCTATAATGAGATTGACTTTCAACAGGTATATCACCCACCATTGACGGGGCAATAGGAGGGCTTCGTGATATCCTATAGTTTACCAGTTAAGCTGGCTGGATGCCTTCTTAGGGCTACCAGGAATAAACGACAATAAGTATCGACGATGTTTTCATACTGATGATCACTGCTTGATGTCTTTAGCGTGATAGACACCTAACAGTTTTCCCCGCAGATCTTCAAGTTCGTATAGTGAGTTTCCTTTCTTGGCTCTAACCCGACATTTAACAAATTTTCGTCCCAGTTTAGCACTAGTCTGCTGTTGGAAATTGCTTTGGGCAAAAGTCCTTCTAAATACCTCCTGACCAACTTTGAACTCGACGGGTTTTGCCCTGAGATTGTAGGCTTTTGAACCCTGTTCGAATGCGTGTTGTAAATTTTCCTGCACTCTCGCACGGATCAATCTCATTTTATCTTCTGCGTCCACTCTCAGTGGCTCATTAAGAGTTCCAATGCTCCTCAAGATGGAATAGGAGCTGCCATGTTCTATCATTTGTTGACCGAAGAGTGTTCGATAGGGAGAGAAACCAGTAGCTTGATGGAAAGAGCTCCGGAGGGAACTAGCTATTTGGCTCAGTTTCTCATCCCATCTGGTGTGTTCCTTCTGGATATAGGCCCTAATCCCTGACAACAGAGACCGGTTTACTCGCTCTGAGGCGTTTGCTTGCGGCGAGTAAGCTGCCGTTCGCATATGCTTTGCCCCATACTTTTCCAGTAGTCTGGCGAACTGAGCCGAGCAAAACTGGACTCCATTGTCAGAGACTATGGTCTCCGGAACTCCGAACACGTGAAACACTTCAGTCTCAATGAATTGGCATACATTGAGCGTAGACGCTTTTCTCATAGGTTTGAGAAGTGGGAATTTAGAAAAGTGGTCAAGAACTATCAGAATGCAGGCGTTTCCTTTAACTGACCGAGGATATGGACCTAAGAAATCGACGTACAGCTTTTGCCATGGTCGTTCTATCACAGACTGGACTTTCATCGGTGGTCGCAAAATAGTATTAGGAGCCTTCGTTTCTTTACACACGTCACAGGCGGCTACGTAATTTCTGACATCAACTGTCATTCGTGGCCAGTACAGATGTCTTCGCAGACGTTCTAGGGTTTTCCCTATTCCTCCGTGTGAAGCTAGCGGCGGATCATGCGCTCTCGAAATGACGTCGGTGACAAGCCCACGTGGAATCCAAAGCTTCCACGCTTCTTCCTCCTGGATCGGATCGCCTGTTCTCGGAACAGTCCGAATATAAACGAAGCCATCCCTGACGCAAAGATCTGGTAGTTTGCCAGAAGTCGTTTTAACCTTATGCCTCAGTTCTTCATATTCCAACGAATTGAAATATGGCGAACTAAGGTCAACTTCCGGGCCAGGATCTTCGTTTGTGTTCATGCTGTCACAATGAATGCGTGACAGCGCATCAGGGACTACGTTCAGGCTTCCTTTCCTGTGTTCAATAGTGAAGTCGAAGCCCTGAAGCTTCAAACTCCACCGAGCAAGTCTTCCGCTGAGGTCCTTTTGAGACATCAGCCATTTCAAGCTCGCGTGATCCGTCACTATCTTGAACGGCATAAGCTCTATGAAGGGCCGGAACTTCTGTACGCTCAAGACTGCAGCTAGGCATTCTTGCTCTGTGACGGTGTAATTTCGTTGAGCGGAGTTCAACTTTTTCGAGACGTAGGCTATTGGCTTCTCGTGGCCATCGTCATCTAGCTGAAGCAACACTCCTCCAATACCTTGTTGGCTCGCATCGCACTGAATGACGAACGGTTTGGTGAAGTCTGGACTCACTAGCAACGGAGCCGAAGTAAGTTTTTGTTTGAGTAGATCAAGAGACGTCTGGGCTTCAGATGTCCATTTGAACTGACTCGGGTTTTTCAAAGTGTCTGTAATGGATGCAGTCAAATCAGCATAGTTCGGGATAAACCGTCTGTACCATCCTGCCATACCTAGTAGGCGTCGGGCTTGCCGAACAGTTTTAGGTGACGGATAGTCAACTATGGCTGATATTTTGTCAGGGTCAGTTCTCATACCTCCCCTTCCTACAATGAATCCCAGGTATTTAGTCTCCTTGATACAAAACTTGCTCTTCTCGACGTTTATAGTAAGGCCAGCTTTCCTCAAACAATCCGCTACCCTGGCTAGCAGCATGAGATGAGTGTCAAAGTCAGATGATAGAATTAATAAATCGTCTAAATAGACGAGAACGTTCTCACGAAGATCGAAAGGAATGACTTTATCCATGAGGCGGCACATCGTTTGGGGAGCGTTGCATAGGCCGAATGGCATCACTGTGTACTGATAGAGAGGATGACCAGGTACTGTGAAAGCGGTCTTCTCTCTGGAATCAGTGTCCAGTGGGATCTGCCAGAATGCATCTTTCAGGTCCAGGCTCGTTATGTAGTTTGCCGGAGGAAGTCGACTCAGAAGTGCGTCTATCTGCGGTAGCGGATAGGCGTCCTTCTTCGTAACCGAGTTGACCTTCCTGGCGTCAAAACAAAGCCGGACCTTTCCAGGCTTCCTTACCAGAACGACTGGAGAGCTCCAAGGACTCTGGCTCTCCTCTATCACACCCAGTGATAGCATTCGCTCTAATTCTGCATCCATCAAACTTTGCACTGCCGGGGAAATCGGATAAAAGCGCTGTTTTATCGGGGCGGCGTCATTCGTATCAATCTTGTGAGTGACCAATGATGTTTTTCCCAGGCCTAAAGAGGCGAAAGAGGGGAAAAGCTGTTTTGTGCTCTCTAAGCGTTGGTGTTCTAAACTAGAAAGGATATGCCCATCGGTGTCAGAGGTAGCTATTCCACTTGGATTCACTTCTGCGACTATACCTAGGACATCCGGAGCTAACCCAAAGAGGCGCCAGAAGTCTATTCCCAGATATAGTGCCTGTGTGAGCCCAGGAACCACGTAAAAACGCACGTTTTGGGTCTTATCACGGAAAGTGACGTCCAAGTTCACATGACCATGAACAGTCGTCATGGCACCATTAGCTACTTGGACCTGTGTCCGATACTTCTTCCATTCAACCTCTGCTTCAGCAAGCTTCTCGAGAGCTCCCTGGCCTAGAATACTGACAGTGGCACCACTATCAAGTAATCCAGTCTCAGTTCGCCCGAGCAGCTTTACTTCTGCGTACGGTCGAATGTCGTCTGGCATCGACACGGAAATCTGTGCTAGTTTTTTCCTTTCCAGTTTCATTCGTCGACAGTATTCTCGCCAACGAACGGTTGATCTTTTCCTTTTCGGTCTCATATCCCGGTCGGGAAACATAATCTCCGCTAACTCCGCTACTGAGGAGAAAATTCGGTCTTTTGCTGTGTTATATCTCTGCAGACGCGTATGATACGGCGTCAGCGGATGTAAAACTGGCTTACGCCCGCTCGTCATAACAGAGTTTGGTGGCCGTTTCAATACAGAAGTAACAGGAGGCCAAATCTCCTGCTCAGTAACCTTGTCAGCTACACGTGCTATAGGTGTCAACGGGACATCGAAGAGTAAAGACTCTTCTAAGGAAGTGTCTAGTATTGTCATGGGCTCCCCAGAAATGGAAATGGGAGCTTGAAGATCTGCGGAGAAGTCTACTAAGTTCTCCGCCCCTAATAATGAAGCACTTGTACCATCCGGTGTCCCGCCAATATCACCAGAATCACTGAATGATATCAGAGGTTTTTCGTCAGTGTCTGCTAATGGAGCGGACTTTCCTCCTTGCTCGAGGCTTGCACTGGAGGGTTCGTTGTCGTTGCTGCTTGCGACGTCGACGCTGGTCGGAAAAAGGTGGTGGTATTCCCGACCCGTCTCTCGTTTTTCTGTCTGCAATAGCGGCAATCAGGCTTGAAGACATTCTTGCGTCCGCATCCATAGCAGAACACAACTTGTCTTTCTTGTCTACACTCTTGATAAAAGTGACCCGACTGGTCACAATTCCAGCATACAATAGCATTTTTGTGTGACATACTCGATAGCTCACCTAGGCTGTTGTCACTGCCTATTGCTGCTGCCAGTTCCGGATCTAAGGTTGGAAAATTGTCAACTTCGTGCACCCGTTGGTTCCGGTGAAAGTTCCAACTACCAGCTGTTGCGATACGTGTCTGCGTAGCTTGAATACGCGTGACCAGCGATCTCAGCTGTCCTATCGTATCAGTAGGATGCAGACATATTTTTTCTTGAATCTCCGGCAAGAGATTCGATTTGACAATCTCCAGAAATTCTTGGTCTGGCATAGCATTCTGTAGCTGATCGCGCAGCAACCCCAAATGGTGGTGGTACATTGCGAACAGTTCACCAGGCTTTTGTTTTCTAGACATCAGTTGGAGTCTAGTCTTCAGATCATCTTTAGGCGTCCCCCATTCGTTATACAATCCCATCTTGATGACGTCCCAAGTTGGAAATGGATTTTGCCTTAGTACTGACCAATACCAGTCCTTCGCTGGTCCTGTCAATAGCGTAAGCATATTTCTGACTAGTAATCCAAAATCTCCTTCAAGAGCGGAGTGCGTGAGCGCTTCGACTCTGAAGATGAACTCGTCGACAGAGAGGTCCAAGTTATTCCCGTTATATGTCAAGTTCCATCTCCTGATTGGACTGCCTGATCGTCGGTATCCTACATTAGCAGGAACACGCATAGGTGGTGGAGGGGGTTGAGGTGGTATAAAGTTCGGTCTGGACTGATTTGTAGGCTGACCAAAAGGTTGACCAAAAGGTTGACCAGACGGTGGTGATGGTCTCCTAAATGATTGCCTTCCCCGTGTAGGAAAGTCGTTTGACGGCCTCTGATTGCTTCTGGACGAAGGAGGTCGTGTGAAGTCTGCTGGCGGCATTGCTGCTGCTACTTGTTGTCTGATATCGTTTCCTAACTCAGACCGCAAAACATTTAAACCCTGCTGGAGACCTCGGTTTATTAGGTCTTCCATCTTTATGCTCAAGCCTGCTATCAGCGCATCCGTAGCAGCTGAGGTGTTGTGGTCTTGAGCTGTACGCGCTGGAATATCACGTCGAGGACTCGGGTTTACAAAAGTCCTTGAATGTAAGTCAGGCATTCCTGGAGACAAGGATCGTCGATTCGAAGGTGGTAAGTCAAAGTTAGGCAAATCAAAGGTTGGCAATGAGTCGCGCCTTGTCGATTTCGCGGGCTTCACCTTCTTCGGTCTCTTTGGGATTGCACCAGAATATTCACTGAAGTCCTGTTGCGTAATGTGACGACGGCAGTTAGGACAACTAGAATGTTCACCTATCCAATGCTGCAGGCATGCCTGGTGGAAAATGTGCTCGCATACAGTCATGACCGGCTTCCGATCTACTGACCAGCTTGCGTCCCGGCAGATAGAACATGGTTCAGGCAGCATTGTCATACCGTTTGTCGCTGGAGGTGGTGTCCTCACTGTAGCCATAATGAATTTAGACGTAAGTCAGGTAAAAATTGTCAAATCAGGGTTTAGGATGGTTATCCCAAAAAAAATTCTAGAAGTTGCACGTTTGGAAGAGACACGCTCCTTCCAATGTGATGATGGCTAAATACTATTTTAAAGTCGAAGGCCTTGGGCGAGATACTCAAATTCAGACAAAAGTTTTCCCAAACGTTCGAAGAAATAAAAAAAATTAGAAAAACAAGGATTCGAAAAGTTAATTAAGGCTTCTCAAATCGAGATAGTGTAAAGAATGAATTCCAAGACAAAAACCAATTTCGGGAAGCGTTAACAGCCTCGTCGAATAGAAATATTAAAAAAATCTGAAGATTACTAAGGATCCAACAGATCACGAAAACAGTTCAAGCGTTTCAAAAAAAAAATCCTTCAACAGAGATCATACAATTTCTCCCTCACCTCCCGAAGCTAACTCCCACATAAGAGGTCAGGTCGCTCTCTCTCCCCCAAGGTCAAAAACAGGATACAGGCAAGTGACGTGAGTGTGTGCATTGAAAAAGTCAGAGCTCTTGCAGAAATCTGGGAAGAGTAAAGTCGGAGGTATCAAAGACTGAGAATGCTGCCAGAGATTCTTCAGCCAGGCAGTTAGCAGTATGCCAACTCCTGATCACTGAAGATCTCCAGCATCAATCCCATCCTCCGAGAACTCGTTCTCTTCTCCTCACCGAATCGTCGTGTCCAGCTAGTTCGCTAGCCGGGCAGAGTCATGAGTCTGGTCAACTAATTAGCTGGAAGCCAAGAAGTTGTCTCGCAGATTCATAACTCTGTCCAGCCAGTTGCCCAACAGAGACATGTCCCCACAAGAGCTCAAACGAAAATTTCGTGAGGCCACCTACCATTTCCATGGCAGAAGGCCAGCGGGAAAGATCATCCAAAAACATTTCCAAAAACTTTCAAAAAAAATCAACAACTGTTCAGGCTTGAGGCTTGACCGAAGTCAAACCTAAAGCCGGATTTCAACTTCCAAAAAACTTTCATTAAATTCAAAAAACGTTACTTTACTTTAATCCAAAAATTCAAAATATCAAAGACTTCCAATAAAACTTTCAAAATATTACGTTACTTTACAAAAAAAAATTTTCAACAAAACCAATTAGACTCAGGTCCACCCATATCTTCTACTGGATGTGAGACCTGAGGTCAATCAACTGGCAGACACCAGATGATCATCTCTCTCAAAGTCTCAGTCCCCAGTAAAATTTATATTTAGACCACCGAAGTCTAACTGAGGTGGCCCCACGTTGGGCGCCATTTTGTTATGGAAGTATGTTGAAGGCGACTTGACCAGGACGTTAAGTCCAAACTGCCAGCATGGGCTGACAGATCGCCTGATGACAACGATAGCACAGGGCGGCATGCTAGCACCTCGGCTAAGGGTGGCGGAGAGTGTGGGGGAGTTCCCGAAAATACCTGCCGCTGTCATCATCCATAATCAAAAAAATTTCATGCCTGCATACAAAAGAGCCGACACACACTCGGTCCTGAAGGGACCCTTACGTCACTTACCTACTTACTGTGGAAGGCGCAGATGTTCTGCCTTCATGGCCTTGCCCCATCCTCCCTATGACTCTGCTCGGCACTATCTGCAAAGTCCCTTTGGCTGACCTGTGGAAGAAATTAGAGCGGACCTATGCGACCCCGAATTGAAAAGGCTCCAGGATGTGAAGGAAGAAAGAAAATATTCAATCCATATTTACGTTATAATGATCAAAATAGGCTCATATATAAACATTGTTATCAACCTACAAATAGATACATTCTCTATTATTAATTCAATTCCATAAGTACATACTTTGGGTTACTAAAGTGATCGTCCACAGAGTACTTGATTATTTCTTTTCTAAATTCACAAAAATTTTCTGACCTTATGTACATAGTAGATTTTATGGACACAACCTTTTATGCACTGTATGGCTTACTACGCTCAATGATATATATCCCGAGGTATTAATAGTATATAATATATAAATAATGTTTCCTTTTCTTTTCAGTTATGGCTTACTTTTCGTTTTGTATATGAAATGGTATTGATATATGTACGCGAGCCATCTCAAAGGAGATGCGCGGGTTTTCGATGGTTGTTCTTTCTTTATATAATAATATTTATACCTGCATTGCCGAAAATAAATGTTTTTTTAAAAGCTTTACTGCCGTTTTTCTTTCTTTTTTTTTTTTTTTTTGTTATAATTCAAAGTATTATGAGAAGAATTTATTACTACACCTGAACGTTGCGACAAACCCCGAATAGAAAAATAAAAGAATACTTTAACTGACTGCTTCAGTCGTTACATAATTCTAAATCATTGTTTATGATGCATTGATTTCTTACATGTCTATTTACTACAGACACTATATCCAAGTCACATTTTTAAAAAAAGATCCTAACGACAAAAATTCAATGGCACTACACATTGAACTTGACTTTTCGTGGCGCTGATAAGTTTGAATAGAAATAATAAAACAGTCTTCAGAAGGTACTCTTAAAGGCGTGACTAGGAAGGACACCTTTACGGAACAAGCGCATTTTAGGTCTCCCGAAAGTTGGAGAATTCGAATGCTTAAGATACGGGCTTATATCCTACAATAATCATAGTATTTGACACTTAATCCATAAATACTTTCCTCTGACAGCCTTACTTGGCGATAATTTCGAGATCGAGGATTGTTAGTGCACTTGTCGGTCATATCTACTAGGCACATGCATATCTTACAGTTCAAAACTATGCTCCTAAATCTAATTAACAAAATCAAGTCAGGATTCCAAATTACATAAGTAGCTAGGCGTACCCATGAAGTTAGACGTATATGTATGTAATTATAAGTTTAAGTTCAAGATATATATATATAAAACGCACAAAACTTGACCATATCAAAAAGGTTCTGCAATGCTATACGTATATGTATGTACTTATAATCTTAAGTTTAAGATAGATATATATAAAACGTGCAAAAATTAACTAACCATATCAAAAAGGTTCTGCAATGCTATACGTATATGTATGTACTTATAATCTTAAGTTTAAGATAGATATATATAAAACGTGCAAAAATTAACTAACCATATCAAAAAGGTTCTGCAGTGCAAGTCACTGCCGGAACCGAAGTGTAATACATATGTATGTTAAAAACCAAAGTGTAATATTTCAAAATTACTCACATGTGAATCCTCGGCACGATGAAGCGCTTCAGCATTGCCTCCTGGATAAGAATTAACTGGAATTTTAATAATTTGATTACCCTGCTCTATCGCCAGAACACTTTTTGGGGGATGGTACTAGGGTTATGTCGCTTGTTATATGAAAAATTTTTTTCCTTATACTAAAACATATTTCTCGGTGATCAGATGGATCCTGGTGAAGTTAATATTGTTTCAATAAAATTTTCCCCGCTTTTTCTGCGTGCCGTAGGAATGAATCTCCTGCTGCGCGGGTTGAAGGTTAGCTCGAGTTCGGGGGCCTCCAATATGGGAGGAATGTGCCCTCCTACTTCTTTTCCCTCTTTTAGAAAATGTAAATGCACCAGGTCCGGTACCAAGCTCAAAACTTATCAAATTAGAACTTGCCCAGCAAGTGGAAATAATATGCCTTATTATGAAAATATCCCTCAAACATTTGCTTTTCATACGTCTCTCTAATAAGAGATATTATTTAACACAAAACGAAATATAAATTAGTTCTTTTAACTACCTTTTCGAGGTTTTTCCTGACGTACGCCACACCAGATTCGAATTCCAACAGATCCTTTTTCTTATTTCATAAATGGGGCTCCGGAGGGAGACGCCAAGTTTTATGGGGTGCCGTTGGCGGATTAATCTTTGGTTACTGTGCGAATAATGTACCAGGTGGGGATGTAAATTTATTAATAACTATAAGTATTCTTCGAACTTACGTGAGGGTTTTTTTTTTCTTCGTCGGATTGCGGCGAGAAATATTTGATCTTGCGGGATTTTAATCTTAACGACCTTACTTTCCTGCTAGCAAACTATGACAGACCGATATCGATGGTCTTCTTCTTCTTTCTGTCACTGAACATGACACCGAGCTTGAGAAAGCATTTCTCTCGGTCGGGGCGTGTTTTGGTTTCATGCTGTAGTCGACAACAAGCCGGGCATACACGCTTCAGTCCGTGGTGACATATTGCTATATGCAATATGCTACGACCATAACAGCACAAAGGTTGGTCGCGAACATAATTAAGACCAAACTCACAGGTAAAGCTCAAACAATCTTAAATATTAATTGTAATGCTTATAAGTGGGACGAGATTAGAAAAATATCAATATCCAATTTCGGTGAAAGAAAAAGCTCGTATCAGTTATTAGATGAGTTAAGAGCCACCACCTTTGATAGCAACGCAGTAAATTTTTATAATAAAATTCAAAATAAGTTACAAAAAACAAATGTAAAAAGTGAACTAGACGGTGACACAGAAATAATAAATACAGCCAAAAGAGTAGCTTTAGAAATATTTAAAAGCAAAATCATTGAACCAATTAAAAGTGTGTTATATAGTAGAAATCCTAGCTCTCTAGAAGATGCATTGCAAATACTTTCTGAAGGACATTATCTAGATTATAATATACAAAACAATACAAATTTCAATAGAAACAACAATTATACTCGTAATAATTATCAAAATAATTTAAATAAACATAATACTTGTAGTCAAGGCAATTATTAAACTAACTATAATAGATATAATAATTATAATAGGGATATTTACGAAAGTAATAATAGTGGTAATTACAGATCTAGAATTCCAAACAACCCAATTTCCAATCTCAATTCTCCTAGAAATGCACAGTATTATCAAAACAATTCTAACAATTTTAATAATTATCAGAATAATAATTCAGTCCAGTCAAGGATAAGAAGATTCGGAAGACCAGAACCCATGGAAATAGATAGTTCTAAACAAATTTCTCACTTGAACAGAAACCAAAATTTTCATATACAAGCCTCGGAAAACCATATAAAATACCATATATTCGAATAATGTCGTATGGCACTCCTTTTAGATTTATGATTGATACAGGCGCCTCTCTTAGTGTAATAAGACCAGGCATTTGCGACCCAAAGCTAAGAATCTATAAAGACCCAATAGAAATAAGTACATTAAATTCAAAATTTCGTGTAAAACATATAGTCAGAATTAAACCATTCGTGGAATTTGGCACGAAAAATAGTGACCAAAAATTCGAATTTATAGAGAAAGTATTTTCGGAATTTTTTCACGGACTTATTGGAAACGATATATTATCAATGTATGATACTAAAATTGACTATACATCAAAAACACTAACAATAGATGGAAAAGAAATAAGCCTTTTCTTCGGTGAAGAAGAAGAAAAAGAAGTGGACAGTTATCCAAATAAAGAAGGCGAATGAATCGCATTTAATCAAGAAAGAATTCCATCAGATAATATTATAGAAGAAATAAGAACACAACATTTAAACAGTGAAGAAAGAGAAAAATTATTACAATTAGTAAGTATGTACAAGAAAATATTCTACCAAGAAGGAATGGATCTAACATTTACGTGTACAATAAAACACGAAATTAAAACAAAAAACAATGACCCAATTTATACAAAAACATACCGATATCCGGAAATTCACAAGCAGGAAGTGGAAAGACAGATAAACGAGATGCTACAACAAGGAATCATAAGGAAAAGCAATTCGTCCTATACATCACCTATATGGGTAGTACAAAAAAAAATAGACGCATCAAATAAAAAGAAGTGGAGAATAGTAGTGGACTACAGGAAGCTAAATGAAATCACAATTGATGATAAATTTCCCATTCCAAACATCGACGACATTTTAGAAAAATTAGGAAGATCAATGTATTTCACAACTCTGGACTTAGCAAAAGGATTCCACCAGATAGAAATAGACGGAAAAGATGTTCACAAAACGGCATTTTCAACAAATCTGGGTCACTACGAGTTCGTCAGGATGCCATTCGGATTAAAGAACGCTCCTGCAACATTTCAAAGAATGATGAATGAAATTTGAAAAGATTATATAGGCAAAATTTGTTTTGCATACTTAGACGATGTAATAATATTTAGCACCACGTTAGAAGAACACCTAGATTCATTAAATAAAATCTTTAGAAAGTTAAAAGAAGCAAATCTAAAAATACAATTAGACAAATGCGAATTCATGAAAAGGGAAACGGAATTTCTTGGCCATATCGTTACAACAGAAGGTATCAAACCTAACCCAAAAAAGATAGAGGCGATAAAAAACTTCAAAATCCCAAAAACACAAAAAGAAATCAAACAATTCCTAGGCCTTGTAGGTTACTACAGAAAATTTATTAAAGACTTCGCAAAAATTGCAAAACCAATGACATCAAAACTAAAGAAGAAGGAAGGAAAAATAAAGTTAGAAGATGTCGAATATAAAGAAAGCTTTGATAAACTCAAACTATTGATTATAACTGAACCAATCCTAAGATACCCCGACTTTAATAAAAAATTCACTGTAACAACTGATGCATCAAATTATGCAATAGGCGCAGTATTGTCACAGGATAGCCATCCAATATGCTACGCAAGTAGAACTCTGAACGAGCATGACACGAAATACTCTACAATAGAGAAAGAGCTTCTGGCTATCATATGGGCATTAAAATATTTCAGGCCATACATATATGGATACAGATTCGTAATAAGAACCGACCATAAGCCACTGACATGGATTGCAAACCTGAAAGAGCCAAACCCAAAACTTCAAAGATGGTAAATACAACTCGAGGAATATAATTACGAGATAGAATACATCAAAGGAAAAGATAATGTAGTTGCAGATCAACTATCTAGACCAGTAATAAACATGAACGAAGAAATTAGGGCAGATTCTGTTCAAGGAACATGTCACAGCGCAGATGAAGATAATTCCCAATACATAGCAATTAGTGAAAAACCCTTAAATTTATTTAGAAATTGTTATGGAAGTATGTTGAGAGTGAATGGTCAGGACGTGAAGTCCAAACTGCCAGCCTAAGCTGACAGATCACTCGATGACAGCGATAGCACAGGGCGGCATGCTAGCACCTCGGCTAAGGGTGGCGGAGAGTGTGGGGAGGTTCCCGAAAATACCTGCCGCTGTCACCACCCATAATCAAAAAAAAATCTTCATGCCTACTTGAACGAGCCAGCACACACTCGGTCCTGAAGGGACCCTTACGTCACTTACCTATGCTCCATTGAAGGCGCAGATGGCATGCCTTCCTGCCAAGCCCCATCCTCCCATCGACTTTGGGTGGCACAATCGTCCAAAGTCCCTTTGTTGACCTGTAGAAAGAAAGAGACTAGGCAAGCCTAGACGACCCCGATCTCTTTGCGACAGAGGGCTCCGGGATGTGAAGGAAAAGTAAAAACCCAGCCAATCATGTTTACGTTATAATCGCAAGTGTTTCCTTCTTACAAAAATGCTATTGCTTCCTATAATTAGTTTAATTTTAAATCGCCGCAACGTTCATGGCAAGACTAGTAGCATATGTTTAATTTTGCTTTTCACATTAAAACAAATAGAGCTAAGATTAATGAACTTCCTAGGGTAATAATAGAGTAAAGATAAATATCATTTAAAGAAAATAATTCCATATAAAAATATCTCGATCTTGCCCTGCAGCCATAATCCATAAATTTCGGCTTTTAATTTCAGACTAACTTATCGTAAGAAATGTTTCAAAATGTATGTACATAAATGTTTGAATGATAATGCATTTTTTCTTCTTATCTACCCTTAACTAAACGAGAGAAATTAAATATTAAAATTCTTTTATATAAATGTTTATGCCAGTTTCATAGTCTCAAAAATATGCCGCATTATGAGGTGATAATCTAACATATACGTACGATGCGAGACGGAAAATGAATGAGAATATATTGTTAGCTGTTAAAAGATTCGAAGTAATTAAAAGATTCGAAGTAAGTAAAGAAGAAGTAACTTGTGCGCACAAATCCCCAACCTTATCTTGCTTTGTGTGTAGAATCACTCTTAAATATTAAAATTTAGTTAATTTTAATTGAGTGTAAGATGACATAACTTGGAGGTAAGTATCTAATTTTAACAAGAACGTATGAACGTATTTCATGTGAGCATTACTGTATTCAATAATTCAAGATAATACCTAATAGGCCGATATAAATGAAGAAAAATCTTTAAAGCTTTTCATTATTCTCTCGATTTTGAGACAATGAATGCATGTATGTATATTTATCTTTATAATAACAGGTGCAGCCTGTGTACGCAGAGTGATAATTTGAACTCCCGAAAATGCTATTTGTATATTTGCTATGATTTACCAAAAGAAACTCTTAAGCTATATTTATTTAAAATGATCTTTGCTGCACATTTAATATTTGGTTCCGTGCTTTTGTGCTTTTTTACTTTATTATTTTATTATTAAATTACTTGCTAATGGTACTTAGCTGTATGACCGCTGCAATTTACCCTTCTGTAAAGAGATGTTCTGGAGTTCCATTACTATTTCGGCGTTTACTTCCTAACATTTTTGGTTGCTTGTTCTAGAGATTCTTGGTAGAAGAGATTATTTGATTCTCCAGGTAGAGATTCTTTTGCTTTATCTACATGCTATGTCCGAGTACTATTTTAAATGCTGATTTTGCTCCCAGTTTTATTTGTTGCAGCTGTTGCTGGTGAATATACTGTACTAAATGGTGTAGAATCATGGACGAATCTTGAACAAGCAATCCAGTTCGCACTGCCAACTCTTCGAGCGGTAGATACTTATACTTGAATCGTCATAAAACAGGCATCCATGAGTTCAACAGGGTTTTGCCTGAAATTGTGTTAGTGGTGTAACAATTCGCCCAGATGGCCGATGTACTTACAGTGTACTTACTGTCGGGATATTTTGGAACATGTCGCTGGAAGTGTACGAAAAATTTTCTCCTGGTGATGAGGAGAATATTTTTACGAATTAATAATAGGTTCTTGCAGGGTTAATGATTGTTTCGGACTTACATGTGGGATGGATTTCCACCGATGCCGTTGAAATTTTACGATCTGGCTGTCTTCACTTTTCACGTCCTTTCACTTTCACGTTTTTGACAAGACAAAACGATTGTCTTCTTCTTACTTGTCTTCAACGACATGTCACTTGAGCTTCAGTAAAGCACTACTCCCAGTCAAGGTGCGTTCGCTTTCCGCTATGGACAGCAGCCGACATACACGCTACAGTACGTGTAGCATATTGCTATATACAATACGCTACGACCATAACAGGGCAGAGTGGTCTGCGCCACCCATGGTTCAGACAACGCTGAAAAATGGTCGACTGAGCTAGCCGGTCTTAAACATAGGCCTCATCACTGCGGGCGCTCAATGTGTGTCTCGACCCACGACCCGATGCTTTCCTCATTCTCAGACTCCACTTCTGATGACGCATCGAGGACACATCCCTGAAGTCTCGTCAGTCGTTGATCAGACTTCGACATCCTTCTCCGTGTGGGAAGCCAAAGGTACATCGACAGGCTGGTAACCCAAAAAATCCGGCCGGTCGATGCCTCTATGCCTTTCCTCACCGAGATGCTGAGGAAGCCCTGCGATCAGCAACCCAAAGAACTGATAGCCAAGCCTTCCCGGCGCAACATCTCGCTCCGATCTCCGACCGGCGATTGTTCAGGGGTGTGTCTCCCAGGCGTCGTCGAAGTAGTGACATGTTGACAGCCGAATATGGGAATGGATTCCAACAGGTATATCACCCACCATTGACGGGGCAATAGGAGGGCTGCGTGATATCCTATAGTTTACCAGTTAAGCTGGCTGGATGCCTTCTTAGGGCTACCAGGAATAGATCTAGTACTACTATGTCTGACGATTAACGAAATGTTGCAGCTGGACAGACAAGGAAAAATTTTCCTCCTAATGAGGCCAATCCGGAAGGGACTATAAAAGGTTATCTACTCATAAGCGGTAGGGGTGCTATGATGAGATTGACTTTCAACAGGTATATCACCCACCATTGACGGGGCAATAGGAGGGCTTCGCGATATCCTATAGTTTACCAGTTAAGCTGGCTGGATGCCTTCTTAGGGCTACCAGGAATAAACGACAATAAGTATCGACGATGTTTTCATAATGATGATCACTGCTTGATGTCTTTAGCGTGATAGACACCTAACAGTTTTCCCCGCAGATCCTCAAGCTCGTATAGGGAATTTCGTTTCTTGGCTCTGACTCGACATTTGACAAATTTCGGTCCCAGTTTTGCACTGGTCTGCTGCTGGAAATTGCTTTGGGCAAAATTCCGTCTAAACACCTCTTGACCAACTTTGAACTCGACAGGTTTCGCCCTGAGATTGTAGGCTCGTGAACCCTGCTCGAATGCGTGTTGTAAGTTTTCCTGCACTCTCGCACGGATCAATCTCATTTTGTCTTCTGCGTCCACTCTCAATGGCTCATTAAGAGTTCCAAGGCTCCTCACGATGGGATAGGAGCTGCCATGTTCAATCATTTGTTGACCGAAGAGTGTTCGATAGAGAGAGAAACCAGTAGCTTGATGTAAAGAGCTCCTGAGGGAACTAGCTACATGGCTTAGTTTCTCATCCCATCTCGTGTGTTCCTTCTTGATATATGCTCTAATCCCCGACAATAGAGACCTATTTACTCGCTCTGAGGCGTTTGCTTGGGGCGAGTGAACTGCCGTTCGCATGTGCTTCACCCCATATTTTTCCAGTAATCTGGTGAACTGAGTCGAGCAAAACTGGACTCCATTGCCCGAGACGATCATTTCCGAGACTCCGAACACGTGAAACACTTCAGTCTCAATGAATTGGCATACATTGAGCGTAGACGCTTTTCTCATAGGTTTGAGAAGTGGAAATTTAGAAAAGTGGTCAAGAACTATTAAGATGCAGGCGTTTCCTCTTACTGACCTAGGATATGGACCTAGAAAATCAATGTACAGCTTTTGCCATGGTCGTTCTGTCTCAGACTGGACTCTTATAGATGGTCGTAAAATAGTATTAGGAGCCTTCGTTTCTTTACACACGTCACAGGCGCCTACGTAGTTTCTGACATCAACTGTCATTCGTGGCCAGTACAGATGTCTTCGCAGACGTTCCAGGGTTTTGCCTATGCCTCCGTGTGAAGCTAGTGGCGGATCATGAGCCCTTGAAATGACGTCGTTAACAAGCCCTCGTGGAATCCAAAGCCTCCAAGCTTCTTCTTCCTGAATAGGATCGCCTGTTCTCGGAGCAGTCCGGATATAAACGAAGTCATCCCTGAGTTGAAATATGGCGAACTAAGGTCAACTTCCGGGCCAGGATCTTCGTTGGTGTTCAGGCTGTCACAATGAATGCGTGACAGCGCATCAGGGACGACGTTCAGGCTTCCTTTCCTGTGCTCAATAGTGAAGTCGAAGCCCTGAAGCTTCAGACTCCATCGAGCAAGTCT
The DNA here is from genome assembly GCA_963924295.1 of Dioctria rufipes. Lineage (NCBI taxonomy): Eukaryota > Metazoa > Arthropoda > Insecta > Diptera > Asilidae > Dioctria > Dioctria rufipes. The sequence goes on from OZ002740.1 coordinate 181,923,857, forward strand.
ACCACTGAGGTCCTTTTGAGACATCAGCCATTTCAAGCTCGCATGATCAGTCACTATCTTAAACTTCATAAGTTCGATGAAGGGCCGGAACTTCTGCACGCTCAAGAGTGCAGCCAAGCATTCTTGCTCGGTGACGGTGTAATTTCTCTGTGCTGAGTTCAACTTTTTCGAGACGTAGGCTATTGGCTTCTCGTGGCCATCGTCATCTAGTTGAAGCAGCACTCCTCCAATACCTAGTTGGCTCGCATCGCACTGGATAACGAACGGTTTGGTGAAGTCTGGACTCACTAGCAACGGAGCAGAAGTAAGTTTCTTCTTTAAAAGATCAAGAGACGTCTGGGCTTCAAGTGTCCATTTGAACTGACTCGGGTTTTTCAAAGTGTCTGTAATGGAGGCAGCCACATCAGCATAGTTCGGGATGAACCGTCTATACCATCCCGCCATACCTAGTAGGCGTCGGGCTTGCCGAACAGTTTTAGGTGACGGATAGTCAACTATGGCTGAAATTTTGTCAGGGTCAGTTTTCATACCTCCTTTTCCGACAATGAATCCCAAGTATTTAGTCTCTTTGATACAAAACTTACTCTTCTCGACGTTGATAGTGAGGCCAGCTTTCCTCAAACAATCCGCTACACGGGCTAGCAGCGTGAGATGAGTATCGAAGTCTGAAGACAGAATTAATAAATCGTCTAGATAGACGAGAACGTTCTCACGAAGATCGAAAGGAATGACTTTATCCATGAGGCGACACATAGTTTGTGGAGCGTTACATAGGCCGAATGGCATCACCGTGTACTGATAGAGAGGATGACCAGGTACTGTGAAAGCGGTCTTCTCTCTGGAATCAGCGTCCAGTGGGATCTGCCAGAATGCGTCTTTCAGGTCCAGGCTCGTTATGTAATTTGCCGGAGGAAGTCGACTAAGAAGTGCGTCTATCTGCGGTAGCGGATAGGCATCCTTCTTCGTGACAGAGTTGACCTTCCTGGCGTCAAAACAAAGCCGGACCTTTCCAGGCTTCCTTACCAGAACAACTGGAGAGCTCCAAGGACTCTGACTCTCCTCTATCACACCCAGCGATAGCATTCGCTCTAATTCGGCGTCCATCAAACTTTGCACTGCCGGCGAAACCGGATAAAAGCGCTGTTTTATCGGGGCAGCGTCATTCGTTTCAATCTTGTGAGTGACCAGTGAGGTTTTCCCAAGGCCTAAAGAGGCGAAAGAGGGGAAAAGCTGTTTTGTGGCTTCTAAGCGTTGCTGATTGAAACTAGAAAGGATGTGGCAGTCGGTGTCAGGGGTAGCTATCCCACTTGGATTCACTTCTGCGACTATACCCAGGACATCTGGAGCCAACCCAAATAGACGCCAGAAGTCTATTCCCAGATATAGTGCCTGTGTGAGCCCAGGAACCACGTAAAAACGCACGTTTTGGGTCTTACCACGGAAAGTGACGTCCAAGCTCACATGACCATGAACAGTCGTCATGGCACCATTAGCTACTTGGACCTGTGTCCGATACTTCTTCCATTCGACATCTGCTTCCGCAAGCTTCCCTAGAGCTCCCTGGCCTAGAATACTGACAGTGGCACCACTATCAAGTAATCCATTCTCAGTTCGCCCGAGCAGCTTTACTTCGGCGTACGGTCGAATGTCGTCTGGCATCGACACGGAAATCTGTGCCAATTTTTTCCTTTCTTGTTTCATTCGTGGACAGTATTCCCGCCAACGAACAGTTGATCGTTTCTTTTTCGGTCTCATATCCAAGTCAGTAAACATGATGTCAGCTAACTCCGCCACCGAGGAGAAAATTCGGTCTCTTGCTGCTCTATATCTCTGCAGACGCGTATGATACGGCGTCAGCGGATGTAAAACTGGCTCACGCCCACTCGTCATATCAGAGCTTGGTGGCCGTTTTAAAACAGAAATGACAAGAGGCCAAATCTCCTGCTCAGTAACCTTGTCAGCTAAAGGTGCTGTCGGTGTTATCGGGACATCGAAAATTAAAGACTTTTCCAAAGAAGTATCTAATAGTTTCGTGGGCTCCCCAGAAGTGGAAATGGGAGCTTGAAGGTCTGCGGAGAAATCTATTAAGTTCTCCGCCTCTGCCAATGAAGTAATCGTACAATCCGAAGTTTTTCTGATATCACCAGAGTCACTGAATGATATCAGAGTACATAATAGGGAGTTATCATGAGTGTCTGCTACTGGAGCGGACTTTCCTCCTTGTTCAGAGCTTGAACTGGAGAGTTCGTTGCTTGCGACGTTGACGCTGGTCGGAAAAAGGTGGTGGTATTCCCGACCCGTATCTCGTTTTTCTGTCTGCAGTAGCGGCAATCGTGCTTGAAAACATTCTTGCGCCCGCATCCATAGTAGAACACAATTTGTCTCTCTTGTCTACAATCTTGATAAAAGTGACCGGACTGATCACAGTTCCAGCATGTGATAGGGTTTTTTGCCGAAATACTAGCTATATCCCCTAGGCTGTTGTCATTGCCTGTCGCTAATGCCAGTTCAGGGTCTAAAGTTGGAAAATGGTCGACTTCGTGCACCCGTTGGTTCCGGTAAAGGTTCCAGCCGCCAGCTGTCGCAATGCGTGTCTGCATAGCTTGGATACGCGTGACCAGCGATCTCAGCTGTCCTATCGTATCAGTAGGATGCAGACAGATTTTTTCCTGAATCTCCGGCAAGAGATTCGATTTGACAATCTCCAGAAATTCTTGGTCTGGCATAGCATTCTGTAGCTGATCGCGCAGCAACCCCAAATGGTGGTGGTACATTGCGAACAGTTCACCAGGCTTTTGTTTTCTAGACATCAGTTGGAATCTAGTCTTCAGATCATCTTTAGGCGTCCCCCATTCGTTATACAATCCCATCTTGATGACGTCCCAAGTTGGAAATGGATTTTGACGTAGTACCGACCAATACCAGTCCTTCGCTGGTCCTGTCAGTAGTGTAAGCATATTTCTTACTAACAACCCAAAATCCCCTTCTAGAGCGGAGTGCATAAGCGCTTCGACTCTGAAGATGAATTCGTCAACTGATAGTTCTGCGTTATTCCCATTATAGGTCAGGTTCCATCTCCTTATTGGACTGCCTGATCGTCGGTATCCTACATTAGCAGGAACACGCATAGGTGGTGGAGGGGGTTGAGGTGGTTGAGGTGGTATAAAGTTCGGTCTGGACTGATTTGTAGGCTGACCAAAAGGTTGACCAAAAGGTGGTGATGGTCTTGGAAATGATTGCCTTCCCCTATTGGGGAAGTCGTTTGACGGCCTCTGGTTACTCCTGGACGAACTAGGTCTCGCAGAGCCTACTGGCGGCACTGCTGCTGCTACTTGTTGTCTGATATCGTTTCCTAACTCAGACCGCAAAACATTTAAACCCTGCTGGAGACCTCGGTTTATTAGGTCTTCCATTTTTATGATCAAGCCTGCTATCACCGCATCCGTAGCAGCTGAGGTGTTGTGGTCTTGAGCTGTGCGCGCTGGAATATCACGTCGAGGACTCGGGTTTACAAAAGTCCTTGAATGTAAGTCAGGCATTCCTGGAGACAAGGATCGTCGATTCGAAGGTGGTAAGTCAAAGTTAGGCAAATCAAAGGTTGGCAATGAGTCGCGCCTTGTCGATTTCGCGGGCTTCACCTTCTTCGGTCTCTTTGGGATTGCACCAGAATATTCACTGAAGTCCTGTTGCGTAATGTGACGTCGGCAGTTAGGACAACTAGAATGTTCACCTATCCAATGCTGCAGGCATGCCTGGTGGAAAATATGCTCGCATACAGTCATGACCGGCTTCCGATCTACTGACCAGCTTGCGTCCCGGCAGATAGAACATGGTTCAGGCAGCATTGTCATACCGTTTGCCGCTGGAGGTGGTGTCCTCACTGTAGCCATAATGAATGTAGACGTAAGTCAGGTAAAAATTGTCAAATCCGGGTTTAGGATAGTGATCCCAAAAAAAATTCTCGAAGTTTGCACGTTTGGAAGAGACACGCTCTTCACAATGTGATGATGGCTAAATACTACTTTAAAGTCGAACGCTTTGGGCGAGATACTCAAATTCAGACAAAAGTTTTCCCAAACGTTCGAAGAAATTGAAAAAAAATTTAGAAAAACAAGGATTCGAAAAGTTAATTAAGGCTTCTCAAATCGAGATAGTGTAAAGAATGAATTCCAAGACAAAAAACCAATGTCGGGAAGCGTTAACAGCCTCGTCGAATAAAAATCTTCAAAAAAAATTCTGAAAATTACGAAGGATCTAAAAAGATCACGAAAACAATTCAAGCGTTTCAAAAAAAATTCTTTAACAAAGATCATCCAATTTCTCCCTCACCTCCCGAAGCTAACTCCCACATAAGAGGTTAGGTCGCTCTCTCTCTTCCAAGGTCAAAAACAGGATACAGGCAAGTGACGTGAGTGGTGCATGAAGGATTTGGTTGCGTTCTCACAGCACTCTGGGAAAAGTCAAGTTGGAGGTGTCAAAGGCTGAGAATGCTACTAGAGATTCTTCAGCCAGGCAGTTAGCAGTATGCCAACTCCTGATTACTGAAGATCTCCAGCATCACTCCCACCCTCAGAGAACTCTTCCTCTCCTCTTCACCGGATCCTCATGTCCAGATAGCTCGCCAGCTGGGCAGAGTCATGGATCTGGTCAACTAATTAGCTGAAAGCCAAAAAGTCGTCTCACAGACTCATAACTCTGTCCAGCCAGTTGGCCAACAGAACAATTGTCCGCGAGAACACAATCCAAAAAAAATTTGTGAGGCCACCTACCATTTCCATGGCAGAAGGCCAGCGGGAAAGATCAATTTTAAAAAAATCACCAAAATTCAAAAAATTCAACAACTGTTCAGGCTTGAGGCTTGACCGAAGTCAAACCTAAAGTCGAACTTCAACTTTCAAAAAATTTTCATTAAATTCAAAAAACGTTACTTTACTTTAATCAAAAAAATTCAAAATATCAAAGACTTCCAATAAAACTTTCAAAATATTACGTTACTTTACAAAAAAAAATTTTCAACAAAACCAATTAGACTCAGGTCCACCTATAACTTCTACTGGATGTGAGACTTGAGGTCAATCAACTAGCAGACACCAGATGATCATCTCTCTCAAAGTGTCAGTCCCCAGTAAAATTTATATTTAGACCACCGAAGTCTAACTGAGGTGGCCCCACGTTGGGCGCCATTTTGTTATGGAAGTATGTTGAGAGTGAATGGTTAGGACGTGAAGTCCAAACTGCCAGCCTAAGCTGACAGATCACTCGATGACAGCGATAGCACAGGGCGGCATGCTAGCACCTCGGCTAAGGGTGGCGGAGAGTGTGGGGAGGTTCCCGAAAATACCTGCCGCTGTCACCACCCATAATCAAAAAAAAATCTTCATGCCTACTTGAACGAGCCAGCACACACTCGGTCCTGAAGGGACCCTTACGTCACTTACCTATGCTCCATTGAAGGCGCAGATGGCATGCCTTCCTGCCAAGCCCCATCCTCCCATCGACTTTGGGTGGCACAATCGTCCAAAGTCCCTTTGTTGACCTGTAGAAAGAAAGAGACTAGGCAAGCCTAGACGACCCCGATCTCATTGCGACAGAGGGCTCCGGGATGTGAAGGAAAAGTAAAAACTCAGCCAATCATGTTTACGTTATAATCGCAAGTGTTTCCTTCTTACAAAAATGCTATTGCTTCCTATAATTAGTTTAATTTTAAATCGCCGCAACGTTCATGCTAAGATTAATGAACTTCCTAGGGTAATAATAGAGTAAAGATAAATATCATTTAAAGAAAATAATTCCATATAAAAATATCTCGATCTTGCCCTGCAGCCATAATCCATAAATTTCGGCTTTTAATTTCAGACTAACTTATCGTAAGAAATGTTTCAAAATGTATGTACATAAATGTTTGAATGATAATGCATTTTTTTCTTCTTATCTACCCTTAACTAAACGAGAGAAATTAAATATTAAAATTCTTTTATATAAATGTTTATGCCAGTTTCATAGTCTCAAAAATATGCCGCATTATGAGGTGATAATCTAACATATACGTACGATGCGAGACGGAAAATAAATGAGAATATATTGTTAGCTGTTAAAAGATTCGAAGTAATTAAAAGATTCGAAGTAAGTAAAGAAGAAGTAACTTGTGCGCACAAATCCCCAACCTTATCTTGCTTTGTGTGTAGAATCACTCTTAAATATTAAAATTTAGTTAATTTTAATTGAGTGTAAGATGACATAACTTGGAGGTAAGTATCTAATTTTAACAAGAACGTATGAACGTATTTCATGTGAGCATTACTGTATTCAATAATTCAAGATAATACCTAATAGGCCGATATAAATGAAGAAAAATCTTTAAAGCTTTTCATTATTCTCTCGATTTTGAGACAATGAATGCATGTATGTATATTTATCTTTATAATAACAGGTGCAGCCTGTGTACGCAGAGTGATAATTTGAACTCCCGAAAATGCTATTTAATATTTGGTTCCGTGCTTTTGTGCTTTTTTACTTTATTATTTTATTATTAAATTACTTGCTAATGGTACTTAGCTGTATTACCGCTGCAATTTACCCTTCTGTAAAGAGATGTTCTGGAGTTCCATTACTATTTCGGCGTTTACTTCCTAACATTTTTGGTTGCTTGTTCTAGAGATTCTTGGTAGAAGAGATTATTTGATTCTCCAGGTAGAGATTCTTTTGCTTTATCTACATGCTATGTCCGAGTACTATTTTAAATGCTGATTTTGCTCCCAGTTTTATTTGTTGCAGCTGTTGCTGGTGAATATACTGTACTAAATGGTGTAGAATCATGGACGAATCTTGAACAAGCAATCCAGTTCGCACTGCCAACTCTTCGAGCGGTAGATACTTATACTTGAATCGTCATAAAACAGGCATCCATGAGTTCAACAGGGTTTTGCCTGAAATTGTGTTAGTGGTGTAACAATTCGCCCAGATGGCCGATGTACTTACAGTGTACTTACTGTCGGGATATTTTGGAACATGTCGCTGGAAGTGTACGAAAAATTTTCTCCTGGTGATGAGGAGAATATTTTTACGAATTAATAATAGGTTCTTGCAGGGTTAATGATTGTTTCGGACTTACATGTGGGATGGATTTCCACCGATGCCGTTGAAATTTTACGATCTGGCTGTCTTCACTTTTCACGTCGTTTCACTTTCACGTTTTTGACAAGACAAAACGATTGTCTTCTTCTTACTTGTCTTCAACGACATGTCACTTGAGCTTGAGTAAAGCACTACTCCCAGTCAAGGTGCGTTCGCTTTCCGCTATGGACAGCAGCCGACATACACGCTACAGTACGTGTAGCATATTGCTATATACAATACGCTACGACTAGCATATTGCTATATACAATACGCTACGACCATAACAAAATCAAATAATAATACGAAAAGGTAAAGAAAATAATACAAAAATCAAAAAACATTTTGGTAGAACAAGGAAAACTTTTACTAGTTATAACCCTGACGAAAAATTTTGTTCTTATATATTAAAAAATCATACACCCAATAGAGGTATAGTAGCTGTATATATATCCGATGTAAAACTCTTTAGCAACTTTCAAAACGAATATTTAAAGTGGAAATCTACCCACAATCCGGTAAAGATTATCAAATGCTCTGTAGCGTATTCCCCTTACGCTACCCTTTTTAACTTTTTCGGCTTCTCTACCTTCTGTAGAGAAACCCCCATAATTTTCCCAGAGGTACCTAAAAAGGGGGTAAAATTTAAATATTCTTGAGAAGTAGCCCTATGCTACTTCTCCATATTACAAAATTCCTGGAAAAGTAAAAAATTTAAATATTCTTGAGAAGTAGCCCTATGCTACTTCTCCATATTAGAAAAAAACAAAAAAAATCCTGCAAAAGAAAATAACAACAAAAATATTCTTCTAAAAAGAAAAAGAAAAAAAAATCCTAAAATGTGCAAAAACGCGCACAAATTAAAATATTTCAAATAAAACTCACCGCTAGTCACAAACCTCGAGGAGACGAAAACGGCAATTCGCCTAGCTGTAAAGCATCACGCGATATCATCACGCTATGCATTACAGCAGGTCCGCCCGAAATTCCGAGAAAAGAGTTGAGCTCGAATGTACGCCAGCTGAGGCAAGCATTGGAGATTTTTTTTTTAAAGAAAGAAAAGAAAAAACGTTCGTCGGTCGGTCGGGAGGGATAGAGCACGGCTGGAATGTAGGGAGACTGCGCCGAGTTGAGGGCAGTTGAATTTGGGTTTTTCTGGCGTGCGGTACTCAAGATAAGTCGTGAACTCTTGATTGCTTGTGTTGCCTTCTTTTTTTTTTCGATTGGCATTTTTGGAAGTATCGAACAGTTTGCGGTCTAGATCTTTCCTGCGGAAAATATAGGGAAATTTTATTAATAATTAGTGAATTCCATATTATTGTGAAAAGTACTTACCTGGTTGGATTTTTACCTGTTAGTGAACATATTTCCTGCGGAAAATGTAAGGAAATTGCATTAATAATTAGAGAATTCGATATTATGGTGAAAAGTACTTACCTGGTTAGATTTTTACGTGTTAGTGAACTTATTTTCTGAGGAAAAACCTAAGGAAATTTTATGAATAATTAGTGAATTCCATATTATTGTGAAAAGCGCTTACCTGGCTGGATTTATACGTGTTAGTGAACATATTTCCTGCGGAAAATATACGGAAATTGTATTAATAATTAGAGAATTCCATATTAGTGTGAAAGGTACTTACCTGGTTAGATTTTTACGTGTTAGTGAACTTATTTTCTGCGGAAAAACCTAAGGAAATTTTATGAATAATTAGTGAATTCAATATTATTGTGAAAAGCGCTTACCTGGCTGGATTTATACGTATTAGTGAACATATTTCCTGCGGAAAATATAAGGAAATTGTATTAATAATTAGAGAATTCCATATTATTGTGAAAAGTACTTACCTGGTTGGATTTTTACCTGTTAGTGAACATATTTCCTGCGGAAAATGTAAGGAAATTGTATTAATAATTAGAGAATTCGATATTATGGTGAAAAGTACTTACCTGGTTAGATTTTTACGTGTTAGTGAACTTATTTTCTGCGGAAAATCTAAGGAAATTTTATGAATAATTAGTGAATTCCATATTATTGTGAAAAGCGCTTACCTGGCTGGATTTATACGTATCAGTGAACCTTTTCCTGTTGAAAATTTAAAGAAATCTTAGTATCATTCAGAAGGTTCTATATCTTTTAGTGCAAAGCGCTCACCTGATTTAATTAAAAGTGTCAGTGAACTTTCTTCCTGCTGGAAATATAAAGAAATTTTATTATTATTCAGAAGATTATATCTCTTTTGGTGCAAAGCGCTCACCTGATTTAATTAAACGTGTCAAACCTTTTCCTGTTGAAAATTTAAAGAAATCTTAGTATCATTCAGAAGATTCTATATCTTTTAGTGCAAAGCGCTCACCTGTTTTAATTAAAAGTGTCAGTGAACTTTCTTCCTGCTGGAAATATAAAGAAATTTTATTATTATTCAGAAGATTATATCTCTTTTGGTGCAAAGCGCTCACCTGATTTAATTAAAAGTGTCAGTGAACTTTTCCCTGCTGAAAATATAAGAAAATTTTATGATTAGTCAGAAGATTCCATATCCTGTTGCGTAAGGCGCCCACATGATTCCATGGAAAGTGTCAGTGAACATTTTTGTTTTCTCTTTTTCTCTTGCTGTAAATATAAAGAACTAAGACTCCAAGTTCTATGGTAGGAACTCGCTGTGGTCAAAAGAGGATACGCTAAAGCCTAATTCAGTTAAAAGCAATGATTAATAATCACCTTTTGAACGTTTACATTCTTGCGGGTGCTGAGTAGACAAACAGATTGTAGCGATAGGTACACAATGTAGAGAATAGTGTTAAATGTGATATAAGGAAAAAAAAAAAATAATAAAATAAATAAAAAAAAATAAATAAAAAAAAAAAATAAAAAAAAATAATAACAAAATAATAAAAAAAAAAAAGAGGCCAATGAGCCCAATCGACAGCTATAGTGATAATAACGGCAATCACGCAGTACAAAGGGTGCACCCTCAACATTTTCTACCCAGCCAGCGAGGGATTCACTTCAATAACCAGGATTCGACAAGGCGGCGCATGGTTAAGTAAGTCTAGAGTTTTTTTTCCTCCTACTGTCAGGTTACTCATTTAGGTTCACTTTGTTTTTTTTTTGTATACATTCAAGTCTTCTTTCCTTGCTAACTACGACCATAACTGTTCCCCAGTTTTCGTAAGTAGTCTCGTACTAACGATCTTTGTTTCATTGCTTTATGTCCTGGTTATCAGTGATGGTCATAGTTGAGTAAGCTCTAGTTAGAATATCCTCTTTAATATTAAGCCAGCTAGTAGGGAGTTTCCTAGCTTTATTATGTACAATAAGTAAGTAAGCTTCATATGTTTTAAAGATTAATTAAGTAAACAGTTGCAAAGGTGAGGGCTCAAAAGGTAATTAAAGAAGAAGAAAATCTAATAGAATGCGTATCCGTCTTTTGATGCATCCCTGAACCTGCTCCGCATGGGTTTTTTTCCTTTTCTCTCTTTCTTTCGTCGTTCGGCAAAATAATAGGTATACATGTGGTGCGTAAAGAGGAAATGATGGAGATGAGCGGCTAGGCCCTGTTTCATGAGGGGTGGAGGTTGGCAGCTTGCGTGGTGGGCAGCGTACCATGGCACACACACATTCTACACGTGGGGCTAAGCATATCAGTACGGCTTTGGAGGCTTAGCCAGGGTGGATGGGGACGATTGGGCCTAATATTACCCAAAGCTTGAGTCTCAGCATCATCAGAGACTCTCACTCGCTCTCTCCCTCTCTCATCGCTTCCTGCTCCGGCGTTGAACGTTCTCCGGGTGTTAATATCTAGGTCCTTCCATCTAGGATTCTAGGTTTCACCAGGAGGAGGAAACTTGCCTAGTTCTCAGTCCTTCCTTTTTTTTTGTCCGTCCGTCCGCAGTCTCACCTGCAATTTCGGTTTTCTTTTACTGTCCGTCCGTCTGTCTGGTCAACTATTCTGTCGATTATGCACAGTTCAACAAGCATTGAAGGGATGTGGGTGGCAAGAACCACCCCAAGCCGGCTGATCGCTAGCGGCATACTCGCTGTGCAGCCACCCACACATATCCTGGATATGATTTTGTAACCAAGAGGTGTCGGACGCGGTATGTGTCTACATTCAGGTACAAGTGGATGTAGGTAGATCTGTCGGCTGACAAGCTCTTCGTTACAGCTCATTTATATTATTAGATTACAATGATAAGAATGAACTTCACGAAATGATATGGAGAGAACACTACAGAAATAACCATAGAGGAATAGAAGAAGTATATGCAAATGTTAGAACGCGATATTATTATCCAAAGTTAAAAGACGAAATCACTAAATTAATAAATAATTGTCACATATGCAACATAGCAAAATATGACAGGAACCCACCTAAAGTACCATTTTTTAAATCCAAACTTCCCGAAGAACCGAACGAAATAATACATATGGATATATGGTTCAGACAAAAAAGTATCATGTACCTTACATTTATCGATAAATTTACAAAATTCGCACAAGCCGTACCCCTGAAATCAAGAAATTGGCCAGATATAAGAGTAGGTGTCAACCAATACTTCAACACAAACGGTAGACCGCAATTATTAATTACAGACAACGAAAGCTCATTTCAGTACCAACTTAAGGCATTTTTAGATAAAGAAAAAGTAGAACTACATTTAACAACAGCAAATATTAAAACAGGTAATTCAGACATCGAAAGATTTCATAACACCTTAAACGAGCATATAAGAATAATGATCGAGGAAAATAAGGTAAACCCAACAAAAGAAGTATGTGTACAGGAAGCAATTAAATACTACAATTATTCGATACACAGCACGACAAACAAAAGACCAATCGATTTTAAAAATGGAAAAATAAAACAAAGCGAATACGAGGAAATTAAGAAAAGATTAGAAGAAAAGCAAGAAAAAAGATTAAAATATCATAACAAAAATCGGAAAGAAGTAGAATATAATAAAGAATTAGTGAAAAATAAAGTTAGAAACAAGTTCGGACCACACTATAAAAAGAAAACAAGAAATAAAGTTCATAAACAACTACTGAAAAGATCAAAGAAATTTGAAACAAACAAAATCTCTTTACAGCAGCATTCATCATCCTCACCTTATGTTTACTTGGAGTCAAAGGACAAAGCATCGACATCCAAGAAATTCCAGTAGGAAATGGCTATACAATAATGAGACTAAAAGAAATCCCTATGATTAATGGTTTCTATAAAACGATACACGTAATAGATTTAAATAATTACTACAAAATGCTAAGTGTAATAGACAGCACAATAGAAGCTAAGTTATTCGATGAAAATAATAGAAATTTAAGAAATCATTTAAGAAATCAAATATATGAAAAATTAAGAACATTCGAACCACAAGAATCTGTCAGAGGAAGAAGAGGACACATAAATTTACACGGAAAAATTCTCAAATGGATAGGAGGTACAATGGACAACGACGATAGATTAGAAATTCAAAGACATTTTGAAAATATCGACATCAACCTAGAAACAATAGCAACAAATCTAAACAAACAAATTTCCATTAATACACAAATAAATGAAGAAATATTAGAATTAGCAAATAAAATCAATGATACACAAATCAAAACAGTACAAAAGATTAATAAACTAATAACAAAAACAAATTCTTTAGAAAGACAATTCTATGCATTCACGTACCAGCAAGAAGTGATAGAAAACCTTCAAACGATACTAAAATCATTAGAGAAAATAGAAGAAATTATTTTGTTGTCAAGATTAGAAATCCCTTCTAGGAACATCTTAACTTCCAGGGAAGTACAAGAATATAAAATAAACATTAAAAAGTTACAAAATCTAAGAATTTCCGTAGCACAAAAGGAAAAAATCATTTTTATAATACTCCAAATTCCAATTTTTACAGAGGATGCATACTACCTAACCTCAATAATCCCCATTCCAAATAAAAAGAAAACAAGAAATAAAGTTCATAAACAACTACTGAAAAGATCAAAGAAATTTGAAACAAACAAAATCTCTTTACAGCAGCATTCATCATCCTCACCTTATGTTTACTTGGAGTCAAAGGACAAAGCATCGACATCCAAGAAATTCCAGTAGGAAATGGCTATACACTAATGAGACTAAAAGAAATCCCTATGATTAATGGTTTCTATAAAACGATACACGTAATAGATTTAAATAATTACTACAAAATGCTAAGTGTAATAGACAGCACAATAGAAGCTAAGTTATTCGATGAAAATAATAGAAATTTAAGAAATCATTTAAGAAATCAAATATATGAAAAATTAAGAACATTCGAACCACAAGAATCTGTCAGAGGAAGAAGAGGACTCATAAATTTACACGGAAAAATTCTCAAATGGATAGGAGGTACAATGGACAACGACGATAGATTAGAAATTCAAAGACATTTTGAAAATATCGACATCAACCTAGAAACAATAGCAACAAATCTAAACAAACAAATTTCCATTAATACACAAATAAATGAAGAAATATTAGAATTAGCAAATAAAATCAAGGATACACAAATCAAAACAGTACAAAAGATTAATAAACTAATAACAAAAACAAATTCTTTAGAAAGACAATTCTATGCATTCACGTACCAGCAAGAAGTGAAAGAAAACCTTCAAACGATACTAAAATCATTAGAGAAAAGAGAAGAAATTATTTTGTTGTCAAGATTAGAAATCCCTTCTAGGAACATCTTAACTTCCAGGGAAGTACAAGAATATAAAATAAACATTAAAAAGTTACAAAATCTAAGAATTTCCGTAGCACAAAAGGAAAAAATCATTTTTATAATACTCCAAATTCCAATTTTTACAGAGGATGCATACTACCTAACCTCAATAATCCCCATTCAAAATAAAAACAATTTAGAATTAAAAACCGAATCCTGTGAAATTATAACTAATAAAAACCAAACGTTTATATATACAAAAAATAATATTAAAAACAAGTTAAGTTTAATAAAAAATGATTGTATTAGAGAGTTACTAAATACTCCCAAAAATTGCATAATGCAACCAAATAAAACAGAAGCGGTAGAACAGGTAACAGAAAATGTATTAGTAACTAAGAATTTAAGGATAACGAGAATAGAACATAACTGTAATGATCAAGACATAACAATAAAACAACATGACATAATAAAATTCAGCAATTGTGAAATTATTATAAATAATGTAAAATACAGAAACGATGTAAAATATGTCCAAAATGATGTTGTGTTGGCAAATATATTAAAAAATATTAGTTATAAGGAAGAAAAAATCTGACACTAGAATATGTGCACCATAAAAATTTAGAAAATATAGACGAAACAAAACTAGTTAAGTACAAGCACAATAATAAATTTCTTATACACATAGCATCAGACATAACAATAATAATAGTAATCATATTTATAGTGATAATTGTGTATTATAAAACAAAGAAAAATAGAACAAAAATTAATGTTACGATAAATCAAGATCACGAGGACGCGATCCAACTTAAGGAGGGGCGAGTTATATCAAAGAACGTTATCGCCACCAACAAAACACCAGACAACCCAATCTTCATGTAAGTCTGATGATGACTAACATATGCGATAAAATAAGAATCCAAGTAAAGTCCAAACAACATGTTTTGATTCACATAAACAAATATGTAAACTAAATAAGAATACGAATAGATAATAAGAATGCACATGAAGCCCTAAACAAATATTCAAAATTAATAAGAATACAAATAGATAATAAGAATACGAATATGTAATTAGTCAATCTCACATAAGATAAGAAACCATATAAAAATCGCTTGTAATCAATCAGAAGAAGAAGTTAAATTTTAAAAGTGAATGAATGAAGTTGTGTTAGAAGCAAGTGTCATTTCTTAAATAAAGAGTTTATTTTAAAACGTAAAGAAAAAGTTTTTAAGTGAATCTCGAACCCCCAACCCATAATTTCAGTTTAAACAATAATTATGTAATTGCTCTTGGTTGATTATTTTCATCTCCCGGTCTTCCTGGCTGCGCTTAATATATAGAAAGCCATTTCTCGTACGTGCAGAAAATATTTTTCCCAGTTTGCGGAGCTTGATAGCTTCCCGGAGGAGAAAAGAATAATGCGGCGATAGGCTATCGCTGATATAGACAAACGTTTCTGAGGAGAAACCATCCAACCTCGATAGTTGGAGAGTTTTTAATCTGCGGAAAGCTGACAAAAAAGCTTTTTGCTCTGCATGATAAGTTAAATGCACCACGATCGGAGCTCCGCTCCCCGACATCTGCGACGAAGGTAATTTTGCCTTAAGGCGAAAAGCATCAGCGTAAGGGGAGATCACATGTCCAATTACTGCAGCAATGTTTTTGACGATGCTAATCACATGCTCATTGGGTTGGTGTGGTATGCCCCGTATTATGACGTCGCTTAATCGCTGTACCCGCTGATGATCGTCGGCATGCTCACGTAGAATTTTTGCCGTCCCCTCCAGCTCTTTAATAGATGCTTCACAAACAACTATTCGACCGTTAAGAGCAGAGATGACATCATCGATTTTTGAAGAGAAACCTACTTCCAACTGATCGATCAATTTACTCATTTTATCAAATAAACGGGTCTCTATTGTCGTCGCCAATTTTTCTACTGCAGCATCTGAAACAGCTGCAGAGCCCGGACTATCCAAATGGCACTTACCGGCCTTACGCATGTCGATTGTAATACTCTCCTCAGAATTTGTAGTTGATGTAGATGGTAGCTTTTCCTTCCTTCCCCTCGTCGCCATTTGTGGACAACTAAAAGATCAGCTCACATACATCAATGCAAGTGCAGCACAACACAGTTAGCAATCTTCCGATTAATTTAAAAGAGATTTAAATGATCTTCTGCACTTATGCACTAGAGCTGTATAAAGTTTTATAAATAAACGACTGCAGCAATGATTAATGATTAAAACACCTGTTGAGCAGTTAAAATTTTTCACGTAATAAAACTACCGAAATGCCGATTTAAAGGTACTAATTACAGGAGCTGGACTGAAACACGTCTGTTATGTGATGTACGCTAGATCACACAGAAAGTACACCACGAAGCATACGTATCTATAACCACAACAAAAGAAATAGAAATTCCAAAATATTGCCCAACAACGATAAAAGCACCCATTAAACCGCTGCAGAGAAAACCGAGCTTGCAAGAAACATTGCGGAATAATCCAACAGAAGGTCCAAAGGCAATTACAATCGCGCAATACAAAGAAAGACAGCAATCAACAAAAAAGCACGTGCAACAGAACAGCACACAATACATAAAGAAAAAAGGGGCGGCGCAGCTGTTAAGCTCAGGGAACAAATAGCAGAGCTATATAGAGTGATACCGGTCACAACAGAAAAAAGCTTGAAGAAGCAGCTAATACATAAACTCACTAGCCTGAAATGGGAAAGCCGCAATCGAAGGAAGTGATCGTGGTTCAAAATGCAGCAGCAGCAGCAACAGCTCCAGTAGTTCAATCAGTTTCTATCCACGACATTCTTCACATACCGACTGCTTTAACGATAGCGATACTGCTAGTCCTATTAATGATCGCAATATACTTTGGAAAAAGTGTGCTGCACAAATACATCAGCAAAAATATACAAGAACGTGTGAACAATATGGCTAAGTCTAGGGGAGTGGCAATATATTAGCATAGCCATTTTGAAATTAACTTTTTATTGAATAGCTCTTAGTGATAAAATATTAACATAATTTTTTTCTCTCTTTTAAATAACACTTAATAATAAAATAATTATGACGTATGAGTTCATGAATATAGCTTTTAGAAATAGAGTTAGTTATATGGTTCCTAGATTTTAGAGTAAATTTAATATGATAAAATTACTTTTCAAATAAATGAATAATAAATCAAAAATTTTTTGACATGACTTTGTAGCTGGAGTGTAGCTATAAAAATATTGCCGGAATTTGGGGGCAATACAAAAGAGCTGTCAAATTTTCTAAGCCTCGTAGAAATGTATAGCAAAACGCTGAAGGCTGATGCCAACTGCAATTAATTGAATTCGTATGGCTAGCACACCTAAGCGAAAGAGTACGAAACAAGATGTCTGCAATAGCCAAACCGACATCTCTAGAAAACCTGAAAAGAGTTCTGACAGAAGCATTCAGAAAAAAAGATAGTTCACAGAATCTACAACAAAAACTATCAAGTTGTTGGCAACACATGACAATGCAAGAATTCTCCGATAAGATACTAGAGATAGTCGCGGACCTGAACAAAGTTCAGATAAATGAGATAGGAGAAGAACACAGAGAGGTGATCTGTAAACTAAATGACAAGATAGGATTGAATACCTTTCAGAATGGGTTGAAAGACGCACTAAAACCAACCATCCTAGCCGCACAGTTGAAAACTCTGAATGACGCAATAAGCCTCGCAAATCAAATTGAACATCCTCTGACGAATGAAACAAGAACTTTTAGTTTCAAAAGAAATCTCCGTAACCGGCGAAACGGAAATAATACACAGATGCAAAATTATAGAGATTTCAACAGAACTACCAATGCCAATAGATATAAAAATAACAACAATAGCTACCAGAACAGAACCAATAATTGGCAAAACAGAGTAAATCTACATAATAACAATTACAATAACAACCAAAGAAATAGCCAAAATAGAAATAATGTTTGGCAGAATAGCTATCAAAATAACAGAAGAAGGAATTTTTTCAGAAACCCCCAGCAAAACCAACGAGGAAGGGTAAATTTTCTCCCAGAAACGAGCAATGCGCAAAGTCCAGGACGAGGTCAGCAAGAATAAGACAAAATTAGAGAATTTACAACATCAGGAGTTGTACAACACACTACATAACGCTGACGGAAAAACTCTCAAACGTAAAACTAAATTTTCTCGTTGACACAGGCGCAGACATCTCAATTTGTAAAATAAACACATTGGAATATGAAATAAACAGGAGTGACCAATGCAAGATAACGGGCATAACGAATAACGAAACTCACTCCTTGGGTACAGCTATATTGCAGTTAGCATATGAAGAGCACGTCATAGAACACAGGTTTCACATAGTGGATTCAAGAACACCGATAACCACACATGGGATTCTAGGAAGAGATTTCCTAATGAAATATCTATGTAAAATAGATTATGAAACCTTCACAATAACTGCAAATCTGAATGATGACGATGTTACAATACCCATGATAAGTAGACTTACAGACGAAATCACAATACCAGCAAGGACAGAAATAATCCAAGCAATTTCAATCAACATCAATGAAGATATCTTAGTTTGTGGTGAAGAATTAACAGAAGGAGTATTTCTAAGCAACACAATTATACTAAAGGAAGGATTTCAACACGTAAAGCTATTAAATACGAACAACCATATGGTGACGTTAAAGCCATTTGTTGCGAAGACCACGTTAGAATACAAAAAAAAAAAGTTATTCACACGGCTGGTATGAATGCAACGTGACGTGTAGCGGAATTGAAAATGGAATGCAGGTCCAGTACAAAAAAATGCGTGCGTTCACTTCTCCTTTATTTATTGCGCTAAGGTCAATGGTTACAGATTTAAAAACTAGGCTCCCTCAATTTATGTGCTAAATAGTGTTAGGTGATAGCATCTACAAATTATTTACAAAAATTCAATTTATTTGCTACAAGTTCATAAAAACTATTACCAAAAAAATTCAACTTAAACTATTAATCTATATAAGTTTACTCTATCTACTTAGAACTTCACTATTCTGGAATATAAGTAATTATAGTTAACGAAGTCTCGTGTTACGCGATAATTTCATCTGATTTATAGTTTCTGAAGACAAAAAAATTCCATTTTTTTCCTTTCTTGCTATCCTTTGATTGGTTGCAATGACATATTGAGCCCCGATACCCTTATTGGTATGTTGTGGCTCGATGTCAATTGTTCGAAGCAGTAGAACAAAACAGATAATTTAAAAAAATGATTTTGAAAAAGATAATTTACCCTTGATTGAATACTTCTGCACGATTTCACGTTGATCACCACAAACTTACTAATAATGTTGTTACGTATGTTCGTAGATACAGTAGATCCACAGTTAAAGAAAAATTTATTCCCAAGTCTGAACTTAAATGCTCAAAAGAAAAAAAGAAATAACTCGGAGTTCCTTGTTGGTTGCACTGTTGAGATCACAAAACGAAAAAGAGACTGATGCCTACTTGCAGCCCTCTTTTATAGACAGATCAACCAGGTTGGTTTTAGGTTCCACACCAAATTTTTATACCAAAATGCTGAAATTCATGATCTTGGGGAATGAACCTTGTAAGTTTGCACTGATATTTACGTGAAGCATTCCACTCTAGATCCTTTGCAATTTCATTTAATTTTTTTTTGTTGTCAAAATATCGCACCAATTCATTTTTAAATATAGCTAGAGCAAAATGACTCGGGCAGTATTTATGGCTCTTTCGTGGTATGGAACCTAATCATTATTGATCTCTTTCTTACTCTTTTTCTCTTTCCTTCTTATTGGATATATGATAAATTATTAATTTCTTTATATCTTTCACGGGGGATGTTTTTAGTAATTTTTATCACCACCAGTGTGTTGTCCGTGAAAAAACACCCCAATTTCATATGTCATATGTTGACAGAAATTGAAGGAGTGTCAGTTCGCGGTATCTGTATCTCGTTTCGCGGGTTTGTTTATGTCGCGAAATTCGTGGTGACCTCAGGTGTAATATCAGGTGAGTGTGAAGTAAATCCTATGTTAGTGTTGCATTATTATGAATTTTTGTTTGGATTGCCACAATTTACTCAATTTCTCATAAATTGAAAATTGTGGGTTATGTCAAGTGGGTATGTGTTTTTTGCGAATTATTTCAATTTCATGCAATAAATTGCTGCTATTAGTAATTTATTGTGTCCACTAACCCCCTTGACGTGTTTTGTAAATGTTCAAAGATGTGTTTTGCCTTAATATATTAGTTTCTGGAATTAATCATCTTCTCAGCGGCAGCTGTCAACAGGTGATTTTCTTAAGACATTTACCTGAGCTGATCACGGGAACATGATTAATTGCAGACACTAAGTTGTTTAATGTGTGACGTGATATTGAGTAAAAGATAATGCTATAGATTTGTTTTGTTTATATGTTTTTTTTATTTGCTTCAGATGGCTTACAAGGACCGTTTTTGTTTCACCCCTTTCTCTATCGGCGTGGGACGGCGCGGCTTGACGCCTTTCTCAGATCTATGCAGGTATGTATGTTTCGCTTTGATAACCACGGATTTTAATTGGCGTTTTCTCTTTACAGGTGTGGTTGAACATTCTCCCGCCCGTTGAATGCTCGCATTCAACCGTTCCTTGATTTTGAGAATGCCGCGCTTATGATAGTGATGGAAAATGAGTTCTCCATTGTTCTTCACTCTCAGCCTAACTTGATACCTGTCCGGCAGGTTGATCGTTTTTTCCTTATTTTTTCGCTTACGTATACACTCATAATCAATGCGACTTAGAATCTCTTGTGACAGGTAGATGTCCTCACCTTCGCGCGTTACAAAGCGTTGATGAGTATTCTATACCCGCATCTTGAGTTCTTCGAGTGTGGTCGTAGCTCTCAACTTCTGCAACTGGTTAACCTGATAACCGTTTATAATTGCTGGTTGATCTAGTACTGGGGTTGTGTGCGGTGTCTTAACGTATTTGGGCACTGCACTGCGAGTCGACATCTGCTGCATCTTAGTAGTGTCCTGTCCAGCTAGTCTGGGTGTCTTTGGTAACCCCGTTAAGACGTCACATCCAGGCTGCACGAATAAGTCAGTCATTGGACTGGCCGGAGGTGAGAAGCGAATGTCTTCCATGATGTACAGGACATCGTTTGTCTAGTCTTGAGCTTGGTACATCTGAAAGGATAATAATAAGTAACATATTCCCTCGTGAGGACGATCACCAGGGGACAACACTGACAAAGAACACATATGATTTGAGATTGCTATTTCGGTTTTCAGCGTTCTCGGTAACTGTCACAAAGAGCTGTCCTCAAGAGGCAGTCGACAAATTTTTGTGATGGGTCTGCTGAATGTGCTGTTCTGGGTCCGAACCTGGACCACTCTTACTAACCCATATGACCCCGGGTAAACTTGTTCAATGATGCCTAAAGGCCAACACGTGGGTGGCATATTCTCATATTTGAGGATTACCACCTCTCCGACCTTTATGTTTGGTTGTGGAGCTAGCCATCGTGGCCTGTGTTGAAGTTGATTCAAGTAGTCTCTGGACCACTTGTCCCAAAATTGCTTTGACATTTGTTGTGTATGTCTCCACCTCTGCGACACTGTTGTTGTACCCTCGGCGGGGTCTGTTTCTGGAATTGTGTGTAGCGCATGACCAACTAAGAAATGTCCTGGAGTTAATATAAATAAGTCCTCCGGATCATTTCGGATTTGGCATAGGGGCCGTGAATTGAGACATGCTTCTATCTGTGCGTATTCTTCGAAAGTGCAGATGGAATTGCCGAGTGTTCGACGCAAATGATGCTTTATGGATTTGACCCCAGCCTCCCAAATTCCTCCAAAATGCGGCGCTGCTGGCGGATTAAAATGCCAAGTGATTGCCTTAGTGACTAAATACTGTGCTGCCACTGGGGTTGCTTCCTTAACAGCTCGCTCCAACTCTTTATCCAAAATAGTTTTGCCGCCGATGAAATTAGTGCCACAATCTGAGAAAATGTCGGTACATAAGCCTCTTCTGGCCACAAACCTTTTTAGCGCAGCCAAAAAGGCTTCGGATGTAAGATCAGAGACCAATTCAATGTGGATGGCTCTTGTGGCCATACATACAAATATGCAAAAATAGGCCTTGTGCCCTTTGGCATTGCGATGCTTTGACACTTTCACTGTGCATGGTCCCGCATAGTCAATGCCGACCTTGGTGAAGGGTTTGGTCATATTCACCCGTGCTAACGGTAAATTTCCCATCAGTTGACTTGTTGTTGCCTTGCGATGTCGCGCGCAAACCGCGCATCTGTGCAAGTTACTTGTAATGCAACGTCGGGCATTCAAAATCCAATACATGTTTCGACTCTCGCTCAAAACTAGCGAAGTGCCACCGTGCAAGGTTTCGCGATGTAGTTTATCAATGATAAGTTGTGTAACATGATGATGTTGAGGCAGAATGACTGGATGTTTGCGATTGTATGAGAGCAGTGCGTTGTTTAATCGTCCACCTAATCATATTAATCCATTCTGATCTATGAATGGGTTTAGTTTTTTGAGTCGACTATTGTTTGCCAATGGTTTTTCCTTTGTTATTTGCTCATGCTCTTTTGGGAAAGATGTTTTCTGTACTAACTTTAAAATTGAGATTTCTGCTTGTTCCCACTCCGCATTGGTGAGGATTCCTAATCGTCTCGATGTTTTATGCATGCAATTGTAAGCAAATCGTTGCATTGTGGCTATGATGCGAATTAATCGAGTGTAAGATGAATATCGCAAAAGAATGTCTTCCTCTGGCTTTATTACAACTGCAGTGAGAATGGGTTTTGCCTCTAATTCTATGTGACAGTCACTACACTTGACTGACGGACATTCATCCGCCTTCTTGATTAGCCACGCTGGTCCATGCCACCATAATTTCTGTTTTATTAAGTTGCTGGCTGTAGTGCCTCTAGACGCAAAATCTGCGGGATTGTCTGCAGTGGGAACGTGATACCATCGGTCATATTTGAGTATGTCTTGGATTTCAACGACTCGATTAGCCACATAAGTTTTCCACCGTAACGGATGTACTTTAATCCACTGCAAAGTTATCGTTGAATCTGTCCATGCGAACATTGGAACTGTTTGCAATTGCATGTCTTCGACAGTTGTTTGCAGTAGCTTTGCCAGAAGCACTGCTCCGTTTAATTCCAGCCGTGGTATAGTTGTGGGTTTAGTGGGTGCTACCTTAGTCTTTGCTGTTAGCAAG
Organism: Dioctria rufipes; assembly: GCA_963924295.1. NCBI lineage: Eukaryota > Metazoa > Arthropoda > Insecta > Diptera > Asilidae > Dioctria > Dioctria rufipes. The sequence continues at coordinate 181,946,938 of OZ002740.1, forward strand.
GTAGACCAAATGTTTGTGTTTTCATCTTCCACTTGCAGATAGATCGCGGCTTTCGCTGAGGCATCGCAAAATCCATGGAGTTGCATGAATTCTCCTGTTTGGTATCGTATCCACCTTGGAATCTTGAGATGATGTAAAGTGTTCAAATCGACTTTGAACTCTGTCCACTCCCTTTGAATGGCTTCGGACACTGGATCATCCCATGATAGTCCGGTGATCCACAATGACTGCATCATTATCTTTGCCACGATTATAACTGGTGCTAGCCAGCCTAGAGGGTCGTACAAGGATGCCACCTCTGATAGTATAGTTCGCTTTGTTACCTTACTCGGATTTTGTCTGGGTGTAATGACAAAAGTAAAACAATCTTGTCCAGGTTGTAATCGGATGCCAAGAGTTTTAATGACCACATCCTCTGTAAAGATCAATGAATTCTGTACCTCTAACAACTCAGGCGACAGATGACTGAGCAATAGTGGTTCGTTGCTGGCCCACTTTCTCAAATTAAAGCCACCTGCCTTCATCATTGCCATGAGCTCTCCTTGGAGCTCTTTTGCTTCACTGAGACTATCCGCTCCCGTTAACAAATCATCGACATAGAAGTCGGTGAATGTCGCCTTGGATGCTAACGGCCAAGTCTTCTTTTCATCTTCAGCTAATTGTTGAAGCGTTCTCACAGCTAGATATGGCGCAGACGATGTTCCAAACGTGACTGTTTTCAACTGGTAGTCTTGAATTTCATTTGTGTGTGGATGTGGCCAAATAATGCGTTGGAAAGTGCGGTGTTCTGGATGTGTGCTGATCATCCTATACATTTTCTCGATATCTGCATGCATAGCGAATCTATGCTTTCGCCACTTGAGCAATGTTGCAAATAGTTTGGGTTGAAGGCTTGGTCCCTTCAATAAGTGATCATTGAGTGAAATGCCATTAGTTGTTTTCGCTGATGCATCGAAAACGACTCTGGTGTTTGTGGTTGTACTATCCTTTAATACCGCATGGTGTGGTAGATAGTAATGAGGTTCGCTTGCCGTGGGTGGCTCCACTGCTTCCATGTGTTCTAGCTCTAGGTATTCATTGACGCATCGCTTATAATTTGCCTGTAGCTCTAGGTTCCTTGCCAATTGTCGTTGCAAGTTGTAAAATCGTTGTAGTGCTTGTGGCCTAGATTGGCCTAGCAAGGGACCTTCTTTCTCTCGAAAAGGCAGCTTCACTTGATAGTGACCGCTTTCTGAACGTTTTTGAGTTGCTTCATAAAGTTTTGTTGAGCATAAAGTCTTTGTTGAGCATGGATTTTGTCTGAATTTCTTCTATCTCCCAGAATTTTTTGAGTTGTGTACTGAGATCACTGTCATCTGTAGTGACAGCACATGTGGACATAGAATTGATGTTGGTATCTGCTACTGGACCCAGTAAAATCCATCCCAATGTGGTTTGAATTGCTATGGGGGCAGTGTTTGCCCCTCGTCGTATGCCTTGTTGCACAATTTGGGCATACGCTCGTGCTCCGAGTAAGGCATCAATTTTGCCTGGTCTCCAGAAGTTCGGATCCGCTAGTTGGAGGTCCTGCAAATGGCCAGTGATTTCCTTCAAGATTAGAAATTCTTCCTTTAGGACTATGGTGTTTGATCCTCGGGATCGAAGATGTAATGTGGTTTGATGTCGTGATGTTGCTGCAGGGCTTGTGTTGATTCCTGTCACGTTCACCAATGTTGGCGTGCGAGTGGCACATAGCCTTAGACAGGCCTCCTCTGTGATGAAAGAGGATTGTGACCCTGTGTCGATGAGGCATCGCAACATGTGCGGTTCCCCATTCTGTGACTGTGCAATTACTAACGCAGTTGAGAGTAATGCGTAATGTGTTTCCCTACTCAGAAAGGTCTGAGTAGCATTAAATTCATGAACCTCATTGATGGGAGGTGACTCTAAAGCTCGCTTGTCCCTGCTGGCTGTGGCCTGAACTTGTGAAGTTCCTTGATGATTCACGAAAAATTGAGGCGTCTGATTTTCCTCAACACCACTGGGCTTTCGTAAACCTGTGTTAGCTTGAATGGCTGAAGCTTGTGCTATCGACTGTGTTGCTACTTGCTCAAGTTTGTTGCTCTTTGTTTTCGTGGACGTGGCTATGCAGTATTTGTGCTGTGATTCCTTGTGTAACGTAGTGTGGTGCCGTTGATTGCATTTTCGGCATGTGTATTGGCTAGAACAATCTTGACTGGTGTGATTTCCTGACAAATAATTTACGCAACGCGCTGCTGCTTTAATGAGCTTTAATCTTGCCTCTATATTCATGCTTTGATATTTCGGGCAGTTTGTTATGAAATGATTTTTGTGATATGCAGGACATCCCTCCTTTCTTGCAGAATGGAATACTTGTGTTCTTTCTTTAGGTGAAGGCTTCGCAAATGCAGGTTTAGCTAGTATTGTATCTGAAATAGACTCCAAGATTTTCAGTCTTTTCTCCAGAAAAGTGCTGAACTGCACGTACGTTGGAAGCTCCTGTGATGCTCCAAGTTCCTCCTCCCATAATTTCAGCGTTGTGAAAGGCAGTTTCTGCACTACTACGTATATTAAGATTGCATCCCAAGACTTCGTATCTAACTCTAGACTTTGCAAACTGCTGCAGACAATCTTCGTTTGTATTCACCAGGGTCTTGAGCGCATGACCTGTCGCAGTGCTGAGCTTGGGCTGATTAATCAGTACTTTCAGCTGATGATTTACCAGAATCCGTTTGTTCTCGTATCTTTCTTTCAATTTCAGCCATGCTGGAGCATAATCCTTGCCAGTGATAGGCGTGTGGCGTAATAATTTCTCCGCTTCGCCAGTCAGACATGATTTTAGATAATGAAGCTTTTGCACAGGAGATAGATTAGTGTTTTTCTGTACTAATGCCTCAAATAAATCGTGGAACGATCGCCAGGAATCGTAGTCACCATTAAACTTTGGTAAACTGATTCTGGGTAGGCTTAAGTCGTGTGAACTCGCAGTCGCTGTTTGCGCTATGCTGTCATCTGATGCTGTCTTTATCGTACCCTGAAATGTTCGCACACCCTCCACTAATTCACTTAGGTACGCTGAATACTTGTATTCCAACTCGCCGAAATAATCTCCCTTTAAATATTCATGGGATGCATCCTTCTGTAGTAAATAGCTGCTTACGGCAAAATCCGTTGCAGCATACCTTTCCCATAGCCTTTATAGATCAGCCCTTTTTGTCTCAAAAAAGCCTTGCGTTTTTTGACTCGCCTCAACGGCTCTTCCATTTTCTATTAATTTTTCCAACCTAGTTCGTAGAATTTGCTCTGTGGCAAGTAACTCTTCTAATGTTGGCATGATGATGATTTAATCTAACACCGTGAATATATGGATGTACTTATATGTGTACCGCAATGTCGCTATCGCAATGTGAGCACAATCACAATGTCTGAGTACCGTAATGCAGGTACCGTAATGTTCGTCGTCTTCGATTAAAACTGTGCCTTCTTGCTCTTACACGTGCCCTTTGATGCGAGATAGTGTTGTTTAAAATGACGCAAAACAAATTGTTATGTTGCCTAGCACTGTAACTTTGAACTCTTTTGCATGCAATCAAGCAAAGGTGAAGGTGCACCGCATTTCTGGATGGAACCACCAAAAAATGTTGCGAAGACCACGTTAGATACAAAAAAAAAAAAAAAGTTATTCACACGGCTGGTATGAATGCAACGTGACGTGTAGCGGAATTGAAAATGGAATGCAGGTCCAGTACAAAAAAATGCGTGCGTTCACTTCTTCTTTATTTATTGCACTAAGGTCAATGGTTACAGATTTAAAAACTAGGCTCCCTCAATTTATGTGCTAAATAGCGTTAGGTGATAGCATCTACAAATTATTTACAAAAATTCAATTTATTTGCTACAAGTTCATAAAAACTATTACCAAAAAAATTCAACTTAAACTATTAATCTATATAAGTTTACTCTATCTACTTAGAACTTCACTATTCTGGAATATAAGTAATTATAGTTAACGAAGTCTCGTGTTACGCGATAATTTCATCTGATTTATAGTTTCTGAAGACAAAAAAATTCCATTTTTTTCCTTTCTTGCTATCCTTTGATTGGTTGCAATGACATATTGAGCCCCGATACCCTTATTGGTATGTTGTGGCTCGATGTCAATTGTTCGAAGCAGTAGAACAAAACAGATAATTTAAAAAAATGATTTTGAAAAAGATAATTTACCCTTGATTGAATACTTCTGCACGATTTCACGTTGATCACCACAAACTTACTAATAATGTTGTTACGTATGTTCGTAGATACAGTAGATCCACAGTTAAAGAAAAATTTATTCCCAAGTCTGAACTTAAATGCTCAAAAGAAAAAAAGAAATAACTCGGAGTTCCTTGTTGGTTGCACTGTTGAGATCACAAAACGAAAAAGAGACTGATGCCTACTTGCAGCCCTCTTTTATAGACAGATCAACCAGGTTGGTTTTAGGTTCCACACCAAATTTTTATACCAAAATGCTGAAATTCATGATCTTGGGGAATGAACCTTGTAAGTTTGCACTGATATTTACGTGAAGCATTCCACTCTAGATCCTTTGCAATTTCATTTAATTTTTTTTGTTGTCAAAATATCGCACCAATTCATTTTTAAATATAGCTAGAGCAAAATGACTCGGGCAGTATTTATGGCTCTTTCGTGGTATAGAACCTAATCATTATTGATCTCTTTCTTACTCTTTTTCTCTTTCCTTCTTATTGGATATATGATAAATTATTAATTTCTTTATATCTTTCACGGGGGATGTTTTTAGTAATTTTTATCACCACCAGTGTGTTGTCCGTGAAAAAACACCCCAATTTCATATGTCATATGTTGACAGAAATTGAAGGAGTGTCAGTTCGCGGTATCTGTATCTCGTTTCGCGGGTTTGTTTATGTCGCGAAATTCGTGGTGACCTCAGGTGTAATATCAGGTGAGTGTGAAGTAAATCCTATGTTAGTGTTGCATTATTATGAATTTTTGTTTGGATTGCCACAATTTACTCAATTTCTCATAAATTGAAAATTGTGGGTTATGTCAAGTGGGTATGTGTTTTTTGCGAATTATTTCAATTTCATGCAATAAATTGCTGCTATTAGTAATTTATTGTATCCACTAACCCCCTTGACGTGTTTTGTAAATGTTCAAAGATGTGTTTTGCCTTAATATATTAGTTTCTGGAATTAATCATCTTCTCAGCGGCAGCTGTCAACAGGTGATTTTCTTAAGACTTTTACCTGAGCTGTTCACGGGAACATGATTAATTGCAGACACTAAGTTGTTTAATGTGTGACGTGATATTGAGTAAAAGATAATGCTATAGATTTGTTTTGTTTATATGTTTTTTTTATTTGCTTCAGATGGCTTACAAGGACCGTTTTTGTTTCACCCCTTTCTCTATCGGCGTGGGACGGCGCGGCTTGACGCCTTTCTCAGATCTATGCAGGTATGTATGTTTCGCTTTGATAACCACGGATTTTAATTGGCGTTTTCTCTTTACAGGTGTGGTTGAACATTCTCCCGCCCGTTGAATGCTCGCATTCAACCGTTCCTTGATTTTGAGAATGCCGCGCTTATGATAGTGATGGAAAATGAGTTCTCCATTGTTCTTCACTCTCAGCCTAACTTGATACCTGTCCGGCAGGTTGATCGTTTTTTCCTTATTTTTTCGCTTACGAATCCACTCATAATCAATGCGACTTAGAATCTCTTGTGACAGGTAGATGTCCTCACCTTCGCGCGTTACAAAGCGTTGATGAGTATTCTATACCCGCATCTTGAGTTCTTCGAGTGTGGTCGTAGCTCTCAACTTCTGCAACTGGTTAACCTGATAACCGTTTATAATTGCTGGTTGATCTAGTACTGGGGTTGTGTGCGGTGTCTTAACGTATTTGGGCACTGCACTGCGAGTCGACATCTGCTGCATCTTAGTAGTGTCCTGTCCAGCTAGTCTGGGTGTCTTTGGTAACCCCGTTAAGACGTCACATCCAGGCTGCACGAATAAGTCAGTCATTGGACTGGCCGGAGGTGAGAAGCGAATGTCTTCCATGATGTACAGGACATCGTTTGTCTAGTCTTGAGCTTGGTACATCTGAAAGGATAATAATAAGTAACATATTCCCTCGTGAGGACGATCACCAGGGGACAACACTGACAAAGAACACATATGATTTGAGATTGCTATTTCGGTTTTCAGCGTTCTCGGTAACTGTCACAAAGAGCTGTCCTCAAGAGGCAGTCGACAAATTTTTGTGATGGGTCTGCTGAATGTGCTGTTCTGGGTCCGAACCTGGACCACTCTTACTAACCCATATGACCCCGGGTAAACTTGTTCAATGATGCCTAAAGGCCAACACGTGGGTGGCATATTCTCATATTTGAGGATTACCACCTCTCCGACCTTTATGTTTGGTTGTGGAGCTAGCCATCGTGGCCTGTGTTGAAGTTGATTCAAGTAGTCTCTGGACCACTTGTCCCAAAATTGCTTTGACATTTGTTGTGTATGTCTCCACCTCTGCGACACTGTTGTTGTACCCTCGGCGGGGTCTGTTTCTGGAATTGTGTGTAGCGCATGACCAACTAAGAAATGTCCTGGAGTTAATATAAATAAGTCCTCCAGATCATTTCGGATTTGGCATAGGGGCCGTGAATTGAGACATGCTTCTATCTGTGCTAAGATAGTTGCGTATTCTTCGAAAGTGCAGATGGAATTGCCGAGTGTTCGACGCAAATGATGCTTTATGGATTTGACCCCAGCCTCCCAAATTCCTCCAAAATGCGGCGCTGCTGGCGGATTAAAATGCCAAGTGATTGCCTTAGTGACTAAATACTGTGCTGCCACTGGGGTTGCTTCCTTAACAGCTCGCTCCAACTCTTTATCCAAAATAGTTTTGCCGCCGATGAAATTAGTGCCACAATCTGAGAAAATGTCGGTACATAAGCCTCTTCTGGCCACAAACCTTTTTAGCGCAGCCAAAAAGGCTTCGGATGTAAGATCAGAGACCAATTCAATGTGGATGGCTCTTGTGGCCATACATACAAATATGCAAAAATAGGCCTTGTGCCCTTTGGCATTGCGATGCTTTGACACTTTCACTGTGCATGGTCCCGCATAGTCAATGCCGACCTTGGTGAAGGGTTTGGTCATATTCACCCGTGCTGACGGTAAATTTCCCATCAGTTGACTTGTTGTTGCCTTGCGATGTCGCGCGCAAACCACGCATCTGTGCAAGTTACTTGTAATGCAACGTCGGGCATTCAAAATCCAATACATGTTTCGACTCTCGCTCAAAACTAGCGAAGTGCCACCGTGCAAGGTTTCGCGATGTAGTTTATCAATGATAAGTTGTGTAACATGATGATGTTGAGGCAGAATGACTGGATGTTTGCGATTGTATGAGAGCAGTGCGTTGTTTAATCGTCCACCTAATCATATTAATCCATTCTGATCTATGAATGGGTTTAGTTTTTTGAGTCGACTATTGTTTGCCAATGGTTTTTCCTTTGTTATTTGCTCATGCTCTTCTGGGAAAGATGTTTTCTGTACTAACTTTAAAATTGAGATTTCTGCTTGTTCCCACTCCGCATTGGTGAGGATTCCTAATCGTCTCGATGTTTTATGCATGCAATTGTAAGCAAATCGTTGCATTGTGGCTATGATGCGAATTAATCGAGTGTAAGATGAATATCGCAAAAGAATGTCTTCCTCTGGCTTTATTACAACTGCAGTGAGAATGGGTTTTGCCTCTAATTCTGTGTGACAGTCACTACACTTGACTGACGGCCATTCATCCACCTTCTTGATTAGCCACGCTGGTCCATGCCACCATAATTTCTGTTTTATTAAGTTGCTGGCTGTAGTGCCTCTAGACGCAAAATCTGCGGGATTGTCTGCAGTGGGAACGTGATACCATCGGTCATATTTGAGTATGTCTTGGATTTCAACGACTCGATTAGCCACATAAGTTTTCCACCGTAACGGATGTTCTTTAATCCACTGCAAAGTTATCGTTGAATCTGTCTTTTAAATATAGCTAGAGCAAAATGACTCGGGAAGTATTTATGGCTCTTTCGTGGTATGGAACCTGATCATTATTGATCTCTTTCTTACTCTTTTTCTCTTTCCTTCTTATTGGATATATGATAAATTATTAATTTCTTTATATCTTTCACGGGGGATGTTTTTAGTAATTTTTATCACCACCAGTGTGTTGTCCGTGAAAAAACACCCCAATTTCATATGTCATATGTTGACAGAAATTGAAGGAGTGTCAGTTCGCGGTATCTGTATTTCGTTTCGCGGGTTTGTTTATGTCGCGAAATTCGTGGTGACCTCAGGTGTAATATCAGGTGAGTGTAAATCCTATGTTAGTGTTGCATTATTATGAATTTTTGTTTGGATTGCCACAATTTACTCAATTTCTCATAAATTGAAAATTGTGGGTTATGTCAAGTGGGTATGTGTTTTTTGCGAATTATTTCAATTTCATGCAATAAATTGCTGCTATTAGTAATTTATTGTATCCACTAACTCCCTTGACGTGTTTTGTAAATGTTCAAAGATGTGTTTTGCCTTAATATATTAGTTTCTGGAATTAATCATCTTCTCAGCGGCAGCTGTCAACAGGTGATTTTCTTAAGACTTTTACCTGAGCTGTTCACGGGAACATGATTAATTGCAGACACTAAGTTGTTTAATGTGTGACGTGATATTGAGTAAAAGATAATGCTATAGATTTGTTTTGTTTATATGTTTTTTTTATTTGCTTCAGATGGCTTACAAGGACCGTTTTTGTTTCACCCCTTTCTCTATCGGCGTGGGACGGCGCGGCTTGACGCCTTTCTCAGATCTATGCAGGTATGTATGTTTCGCTTTGATAACCACGGATTTTAATTGGCGTTTTCTCTTTACAGGTGTGGTTGAACATTCTCCCGCCCGTTGAATGCTCGTATTCAACCGTTCCTTGATTTTGAGAATGCCGCGCTTATGATAGTGATGGAAAATGAGTTCTCCATTATTCTTCACTCTCAGCCTAACTTGATACCTGTCCGGCAGGTTGATCGTTTTTTCCTTATTTTTTCGCTTACGTATCCACTCATAATCAATGCGACTTAGAATCTCTTGTGACAGGTAGATGTCCTCACCTTCGCGCGTTACAAAGCGTTGATGAGTATTCTATACCCGCATCTTGAGTTCTTCGAGTGTGGTCGTAGCTCTCAACTTCTGCAACTGGTTAACCTGATAACCGTTTATAATTGCTGGTTGATCTAGTACTGGGGTTGTGTGCGGTGTCTTAACGTATTTGGGCACTGCACTGCGAGTCGACATCTGCTGCATCTTAGTAGTGTCCTGTCCAGCTAGTCTGGGTGTCTTTGGTAACCCCGTTAAGACGTCACATCCAGGATGCACGAATAAGTCAGTCATTGGACTGGCCGGAGGTGAGAAGCGAATGTCTTCCATGATGTACAGGACATCGTTTGTCTAGTCTTGAGCTTGGTACATCTGAAAGGATAATAATAAGTAACATATTCCCTCGTGAGGACGATCACCAGGGGACAACACTGACAAAGAACACATATGATTTGAGATTGCTATTTCGGTTTTCAGCGTTCTCGGTAACTGTCACAAAGAGCTGTCCTCAAGAGGCAGTCGACAAATTTTTGTGATGGGTCTGCTGAATGTGCTGTTCTGGGTCCGAACCTGGACCACTCTTACTAACCCATCTGACCCCGGGTAAACTTGTTCAATGATGCCTAAAGGCCAACACGTGGGTGGCATATTCTCATATTTGAGGATTACCACCTCTCCGACCTTTATGTTTGGTTGTGGAGCTAGCCATCGTGGCCTGTGTTGAAGTTGATTCAAGTAGTCTCTGGACCACTTGTCCCAAAATTGCTTTGACATTTGTTGTGTATTCTCCACCTCTGCGACACTGTTGTTGTACCCTCGGCGGGGTCTGTTTCTGGAATTGTGTGTAGCGCATGACCAACTAAGAAATGTCCTGGAGTTAATATAAATAAGTCCTCCGGATCATTTCGGATTTGGCATAGGGGCCGTGAATTGAGACATGCTTCTATCTGTGCTAAGATAGTTGCGTATTCTTCGAAAGTGCAGATGGAATTGCCGAGTGTTCGACGCAAATGATGCTTTATGGATGTGACCCCAGCCTCCCAAATTCCTCCAAAGTGCGGCGCTGCTGGCGGATTAAAATGCCAAGTGATTGCCTTAGTGACTAAATACTGTGCTGCCACTGGGGTTGCTTCCTTAACAGCTCGCTCCAACTCTTTATCCAAAATAGTTTTGCCGCCGATGAAATTAGTGCCACAATCTGAGAAAATGTCGGTACATAAGCCTCTTCTGGCCACAAACCTTTTTAGCGCAGCCAAAAAGGCTTCGGATGTAAGATCAGAGACCAATTCAATGTGGATGGCTCTTGTGGCCATACATACAAATATGCAAAAATAGGCCTTGTGCCCTTTGGCATTGCGATGCTTTGACACTTTCACTGTGCATGGTCCCGCATAGTCAATGCCGACCTTGGTGAAGGGTTTGGTCATATTCACCCGTACTGACGGTAAATTTCCCATCAGTTGACTTGTTGTTGCCTTGCGATGTCGCGCGCAAACCACGCATCTGTGCAAGTTACTTGTAATGCAACGTCGGGCATTCAAAATCCAATACATGTTTCGACTCTCGCTCAAAACTAGCGAAGTGCCACCGTGCAAGGTTTCGCGATGTAGTTTATCAATGATAAGTTGTGTAACATGATGATGTTGAGGCAGAATGACTGGATGTTTGCGATTGTATGAGAGCAGTGCGTTGTTTAATCGTCCACCTAATCATATTAATCCATTCTGATCTATGAATGGGTTTAGTTTTTTGAGTCGACTATTGTTTGCTAATGGTTTTTCCTTTGTTATTTGCTCATGCTCTTCTGGGAAAGATGTTTTCTGTACTAACTTTAAAATTGAGATTTCTGCTTGTTCCCACTCCGCATTGGTGAGGATTCCTAATCGTCTCGATGTTTTATGCATGCAATTGTAAGCAAATCGTTGCATTGTGGCTATGATGCGAATTAATCGAGTGTAAGATGAATATCGCAAAAGAATGTCTTCCTCTGGCTTTTTACAACTGCAGTGAGAATGGGATTTGCCTCTAATTCTGTGTGACAGTCACTACACTTGACTGACGGCCATTCATCCGCCTTCTTGATTAGCCACGCTGGTCCATGCCACCATAATTTCTGTTTTATTAAGTTGCTGGCTGTAGTGCCTCTAGACGCAAAATCTGCGGGATTGTCTGCAGTGGGAACGTGATACCATCGGTCATATTTGAGTATGTCTTGGATTTCAACGACTCGATTAGCCACATAAGCTTTCCACCGTGACGGATGTTCTTTAATCCACTGCAAAGTTATCGTTGAATCTGTCCATGCGAACATTGGAACTGTTTGCAATTGCATGTCTTCGACAGTTGTTTGCAGTAGCTTTGCCAGAAGCACTGCTCCGTTTAATTCCAGCCGTGGTATAGTTGTGGGTTTAGTGGGTGCTACCTTAGTCTTTGCTGTTAGCAAGGTGGACCAAATGTTTGTGTTTTCATCTTCCACTCGCAGATAGATCGCGGCTTTCGCTGAGGCATCGCAAAATCCATGGAGTTGCATGAATTCTCCTGTTTGGTATCGTATCCACCTTGAAATCTTGAGATGATGTAAAGTGTTCAAATCGACTTTAAACTCTGTCCACTCCCTTTGAATGGTTTCGGACACTGGATCATCCTATGATAGTCCGGTGATCCACAATGACTGCATCATTATCTTTGCCACGATTATAACTGGTGCTAGCCAGCCTAGAGGGTCGTACAAGGATGCCACCTCTGATAGTATAGTTCGCTTTGTTACCTTACTCGGATTTTGTCTGGGTGTAATAACAAAGGTAAAACAATCTTGTCCAGGATGTAATCGGATGCCAAGAGTTTTAATGACCACATCCTCTGTAAAGATCAATGAATTCTGTACCTCTAACAACTCAGGCGACAGATGACTGAGCAATAGTGGTTTGTTGCTGGCCCACTTTCTCAAATTGAAGCCACCTGCCTTCATCATTGCCATGAGCTCTCCTTGGAGCTCTTTTGCTTCACTGAGACTATCCGCTCCCGTTAACAAATCATCGACATAGAAGTCGGTGAATGTCGCCTTGGACACTAACGGCCAAGTCTTCTTTTCATCTTCAGCTAATTGTTGAAGCGTTCTCACAGCTAGATATGGCGCAGACGATGTTCCAAACGTGACTGTTTTCAACTGATAGTCTTGAATTTCATTTGTGTGTGGATGTGGCCAAATAATGCGTTGGAAAGTGCGGTGTTCTGGATGTATGCTGATCATCCTATACATTTTCTCGATATCTGCATGCATAGCGAATCTATGCTTTCGCCACTTGAGCAATGTTGCAAATAGTTTGGGTTGAAGGCTTGGTCCCTTCAATAAGTGATCATTGAGTGAAATGCCATTAGTTGTTTTCGCTGATGCATCGAAAACGACTCTGGTGTTTGTGGTTGTACTATCCTTTAATACCGCATGGTGTGGTAGATAGTAATGAGGTTCGCTTGCCGTGGGTGGCTCCACTGCTTCCATGTGTTCTAGCTCTAGGTATTCATTGACGCATCGCTTATAATTTGCCTGTAGCTCTAGGTTCCTTGCCAATTGTCGTTGCAAGTTGTAAAATCGTTGTAGTGCTTGTGGCCTAGATTGGCCTAGCAAGGGACCTTCTTTCTCTCGAAAAGGCAGCTTCACTTGATAGTGACCGCTTTCTGAACGTTTTTGAGTGGCTTCATAAAGTTTTTGACACCTCTCATTCTCTTTGTTGAGCATGGATTTTGTCGGAATTTCTTCTATCTCCCAGAATTTTTTGAGTTGTGTACTGAGATCACTGTCATCTGTAGTGACAGCACATGTGGACATAGAATTGATGTTGGTATCTGCTACTGGACCCAGTAAAATCCATCCCAATGTGGTTTGAATTGCTATGGGGGCAGTGTTTGCCCCTCGTCGTATGCCTTGTTGCACAATTTGGGCATACGCTCGTGCTCCGAGTAAGGCATCAATTTTGCCTGGTCTCCAGAAGTTCGGATCCGCTAGTTGGAGGTCCTGCAAATGTTCGCATTGCACCTTAGATACTGTCCTAGTTGGAAGATGGCCAGTGATTTCTTTCAAGATTAGAAATTCTTCCTTTAGGACTATGGTGTTTGATCCTCGGGATCGAAGATGTAATGTGGTTTGATGTCGTGATGTTGCTGCAGGGCTTGTGTTGATTCCTGTCACATTCACCAATGTTGGCGTGCGAGTGGCACATAGCCTTAGACAGGCCTCCTCTGTGATGAAAGAGGATTGTGACCCTGTGTCGATGAGGCATCGCAACATGTGCGGTTCCCCATTCTGTGACTGTGCAATTACTAACGCAGTTGAGAGTAATGCGTAATGTGTTTCCCTACTCAGAAAGGTCTGAGTAGCATTAAATTCATGAACCTCATTGATGGGAGGTGACTCTAAAGCTCGCTTGTCCCTGCTGGCTGTGGCCTGAACTTGTGAAGTTCCTTGATGATTCACGAAAAATTGAGGCGTCTGATTTTCCTCAACACCACTGGGCTTTCGTAAACCTGTGTTAGCTTGAATGGCTGAAGCTTGTGCTATCGACTGTGTTGCTACTTGCTCAAGTTTGTTGCTCTTTGTTTTCGTGGACGTGGCTATGCAGTATTTGTGCTGTGATTCCTTGTGTAACGTAGTGTGGTGCCGTTGATTGCATTTTCGGCATGTGTATTGGCTAGAACAATCTTGACTGGTGTGATTTCCTGACAAATAATTTACGCAACGCGCTGCTGCTTTAATGAGCTTTAATCTTGCCTCTATATTCATGCTTTGATATTTCGGGCAGCTTGTTATGAAATGATTTTTGTGATATGCAGGACATCCCTCCTTTCTTGCAGAATGGAATACTTGTGTTCTTTCTTTAGGTGAAGGCTTCGCAAATGCAGGTTTAGCTAGTATTGTATCTGAAATAGACTCCAAGATTTTCAGTCTTTTCTCCAGAAAAGTGCTGAACTGCACGTACGTTGGAAGCTCCTGTGATGCTCCAAGTTCCTCCTCCCATAATTTCAGCGTTGTGAAAGGCAGTTTCTGCACTACTAGGTATATTAAGATTGCATCCCAAGACTTCGTATCTAACTCTAGACTTTGCAAACTGCTGCAGACAATCTTCGGTTGTATTCACCAGGGTCTTGAGCGCATGAGCTGTCTCAGTGCTGAGCTTGGGCTGATTAATCAGTACTTTCAGCTGATGATTTACCAGAATCCGTTTGTTCTCGTATCTTTCTTTCAATTTCAGCCATGCTGGAGCATAATCCTTGCCAGTGATAGGCGTGTGGCGTAATAATTTCTCCGCTTCGCCAGTCAGACATGATTTTAGATAATGAAGCTTTTGCACTGGAGATAGATTAGTGTTTTTCTGTACTAATGCCTCAAATAAATCGTGGAACGATCGCCAGGAATCGTAGTCACCATTAAACTTTGGTAAACTGATTCTGGGTAGGCTTAAGTCTTGTGAACTCGCAGTCGCTGTTTGCGCTATGCTGTCATCTGATGCTGTCTTTATCGTACCCTGAAATGTTCGCACACCCTCCACTAATTCACTTAGGTACGCTGAATACTTGTATTCCAACTCGCCGAAATAATCTCCCTTTAAATATTCATGGGATGCATCCTTCTGTAGTAAATAGCTGCTTACGGCAAAATCCGTTGCAGCATACCTTTCCCATAGCCTTTGTAGATCAGCCCTTTTTGTCTCAAAAAAGCCTTGCGTTTTTTGACTCGCCTCAACGGCTCTTCCATTTTCTATTAATTTTTCCAACCTAGTTCGTAGAATTTGCTCTGTGGCAAGTAACTCTTCTAATGTTGGCATGATGATGAGTTAATCTAACACCGTGAATGTATGGATGTACTTATATGTGTACCGCAATGTCGCTATCGCAATGTGAGCACAATCACAATGTCTGAGTACCGTAATGCAGGTACCGTAATGTTCGTCGTCTTCGATTAAAACTGTGCCTTCTTGCTCTTACACGTGTCCCTTTGATGCGAGATAGTGTTGTTTAAAATGACGCAAAACAAATTGTTATGTTGCCTAGCACTGTAACTTTGAACTCTTTTGCATGCAATCAAGCAAAGGTGAAGGTGCACCGCATTTCTGGATGGAACCACCAAAAAATGTTGCGAAGACCACGTTAGATACAAAAAAAAAAAAAGTTATTCACACGGCTGGTATGAATGCAACGTGACGTGTAGCGGAATTGAAAATGGAATGCAGGTCCAGTACAAAAAAATGCGTGCGTTCACTTCTTCTTTATTTATTGCGCTAAGGTCAATGGTTACAGATTTAAAAACTAGGCTCCCTCAATTTATGTGCTAAATAGCGTTAGGTGATAGCATCTACAAATTATTTACAAAAATTCAATTTATTTGCTACAAGTTCATAAAAACTATTACCAAAAAAATTCAACTTAAACTATTAATCTATATAAGTTTATTCTATCTACTTAGAACTTCACCATTCTGGAATATAAGTAATTATACTTAACGAAGTCTCGTGTTACGCGATAATTTCATCTGATTTATAGTTTCTGAAGACAAAAAAATTCCATTTTTTTCCTTTCTTGCTATCCTTTGATTGGTTGCAATGACATATTGAGCCCCGATACCCTTATTGGTATGTTGTGGCTCGATGTCAATTATTCGAAGCAGTAGAACAAAACAGATAATTTAAAAAAATGATTTTGAAAAAGATAATTTACCCTTGATTGAATACTTCTGCACGATTTCACGTTGATCACCACAAACTTACTAATAATGTTGTTACGTATGTTCGTAGATACAGTAGATCCACAGATAAAGAAAAATTTATTCCCAAGTCTGAACTTAAATGCTCAAAAGAAAAAAAGAAATAACTCGAAGTTCCTTGTTGGTTGCACTGTTGAGATCACAAAACGAAAAAGAGACTGATGCCTACTTGCAGCGCTCTTTTATAGACAGATCCACCATGTTGGTTTTAGGTTCCACACCAAATTTTTATACCAAAATGCTGAAATTCATGATCTTGGGGAATGAACCTTGTAAGTTTGCACTGATATTTACGTGAAGCATTCCACTCTAGATCCTTTGCAATTTCATTTAATTTTTTTTGTTGTCAAAATATCGCACCAATTCATTTTTAAATATAGCTAGAGCAAACTGACTCGGCCAGTATTTATGGCTCTTTCGTGGTATGGAACCTGATCATTATTGATCTCTTTCTTACTCTTTTTCTCTTTCCTTCTTATTGGATATATGATAAATTATTAATTTCTTTATATCTTTCACGGGGGATGTTTTTAGTAATTTTTATCACCACCAGTGTGTTGTCCGTGAAAAAACACCCCAATTTCATAAGTCATATGCTGACAGAAATTGAAGGAGTGTCAGTTCGCGGTATCTGTATTTCGTTTCGCGGGTTTGTTTATGTCGCGAAATTCGTGGTGACCTCAGGTGTAATATCAGGTGAGTGTGAAGTAAATCCTATGTTAGTGTTGCATTATTATGAATTTTTGTTTGGATTGCCACAATTTACTCAATTTCTCATAAATTGAAAATTGTGGGTTATGTCAAGTGGGTATGTGTTTTTGCTGCTATTAGTAATTTATTGTATCCACTAACCTCCTTGATGTGTTTTGTAAAAGTTCAAAGATGTGTTTTGCCTTAATATATTAGTTTCTGGAATTAATCATCTTCTCAGCGGCAGCTGTCAACAGGTGATTTTCTTAAGACTTTTACCTGAGCTGTTCACGGGAACATGATTAATTGCAGACACTAAGTTGTTTAATGTGTGACGTGATATTGAGTAAAAGATAATGCTATAGATTTGTTTTGTTTATATGTTTTTTTTATTTGCTTCAGATGGCTTACAAGCACCGTTTTTGTTTCACCCCTTTCTCTATCGGCGTGGGACGGCGCGGCTTGACGCCTTTCTCAGATCTATGCAGGTATGTATGTTTCGCTTTGATAACCACGGATTTTAATTGGCGTTTTCTCTTTACAGGTGTGGTTGAACACCATTCACAGCAGAGCTACATCCGGTGAAAAACTACAGAATAATAAGAGCACCAAGTAGAAAGCAATATGTTCAAAGTAGTGAAACCGATTTACGATTCCATAAATTATTAAAAGAGCTTAAACTGGAAGGACTGGACGAGAATGCGAAGAATTCAATCAAAGAACTCTGCAGAAAGTATCAAGAGGTATTTCACTTGGAAGACGAGGGGTTAACAACAAATAATTTTTACACACAAAATATAAATACAATAGACAAGAACCCCGTCTACATAAAGAATTACAGACTTCCACATTCACATATTAATGAAATAAACAAAAAAGTCGAGAAGCTAATCCGAAATGATATAGTTGAACCTTCTGTGAGTCCATACAACTCACCTCTCCTTATAGTACCAAAAAAATCAGGTGACAAAAAAAAATGGAGATTAGTTGTGGACTTCAGGCAGCTGAACAAGAAAGTGGTCAATGATAAATATCCACTAACAAGATTAGAAGACATACTAGACAGATTAGGACGAGCGAAATACTTCTCAACACTTGATATGACGAACTCCTTTCACCAAATAGAGCTCGAGAAAGATTCAAGAAAATTAACAGCATTTTCAACCAATCAAGGGCATTATCAATTCAAAAGATTACCATTTGGGCTGAACATATCCACGAACAGTTTTCAGCGAATGCTCTCAATTGCATTAAGTGGCTTGGATGACGGTGCATTCATATATGTAGATGATATCATAATACATAGATGCAGCCTTAAGAACCACAACCAAAATCTAGAAAAGGTATTAAAAAGGCTTCAGCAGTACAACTTGAAACTTAATCCAAGCAAATGCAACTTCTTAAAACCAGAAGTATTATATCTGGGACACTTAATAACGAAGAATGGAGTCCAAACAGATCCAAGCAAACACGAAGTAATAAAGACGTATCCAGTACCAAAAAATGTGGATGACGTACGACGATTCGTAGACTTCTGCAATATCCTGATTTCAGTCTTGCAATATCCTGATTTCAGCAAACCATTAATCCTAACGACGGATGCCTCGAATTTTGCACTTGGAGCAGTGCTCTCGCAAGGTGAAATAGGACGAGATTTGCCAATAGCCTATGCAAGTAAAACGCTGAATAAACATAAGTTAAACAAATCGATAATTGAAAAGGAATTGCTTGGTATACACTGGGGAATCAATTTTTTTTAGACCCTATCTCTATGGGAACAGATTCACGGTGGTAACAGATCACCGACCGCTTGTCAGCCTTTTCACACATAAGAACCCGTCTTCGAAACTAACGAGAATTCGTTTAGATCTCATGGATTATGATTTTGAAATAATGTACAAACAGGGAAAAATGAATACAAACGCAGATGCCCTGTCAAGAATAAAAATAGACTCTGAAAAATTAAAGTCAATGATACCGGCAGAAATAAATGTTATCACACGTAACATGGCGAAAAAGCAGCAAGAAGATACAAAGAAAAGAAAAAGTATAGAGCCAGGCCAACTATATTTATGGGAATGCACATCCATCTCCGATATAAGAAGTATTAAAAAGTTACAATTCCACCAGCGTATGTACAGAATAATGCGAATAATAAAGAAAGTTTGCCAAAGATGAATATAACAAGAAAAGGGGTAACCGTTCAGTACAGCGACAATCCAATGTTCAACTCTGGTTACATCATGGAGAAGCTGATACAAGAAATGAACGAGAATAATATTGAAGAATTAGCACTCGCAAAAGACGATGCTATATTTAATCATATTGGTATAAATAAATTTAAAGATGAATTCAATAAGCTGCAGCGAAACAATAAACGAGGTAAGGCAACACCACTGAAGATACTACTTTATGAACCCCCAACAAGGATCGATAATCCAAAGAAACAACAAGAATTAATAAAAGAATGGTGGACACGCTGGAATTAAACGCTGCATAAATAAATTGAAACAAAAGTATATATGGAAGAACCTTAACAAAATGGTAAAGAAGTACATAAACAAGTGTGATAACTGTGCGAAAAACAAATACAAAAAATACACAAAAGAACCTCTGGTTATAACGGATACACCGAACAGTAGTTTTAAAACGATCGCAATTGACACCGTAGGACATTTAAGGATGTCAAACGGCTTTAGATATATTCTAACTCTGCGAATTAACTAAATTCGTAGAGGCATACCCAATGGAGACAAAAGAAGCCTCCTCGGTGGCAAAAATGATTGTTGAACGATTCATCTTGAAATATGGAAGTTTCAAGACACTGAAAACGGACAGAGGTACAGAATTTGTGAATAAATTACTTAAAAATAACTGCAAATTTCTAAACATAAAACATGTCACATCCACACCGTTCCATCACGAAATGCTAGGATCCATCGAACGAAACCATAGAGTGCTAAACGAGTATCTAAGAATATTCTCGAAAGAAGACAATTGGGATGAGCTACGTATTCTGCTATAACACAACACCACACACAGATACGAATTACACTCCATTCGAATTAGTATTTGGAAAGATAGCAACATTTCCAGCAGAAATTCTGAAAAATAAAGAACAAATAGACAGCATATACAGCTATGTAAGAGAACTGTGAGAAAGATTAAATAGAGCCCACGAAAAGAGCAAAGAGCACTTGGAAGAAGCTAAGATAGAGCGAAAGAGAACTCAAGACAAAAACACCAATCCCTCCGATTTTAACGTCAACGACTATGTATACTTGAGAATGAACTCTAAAAAAAAACATGAAAGTCCCTACGACGGACCCTTCAAGATCATTAAACAAAAAGGAGTGAACTCCACAGTATTAGTAAAGAATAAACCCAAAGAGGTGCATAACAACAGATTACTAAAATGTAAATTTAAATAAGATACTATTTCAATAGAATTAATTAGGGCATTTAATAAAATAATTATTTCAATAGAATTAACAAAAAGTAACGCATTATTTCAATTTCCAATAAAATTAATAAAATATAAGGCATGTAAATTTAAAAGACTCTCATAATTTAGAGTAGAACACTAAACAGTTAAGAATAAGTTTTAAAAAGAACCATCTGTAAACAAACAAAAAAAAATTTTTTCTTCTCATGTACAAAAAAAATTTTTTTTTTTCTTTTAAGGGTAAGGATGTAAAGCCATGACCACGGTCAATAATTATAAACAAATTGAAATGAAAAATAATTAAAAACGTCAAGAAGAATTTGCAACACAAGCAAATTCTGCTATGCAAGCATAATTCTTAATTGAGAAAAATATTTATACCCGGGGTCATCGCTTTACAAATTCCACAGGTATATGTGAATCATTCAATAATTCAATGTGAATGTTGTGATCAGAAAAGCTGACACAACATAAATGATTCTTTTAATGCATTATTGCAATTCTGCAATAATGCCCCCCTTTTGTATTATCGTAGCATGTAAAATAATTGTATAAATAACCTGCGATTGATTTAATAAAAACAGAGTTAAGTTAACTTTACCCAAGGTTCTATTAATTCTCGTCACAGCGGCATATTCTGCCATAAGGAGTAAATTGGCATACTCTGCCTTCCGAATAAACATAGGCAAAGCTCTGCCTCATTAAACTAAAAGACACAGCGGCTCTTTAGTCATCCCATTTAAGTGCGGCAGCTCTCTGCCTATATAATTAATTAAACAAAAAGGTGAAATTTTTAATCAATAATCATGAACAGCTCCAGAAGCTCGAATAGGATCAAGCTTACCATACTATAATTTAAAAGATCCTATTACTATTTATATGTAATTAATAAACTAGGATTGAATATAAAAGAATATTATTAACTCTATAATTACGTTTTTTTTTATAATTGTTGTAATAACTACATTTATTTTATTTATTTATTTATAAATTTTAAACAAGAAGTTTTCTATCTATTATCAGGTTTTATTTATTTTTCTATATACATGTACATTAATAGGATGTGAGATGTAAAAATTTCTCAATGCTTTTTTTTTATTTTATTTATGAATTTGATTTTACACCCTAGATGAAATCTATAGGGTATACTAAGTTTGTCGTTCCGTTTGTAACACCTCGAAATAATGATGGTAGAGCAAAATAGATTGGACACCCATTCATAATATTAAAAGTTATTTTGATTTTTGCATGTCCGTACGTCCGTGCGCACGATAACTCGAGAACGCGTATACTTAGAGAGCTGAAAGTTTGTACACGAACTTAAAAAAAAAAGTAAAATTCGTGGGGTTGCCATATAAACATTTCGTTTTCCGCTATATATTTAGAACGCGTCGACGTAGAGAGCTGAAATTTCGTACATGATGTTTTTACTACATTAGCAAATAAAATGTCAAAAATGGACTAAATCGGGCAACTCCTTCTTGGTGTTGCCATATAAAAATTTTGGTTTTTTACGTATACTTTGAAAACAAACAGTCCAAGACATTTTTATTGTACTAAAAAATACGATTCCTATAAAATTGGTTATAATCATTTTTTCTGTGCGACAAACCTTTCTAGAAATATATGCGAAAAACAACTTCAAAATCAAACTTGAATAGATCGGTGACCATACGAAATTTAATACGGGCATTCATCTAGGGTATCATAAGAAGAAGTGGTCTTAGACCAATTTGTTATATTTATATTTTTGTTATATATATATACCTTCCTTTTTCACCTCTAAATTTACAGTTATAGCGGTATGTATCTCCTACCTCGGTATTCCTTTGTTTTGGAGGGATAAGCACAAACACTATATTTTGGTATCCTTGTTAATCCTTTTATTTTCTGGAACTTGTCCTAATTGCACGGACTTTCTTTTGCTTTTACAACTTTTTTTTTACACAGAACTTATTTTCTTTACACAACTTTTTTTTGAACTTTTCCTAAATACGCAGACTTTCTACAACCTTTTTTCTTTTTTTACAATCCACTTTATTTTCTAACATTACTAACCGAACTATTTTTCGTTTTATTATTTATTTCTCTTGATCACCCGCCGAACCGCCTTATTTCGTGTCTTAAATTCCACTCGCTTTAAACACCGACTGCCATCATTCGACTGCTTTTTAAAAACCGACTGCGCCCTTGATCACTTTAATCGCGATCAAGAGTCGTCCAGAATATTTTTCGTTGGACGGTGGCTTGAAAAAATGAAATTTGATGTTTTTATAAACATCAGCCACCGTCCCGTCGATTGAAATTGCGGCGCGCGTATACATGTAATGTATTTTCGCGGCGCGCATTTCTTATCGCGAAAGCTTTTTTTGTGATATGTATGTACGTTCGTACATACATATTATAATTTTCTCGACAAATCGTACTGAAGGTACGATTTGTCTTTTGTTTTATATTTTTTAAATTAAATATTTCTACTGGCAAATTTTGCTGAAGGCAAAATTTGCCATGGGAATAATTTTTGTTTCAACTCTATGGAATGCGAAGAAAATTGCTGACGCAATTTTCTTCACTGATTGAACAGATAAGCTAACCATGTTTTAAGCATGGTTAGCTTATGTGAAAATTTTATGTATGAAATATTTTAATATTTTTTAAATTTTGTTAATATATAATTAGGTATTTATTTTAGGCTTTTCAGGTACATAACAATCCTTCCCCCCGCGAATAAGAGAGTTATTCTTTGGAGAGGAATAACTCTCGGGGGAAGAATTTGTTCCGTGAAAAGACTTTGTATCTCGGGGTTTTTTATCTAGGGTATTAGGTTACTGTTTTGTTTGGGTTTAATTGAAATGGTAGAGGATGGATATATTGTTGCAGTTAGATACTACCCGGGCCGGCGTTGTTCCTCTGCCAGCAGGTTAGCACTTGCGTTGTGAATTTAGGAGTGTCCACAACAAGTTATCTTTCTGGTCCAGACTAAAATTAAAAAAAAAATTTTTTTGAGATGTTATTTACGGTTAGGGTGGATAAAAATACGCCCTTCAAGTGCCCGCCTGGGCTTACCTGCGTGGCCTGTTTGATTCATGTGGTGCATGTGCTACCAAACTGGCGTGGACCCATTCGCTTAGTCCTCCAAAGGACTGGCCAGCGGCCCTTTACTATGTGGGGGGTGGAAGCAGTTGCGGGCAAGTCGTATTGGGCGGACTTGCCTCTATACCCGCACCAAGGACAGGCTTGGGTTGGCGCTGGTAAGTTTCGCTTTAGATTTTTCGCAGATTTCGATTTATTTAGCCATACTCTTTTTTTTGTTTACAGGTGCCACATTCAACATTACTGGGCGATTTGGGCTGTGTGCTTGCTGCCACCCTGTTTTTAATGACCCGCTTACTGCGATTGTTCGCCGGATCATGGCCACTCCTCCCCCTTGTGGATCCGCGGAAGACAGCGATGAGGACTAGGCTCGCCGCTAACAATCACTTTATTTGTGAAAAGTTTTTACCCCTTTTTTTTCTTTCCTGTCCTCCTTCTTTTTCGTTTTATATATATATATATAAAATAAAATAAAAAAAAATTATAAAAAAAGTTAAAAAAAATAAAAGAAAATTAAATAAAAAAAACCCCAATTTAAGTTTTTTTTTTGTAAGTTGGCGGTTTTGGAAACTTTCAGTTTTTTGAAGGAGTATAAAAAAAATTTTTGATACTAATTAGGTTTTCGGCGTTGGTTCTTTTACTTTCTGAGTGGTTGCGCTTTTGGAAACTTGCCATTTGAGAATGAGTTTTCTGATTAGGTTCTCGGCTTTGATTCCTTTACTTTCTTCTCACTTTCATTTGCTCTCATTAAAGTGAAAAAAAAAAATTTCTATTTGAAAATTTCTTTGTTTTCCCACTAGCACATAAATACGTCACACGAAGAAACTAAAGTTCTGTTAAATATTTGAATATATTTGAAACGTATTTCAGTCAATAAAATACGAAAAACTTAAAACAAATTCGCTGGAAATGACATTGTCAGTTCATGACGTAGAAACACCAAAAATTTCTCTCGAATCGTCCATATCTTGTTATCTTTGTATCATGGGTTTCGGTTAAGTGAATTCAAAAATGCTAATATGCAAAATATGATTATTTATAAAGGTTTGCAAATGTATAATGAATTACCAATGGAAATAAGAGATGAAAATGAACTGACAAAATTTAAGGAGAACGTAATTGAATATATAAAAATAGATGTTTCTATTGTATAGAAGTTTTATTAAGATTATAAGCTATGGTTATAAAGCATGTATTTTGTGCTGTTGAATAAAGCACAATTACTACTATTTTTATTTGTTTTTTATGGGTCTCTTTCTGAGGAACACTTTCTGATGTAGTTCACACGCACGGGGACGAGTTAGCTGGTTCAATAAATAAATGATGATAATGGATATTCATAATCCACCGTGTCATTTTGACCGTATAGCCCTTCGTGTGAACTCAAGTTTTGCCCCGGATCTGTTTCTATAACTTCTTGACTTTGGGACTACTATTCTGAGAAAATTTTGAGTTTCCTGAATATGGAATTATTTACACGATAATGAATTAAATTTTTCTGGCCTATTTAATTAACCATTTTTTTTTTTCGTGTTATGCATGGCTTGGTTGACTTGGTCGGGTGGTTTCGGTCGAGTTTACAAAAATGTTTTCTTTTAATTATACCCTAGTTTAGGACTATTGTATTCTTTATCCTAGTGTTAGTGTCTATTTTATTTTATTTTATTGGCTGGGTTAGATTTAGTTGTTTTAATATTAATTGTTATTTAATATTTTATTCCCTAATTACAAGTTTAGTTAAAAGACATTTTTTTTTGTTGTGTAGCCTTATGTAATTTTATGTTATTTTTTCGTTCGGCTTGGCTTTACATTTTGTTTTTGTATGTATAATTATTTCTAATTTTAGAAAAAAAAAATGCTTTTTGCGTGTGGTAGCCTGGTAAAGCTTTTGTTTACTGGTCTGTTCCTTATCACCTAGATTTTCAACTGGTTAAACTTACATCGGCCTACTTTTCACTTGATTTTTCTAGTTTTTTATTTACTTCAAATGCAACCGTTTTATAGTTTTTTGTCATTTTATCTTTTCTAGTGTTACATTTATATTTAATTCTAGGGCATTCTATTTTGATTCATTTATATTTCTATCGTTATTGTAGCTTTAGTTTATTTATTTTATGCCTTTCTTTCTAAGTTTATTAGTGTTTTTTTTTGTTTTTTTTACAGGTTTAATTTCTAATTGAAATTCTTTCTTCCTATTTTATTCTTATGTAGCATTAGTTCTAACGCATTCTGTGTTATTCTGTGATTTTATTTACGCTTTCTTAATTCTATGTTTTCATAGATATTTTTATTTTTTCTAATGCATATACGTTTTATTATTTTGCACTATAATTAATTACACTATATCTATGTATACATTGTTTTATTTTTGTTGAGTCGTTAAATATACATAGGTTGATATATATGTATATACCTAGATTGTCTTTGGACGCTTTACCAGGACTACTTTTTTCATTGTTGTTCTATGTTAGAACGACCTTGTTTAAATTAATTTGTTGAGCCATGTTGACAGTATCAGTGTCGCATTTTTAAATTATTTGAACCGATTTGGTTTTAGCGAGGCTCCTAGTTCGCGTTAGACTGGGTTGGGGAGAAGGAGCTCGTTCTTCTAAAGGAATTCCCTCTGATGAAATTTCGGGGTTACCTTGTGATGGATTTCTCTGTTGTCTCATCTTGATGACAACAGGATGTAGATATTTTACTGCCACAATAATCATTATGGCCAGAACTAGTAGGCTCGTGAATGATAGAGAAGTTGTGGACAGGATATGGGCGTTTCTACTCGATACCTTTTCCTGGTATTTAATAATTTTGTTTTGGATTTCTTCCAGCGAATGGGTGTCGGTATAAATTGATTTATGGACATCGTCTCCTGTTAAGATTTCGATTTTCCCCAGACTGTAAAATTTCAGTCAGTTTTACTTTGAGTAGAGAGTGGTTGAGCTCAGGAAATTGATTCGGCTGGATAATTTTTAGTGGAAATTTACTCTGACCTTCGTATTTAAGTACTTTGTCACCTATTTGAACTTGACATGGTTGCGTTATCTCTAATATCCCTTGTCCTTCCAGTTTCGAGATCACAAAGTGATCTGGACATGTGATGTGTAGCACCGTTGAGGTGATGAATGAAAATAGCCACGTATTTGGCTTGTTTAGTTTAATCAACATGTCCTTTTGCGGAGCTTGTACTCTGGTCCTGCATTTGGGCACTTCATTTAAAGGATTATATAGTAATTTAATGGCACATTCATTTGATGTTGCTGCCTTTATTATGGGCGTATTTAGTCGGCCTACATACGTGTTTTCTTCCAAATTACTTGTTATTTTCTTAAAGTTGTTCATGTCTTCGCCTTTTAATAGGAGAAATTCCTGGGTTTTAGCGCTATTGGCTATATATGAATAACCAGGGTCTGGAAGTAATGAATAATTTGCTGACTTGGATACGGGATAGCATTGAATCTGTTGTAGCCTCATTTTTGGCAGATTAAAAATTGGGAGAGTAATTCTCACCACCAATTTGTTCCGCATAAGGAGTGATTGGGCTCCTGCTGTTTGGTAGAGGATGGCTAAACAATTCTGATCGTTAGGGCAATACGAAGTTGTTTTGCGATATATCTCCAGTAGATTTTTGGGAGACATTAGGAGTGGATGAATATGATTGGTCCTACTAGCCATTATTATATCCAGAAGGGCTTGTTGTCGATATTCAACTTCAATGATTTGGAGCAATAAGCTTGATATAATCTCTTGTCTTAGCTGCCTTTTAGTTAAATCATCGGCCACATGGTGGAGATCGTTTATCTGGTGTGCTATTTTTTGTTGTCTGTCTATTAACATGGCCAGCGGTTTTTGAATCTTTTCCAAGGTTGTTTTAACAACACTGATTTGTTGTTTCTCTAGCTCGGCTAGGGCTTGTGTATTCGATTCAAGTTCTTCTAACCTGCTGTAAATTTCTTTTTCGTTATTGCTGTCCATAGTGCCAAACAAATAGTGCATGGCATTGCCTATTCCATCAAATAGCGATCTGACCTTGCGTTTTCCTGGTACTAGTTCCCTTATAGTTTCCGTGCGCTTTCGTACGCTGTCTATTATAGCGTGTATGTGTAGTTGCTGCACGTTACACAGGTCTTCTGGGTTTGTTATATTTATGCAGAGTTTATGCACTAAGTGCTCTGCATATTCTGCTAGCTTTATCTGGGCATCTAATTCATCTAAATCTATTTCGGTGAGGACATTCCAGGTGTCATGATATACCATGAGATTTCCTAGGTCCTCGAAAAATATACCCGAGCCATTTAGCTGGGTTATTACATAAGGTTTGTCAGCGATTGCTCCAGTTGTGTACTGGATGAGGAGGACAACTACGATGAATTTTAGCGCCATTTCTGTGGACAATTCAGAAGAAGAAAACAATCCTTTAAGCATATTTATACGTACATTGTGCCGTTTTAAACTGATCCGTGGAGTGACTCCACCGCAAATGTTTATGGGGAGGTATTGAAATGAGCATTAATGGACACTGTAGTAGGAATTTCAATTCAACCTGGTTCATTTTTGTTCAACTTGATCTTACTCGAAATATGGTTTTAAACGATTATTATGTACCGTTACGATACGTTTACCAATTTTGATGGTAGTATTCACATCACTTGGTATTGCGATTACCTCATAAGGTCCTACCCAGATTTGAGAAAGTTTATGTTTTCTGCTTCCATTCTTGATGAGGACCTTGTCTCCTACATGGAAAGTTAGGGGCCGTACTGTCTTATCGTTGTACCCCTTTGAGCGCTGTTTACTTGCCAATAAGTTCTTTCTTGCCGTGGCATATGATTTTTGGAGCTTATACTTCAGTATATGATAATAGCTCTCATGGTTGTAAACGGGTTCGGGATCCCGTTTTAAATTTGATGGGACATCCGCTGTGAAGCCGTATAGGCAGTCCATTGGGGTAAGTTTAGTACCCTCGTGTATACTATTGGTATACACGAATGCAGCGGTTCGTAGGTATTGGTCCCATGTTTTGGGATTTTCATCTACGATTGTTCGCAGGTATTCTATTAGGGGTCTATGAGCACGCTCTAGTGCTCCATTAGACTGTGGGTGGTATGCTGAAGTCTGTAACTTCTTTACCTTTAGAAGCTTACATACTCTTTTGAATAATTCACTCAGGAAATTTGTTCCCTGATCTGAGATCTAGTCTCGAGCGTAAGGGAGGGTGCCGGTTTTAAAAATGGATAACTCAGCTTTGATGCAGTTCAAATATAAATTTTATTGAAATAATTCATATACTTAACCTAATATCACAAGTTCAATAGTTTCAATTCAAATAATAACTTACAATCTAATAAAATTACTAATACTATTAAAAAAATTCAACTAAAATTCAATTAAAATCCAACAACAACAATGACGACAATTTAAAAAATCCAAAATAAAAATTCAATATACAATCGTGCCGCTTTGCTCACACTCTCTGTCCTTACTTCTGTTCCTGGAAAGAAGAAGAAGAAAGTTTTTGTTTCTTCGGAATCAGATAGCGACAATTTTATTAGGAATTTCTGAGAAAGAGAGCGACGATGTAGAAGAATTAAACTTCGACTGCAACGTGCTGAAGCGTGTAAGCAGAATTATACTTCTGTTACAGCGAATATTGAAACGCGTAGGCAGACTTATACTTCTGCTACAACGTGCTGAGGCGTGTAAGCAGAATTAAACTTCTGTTACAGCGAATGTTAAAACGTCTGCGCAGAACTATACTTCAATCGCAACGTCCTGAAGCGTGTAAACAGAATTAAACTTCTGTTACACGATCGGGGATCAAGTGTCAGATTTTTTGGGAGTGTGAATTTTAATAGAATTAGATTCCTATATGAAGGATAGAGCAAAATTATACTCTTGCTTTTAGGATGGGATTCAGATTAGACTCTGATGGAGGATATTTTCAGATTAAACTCTGAAATTATAATATGCGGCAAAATTGGATGTTGGATATAAGTAGAATTATACTTCTACAATAATAGAATTAAACTTCTATATGAAGGAATAAACAAAATTATACTTTTGTTCAAAGGATAGGAAACAGATTAGACTCTGGTGGAGGATGCTTTCAGATTAGACTCTGAAAACCGAATGGTGATTTAGCTGTGGCTCGCCGCCTTTTTATAGCCGCCGTGAACAGCTATGTCCCAGCTTCATAATATGTTGCCCTGGCAACGCTTGGTTCGATGGTCCAAATTTGATTGTGGCGACACCAGCTGTTTGATGTAATGTCATTAGATGACATTACAAAAAATGTAAACATTTGGAGGGAAGTGGAATTTTAGGTAAGTTTGAGCTATTTTATTTATTTTACATATTATTAATGTGTTTTCTATTTAATTTCAGCTCAAAAAATATGTTGGACGGCTGTAGGCAGGATTGGAATGAATTGTATTTGTTCAGGACGTTGAAAAATCAGATAAGTTTCTTTCATAAAAATATGGTATATTGATTCTTTGTGTTTCCTTTTTTTTGTATTTTTTAGGAAAAAAGTTTTCATCGAGGGATGTAGTTATTGTGTAGAGTTGTTCGTCGTGACATATATGTATGTGGACTGAACAGGTGAGTATTCTTTTGGGTATGCGATAGCGCGTAACGATTTCATCAAAGAAAACTTGCGCTACTGTGACTGCTTCGGCATTAGGTATTGCATACCAGTCGACAAATTTTGTTAGATTATCTTGAAAGGTCAAGATATATTTGTTACCTGATGTCGTCTCTTCTAATGGACCTACAATATCGAGGTAAACTTTGTCGAACGGTTGTTCTGCGATGTCCGTGATAACCATTGGCATTTTATATTGTGGAGAAGCTTTCAACGTCTGGCACTTTTAATAATCTTTTAAGATTGCTCGTAATAACTTCGGGTGTCTTATCAGTACTTACTTTTTGCTCAAGCGATGCTGGGTTTAGTGTTACCGCCTCTGTGAGTTGAATTTCGTTTTGGTCCGCTTTCGTGTGCTCTTCTGTCTCCACACTGGAGCTATTTATTGTATCTTGAACCTTTTGCTTCTGAGCTCGAGTCACGACGAAACAATGAGCGGATTTCTTTTTCTTTTTGTTATTTGTGGGGTTGTCTTCCTCCACATCTGAGTCCATCGTGTGGTGGACTAGGGCTTCTACCGTTAAGGTATTGCCTAAACTGTCTTCCTTTGATGCTTGAGGGATGCGACTTAGTGCATCTGCATTAGTATTGTCCTTCCCCGGTTTATATTCGATGTTGTAATCGAATTCAGATAGTTTGTGGTGAAATCTCACCCAACGGGAAGTAGGGTCTTTCACATTGAAGACTCCTTTGAGAGGTTTATGGTCAGTGTAGACCGTGAATTTCCGGCCTTGAAGATAGCACCTGAAATTCTTGGTAGCCCAAACAATAGCCAATAACTCTTTCTCTATAGTAGAGTAATTTCTTTCGGCTTTGTTTAATGTGCGGCTTGCATAGGCAATGGGCTGGTCCTTTCCGACTTCTCCTTGAGAAAGAACAGCTCCTAGAGCTCGTTACTTGCGTCTGTAGTAAGATTAAAAGATTTCGAAAAATCGGGGTAAATTAAAAGTGGTGGAGATATTAAAGCACTTTTTATGCTCTGAAATGCTTCTTGGCATTTCTCTGTCCAAGTGAATTTTACATCCTTTCGGAGTAAATTCGTAATTGGGCGTACAATTTTGGAGAAGTCTGGAATGAATTTCCTGTAGTAATTGGCAAGTCCTAAAAATGACTGAACTTGCCTTACTGTTTTTGGAACAGGAAATGTTTGGACGCAAGCCGTCTTACTTGGGTCTGGTAGGGCTCCTTCGCTAGAACATTTATGTCCTAGGTAAACAACTTCTCTTCTTAGAAACTGGCACTTTTCTGGCTGCAGTTTTAAGTTGTTCTCTCTCAACTTATTGAACACTTTCTTCAACTTTTCGTTGTGGTCATTTAAATTTTTTCCATAGATGACAATGTCATCTAGGTAGACAAAACATTCGAGGCCTTGTAGGCCTGTTAAGACGAAATTCATTAGGCGTTGAAATGTGGCGGGGGCTCCTTTGAGCCCGAATGGCATACGCTTGAACTCGTAGTGCCCATAACTTGTGCTGAAAGCAGTTTTATGTCGATCTTTTTTGTCGACAAGAACTTGGTGATAGCCGTTGGCCAAATCGAGTGTGGTGAAATACCTTGTGTGACCTAGTTGGTCGAGAATATCCTCGATTCGGGGTAGCGGGAATGCATCTCCAATTGTCTTGTCGTTTAATTTACGAAAATCGACAACGACCCGCCACCTTTTTTCACCGTCAGGTCCCGCTTTCTTGGGGACAACTAGTAGAGGTGAATTCCAAGGGCTTTTACTAGACTGGACTATCCCGCTATCTAGCATTTCTTTTAACTGCTCGTTAATGACTTTCCGCTGTGTTTCAGGTAAGCGGTACATTTTTTGATTGATTGGTGCTTGATCCTGCACCAACGGAATATTATGCGTTATCGCATTTGTATAGGTGAGTTTGTCACCTTTGAGGAAGAAGATATCGTTATACTCTTCGCAGAGTTCCGATATCGAAATTTTTTCTTCCGCGGTTAAATTAGGGTCTAGGCTGAGTTCTTTCTCTAGCCTAGAAATACGCGGGTATTGTTTTGGATCGTCCGGAGTCTCATTTTCCGGGTATAGATATCGTACATGTTGTAATATCGCCGTTTTGTCGGCTGAACCTTGGTTTGACTTCCTATTCCTTGTAAATTTGTGTCCTGAAATTGGATTGAGTTTAGTTAATTCCTTATGAGGCTTTATTTTGTTGTATTTAGCATGTAACAGGGTACTTGCTTCCTGCTTTGTTGACGGCTGAGTTTGGTACACCTGTGTGGTCTTTGCCTTAGGTTGTGTGATATACTCATGCACGTCAATGCTATTGCTTTTTGACCATGTAGCATTCTGTGTGCTGTGTGACGGTGGAGTAATATGCACCTTTAATATAGGCTTTAGCGACTCGCTACCGTTCTTGTATGGCCGTTGTTTGTTTAACAGTGATTTATGCCTAGGGATTTTGGACGGAAGAGCTATATGCACCTTTTTGGCAGGCTTTAGACACTCGGTTCCGTCTCTTGTGTTGTTTGATATTGCCTCCATATTTGGTAGTGGAATGTGAGTTCTTTTGTTTACTTTTGTGTGTGTTAATGGGGCTGTGATGTAGTCGTTTATTGGAAATAGCTGTAACTTTAAGCTATGTATGACTTCTTGATGACTGTTAGCGTTGAGAATACTAACCAGCACTAATTCTTCTCCAAATGACAGCAAACTGTTTGCCAAGAAGACTCCATCGCTTATTTCTTGTGATAAACAGAGCATTTCTTCTTGCGTTTGTAACGGGACTTGGGCAACAATTTAGGAGCGCGCAGGTATGCAGATTGGTTCCTTAAAGGTAACCAATTGCTGCCTGATTTCATCGGTCTCTTGTTCGCCCAGACAGCCTTTTTCACATTCCTTGGGCTCTTTTGGAGCTTGGCAGCCAGCTTTTCTCGTTTGAGAAGCCTTGAAGACACTGCAGGTGGATAGTTCAGCCTGTTTAGACTCCACCTCTTCTGCAAGTGTTCTTACTTCGACTGCTTTTTCAGAATGTAGCTTGTCCGTGCGAGGAAACTTTAGTGCCTTATTAGGACCCTCAACGTTACAGTTTTTTGCTAGGAAATCATTTCCTAGAAGTCCATCATCGGAAAGGCCAGGCAAGTTCTTTACGACTTGAAACTTGCAGGGAATTTTGTTTTTGAAAACGAAGTTTCCATGGCAATATCCCAGCGTCTTTCCGGTACCAAATGGGGTCTGAAGTGTACATGACTCATTGTGGTTAATGACTTTGAGATCTTTTAATGACCTTTTCTTTATTATACTAACCTCAGCGCCTGTATCTACTACTAGTTTAGTTTGGCCGTTCAGGCCTATGTCTAAAGGAAGTTTTACTGTAGCGACACTGGAATCGGGCTGCTGAGGAGACCCTAATTTATTAGACGGGAGTTTTATAGTCGAGCCGGGGAGTTTTGGGTCGACTGAACGTCGTTTCCCTGACTCCGGGCTTCCCATTTACGTTTTTGTTGGCAGTTATTTACTGCATGTCCAGAACGACCACAAAATTCGCACTTTTTACGCACATTATATACTCTAATTTTCTTCAAGAAAGAATTTTTTTTTGGGATATCTCCGGTATATAGCAAAAGCTAAAAAATGTTCTAATTTGTTATTTCATCACACAACCCATTAATTTTTGATGACAAGTTTCAAGTCTTGGTTTGACTCATCAACAGGTCCCAAATAGCGAAATTGGGTGATTAGAAAAACAAATGAAAAAATGAAAACAGAAGAAAGAAATGAAAAGTTTAAGAAAAATAGAAAAAAACAATTTTTTATTTATTAAAAAATTTTAAAAAATTTAAAAAAAAGATTCATTCGAAGCGAATCGAACCTGTATACGCCACGCAGTGGGCTGAAAAATGAAGAAGAAAAAGGAAGAAGAAGAAGCGTTTCGTGTCAGCAGAAAACCTTCCACTCATCGGTGCAGCTTGGTTTTCTGCCTGCTGCAGACGCTTGAAAATAGATCAAACCGATCTCTTCTCATATAAACTCAGAATAAATTCTGGGTGTGAATTATATGAGGAAAAAACACTCCTATACAATCCCAGGAGGAATAATGAATAAAAAGAGATTACTCTTTTGGACTTTTTACCGGGTTAAACTTAATTTTCTTCAAGAAAGAATTTTTTTTTTTTTTGGGATATCTCCGGTATATAGCAAAAAATTTTAAAATTTTTTAAAATTTTTTAATAAATAAAAAATTGTTTTTTTCTATTTTTCTTAAACTTTTCATTTCTTTCTTCTGTTTTCATTTTTTCATTTGTTTTTCTAATCACCCAATTTCGCTATTTGGGACCTGTTGATGAGTCAAACCAAGACTTGAAACTTGTCATCAAAAATTAATGGGTTGTGTGATGAAATAACAAATTAGAACATTTTTTAGCTTTTGCTATATACCGGAGATATCCCAAAAAAAATTCTTTCTTGAAGAAAATTAAGTTTAACCCGGTAAAAAGTCCAAAAGAGTAATCTCTTTTTATTCATTATATACTCTGGAGTTGTTATTGGGGTTTTGCGGCTCTCTAGGACGTTGGTTTGGTGGTCCACTATTATTGTGTGGTCTCTGGCAACTATTGTTGTTTCTTCTGCAGTCACGCACGTCATGATTATACATTTTGCAGTTTACACAATAAGGCGTATTTTTCCTTTTGAGGCAATCAGCATATGTATGGCCTCTTAAGTTACAAAAACTACAACTGATTTTATTTAAATAGGTATTTTTATTATTTACATTATAATTTTTATTTGGCGATTTGGTTCCTGTTTAATATATGCTGTGCCTGCCTGTGTGAACTGTGACGTTGGTATGTGACTGCTTGGGTTTGGCGTTATTTGGTGTTGTTGCACTTATTGAATGGGGTATCGGATTTTGCATCACATTTGGCTGAAATTGCCCTGAAGGTTGCAGGAATAGAGCACTTTGCTGGAGGCGTTCCATGTCAAGTGCTCTTTGTATTAAATCATCCACAGTGCCGTCGGTCATGGTCAGAAGATATTGACACATATAGGGGTTATTGACTCCTGTTTTTAGTGCGTTTTTCGCGAAATCTTCTAGCTGCGTTTTAACAGCTGGTGCTGCTGTGGCTCCGTATTTGGATTCTGCTGCTTCATTGCAGAGTGCCAGCATTTGTTTTACTCGTGCCGTGAAGGCTGTGAGGTTTTCTAAGGGATACTGCCTTGTAGTTATTAATTTATTTACCAGTTCCTGGTAAGTTTCTCTAGGCAGGTATGTGCGATTTAGCCGTTCTTCTACTTCTTTGAAAGTAGTGGGCATATTTGAGGCAAAAAGCTGGTAAGCTTCGCCTCGAAGTCTGGTGGGAAAGATTTGTAAAAATGCTATTAGTTCATCCACCGAAATGCACTGTATTACCTGCCTGCAGCACCCTAGAAATGTTTGGAGCTCAAGGCTCAATTTTGGGTGCTGTTCTCCTGAGAATAGGGGAACCAGCTGAGCAGTCAGTTTGGCGATTTTCGCGTAATCTGCCATGTTTATACTTGGGATTCTGAAGCTAAAGTTTGACACTTTTGGGGAGCTAGTTTCTTCTATGCTGGTTTCCAAAAGGGAGTCGCCCAGCCAATTCAATAGGATTTCACTCACGGTGGAATCACTGACACTGTCCTCAATGGCACCTTCTCTTAATTCTACATTTATAAGAATTTAAGAAAATGGTTGTTTTTCGGGGTTCTCCGGTATAAAAAGGCTTGTTTTTTTAAAGTAGCTTTATTTGGGCGGCAACGTTTCGGGTCAGGCTTGACCCATCATCAGGCCCTGTATTAAGTTAACAAAGATAGAAAAAATATTTTAATTTTATTGTACATTATAGAGCTAACAGAAAAATGTGAAATGAATTAATTAAAATAAGGAGTAAAAAAGAAGAGAAAAAAAAGAGAAAAAAATGAAATGAATGAGAAACCTTATGGATATCGGATGGAGAATAAATATACAAATGTAGAAAATATGAATTGTAAAAATGTGAGAAAATCCTCTGAGGAATTAAAAAGATATCTACACAATACACTAAAAACTTACGTAGAGCTAATCTGGTGATGATGATAGAAATATTTTTTACATCTTGTTTAAAAAATGTCACTCACACTTAAATATATAATTAACAAGAAAAATTATGTAAAACACATGTTGAAAAATAAATAAATAAATAAATGATTAAAATAATTTAGGTCGACAGATGTATAGCGTAAACAAAATAAAAAATAAAAAACACAAGACTAGATCACAGTAATAAAATAAAACGTCTATATCTAATAGCTAAGCGCAAAGTGTGTAAGTAAAATTCTTTCGTACTGATGCATTGTTTAGTGGAATCTCTCACAAGTGCAAGGTCATGATATTACGGGTTCAATGATCAGTGTAGATGATCTGCAGGTCCGTCACATTTGTGTAATAGACTATGGTATGTGGGATGTAGGCATTCCATGTCTCGTCTCATATTGACTACTCTGTCGCTGTGACTCACTATGTAGCAAGCCTCTTTAATCTCACGCTTGCGTTTATTATTTTCCATATGTAGTATATGTGCCTGGTCAAAATTAAATTTGTGTTGGGTCTCGATTGTATGTGCTGCAAGTGCAGACGATGGTGTAGCCTTATTAATGTAATATCGATGCTGATCAAGTCGTGTTTTTAGGCATTTGGAAGTTTGACCTATATAGCAATGTGTACAGTCATTGCAGTTGACTTTGTACACAATATTTGACCTTCGTTGTGTAGGTATGTCATCCTTTAGGCTTGTATAGACTAGCTTCTTAATTTGTTGAGTAGGTTTCATCGCAAGACGTATATTACTGGCGTGACGATTAATAATTCTTTGTATGTGTAGTGACAATGGATGTATGTAACTAAGTCCTCTGTGAAAAGGAGTTGTTACTGGTGACTGTGGGATTACTTCAGGTGATTTTGGAGGAACATTATTTTGGTGTTGGCTATTGGAGTTGAGGTTCAGGTTGCTGAAACATATTTTTCGTAATGCGTTAAGCAGCAATTTGTTTACTATGTGAACTGGATAGTTGTTCTTGTATAATGTATCCCTAATTAATGAAACATTTTTGTCGATGAGGGACGAATCACTAAGTTGGAGGACTCTGTTTATGAAGCCAGATGCCACGTTAATCTTCATGGAGTGTGGGTGGTAGGATAAATAATTAAGTATTCTATTGGATGAGCATGGCTTGCTATACCAGTCTGTGATGATACTAAGGTCATTATTGCGTATTATCATCATATCTAGGAAAGGTATTTTGTTGTTTTCTTCCAATTCAACGGTGAACCTGATCTTATCATGGATACTGTTAAGAGTATTCAAAGTGTCGTTGATCTTGTGTTCAGGCACTGCGGCTACTATGTCATCAACATATTTATATATGAAGGCAGGTTGGTTAGTGAGACGGTTAATGGCAGTTGACAGTATCATGTCCATCGTTAAATCAGCCAAAACACTTGAGAGTGGGTTTCCCATTGCCAAACCGAATTTTTGTGCGTAAAAACTTCCATTATAGGAGAAAAAATTGCAATCTGATGCGCAGAAACGAACGATGTCCTTGAAGAGAGGTTGATCAATGGGAGTTAACTGTTCAATGTCAGACCATTTTTCGTCAATTGCTTGAAGAGCCAGTTTTATGTCCACGTTGGTGTATAGAGATTCCACATCGAAAGAAACTAGTTTATGGAGTGGAGGCGGTGTGGTTCCGGATATTAGGCATTTGAGATGTAGTGAGTTCCTCAAATTCAGATCAGGGTTAATTGTTGATCTGAGTGTGTTGCTGATAAATTTTGATAGTTTGTAGCCCGGTGTGTTTATGTTGGCTACTACAGGTCTTAGGGGGCAACCTTCTTTATGCACTTTAGGTAGTCCGTAGATCTTAGGGCATGTTTCTGTCTCACAGAGTAATTGTCGTCTCTGTAGTTTATTAATGAGATGTTTATCAAGCAGTTTATTAACTAATCTATTATTTTTATTTATGAGTTTTCTCGTTGGATCTTCTGATAAGGGTATGTATGTGTTCGTATCCTGTAGCATGTTGGACATTCTATGCTCATAGTCGGATTTTTTAATAATGACGGTCTTGTTTCCTTTGTCAGAGTTGATTATGTATAGATCTTTATTGGTATTGAGGAACCTTTTAGTTTTGTTGATGCAGTGGAAGAGGAATTTTTCAATTTTATTCATCTTATGATGTTGAATAAAGTTCTTTATTGAAGCGGCGCAATCAGCGCGTAGGGTATTTTTATCATTGAAATCCGGGACATCAGCAAGGATGTTTTCAATATCAGCAATTAAGTCAATCAGAGGGACTTGGTGTTTTTTAGTTGGCATGTTGAATTTGGGACCAAGACTAAGTACTATTTTAGCTTCTATGGGGATGTCCGTGTGTGTGAGATTTTCAATGCAGTTTTCATCAAAGAAAAAATCTGCAGCGTGCAAATAGTTGTGTATTAGAATATTAAACCTTCTGTGTAGTTGAGAATGGTTCTTCATTAGAGCGGTGTCTAGGATCCTGGATTGAGTGCGAAGAAAAGGTTCAAGTAATTCATGCGTGATGTGTTGGTGGAGGAAAAGTTCGACAGTAGCTTTGAGTTTCTCTGTGTTTCTAATTTCAGAGCAACAGACGGAAATTTCGGTATTCAGTAAGGATCTGCAAGTGGTGTTAAAAAGTTTTTTATATCTGCAACTGTATGTTTTGTTGTTGTTGTGTGGTAATTTTAAAATGCCTTGGCATGTGTGGTTTATGAAATTTGGTGTGATGCCCATGTCTCTACATCTTAGTAGAAAAACGCGTCTTGGGATTAGCTTAGATATTCTCCGGTTGGTATTCATATATATCTTCATCTTACTTTTGACGTCAGATCCATAAAGATTCTCGATATTTCGAGTGAAACTGGTACTCTCCATATTACTTGCCCAGGAGGAGGAATACAATGGTAGTAATTGTTTTTACCGGGTGTTCAATATTTATAAGAATTTAAGAAAATGGTTGTTTTTCGGGGTTCTCCGGTATAAAAAGGCTTGTTTTTTTAAAGTAGCTTTATTTGGGCGGCAACGTTTCGGGTCAGGCTTGACCCATCATCAGGCCCTGTATTAAGTTAACAAAGATAGAAAAAATATTTTAATTTTATTGTACATTATAGAGCTAACAGAAAAATGTGAAATGAATTAATTAAAATAAGGAGTAAAAAAGAAGAGAAAAAAAAGAGAAAAAAATGAAATGAATGAGAAACCTTATGGATATCGGATGGAGAATAAATATACAAATGTAGAAAATATGAATTGTAAAAATGTGAGAAAATCCTCTGAGGAATTAAAAAGATATCTACACAATACACTAAAAACTTACGTAGAGCTAATCTGGTGATGATGATAGAAATATTTTTTACATCTTGTTTAAAAAATGTCACTCACACTTAAATATATAATTAACAAGAAAAATTATGTAAAACACATGTTGAAAAATAAATAAATAAATAAATGATTAAAATAATTTAGGTCGACAGATGTATAGCGTAAACAAAATAAAAAATAAAAAAGGTCAAACTTCCAAATGCCTAAAAACACGACTTGATCAGCATCGATATTACATTAATAAGGCTACACCATCGTCTGCACTTGCAGCACATACAATCGAGACCCAACACAAATTTAATTTTGACCAGGCACATATACTACATATGGAAAATAATAAACGCAAGCGTGAGATTAAAGAGGCTTGCTACATAGTGAGTCACAGCGACAGAGTAGTCAATATGAGACGAGACATGGAATGCCTACATCCCACATACCATAGTCTATTACACAAATGTGACGGACCTGCAGATCATCTACACTGATCATTGAACCCGTAATATCATGACCTTGCACTTGTGAGAGATTCCACTAAACAATGCATCAGTACGAAAGAATTTTACTTACACACTTTGCGCTTAGCTATTAGATATAGACGTTTTATTTTATTACTGTGATCTAGTCTTGTGTTTTTTATTTTTTATTTTGTTTACGCTATACATCTGTCGACCTAAATTATTTTAATCATTTATTTATTTATTTATTTTTCAACATGTGTTTTACATAATTTTTCTTGTTAATTATATATTTAAGTGTGAGTGACATTTTTTAAACAAGATGTAAAAAATATTTCTATCATCATCACCAGATTAGCTCTACGTAAGTTTTTAGTGTATTGTGTAGATATCTTTTTAATTCCTCAGAGGATTTTCTCACATTTTTACAATTCATATTTTCTACATTTGTATATTTATTCTCCATCCGATATCCATAAGGTTTCTCATTCATTTCATTTTTTTCTCTTTTTTTTCTCTTCTTTTTTACTCCTTATTTTAATTAATTCATTTCACATTTTTCTGTTAGCTCTATAATGTACAATAAAATTAAAATATTTTTTCTATCTTTGTTAACTTAATACAGGGCCTGATGATGGGTCAAGCCTGACCCGAAACGTTGCCGCCCAAATAAAGCTACTTTAAAAAAACAAGCCTTTTTATACCGGAGAACCCCGAAAAACAACCATTTTCTTAAATTCTTATAAATATTGAACACCCGGTAAAAACAATTACTACCACTTAATTCTACACTATTATTTGTAATTTCTGTTTCGAGAGAGAGCGAGAGTTCTCCAAACTGCTTTAAGCTTTCTCTAAATTTTTCCGTACTTTCTTTGAATTGCGCGATTTGCTCAAGCCGCCGTTCACGGGACTTTTTGAGCTGTTTATCGATAGAATCGCACTGTATAACAGAAAGTTCGGAGGAGTCTCGCACTTTCCCCTCTAGATATTTTAAATAACTTTCTAAATTTAAATTAGAAGGTCTTACTTGTTGGGGACCTGTAAGGATTGTCCCACTCCTGAGTGTTACCCCTTTTTTTGTTGAATTTGTTGCGGGTGTTTGATTAGCACCCTCTGTTGCGGATGTTGCTCCCGCGTTGCCTCCTTCGTTCCGGGACGGAACTTCCTGTGCGTCGCCCGGTGAGGAGGATTCTTGAGGAGTTGGTTGAAATGGTGTGATTTCCTGCAGCGTCTCCTGGTGGGAGCTTTCCTCGCTCATGGACCACCGTGTGTAAAATTTGCAGCTAGGGGGGCTTCTGCCGTCTTAATTCCCTTGGTTCTAATTGAGAGGGGGGCTTATTGCCTTCTTCGAGGTCCCTCTCAATTCAGGATCGCTGGTTTTTGTGATTGAAGTTCTTTTGCTGCCGGGGGGGCCCGTGGCCTACTTAAATTCCCCTGGATAAAAGCTGAAAGGGGGGCGCGTTGCCTACTTCGAAGTCCCTTTCAGCTCCGGATCGCAGATTGACGGTTGAGGATTCTTCCTTCCTTCAAGTGTAGCTTTAGCACTTTTGGTTGTGAACTTCTGATATCCTGGGCAGGGATGAAGCCCGCTATTGTCCCACGTTGGCACTTTGTGCTTTGATGAGGGGGTGGCTGCGTGTTTTACAAACAGAGGCAGTTAAAGCTGTCCGACCCCGAGCGTTGGGAGCCGACAAGATCGAAATACTCCTGAAGCCAGACTCAACTTCAGGCGAAGGGTAGGGTGTCTCGCCCAGTATTCGATCTCGTCCTAAACTCCTTTTAGATTCGTAGGATAGAGGGTTTTCGAGCGCTTATACTTTTTTTTTTGTTTTTCAGAGTAGGCTTCCTCTATCCTACCGGCTGCGCCAATTTGTTATATTTATATTTTTGTTATATATATATACCTTCCTTTTTCACCTCTAAATTTACAGTTATAGCGGTATGTATCTCCTACCTCGGTATTCCTTTGTTTTGGAGGGATAAGCACAAACACTATATTTTGGTATCCTTGTTAATCCTTTTATTTTCTGGAACTTGTCCTAATTGCACGGACTTTCTTTTGCTTTTACAACTTTTTTTTTACACAGAACTTATTTTCTTTACACAACTTTTTTTTGAACTTTTCCTAAATACGCAGACTTTCTACAACCTTTTTCCTTTTTTTACAATCCACTTTATTTTCTAACATTACTAACCGAACTATTTTTCGTTTTATTATTTATTTCTCTTGATCACCCGCCGAACCGCCTTATTTCGTGTCTTAAATTCCACTCGCTTTAAACACCGACTGCCATCATTCGACTGCTTTTTAAAAACCGACTGCGCCATTGATCACTTTAATCGCGATCAAGAGTCGTCGTTCAGGGTAGAAAATGCATAGTTGCATTTCTACCCTGAGAAAAATTTTCATTTATTCTGGACTTGATTAAACAAGTCCAGAATATTTTTCGTTGGACGGTGGCTTGTAAAAATGAAATTTGATGTTTTTATAAACATCAGCCACCGTCCCGTCGATTGAAATTGCGGCGCGCGTATACATGTAATGTATTTTCGCGGCGCGCATTTCTTATCGCTTTTTTTGTGATATGTATGTACGTTCGTACATACATATTATAATTTTCACGACAAATCGTACTGAAGGTACGATTTGTCTTTTGTTTTATATTTTTTAAATTAAATATTTCTACTGGAAAATTTTGCTGAAGGCAAAATTTGCCATGGGAATAATTTTTGTTTCAACTCTATGGAATGCGAAGAAAATTGCTGACGCAATTTTCTTCACTGATTGAACAGATAAGCTAACCATGTTTTAAGCATGGTTAGCTTATGTGAAAATTTTATGTATGAAATATTTTAATATTTTTTAAATTTTGTTAATATATAATTAGGTATTTATTTTAGGCTTTTCAGGTACATAACAAATTCTAGCTTTTTCACGTGTTTCAATGGGGATATGGATTATCAGGATGATGGAAATTAGAAAAAAGAGACTGTGTCTGTTTGTTAACGTCCCTTAGATGTTTTCAGGCGTTTTCCTTTTGGGTGCTGGGGTTATTTTGAAATTAAGTTTTCTTGGTGCAGGTCTAGGGACTAATTCTTGTTCTTTCTGGGAACGGATGGATTCTAGAAGTTTATCTAGATCCATGTTGTTTTTAATATATAAGCAATATGATTTCATGTGCATGTTCATAGGAGAAAACGTTATATTTCATAGTATATTGGAAATGTTTATCGTTGGGTTAAAACTCGAGTTAAATTTAGATATTTTGGACGTTATGTCCGTGCAAGATGAATTCTTTGCTTCGTACATAACAACCGGGATAGATATACATTGTTCCTGCTCCTTGCAGGATATGTGGACTAATGAAATCCTCACAAATTTTATCTATGTGGATGGAATCTTTTAGGGAGAAAAGCCAAGCATTCTGCAGCGATAATTGTGTCCAAAAGCAGTCTTGTTCTAATGTTAAAATTTTACAATCGGATGTTTTCGGCTCCTTTTTTATTAAATTTATCTCGCATTGATTTACCCTAGTATTTGCATTTAAGATTGGGGATGTGATCTTGCAGTAAAAGTGCGTATTATCCAACGTTGCGCAATTGTGAATGTCTTGGACTGTTAGATTGTGATAGTGTTCGTGATTGTAGTCGATTAGTATATATTCCTTTGATGGTTCAATATATACGAACGATCTTTTAAGGATAGTAGGCAATGATATTGTTTTAAAGATTTGATATGGTTCCTTGAAAGGAATGGGGATTCTGCGTTCTATAATTATTTTGTTGTTGAAAATATTCGCAGAGATTGCACTTAATTTATAAATTTGTGATAATGTATTTTCTCTGGGATTTATGGGAAGCAAGTAGTGTAGCTAGGACAGTTCTGGAACACTTTTTCCATACAAAAAGTTATTAAATTGGCTGGAGCGAAACTGGTTAAGTAATGCCAAATAGGGGCCTACACGGCCATTTCCCCTTAATTAAACCCCAAAATTTTTTTGTTAGACCATAGTATCTCACAACATAGTAAAAATTTGTATCAAGACCTATCGGGCTGTCCTGCTACGTAGGCCAGCAACTCCCCATAAGGATGGCAGCAAGACCCTAACAAAACTAACAAACTAAACAGGACATGTAATTGCATGAAACACAACACATAAAAACACGAACACATCATCTACACCACTTAATGGAAGGTTTTTCTAGTACCTCACTTAAGCACTACCGTGGCTAAACTTACGGCGCTGGACAAGTGGTGCCCCACCTGCCGTACAACGTTTCGTCATGCTGCTCCACGAAAGCTTCATGGACACAGATGACATAAAAACCAGCACTTGCATTTTTTTGCAAAATTTAATAATTTTTTTTTGCAAAATTTAAT
The DNA here is from genome assembly GCA_963924295.1 of Dioctria rufipes. Taxonomy (NCBI): domain Eukaryota; kingdom Metazoa; phylum Arthropoda; class Insecta; order Diptera; family Asilidae; genus Dioctria; species Dioctria rufipes. Next base: position 181,990,913 of record OZ002740.1, read on the forward strand.
AATTTTTTTTGCAAAATTTAATAATTTTTTTTGCAAAATTTAATAATTTTTTTTTTGCAAAATTTAAAATTTTTTTTTTTGCAAAATTTAATAATTTTTTGCAAAATTTAATAATTTTTTTGCAAAATTTTATAATTTTTTTTGCAAAATTTAATAATTTTTTTTGCAAAATTTAATAATTTTTGCAAAATTTAATAATTTGTTTGCAAAATTTAATAATTTTTTTTGCAAAATTTAATAATTTTTTTGCAAAATTTAATAATTTTTTTTTTTTGCAAAATTTAATAATTTTTTTGCAAAATTTAATAATTTAATAATTTTTTGCAAAATTAAATAATTTTTTGCAAAATTTAATAATTTTTTTGCAAAATGTAAAAATTTTTTTTTTTGCAAAATTTAACAATTTTTTTTTTGCAAAATTTAATAATTTTTTTGCAAAATTTAATAATTTTTTGCAAAATTTAATAATTTTTGCAAAATTTAATAATTTTTTTTGCAAAATTTAATAATTTTTTTTGCAAAATTTAAAAACTGGGCCACTGAGGGGGATTCCGTCTTGGTATACGTCACCGCGCGAATTCCTTTCCTATCGTCTGGCTGACCAGGTGATGACGTCATCTGGTGGCCGATCCCCGTCAGCTGATCAAGCTCTATGACAGATTTGACTGATTTGAAAATTCAAACTGTTTTAGTCTACGCCTGCATGAGGGAATTCCTTCCTACCGTCTGGCTGACCAGGGGGATGACGTCATCTGGTTGGCTGATTCCCATAAGTTGTTCAAGTTCTTGTCTTAGCTGATTTTTAATAAAATAATGCTGGCTTTTGCTGGAATCGAACCGAGAACGCTTGGTTTTGTAAATTCCAAGGCGCTCTACCATCAGGCCATGGAGGTGTTGTGTGAATGTTCTTTAAACTTGCTATATACGCTTAGAGTTGTGGGAACAGAGACATCGGGACACTTGTGCGAGGCTGGACACACACACACACACACACACACACACACCACATACACACACACACACACACACACACACACACTACTTCATTCCAAAAGGTTTTCTACCAGGTGATATTCCGTATTGCACCATGTTATTAAATTAGCAACAACAACAACTAACGTAGGTAGGTATGTTGGCTTAGATAAGAAATTACCTAATTTTTGATCTTCAGGTGCAATGCTTCTAATTTGATTCATTGCATAAACAATTCGTACAGCCGAATAATGTAAACAAAATCGCAGTCGAATAATGTAAACAAAATTCGCACAGAGCCGAGTAAAGTAAACAAATTGAACGATTGCCGATTTCTTTAGATGAAAAAAAATAACAACTGATAAGTTGTCTTAGATGAGTAGTGGAAGTTATAATTGAAAATTTCTTTTGTAGATAATAAATCAACAACAACTATAGCGTAAGTTGTTGTCTGTATGTATCTTTTATAAACAAAAGTGATCATGATATTCGATATCTAAAAAGAGATCACGGCTGCTTGGGATGGTAAGAATGGAAATTAAAGCCTAGAAAATTTTCGCTGTAGGGGTGTGCGTGTACTGAAAAGTCTTATCAAAAATTCTCTACGGGCTATGGATATTAGCGATCATACCTTTTATGATGTAATTCATATTACTTATAATTCAATTCTAGGCTATTTTTTTGTAAGCATTAAGTTGAGAATTGGTTAAATTAAAATCTTTGTGAGCTATAATATTAATGTAGGATGATGTGGCGACTTAGATGAGTAATGAAAATTGTATAGCTGCAGACTTGTTAGAAAATTTTTAGTCTTCAAGTGTAATGGGATGACTGGTAATTTTATATCAAACAAACTCGCACAGCCGACAAAAGTAAATAAGTTGAGCGATTTTTTTGTGTCTATTGGAAAGTCTTTCGCTCAGTAAAAATCTTATACATAATTCTAGTAAGATATAGAAGCTTTGGTGAAGACCGGGGCGATGGTCGAGAGTAGTTAGTGTTATTTACTTATTTTTAAATCTTGTCATGAAAGCATTAGGTTGGTTAGGGTGGATTAAATTAAAAGTTTTGATGAAAGAAGGTGACATGATTATATTAATTTAGTTTTGGATGAGTAGTGGAGTGCTGTAATATGCCTCACTCCAACACATTAGGAAGCTTTAGTGAATACCGTACCTTGAAACCATCTCGCTCTCTCAAAACATCTTTCTCTCTCTAGCACACATGTTTGAGGTGGACTTGATCATATACATGCCAGCTTGGAGCTTGCTTGTCTGCTTTGTATACTATGAGTATAGTATGGTTGCCTGGAATTATCAGGCTTGTTGTTGAATGGGGCTACATAACTTGTTGGCTGAGAACATTAGCGGCAGGGTGGGGCCGCTTTAATGATCTAACTTCTATTCGTACAGAAATGTGGTGTTTTGATAATCCTAAGCCTACTTTCTTATCTTCCGAACCAAAATAAATTCTTAACCAAATGACTACGATCCCTCAATCAAGAACTCCCTTTTGAGTAATAATTGTATATGGCGCCGTACCTTGGGCTGATGATATCGAATGTAGCTGCCTACAGATTCGGGCTCCGGCTGTAAATAGACACACATTCACCTGGGAGTTAGTGGGCGTAATATGTAAGGTTACATTTTAATCAAAACTATTTTATTATTTTGATAAGTAAGGTATATAGTAAGTGTAGCCTTTGGGAAGGTAAGTAACCAAGCTGTAAATTACTAGAAGACTATTTTCCTGTATAGATAGTAAGTTAGGCTCTATAGCATATATATAAATTCAATGTTTGGCAGTTTTCTATAAGTATCAATATAGAACATTTTAGATAACGGACTCTCAATGAACACAAATAGATTTCTGTTTCATGGATTGGGACGTATTCTCGGGGTTTTGGTATGAAGGATTGAATCGATGTATGTATATGTTTTTATTTAATTGGAGCAAAGTATTCTCACGGCTTCATGATCCAAAGCTTAATTATAACTGAAATTCTTAAAAAAATGTTGAATCGAAGACTAATTCTCTCGTAATATTGAGAAGGATTTAAGGGTTTAATAAAAGAAGGTGGTAGTATGATATGTTGATTTGAGGAATATCTTGGATGAGCAGTGGTAGTTGTATGGGTGCAGTAAAAGAAAGCCTTATTAACAATTGTTTTTATGATCAGGTGTAATGGCACGGTCAATGTTACCACTTGAAATCTTTCTAGAATAGCTTTTTAGCATAGTCCGAAAGTGGCCACACCTTTCTAGGAAGATATTGCTATGATATTAACATAGTATGATATGTTGACTTAGATGAGTATTGGAAGTCGTATGGGTGAAGTAAAAACCTAATTTTTGGTGATCTGGTATAATGGAATGACCAGTGTTGCAATACGAAATCTTTCTAGAGTAACTTTTTCGAAAAGTGATCCTTTTCTGCTTAAGCGATAACAGGTCTGATAACAGCTTAACAGCTTTTTAAACAGGTCTGATAACAGCTTTTAGACAGGTCTGATAACAGCTTAACAGCTTTTTAAACAGGTCAGGTAACAGCTTAACAGCTTTTCAAACAGGTCTGATAACAGCCTAACAGATTTTAAACAGGTCTGATAACAGCTTAACAGCTTTTCAAACAGGTCAGATAACAGCTTAACAGCTTTTCAAACAGGTTAGATAAGGCCCTTCCGGTTTCAAATGTGATGTCAGGGGTCATGGTTGAGCCCACGTGTATACGTTTTTTTTTCAAGCCGCCCTAGCATTCTGGGTAAAATGCTTAACTGTCCGATTAGGAGCTCGCTGTAGTGGGCAAATGTAATTCGGGACTTAGTAGGGAAATTGAATAAAAAGGATACCATATATAAAATATAATTTATTATAAATTGAAAAATATTAACATTTAATTCTTAGTGTATCATTCAATGGTTGGGCTTCCTTTAATCGATTTCCCTCTAACTTTTTTATTTTACTATAATGTATATATTAGACTAAAATGCAATTAAAATAAAGTATTCCATTAAATGGTATTTTAGCTATAATACAAGTTTTATTTAAAATATATATCTTAGACTATGCTTAGACTATGTTTTCTGCGTCTGCTCCTTGCTGTTCTGATTGAATAGAGTAATGTCCCCATGGTAGAGTATCCGTCGTCCCACTCATAATATACCGCTTCTTATCATATGGACTCAATGCAATCTTCTTTTGGCTGATCGTGTAGACATTATGGTTATGCGATCGTATGGAGCTGTGATTAGAAGTTAATACTCGGTTGTTATTCAAATATTCGACGTAGTCGACGAAATTGATATGCCTCTGGACTACATTATTCTTTACTCTTTTTGCTTTCACGTTTATACGCAGACTGTACATTTTCGAGCGCAAGCCTACAAATTTGCTCATGATTTTCCCATTCAGCTCATCCTTCATTAGACCAGGAATCTTTTTATTCATGAGCGGTAAATTGAATTGATTATCTTATGGGTAACCATTTGTATCAAATTTGTTTATATTTTCGGCCATAAACTCACACTGTTGAATCCGTTGAATCATCTCTTGCCCAAGCCCAGCTTACATGGTGCCACAACATTTTGATTCGACTTTCTCAATATTTTTATATAATTTTAAAAAGTTATAGCAATCTTGAATTTGTTTCTTATGCTCATCGAGAAAAATGCGCCTCTCAACCTGATAAGAAAATACTCTAATATCGCAGCAGTTTCACATGATCTATTTTCAGATATATATTCAACAAGCCCAGCTAAACACATGATAGCCCCTGACAGCCAGAGCATATAAAGCAAAAACTGATATCACCAAGTTCCAAGCTGGCAAGTAAACAATGGCATATTGTCGCTAAAGCTCTCATCCAGCAAGTATACAGACCAACCCCACACAAGCATGATAATTCCAGGCAGGCATAGCATATAAATCAAACAACTAATAACACACACACAGCTCCAAGCTGGCATGTAAACGATCATGTCGACCTCAATCATGTATGTTAGAGCGAGGCAGATGTTGTGTGTTAGAGCGAGATGGTTGAAAGGTATGGTATTCACTAAAACTTCCTACTAGATTATATGCACCCACCGCACATAAAGGAAAGTTCAAGCATCACCAAACTTAATTTATTCTCAAAATATTTGTTAATCCCAGACCCGAAAAATATAACGAATTGTAAACAAAACCTGTGGAATTCCTCATTGACCAATATGAATAAGATAATTTCAAGCTATCATAACCGCCTCAAGTATGAACAGATTAATGTTAGAGCGACACAGATGTGTTTGATAGAGTCAGATAGTTGAAAAGTATGGTATTCACTAAAGCTTCCTACTATATTATGCACACCCACCACCCATAAAATAAACTTCGAGCACCACTAAACTTAACCCAATCTCAACCGCCACGATCTTGGCAAAAGGTAATATCAAATTACCTGCTAAGCCATGTCATTACACCTGACAACCAAAAATTATTCTTTTACTGCTCCCATACAATTTCCATTACTTAATATCATAGCACTATCTTCTATCGTCGAAGCTTTTAATTTAACCCACTCTCAACCTAAAGCCAACATGCATATACTCATAGCATATAAAGCAAACAACTGATAATACCAAGCTCCAAGCAGGCTAGTATATGACCAAATCCACCTCAAGCATATGTATTAGAGAGAGACAGATGATGTGTTAAAGCGAGATAATTGCAAAAGTAAATTTGGACTTCCATAAGAAATAACATGAGATTTTTGATGTCGAACTCTCATCGCTTAAGCAGAAAAGGATCACTTTTCGAAAAGTTACTCTAGAAAGATTTCGTATTGCAACACTGGTCATTCCATTATACCAGATCACCAAAAATTAGGTTTTTACTTCACCCATACGACTTCCAATACTCATCTAAGTCAACATATCATACTATGTTAATATCATAGCAATATCTTCCTACAAAGGTGTGGCCACTTTCGGACTATGCTAAAAAGCTATTCTAGAAAGATTTTAAGTGGTAACATTGACCGTGCCATTACACCTGATCATAAAAACAATTGTTAATAAGGCTTTCTTTTACTGCACCCATACAACTACCACTGCTCATCCAAGATATTCCTCAAATCAACATATCATACTACCACCTTCTTTTCTTAAACCCTTAAATCCTTCTCAATATTACGATAGAATTAGTCTTCGATTCAACATTTTTTTAAGAATTTCAGTTATACTTAAGCTTTGGATCATGAAGCCGTGAGAATACTTTGCTCCAATCAAATAAAAACATATACATACATCGATTCAATCCTTCATACCAAAACCCCGAGAATACTTCCCAAGCCATGAAACAGAAATCTATTTGTGTTCATTGAGAGTCCGCTATCTAAAATGTTCTATATTGATACCTATAGAAAACTGCCAAACATTGAATTTATATATATGCTATAGAGCCTAACTTACTATCTATACAGGAAAATAGTCTTCTAGTAATTTACAGCTTGGTTACTTACCTTCCCAAAGGCTACACTTACTATATACCTTACTTATCAAAATAATAAAATAGTTTTGATTAAAATGTAACCTTACATATTACACCCACTAACTCCCAGCTGAATGTGTGTCTATTTACAGCCGGAGCCCGAATCTGTAGGCAGCTACATTCGATATCATCAGCCCAAGGTACGGCGCCATATACAATTATTACTCAAAAGGGAGTTCTTGATTGAGGAATCGTAGTCATTTGGTTAAGAATTTATTTTGGTTCGGAAGATAAGAAAGTAGGCTTAGGATTATCAAAACACCACATTTCTGTACGAATAGAAGTTAGATCATTAAAGCGCCCCCACCCCGCCGCTAATGATCTCAGCCAACAAGTTATGTAGCCCCATTCAACAACAAGCCTGATAATTCCAGGCAACCATACTATACTCATAGTATACAAAGCAGACAAGCAAGCTCCAAGCTGGCATGTATATGATCAAGTCCACCTCAAACATGTGTGCTAGAGAGAGAAAGATGTTTTGAGAGAGCGAGATGGTTTCAAGGTACGGTATTCACTAAAGCTTCCTAATGTGTTGGAGCTAGGCATATTACAGCACTCCACTACTCATCCAAAACTAAATTAATATAATCATGCCACCTTCTTTCATCAAAACTTTTAATTTAATCCGCCCTAACCAACCTAATGCTTTCATGACAAGATTTAAAAATAAGTAAATAACACTAACTACTCTCGACCATCGCCCCGGTCTTCACCAAAGCTTCTATATCCTACTAGAATTATGTATAAGATTTTTACTGAGCGAAAGACTTTCCAATAGACACAAAAAAATCGCTCAACTTATTTACTTTTGTCGGCTGTGCGAGTTTGTTTGATATAAAATTACCAGTCATCCCATTACACTTGAAGACTAAAAATTTTCTAACAAGGCTGCAGCTATACAATTTTCATTACTCATCTAAGTCGCCACATCATCCTACATTAATATTATAGCTCACAAAGATTTTAATTTAACCAATTCTCAACTTAATGCTTACAAAAAAAATAGCCTAGAATTGAATTATAAGTAATATGAATTACATCATAAAAGGTATGATCGCTAATATCCATAGCCCGTAGAGAATTTTTGATAAGACTTTTCAGTACACGCACACCCCTACAGCGAAAATTATCTAGGCTTTAATTTCCATTCTTACCATCCCAAGCAGCCGTGATCTCTTTTTAGATATCGAATATCATGATCACTTTTGTTTATAAAAGATACATACAGACAACAACTTACGCTATAGTTGTTGTTGATTTATTATCTACAAAAGAAATTTTCAATTATAACTTCCACTACTCATCTAAGACAACTTATCAGTTGTTATTTTTTTTCATCTAAAGAAATCGGGAATCGTTCAATTTGTTTACTTTACTCGGCTCTGTGCGAATTTTGTTTACATTATTCGACTGCGATTTTGTTTACATTATTCGGCTGCACGAATTGTTTATGCAATGAATCAAATTAGATATGCAATGAATCAAATTAGAAGCATTGCACCTGAAGATCAAAAATTAGGTAATTTCTTATCTAAGCCAACATACCTACCTACGTTAGTTGTTGTTGTTGCTAATTTAATAACATGGTGCAATACGGAATATCCTTTTAGTTTGAAGTAGTGTGTGTGTGTGTGTATGTGGTGTGTGTGTGTGTGTGTGTGTGTGTGTCCAGCCTCGCACAAGTGTCCCGATGCCTCTGTTCCCACAACTCTAAGCGTATATAGCAAGTTTAAAGAACATTCACACAACACCTCCATGGCCTGATGGTAGAGCGCCTTGGAATTTACAAAACCAAGCGTTCTCGGTTCGATTCCAGCAAAAGCCAGCATTATTTTATTAAAAATCAGCTAAGACAAGAGCTTGAACAACTTATGGGAATCAGCCAACCAGATGACATCATCCCCCTGGTCAGCCAGACGGTAGGAAGGAATTCCCTCATGCAGGCGTAGACTAAAACAGTTTGAATTTTCAAATCAGTCAAATCTGTCATAGAGCTTGATCAGCTGACGGGGATCGGCAACCAGATGACGTCATCACCTGGTCAGCCAGACGGTAGGAAAGGAATTCGCCAGGCATGCCCTGTGACGTATACCACTAGACGGAATCCCCCTCAGTGGCCCAGACCCCCGTCCAGAGCCACCAAAATAGTTGGAATTTTCCGGACACTTTTTGTATGGAAAAAGTGTTCCAGAACTGTCCTAGCTACACTACTGAAGCATAATTGTATTTGGTATTTCTTGCCCGATATTTGATAACAATTCTTCTATTTTTCTAGGAGTTATGAGTGTAGGATGAAATTTTCCATGCCTTGAATCCGTTAGAAGATCTATTAATTCTGCCTGGGTATTTTGGTATCTGAATGCCATTAGTGAGACTAGTGAAATGAGTGATTCCAGTTCAATTGATATCTTGTTATCAAGTGACCTATTTTCCATTAATGATGTAGCTATCTGCACTGATATTAGTTTTGTTGAAAACATTTGCGGTTGCTTCGACTATCGCAGTGTGGCTTTTCATAAGTGATAGGAGGGAGTTTTGGTTAAGGGTGAGGTTACGGGTTTGCTCGTCATAAATCTTGGCATCATCTTCGTCTAATGTGCCGAAAAGAGCTTTAGAGATTGAGCCTATATCATTGCAAAGTGCTCTATGTTTTCTATTTTGGGTCACAAGTAACATATTCTTATATTCTATGTTTGCTAATATAAGATTTATTTGTAATAACGTACCGTTACAAGTGTGGCTCAAGGCTGAGTGTTTGTCCAGTTTCTGGCAGGTCGCTGTAATTTGTTGGGTGATGAACTGAATGTTGTTGAATTCTGATTTAAAATTCCCCAGGTCGTAATAGGTGACGATTTTCCATTCGTTCGTGTAGAGGTTGGCTCTGCCAATCTCTTCGAATAAATGCCTGCAGTAACATTTAGCTGCTTTACCTCTATTCCTGAGCCGTAGATTAAGGGGATGAAAATTAGAATGAATGCTATATGCATCATTTTGGAAACCTGGAAGATGATACTATGTTAATATCTCTGGATGATGTTTGAAGATGATGAAGTTGTTACTCTGAGAAAAGTTTTAGGTCATTGTTATGGACTCTTTTGTTTTTATTATTGAATTTGATAGTGGAATTTTCGGGGGAATTAATCTCCATTATCTCATACGGACCTGACCATAATGGTGAGAACTTATTATCTCGTACTCTGCTTTTAAGTAGGACTTTATCGCCTACCATAAAAGATTTCTCGACGGAATTTTTGTCATATTGTAGTTTTGATTTTTCTTTATTGGCCATGGCTATGTACATATTTAGCTATTTTGAAGCTATGCTGTAGACGCGCTTTAAATTCGTTTGCATAATTGTCATAATTACATATAGCAAACGGCTGGAGATGGTTTCAGATTGTTTGGAATTTCGGCTGGGAACCCGTAAAGGAGTTCGCGTGGAGTATAGTTAGTACTCGAATGAGGAGTTGTATTGTAGACAAACATGGCATAAGGAATCCATGTATCCCAGTCTTGTGGATCTTTTGTTACATAAGATCGGAGATATTTGTTTGAGGGTGATATGGAGTAGTTTTGAGCCTTTTAATTCCCAGCAATTTAGATACCTCGGCGAACACGCAACTTATGAGGTTAGAGCCCTGATCTGTGAGGATACTTTCTGGCATACCATGTCGACAAACTATCGTTGTCGTGAAGGCTTCCGCTAATGTCTTAGACTCGGTGTCGACTATGGAATAGCCTCAGAAAATTTTGAAAGGTCGTTTTGAAATGCAAAGAGATATTTATTTCCAGAATGTGATATTGGGAGAGGTCCTACAACATCTAGGTACACTCTTTCGAAAGGTTTGGAGCTAATGCTCGAGATTTTCATAGGAATTTTTGGATTTCTGGATACTTTGTTCACCTGATAAAGTTTACATTTCCTTACATGCTATACGATGTCGTCTGACATTCCAGGCGAGTAGAATTGCTTTTTGATTCTTTTAATTGTACGGGAAACGCCTTGATGGCCTCCCGTCGGTAGTGAATTAAAATCTTTTAGAACTTGTTCGATGTCATTAATGTCGGATAAATATTTAATCGAATCTTGATAGAGTTTGATGTTTATTTGTTTATTAGCGAAGATCTGGGTAAAAATGTTTTTAATAATTATTAAATTCTGATAAATAACAGAGGGAACGAATTAATTAGGGAAATGCAAATTAAAAAAAAGGAATTCTTGGGTGGATTAGGAGAAAAGTAATTAAAATTGAATAACTCTCCAACAATAAACAAATATAAAATACCAAGAGAAAAGGAAAAATTACAATATAATTTTATTCCATAAGTAAAGAATTTTTTCTACGTCTTGGGGTGAAAATTTTTGTTGGGGATGATGCTGTTTTTGTAGATGAATGAGGTTGTTGATGTTGGTTAATAGGATGAAGATTACGATGATGTAGATACGTTCTGGGCATCGATTTCTGGATGTCTTCCTTCTAAGAATCGTCTCGGTGAGGAAGGGATGTTGGTACGTCTATATGACTTCCTTCCTCTGGGTTCGTCTTATTGAGGCAGGGATGAAGCCTCCTTAGGTCCCACGGTGAGCGCTTGTGCGTTTAAACTTTTCACTCCTCTAAGTACCTCCTGGGTACCCGGGATATTTTTTTTTATTATTTTATTATAGATGTTTCTTTTAGTAACTTTTCCCTTTTTTTTATACTCTTGCTTTTTATTTTGAAATATTTATTAATTATTATTTTTTTTATATTCTAATTAAATTAAATTTTGTAGGCGCTGATTTATTTTTGGGTGGGTACACCGCTGCCACCAAAATGTTATAGCTTGCACGCTCCGTGCTCCAATGGAGAGAGCGCGCGCAGGTGTGTATTATAAATAAAACTCGCACAATCACTCCTTATCGTGTTTATTATACGTATTTGATCGTTTTCTTTTTATCAAAACAATAATAATATATATTTTTTAGATTCTTTCCTAATTTAATTGTAATTTAATTTATTAGGTTTTCAAATTCTGTAAAGTTAACTTCATCAAATCGCTTTCCGATTTTTCACACTTCAATTTTTATAGATTTATTTCTAATTCTTCAAAATTATTAACTTTAACGGGCCGTTTTCTGATCATTCACTATTAAATTTATTAGATTGATTTTTATTCTTCAAATTTTACTTTATGAGACCGTTTTCTGACTATTCACAATTCAATTTTTATAGATTTTCTTGATAACACCCGATTTCTAAACTTATTCGCGCGGCAGTTGAAAAACAGACTCCCTGAGGTTTTGGCAAATTGCACCCAGGTACCCGTGATCGCTTCAAAAGCGTTTTTTCCTTTTATTGTTTTCTCACGACGTTGAAAAAACGTACGTGAGAAAATGCAAAATTTTTTTTTAATGCGAGCTATATGCATCAATGAAAACTGTAATCCGATATGCACTTGTGCGCCCGCCTTGAAATATTAATTTTAAGAGGGCGCGAATAATTGTGATCATTGTATGTATGTATGTACATACAATTAGATTAGAAAAATAGGTACTGAACGTATGTAGAGCGTACATGCGGAAAAAAAGTAAGAAGACACTGTATGTAGGTAAGTGTACATATCGAGTGAGTGGAATGTGTGTCTGATAACAAAATGCAATTTATGCTAAATCGCATTTTGTTATACTATGGGAATGCATTTCTAAATGCATTTTAAATTTTGGTTGATGTTTTTAAAATGAAATAATTTTCATTTGCAGGGTCATTCATGAGGTACATCAATATATTGTATAGGACAATATATTGATGTATTAGTTGTGATTCGGGGCAAAGGTACCTGAGTCACAAAAATCGGACGGCTGTACGGATGATTACCTGCGATTTGAGGTGATAATATAATAATTTAATAATCATAACGTGTTGTGAATTTCAGATAAAGTGATTTAATGGAACACGCACACAATTAATTTCGGTAATCATATAAGGAACTACGTGGAGCAACATTATTGCGCTGGTACGTCTCAGAATTTTAGACAGAGCGGTACTAAGGTCAATGCGCTAAATTTGCCTATGGGTGTTGATTAGAGATGGCACCACCAGTAAGTCTAAAAAAAAATTAGTTTGAATTTATTCGCCCGGGCCATTCTTTAGCGCGCTAAAAATATTTATTGTCAGAGTTCTTATATTTGATAAGTTTATTGACCGGATTTTTGTAGTTAACGTAGTTTTCTACGTCTTTGCTGCAAGTACGGAGTTACTGCGGAAATTCGAAGGTCAAAGCGTTTGTATTTTACATCGAAACTGAACCCCAACTTGTCGCCAAGGATACTGTGGAAAAATTTTAAGAGGGTCGGCATTAGTGGAAAGGAGGTTAGTCCTGTGTGCGAATTCAACCCGGAGAACCTAAATGCTTTCTTCACTTCCGTTTGCCCAGCTCCTCAAATTCAAGCAGATCTCTATTACCACTCTTCTCCTTTAACTGAACACGAAATAACTTTCTCTTTCCGTTGTGTTGATGCAAGTGGAGGTATTAAGGGCTATCCATGAGATACGATCAGATGCGGTGGGAGCAGATGAAGTTTCTCCGCGATTCATTAAAATTGTTCTGCCTTTCATTATTAGACATTTATTACATGTCTTTAATTCCTGCCTGACCTTCTCAACTTTTCCGCGCTTATGGAGGACTGCCACGGTGCTGGCACTTCCAAAAAAGATATCTCCGAAGGATATGAATGATCTGCGGCCGATTAGCATCTTGTGTTTTTTTCTAAAGTTTTAGAAAAGTTGATGGCCGCGCAGATAATACAGGAGTACTTGGAGGATATGAGCTTTCTCTCTGAGTGGCAGTCAGGTTTCCGTTCTCACCATAGCTGTGAATCAGCTGTACTAAAAGTGACCAATGATTTACGATGTTCACTTGATAAGGATCACATTATCGTTCTTGTGCTCTTGGATTTTTCTAAGGCATTCGACAGTATTAATCATCATATGCTTTTGGATAAGCTGTCTTCAAATATTGGTTTTTGCTCTTCTGCTGTTCAACTGATCCGGAATTACCTAACTGATAGGTGGCAGCAAGTTAAAGTGGAAAGCACTCTATCTGGTCTTCTACCGCTCTATTGCGGAGTTCCTCAGGGATCAGTACTTGGACCTCTTATGTTCAGTATATTTATTAACGACCTACCGGAAGTTGTAAAGGATGCAAAAATTCAAAAGTATGCTGACGATGTTCAGCTATACCTAGATAGGCCTATTGGGCTAATAGAGGACTGTTTTGTTCGCTTAAATAACGACCTCAAAAATATACACAAATGGTCAGTAAACAATCAGCTTAAGTTGAATCCATCCAAATCGCAATATATGATAGTTCACAATAATAGTCTTCATACTGATGAACTTCCAGCAGCTGAGCTCAACGGAACTAATCTTACATTAGTGAATAGAGTTAGAAACCTAGGCATTATTATCAACTCCAATATGAAATGCTGTGATCATGTTAATGCTACTATACGTAAGATTTATTATGGACTTCGGCAGCTTTGGCTGTCCGCCGATATATTAAGCAAAGAAATGCGACTACGGCTAGTTAAAATTCTTCTTTTGCCACACTTCACGTTTGGTAGCTTAGTGTTTCCTAAGCTTGACAGCATATGTAGACGTAAGCTTGAAGTTGCCTTCAACGACTGCATCAGATTTATCTTTGCCCTACGCAGATTCGACCATGTGACGCCCTATAAATTACAGCTTCTTTCTTTTACGTTGAATTTGAATTTGCACAGTCTTTAATTAGTTGGCTCAAGTTCAAGCATCTTGAAAAAGACGTCGTGTTTTGTCTCTATTAGAAAAAGTGGATGGTCTGCAAGTGGAAGATTGATTTTTAAATTTTTATGACTTTCACTGGTAAAAGCAAATTTCAAAAATGAGAAATCAGTTATGCTGTAGTCTTACACCGAAAAGTTGCAATGGAAGACCTTTCGGTTAATTTAAAATTAGTAAAACAAAGTTATGAATGCGACCTTTTGCTATCAAGAATTGAGGCAGCTGTGGAAGGAAGCCATAATTAAATACCACTCAGGAAACTGTGGCGTGTCTCGATTTCGTTTAGAGACATTGCGAGCGACAATTATACCGTATTGTATTACGTATATTTACGTATATTATCTACGTATATAGGCAATTGGCTTGGATAACCATAATCCAATCAGCATATATGCAACAATTTACATATATAATTTAGAATTAAGCTTTTTATTGTTTATTTATTAGCATCTCTTTTATTTTTGTTTTTAGTATTTTATTATTCTTTTATAAGTTAATCTTTTTAATTTGCTTTTGTTCTTTAGTTTCTTAGTTCATTTACCACATAACAATGTACTAAAAAAGATTGTAATATCTTGTGTACGTCTTTGCATTAATAAATTCTATTCTACTCTATTCTACGGATGAATTAGATTTCTTTTCGTGGCCGTATTTTCAAAATCATTGTCATGTTTTTATTTTTTATGCATATTATTCTAATATTTTTAATATATCCAAATAATTTTAACTGTTTTTAAAAATATTATCATAGCGCGTTGTATTTCCGTAAAAACATTGCAAAATTCTTCCTGTTGTTTTTAATATATCTTTTCTCTGGGTCTCCGTTTAGCTGCTAAAGAACGGCCCGATGTTGGAGACCCGCTAAAATTTAGCTTAGCGCGGACCTTAGTACTAGGCTTAACAATGGACTGAATGATTTGCTATTTCGTGTGGCACAAAAAATATTGTGTTTCTGTATATCAGAGTTTGAGCGCTCTTTAAAACGTTTACTACATAAAAACATGGACAACTCAACCAATCATATGAAATTTTATATCCGAAAATCGAATTAAATTAAAAAAATATATTTTCTTGTGTCCAAGTGACATTTTTAAATCGCTTATAAGCGCTCTTATAAGAAATTAAACTCATTCCAATTTTAATTTTCAAAAGGTTATTTTTATCTGAATCCTGCGTATGGGCAAGAGAGACGGAGCATGGTAAACACTATATTTATCTTATTCTTCCTGCTGTGATTGCATCTGCAGCCAACATAAAAACATTAAATGGTATAAGAAACTCGTTCAGAAAGCGATATTTTCTGATGGTAGCCAGGGGCGGATTTGATCACTTGGCCGCCCTAGGCCTATGGAAGATTGCCGCCCCCCTACTCCCTGTAAAACACGAAAAATTGAATGATCTATATCCAGTGAAGGGACCCCAGGCTAGAATTAGCGGAGTAGGCTGCCTCATAAATCGGAGTAGATTTGAAAAAAATGGAGTAGAATTAAAAATAACACTTTCCAACGAATTATTTTATTTAAAAAAACGAAAAAGTATAAAAATGTAATGAAATACCCACAACTACAAGAAAAAATCGCCGCCCCCTAAATCTGCCGCCCTAGGCCCGGGCCTACTCGGCCTATAGGGAAATCCGCCCCTGATGGTAGCTCCAACTCTGCCATATGGCGAAAGAGAAAACTATAAAACTTGTGCCATTCTTTCCTATAGGAAAATGACAATAAGTAGTGTAGCTATGGGAGTTCTGGCCCACTTTTTCCATACAAAAAGTGTCTGGTTAATTTCAACTATTTTGGTAGTTTTGGACCGGGTTCTGGGCCACTGGGGATTCCGTCTAGTGGTCTAGGTGATGACGTCATCTGGTTGGCTGATCCCCGTCAGCTGACCAAGCTCTGTCTTAGCTGATTTTTAATAAAATAATGCAGGCTTTTGCTGGAATCGAACCGAGAACGCTTGGTTTTGTAATGTGGTGTTTTGATAATCCTAAGCGTACTTCCTTATTTTCCGAACCAAAATAAATTGTTTAAACCTTTCCTAACAAAATTATTTAAAAAAATTTTTTATCTTAACCAAATGACTACGATTCCTCAATCAAGAACTCTCTGTTGAGTAATCATTGTATGTATGGCGCTGTACCTTGGGCTGATGATATCGAATGTAGCTGCCTACAGATTCGGGCTCCGGCTGCAAATAGACACACATTCAGCTGGGAGTTAGTGGGCGTAATATGGTAAGGTTACATTTTAATCAAAAATATTTTATTATTTTGTTAAGTAATGTATATAGTAAGTGTAGCCTTTGGGAAGGTAAGCAACTAAGCTATAAATTACTACAAGACTATTTTCCTCTATGGATAATAAGTTAGGCTCTATAGCATATATAAATTCAATGTTTGGCAGTTTTCTAAAAGTAAATATAAATATAGAATATTTTAGAAATCGGACTCTCAATACACACAAATAGATTTTTGTTTCATGACTTGGGAAGTATTCTCGGGGTTTTGGTATGAGGGATTGAATCGATGTATGCTGTACAATGCATTGAAGGTATATTTTTATATTTGATTGGAGCAAAGTATTCTCACGGCTTCATGATCCAAAGCTTAAATATAACTGAAATTCTTAGAAAATGTTGAATCGATGACTAATGCTGCCGTAATATTGAGAAGGATTTAAGGGTTTAAGAAAAGACGGTGATAGTATGATATGTTGATTTGAGCAATATCTTAGATGAGTAGTGGTAGTTGTATGGGTGCAGTAAAAGCCTTATTAACAATTTTTTTTATGATCAGGTGTAATGGCATGGTCAATGTTGCCACTTGAAATCTTTCTAGAGTAGCTTTTTAGCGTAGTCCAAAAGTGATAGGCGTAGCCACACCTTATAGAAAATGTAAAATCTTACCAATTTAAAGCTTTGCAGGAAGTTATTGTAATGATATTAATATAGTATGATATGTGGAAGTCGTATGGGTGAAGTAAAAACCTAATTTTTGGTGATATGGTATAATGGAAAGACCAGTGTTGCAATATGAAAGCCTTCTAGAGTAACTTTTTCGCAAAGTGATCTTTTCTGGTTAGGCGATGAGAGTTCGACATCAAAAATCTCATGTTATTTCTTATAGAAGTCCAAATTTTCTTTTGCAATTATCTCGCTTTAACACATCATCATCGTCTGTCTCTCTCTAATACATATGCTTGAGGTAGATTTGGTCATATACATTCCTGCTCGCAGCTTGGTATTATCAGTTGTTTGCTTTATATGCTATGAGTATATACGGGTGTCCCGTAAGTCGACGTCAAGCCAGAACCGGGTGATAGACCAAATCGTAACAGTTACCAGAAAAATATAAAAAAAAATCTAAGTCATGTATTTTTAAAATTATAGGCATTTCTTTTGTTTTCGAGGAAATGTACACCTTGTGATGGTTTTTTAGCTACTGTTCCTACAAATCTTTACTTTTTTTCGATATTTTTCTTATGTAATCCCGAATAGTGCCTTTGTAACCTGTTGCTTTAAGTTCTAAGCCAACTGCTCCAGCTTTGAAGAAAATGTCAAATTTTGCGAACAGTCTGGCAAGTAACTTTAAAAGTTGACGCATTTAATAAGGATTCTAAAATGGTACAACATTTGCTACATTATTTCTTAGATTACGGAAAAATTTTTTTTTTTCTTCAAGAAACCCAGTTTCGAAAAATTTCTTTTCACCTACTAAAATTGATTCTAGTGTACCCAAAGATTGCCTTAAGAGCGTAAGTTTAAGATTCTAGCTTGAGTGAGACGGACAGTCATTCCATGAAGTGTAAGTGAGACAGATAGTGACGCTTGCAAGTTAGAGATGCTAACTTTTTGTTAAATTTAGGACAAATTTTCCTTAATTTTAAAATTAAACACCAATTATTTGGATGCTAAGATTTATTATTTACAAAAGATGTTCAAACTGCCTTCCTTCAGCTTCAATATAAGCTCGACATCTTCTTAAAAAAGATCGGATTATCAGACGGGCAATTCTTCCGTTATTGACAAATTCAACTGCTTCCGTAATTCTTTTGCCGAAGCTCAGCTAAATTTTCAATTGACTTCTTATAAACTTTCTCTTTTACTGCTCCCTAGTAAAAGCAATCTAATGGATTTAGATCAGGTGAACGGGCTGGCCACGAGATCGTACCAGACCGGCCTATCCATCTGTCCGGATATTCTTCATTGAGATATTCTCTAACTGAAAGGGCATAGTGCGCTGGGCAGCCGTTTTGCTGATACCACATCTCTCTGTAAATACTTAGTGGCATGGCTTCCAGTAAATTAGGTAAATGGTTTTGCAAAAAATCTAAATAAACTTCAGCATTAGACCTCTGGCAACTCAAAAGGTCCTATGACTTTTCCGTTTAAAATTCCGGACTACATGTTTATTTTAAAACGAAGAATTACGGAAGCAATTGAATTTGTCAACAACGGAAGAATTGCCCGTCTGATAACTCGACCTTTTTTAAGAAGATGTCGAGCTTGTATTGAAGCTGAAGGAATGCAGTTTGAACATTTTTTGTAAATAATAAATCTTAGCATCCAAATAATTGGTGTATAATTTTAAAATTAAGGAAAATTTGTCCTAAATTTAACAAAAAGTTAGCATCTCTAACTTGAAAGTGTCACTATCTGTCTCACTCACACTTCATGGAATGACTCTCCGTCTCACTCAAGCTAGAATCTTAAAGTTACGCTCGTAAGGCAAGCTAGAATCAATTTTAGTAGGTGAAAAGAAATTTTTCGAAACTGGGTTTCTGGAAGAAAAAATTTTTTTTTCCGTAATCTAAGAAATAATGTAGCAAATGTTGTACCATTTTAGAATCCTTATTAAATACGTCAACTTTTAAAATTACTTGCCAGACTGGCGTAGTACATTTTTTTTTTCAGTACAGTCAGTTAAAGTTCAACGAATTATTAATTTTATATTGTTGGTTCGGCAAAATGTGACATTTTCTTCCAAGCTGGAGCAGTTGGCTTGAACTTAAAGCAACAGGTTACAAAAGCACTATTCGGGATTACATAAGAAAAATAAAATTGAAAAGAAGTAAACATTTGTAGCAACAGGAGCTAAAAAACCATCACAAGGTGTACATTTTCTCGGAAACAAAAGAAATGCCTATAATTTGAAAAATACATGACTTAGATTTTTTTTTATATTTTTCTGGTAACTGTTACGATTTGGTCTATCACCCGGTTCCGGCTTGACGTCGACTTACGGGACACCCTGTATATGTTGGCTTTAGGTTGAGAGTGGGTTAAATTAGAAGCTTTGACGATAGTAGATAGTGCTATGATATTAAGTAATGGAAATTGTACGGGAGCAGTAAAAGAATAATTTTTGGTTGTCAGGTGTAATGACATGACTTACAAGGTAATTTGATATTACCTTTTGCCAAGATCGTGGCGGTTGAGATTGAGTTAACTTTAGTGGTGCTCGAAGTTTATTTTATGGGTGGTGGGTGTGCATAATCGTAGGAAGCTTTAGTGAATACCATTCTTTTCAACCATGTCTCTATCAAAACATCTGTGTCGCTGTAACATTAATCTGTGTTCATACTTGAGGTGGTTATAATAGATTGAAATTATCTTATTGATATTGGTCAATGAGGAATTCCACAGGTTTTGTTTACAATTCGTTATATTTTTCAGGTCGTGAGATTAACAAATATTTAGAGAATAAATTAAGTTTGGTGATGCTTTAAGTTTCTTATGTGCGGCGGGTGCGCATAATCTAGTAGGAAGTTTTAGTGAATACCATAAGTTTCAACCATCAGCGACTAACACACAACATCTGCCTCGCTCTAACATACATGCTTGAGGTAGACATGATCGTTTATATGCCAGCTTGTGTTATCAGCTGTTTTATTTATATGCTCTGGCTGTCAGGGGTCATCATGTGTTTACCTGGGCTGGGTGAATAGATATCTGAAAATAGAGCACGTGAAACTGCTGCGGTATTGGAGTATTTTCTTATCAGGTTGAGAGTGGGTTAAATTTAAAGCTTTGATGAAAGAATGCGATGTTCTAGATGGCAAGAAAATGAAAGTTTATAAGATTTTGGTAACAGTATGTTCTATAAAAAAATCTAATAAGTAGAAGAAAATTGTATAAGAATCTGGTAAGAGTATGTTCCATACAAAATCTAACAGGCAGAAGAAATTTTATAAAAATCTGGGTGTCTCTATTGAACCACAGGAGACTTGATTTTTCCCAGGTTTCCCTGGTAATCACTTTTTTTTTTTAATTTCGATCCTCAAATAAATGATAGCAGTGCAGAGTTATCCATTTGAGAACCTTTTTAACATAGCTCATCAGCTGCTTCATTACTCTAGATATCCATATGTCCAGGAACCTAGAATAGGGTGACCTTATACTGTATGGATATAGGGTATAGCTTTACACAAAACGAATTGCATAAGAATTTGGCTAGTGGTTAGTGTCTTCTTAAATGTGAGACTGTTAAGATGAATATTGAGGAGCTTATAAGAGAATATAATAACATTTTTCTCGATGAGCATAAGAAACAAATTCAAGGATGCTATAATTTTTAAAATTATATGCCATGGGGACATTACCCTATTCAATCAGAACAGCAAGGAGCAGAAGCAGAAAACATAGCCTAAGGCTAGTCTAAGATATGTATTGTAAATAAAACTTGTATTATAGCTAAAATACCATTTATTGAAATAGTTTGTTTTAATTGTATTTTAGTCTAAGTTATACATTATTGTAAAATAAAAATGTTAAAGGGAAACCGATTAAAGGAAGCCCAACCATTGAATTATACACTAAGAATTAAATGCTAATATTTTTAAATTTATAATAAATTATATTTTATATATGGTATGCTTTTTATTCAATTTCCCTACTAAGTCCAGAACTCCCGAATAATAATTGCCCACTACAGCGAGCTCCTACTCGGGCGGTTGAACGTTTTACCCAGACTGCTAGGACGGCTTGAGAAAAAATAACGTTTACACGTGAGCTCGACCATGAGTCCTGACATAACCTTTGAAACCGGAAGGGCGTCAGGTCCTTGACCATCGTCCGGAAGTGTGTCTTGAAGACTACAACCTTGATTCCATATAATCAAGCATGTCACACGCGACTCCGTCTGTCGACCAGGCCAGCTTGAAAACTGTTTAGCTGTTCTCCGACCTGTTTGAAAGCTTTTAAGCAGTTATCTGACCTATTTGAAAAGCTGTTAAGCTGTTATCAGACCTGATTAAAAGCTGTTAAGGTGTTATTAGATCTGTTTGAAAAGCTGTTAAGCTATTGTCAGACCTGTTTAAAAGCTGTTAAGCTGTTATCAGACCTGTTTAAAAGCTGTTAGGCTGTTATCAGACCTGTTTGAAAAGCTGTTAAGTTGTTATCAGACCAGTTTCAAAAGCTGTTAAGCTGTTATCTAACCTGTTTGAAAAGCTGTTAAGCTGTTATCAGACCTGTTTGAAAAGCTGTTAAGCTGTTATCAGACCTGTTTAAAAGCTGTTAAGCTGTTATCAGACTAGTTTGAATAGCTGTTAAGCTGTTATCAGACCTGTTTGAAAAGCTGTTAAGCTGTTATCTGACCTGTTCGAAAAGCTGTGTAGCTGTTATCTGACCTGTTTTGAAAAGCAATGTGGAGTCCCCTTGTGACATGCCTGATTATAGGGAATCAAGGTTGTAACCTTCAGGACACACTTCCGGATGAAGGTCAACGACCTGACGCCCTTCCGGTTTCAAAAGTGATGTCAGGGGTCAAGGTCGAGCCCACGTGTAAACGTTTCTTTTTCTCAAGCCGCCCTAGCATTCTGGGTAAAACGTTCAGCCGCCCGAGTAGGAGCTCGCTGTAGTGGGAAAATATTATTCGGGAGCTCTGGACTTAGTAGGGAAATTGAATAAAAAGAATACCATATATAAAATATAATTTATTATAAATTTAAAAATATTAGCATTTAATTCTTAATGTATCATTCAATGGTTGGGCTTCCCTTAATTGGTTTCCCTCTAACATTTTTATTTTACAATAATGTATATCTTAGACTATAATACAATTAAAACAAACTATTTCATTAAATGGTATTTTAGCTTTTAGCTATAATACAAGCTTTATTTACAATACATATCTCAGACTAGCCTTAGGCTATGTTTTCTGCGTCTGCTCCTTGCTGTTCTGATTGAATACAGTAATGTCCCCATGGTAGAGTATACGTCGTCCCAATCATAATAAACCGCTTGTTATCATATGGACTCAATGCAATCTTCTTTTGGCTGATCGTGTAGGCATTATGGTTATGCGATCGTAGGGAGCTCTAATTAGCAGTTAATACTCGCTTGTTTTTCAAACATTCGACGTAGTCTTCGAAATTAATTTGCCTCTGGACTACATTAGTCTTTATTCCTTTTGCTTTCTTTACAGTTTTACCATCGTTTATACGCAGACTGTACATTTTCGAGCGCAAGCCTACAAGTTCGCTCATGATTTTCCCATTTAACTCATCCTTCATTAGACCAGGAATCTTTTTATTCATGTGCGGCAAATTGAATTTATTGTCTTCTGGGTAATCACTTGTATCAAATTTGTTTATATTTGCGGCCACATACTCATACTGATCCATCCGTGCTCATAACATTTTGACTCGACTTTCTCAATATTTTTATATAATTTTAAAAAGTTATAGCATTCTTGAATTTGTTTCTTATGCTCATCGAGAAAAATGTTATTACGTTCTCTTATAAGCTCCTCAATATTCATCTTAACAGTCTCACATTTAAGAACACACTAACCACTAACCAAATTCTTATGCAATTCGTTTTGTGTAAAGCTATAGCCTATATCCATACAGTATAAGGTCACCCTATTCTAGGTTCCTGGACATATGGATATCTAGAATAATGAAGCAGCTGATGAGCTGTGTGAAAAAGGTTCTCAAATGGATAACTCTGCATTACTATCATTTATTTGAGGATCCCATTCGAAATTTTAATAAGAGTGATTACCAGGGAATCTTGTGAAAAATCAAATCTCCTGTGGTTCAATAGAGACACCCAGATTTTTATAAAATTTCTTCTGCCTATTAGATTTTGTATGGAACATACTCTTACCAGATTCTTATACAATTATCTTCTACTTATTAGATTTTTTACAGAACATACTGTTACCAAATTCTTATAAACTTTCATTTTCTTGCCATCTAGAACATCGCATTCTTTCATCAAAGCTTTAAATTTAACCCCCTCTCAACCTGATAAGAAAATACTCCAATATCGCAGCAGTTTCACATGATCTATTTTCAGATATATATTCACCCAGCCCAGTTAAATACATAATGACCCCTGACAGCCAGAGCATATAAAGCAAACAACTGATGATAACAAGCTCCAAGCCGGCAAGTAAACGAAAGCATATTGTCGCTAAAGCTCTCATCCACCAAGTATACAGACCAGCTCAACACAAGCATGATAATTCCAGGCAGTCATAGCATATAAATCAAACAACTGGTAACACACAGCTCCAAGCTGGCATGTAAACGATCATGTCTACCTCAAGCATGTATGTTAGAGCGAGGCAGATGTTGTGTGTTAGAGCGAAATGGTTGAAAATTATGGTATTCACTAAAACTTCCTACTAGATTATGCGCAACCGCCGCACATAAGAAACTTCAAGCATAACCAAACTTAATTTATTCTCAAAATATTTGTTAATCCCGCGACCTGAAAAATATAACGAATTGTAAACAAAACCTGTGGAATTCCTCATTGACCAATATCAATAAGATAATTTCAAGCTATCATAACCACCTCAAGTATGAACACAGATTAATGTTACAGCGACACAGATGTGTTGATAGAATCACATGGTTGAGAAAAATGGTATTCACTAAAGCTTCCTACTATACTATACTATGTACACCCACCACCCATAATATAAACTTCGAGCACCACTAAACTTAACCTAATCTCAACCGCCACGATCTTGGCAAATTACCTGCTAAGTCATGTCATTACACCTGACAACCAAAAATTATTCTTTTACTGCTCCCATACAATTTCCATTATTTAATATCATACCACTATCTTCTATCGTCAAAGCTTTTAATTTAACCCACTCTCAACCTAAAGCCAACATACACGGAAAGAAAAGCTTTGCTGAAATTAATCTTTTCTTTTTATTGTTTCTACTTTTGGCTTCATTTACTGAATAACAGTATCGAAAATATTCGAATAATCAGCAATGTATTACTTTAAGAAAATAATACTAATAATCGGTAAAAGCTCAAAATTTAAAAACAGTACATATGTTATTAATTTCCGTAATCCAAAAATTACTAAAAATCAATTTTTATTGATTGAATTGTAATATATTACGACTAATTTAAATGTAATATACTGATATTTCATAATAATTTTGTGGAAAATTATCAGGCAAAGAAGATTGTTTTGATCCTACATTTACTTAATACGTAGTCTTTGTTTCACTGACTATTAGCAAATAAGCAGTGAGGAATTAAATTTTTACTGTATTCCAGTAAACGCTGACTTTGATTGACCAAGTCAGAAGGTATTTATCCCAAATCCAGTAAAACTTTGCCGAAGATCAGTATTTCAAGAATTGAAATTAAAGTCTCGTAGAATACTTCAGAACAGTTACAGCACTTGTTCGTATATCATTTGGTTTTTGATATTTGAGTTGAAAGGTCGTACAGAGTTTTAATTCTATAGTGGTGCTTCATTTAAAAATTGTTTGTTTTTGTAGAAATATTATTTAAAGTGCATTTAATTAGTTTTTCGAAATTACTACATTTACGGTTATTGTGTTGAGAATTTTATTGTACTGACAATTTTCAAGACAAAGTGATAAAAGTTATAGAATTGGTGAAACTACAAGAAGGGTATTTAAAAGAGGACGGCTATTTGGGTATGTATATTTATAATTATTGCCAATTATATTAATATTATTACTTATAAACGATCCGTGTTTTTTTTTATATCATGTTAGAATTTTATATTTTTCAAAAAAATATACATTTATTCGTGTCATTCACATATTATGGAAAGTCAAACATTTACAACTTTATCTACTGTTTCTGATCTTGATATATCCCTTTCTTACTTGGGTAAGAGACAAATGGATCAAATTCAGCCCATTCTACAACACGACGAGCTCTATCAGACATTGACTGAATGGAATATGGCTTAACTGTTTGAAAGATTTCAAAGTATATACATAGATATATTAGGTAGTAAAGAATATATAACGATTAAAAAACATATTTTAATTGGAATGGGCATATATAATATAGCACAGATGCTTTTAAATTAATGACCGAGAGAGAGCTGGACAAAATTTTTAAATCCAACGAATTGCAGCTCTTAATAGAATTTCGAGAAAATGCAAAAAAGTGGCGGTTAGCTAGGGTATATTAAGTTGATGCTTCATGATTAGTAATTCTAATCCAGATTTTTTCTAGAGTTTAACTGCAAATATTGCTACATTGGATTCTTCCTTCAACCATATAGAAAATTGGTTACAAAAAATTCATGACTGTGTATCAGATAATTCCTCTGAAACCATAAATGCGAGTTTAAGTACGTACATGCGAACAAAATTCACTGCATGACACATATTTTGTATGCCTCTATACAATTTAAAAATTTATATTATTTATTAAAGTTTTAAATAAAAAGGATTTGGAAAACTATTTAGCTACTACTGGACAGAACATAAAGAAATCTTTTGAAGAAAATGATACTGATTTCAAAAACATAACAGGACAAATCTACAATAAATTTAAGGGAGAAAGACACGTGAGTCGGTATCACCAATGACGTTAAAATTGCATTCTTGCTGACTGTTGTCTATCAACAACTTCGCCTCACAGGTGCCTATGGAACTCCTGGCAAATCCAAAGAGTCCCCGAATTCTTATTTTCTTGTGCGTATTTATAGCTATATGTCTTTTTATTCTAGCGCCCTTGATTAAGCTACAGGTGGACCCAGTGGCAATGAGAAGTCTAAACTTACCAAAAACCAAAATACAAAAAAATGGAGCAGCTAAAAAGCATAACTCCCAAAAATAATAAAAATGGAGTAGCTAAAAAGCATAACTCCCAAAAATTAAAAATTCACCAAACCTTTTTTACCGGCTGCGCCAAAATGTCGTGTCCAAAAGTAATCAAATAGCGGAAAATCGAATAATTAACAACGCTCGAATTTCAAATATGTAAATCTTGCCGTTTGTTCTACCGGTTGCAGCACCTGAGTCGCTCAGTAGTAAACAATCGCTTTACATAATAGTTACCATGCGAGGTTAATTATTATTGTAATCGTCGATTGCTCCACTAAGTGCTCATCGCAGCCAGCTGTTGAGCTAATCAGCAAAATAACCGACAGTTGCAGAACAGTACCATGCAAGGTTACTGTTTGGCAATTGCTAATTATTTCACTAAAATACGCTCTTGGCTGCTGGAAGAATCTTCCTTATATTGGGCCACAACAACTGTTCCGTGGGCTTGACACTGATTAGGGGGCTAAAACCTGATCCATACCCAAGCCAAGGTGGAACAGCATACGCCGAGGACTGCGTGGCTAAGGGAGAGCTTAGTCCCTAGTATGCGAACTCTGGACAAATGCTAGTTGTCCTCGGCATACATGCCGTATGAGAAGCCGTCAGCCCCCTCCAGAGACATGAGATTGGTGATCGAGGCTGCTGAAGCGAGGAACATCAATCTTCTACTAGGGTGTGATTTGGAGTAGCAGGTATATAAACCCGAGAGGTGAGTCTCTTTTTAATTATTTGTTAGAGACTAAGCTCGTAGTGTGTAATAAGGGCAATACGCCAACTTTCAAAACAGTAAACAGGAGTGAGCTCGTGGACCTAACCCTAGTCACCTGTTCGGAGAACTTCATTCTTCGCAACTGGAGAGTGTCTGACCAGGCGTCTTTATCAGACCACGCTTGGATAGTCTTCGAGGTTGTATTGGCTGCGAGACCTGTTAAGGCTTTCAGGAATTTTTGTAGGACAAATTGGGATCGGTTCTGTGATGAAGTCAGTGACAGGCTGGGTTCACCACACGAAGGACTCATCACAGAGTCAGCAGTGGACGATGCAGTCGATACTGTCACCGAGGCGTTAAACGCAGCATTCCTGGAAGCCTGCCTCATAAGTAGATTCAGTGGAAAGCCAAGGCCATCATGGTGGAATGCGGAACTTGGCAAGCTTAGAGAAAAATCGCGGGGGTTGTTTAATGCAGCCAAGCGCAGCGGAGATCAGGTAGTCTGGACCTGCTATAAGGACGGCCTAAGATCATTGAAGAACGCGCTAAGGCTGGCAAAGAGATCTTCATGAAGGAGCTTCTGCAATCAATAGAGTCTAATACAGAAGCGTCCAGACTTCGGAAAGAGCTTGCTAAGGACCATAGTACTCCGTCCTTCGTAAAAGGGGAGAACGGAGTCTGGACAACCACAAACGAGGAGTTTTTAAATGTACTTCTTGACGCCCACTTTCCGGGTAGTGGGGAGATAGTTCCGCCGGTATCGATTTCTTCAGAACGGCACCTACAGGATGGAAAGGAGGAGGTGATCAGCTCCATAGTTCGTGTAAAGGCGACGAAATGGGCGGTCCATTCTTTTCATCCCCTTAAGGCATCTGGGGTGGATGGACTGAGACCAATTATGCTTCAGAAGGCACTAAGGTACATAATACCATGGCTAGTGCCGATTTATAAGAGCTGCCTGAGGCTCTGTTTCTTGCCTAGGGCCTGGCAAGAGGTGAGGATAATCTTCATTCCGAAGGCAGGCAGAACATGCTATATCGAGGCAAAAGACTTTAGACCTATCAGCCTCTCATCCCTTATGCTTAAGGTCTTGGAGGGATTGATAGAGGTGCACATAAGAAATGTTTGGCAGGGCGGCAGTGGTAGTCAGCATGCCTATACAAAAGGGAAATCGGTAGAGTCGGCATTACATGCAGTGGTGTCTGTTGTTGAGAAGCCCCTACAGTATAAGGAGTAGGTGTAGGTGCTTTCCAGGATATTGAGGGGGCTTTCAATAACGTGAAGACGGAGGTTAAATTTCATGGATTGAGAAGGGTGGGTGTTGATAAGTGTCTATGTGACTGGATCAACTCAATACTACTCAATAGAAAGATCAGCTCTGGCTCAGGTGGCGCTACTGTCAGAAGAGCAGTCTATAGAGGTACACCGCAGGGGGGGGGGGGTGCTATCACCACTCCTCTGGCTACTAGTAATGGAGGAAATCCTCTTCAAGTTAGAGAGAGAGGGCTACGCGGATGACATTTGCATCCTGGTAACTGGCAAATTTCTCTCTACTATTAGCGAAAGGCTCGAATGCGCGCTGCTTAAGTTGGATAGCTGGGCCAATAATAGTTAATTGAGGGTGAACCCCTCGAAGACGAAGCTAATCCTTTTTACAAGAAGGAGACGGGTGCAAGATTTCAGACTTCTAATGCTGGGAGGAGAGGAGCTTACTCCCTCCAGTGCAGCGAAGTATTTGGGTGTCGTCCTCGATTCTAAACTGAGCTGGAAGGCTAATCTACAAGAACGCGTGAAGGAGGCCAGTGTGGCCTTCTACACGTGCAAGAGGATATTTGGCGGACTCTGGGGATTAAAACCCAGGGTGATACACAGGATGTACACAGCCATAGTTCGGCCCATCCTCTGCTACGGCTCTACGGTCTGGTGGACGGCACTGACGAAGAACTGTAACCTTGATGCGCTGTCAAAAATCCAGAGAGCCGCCTGTATGGGTATAACTGGGTGTCTGTGAACCACGCCCATGGCGGCATTGGAGGTCATACTGGATCTACTGCCGCTGGACCTTTATTGAAAGGGTGTGGCGGCAACTAGTGCTGTCAGGCTGAGAGCGGGGGCTGGTGGCCGGAGAGGGGTTTTGCGCACTCCAATATACTCCAGAAGGTAGACTGTAGGAACTGCAGCCATCAGGGCGCTGGATGCTGGGCTGGTAAAATCAAAATTGGTGCAGTTATGCAAAACAAGGCTTGAGGAATTGACTGTAAAGCACAAGATGACCCTAAGCTGGGTTCCTGGCCATAAGGATATCTCAGGCAACGAGATGGCTGACGAGTTGTACAAAAAGGCTCCGAATTGGATAGCTCCGCAGCTATAGCTTACGTGAGGATCCCAATCGGAGCTTTAAAAGAGGAAATCATCAGGGACGTCTATATAAAGGCAGGCCTCCGATGGACCAGCAGGGATACCTGTCGTATTGCGAGGCAATTGTGGCCTGCATATGACAGGAAAAGGACAAGGGAACCGCTTAATAGAAGCAGAGCAAATACCAGGAATCTAGTAGGGGTCACTGGGCCATAGGGGACCATGCTAGAAGACTGGGAATAGCGGCAAACGATTTCTGCAGGAGTTGTAGGGACTCGGAGGAAATTGAAACCGTCAAACATGTGCTTTGCGAATGTCCCGCTCTGATGAATAAAAGAGGTAGGCTACTAGGTAGCTACTTCTTTTCAAGTCTGGGGGAACTTCAAACCATAAAGTTCAGAGACCTCCTGAGTTTTTTGAGTGAGGCAGGATGGATCTAGTGTAAAGGTCTTGGATATATCCTGAGTTTTCCAAGGAAAGCAGGATAAAACCGCGGTTTGAAGGGTTATCCCATGAGGTCTAGGCGCACAATGGACCCGTTGGAGGTCTAAGTGAGGCTGGCTGGTTATCCAGTGGCACCCCTCTTACCTAAGCTAACCTAACCTAAGGCAGGATGAACAATAGAGACTGTGGCTCCAGTGTCTAAGATGAAATTGCACGGCTGTTCATTTAAGAGTTCTTGCACTGTGAGGCTGTTCTTGGGAGAGCCAATGGATTGAATAGTCACCTCTCCACGATTCTCTTGAGATCCTGGGAGTTTATTACTAGGCGGTACATTGTGTAAAATTTCAAAAAGAGTTTGGGAAGATGGGGTTATACCTGGATATCCCGCAGAGTCGTCAACGTTGTTTTTATGATTTGGAGCGGAAGGAATTTTCATCGACTGGTGCTCCTGTGGGTCGATATCGTGGAGTTTCCCGGCTCGCCAGATGCTGAAGGTGAAGAGTCGGTATGTGAGGCTGCGGTGAACGAATAGTAAAGTCTCGGGGGTTCGTCAAGGCCTTAGTCAGGTGTTCACCAAGCGGTTCACGAGGATCTTGTTCTCTTCCTATTGTAGCATTCCCAGCCTACTTCCTACGCCTTCCATAATTGCGTCCGCGAACTCCAACCAAAGTCCGCAAATCATCGTCCCGAATTCCTTCTAAAAATCGCAACGCTGCCATTCGGTCAACGACATCTGAAAAACTTTCCCTCGTACCTTGCGAACTTCCGCAGAAATGCACTTTTCTCGAGTAGGAGTCCACTCCAAAACGCTGTTCCAGCAATGCTATTAACTCTGGGTACTGGATTCGATGGCCTGGGAAAAGACGCTTAGCACTGAGACCGCATTACCACTAAGCTGAGTATCCATCGCATCAGCTTTCTCTTGCTCTGACCAGTTGCTATTTCGTGCTACAATCTCGAATTGTATTCATAATCCGACCAGGATACTGTCTTGTCAAAAGGATTTAGATTGCAGACTAGCCCAACTGGTCCAGAGCTGACAGGTCCTGCATTTGAGGTTGAGGGAAACCAAGGCGGTCGCTTAAAATTCGAAGAAGGCGGTGGCATGAAGTTGAAGTTAGGCTGCCAAACTAAGTTAGGATTTGGCTGTTGCGTAAAATTCTCACTAGATCGATGAGTAAAATTTGAGTTAAACTGTTGATCAAACATGGTATTAGATTGCTGAGCAAAGGTGTTACGTTGCTGCGGCAAATTTGAATTGGGCTGTTGTATGGGATAAAGCATTTCGACAGAGTTTCCAGCTTGAGGAGCTTGTTCAGTAGATTGAGCAGCAGCCTGATTTCGTGCAGGGATCGACGGGAAATGTCCATAAATTGGCCGATGACTCCTGCTTGAAATGGGCTGAACAGGATAGTTAAATATTTGGTTTGTATAGGTTGACGACAGGTGTCCATACGACGACACAGAAAAATTGGGTAGCGAGATGCTAGTAGACACTGCAGGTTTAATTGAATGAACTATCGCCGCTCTCGACGAGATTGGTGATGCTACGGAAGTTGTAGTTACTGAAGTCGTAGTCGACGTAGTAGTAGTTGTAGGGGAAGAAGTATTTGCCAGAGAAGAAAAGTCTTCAAAAACTCGGTTAACAAATCCCGTCCCACATAAAGTTTTATCCAACTCGTCCAATTTCTTTGATAGTTTAGCCACTTGATCAGTTATTCCTGACTGTATGGCTGTAACGGACGCAGCTTGTTCTTGTTGCAATTCGGCCTTGATTTCGTTAGCAAGCTCTTTCACCAAAGCTGCTGCCATGGCCTTAATTTCCTCCTTCAGTTCCTTCAGTTGTTCGGAATCCATTTTGAGCAACACAATTAAACCAAAAGAGATCACCAAAAGCCGGAATTACACGTAAATGCCGTAACAGTATAGCGTTCTTTTAAATTCTCGAAAAGATTGATTCTATCGTTGCGAAAAGTTCCAAATCGATTTTAAAAGACTTAAAATGGAAAATAATATCTTAGTTAAGATCGCGAGACTTCGAGGAATTCAATCAGAAAATTTGAACACTGAAACGAGCATTTGAGTGGGACAAAATATTTGAGGAAATATTTTTCTACAACCCCACACTTGACACCAATTGTAACGTTTTTATCTATTGGATAAAAATTTGCTCCGGCCGACCGGTAATCGAGGGAGCAGTTTTATTCTAATGTTTCACACTCCTTTAAGAACTTCGCCGAAATCTTAGCATTTTAAAAAGTTTAAGACAATATATAATTTACGTTATCTTAGTAATAAGATTATTTGAGAAGAAAATTTATTTTTACTGTATCTGATTGTTTTACAAGAAAATTTATTTTACTGTATCTGACTTTGTACTAACCTGATCAGTGTTTCTCAGCTGATTCACTTGGTTCTCTATTAAGGATTTTAGGACTGGGATATTTATTATGCAACCGAGACCCAGAATAAAGTGAGGTTAGTAATTCTGACTGCAATGGATACCCACAGAAAGAATCCTTTATCACACTAGAGACCCCCGATAAAGGATTTTGAGTTAGTTTTATTCTTATTGCAGTCGATACCCACAATAAAAATGGTTATCACTGTCGAGACCCCCGATAAAGTGTTTTGAGTTAGTAATTTATTCTTATTGCAGTCGATACCCACAATAAGAATCTTTATTACAGTCGAGACCCGCAATAAAGGGTTTGGTGTTAGTAATTTTTTCTTACTGCAGTCGCTACCCACAGAAAGAATTTTTGTCACAGTCAAGACCCGCAATAAAGTGTTTTTTGTTAGTAATTTATTCTCATTGCAGTCGATACCCACAGTAAGAATCTTTATTTTAGTTACTGTCACAAATAAGATCTTTAATCCAGTCGGTACCCAGAATAAAAATCTCTATTTTCAAACCTTTAACCAAAATAAAGCACCTGTTTGATGAGTATGAAATTCTTATTGCATTCGCTACCCACAATAAAAACCTTTATTTTAGTCCGTTATCAGAGCAATACTCTGTATCCAGTCGAGACCCAGAAGAAGAATATTTATTTAAATTGTCAACTAAACTAAGCATTTGATTTGTTAAAAGGAATTAGAACACTGGGAAATAACACTAGGAGTAGATAACCACTTGATCACTGCACTACCAAACTGCAAAGAGATCGAGCCAAGTCAGACTGCTGTTTATATAGCCAGAGTTTTCACACGTCACCAAAGAACGGTAACCAAAAGCGAATTGCAACAATAATGGCATAGCAACAACTGGCATAGCAACGATAACCTGGCATAGCAACTGCACCACATCATTTGTCATGAAGTGTTACCATTTTAGTTATTGCTGCCACAAGCTGCTCTCAACTTATTATCTAAAAAATATTTTGAGTAAATTCAATTTAATTCTAATTCAATATGGTCTAAATGTAAAATAATAAAAAAAGAAGTTCTCGCCTTTTGTTGAGTAAGAAGTTTTACTTACCGAATTTCTAAATTCCCAAAACCGTACCTTCAGCTGGCTTAGACATAACTGGGAGCAGCACGCACGAGTTGCTGCACTCGTTTTTGGATGTACCATCACGATATTCCGCTGCGCCGGGATTTCTTATGTGTTAGATGCAGATAATCGCTGCAGCAATGCTTCCGTGGAATGGTGCATGGCGACACGTGGTTTGTAATTTGAATTTCTTGTATCTCTGCCTGTACCTTCTTTCATTTTGGGTTTTAGTACGATTTCTACTTGAAGTTGTCATCACTGTGCATATACTTCTGCTGTGTGGATGTTCAACTGACATCAGCAATTGTTTTGTGTTGATTAGGTAAGATCAATTTATGATTTTAAGATTTAAGAAGGATTCTTTGTGGTGTTAACTTCGAAAGGAAATCCTCGATAGCTGTGAAACTATAGGCGATAAAATATTACTTCTTTCACAGTCACTTTAGTCTCTGGATGTTACAGAACATTTCTTGTCTTTAGTTGACCAAAAACACATAAGGTGATGAGATGGAAGTTGGTGTAGACGATTTCAAAGGTTCATGGCAACAAGGTGTTGAATACTTTCGACTCGATGGCTCTTGCACGGTTGAAAATCGTGAAGTAATGTGCAGAAATTTCAATAATGTGCATAATCTTCGTGGTCGACTTTTTGTCGTTTTCAACAAGAGCTGGCAGTTTGGGTATAAAGCCTGTAGTCAGGGTTTTCATAAAGAAATAATCAGTTAACAAAATCGTGGCTTATAACAGCTTTCACATACACCTGTGTCTGCCAAAAACAAAATCATCATGTCAAATTCGCAACAACATTTATCGACAGAGGCAAAACAAGCTACAGCTAAACGTGTCGTAAATGAACAGCAGATTGGACGACATTATAATCAAAATGATTTGATGCAACTTTATAGGTATTAACTGAATTTATTTGAAGTCCAAGAAGTTCCACCACTTCCGAAGGATACGGTTTTCGCAGATATCTTAACACAATATTAGCGGTAGCGGTTCATTAATAAATATCATGAGGCCGTTTCTTCAGGCGAAACTACGATTAATTGTGATTTTCGCTACAGTATTATTGGACTGAGCATAGCAAGCTAAAACCATATTCTTTCGTTAGATTTCTCCTTTTTGTTAAAAGTAAGTTCTCGCTGTTACTTTGTAGTAAATAGTTAAGGATTTCAAAGATAAAATAAAAGAAGAAAAACATGGTATGAAGTAAATAGTAAATAAACCATTTCTACTTATAATCTCCTGGAGCCCTCTTAGTGTGAAGGTCGTCTGGGTCCGCTACTCTCCTCTTTTCAGGTCAGCATAAGGACACTGAAAATGATCTGCCCTCAGTGTCCATTGAGTGGTTGGGGCGAGCAGAGAAGGCTAACAATCAGTGTCTTCCCAATGGATGTAACTAAGTGGTGTAAAGGTCCCTTAACGACTGAGTGTGTGCTACGGCCATTCGTATAGACAGGGACGAATTTATTTTGTATATGGCTGGTGGCAGCGGCAGGTTTTCGTGGAACCTCCCCAGACTCTCCGCCAATAGCCGCGGCGAAATAGCGAGCCGCCCTGCAGTCAACGCTGTCCACCGAGTGATCTGTCATATCATACTGACAGTCTGGACTTCACGTCCAAGTCAAATCACTCTCAATATATTTCCATAACAAAATTGGCACCCAACATGGGGCAACCTTAAATAGACTTCGGTGGTCTAATTATGACTTCTACTGGGGACTGGGACTTTGAGTGTTATGATTGACCTGAAGTCTCATATCCTGTGGAAGTTACATATATGCGGACCTGAGTCTAATTGGTTTGTTACCTGAATTAATTTTTTTTAAAGTAGGGTTTTCGCGAGTTTTTGAATTGTCATTAGAGTAAAGTTAAAGTTTTAAGGCTTCACTATTTTGTTTTTGAAATTTTATTATAATTTAAGTAAATTTTTGAGAATGAATAAAGTTTAAAGTTTTGCTATCGTTGATTTGAATTTAAGTTCAACTTTAGGTTTGACTTTGGTTCAGACTCAAGTCGGAACTATTGTCGAGTTTTTGATTTTTTTTTTTAACCGATTTTTCCCGCTGGCCTTCTGCTATGGAAATAGTAGCTAGCCTCACAATTTTTTCGTTTGTGTTTTCACGGATGCATTTCTCTGTTGGCCAACTGGCTGGACAGAGTCGTGAATCTGTGAGATGACTTTTTGGCTTTTAGCTAACTAGTTGACCAGATTCATGACTCTACCCAGCTGGAAGGTTAGCTAAGTATTGCAATCAGGTGAGGACGGAAGGAAAGAGTTGTTGCAGGATCGAAGTGGTGCTGGAGACCTTCAGTAATCAGGAGCTGGCATACTGCTAACTGCCTGGCTGAAGAATCTCTAGTATCATTTTCAGTCTCTAGCTTCTCCAAACCGACTCTTCCCGGATTTCTGTGAGGACTTAAGATTTTTCATGCACACATTCACATCACTTGCCTGCATCGTGATGTTTCTGACCTTATTGGAAAGAGTGTACCTGGAGCCCCTTCGTGTTGAGAGAGCTCTTGAGAAAAATATTTTGAATTTGATTCGAAAATTTCTCTAACTCATGTCGAGATATACGTGTCTTTTGGTCCACTACCTACTGCTCAGGGTCAAAACTTGTTAGCGACAGAAGCTTTGATGGCAGGTCTGCGCATGCAGCTACAAGATTTAGTTCGCGACAGCCTCGAGCAGAGTCTGAACACATTGCGGACGGAACAGTCGAATAACGTCAGACAGCAGATATAAGCTGCATTACCACCAGTCGATGTATCACGTCGACCTCCTCCTGTGGGTGAACTGAAACCACCTCAAAATTTTCAAGACCCGCGTAAACAGTCGTTTCACAGATCATCGTCTGCATGTTGTCTGACATGGAAAAATCTTTCGCCAGTTTCATCCAATTGTGTCCCGTCGAGCTTAGGACAACGACGGTCTGGGACTACCAGAAGATGTGGCATCTCATGCGCGGCGATAGTTCTCGACTTACTGGCGACGAATTTGTCTTCCGAGTCGAAGCACTCACGTACTCCGCACTCGAGGGAGATTTTCACCTTTGTGTCAGAAATATGGCCACACTGCTCGCAGGCCCGGCCATGGATTCGTATTGGTCATTGCTTAGACTGAATTCCACACCAACCTGGGAATACATTAAAACAGTTCTCCTAGTTGAATGGGGAGTCTCCAAAGACGATTCGAAGGTGCGGGTTCAGCTAATGTCCCGCAGGCAAAAACCTGGAGAATCCTTTGCAGCATACCACCAAAATCTGGTGCAGTTGCGTGACCAACTGCAGACTCCAATGCTGGATAGTGAGTTCCTGGGGATAGTCAAATCTAATCTATTGCCTGACATCCAGAACAAAATATATCTACACCCTACCACTACCATGGCTCAATTAAGATCGCTCGTCACCCAATTTCAAGCCACACAGCTGCCAATTGCCACAGATTGCAGCTGGAATCCTTATCGGAGCCAAAGATTGAACGAGATTAACGACTGCCAGTCTTTAAACCCTGACTTGTCATTAATAACAGACGGTGTCACCAGCTTAGGGGACGTGTCAGCCGTCTCAACCAGACACCCAGTAGTGTGCTTGAATTGTGATTAGCAAGGTCACTTTCACCCGGACTGTATGCAGGAAAGCAACGGGTGTTCTGCTATGGATGTGGATTAAAAAACGGCTTCAAACCAGATTGTAGACACTGCTTGACGAAAAACGAGAGACGAGTAGGGAGTCCCATCACCTTTTCTAGACCAGTGTCAACGGCCCGAACGGTAACAACTATGACGACTCCAGTTCAAGCCTGGAACAGGGAAGAAGGTCCCCTCCATCAGCATACCTAAACGATGAACCACTGAACTGCACGCTGATATCTTTCAGAGACTCTGGAGATATCAACCATCCACCTGTTCGTCCCGTTGATTCATTGATAGAAACGGAGAATCTGATAGAGTTCTCCGCAGATCTTCAAGCTCCCGTTTCCAACTCTGGGGAGCCCATTATACTACCAGGCGCTTCTTTGGAAGAGTAATTGATCTTTGACGTCCGATAACACCGACGGCCGACGGCCACCAACCTCTGTTATGACGAGTGGGCGTGGGCTTTTTTTATACCCGCTTATGCCTTATCATACGCGTCTACAAATCTGCAATACAGTACGAGAACGTATCTTCTGCTCAGTAGCTGAGCTAGCTGAAATTATGTATCCTGACCTGGACCTTAGACCAAAAAAGAAACGATCGACCGTTCGTTGACGGGAATACTGTCGACGAATGAAACAGGAACGAAAAAAACTGGCATATATTTCCCTGTCGATGCCAGACGACATTCGAGCGTATGCCGAAGTGAGACTACTGGGACGAACTGAGACTGGGTTACTTGATAGTGGCGCCATTATCAATATCCTAGGCCAAGGAGCCCTTGAGAAGTTAGCTGAAGCAGAGCTTGAATGGAAGAGTTATCGGAAATGGGTAGAAGTAGCTAATGGTGACATGACGACTGCTCATCGGCATGTGGACGTGGACATAATTTTTCGTGCCAAGACCCAAAACGTGACTATTTACGTGGTTCCCGGGCTTACACAGGCACTATATCTAGGAATAGACTTCTGGCATCTATTTGGGTTGGCCCCAGATGTCCTAGGTATAGTTTCAGAAGTGAGACCAAATCTAATATCTACTGCTGACACCGACTGCTATGCTCTTTCTGTTCCAGAGCACAAACGTCTAGAAGCGACCAAACAGCTCTTTCCTTCTTTCGCCTCTTTAGTCCTGGGAAAAACAACTTTGTTCGCTCACAAGATCGGGACAAATGACGCAGCTCCGATAAAACAACGTTTTTATGCGATATCACCGGCAGTACAGAGTTTGCTGGATCCCGACCTAAGATGGATGCTATTGCTGGGTGTGATAGAGGAGAGCCAGAGTCCTTGGAGATCTCCAGTCGTACTAGTGAGGAAGCCTTGAATGGTCCGGATGTGTTTTGATGTCAGGAAGGTCAACTCCGTTACCAAGAAAGACGCCTATCCGCTACCGCAGATAGACGCGCTTCTGTGACGAATCCTTCCGGCAAACTACATTTCGAGCCTGGACTTGAAAGACGCCTTCTCGTAGATCCCACTAGACGCTGATTGCAGAAAGAAGACGGCTTTTACTGTACCTCGTCACCCTATCCGCTACCGCAGATAGACGCGCTTCTGTGTCGACTTCCTCCGGCAAACTACATTTCTACCCTGGACTTGAAAGACGCCTTCTGTCAGATCGCACTAGACGCTGATTCCAGAGAGAAGACTGTACCTGGTCACCCCCTCTATGAGTACACAGTGGTGCCATTCGGATTTTGCAATGCTGCACAAAGATGTGTCCCCTCATGGATAAGGTCATTCCACTCAATCTTCGTGAGAATGCTCTCGTCTATTTAGACGATTTAATAATACTTGCATCAGAATTTGACGGATTGTTTGAGGAAAGCCGGCCTCACTCTTAACGTTGAGAATTGTAAGTTTTGTATCACAGAGAACAAATACTTAGTTTTCATTGTCGGAAAAGG
The DNA here is from genome assembly GCA_963924295.1 of Dioctria rufipes. NCBI lineage: Eukaryota > Metazoa > Arthropoda > Insecta > Diptera > Asilidae > Dioctria > Dioctria rufipes. The sequence continues at coordinate 182,029,839 of OZ002740.1, forward strand.
AGGTATAAAACTCGCCCCAACAAGATTTCAGCCATACTTGACTATCCGTCACCTTAAACTGTTCGGCAAGCCCGACGCCTACTGGGTATGGCGGGATGTTATAGACGGTTCATACCTAATTATGCTGATCTAACTGCCTCCATCACAGACACTCTCAAGAATCCAAGTCAGTTCCAATGGGCACCTGAACCCCAGACATCCCTAGAATCATTAAAACAAAAACTTACTTCTGCTCCGTTGTTAGTGAGCCCAGACTTCACCAAGCCGTTCACTATGCTATGCTGCTTCAACTAGATGACGATGGCCACGAGAAGCCAATAGCCTACCTCACGATAAAGTTGAACTCAACGCAAAGAAATTACACAGTCACGGAGCAGGAATGCCTAGCTGCAATTCTAAGCGTACAGGAGTCCCGGCCCTTCATAGAACTTATTCCGTTTAAGATAGTGACTGATCATGCGAGCTTGAAATGTCTGATGTCCCAAAAGGATCTCAGCAGTAGACTTGCTCGGTGGAATTTGAGTTTTCAGGGTTTCGACTTCGCCATTCAACACCGAAAAGGAAGCCTTAATGTCGCTCCTGATGCGCTGCCATGAATTAATTGCGCAAGGAAACGCCTCAGAGCTAGTGAACAGGTCTCCATTGTCAGGGATTCGGGCATACATCCGAAAGGAACATAGAAATTGCGGTGAGAAGCTGAGCCAAATAGTTAGTTCCCTCAGGAACTCTTTCCACCAAGCAACTGGATTCTATCCCTACCGAACACCCTTCGTCAGCAAATGAATGAGCATGCGAGCTCCCATTCCATATTCAGGAGCCTTGGAACTCTTAATGAGCCTCTGAGAGTGGATGTTGAAGATAACTTGAGATTGATCCGTGTGAAAGTGAAGGAGAACTTACACCACGCGTTCGAACAGGGTTCAAAACCTTATAATCTCAGAGCGGAGCCTGTTAATTTCAAAGTGGGTCAAGAAGTATTCAGACGGAATTTTTGCCAAAGCAACTTCCAGCAGCAGACTAATGCAAAACTGGGAAGAAAATTCGTAAAGTATCGGGTTAAATCAAAGAAGGGAAACTCCCTATACGAGCTTGAAGATCTGCAGGGGAAACGGTTAGGAGTCTATCACGCCGAGGACATCACGCGGTGATATCCATTCTCGAAACGACTTCTATCTATTATGACTTTTATTCCTGGTAGTCCTAATAAGGCATCGAGCCAGCTTCACTGGCCAACTACAGGATGCCAATGTCCCGCTTAGGACATCCCCCAGTCTAGCGGCCGGCATACCTCTTGAACATTGAGACGTTTTATCCCACGTACTAGCCTGGATTACCAGCTTGTCAATGCACCTTTGGTTTCCGTCACGGAGAAGGATGTCGAGGTCTGATTCAAGACTGACGTGACTTCAGGGATGTGCCTTCGACGCGTCAACTGTCAAACACATCAGACTATCTTAGACGATCCGTCACATCTGCCTGGCCCGAGTGCTAAAATATGCTTTCGTGGGTCATGGGTCCAGCCACGCATTGGCCGCCCGCAGCGATGAGGCCTATGTTTGAGACCGGCTAGCTCAGTCGACCATTTTTCAGTGTTGTCTGAACCACGGGTGGTCCAATCTGCCCTGTTATGCTCGTAGCGTATTGCATATAGCAATATGCTACACTAAGCTACGTACACGTCTACGCGATCCATAGCAGCATGAGGTGTGTGCGGACTGTGTCCTAAATGGATGGAGAGATATACGCGCCGAACGCAACCAAAAAGGAAAAGGGTGGAGAAGAAGAACTTTGCCGGAGACATTTTGGTTTTTTTTGTGAGAGGCATAAAAAGAACATGTGATTTTTTTGGAATTCCAAGTGCATCAAATTTAGTAAAGTAGCGACAATTGAGTAGTCGATGTTTGTGTGTATTTTCATTGATAAGTACTTCAGATTTCAAAATATTGTTTGTGCGAACCTAAAATCCCGCGAACAGTAAAAGTACGTGGATAAGCGAAAGAGAGAAAAATCGAAAAAGATTTAAATGACACCTTCGTCCGTCCACCGAAACCTTCAGAAAGTTTAATCCTGCTTTGAAGGTAAAGAAAGTTTTCCAAGGCTTCCCAAGACGATAATAAAAGCATTTCGTAGGAATTTTCCATAGGAAGTAACGTTGTCTTCGACGTGTGCTGTATAGATTTGTCCCTCAAAAGGACTAACAATATTCACAAAAATACAAGGGCTTCCAAGTTACGATCCCATCTCAAATCGGCCTGAAGATATCCTCTTCATGACAAAGACAAAACAAAGTATTCCTTCAGTACTGGAAACCATCCAGAAAACTACGACAACACCTATACACAGTGAAGATCCGTCCATATATCCATGGGAAAACTAAGAGATCCCTTTAGTACAATAGCGGCCAAGACGAGTTGTCCAGCGAGTTTCAAACCGTACCAACACCATCCAGTTCGTGAATTTCATCATTGCTGACACAAAAGGGGAGAAAATGTTATTGTATAAGAAAACTTGAAAATTGTTTCTTCCAATTTATCTTGTCATAGGTTATGTTACGTCAGAATATTCTGAATTTGAATTGTATGAACATTTGGCCAAGGGCCCTTGTTAATTAGTTTCACTTACAGCATACGTCTGATGAAGCGCTTCACCACGGCGGATAGCAAACGTGAGTACAATAACTATTTCTGAATTGAACATTTTCTTAAAACACATACATATATTTGTTTGTAGTTTTTTCAATATATATTCACTTAGGCTTGAGATATACGTACTATAATAGGCTTAAGATAATATCTAGTTAGTTCTCCAAGGTTTCGGACCCACAAAACAACAAAAGGAATGAAACCTTTATTCATCCAGATGTTATTAGTACCTCGCGCTGAAGTACCTCTGTGTGCTACAATGCAATAAATAACATAATTAGTTTTTTCAAGCATTATCTCCATGACAACCTGGGGGAAAGAAGTGAAAACGAATAAAGTTTTTACATTTTGGCATACTAATCTATATGAATTATGTTGTGATCAAGTAAGGAATCATTAGTGTCATTCTGTTATGCAAACGTTTTTTTATATTTTTTCTCGACTATATGTAGCATACCAGTCTATAGCAATATTATATTGAAAATATTAAGCTAAATTTTGTATTTTGTTGAATTTCGTCTCAACTATATGTAATCTATTAGGCTATAGTATTATTGGACTGAGTATAGCAAGCTAAAACCTTATACTTTCGTTAGATTCCTCCTTTTTGTTAGAAATAAGATCTCGATGTTACTTTGTGGTAAATGGTTAAGTTATATACCTAAAGTAACAGAATTTTATATAAAAAAGACATAGAATTTTTTGTATAAACCTGAAAAAGGGCAGAAAATAAAAATTATATTCATTAATTTTTCACATAAGCTAATCATGCTTAAAACATGGTTAGCTTATCTCTTAAATGGGCGAAGAAAATTGCATCAGGAATTTCCCTCACATACCATACAAATTTTTCCCATAAAACGACTTTGGAAAAACAACAGTTTCAGTTTACAACCCAAGTCGTTTTACTTAAAAATTTCGCCATCCAAACAATTTAAGTAAAAAATAAATCGAAATGCCAACCTTCAGTACGCTTGCCGCGAAAAATTACATACATATTACATTACATACATTACATACATACATACGTACATACATATTACGATAAAAGCTTTCGAGATAAGAAACGCGCGCCGCATAAATGCATTGTATGTATATGCGCGCCGCAATTTCAAACGACGGGACGGTGGCTGATGTTTATGAAAGTGTAAGATTACATTTTTGAAGCCACCGTCCGAAGCAAATAATTCTGGACATGTTTGAACAAGTCCAGAATTAGAAAGTAAGATTTTCTCAGGATAAGAAAATGCAATTTAACATTTTCTATCCTGAACAACGGCTGTTGATCACGATGAATGTGATCAATAGTTGAGTTGTTTTTCTAAAAAGTAAGAGCAGAGTTGGTTTTTGAAAGCGACTGTGGTCACCTCGGGCGTGTGTGTCTTCAATGTTTTTGTAAAATATATAGTTAAAGGAATAGAAATTCGGAAAGTAAGAAAAAGTTTTGTCTTAAAAGGTTTTGTGAAATTAATAGAAACAACAATAGAGATTCGGAAAGTAAGAATAAGTTGTGTCTTAAAAGTTTTTGTAAAATATATAGTTAAAGGAATAGAAATACGGAAAGTAAGAAAAATTCGTATCTTAATGGTTTTTGTAAGATTAATATTTAAAGGAATAGAAATTCGGAAAGTAAGAAAAACTTGTGTCTTAAAAGTTTTTGTAAAGTAATAGTGAAGCAATAGAAATTCGGAAAACAAGAAAAGGTTGTGTTTAATTTCTGCAAGGAAAATTGGTGGTGTTAGTCTCATCGAATCGGGGATACAAGAGTTGAGTTTTGGATACATTACCCGCCAGTTTTATCAAGGTTCGTACAAAATTGGCCCCGAGTAAACATAACAAATTGGCGCAGCCGGTAGGATCAAGGAAGCTTGATCAAGTCAAACAATCCTAAACGCTTGAAAAGCCTTGATCCTGCAAGAATCTACGGGGAACCTGTGACACTAGCCATATAAAAGAAAAACTTCGTTCCAGGATTGTAAGGGATCTCGAAGTCGGCAAAAGCCCCCCTTTCAATCTCAGCCAAGGGAATTAAGACGGCAGGAGCCCCTAGTAGCAAAAAACAATCCAGAGGGATATACTCTTAGAAGGCTAAAATCCCCCCTTTTGGACAACGCGGAACGTACATGCAAGAGGAAAACTCTACACTTCATCCGACGCGGAGCAATCCCCAGGTGAGAATTCACAACACCTCCGGGAAGGTACAGACAACGCCTCAGAAGACAACACAGCGCAATTAGGTAGCCAGGAGCTCCAGAATCCAGAACCATCGCAGGAAACAGCAGGAGTTCGCCTTCGAAGCGGTACCATTTTAACTGGTCCCTCAGTTGTATCTAAATTAACTCTAGATAAATTTTTAGATAAGTTATTAGAGAAGGCACGGGAATCCGATAAGCTCACTGTCACGCACTGCGACGCTCTTGACCACAGACTAAGTCAAGGCAGAGAGCAGAGGCTGACAAAAATCGAAAAATTTAAAAAAGATACAGAGTGACTCAAACAGAAGCTTATCGAATTCGCCAGGTTCACTAGGTTTAGATAAGAGCCCAGCCAGTGTAGTTGTAAGCGCTGAAAGTGACAGTGACATAGGTAGTGATCCCTCTGAAGAGACTACGGCTGAAAACCTCCTCAGTGGCTGGCTAGAAGTATCCTTCACGGATTCCAGTCCAGAACCAATTCCTGAAACCCAAAAAGGCAACAGTAGACTAGCCTAGAAAAGTTTAACTAAAAAAATAATCACAATGGCAGACTATGCAAAGGTGGCCAAGCTCACGGCACAATTAAATCCTCTTTTTTCGGGTGAAAGTGCCCCACAGTTAGGTCGTGAGCTGCAAATATATATTGGCTGTTGCAAACAGGACCTGCACTGTTTAAGTGAAAAAGAAAAACCATCCTTATTACACATTTTGCCCACAAGACTTCGTGGCGATGCCTATCAGCTGTTAGCTTCGGACGTTCCAACTACTTTTAGTGAGGTGGAGGAACGTCTGAACAGAACCTACCTACCACAAGAATCGTACCAAGAATTGGTCGACAAACTGATCACAATGAGGCAAAACCCGTTGGAAACTCTCACTGCCTTCACAACAAGAGTGAAGCAGTTGCTGATGCTTTACGACGAATCAGCGGTACTGAAGAACTGAGCAACGGTAGCAACAGCTGTGAAGACACAGTTGGCGTACTTCGATAAAAATGCCCCCAAAAATGGAGTGAACAATCCCCAACTATGCCAGTATCTCCTCACTTTGGTAGAAAATGATCTAGAGGAGCTGATACAAAAGGCTTTAGATATGGAAAAGCTACAAGCAGGCACAGTTGTCGTCCAAACACCATTAACGCAACAGCCATATCCAATGGCACCAATAGACCCTAGCCTTCGAGTTCGAGCACTTAACCGAACTCCTTACAATCAAGCACCACAGCCGCCTATGTATGCATCACCACGAGCACAAGAGCCCAGGCAGTTTAATAATTCCCCTTATGTACATGCTCAACCGCTACGCCCGCCATTTTCGCGAAAGGATTCTAGATAACCGGATATACAAAATCTGGTACAAAACATCACCTGTAATTTCTCGCCAGCAGCGGGGACACACCTACACGGAGTGCCTAAAACGCAAAAACACCCCCTTCTGCTCTAACTGCAGAAGTTATGAGCATGACATTCGTGACTGTCGAAATAGTCAAGCACAATCTGCAACGCATTTTACACGAGGACCGCCTAACAGTCCGCCACGGACAGACACGAACAATACCAAAGGTCCGAGAGTCTTTAATATAAGACAAAAATGTGATTTTTGTGGGCACCGCGGACACAAGAACAACGAATGTCGACAAAAACAAAAATGGGAGGATAAAAAGCAGGGAAACGACAAAGAGTCAACCCAAAACTCCCCGGCCCGACTATAAACCCTACCAGCAACAAACAAGGGTCTTCTCAACCGCCCGACTTCAGTGTGCCCACAGCCAGATTTCCTCTAGACATAAGTCTAACTGGTCAGGCCCAGCTAATAGTGGACACCGGCGCTGAGATCAGTATAACTAAGAAAAAAGCTCTCAGATCTCGCGTGCTAATAAATCCCAAAAAGAAATTAACGCTTCAAAGCCCCCTTGGCACCGGAAAAACCTTAGGAAGTTGCCAAGGAAACTTCATGCTAAAAAGCAACTTACCTTGCAACTTTCAAGTGGTAAAAAACATCCCAGGTATTTCCGACGACCGCTTGCTAGGAAATGATTTCCTAGCCAAAAACTGTAACGTTGAGGGACCCAACAAGTTTCTGCGATTTCCCCGCACGGAAACCAATCCAGAAGAGTTCGCTGTTCCATTAGAAACCACATCGGATAAACCGTGTTCACAAAACACAGTCAACAAAGAGACACAGGTAGAAGATATTAAACCCGACGGGGATCACCTTCTACCCGAAGTGTTCTCAAAGCTCCTCAGTCAGAAGAAGTCGGCTGTGACTTACAAGAACGCAATAAGGGTGACTCGATTACCGAAGATCCGGCCTGTAAGACTGGACAGCATCAGATGAATTTAAATAAACCTGTGTGCGTACCAGCAAGGTCTCAGATCGTGGTCAAAGTTCCGTTGCAGTTGCAGGAAGAAATGCTCAGTCTGCCAAAAGAAATAGACGACGGAGTCTTCTTAGCAAACAGCTTACTCTCAGCTGGGTTAAAGGCAGTCCCCATAGGAATCCTCAACACACGCAGTTCACAAGTAGTTCTAAACAGCGTGAATCTAAATCTGGTTCCCATTAAAGACTACACTGTTGTTCCCATCAAGCGAGAGCCAGATAACGATATTACAATAGCCCATTCTTTGAATCCCATGAATCGAAATGACGGCGATGGTGAGCATCAAAATATAATTAGATCTAAGATTAAGAAAATAGGGCATAAGAGCCCCAGTCAACTAAGCAGTAATAAAAAACTACTCCAAGACGCTTGCGGGTCCCTCATGAAAACCCAAACGTCAGGCCCTGGCCAGCACAAAAACGGTCTGCCGGTAGAAACTCCCGCAGATCCATCTGACGCAGCGCCTCTCAACTATAAAACAAGTAGGTTAAGAGGTAAAATAAATAATATAAAATCATTAAGTAAGTCTAGAATTAAGAGTAATAAAAACAGGGCAATAAGCGCCGATCAGACGGCCACCCTACAACACATAAGGTACTTGTTCCCAAACGATGTCGAACAAGAAGACACCAGTATTCAGCCCCGCCCCACCAGATTAGAGCAAGAACTCCGTCTGTATGAAACTTTAAATGCTGAGGAAAAAGCCTCAATAACAAATCTCTGTCACGAATATGACAACATATTCTTTTTAAAAGGTGACAGGCTTACACATACCAACGCCATCACCCACGACATCCCTCTGGTGCAAGACCAAGCACCTATTAATCCATGCTTAAAACATGGTTAGCTTATCTCTTAAATGGGCGAAGAAAATTGCATCAGGAATTTCCCTCACATACCATACAAATTTTTCCCATAAAACGACTTTGGAAAAACAACAGTTTCAGTTTACAACCCAAGTCGTTTTACTTAAAAATTTCGCCATCCAAACAATTTAAGTAAAAAATAAATCGAAATGCCAATCGTACCTTCAGTACGCTTGCCGCGAAAAATTACATACATATTACATTACATACATTACATACATACATACGTACATACATATTACGATAAAAGCTTTCGTGATAAGAAACGCGCGCCGCATAAATGCATTGTATGTATATGCGCGCCGCAATTTCAAACGACGGGACGGTGGCTGATGTTTATGAAAATGTAAGATTACATTTTTGAAGCCACCGTCCGAAGCAAATAATTCTGGACATGTTTGAACAAGTCCAGAATTAAAAAGTAAGATTTTCTCAGGATAAGAAAATGCAATTTAACATTTTCTATCCTGAACAACGGCTGTTGATCACGATGAATGTGATCAATAGTTGAGTTGTTTTTCTAAAAAGTAAGAGCAGAGTTGGTTTTTGAAAGCGACTGTGGTCACCTCGGGCGTGTGTGTCTTCAATGTTTTTGTAAAATATATAGTTAAAGGAATAGAAATTCGGAAAATAAGAAAAAGTTTTGTCTTAAAAGGTTTTGTGAAATTAATAGAAACAACAATAGAGATTCGGAAAGTAAGAATAAGTTGTGTCTTAAAAGTTTTTGTAAAATATATAGTTAAAGGAATAGAAATACGGAAAGTAAGAAAAATTCGTATTATTAATATTTAAAGGAATAGAAATTCGGAAAGTAAGAAAAACTTGTGTCTTAAAAGGTTTTGTAAAGTAATAGTGAAGCAATAGAAATTCGGAAAACAAGAAAAGGTTGTGTTTAATTTCTGCAAGAAAAATTGGTGGTGTTAGTCTCATCGAATCGGGGATACAAGAGTTGAGTTTTGGATACATTACCCGCCAGTTTTATCAAGGTACGTACAAAAATTGGCCCCGAGTAAACATAACAAATTGGCGCAGCCGGTAGGATCAAGGAAGCTTGGTCAAGTCAAACAATCCTAAACGCTTGAAAAGCCTTGATCCTGCAAGAATCTACGGGGAACCTGTGACACTAGCCATATAAAAGAAAAACTTCGTTCCAGGATTGTAAGGGATCTCGAAGTCGGCAAAAGCCCCCCTTTCAATCTCAGCCAAGGGAATTAAGACGGCAGGAGCCCCTAGTAGCAAAAAACAATCGAGAGGGATATACTCTTAGAAGGCTAAAATCCCCCCTTTTGGACAACGCGGAACGTACATGCAAGAGGAAAACTCTACACTTCATCCGACGCGGAGCAATCCCCAGGTGAGAATTCACAACACCTCCGGGAAGGTACAGACAACGCCTCAGAAGACAACAACACAGCGCAATTAGGTAGCCAGGAGCTCCAGAATCCAGAACCATCGCAGGAAACAGCAGGAGTTCGCCTTCGAAGCGGTACCATTTTAACTGGTCCCTCAGTTGTATCTAAATTAACTCTAGATAAATTTTTAGATAAGTTATTAGAGAAGGCACGGGAATCCGATAAGCTCACTGTCACGCACTGCGACGCTCTTGACCACAGACTAAGTCAAGGCAGAGAGCAGAGGCTGACAAAAATCGAAAAATTTAAAAAAGATACAGAGCGACTCAAACAGAAGCTTATCGAATTCGCCAGGTTCACTAGGTTTAGATAAGAGCCCAGCCAGTGTAGTTGTAAGCGCTGAAAGTGACAGTGACATAGGTAGTGATCCCTCTGAAGAGACTACGGCTGAAAACCTCCTCAGTGGCTGGCTAGAAGTATCCTTCACGGATTCCAGTCCAGAACCAATTCCTGAAACCCAAAAAGGCAACAGTAGACTAGCCTAGAAAAGTTTAACTAAAAAAATAATCACAATGGCAGACTATGCAAAGGTGGCCAAGCTCACGGCACAATTAAATCCTCTTTTTTCGGGTGAAAGTGCCCCACAGTTAGGTCGTGAGCAGCAAATATATATTGGCTGTTGCAAACAGGACCTGCACTGTTTAAGTGAAAAAGAAAAACCATCCTTATTACACATTTTGCCCACAAGACTTCGTGGCGATGCCTATCAGCTGTTAGCTTCGGACGTTCCAACTACTTTTAGTGAGGTGGAGGAACGTCTGAACAGAACCTACCTACCACAAGAATCGTACCAAGAATTGGTCAACAAACTGATCACAATGAGGCAAAACCCGTTGGAAACTCTCACTGCCTTCACAACAAGAGTGAAGCAGTTGCTGATGCTTTACGACGAAGCAGCGGTACTGAAGAACGGAGCAACGGTAGCCCCAGCTGTGAAGACACAGTTGGCGTACTTCGATAAAAATGCCCCCAAAAATGGAGTGAACAATCCCCAACTATGCCAGTATCTCCTCACTTTGGTAGAAAATGATCTAGAGGAGCTGATACAAAAGGCTTTAGATATGGAAAAGCTACAAGCAGGCACAGTTGTCGTCCAAACACCATTAACGCAACAGCCATATCCAATGGCACCAATAGACCCTAGCCTTCGAGTTCGAGCACTTAACCGAACTCCTTACAATCAAGCACCACAGCCGCCTATGTATGCATCACCACGAGCACAAGAGCCCAGGCAGTTTAATAATTCCCCTTATGTACATGCTCAACCGCTACGCCCGCCATTTTCGCGAAAGGATTCTAGATAACCGGATATACAAAATCTGGTACAAAACATCACCTGTAATTTCTCGCCAGCAGCGGGGACACACCTACACGGAGTGCCTAAAACGCAAAAACACCCCCTTCTGCTCTAACTGCAGAAGTTATGAGCATGACATTCGTGACTGTCGAAATAGTCAAGCACAATCTGCAACGCATTTTACACGAGGACCGCCTAACAGTCCGCCACGGACAGACACGAACAATACCAAAGGTCCGAGAGTCTTTAATATAAGATAAAAATGTGATTTTTGTGGGCACCGCGGACACAAGAACAACGAATGTCGACAAAAACAAAAATGGGAGGATAAAAAGCAGGGAAACGACAAAGAGTCAACCCAAAACTCCCCGGCCCGACTATAAACCCTACCAGCAACAAACAAGGGTCTTCTCAACCGCCCGACTTCAGTGTGCCCACAGCCAGATTTCCTCTAGACATAAGTCTAACTGGTCAGGCCCAACTAATAGTGGACACCGGCGCTGAGATCAGTATAACTAAGAAAAAAGCTCTCAGATTTCGCGTGCTAATAAATCCCAAAAAGAAATTAACGCTTCAAAGCCCCCTTGGCACCGGAAAAACCTTAGGAAGTTGCCAAGGAAACTTCATGCTAAAAAGCAACTTACCTTGCAACTTTAAAGTGGTAAAAAACATCCCAGGTATTTCCGACGACGGCTTGCTAGGAAATGATTTCCTAGCCAAAAACTGTAACGTTGAGGGACCCAACAAGTTTCTGCGATTTCCCCGCACGGAAACCAATCCAGAAGAGTTCGCTGTTCCATTAGAAACCACATCGGATAAACCGTGTTCACAAAACACAGCCAACAAAGAGACACTGGTAGAAGATATTAAACCCGACGGGGATCACCTTCTACCCGAAGTGTTCTCAAAGCTCCTCAGTCAGAAGAAGTCGGCTGTGACTTACAAGAACGCAATAAGGGTGACTCGATTACCGAAGATCCGGCCTGTAAGACTGGACAGCATCAGATGAATTTAAATAAACCTGTGTGCGTACCAGCAAGGTCTCAGATCGTGGTCAAAGTTCCGTTGCAGTTGCAGGAAGAAATGCTCAGTCTGCCAAAAGAAATAGACGACGGAGTCTTCTTAGCAAACAGCTTACTCTCAGCTGGGTTAAAGGCAGTGCCTATAGGAATCCTCAACACACGCAGTTCACAAGTAGTTCTAAACAGCGTGAATCTAAATCTGGTTCCCATTAAAGACTACACTGTTGTTCCCGTCAAGCGAGAGCCAGATAACGATATTACAATAGCCCATTCTTTGAATCCCATGAATCGAAATGACGGCGATGGTGAGCATCAAAATATAATTAGATCTAAGATTAAGAAAATAGGGCATAAGAGCCCCAGTCAACTAAGCAGTAATAAAAAACTACTCCAAGACGCTTGCGGGTCCCTCATCAAAACCCAAACGTCAGGCCCTGGCCAGCACAAAAACGGTCTGCCGGTAGAAACTCCCGCAGATCCATCTGACGCAGCGCCTCTCAACTATAAAACAAGTAGGTTAAGAGGTAAAATAAATAATATAAAATCATTAAGTAAGTCTAGAATTAAGAGTAATAAAAACAGGGCAATAAGCGCCGATTAGACGGCCACCCTACAACACATAAGGTACTTGTTCCCAAACGATGTCGAACAAGAAGACACCAGTATTCAGCCCCGCCCCACCAGATTAGAGCAAGAACTCCGTCTGTATGAAACTTTAAATGCTGAGGAAAAAGCCTCAATAACAAATCTCTGTCACGAATATGACAACATATTCTTTTTAAAAGGTGACAGGCTTACACATACCAACGCCATCACCCACGACATCCCTCTGGTGCAAGACCAAGCACCAATTAATCCAAAGATGTACCGGTTTCCAGAGACACAGCGAAATGTCATAAACGAGCAACTCCGAGAAATGCTGGACAACGATATTGTCCAGCCCAACAAAAGCCCATGGAACCCACCACTGCTAGTCGTCCCCAAAAAAGCGGGACCAGATGGTGAGAAAAGGTGGCGCGTCGTCGTTGATTTCTGTAAGTTGAACAAAAAAACGGTTGGCGACGCCTTCCCGCTACCACGGATTGAAGATATCCTCGATCAACTGGGCCATTCAAGATAATTCACCACCCTAGACCTAGCCAATGGCCAACATCAGGTACTCGTCGATCCGAAGGATCGAGCAAAAACGGCTTTTAGTACCAACTACGGGCATTATCAATTCAAACGCATGCCGTTCGGGCTCAAAAGAGCCCCGGCCACATTTCAGCGTTTAATGAATTTCATATTAACTGGCCTACAAGGCCTCGAATTTTTCGTCTACTTAGATGACATCGTCATCTATGAGAAAAGTCTGGCAGACCACAATGAAAAGCTTCGCAAAGTCTTTGACAGGTTAAGAGAAAATAACCTGAAACTTCAACCAGAGAAATGTCAATTTCTCAGGCGCGAGGTAGTGTATTTAGGACACAAATGTTCTAACCAAGGGGCACTACTTGACCCTAGCAAACTTTCCCCATTCCTAAGACAGTAAGGCAAGTGCAATCATGTTTGGGCCCTGCCAATTACTACAGAAAATTCATACCCGATTTTTCAAAAGCAATACGTCCTCTAACAAACTTACTCCGAAAGGATGTAAAGTTTAAGTGGACTGAGAAATGTCAACAGGCATTTCAAAGCATTAAAAACGCTTTAATTTCCTCTCCACTCTTAATATATCCCGATTTTGCAAAAGGAGAGGTAGGAATTGACCAGACAATTGCCTACGCCAGCCGTACCCTTAACAAAGCCGAACGTAACTATTCCACGATTGAGAAAGAGTTACTGGCTATAGTTTGGGCGACTAAAAATTTCAGGTGTTATCTGCAAGGCCGAGAGTTCACGGTCTATAAAGATCACAAACCACTCAAGGGTGTCTTCAATGTTAAAGACCCCACATCCCGTCTGGCCAGATTTCACCATAAACTTTCCGAGTTCAATTATAAAATTGAGTATAAGCCCGGAAAGAACAACACGAATGCCGACGCTTTAAGCCGCATTCAACGGGATAATGACAAAGACAAAGAAACTGCATACTTTACGGTAGATTCTATAGACCACCACCAAATGGACTCGAATATAGAGGAGCAAAAACACTCATCGGACCGAAAGGAGTGTTTGCAATGCAATGCAGTAACAAGAGCCCAGACAAGAAAAATTCAAGAAAGTGTAGCGAAGAGCGCGCCCGTTGTCAGCCCTACCTACATCCATCTTGCCATGAATATAGATAGGTGCTGCGACAGACGCCCCTTGCTGCAAAATCATCTTGGGATTGTTGTGGGTGGCCGCACAGCATATTGCCGCTAGCGGTCAGCCGGCTTGGGGAGGTTCTTGCCACCCACATCCCTCGATGCTTGAAAGCTGTGCGAAAAATAAGAAAAAAAGATGCTACAACTGTATTGCCAGACTTCGGACGGACGGACAGACAAAAAGAACTTTCCGTGTCTCATGGTGCTTCGCCTCCATTGATGCAACCTGAAAACCTGAAAGGAAAATTTATGAAGAATACCATACCAGCGTTGCAGAACTGCAATAATAAAAAAAAAAAAAAGATCAACGCCGTACAAGTGACTACCACCTGGAGAAGTTCGACGCCGAGAGAGGTATTTTGAGAGAGAGGGAGAAAACGTGGACTCCTGATGTAGGCGGAGTCCTGACTGGACTCTGATTGGGCCCATCGCCCCCCATTCACCCTGGCTAAGACGTCGCAGTCAATGTAGGATTCTTAGCCCCATATCTATGGTGTGTGTACGCTAGAGCAGCTCACCCCATGACCTCACCACCCACTGCTTCGGACTCTACTTACGCATTCTACCTACGTATGGCACATGGATATGGACATCTGACATCTGACTCAACGACAAGAAGAACAAGGCATGTTCGTTTAATGCTGACGAAACATGAATTTATTGCAAAATCCGAAGCGTTCGCTATTCACCTCTTGACAATTTGCTACGTTTGCTTATACTAGGCTTGTCCCTACTATCTAACCTTAAGGCTACTCGTCACACAGGTAAAAAGAATTCAAACACATGATTTTATTATGTTATTAAAATGGACTTACTTGCTATCACCTATACTTCACCACTGGCAGGACAAAATCCCTCGACGGCTGGAACTGATTCTGCTTGGGTGCACCCTTTTCTCCTTCGACAACTTCGGTGGCCGCAACAGTTTATTCCAATTTCTTTTTTTTTTTTTTTTTTTTTTGGGTTCATTGACCTCTTTTTTTGTATTGTTCTTTTCACCTCTTTTGGGTGCTTTCGAACATTATCCCTTATCGGAATATATTACTACCATGCAATTTTATTATTTAATTAGTTTAACCTACAGTTGAGGTGAATGGCAGAATCGCCCTTAGTAGTTGGTGTATATATGTACTGGTTCCAAAAAGGGAACTTAACTCTTTAACCTTCTTATACGGTCCAGATAGGGGTGCCAAAATTCGCAGGATATGCACAGATAAATATATACACTGATTGATTTATATTTCTATAATCTTTTCAGAAATTTAAATTCACTAATAATCTTTTTAATTTTCATATAACTGTGCCAACGTTCGCAAGATATACACAGGTAAATATATGCACTAATTAAATCTTTGTTTTAATAACTTTCTTTCATTTTCAGATGAATGTGCCAAAATTCGAAAGATATGTACAGGTAAATACACGCACTAATTACATCTTCATTTAAATAGTAATCTTTTTCAGAAATTAAACTCACTAATAACTTTCTTTCATTTTCAGATAAATATGCCAAAATTCATAGGATGTGCACAGGTAAATATACTCACTAAATGATTTATATTTCTATAATCCTTAAAAAAATTCAATTTCAATAGTAGTTTTCTTAATTTCCAGGTAGTTGGACAAAGTTCGCAGGATATGAGAGGTAGATCCACGCACTGATTAAATCTTTGTTTCTATAATAATTAATTATGCTTTACTTCTATAATAATCTTTTTTTCCAGAAATTTAACTTCACTAATAATTGTCTTTATTTTCAGATAATTCTGACAAAATTCATAAGGGATACACAGGTAATGTCCGCACTAATCAAGCTTTATTTCTATATTATTCTTTTTCAGAAATTTAACTTCGCTTAAACTTTCTGTCTTTATTTTCAGATAATTCTGACAAAATTCACAAGGGATACACAGGTAATGTCCGCACTGATCAAGCTTTATTTCTATATTATTCTTTTTCAGAAATTTAACTTCGCTAATAATTGTCTATATTTTCAGATAATTCTGACAAAATTCATAAGGGATACACAGGTAATGTCCGCACTGATCAAGCTTTATTTCTATATTATTCTTTTTTTCAGAAATTGAAATTCACTTATAACTTTCTTTTATTTCCAGATAAAGGTGCCAAAGTTCATAGAATAGGCACAGGTAAATATATACACTAAATAAATCTTTATCTCCTTTTATAATTTTCTTCAGGAATTAAAAACTCACTAACAACTTTCTTTAGTTCCAGATAATTGTGCCAAAATTCGTAAGATTTGCACAGGTAAATATACGCAATAAATGATTTGTATTTCGATACTCTTTTCGGAAATTTAAATTCACTAATAATTTTCTTAATTTTCAGATAAAAGGTGCCAAAGTTCATAGAATAGGCACAGGTAAATATATACACTAAATAAATCTTTATCTCCTTTTATAATTTTCTTCAGAAATTAAAAACTCACTAACAACTTTCTTTAGTTCCAGATAATTGTGCCAAAATTTGTAAGATTTGCACAGGTAAATATACGCAATAAATGATTTGTATTTCGATACTCTTTTCGGAAATTTAAATTCACTAATAATTTTCTTAATTTTCAGATAAAAGGTGCCAAAGTTCATAATATATGTAAAGGTAAGTACACGCACTAATTAAATCTTTATTTCAATAATAATCCTTTTCAGAAGTTGAGATTCACTAATAACTTTCTTTATTTCCAGATAAATGGGCCGAAATTCGCAATATATGTAAAGGTAAGTACACGCACTAATTAAATCTTTATTTCAAAAATTCCTCTAAGAAGCTTTAACAAAACTTTTCTAAAACTCAAATTTATCTTGCAGGCAAAAATCTCAGCGCGCGTCTACCGATCAGCGTACTCGACCAAGGCACAAAATCAACTCCCCGAGTTCACGCCGTCTGCCTACATCGCAGCCGTTCCTCGCTCCAGCCACCGGCAGGCGCACATTTTTCTTGTTCGTTCGTTGGATCCCGATAATTCTTCGTTTCCTCTCGACTTACAGGCAAGAATCGTTCGTACCAGCGATTTGCGTGATGTTTTACAGCTGGGCGAGTTGCCGTTCGTTCGTTGGAATTTCTGATGACGAACGGTGCCTGCCTGGAAATCTTTTGTTGCGCTGATGCCTAAGTTATGATTTTAGATTTTCAGGTGGATTTGGGAGTGAGCAGATTTTTGCTGCGTTGCCAAATTATTTGTTCGGACAAATTTTATGTTTTCCCGGGTTTTTGGATTTTTATATTGTTGCGTCTTTTCAGGGATTTTTAAAATATGAAGAAGTAGCATAGGGCTACTTCTTGCAAATATAAATTTCATCTTTTCAGGGATTTTTAAAATATGAAGAAGTAGCATAGGGCTACTTCTTGCAAATATAAATTTTACATTTTCAGGACTTTCTTAATCTGAAGAAGTAGCATAGGGCTACTTCTTGCCAATATATATATAGATTTTAAATTTTCAGGAATTGTAATGTGGAGAAGTAGCATAGGGCTACTTCCCAAAAAAAAAATTTTACTTTTTAACCCCTTTTCTGGTATCCAGGGAAATTTGAATATAAATAAAAAAAATACAAAAGAAACGGAAAAGTAGCGTGAGGGCAGAACGCTACAGCGTGGGGACGACCCACCCGAGAGAAGAGTCTCAAGCCGGGCCCAAAAACAGCAAAAAAAAAATTTCCCCCCCCCCGCACTAGCTGGGGACTAGGCAAAAAGCATTAGTAGCAGCGCCCAACGTGGGGACGACCCACCAGAGTCTCAAGCCGGGCATACGTCACAAACCTGGTTCTACACCCTGGACTCGGTATGGCACCGTACCGCCCAAATAAACTAGGGAAATATGGAGAGGAGATAGGAAAGAATAAAATCCTCATATCGAGGCTAATCCAGACGGGATTAGAGGGGAAACATCTACTCAGTTAAGGTAGAGATGGGTTCTACTAGGAACACTGTCCTATAAAAATTTTCGCTCGCCACCGCAGAATTAGAAAAAATGAAGAGGGGACAGGAAAGAATGAAATCCTCATATCGAGGCTGATCCAGAAGGGCTATGCAAGCGGAATTCCTACCGTGGTTTCCTACGCGTAGGGTACCGTGTGGGTTGAGTTTGAAACATCGTCGAACAGGGGTTGGGATAACTGGTTGGACTACAAAAGGTGTATCACCCACCACTGATGCGGCAGTAGGAGGGCTATGTGATACCCTATAATTTGCAAGTGAAGCTTGCCGGATGCCTTTTTAGGGCTACCGAGATTGACCTAGCTCGGGTCAAGCCTTGATATCCTGAGCATGATAGACTCCGATGGGGAGACCCTTCTCACTCCTTAGGCGATACGCAACACGGCCTATGCGCTCTACTATAGTCGCTTTAATGAATTTTGGAGCTAGCTTCGCAGCGAACCGATCTACCGCACTACTTTGCACGTGATTTCGTACAAAGACGATCTGCCCTGGTTGAAAGGTTCTCACGCGGGTTCGAAGATTGTAGCCCGCGGAGTATCTTTTGTACGCCTCAGCCAAATGTGCTTTGATCTGGTCCCGCACAAAGTGTACTCTTTGATTTACTGGGATTGTTTCAGGAGCCCCATCTGTGTCCGAGGTCAGATCTCGCAACAATTGGTAGGATTTACCATGTGTTACAGGGTGTCTTCCAAACATCGCGAAGTACGGGGAGCACTTGGTGGAGTCATGCCTCACGTTTCGGAGAGCGAACGCCGTCTCACTCAGGTGTTCATCCCAGTTCCGATGGTCATCTCCGATATAAGCGCGAATCGCTGCGAGTACTGATTGGTTAACTCGCTCGGACGCATTAGACTGGGGAGAGTAAGATGGGGAGAGACAGTGCTTGACCCCATACTTCTGTAATGACTGGATAAATAGGTTGGAAGTGAACTGGCTTCCGTTGTCAGAATGAAGGAACTCGGGGACCCCGAACACGTGGTATACTTCTTGCTCTAAGTAGCTTACGACCCGCACAGAGGTGGCTTCTGGCATTGCTTTCAACAGCATAAATTTGGTTAGGTGGTCAAGGATGATGAAGATGTACCTGTTCCCTTTCTTGCTTCGTGGGTAGGGACCCAAGAAATCGCAGAACACGCGCTGCCAAGGTAGCTCTGTGTGTCGTTGCTCTCCTAAAGAAGGTTTAAGAGAGTAATTGCACGGTTTCACGCTTTTACAGACCTCGCACTGGTTGATAAACCTTTGTACGTCGGGCACCATCGACGGCCAATAGTAGTGGCGGCGCAGCTTTTCGAGGGTTTTGGCGATCCCAGAATGCGCGGACGTTGGTGAGCAGTGTTCTTCATCAATCAATTTGGTGGTGAGCCCCTCAGGCACCCAAAGCTTCCATGAGAGCTGACTTCCTCCCACGATGCTCTTGGGAGAAACAAACGATATATATACCTTACCGTCTGCGACTCGGAGGTTATTAAAAGCGTCTGAGTTGGAGATTATTCTCTGAACTCGCTCGACGTAAGAAGTTTCAAGATACGCCTGTGAGTCTAGAGCGATTGATTCGATGGCGGGAGAACAGGCGTCCTTCACCATAAGAGAATTTCCCAGCTCCTCTGCGAAGCAGCGAGACAGAGCGTCAGCCACCACGTTTTCCTTGCCCTTCCGATATTCGATGTTGAAGGTGAAGGCTTGGAGTTTAAGACTCCACCGTGCTAGCCTGCCACATAGATCCCTCTGGTCCATGAGCCATTTAAGACTAGCATGATCGGTGATAATCGTAAACTTCAGGCCCTCCACATATGGTCGGAAGCGCTTGACACTCAGTACTGCCGCCAGACACTCTAGCTCGGTGATGCTATAATTCTTTTGTGCAGCATTCAACTTCTGCGACATAAACGCGATGGGGTGTTCAGCTCCATCAGCAGATCGCTGGAATAACACGCTGCCCACTCCCGTCGTGCTTGCGTCGCATTGTATGAAGAACGGCCGAGTAAAATCTGGGTTGGCGAGCACTGGCGCAGTGGTAAGGCACCCCTTCAGCTGTGTGAAAGCTTGTTCAGCCTGATTGTTCCACACGAACTTGGCGTTCTTTCTCAACAAATCCGTGAGAGGAGTAGCTATTGTCGCGAACTGCGGTATGAAACGCCGGTACCAGCCACAGACCCCCAGGAAGCTTCGGACCTTTTTGACGGTGTTCGGTCTTGGGAAGTTCTGAATGGCAGTCACTTTCTCTGGGTCTGCCCTCATGCAGCCATTTCCGACTACAAAACCAAGGTACCTGACTTCTCGCATGCAAAACTTACTCTTCTCCACGTTTATGGTTAAGCCGGCTTTTCGCAACAGCTCTGCGACTGTGCTAAGCAGCTTGAGATGTTCACCAAACGTGGAGGAGGTAATGAGCAGGTCGTCTAAGTAGACAGATACCTGGTCGTGTAGTTGGTGTGGAATGACCTTACACATTAACTTACACATCGTCTGAGGAGCGTTACAGAGCCCGAAGGGGAGTACTGTGAACTGGTACAACGGCCTCCCTGGAACGGCGAACGCAGTCTTATCGCGGGAAGATTTTGCTAGCGGAATTTGCCAGAAAGCGTCTTTCAGATCGATCGCTGAAATAAACTGGGTCTTTTGCAATCGACTCAAAAGCCCGTCGATAAGAGGTAGAGGAAATGCGTCCGGCACAGTCACAGAGTTTACCTTGCGAGCGTCCAAACATAATCGAACCTTTCCATTTGATTTTCTCACTAAAGTGACGGGAGAAGACCAAGCACTCTGACTCTCCTCGATAACTCCGAGGGCTAGCATACGGTCGAGCTCGTCGTACATTGCTTTCTGTATCACCGGGGACACGGCGTAATAGCGTTGTTTGATGGGTTTTGCAGCACCGATATCTATCTCGTGCTCGACATAAGCTGTGCGACCGAGGCCGTGTTTGCTGAAAGATGGAAAGGTTTCAACCACTGTCTGCAGGCTCTGGTTCTCTTCATCGGAGAGGTCATGCGGCTGCGAGCACATGGGTGCAGGCTTGGGTAGAGAATACAGCTCGCTAACCATAACTGGAGCTAGGCCGAAGGCTCTCCAAAAATCAATCCCCAGGTATAACGACTGTTGTAGAGTCGGAACGATGTGGAGCCGCATCATGCGTGTCTTTTCGCCGTATTTCACCAATACGCGGATATGGCCCAACACTTGTTGTTGTTGACCGTCTGCAGTTGAAATCGAGGATGGCATGGAGTGAAAACGTATCCCTGCCCTTTCCAAAAATTGTTCGCCCCCGAAGCCTAACACGCTCACGCTGGCGCCACTGTCTAGTAACCCCCTTATTCGCTGGCCTTGGATGAAGACGTCAGCGTAAGGCCGGAGGTCCGTACTACCTGGTAGCGTTGTTTCAGCGATGGCAGCCTTTATATTTCTGCGCAGGCTGTGGTAACGGCTGGTGCGCGATTTGGTCCCGGGCGGATAGACAATCGTGTTGATAACTGGACACGGTTCTTCACTAGAACCATTATCAGAGTCGGTGTCAGAATATGCTGATGTATTTTCGGAGGAGGTACAACTACAGGACTCAGAATCCCATGGTTCCTCCATTGGTAGAGTCTGGGTGGTTTGGACACCCACATCGCATGTGGTTACTGGTGCCGTAAACGACTGTGCAAGTTTCGTCACTATTGGGAGCGAGTTATATTCAGGTACGTCATGAACTCCTACTGGCCTGCCTTTGGACGAGACGCACTCATCACCCCCACGCAGCTGACCTAGCGGAAACGCTCCGGTTCGGTGTTGGTTGCCGCCTCGCTGGTGGAACGTCTTGAAATCTGGGCCGGAGTCAGAATGCGGGGGGTTCCCAGTGAATTCTGACTCCGCCTCAGGTTTCCCGACGAGCAAGTTAGGCACTTGCTTTTCACCACACCTGCTGAGCCACACCCGTAGCGGAATATTCGCCGTGGTCGTAGGCAGGCGTGATGAGCATGTCCCTCTGCAGCACAGTTCCAGCAGATGAGTCTTGGTCTGGAAGGTGGTTGATAATCCCTCTGTGGTATAGCATGAAGAGCTGCTACCGCCTCATGTGTTTCAACTTCCGGGTCGTTTGACAGATAATGACTATCCGAATATAATTCGTGAACTAATCGCCGTGGTGGTAACTCTCGAGACTGTGGCTTGGTATGGGACCAAAGTTTTTCGAATTTGCAGCACAGGTCTCTCAGGTCGAGAACGTTCGTTGTGTGGTGCAGCAGCAATGCCTCTTGCAAAGCCGGCTTCATATTCCTCCTTAGGATCTCCACGAGCTCCTCCTCAGGAATCGGGCGAGACATTTTTGATACCAGCGCATGAACCGCCAAGCGATAGTCGCTGAAAGATTCTCGGGGACCTTGTGTTCGATCCTCTACTAGTTTACGTATTTCGTAGTCCGTCTCCTGACCCCTAAACTCCCGAAGAAGTGCCGCGCGTAGTTCCGTCCAGGAATGAGAACGGTGACCTCGTAGGTACAGCCAATACCAATTCGCGGCTTTTCCAGTGACGAGCGAGTGAAAACCGGCACATAGCTCGGAGTAAGGCACTTGTTCTAGCAAGGCTAGTGACTCTACTCGAAAAATAAATTCGGTCACGTCTAGACCTGAGGTACCATCGAAGTATAGTTTCCATCTGAAAACTGGACTGTTTGTCATACTACTACGGTCTCTGACAGTACTCTGTCGATGATGTGCTGACACGTTCAATGGTGAGACTCCTGACCCTGGTGGCCTGGGTGGTCTTGGCTCGAAATAGTTATGATTTGGTGGGGGATCTGCTCCTGCACCGCGATTTGGTTCCGTGTGCAAGGCCTCTAAACGTTCGTTCACTGAACGGAAGCGTGGTCTTCCTTCAAGAAAAGCCGTCCGCGCGTTGCGATCACCGGCAGGATTCTGTTGGGCATTCCTCCCACCTGGAAATGGAAGATTTAGACCCGGCGTACCTGGGTTGAAGCGGGGACTCCCTGTACTAAGCTTGGGCGTGCTCACTGTCGAGTAGATTGTTCGAGTTGTAGCTTTGGAAGTAACCCCCGTTGAGGACATCCTTCCAAGCTCGCTAATTGCTACGCTAACAGACGGAATTTCCAGGCCACGAGCGCCTTCCCCATCGGACACCCGTTCCTGCAATGGAAACTGGGCTGTCTCTATTGAACTTAGGAGACCTTCCAAAGTCGAGAGATGTTCTTGCACTTCTGAGCGCACAGACGGCGAAGTATTGTACAACCGTCGGGCTCTGTGAATAACGTGGATGATCTGACTACGGTAGCGAGTGCGGTCCCCATCCGTTCGAATCGGGTCAGTAGTGAGATCATACCTCAAAGCCTCCACACGGCTGTTGATATAGTCGACCTCCCTCGAGGGATTCTTGTGCGCATGTGATCTCTGCGCTTCTTTACTGGGATCTAGCTGCTCAGCTTCGGAGGCCTTCAGAAGCAGGTCTCGAGCGTCCTCGTGGGAGGGATCGATGTTTCGCACGAGATACTCGACCACCAACTCGTCTGGTGATAGGTATGTAAAGTCCATATTCGGTCAGTTGAAACTGATCACTTGGAATATGAATTGTATTTGGATTGCACCGATATCCCGAAAATATGGGAGATGTGTTTGGCTAGTATGTGGAAACCGTTCAGGGGTTGCGTAATAATGGAGTAAATTCGCGGAGAATTCAATTGATCAACTGATAATGAATCCACAGGGAAAGATCTAAGAATTTGTGCGCTTATAAATGTGTTAATTCAAAGAAAGTTCAAAATTTATTATAAATCTAACGAAGAAATACCTGTACTATGTGCGTGTATGCTATCCGTATATATATATATCGAAATATATGTATGTATGTTCGAAAGAAAATTCAAAAAAAATAATACTTTATTGTAAGACACAAAAGAAGATTTATAACTTGTGCGTTCTATTACTATCTCAACTCAGTGAAAATTCAAAATCATCGGTTTATTATAGATTTAAGGAAGGATCAACTATTGTGCGGGTGTATTGCCTGCATATGCAAGTATATATACTTACGTTTGAAAGAAGAGAAATCCAAAAAAAAGCAGAAGAAAAAAAAAATTCTCGTGCTAAACTTGTGCGTATATGACTATGTAAATTCAAACGAAAGTTCAGAGCATAAACCTTAAAATAGATCTAATATGGGAGATCTATGCATTACTCGTACCAACTTTATGCTTATGTAACTATATACATATATTCACACGGAGATTCGAAGATATTACCTTATTGTGCATCCAAGGGAAGATCTAGGAATTACTCGTACTAATATTATGCGTATATAGGACTCTATACGTTCAAACGAATATTCAACAACAAACTTTATCCTAGATATAAAGAGGGAAACCTGCAGATTGCGCATATATACATAAAAACAAAATCCAAAATAATAAATTTATTTACGACCTAAAGAGGAAGAGCTCTAATTTGTGCGTATATTGATATGTAACTCATAAGAAAACCTGGCATAGTATGACGCGTATTAAATTTGTACGCCTATAAATGTGTTAGTTCAAGGAAAGTTCAAAATTATGAGTTTATTATAAATCTA
The DNA here is from genome assembly GCA_963924295.1 of Dioctria rufipes. Taxonomy (NCBI): domain Eukaryota; kingdom Metazoa; phylum Arthropoda; class Insecta; order Diptera; family Asilidae; genus Dioctria; species Dioctria rufipes. The sequence continues at coordinate 182,054,459 of OZ002740.1, forward strand.
ACAAAGGAGTAACTCTACCATGCGCGTGTATGATATTCGTATATATATATAAGTGTATATACGTTCGAAAGGAAATCCAAAAATAATACTTTATAGTCAAACACAAAAAAAAAAAAGATCTAGAAACCTTCGCGTACTAAACTTGCGCGTATTTAGGCAAAGAAATTCAAACGAAACTTAAAAACAATAGCTTTAAAATGGATCTACAGTGGTAGATCCATAAATTTGTGCGCCTATAAATGTTTTAATTCAAAGAAAATTCAAAGTAGTAGCTAGATTCTAAACCGGTGCATGAATAAGAAGTGTGCAAATATAAATATATATATGTGTGCAAGAAATTTCAATAATAATACTTTGTTAGAGACCAAAAAAAATAAAAATTATAGGTATTCCTATAATTTGTGCGTGCATTACAATTATGAATATATAAGTGTATAAGTGTTCAACAGGAATAATTCTGAATAATGGCTATGTTATGCACAAAAAAAAAAAAAATCCATAAAATTGCTCGTACTAATATTCAAAATGTTAAGTCATACGAAGGAGGTGGTTTGGCCATGCCGCGAGTCACCCGAACACACACACAACACAGCATTTCAACAATCCAGTTCTGCGAACTGGAACGAAACAAATCGTTCTCAATCTCTCTCTCCAACTCTCTTTGCCCAACCCCCCCGGGGCCGGTCACAAACATGGAATTTGTTAGCGAAGAAGGAACTAAGACAAGTTGGCCGACTCCACTGCCCGAGCAAAGACTGATGTCATAAAGATGAATTTAGCTCATCAATTTACCGAAGCAGTGAGCCAAACCAAATCAGGAGCAGATGATCGATTGATCAGTGGCTACTAGTACTCAGGAAGAAGCAGTAGCTGTTTTGTAATAAGATACCCACAAAAGAAATAAAATAAAAACGAACCAGTCGCCATCATGTCCCGAATGGACGAATCACTGTAATTACTACCACAAATATAAAAAAAAATACTGTCTTCTTCCTGGAACCAGCAGAGGTGAACGGAGCTGAGGCTCGTAAAGCATGCTTCGCATACAACGTTCGCTGTCCACTGATCATCCGATCCTCATGCACTACCAGTGCTGATGTCTTACGACGGGCACTGACGGAGGAGTAGGAAAATTTGAAATGATAAAAAAAGAACATGGACCAGCTTTTCGAATCGATGTGGAAATCGTATGCCTTGCCAACTCAAGCCCATTGCCAAGGATACCGTAGAATCAAGGGGTGAACGCCGTTCACCAACTTAGCGACGGACCTGAGATATGGCCATGCTTCTCTAAATGTGGGAAAGCCTTTGTCGATGAGTGATCATCTCCCCAGTGTTCACGGGCTGAAGCTTTAGCCTCGGCGAGTACGCATAGCGTACAAAACCTGTTACCTACCGAGGAAGATGTAAACTTCATCATGGAGGTTATAAGATTCCAAAAGAAATAAGTAAAAAAAAACAATATATAAATTTTTAAAATGTGATTAGCCGAGATTTACGTGGTTGCACCAATGGAGCGAAATCACGAGCCATCTCACCAGCCTCCAAAGCCGGATCTAACGAGAGCTAAAAAGGAACTACCACGAAAGCAACGAGCTTTACGGGAGAAAAAGGGTAGCTCTGCGTAGACCAAACCATTGGCGACATAACAAGACAACCCGCTCCAACAAGCTAAAAATTGCATATTTAAATTGACGAAGAGACTTTCATTTGAAATGAATTGAAATGAGTAATACAAAACTTATTCGTAAAATTGGAATAAGCAGAAGTGAACAAAGATAACTACTGAATAACCCGAAGACGACGCAAAACAATATAAAACTAACGAAATAAAAAAAACACAAAAAAAAAAATATATTAAAGCCGAGAAAACTGAAAGAGAAGAAAATCTGCGTCTTAGTCAAGAGAAGCTTGACTAAAGATAACAAAAAACCGAAGTTTGGGCGCCATTTGTAGCGAAGCACAAATGAGCGACCAGAAATGTAGAATTTAAGATAAAAAAAAATTAATTCATTAATAAATGATTTCCAACAATAGCAATTGCAATTTAGTCGAAAGACGCTTGACCAAGTGCCAAAGAAAAAAAAAAAATCGCTTTGGGCGCCATTTGTAGCGAAGAGCGCGCCCGTTGTCAGCCCTACCTACATCCATCTTGCCATGAATATAGATAGGTGCTGCGACAGACGCCCCTTGCTGCAAAATCATCTTGGGATTGTTGTGGGTGGCCGCACAGCATATTGCCGCTAGCGGTCAGCCGGCTTGGGGAGGTTCTTGCCACCCACATCCCTCGATGCTTGAAAGCTGTGCGAAAAATAAGAAAAAAAGATGCTACAACTGTATTGCCAGACTTCGGACGGACGGACAGACAAAAAGAACTTTCCGTGTCTCATGGTGCTTCGCCTCCATTGATGCAACCTGAAAACCTGAAAGGAAAATTTATGAAGAATACCATACCAGCGTTGCAGAACTGCAATAATAAAAAAAAAAAAAAGATCAACGCCGTACAAGTGACTACCACCTGGAGAAGTTCGACGCCGAGAGAGGTATTTTGAGAGAGAGGGAGAAAACGTGGACTCCTGATGTAGGCGGAGTCCTGACTGGACTCTGATTGGGCCCATCGCCCCCCATCCACCCTGGCTAAGACGTCGCAGTCAATGTAGGATTCTTAGCCCCATATCTATGGTGTGTGTACGCTAGAGCAGCTCACCCCATGACCTCACCACCCACTGCTTCGGACTCTACTTACGCATTCTACCTACGTATGGCACATGGATATGGACATCTGACATCTGACTCAACGACAAGAAGAACAAGGCATGTTCGTTTAATGCTGACGAAACATGAATTTATTGCAAAATCCGAAGCGTTCGCTATTCACCTCTTGACAATTTGCTACGTTTGCTTATACTAGGCTTGTCCCTACTATCTAACCTTAAGGCTACTCGTCACACAGGTAAAAAGAATTCAAACACATGATTTTATTATGTTATTAAAATGGACTTACTTGCTATCACCTATACTTCACCACTGGCAGGACAAAATCCCTCGACGGCTGGAACTGATTCTGCTTGGGTGCACCCTTTTCTCCTTCGACAACTTCGGTGGCCGCAACAGTTTATTCCAATTTCTTTTTTTTCTTTTTTTTTTTTTTTGGGTTCATTGACCTCTTTTTTTGTATTGTTCTTTTCACCTCTTTTGGGTGCTTTCGAACATTATCCCTTATCGGAATATATTACTACCATGCAATTTTATTATTTAATTAGTTTAACCTACAGTTGAGGTGAATGGCAGAATCGCCCTTAGTAGTTGGTGTATATATGTACTGGTTCCAAAAAGGGAACTTAACTCTTTAACCTTCTTATACGGTCCAGATAGGGGTGCCAAAATTCGCAGGATATGCACAGATAAATATATACACTGATTGATTTATATTTCTATAATCTTTTCAGAAATTTAAATTCACTAATAATCTTTTTAATTTTCATATAACTGTGCCAACGTTCGCAAGATATACACAGGTAAATATATGCACTAATTAAATCTTTGTTTTAATAACTTTCTTTCATTTTCAGATGAATGTGCCAAAATTCGAAAGATATGTACAGGTAAATACACGCACTAATTACATCTTCATTTAAATAGTAATCTTTTTCAGAAATTAAACTCACTAATAACTTTCTTTCATTTTCAGATAAATATGCCAAAATTCATAGGATGTGCACAGGTAAATATACTCACTAAATGATTTATATTTCTATAATCCTTAAAAAAATTCAATTTCAATAGTAGTTTTCTTAATTTCCAGGTAGTTGGACAAAGTTCGCAGGATATGAGAGGTAGATCCACGCACTGATTAAATCTTTGTTTCTATAATAATTAATTATGCTTTACTTCTATAATAATCTTTTTTTCCAGAAATTTAACTTCACTAATAATTGTCTTTATTTTCAGATAATTCTGACAAAATTCATAAGGGATACACAGGTAATGTCCGCACTAATCAAGCTTTATTTCTATATTATTCTTTTTCAGAAATTTAACTTCGCTTAAACTTTCTGTCTTTATTTTCAGATAATTCTGACAAAATTCACAAGGGATACACAGGTAATGTCCGCACTGATCAAGCTTTATTTCTATATTATTCTTTTTCAGAAATTTAACTTCGCTAATAATTGTCTATATTTTCAGATAATTCTGACAAAATTCATAAGGGATACACAGGTAATGTCCGCACTGATCAAGCTTTATTTCTATATTATTCTTTTTTTCAGAAATTGAAATTCACTTATAACTTTCTTTTATTTCCAGATAAAGGTGCCAAAGTTCATAGAATAGGCACAGGTAAATATATACACTAAATAAATCTTTATCTCCTTTTATAATTTTCTTCAGGAATTAAAAACTCACTAACAACTTTCTTTAGTTCCAGATAATTGTGCCAAAATTCGTAAGATTTGCACAGGTAAATATACGCAATAAATGATTTGTATTTCGATACTCTTTTCGGAAATTTAAATTCACTAATAATTTTCTTAATTTTCAGATAAAAGGTGCCAAAGTTCATAGAATAGGCACAGGTAAATATATACACTAAATAAATCTTTATCTCCTTTTATAATTTTCTTCAGAAATTAAAAACTCACTAACAACTTTCTTTAGTTCCAGATAATTGTGCCAAAATTTGTAAGATTTGCACAGGTAAATATACGCAATAAATGATTTGTATTTCGATACTCTTTTCGGAAATTTAAATTCACTAATAATTTTCTTAATTTTCAGATAAAAGGTGCCAAAGTTCATAATATATGTAAAGGTAAGTACACGCACTAATTAAATCTTTATTTCAATAATAATCCTTTTCAGAAGTTGAGATTCACTAATAACTTTCTTTATTTCCAGATAAATGGGCCGAAATTCGCAATATATGTAAAGGTAAGTACACGCACTAATTAAATCTTTATTTCAAAAATTCCTCTAAGAAGCTTTAACAAAACTTTTCTAAAACTCAAATTTATCTTGCAGGCAAAAATCTCAGCGCGCGTCTACCGATCAGCGTACTCGACCAAGGCACAAAATCAACTCCCCGAGTTCACGCCGTCTGCCTACATCGCAGCCGTTCCTCGCTCCAGCCACCGGCAGGCGCACATTTTTCTTGTTCGTTCGTTGGATCCCGATAATTCTTCGTTTCCTCTCGACTTACAGGCAAGAATCGTTCGTACCAGCGATTTGCTGTGTAGCGACAAATTTTTCCTGAGAAATTCGGTCGGGCTTGCTGTAATGCATGGCGTTGGTATCGCGTGATGTTTTACAGCTGGGCGAGTTGCCGTTCGTTCGTTGGAATTTCTGATGACGAACGGTGCCTGCCTGGAAATCTTTTGTTGCGCTGATGCCTAAGTTATGATTTTAGATTTTCAGGTGGATTTGGGAGTGAGCAGATTTTTGCTGCCTTGCCAAATTATTTGTTCGGACAAATTTTATGTTTTCCCGGGTTTTTGGATTTTTATATTGTTGCGTCTTTTCAGGGATTTTTAAAATATGAAGAAGTAGCATAGGGCTACTTCTTGCAAATATAAATTTCATCTTTTCAGGGATTTTTAAAATATGAAGAAGTAGCATAGGGCTACTTCTTGCAAATATAAATTTTACATTTTCAGGACTTTCTTAATCTGAAGAAGTAGCATAGGGCTACTTCTTGCCAATATATATATAGATTTTAAATTTTCAGGAATTGTAATGTGGAGAAGTAGCATAGGGCTACTTCCAAAAAAAAAAATTTTACTTTTTAACCCCTTTTCTGGTATCCAGGGAAATTTGAATATAAATAAAAAAAATACAAAAGAAACGGAAAAGTAGCGTGAGGGCAGAACGCTACAAAAGTGGAATAAATCCAGACAGCCAGGTCAAGCCAATAGAACAAAAAGAGCAAACTCATCATCCAGAAGTGGCACAGGACTTTGACAGTCCACCTACTACCAATCCACAAATTATAGACGAAACTCGTCCCCCTGAGGTAATTACAAGCCCAGAGGGGATTCAAGTAATCTTAAAAGATTATCATGATTCTGTCTTTGGCGGCCATCAGGGAATGATAAAAACCTATAAACGGATTCGAAGAAAGTACTGGTGGAGACACGTGCTTAGTGACATCAAAAAGCACATTAAGCGGTGTGCTAAAAGTCAAACCTTGAAGGCCTCACCACAGTATAAAATTCCAATGGTGATTACAGACATAGCGGAACAACCATTCGATAAAATCAATCTAGATACAGTCGGCCCACTAGAGGAGACTGAATCTGGAAACAAATACATACTAACATTTCAGGATAACCTCACGAATTTCGTAGATTGGTATGCCATATCGAATGGGGAAGTTATAACGGTAGCGCAAATTTTCATCGACGAATTCTTCACGCGCTACCGCATTCCCAAAAGAATAGTCACCGATCAGGGAAGTAATTTCCAGAGTGACCTATTCAAAGAGGTATCCAAACTCCTCAGGATAAATAATCAGCAAACCTCTGCTTATCATCCCCAATCAAATGGAGCACTCGAACGTGCACATAGACCATTGATTGAATATCTACGAACTATAGTGGACGAAAATCCCAGCTCATGGGATAACTATCTACGAACCGCTGCTTTCGTATACAATAACAGTATACACGAAGGGACAAAATTAACTCCCATGGACTGCCTCTACGGCTTTACAGCGGACGTTCCGTCCAACTTAAGGCGAGACCCCGAACCCGTGTGTAATCACGAGAGCTACTACCATATTCTCAGGTATTAGCTTCAGAAGTCTTACGCCATGGCACAGATGATGAGTAAACAGCGCTCGAAAAATTACTATGACAAAGCTGTACGTCCCCTGACATTTCACAGAGGAGACAAGGTTCTACTCACGAGCGAGAGTCGTAAACATAAGGTCTCCTAGATTTTGGTAGGACCCTATATGGTAACCGGCATCCCCAGCTCAGTAAACACGGCAATTAAAATTCGTAAACGAGAGGTGACGGTTCACAACAATCGGCCTAAAACCTTTCTACGAATAAAATGGTGTCCATATAATCTAAATAGTTGTAAGGTACATATACAATAAATTAAAGAGCAATAGAACGTAAGCTACAAAGTCAACAGAAAACGCCATTTTAATATCCTATCCTATCCTCTCCTAGATAACAATGCGGTCAATAATTTTCTACGGACTGTTCCTGATCACAATAGGAGCCCTCGCCGAGGAACCCTACTCTATAGCGCCCCTAAATAATACGGGAGTGCTATTCGAGGATCTCGGAAGCTTATCGGTTTACCACAAAACTTTGAGCATCATTACTGAGTTGGACCTAGCTGAGTTAGAAAATCAGACGCGACTAGCAGAACGAGCAGAACACTACGTACACCAATTGTGTGGAAATGGGTCCTCTATACAGGACCTTTGTACGCTGCAGACAAAACATGTACACGCCCTGATGGAAAATATCAACAGGCGTACCAGTAGTATTAGGGAAGCAGTGCCCAAATCACGCAAGCCCCGCTCTATCTTCGATGGAATCGGAAATGCGATGAATTATTTTTTGGTACCATGGATAGTGAAAACGAGCAAGAGGTGTACAGCCGACTAAGTGAATTAGAGGTAAATACTCAAACCTTAGCTGATCTGGAAAAGCAACAGATCAACGTAATAAAAACCACGTTTGAACAAATTCAGAAAACCCTATCTTCGCTGACAGAACGACAGCGTCTGATAACTAATCAGATTAACAATCTGCAGAACAGAACGGATGATGTGATAGCCCACCAAATAAGACAAGAGATCGTTTCTAGTCTGACACTACAAATGATAGTGTTGGAATTTAGACAACAAGCTCTACTGAACATAATAGTGTCCAGCAAAAATAATCAAATTCATCCACTTTTAATTTCCCCAAATCATTTGCTAGAGATTTATCACATATCTCACTCCACTTCTAACATTCTGCAGGACTGCTTATCAGTTCTGTATCAAACAGCGGCAATCAAGACACATTTATTACAGGAAAGATTGTTGATTCGGATCACACTTCCCGTTTTTAATATACCCAAGATGAAAATCCAACAGATTAAATGTTTTCCCATACGGGTGGATTCAAACCACTCATTAATACCTGATATCGGATTTTCCCATATGGCAAGTCAAATCGGGACTCAGGAGTTTCTGCTGCTTAAGCCAGAAAACCTGAAATCATTCAGGAAGTTTTCCAAAGGAATCGATGAGGATACGTGGATTGGTAAGCTGAATACACCAATCACCAAGGCTACAAAAACAGATGAATGTGTTATAAAACTTTTATTCAATCCACTGGGCGAACACCCACAATGTAGCATCAGAGCCCAAATTCCCCCAAGAGACACAATAATTAAACTTAATAGACCAAATTCGTGGCTGCACTCCTTAACCGAAACCACTATAATACATATAACTTGCACCCAACAGTTACTCACTCATCGTCTTACAGGACAAGGAATCATAACAGTCAACATAACTTGCTCCTTGCAAATAGAGCCTCATACACTTTATTATGAAGCAGAAAATCTGCATCCGCTTAAAAATTTTCCAACCAACTTACCTCCCAGGCACAAACGAAACTCAGGCTGAGATGGCAGAATATATGTCCAAGATATCCGCTCCTAAAAACTTTCAGAAACAACCAACGTTACTCCTCGGAGACGATACAAACCAACGTATCAAAATACAAAATACAAAATCTCTAGACGAAATCCGTAACAAAGTGAACAACATTCACTTTGGACCAAAGGCCAAGATTCCTCATATACTCTCTATTACATCCCTATCAATGACAGGACTCTTGTTTCAATACACTGGTTTTAGAAAATAAGTTAAAATAATAGTAGCAAATAATAGATAAAGTAATAAAGTAAAGTAATAAAACTGAAAGTAAAATTCATTTAGTAGTACAAGAAAAAAAATTTAATAAACCTAAGTAGTACATAGCAAAGTAGAAATAATGAATTACATTCCCATCCGGGAAAAAATAAATAAAAATTGAATTTACAATTTATTTGTGTGCTTTCATTGTTACTGGTTAATGCCAGCTGAAAGCCAATCGTGGCTTAGTAGGCTAGTGACAAATTGATAAATGCAAGAGGGAAAATCATCTGTCTCGTTAGCTCAGTGGTAAGAGCATTCGCCCGGCAAGCGAAAGGTCCCGGTTTCAAACCCCGGACGAGGCGGTTGTTTTTTCTTCTTGTATTTATTAATTTGATTTAGAATCGTTAAAAATAAAAGTTCTTAAAATTCTTCTTTTTCCATCATTGACTGATTCTAACAAGTGTAGGTTCGATTCCCATCCGGGAAAAAATAAATAAAAATTGAATTTACAATTTATTTGTGCGCTTTCATCGTTACTGGTTAATGCCAGCTGAAAGCAAATCGTGGCTTAGTAGGCTAGTGACAAATTGATAAACGCAAGAGGGAAAATCATCTGTCTCGTTAGCTCGGTGGTAAGAGCATTCGCCCGGCAAGCGGAAGGTCCCGCTTTCAAACCCCGGACGAGGCGGTTGTTTTTTCTTCTTGTATTTATTAATTTGATTTAGAATCGTTAAAAATAAAAGTTCTTAAAGTTGTTCTTTTTCTACAAAATAAGTCAATAAAAAAAGAAACAAAATAATATACTTAATCAACTTAGAATAACCTAAAATAGACAAGAAATTTTTTTTTAACAAAAAAATTTTTCTGACAAACGTAGCATGTACCGCTAACAAAGTCTCAAAAACAATACAAAAACTCCCAACAACGAAAAAGAACGCCGCAATCAAAACCAAACAGATGCCAAAACTATCAACGCACATCAGACTCAACGCTAAAAGAAAAGCCCCAAAAATCACATTTATAAACTAAGACCTAAATAAATACCTGAGAAAGCACAAGAAATAAGAAAAGTGCGGAACAACACTTATATAAATATCAAAATTTTATTCTATTTTTATATATCGAAAGACAAAAAATTATGGCTGGTGACAATGGTACCCCGTGGTATATTAATTAACCCTCAAGAACAGGACAGCTGCCAGGGCATATGGCGCGGGCCGTCTATAGTGTAATGATTATCCCGTGGATGGATGTGGTGTAACGTTTCTCCTTGTCTATGAGTGGCTATTGGTGTCAGAGACCGCCTTTCGTAGTGGGCGAGATTGCTCAGCCGAAATTAATTCTGGAGTGCAGGCGAGAAAGCTCAGCCGATATTGATACTGAAGTGCAGGCGAGAATGCTCAGCCGATATTCGCACGATTTATGGCGTCAAAGACTGCCGAAGTTATTAGAGAGAGGAATTGATATTAAAACACTTTTCTTCTCTAAAACGTACTGTCTTTATTTCGAATCAAGTTCTATATATATTCAATCGCTACCCCTACCTAGTGTATAAATCTACCAATTAGTTAATTTATTGCAATATAGATTATTCACCCGGAGTAGCGCAATCAATATTTCCAAATCAATATTAAAATTTGGCCATGTTGCACATTCACAACATTTCCCACATTCGAGTTCACTGAGGTCAGTGTAATGCATGAATGGTGTGAAATGCCGTGTCAGCAAACTGGCGTGTGTCGCACTGGGGTGCATTGCCCTTGTCATTACAATAATTTTCATGAATGGAAATTATGCATGAATCATAATAAATGTGATTATGTTTTTGCATGCTTGTTCTCATTCTTTTGATTTCAAAGTTTTTTGTTGTTTTTAGAGCGTGTGAATTTGATGAAAATATTTTATTGAAAATATTTGATTGATTGGTATTTGATGCGCTACATCCCTCCTCTTATGGAAAAAAAATTTTGCTTTATTAAAGGAAAATTTTTGTTTTAATCTTATAGTGTAGTTTTCTATCTAATACTCCTAATGAAATGATTCGTATATTTTATCTAATTCTTATCTATACAGCCAATTCGATTGTTACATGCTACTTATGGTGAACCTTAAATTTTTTTCAGCCGATTATTATGTACTTCTTTTATTATTTTATCTATCTTTATCTTAGTGTTAACGTTATTCGTATCAATTACAATGTATGGCCCTTTATATGGGGGTTCATTCTTTCTCTTATTTCCTACTTTTAACAATACTTTATCTCCTATCTTAATTTTTAGTGGGTTAGTAATTATGCTAAGATTTTCGCTTCTTTTCATTTTAGAATTCTCCAATAGTGCTTTGGCTATTCTTTGACTTTCTTGCAGTCGGAACTTTAGTTCTTTTGAATAGTCTTCTAGATTGTAGATCGGATCTGTCCTGTTTTGATCTAATGTGTCTGGAAGCGATGCTAATTTGCCGAATATTAGTTCGTGTGGTGAAATTTTGGTTTCGGAGTGAGGTGTGATATTGTAGCAGAATGTGTAATAGGGTAACCATTCATCCCATTCGCCATTCTGAGCTATTGATAATATGTATTCGTTCAGTACACGATGATTCCTTTCAATTGCACCTAGAGTTTCGTGGTGAAACGGAGTTGAGGTGACTTGGTCTATTTTGAAAATTTTGCATACCTCTGAGATTAATTGGTTGACAAATTCGGTGCCTAGGTCCGTTTTTAGGATTTTGAAGGTTCCATATTTCAAGATTATCCTTTCGACTAATATCTTTGCGACTGTTTTGGCCTCTTTATTCTCCATGGGGAATGCTTCTACATATTTTGTTAGTTGACATTGACATGTCAGGATGTATCTGTAGAATTTACTTTGTTTAATGGGTCCTACTGTGTCAACTTCTAATATTTCGAAACTTTGACTTGGTGTGTTAGTTTCTATCATTCTTTCTTTGGTGTTCCTTATTATTTTATTGCACTTACATTTCTCACAGTTATTTACGTAAGTTTTGACCATTTTGCTGAGATTTTTCCAACAGAATCTTTGTTTAATCTTATTAATTGTGCGTTTGACTCCTGAATGTCCACCTGTGTATGGAGTGTCATGAAATTGTTTGATTATGCTTAATTGTTCTTCCTTGTTTAGTATCCTTCTTGGTGGTTTAAATATTATCATGCGCAAACTTTTCTTTTCTTTTATTTTAATTCCCTTCTGCAGATCATTAAACTTCTTCTTAAATTCTTCTATGTCGACTTTTTTAAATATTTCTTCTTCTTTTGAGATTGCTAGCGTTTGAATTCCGTTGTCAATCATCGCGTGAGTAAGCTTCTCCAATATCGATCCTAAGTTCAGATTCAGATTATCGCAGTACTCGATCGCAACTTCATTTTTTGATATGAGTATACTCTTCTTTTTATTATACTTTCTTCTTTGGACGTCCTCCTTTATCTTTATGAATTTTAATTGTTTTACGTTTCTTATTTCGGAGATTGAAGTGCATTCGTAGATGAAAAGTTGGCCTGACGATTCATCGACACTTTTAATATCTCCAAGTTTTTCGCATGCTTCTGATTCTTTTGCTTCCTTTGATCTATTCCTCGTTGTTATTTTAATTTGCGCTGTCGGTATCATTTCTTTAAGCATATCCGAGTTAAGCTTTATCCTGGATAGTGCGTCTGCATTTGTATTCAGTAAACCCTTTTTGTATATTATGTCGAAGTCATATTCAGATAGTTCTAAACGGATTCTTGTCATCTTTGATGATGGATCTTTGTGTGTAAACAAACTTACTAGAGGTCTGTGATCAGTCACGACTGTGAATCTTCTTCCATAAAGGTATGGTCTGAAGTGTTTTATTGCCCAGTAGATTCCGAGAAGTTCTTTTTCTATGATTGGTTTCTTAAGTTCGTGTTTATCTAGGGTTCTGCTTGCGTAGGAAATGGGTAGGTCTTTGCCTATTTCTCCTTGAGATAAAATTGCGCCTAATGCAAAATTTGATGCGTCTGTCGTTAAGACAAATTGTTTTGAAAAGTCTGGATATTGTAATATGGGTGGGTTGGTTAATTTCTGTTTCAAGGTGTCAAAAGCTTTTTGACATTCCTCTGTCCAGATGAAGGGTGTGTCCTTGCGGGCTAAAAGATTTAAGGGTTTGGCTATGGATGCAAAGTTTGGTACGAATCTTCTGTAGTAGTTACAGAAGGCCGTAAATCTTTTTGCTTCATCTGCATTTGTGGGTTTTGGATAATTGGTCACCGTATCGAATTTTGCGGGGTCTGTTTTTACTCCCATGTTAGTGATTAGGTGGCCTAAGTAAATCACTTCTGTTTGCAAGAAGTTGCATTTTTGTGGGTTTAATTTTAGGTTATATTGACGCAATCGGTCGAAAGTTCTGCATAAGTTTCTGTTGTGGTGTTGCAAGCTGCATCCAAAGATTATTATGTCGTCGACATATAAAAATGTCTCGGCATCTAAACCTGCTAGAGCTACTGTAAGCATTCTTTGGAAGCTGTTAGTGGAGATCTTTAATCCAAAAGGTAATCTTTTGAATTGATAGTGACCTTTGTTGGTCGAAAAGGCAGTTACAGGTCGTGATTGTGGGTGTAATCCGATCTGGTGAAAAGAACTTGTTAGGTCTAGGGTTGAGAAGTATTTTGCTCTCCCCAGATTGTCTAGGATGTCTTCGAGTCTGGTTAACGGGAATTTGTCATCCATTATCTTTTTGTTTAATTGTCGAAAATCGACTACCATCCTCCATTTATTTTCATCTTTAGTTCCCTTTTTTGGAACTACTAGTAAAGGGGCGTTGTATGGGCTTGTCGAGGGTTCTATGATGTCCTCTTCCAGTAACTGATCTACCTGTTTGTTTATTTCATCGCTCTGCACTTGTGGCAAGCGGTACTTCTTTATGTAGATTGGGATGTGATCTGTCATACTTATCCTTTGCGTGTAGAAATTATTCATTGTTAGTGTATCACCCGTTAGATGGAATATATCTGAATAGTTTCTGCATATTTCAAACAGTGAGTCTTTTGCTCTTTCATCTAGGTTATTTATATTCAATTCCTTTTTTAATTTTTCGAAACGTGTCTCGTTGTCGTTTTCTATTGATTTCACCTTCCTTATGAAATGGTATTCTGTTAGAGGCACAATTTTCAGTTGTGGTGGTTCGATACTGATGTCCTGCTCCAGTGTATTGAGCAGTTTAACGTGAACGATCCCTTTTGTTGGTATAATGGCATTTGCAATAAAAATTCCATGCTGGAGTTCTTGGCTCAAAACTATGCTGTCTTCGTTTACTTTTATATCCATTGCTTGATATATTTGCGATCTTGCTGGAATTGTGATGGTTTTTACTTCTGGGATCCTAGTCATGATTGGTATCTCAATGTTGTTATTTTCTGTGCAAATTGTTAGAATGAATTGTTCATAGTCGAGTTTGCATCCGAATTTGGTCAAAAAGTCTAGTCCAATTAATCCATCCGTAGAGATTGGGAAATTATCTTCTACGACATGTAATTTGTGTTCTATTATGTCTCCTTCGACCTCAAATTTCATGTTTAATGTTCCAATTGTTTTAATTTCACCTTCTGTTACTCCTGTTATTCTGCAGGATTCTTCTCTTAATTCTAAGTGATCTATTAAGCTATTTTTCTTAATTACTGATATATCCGCTCCCGTATCTATGAACCATGATGCATTCCTTGATGTTGCATCGCCTTTTATATTTACATAGTTGGTCAGGTTTTTGACCATGAATTTATGCATCTTTATGCATTGTTCGTTTGATATTCGTTGTCCCCTGAAAGCTGTGTTTCGGGGACTCCTTGTCCGTTTCCCGAATTCAATACATTTATTCGTCTAAAAAATGGACGATTCTGATTCCGTGTTTCTGGAATTCTATTTTGTGTGCGTACATTGTTAAAATGTGTTGTATTTTGATTGTGGTTTTGTCTTGATGGGATGTAGATGTTCCTTCTTGCTTGATTTTGGTGATTATATCTATCACTGTATTGGTTCCCTTGCGTGTTTCTGTATGCTTGGAAGTTGTGTCCTCTTCTGTTGTTGTTCTGGTGAAAGTTTCGATTGCGATTGTAGTCTGTGAATCGTGTTGGGTGTGAAGAGAATCTTAGGATGTTTCCTGATTGTCTGTTCTCAGTGTCAATCTCTGTCGCAAGTTGTACAGCGGCTGATAAGGTTTTGGGTTGTGCGGCAAATACTGTGGTTTTAAATGGTTCTCTTAAGCCTGACTTAAAAGCATTTAGTGCTAGCTGATCATTTAATTTAGCAATTATTTGCCGGTTCTCTTCTCCTTGTTCGATTATTTGGATGTTGTTTAGTTCTGCTGCCAGCGATTCAATCTTGTTAGCAAAGTCTTGCACTGGTCTTTCACCTTGGTAGCTCTTGGCTAGTTCAGTTTGAATTTTGAGAGGATTCCTGTTAGTTCTGCATATCTTTTGGAACAATGTTTTAAGTTCTGACAGTGATGTTGGTGTCGGTTCGTTGCAGATTTTGTTACGTACCTTTTGTGAAATTTTTGTTTTAATCACGAAGTTGATTAGCTTTTTCTTTTCATCTGCACTTTCTATTGAATCATGAAGGAATTCTATGAGATTAATGAAGTTTGTTAGATTCTTTGGATCTCCATCGAACTCAGTTACCACTTTCATTGTTAATGGCATGTCAAACAAAGCCATTTTGTCAAATTTTGCACTTTCAGAGTTTTTTGTATTTTTATCCCTTAAATCACTAGTGTTTCTCTCGTCGTTGTCTCCTTCTTCTGTTAAGATTTCTTTTGTCTTGTTCTTGATATGTGTCTCTACTTCTTCGTATATCACCTGAAATTTATCTTTTATTGGTTGGCTGATCTGTTTATCTTCTTTTGACAGTCCACCGTATATCTCTCTGAATTCAACTTTTAGCTCATCTGTTTTATTTCTTTTCATTAACAGATTTTCTGCACTATATTCTCTGTATGGAGTTTTCTTAAAATTGTCTAATATTCTTTCTAATTCTTTTATTGTGGTTTTCAATTTATTCATTATACAACTACGACTTAATGTGCATTATACTTGTTTATTTATTTATTTATTTATGTACATATCATCTTATACCTGTATTGTTTTGCTGACCTTTTTATTTATTATTGAATTAATTTTCTTTTTCATATAATTGTAAATAATGACTACAACAATAATTGAAATAATGGTACTTAATAAGTATTTGATGTCTGAGATGTGGTCCTCAAAGGTGCTGACAAATAAATTTGTGGTCGTTGCTGTTGCTGCGTTGTTTGCCACGATATTCGTTGGTTTGGACTCCTTTCCTCCCATTATTTATCTTCTTGTATTCTTGATTGTTCAAGCGTATCGTCTCGAGGAAGTAATTTTTTTCCTTTTTTGTTACTGACAGGCTTGCCAGCCGATATAGGTCCGCGATATTCCGTCTATGTTTGACTGCTTTTCCTGCCCTCGTTCTCTTTGGTCGCTGTTTTCGCTGTTGTCTTTCTTGTTCTTCTTGCTGATTTTGCTTCTCCTGCTGCTTGGCTCTTCTTGCTCTGTATTCCTCGATTGTTAGCGGTTTTGGTCCAGCCTTAGGGTTTCTTTCCAATTCTTCTTTCAGTTGGTCTCGTATGCTTCTTGGTTCGTGGTGCAGGGTCGCCATGTAATGATTATCCCGTGGATGGATGTGGTGTAACGTTTCTCCTTGTCTATGAGTGGCTATTGGTGTCAGAGACCGCCTTTCGTAGTGGGCGAGATTGCTCAGCCGAAATTAATTCTGGAGTGCAGGCGAGAAAGCTCAGCCGATATTGAT
The DNA here is from genome assembly GCA_963924295.1 of Dioctria rufipes. Classification (NCBI taxonomy): domain Eukaryota; kingdom Metazoa; phylum Arthropoda; class Insecta; order Diptera; family Asilidae; genus Dioctria; species Dioctria rufipes. The sequence goes on from OZ002740.1 coordinate 182,071,130, forward strand.
ACTGAAGTGCAGGCGAGAATGCTCAGCCGATATTCGCACGATTTATGGCGTCAAAGACTGCCGAAGTTATTAGAGAGAGGAATTGATATTAAAACACTTTTCTTCTCTAAAACGTACTGTCTTTATTTCGAATCAAGTTCTATATATATTCAATCGCTACCCCTACCTAGTGTATAAATCTACCAATTAGTTAATTTATTGCAATATAGATTATTCACCCGGAGTAGCGCAATCAATATTTCCAAATCAATATTAAAATTTGGCCATGTTGCACATTCACAACATTTCCCACATTCGAGTTCACTGAGGTCAGTGTAATGCATGAATGGTGTGAAATGCCGTGTCAGCAAACTGGCGTGTGTCGCACTGGGGTGCATTGCCCTTGTCATTACAATAATTTTCATGAATGGAAATTATGCATGAATCATAATAAATGTGATTATGTTTTTGCATGCTTGTTCTCATTCTTTTGATTTCAAAGTTTTTTGTTGTTTTTAGAGCGTGTGAATTTGATGAAAATATTTTATTGAAAATATTTGATTGATTGGTATTTGATGCGCTACAATAGTAAAAAAAAAAAATTTTAGATATAAAGCCCAAACACAGAGGTAAATATTATTCTTACCCAGAGTAAACAATCATAAGGTGGTGGAGCGCCCTCAACAAGTTCCAGGACAGGACCTGACTCAACCGCCGGGACGTCCCAGTCCTTCTGGTTATTCCAGTCCTCCTCGCCAACGGGACTAGGCACCGCATCGGAGAGAGTCCAATTCTCTACGGAGCCGTCGGCCTCATAATTTCCGGGCTGCAAATAAAGGGGATGCATACGGCACACCAGACAGCCACACCACTCAGTCTCACCGGATAAAGCCAGAGTTGCCCCTAAAAGAAAAAAAAGAGTGTGTTACAAACATTTTTACGTGCGTGGAAGAAAAACTTACCCAAAACGACCCAGGAGCTCCCACTTGGTGGAAACAAGCAAAACTCCACATGGAAAAAGTAGTCAGCATCAGGGGAGCTGCACAGATGCATACATCCGGGCGCCCCTCCCTCCGTAAAAGCAAGCGAATTAGCCCCCACCACCGTGGGGCCACATTGGTGACAAAAATACCCAATACCCGTACACAGAAACAGCTGGGGTTCATATAAGGCGCGCGTGGACGTACAATCTCGCAGAACTCCATATTCAAATAAACTTTGAACAAAACCACAAAAGCCAGCCAATATAAAGGGCAAAACAGCTAACCCAACAAAAAATTAAGCAAGAGATGTATGCATATCTTGACTCTCAACCCACGCGATATTAGCTAAATATCACACGGATTATACTTGCATTGGGTACGTATGCAGATCAGATCACAAAAATTTTTTCTTTTGTCTTTCCAAGCCGCTGTAAGATGCATGTTAACATGTCACACCGACCCTTCAAAAAAATAAACAAACAAAAAATAAATAAAACTGCACTTGCAACGTGCAAACGCAAGCTCCAAACAAAATTACATCTTTTTCTTATCAAACAGAATTTTTTTTTATATACAATTGAGGCCGGCAAAGAATTTCTTGGAATAGAATAATCAATAAAAAATATCGCTAAAAACAAAAAAAAAATTCTTGTTTTTACAATAAGATAAATCCGTAAGGACTATAGAAAATAGAAAATAGAATAAGTAAATTATATACGATACAAAGCTAAGACTAGAATAACTTAATTTTGCAACAAACACAAAAAAAAATAGATGAAAAACTCAACGGAAAACCGCCCAAGCCCAAGCCACCAAAAACGCACCCACATCAACTTCCCCTGAGAATTATTCCTCTTCAAAGAATAATTCTCTTTTTCTCATGGGGAAGGATTGTTGTATACCTAAAGTGACAGAATTTTAAATAAAAAAGAAATAGAATTTTTTGTATAAACTTGAAAAAGGGCAGAAAATAAAAATTATGTTCATTAATTTTTCACATAAGCTAATCATGTTTAAAACATGGTTAGCTTATCTCTTAAATCGGCGAAGAAAATTGCATCAGCAATTTCCCTCACATACCATACAAATTTTTCCCATAAAACGACTTTGGAAAAACAAAAGTTTCAGTTTACAACCCAAGTCGTTTTACTTAAAAATTTCGCCATCCAAACAATTTAAGTAAAAAATAAATCGAAAGGCCAATCGTACCTTCAGTACGATTTGCCGCGAAAAATTACATACATATTACATTACATACATTACATACATACATACGTACATACATATTACGATAAAAGCTTTCGTGATAAGAAACGCGCGCCGCATAAATGCATTGTATGTATATGCGCGCCGCAATTTCAAACGACGGGACGGTGGCTGATATTTTTGAAAGTGTAAGATTACATTTTTGAAGCCATCGTCCGAAGCAAATAATTCTGGACATGTTTGAACAAGTCCAGAATTAAAAAGTAAAATTTTCTCAGGATGAGAAAATGCAATTTAACATTTTCTATCCTGAACAACGGCTGTTGATCACGATGAATGTGATCAAGAATTGAGTTGTTTTTCTTAAAAGTAAGAGCAGAGTTGGTTTTTGAAAGCGACTGTGGTCACCTCGGGCGTGTGTGTCTTCAATGTTTTTGTAAAATATATAGTTAAAGGAATAGATATTCGGAAAGTAAGAAAAAGTTTTGTCTTAAAAGGTTTTGTGAAATTCATAGAAACAACAATAGAGATTCGGAAAGTAAGAATAAGTTGTGTCTTAAAAGTTTTTGTAAAATATATAGAAATACGGAAAGTAAGAAAAATTTGTATCTTAAAGGTTTTTGTAAGATTAATATTTAAAGGAATAGAAATTCGGAAAGTAAGAAAAACTTGGATCTTAAAAGTTTTAGTAAAGTAATAGTGAAGCAATAGAAATTCGGAAAATAAGAAAAGGTTGTGTTTAATTTCTGCAAGAAAAATTGGTGGTGTTAGTCTCATCGAATCGGGGATACAAGAGTTGAGTTTTGGATACATTACCCGCCAGTTTTATCAAGGTACGTACAAAAATTAGCCCCGAGTAAATATAACAGTTAAAGTTTTCGAAGATAAAATAAAAGAAGAAAAACATAGTATGAAGTAAATAGTAAATAAACCATTTCTCCTTTCAATCTCCTGGAGCCCTCTTAGTGTGAAGGTCGTCAGGTCAGCATAGGGACACTGAAAACTATCTGCCCTCAGTGTCGATTGAGTGGTTGGGGCGAGCAGAAAAGGCCAACCATCAGCGCCTTCCCAATTGATGTAGGTAAGTGGTGTAAAGGTCCCTGAAGAAATAAAGGAGTGATGATGCCGAAAAGTTAATTAACTTTAGTTCTCTGAGTTTGAAAGCGTAGCGAGAAGAAAAAGTTTCAAATCCAAAAAAGCTAAACAAATTATTTTTAATAAAAACCAATGACAGAACGAAAAGAAAACAAAAACCAAACAGTTAGTTGCTACACATTCAACTACAATTTTAAACATAGCCTACTATATTTTTTATCCAAGATATCGAACATCCCGGCCGCTTTGGAATAGCATTCCAAAATTATTACTGGTTTGTCGTCTCGACAGCTTCAAGAGGCAGCGGGCATACTTTCGAAATTGTCCTCGTGACTTCTCCTGATGCAGTTCTTACTCTAACAACTCGCACCATCCCATCCTTCCCCGGGTTGATGCCTACTACTCGACCTGTTGCCCACCTTTGCGGGGGCAAATTTTCTTCCTTGAGAATTACAAGTGATCCAGAATTAATCTTTTCCTGAGATGTGTGCCATTTGTTTCGTGGTTGAAGTGAATTCAGATATTCATTTGACCATCTACACCAAAACCTCTGAGCAATTTGCTGGACCAATTGCCAACGTGAAAGGCGACTAATTTTCATTTCCTTCAAATTAGGGTCCAAAAGCGCCGTCAATGGGGCAACAATTAGAAAGTTCCCTCGAGTCAAAGGTGCTAGATCCGATGGGTCGCTTGACATTGGGTGAAGTGGTCTCGAGTTGAGACAGGCTTGTACTTGCACTAACAAAGTTCGGAGTTCCATACTGGTGAATATATGAATGCCCATAATTCGTCTTAGGTGATGTTTAGCCGACTTTACCGCAGCCTCCCAGAGACCACCGTGAATACGACGTAAATACGACACGAAGTTTTGTTGTAGTTGACGAGGGCTTTTGGACTCCATGATGCGGCATGTAGTAGGAAGGTGAATGCTTCGACGATGTGATCTTTCACTGGTTGCATATGTCCGAGCTGTATGTATTCACGCTTAAAATCGTGATACTGCTACTTGAGAATTGGTTTCGTAGACAATGTCCTTTCAAGATTATACAACTGTCGTAGAGCGTTCTGTTTTGAGTCACTTAGATCCTTGTTCATTGAGCGCAAAGGTAGCGATACTACATATCGTCCTTCTTCTGTACGTACAGTGCTGCGAACAAAATGATCTTCACACTCTCGCTCCTCCATAGACCAGCGACTAGATGAACTGAATGATTCAAGTTTCCAGAATTTTTTAATTTGGTTATTAAGATCTTCGATCGTACAAAGAAACGTAGCTGAAGAAACTTGAGTATCGATAACGGCTGGGGTTTTGCCCATTATAACGTAACCAAAAGCACTATCTATTAGATCTGGAAAATGGTTGGGTGATTGTATCTTGTTGCCATACACGATTTCACTATATAGCTCTGCACCTGTTAAGTTCATTGCATATATAAAAGTTGTCCATGTTTACTTCGTGTAGAGGCAGTTTACCGGTAATTTTAGGAATGACAGCGAAATTAATTGTCCAGTTAGCAGGAGAAGTTCTTGAAGCCACATTTGTTGTCACTGAATATTTAATAAAATTGGGCTGTTCACCTATACCGTTTATTGCTAATCCAAGCTGTGATTTAGGTAATCGTAGCAACTGTGCTAAACGTTCTGTCATGAAATGAGACATGGATGCGCTATCTAGCAAAGCTCTGCATTGGTACCTGTGTCCGCCAGAATCATAAATATTTACTACAGCTGTTGCTAATAATATTTGTGAGACATTGTGAACCTGTCGTGTAGTTATGTTGCTTAGAACTACAGCTGGATGATCGAATTTCTTATCAGGTTCAAGTATTTGCCCTTCTGATGACGTTACGTTGTTTTGAAAGGTTTTTGATGGCTGGGCACTATTATAATGTAGAAGTGTATGATGCTTTCGATGACATAATCGGCAAGAGCCATACCTGCATACTTGTGAGCCATGATGACAGTTCAAGCAGTTGAAGCATAAATTGAGTTTTTTCACAAGTTCGCGTCGCTCATATACACTCATTGTAGAGAATGTTGAGCACTTGAAAACTGAGTGATTTGGTTTGCAAACCGGACAAGATGACGCGGGTGATGTTGTTAAAAGTGTGCGACGATTTTTCTCATGGTGATATGTTGGTGTTAATTAACGCACGGGCTGTTTTGGTGCCTGGATCGAAGACATATCTTCGAGCACTGGCAGGCGTGAGGTTAAAATATCCATGTACTTTTCTGTAGTTTGAATTTTATTCACTGGAGCCTTTTGTTCTATTTCCATTCGTATGCTGGTATCTAATGTTGTTGATAAATGAATCGTTAGCAAAAGGTCCCAATGGTCAGTGGGTACACAAGATGTACGTCAGCGAACAGTATATGAAATACCGTAATAAATCTGGTCCAGCTTAGAGGTGTTGGAGAATGAATACTCCAATGGTCGAAAGAAAAGTTCTGAAGACCGACTGAGTCTCGAGTAAATAAATTTACAAAGACGCTGGTACTACTATGACCGGACGCTGTATCAGAACGAATAATTCGGCAAATCACGATTTAAAGAACTCTCAACCTTCCCGGTAATCCGGCTTCGAAAGGACCAAAATGAAGAAATAAAGGAGTGGTGATGCCGAAAAGTTAATTAACTTTAGTTCTGTGAGTTTGAAAGCGTAGCGAGGAGAAAAAGCTTCAAATCCAAAAAGCTAAACCAATTATTTTTAATAAAAACCAATGACAGAACGAAAATAAAACAAAAACCAAACAGTTAGCTGTTACACAGTTAACTACAATTTTAAACATAGCCTACTATATTTCTAATCCAAGATGTCGAACAGTCCCTTAATGACTGTATGTGTGCTACGGCATTTCGTATAGATAGGCACGAATTTATTTTGTATATGGCTGGTGGCAGCGGCAGGTTTTCGTGGAACCTCCCCGCACTCACCGCCAATAGTCGAGGCGACCTAGCGTGCCGCCCTGCAGTCAACGCTGTCCACCGAGTGATCTGTCAGCTCATGCTGACAATCTGGACTTCACGTCCAAGTCAAATCACTCTTAACATACTTCCATAACAAAATTGGCGCCCAACGTGGGGCCACCTCAGTTAGACTTCGGTGGTCTAATTATAACTTTTACTGGGGACTGGGACTTTGAGTGATATGATCATCTGTTATTCACTAGTTGATTGACCTCAAGTCTCATATCCAGTGGAAGTTATATGCGGACCTGAGTCTAATTGGTTTGTTACCTGAATTGATTTTTGGTAAAGTAGATTTTCCGCGAGTTTTTGAATTGTCATTAAAGTAAAGTTAAAGCTTTAAAGTTTTGCTATTTTGTATTTCAAATTTGGTTAGCATTAAAGTAAATTTTTGAGTTTTTGGAATGAATAAAGTTTAAAGTTTTGCTAGCGTTGATTTGAATTGAAGTTCAGCTTCAGGTTTGACTTTGGTCAAGCCTCAAGTCGGAACTATTGTCGAGTTTTTGATTTTTTTTTTTTTTAATCGATCTTTCCCTCTGGCCTTCTGATATGGAAATAGTAGGTGGCCTCACAATTTTTTCGTTTGTGTTCTCACGGATGCATGTCTCTGTTGGCCAACTGGCTGAACAGAATCGTGAATCTGTGAGATGACTTTTTGGCTTTTATCTAACTAGTTGACCAGATTCATGACTCTACCTAGCTGGAAGGTTATCTAAGTATTGCAATCAGGTGAGGACGAAGGAATGAGTTGTTGGAGGATCGAAGTGGTGCTGGAGACCATCAGTAATCAGGTGTTGGCATACTGCTAACTGTCTGGCTGAAGAATCTCTAGTATCATTTTCAGTCTCTAGCTTCTCCAAACCGACTCTTCCCGGATTTTTGTGAGGACTGCCTGTAACGCGTTGTTTCTGACCTTATTGGAGAGAATGGACCTGAGGCCCCTTCGTATTGAGAATTAGCCATTGGAGAGGGAAGGAGAACTTTGTACGATTTTGGACTTCTGAGTTTTTTATATATATAGATAGAATTTAGCTATTAGAATCGGTTTATACTGTAAAGTGCAGTATATTTTTGCTTGAAATATTTTTGGATAGTACGTATCTCGCTGTCAAGCTTGAATTTAAGCGTGGTCCTTCAGTAAGGCTTCGACAATTTTGCAGGAGTACTACGTACTTCCGGCTTGGATCTCTTTTATACCTTGTGGATAGTCCTAAGGACTTTCTTTTCGTTAGTTCCGAGAAAAAAATTTTGAATTTCATTCAAAAATTTCTCTGACATTTGTCGAGACATACGTGTCTTTTAACCACACTACAACGAACTTCTGCACAAGCTACAGATCTAATCACACTTGACTTTCGTTCAATTTCGTTAACCTCTTTAGAGGCAGAGAGATTGACAATGGCTACAGTGCGAACACCACCTCCAGTGATTGATATACCGCTAAAGACGCCCGAGAAGTGCTCCATCTGTCAGAAGGGAGACTGGTCACACAAGAGGAAGAAAGTTGAGCCGATCTGTGGACATGTATTTCACAAGGCGTGTCTACGGACGTAGATCGGGCAGCAGTCAAACTGCCAGAACGGCAGGCGCCATCTCACTCCGTACGGTTCTACTGAGTACACAGGGGCGGTTCCGAAAAAGACTCTTACGAGGCCTGCAGTCAGGATACTGGACCAGCAGAACCAGTGTTCAATTTACCACATCCAACGATTCCTCCAGTTGGTAGTGAATCCCTATCACCTGGAATGCCAGATCCGCGTCCCATGACTTTTTCACATCCAAGTTCACGACGAAATAATTCACTACCTACTGCTCACTGTCAAAACTTAGTAGCGACATCACGAAAAAGTTGAACTCTGCGCAAAGAAATTACACAGTCACGGAGCAGGAATGTCTAGCTGCAATCCTAAGTGTACAGAAGTTCCGGCAGTTCATAGAGCTTTTGCCGTTTAAGATAGTGACTGATCATGCGAGCTTGAAATGGCTAATGTCCCAAAAGGATTGCAGCAGTAGACTTGCTCGGTGGAGTTTGAAGCTTCAGGGTTTCGACTTCAACATTGAGCACCGAAAAGGAGGCCTGAATGTCATTTCCTGATGCGCTGTGACGAATTAATTGCGACAGCCTGTCAACACCTGAAGTTGCGGGCCCGGTAGTTGACCTTAGCTCTCCATATTTCAACTCGTTAAACTATGAAGAGCTGAGGCATAAGGTAAAACAGCTTCTGTCAAACTACCAGATCTTTGCGTCAGAGGTGGTTTCGTTTATATTCGGACTGTTCCGAGAACAGGCGATCCGATTCAGGAAGAAGAAGCTTGGAAGCTTTGGATTCCACGAGGGCTTTTCTCTGATGTTATTTCAAAACGGCATGATCCAACACTATTGTCTCACGGAGGTATAGGGAAAACAATAGAACTTTAAGAAGACACCTGTACTGGCAAAGAATGACAGTTGATGTCAGAAACTACGCGCCTGTGACGTGTGTAAAGAGACTAAAGCCCCAATACTATTCTTGGACCACCTATGGGAGTCCAATCTCGTACAGAAAGACCATGGCAAAAGCTTTACACCGACTTTCTGGGTCCATATCCTCGGTCAGTAAAAAGAACAATGTCTGCATGTTGATAGTTCTTAAGCACTTTTCAAAGTTCCCGATTCTCAAAACTATGTGAAAGGCATCTACTCTCAATGTATACCATTTCATCGAAACTGAAATATTTCATGTGCTCGGAGTCCCGAAACGATAGTCTCTGACATTGGATTCCAGTTTTGCTCGGCTCAGTTCGCCAGATTACTGGATAAGTATGGGGTGAAAGACTTGCGAACGACAGTTTACCCACCGCAAGGAAACGCCTCAGAGCGAGTGAACATTGGATTCCAGTTTTGCTCGGCTCAGTTCGCCAGATTACTGGATAAGTATGGGGTGAAAGACTTGCGAACGACAGTTTACCCACCGCAAGGAAACGCCTCAGAGCGAGTGAACAGGTCTCTGTTGTCAGGGATTAAGGCATACATCCGGAAGGAACATACAAATTGGGATGAGAAGCTGAGCCAAATAGTTAATTCCCTCAGAAATTCTTTCCACCAAGCAACTGGTTTCTATCCCTACCGAACACTCTTCGGTCAGCAAATGATTGAGCGTGCAAGCTCCTATTCCATCTCAAGGAGCCTTGGAATTCTTAATGAGCCTCTGAGAGTGGATGCTGAAGATAAAAGAAGCTTATAATCTCAGAGCGAAGCCTGTTAATTTCAAAGTGTGTCAAGAGGTATTCAGACGGAATTTTGCCCAAAGCGGATTAGTGCAAAACTGGGAAGAAAATTCGTAAAGTGTCGGGTTAAACAAAGAAGGGAAACTCCCTATACGAGCTTGAAGATCTGCAGGGGAAACCGTTAGGAGTCAATCACGCCAAGGACATCAGGCCGTGATATCCATTCTCGAAACTTCTTCTATCTATTAAGACTTTTATTCCTGGTAGCCCTAATAAGGCATCCAGCCAGCTTCAATGGCAAACCACAGAATGCCAATGTCCCGCTTAGGACTTACTAGCCTGATAACACGTCAGAACCCCTCCTGTATGGTAACCCTACTGCAGATGGCTTGCCGTAGGAATTCCACTTATTTAAATGTCTGCAAATTTTAGGAAGAGAATCAGCAGGGCACTACCTCGACGCCTTGAAGATACACCCTTGAACAAACGTCGATCGGCGATCAGAGTGAGATGTTGGGCTGGGAAAGCTTCGCGATCAGTTGGTTAGGATATTGACCGCGGGATTTTCTCAGCACTTCATTGAAGGAAGGCAAAGGGGCATTAACCGACTGGATTTTTTGGATTACCAGCTTGTCAATGCACCTTTGGTTTCCGTCACGGAGAAGGATGTCAAGGGCTGATCCAAGACTGACGTGACTTCAGGGCTGTGCCTTCGACGCGTCAACTGTCAAGCACATCAGACTGTCTTAGACGATCCGTCGCATCTGCCTGGTCCGAGTGCTAAGAAATGCCTTCATGGGTCATGGGTCGAGCCACACTTTGGGCGCCCGCAGCAATGAGGCCTATGTTTAAGACTGGCTAGCTCATTCGACCATTTTGCAACGTTGTCTGAACCATAGGTGGCCTAGACCACTCTGCCCTGTTATGGTCATAGCGTATTGCATGTAGCAATATGCTACACTGAACTAAGTATACGCCTACGCGATCGGTAGCAGCATGACGTGAACGCGGAATGTGTCTTAATTGAATGGAGGGATATACGCGCCGAACGCTCCCAAAAAGGAAAAGGGTGGAGAGGAAGAAGTTTGACGGAGACATTTTGGTTTTTTTTTTTGTGAGAGGCATAAAAAGAACATGCGATTTTTTTTTTAATTCCAAGTGCATCAAATCAAAATTAGTAAAGTAGCGACAATTGAGTAGTAGATATTTGTGTGTATTTGCATTGATAAGTACATCAGATTTCAAAATATTGTCTGTGCGAACCTAAAATCCCGCGAGTAGTAAAAGTATGTGGATAAATGAAAGAGAGAAATATCGAAAAAGATTTAAACCACAATTTCGTCCATCCATCGAAACCTTCAGAACGTTTAATCCTGCGCTGTAAGAAAAGGAAGCTTTCCAAGGCTTTCCACGACGATAATAAAAGCATTTCGTAAGAATTTCCCATAAGAAGTAACGTTGTGTTCGATGTGTGCTGTATAGATTTGTCCCTCAAAAGGACTAACAATATCCACAAAAATACCAGGGGTGCCAAGTTACGATCCCATCTTAAATCGGCGTGCAGATATCCTTTTCATGACAAAGTCAAAACAAATCATTCCTTCAGTACTGGAAGCCATCCAGAAAACTACGACAACAAGATACGGATCCACCTATACACAGTGAAGATCCGTCCATATATCCATGGGAAACCTAAGAGGTTCCTTTAGTACAATAGCGGCCAAGACGTTGTCCAGCGAGTCTCAAACCGTACCAACACCATCCAGTTCGTGAATTTCATCATTGCTGGTACAAAAGGGGAGAAAATGTTATTGTTTAATAGAACTTGAAATTTGTTTCTTCCAATTTATCTTGTCATAGTTTATGTTACGTCAGAATATTCTGAATTTGAATTGTATGAACGTTTGGCCAAGGGCCCTTGTTAATTAGTTTCACTTACAGCATACGTCTGATGAAGCGCTTCACCACGGCGGAGAGCAAACGTGAGTACAGTAACTAATTCTGAATTGAACATTTTTTTAAATACACATACATATATCTGTTTGTAGTCTTTTCAATATATATTCACTTAGGCTTGAGATATACATACTATAATAAGCTTCAGGTAATATTCAGTTAGTTCTCCAAGGTTACGGACACACAAAGCAATAAATGTAATGAAACTTTTATTCATCCAGATGTTATTAGTACCTCGCGCTGAAGTGCCTCTGTGTGCTACAATGCAATAAATAATATAATTAGTTTTTTCAATCATTATCTCCATGACAACCTGGGGAAAGAAGTGAACACGAATAAAGCTTTTTCATTTTGACATACTAATCTATATGTTGAATTACGTTGTGTTCAATTAAGAAATTATCAGTGTCGTTCTGTTATGCAAACGTTTTTTTATAATTTTTCTTGACTATATGCAGCATACCAGTCTATAGCAATATTATATTGAACATATTAAATTAAATTTTGTATTTTGTTAAATTTCATCTCAACTATATGTAATCTATTAGGCTATAGTATTATTGGACTGAGTATAGAAAGCTAAAACCTTATACATTCGTTAGGTTCCTCCTTTTTGTTCAAAATAAGTTCTCACTGTTACTTTGTGGTAAACGGCTAAAGTTTTCGAAGATAAAATAAAAGAAGAAAAACATAGTATGAAGTAAATAGTAAATAACCCATTTCTCCTTTCAATCTCCTGGAGCCCTCTTAGTGTGAAGGTCGTCTGGGTCCGTTACTCTCCTCTTTCCAGGTCAGCATAGGGACACTAAAACATATCTGCCCTCAGTGTCGATTGAGTGGTTGAGGCGAGCAGAGTAGGCTAACCATCAGCGCCTTCCCAACTGATGTAGGTAATTGGTGTAAAGGCCCCTTAATGACTGAATGTGTGCTACGGCCTTTTGTATAAATAGGCACGAATTTATTTTGTATATGGCTGGTGGCAGCGGCAGATTTTCGTGGAACCTCCCCGCACTCTCTTCCAATAGCCGAAGCGAGCTAGCGTGCCGCCCTGCAGTCAACGCTGTCCACCGAGTGATCTGTCAGCTCATGCTGACAATCTGGACTTCACGTCCAAGTCAAATCACTCTTAACATACTTCCATAACAAAATTGGCGCCCAACATGGGGCCACCTCAGTTAGACTTCGTTGTTATTATTATGGCTTTTACTGGGGACTGGGAATTTGAGTGATATGATCATCTGGTATTCACAAGTTGATTGACCTCAAGTCTCATATTCGGCGGAAGTTATATGCGGACCTGAGTCTAATTGGTTTGTTACCTGAATTGATTTTTGGTAAAGTAGATTTTTTGCGAGTTTTTGAAATGTCATTAAAGTAAAGTTAAAGCTTTAAAGTTTTGCTATTTTGTATTTCAGATTTGGTTAGCATTAAAGTAAATTTTTGAGTTTTTGGAATAAATAAAGTGTAACGTTTTGCTATCGTTGAATTGAATTGAAGTTCAACTTTAGGTTTGACTTTGGTCAAGCCTCAACTCGGAACTATTGTCGAGTTTTTTTTTTTTTTTTTTTTTTTTTTTTTTTTTTTTGAATCGATCTTTCCCTCTGGCCTTTCGATATGGATATAGTAGGTGGCCTCACAATTTTTTCGTTTGTGTTCTCACGAATGCATGTCTCTGTTGGCCAACTGGCTGAACAGCGTCGTGAATCTGTGAGATGACTTTTTGGCTTTTATCTAGATTCATGACTCTACCTAGCTGGAAGGTTATCTAAGTATTGCAATCAGGTGAGGACGAAGGAATGAGTTGTTGGAGGATCGAAGTGGTGCTGGAGACCATCAGTAATCAGGTGTTGGCATACTGCTAACTGCCTGGCTGAAGAATCTCTAGTACCATTTTCAGTCTCTAGCTTCTCCAAACCGACTCTTCCCGGATTTCTGTGAGGACTGCCTGTATCGCGTTGTTTCTGACCTTATTGGAGAGAATGGACCTGAGGCCACTTCGTGTTGAGGGTTAGCCCTTGGAGAGGGAAGGAGAAATTTGTACGATTTTGCACTTCGGAGTTTTTTATATATATATATATAGAATTTAGCTATTAGAATCGGTTTGATACTGTAAAGTGCAGTGTATTTTTGCTTGGAATATTTTTGGATAGTACGTATCTCTCTGTCAAGCTTGAATTTAAGACTTCGACAATTTTGCAAGAGTACAAAGTACTTCCGGCTTGGATTTCCTTTTATACCTTGTGGATAGTCCTAAGGACTTTCTTTTAGTTAGTTCCGAGAAAAAATTTTTGAATTTTATTCAAAAATTTCTCTGACAGTTGTCGAGACATACGTGTCTTTTAACCACACTACAACGAACTTCTGCACAAGCTACAGATCTAATCAGACTTGACTTCCGTTCAATTTCGTTAACCTCTTTGGAGTCTGAGAGATTGACAATGGCTACAGTGCGAACACCACCTCCAGTAACTGATATACCGCTAAAAGTGCCCAAGAAGTACTCCATCTGACAGGAGGGAGATTAGTCAGGCACGAGGAAGCCAGTTGAACCGATCTGTGGTCATATATTTCAGAAAACGTGTCTGCGGACGTAGATCGGACGCAGTCAAACTGCCAGAACCGTAGGCGCCATCTCACTCCGTACGGTTTTACAGAGTACACAGGTGCGGTTCCGAAAAAGACTCTTACGAATCCTGTAGTCTGGATACTCGACCAGCAGAACCAGTGTTCCATTTACCACATGCAACGATTCCACCAGTTGGTAGAGAATCCCTATCACCTGGAATTCCAGATCCGCGTTCCATGACTTTTTCACATCCCAGTTCACGACGAAATAGTCCACTACCTACTGCTCTGCTCAGCGTCAAAACTTAGTAGCGACAGCAGTTTTGATGTCAAGTCTGCGCATGCAGCTACAGGATTTAGTTCGCGAAGGGCTCAAGCAGAGTCTGAGCACATTGCGGACGGAACTGTCGAATAACTTCGGACAGCAAATATCAGCTGCAATGCCACCCGTCGACGTATCACGTCCACCTCCTCCTGTAGGTGAACCGATGCCACCTCAAGATTTTCAAGACTCGCGTATACAGCCGTTTCATAGATCATCGTCTGCATTCAGTGAACATGGGAAAATCCTTCGCCAGCTCCATCCAATCGTGTCCCGTCGAGCTTAGGACAACGACGTTCTGGGACTACCAGAATATGGAATATCTCAAACAGTGGCGATAGCTCTCGACTTACTGGCGACGAATTTGTCTTCCGAGACGAAGCACTGACATACTCTTCATTCAAGGGAGATTTTGACCTTTTTGTCAGAAATATGAGCACACTGCTCGCAGGTCCGGCCATGGATTCGTATTGGTCATTGCTTAGACTGAATTCCACACCAACCTGGGAATACATTAAATCAGCTCTCCTTGTTGAATGGGGAGTTCCCAAAGACGATTTGAAGGTGCCGGTTCAGCTAGTGTCCCGCAGGCAAAATGTGGAGAATCCTTTGCAGCACACCACCAAAATCTGGTGCAGTTGAGTGATCAACTGCAGACTCCAATACTGGATAGTGAGTTCCTGGAGATAGTCAAATCCAGTCTATTGCTAGACATCCAGAAAAAAATATATCTACACCCTACGACTACCATGACTCAATTGAGATTGCTCGTCACCCAAATTCAAGCCACACAACTGCGAAGTGCCACAGCTTGTAGCTGGAACCCATATCAGAGCTAAAGAGTGAACGAGATTGACGACTGCTTGTCTTTAAACCATTACTTATCATTAATAACAGACCGTGACACCAGCTTAGGAGACGTGTCAGCTGTCTCAACCAGACACGCAGTATTGTGCTTGAATTGTGATCAGCAAAGTCACTTTTACCAGGACTGTATGCATGAAAGACAATGACTGTTCTGCTATGGATGCGTATAAATACGTCTTCAAACCAACTTGTAGATATGCTACGTACTCCTAAGTACGCGCAAGCTGGCTCATGAGATGGGGAGATCCTCCAATGGTTCGGTAATGTTGGGCGCCACGTGATCTTTCTTCTCACGGATAAACCACGAAACCGGATTTCTGAAGCACCTGAAAAAGGATTAATACGGTGTTTCACAAACAAAAAAAAAGCCCGCTAGTTTGACCCATATAAATGAAATTTATTGTACGCAAAATTCTAAGTATGGTAAAATTAACGCGTTGCCAGTCAGCCACACTTCAATATTTACAAAAACAAAACAAATATAAAAAAAAGGTTGATATATATAAACCAACAAGGAAAATCGAATTGTATTCAACTTTCTACGTACCTACTCCTTCTACAGTCCTTTTTTCCAGTCCAGAGTTCACTTGTTCTAATCTACCCCTTTTTTTTATCTCTAATTTCCAAAAATATTTCTCCCGATTTAATTTTTTCTCTTTTTCACCTTCTACACTTTTCGTCCACACTCGCTGACAATCACTTTCAGAAGTGAGGAAACGACCTCTACCTGGTTTCGACCTATCTTCGCCAAACACACTTTTTGATTTTTATGGTGCTTTAGTACAACTTCCCACAAAAATACGGTCTTTCGACTTTAGTACATGCGTTCGCTTACTAAACTTAACTTTTGAATGTAATATTGTTAAACAATATTATCGAAATCCTCTCTTTTTTTTGCATTTTTCATTTCTAATAAGATTTTAAAGTATTACTATTATTTCTTTCCCTCCTTTGCAATTTTAATTCCTAGTAAGTTTTTAAGGTATTACCATTATTTGTTATCCTCATTTGCAATTTTAATTCCTAATAAATTTTGAGGTGTTGCCATTATTTCTTATCCTCCTTTGCAATTTTAATTTATGATGAAATTTCTAAAAAAAAGTTTTTTTTAAAGGGTTCCCTGAATGAATTCTGGACTGTACCTTAAATTTTTCTTACTGTATTCAAACCGTATAAAGAATAGCAAACAGCGGAAAGATTTAAATTCTGAAGTATGTGACTCAGTGGCCTCGCGGATCTTAACTAACCTTATAGATAATATTTATTACTCTTCAGTAACTAACTACGAATGTAAATAAAAAAAAAAATCTGCATTTGAAGAAACTTGCTTGTTAATCTAGTAGCAGCACGTAATCATCTCAGTCCAAGTAATGCAATTCAAAATAAAAGTACTATGAGGTAATACAATGCCAAAAATCCTTAACTAATTTTACAATATTCCTTAATGTTACAATATTTCAGGTGTCGGATATCGATATTCCTTTCCTCTTAAATTCCTTCTATGTCCGCAGCGGAGAGTATGATCGTGTAATGGGATGGTACAGAGATTTTCTTTTTATTCTCCAACTTCTCCAATTTTGATCTTTCTAATAATCCAATTAATGTGCAGACGATGAAATAGGACCAACCTTATTTTAATGAGTAATTCCTGAAAAGGGATATTCGCAGTACTTCCAGCTCAAATAGCTACATTTAACACAAATGAGACGACCTTCCCTATTCACCGTCACCACATACATACATAACAAATTGCTACACATCTTTAGCGATCGTTACAGATACTGCTTGACGAAAACCGAGAGACGGGCCGGGAGTCCCATCACCTTTTCTCGACCAGTGCCAATGGCCCGAACGGTAACAGCTGTGACGACTCCAGTACAAGCCTGGAACAGGGAAGAAGGTCCATCAGCAGACCACAACGATGAACCACTGAACTGCCCGCTGAAATCTTTCAGAGACTCTGGTGATATCAGCCATCCACCTGATCGTCCTGTTGATTTACTGATATAGACGGAGAATCTGATAGATTTCTCCGCAGATCTTCAAGCTCCCGTTTCCACCACTGGGGAGCCCATGATAATACCAGACACTTCATTGGAACAGCCTTTGATCTTTGACGTCCGATAACACCAACAGCCGACGGCCACCAAGCTCTGTTATGACGAGTGGGCGTGGGCTCTTCTTATACTCGCTGATGCCCTGTCATACGTGTCTGCAAAACTACAATACAGTACGAGAACGTATCTTCTGCTCAGTAGCTGAGCAAGCTGAAATTATGTATCCTGACCTGGACCTTAGACCAAGAAAGGAACGATCGACCGTTCGTTTGCGGGAATACTGTCGACGAATGAGACAGGAAAGAAAAAAACTGGCACTTATTTCCGTGTCGATGCCAAACTACATTCGACCGTATGCCGAAGTGAGACTACTCGGGCGAACTGAGACTGGGTTACTTGATAGTGGCGCCAGTATCAATATCCTAAGCCAAGGAGCCCTAGAGAAGTTAGTTGAAGTAGAGATTGAATGGAAGAGGTATCGGACACAGGTACAAGTAGCTAATGGTGCCATGACGACTGTGCATCGGCATGTCGACGTGGACATCATTTTCTGTGTCTAGACCCAAAACGTGCCTATTAACGTGGTTCCTGGGCTTACACAGGCACTATATCTAGGAATAGACTTCTGGCATCTATCTGGGTTGGCCCCAGATGTCCTAGGTATAGTTTCAGAAGTGACACCAATTCCAATAGCTACTCCAGACACCGACTGCTATGTTCTTTCTGTTCTGGAGCACCAACGTCTAGAAGCGACCAAACAGCTCTTTCCTTCTTTCGCCTCTTTAGTCCTGGGAAAAACAACTTTGTTCGCTCACTAGATCGAGTCAAATGATGCTGCTCCGATAAAACAGCGTTTTTATCCGATATCACCGGCAGTACAGAGTTTGATTGATGCCGAATTAAAACGGATGCTATCGTTGGGTGTGACAGAGGAGAGCCAAAGCCCTTGGAGCTCTCCAGTCGTACTAGTGAGGAAGCCTAGAAACGTCCGGCCTGTGTTTTGACACCAGGAAGGTCAGCTGCGTTACAAAGAATGACGCCTATCCGCTACCGCAGATAGGCGCGCTTCTGTGTTGACTTCCTCCGGCAAACTGCATTTCTAGCCTGGACTTGAAAGAAGCCTTCTGTCGGATCCCACTAGCCGCTGATTCCAGAGAGAAGGCTGTACCTGGTCACCATCTCTATCAGTGCACAGTGATGCCGTACGGGTTTTGCAATGCTGCACAAAGATGTGTCGCCTCATGGATAAGGTAATTCCATTCGATCTTCGTGAGAATGTTCTCGTCTATTTAGACGATTTACTAATTCTGCCATCAGAATTTGATGGATTTTTTTAAGAAAGCCAGCCTCACTATCAACGTTGAGAAGAGTAAGGTTTGTATCAAAGAGACCAAATACTTGGGTTTCATTGTCGGAAAATGAGGCATAAGAACTGGCCCCGACAAGATTTCAGCCATAGTTGAATATCCGTCACCTAAAACCAAGTCAGTTCCAATGGACACCTGAAGCCCAGCCGTCTCTAGAATCATTAAAACAAAAACTTACTTCTGCTCCATTGTTAGTGAGCCCAGACTTCACCAAGCCGTTCACTGTACAGTGCGATACGCGCCAACAAGGTATTGGTGGATTGCTGCTTCAACTAGATGACAATGGCCACGAGAAGCCAATAGCCTACGTCACGAAAACGTTGAACTCTGCGCAAAGAAATTACACAGTCACTGAGCAGGAACGTCTAGCTGCAATCCTAAGTGTACAGAAGTTCCGGCAGTTCATAGAACTTATGCCGTTTAAGATAGTGACTGATCATGCGAGCACGAAATGGCTTATGTCCCAAAAGGATTGCAGCAGTAGACTTGCTCGGTGGAGTTTGGAGCTTCAGGGTTTCGACTTCAACATTGAGCACCGAAAAGGAAGCCTGAATGTCGTTTACTGATGCGCTGTGGCGAATTAATTGCGACAGCTTGTCAACACTTGAAGTTACGGGTCCGGTAGTTGACCTTAGTTCTCCATATTTCAACCCGTTAAAATATGAAGACCTGAGGCATAAGGTAAAACAGCTTCTGTCAAACTACCAGATCTTTGCGTCAGGGATGGTTTCGTTTATGTTCGGACTGTTTCGAGAGCAGGCGATCCGATTCAGCAAGAAAAAGCTTGGAAGCTTTGGATTCCACGAGGGCTTGTCTCTGACGTTATTTCAAAACCGCATGATGCGCCACTATTGTCTCACGGAGGTATAGGGAAAACACTAGAACTTTAAGAAGACACCTGTACTGGCCACGAATGACAGTTGATGTCAGAAACTACGCGCCTGTGACGTTTGTAAAGATACCAAAGCCCAAATACTATTCTTAGACCACCTATGGGAGTCCAGTCTGAGACAGAAAGACTATGGCAAAAGCTGTACATCGACTTTCTGGGTCCATATCGTCGGTCAGTGAAAGGAAATGTCTGCATATGGATAGTTCTTAAGCACTTTTCAAAGCTCCCGATTCTCAAACCTATTAGAAAGGCATCTAGTCTCAATGTATACCAGTTCATCGAAACTGAAATATTCCATGTGCTCGGAGTCCCGAAACGATAGTCTCTGACAATGGAGTCCAGTTTTGCTCGGCTCAGTTCGCCAGATTACTGGATAAGTATGGGGTGAAACAGGGTGAGTGAAGAGGTCTCTATTGTCAGGGATTAGGGCATACATCCGGAAGGAACATACAAATTGGGATGAGAAGCTGAGCCAAATAGTTAATTCCCGCAGGAATTCTTTCCACCAAGCAACTGGTTTCTATCCCTACCGAACACTCTTCGGTCAGCAAATGATTGAGCATGCGAGCTCCTATACCATCTTAAGGAGCCTTGGAACTCTTAATGAACCTCTGAGAGTGGATGCTGATGATAAATTGAGATTGATCCGTGCGAGAGTGCAGGAGAACTTACACCACGCGTTCGAACAGGGTTCAAAAGCTTATAATCTCAGAGCGAAGCCTGTTAATTTCAAAGTGTGTCAAGAAACGTCTTCTATCTATTAAGACTTTTATTGGTAGCCCTAATAAGGCATCCAGCCAGCTTCAATGGCAAACCACAGGATGCCAATGTCCCGCTTAAGACATCCCTTTGACATACCTTTTGAACATAGAGACGTTTTATCCCACTTACTAGCCTGATAACACGTCAGAACCCCTCCTGTATGGTAACCTTACTGCAGATGGCTTGCCGTAGGAATTCCACTTATTTAAATGTCTGCAAATTCTAGGAAGAGAATCAGCATGCCACTACCTCGACAACGCCTTGAAGATACACCCTTGAACAAACGTCGATCGGCTATCAAAGTGAGATGTTGGGCTCGGAACGCTTCGCGATCAGTTGGTTAGGATATTGACCGCGGGGTTTTCTCAGCATTTCGGTGAAGGAAGGCAAAGGGGCATTAACCGACTGGATTTTTTTTTATTACCAGCTTGTCAATGCACCTTTGGTTTCCGTCACGGAGAGGGATGTGCCTTCGACGCGTCAACTGTCAAGCACATCAGACTGTCTTAGACCATCCGTCGCATCTGCCTGGCCCGAGTGCTAAGAAATGCCTTCATGGGTCATGGGTCGACCCACACATTGGGCGCCCGCAGCGACGAGGCCTATGTTTGAGACCGGCTAGCTCAGTCGAACATTTTTCAGCGTTGTCTGAACCATAGGTGGTCTAGACCACTCTGCCCTGTCAGATTTCAAAATATTGTCTGTGCGAACCTAAAATCCCGCGAGTAGTAAAAGTTCATGGATAAGTGAAAGAGCGAAAAATCGAAAAAGATTTAACTACAATTTCGTCCATCCATCGAAACCTTCAGAAGGTTTAATCCTGCGCTGAAAGAAAAGGAAGCTTTGCAAGGCTTTCTAAGACGATAATAAAAGCATTTCGTAAGAATATCCCATAGGAAGTAACGTTGTGTTCGATGTGTGCTGTATAGATTTGTCGCTCAAAAGGACTCACAATATCCACAAAAATACCAAGGGTGCCAAGTTACGATCCCATCTCAAAGCGGAGTGCAGATATCCTCTTCATGACAAAGACAAAACAAAGCATTCCTTCAGTACTGGAAGCCATCCAGAAAACTACGACAACAAGATACGGATCCACCTATACACAGTGAAGATCCGTCCATATATCCATGGTAAAACTAAAAGGCTCCTTTGGTACAATAGCGGCCGAGACGAGTTGTCCAGCGAGTCTCAAACCGTACCAACACCATCCAGTTCGTGAATTTCATCATTGCTGACACAAAAGGGGAGAAAATTTTATTGTTTAATAGAACTTGAAATTTGTTTCTTCCAATTTATTTTGTCATAGGTTATGTTACGTCAGAATATTCTGAATTTGAATTGTATGAACATTTGGCCAAGGGCCCTTGTTAATTAGTTTCACATACAGCATACGTCTGATGAAGCGCTTCACCACGGCGGATAGCAAACGTGAGTACAGTAATTAATTCTGAATTGAACATTTTCTTAAGTACACATACATATATTTGTTTGTAGTCTTTTCACAATATATTTACTTAGGCTTGAGATATACATACTGTGATAAGCTTAAGGTAATATTCAGTTAGTTCTCCAAGGTTGCGGACACACAAAACAACAAATGAGATGAAACTTTTATTCATCCAGATGTTATTAGTACCTCGCGCTGAAGTGCCTACAATGCAATAAATAACATATTTAGTTTTTTCAATCATTATCTCCATGACAACCTGGGGAAAGAAGTGAATGTAGCGGAAGCTACATTTTATTTTAGTTTCATTTCATGTTTAAATTTATTTGTTTTTTTGTTTTAAATAAAAATAATTTAAAGTTTTATCTATTGTGTCAGTTAATATTAGTGCTGACTGTTTATAGGAAATCAATTTTTAGAATGACGTCTGTTCTAAAATACTTTGAAAAACTTGTAAAAAGCTTTAATCGCAGATACATGAAACTGTACACTTTCAGAAAAATACAAAGGAAGACTTGTTCAAAATGTAAAATAAAATTTAAATTTTGGTTTTGTCAGGAGATAGATTCAGTTCTGTTTAAACGATAGAGGGCTAAACAGCTTTGATAGAAATTAAGCTTTACCAAATAATAATAAATTTTACTGTGTTTCTCAAACAATTAAAAATTAAAATAAATATTCTATAAAATAAAAACTAAAATAACTTTCCCTTTATTTATTTTTAAAAGGCCTTGGTTTGAACTGGTATACCTAAAAGAAACCAACCTCGTACAATTGGTGACCCCGACGTGATGTTTCTGAAAAAAGTAACCCCCCTCCAGTGGTAAGGTACTTTTTTTTCTAGAAGCAAAATTTTTTTTTGGCGTTAAAAGAAGAAAGAATAATTACACATAAAAGAAGAAAGAATAATTACACATAAAAGAAGAAAGAATAATTACATATAAAAGAAGAAAGAAATAAGAAAAATTTGTTTAAAAAAAAAAAGAAAAAAAAGAAGAAAGAATAATAACATATAAAAGAAGAAAGAAATAAGAAACATTTGTTTAAAAAGAAAAAGAAAAAAAGAAGAAAGAATAATTACACATAAAAGAAGAAAGAATAATTACATATAAAAGAAGAAAGAAATAAGAAAAATTTGTTTGAAAAGAAAAAAAGGAATAATTCATATATAAAAGGAAATATAAAAATATTTCTCTGAAGTAACACAGTACGTTTAATTTAGATTAGTTTTAGTTTAGATTTATAGAAAGTAAATTTTTTTTTTAATATATATATATATTGTAAAAATATTGTACACAAAAACACAAAACAAACACGTACAAAAATCATATTCTTGGCTAAAAAAGACGCGACAATTGAGTTTTGAACTTTTTTTGAAAGTTTTTATTGACGTAATTATATATATATATAGATATATATACGAATATATATAAAAATTGATTTTTCTTTTTAAATTACTACGGAAAATTATAATTACGAACGTTTAAGTCCGTCTACGTACTAAAAGTGTGTATGTCAATGCGAGTAAAGTTTGGAAAGATATTTTAAGTGTGTTATCAAGTATTTATTAATTTAGGGTGATCCGAACCATTCCATTCAAAAATGCCGGGAGACGAAGTAATTAATGCCCAACAAAGTTTCGTGGCGGCAGCGTCTGTCAAGCTTCCAACTTTCTGGCCACCATGTCCAGAAGCTTGGTTCTTTCAGGCAGAGGCTGAATTCAATGCCAAAGGAATTGGTGTGGACGAAACAAAATTTGGACATGTGATACAAGCTCTTCCGCTGGAGATCATCATGAATGTTTTGGACTTTCTTCAAGCTCCACCCGCAGAAGACAAATATATCAATTTAAAAAGAATTCTTATACAGAGATTCAGCGATTCTGAAGAAAAGATATTAGAACAACTACTCTGCACTTCGGAAATCGGCGACAGAAAACCTTCAGAGTTCTACAGAGCAATGAAAACTCTAGCTGGAACATCTGCAACTTTTGGTTCAGAACTAATAAAAAAGTTATGGATGAGAAAACTTCCAGCTAGTATCAACATTGCATTGACGTCCTCTTGTAAGCAAGACATAAAAGACTTGCTTGAGCTAGCAGACAAAATATTTGAAATATCAAAATTACAATATGTATCTGAAATTAATAAAGATTTTAATTCACAAATACCCCAGCAATATATTTCGACATTAAACAATGATAAAATGTATCTAGTAAAATGATAATTTTGGAAAAGAGGTTAGAAAACTTGGAAAATTTGTTTAAAAATTTTACTATAAGTAGTAATAACAATAACGATTACAATAATAATTTCAGGTTTCGTTCAAGAAGTCGTTCTCGAAGTCATTCGAGATTTAATACCGACAAGAGCGTTTGTTGGTATCATTTTAAATTCGGAGATAAGGCAAGCAAATGCATTTCTCCATGTTCGTTCGTTGAAAATAAAAAAAAAAAAAAAAAATATCCCCTCAGCGTGTAGTAAGTCACAGACCACAATTTCAAAAAGACTTTTTCTTCTTGATAAAATTTCTAATAGACACTAGGGCGGATATATCAGTGGTACCAAACGCATATTTCGGAAAATTCAAAAGCGACCCAAATTTAATTTTATCAGCAGCTAATGGATCAACGATTAACACATATGGCACTAAATTATTAAAAATAGATTTCGGATTAAGACGAGACCTCACATTCCCTTTTATTATAGCTAACGTAAATAGACCTATTATTGGAGCTGATTTTTTAGAAAAATTTAATTTATTAGTCGACCTTAAAAATAAAAGATTGATTGACGGGAAAACTTCACTTTGTGTAAACGGAATCATGGTAAATGCAAATACTCCTTCACCACGTCATTATGCATTTGACAACGAATATGGTAAAATTTTGCAGAGATTTCCGTCGTTAACTCAGACACCAAATTATGATCTTCCCGTAAAACATAATTTAGTACATCATATATGTACAAAAGGACAACTTCCTTTTTCAAAACCACGTAGATTGGATATACAAAAATTAAAGATTGCAAAATTAGAATTCGAAGAAATGGTAAAATTAGGTTTATGCAGACTTACATCTTCACCGGTTTCTTCACCATTACATATGGTAGCAAAGAAGAACTCCTCTGATTGGCGACCTTGTGGAGACTACAGGCGTTTAAATGCAATAACTACACCTGATAGATAGCCCATACCACATATCCAAAATTTTTCTTTGAATTTGAACGGGTCAACAATTTTTTCTAAAATTGATTTAGTTAGGGCATATCACCATATACCAGTAGCACAGGACGACATTCACAAGACAGCCATAACTACACCTTTTGGATTGTTTGAATTTACAATAATGCCATTCGGACTGAGAAACGCGGCACAGACTTTCCAACGTTTTATGGACCAAGTTTTAAAAGAATTAGATTTTGTCTTTACTTATATAGACGACATTTTGGTGGCAAGTAAAAATAACAAAGATCACATGTCTCATTTAGAAAAAGTATTTTCACGATTACAAGAATTTGGTATAAACATTAATCCCACAAAATGTGTTTTCGGAGTAAACTATTTGAATTTCCTAAGTCACAAAATCACTATAGATGGAATTCTTCCATCTGAAGAGCAGAGTAAACATTATTAAAAATTTCCCTTCTCCATTGTCAATTAGACAAATTCAACAATTCATAGGGATGGTTAACTACTCATAGATTCGTTCAACATTTAGCAGAATTTTTAAATCCAATTTACATAAATTTAACCAAATTACTAAAAAAACAAAAAAAAACCCAAAAACTTTGATTGGCCACAAGAGTGTGAAGTGGCTTTTATAAAAATTAAAGATGCCCTTTCTTCCTCCACACTTCTGGTCCATCCTCTTGAAGACACAAAATTTATTTTAACGGTAGACGCGTCAGCCATGGCAGTTGGAGCTGTGTTGGAACAACACAACAAAAATAATTTTGAACCTTTAGCGTTTTTTTCAAAAAAAATGACTCCAGCTGAAGTAAGGTATTCAACGTTTGATAGGGAGCTTCTAGCAATGTATTTAGCTATCAAAAATTTTAGACATTTTCTAGAAGGTCGTGAATTTACGGTGTTAACAGATCATAAGCCTTTAACATCTGCAATCTGGACTAAAACAGAAAGAAGCCCAAGACAAGCCAGACATCTGGAATTCGTAACTCAATTCACTTCAGACATTAGACACATAAAAGGGAAATCTAATGTGGTCGCTGATTCTTTATCACGCGTTATAGGTTACAATGAAAGTCTCTGCGAGAGCAAGGATAATAAAATAGACTTAAATATTATCATTGAAAGGCAAAGAAATGATGAAGAATTGAAATATTTAATTTCTGCAGAGAATACTTCGAAAAATTCTAAAGTTAAATTAGTAGAAACAAAATTACCCTACTCAAAAAATAAAATTTGGTGTGAGGTGTCAACAAAGGTGTCTCGACCATATGTTCCAAAACCTTTGAGACAAAATATTTTTGAACTTATACATAACTTAGCACATCCTGGAATTAGAGCAACTAGAAAACTAATTTCTTGAAGGAACTTTTGGCCTAATATGAACAAAAATGTAAATTTTTGGGCAAAATCATGTATACCTTGTCAAAAATCCAAGATTCATAAACATACTGTAGCAATTAATGTAGCGAAATTACAATTTGGTAATTTGTTATGGATTACCGGAATTGATGTTCTTTAATTCATCTTCTTCTGTAAAAATTACCAAGGTATTCCTCTTCCTTTCTCCAACTTTAGTATCGCGTTCCGCGGCCTTCTTTTGACCTTAGCATTTAACTTGGTTGATTCGAAATAATAAAAATAGTTGGTTTGTGTCATAAAAATAGCTCTAACATTCGTCGATGGAGACGTAAAGAATGGCAATTCAACAGTGCTATTAATATGGAATGGCCGCGACCATAGAACTCTCCAGTCAAATGAATCATATCTATCATTCACCAGGTACAAAATCATCATTTTCCCAGTAATCAGCATCATTAATATTTCGCTGAAACCGTGCTTGTTGTGATGCCTGTGGAAGAACATTTGTCCCTGGCCTGGGTGTGGATATTACTTTCATCACACCAGCACATTGGACTCCCGCATTGCCCCTGAAAAAGAAACAAGAAAGAACACCACAAAGAATCTTTCTTAAATTTTTAATTAATAAATTAATCTTACCTAATCCACTCAAAACAATTGCTGATGACAGCTGAACATCCTCACAGCAGAAGTGAACAGTAATGACAACTTCAAGAAGAAATTGTACTAGAACACAAAATGGAACGAGATATGGGCAAGAAATTCTCATTACACACCACATTCCGCCATGCGCCCTGAATTCGACACAAAATTGTCGGCCCCAAGTTGCGTCGTTGATTACCACAGATGTAATACCAAGAATGCGACATTGTCGTCGTCATTTCAAGATAAATGAGTTGAGTTTTTGCTTTCTTTGGGATGTCTACAGGGAAATTTTTACATCTTTTTAAGAATAAGTATAAGTTGTATTTAAAGCTTATTACATTTATGCCAGATTTAAAATGACGGTGCTCCAAATTTACTCTACTTTCTGATGACGACATTTTTTGTGGCACAGCATTTGCCATGTTCTAATGTCGTAACATGAATTCGAAAATTATTTTTTGGCGTCGACAGGTGCGTGTCGCACTCGTTTGTATTTCAGTCTTTAATTAAAGCTAGCTCACAAGAAATCACTGTGCAGCGGAATATTGCGATGGTACATCTAAGAGCAAGTCCAGCAACTCGTGCGCGCTGCTTCCAGCTACGTCTAAGCCAGTGGAAGGTACGGTTTTTAAGAAGGTATAAATTATTTACGGTAAGGAAATTTCTAATTCAACAAAAGGCGAAAGTTTCTTATTTTATCGTTCAATTCGACCATATTGAATTAGGAATAAAATGAATTTACGCAAAATATTTTTTTTAGATAATAAGTTGAAAGCAGCCTGTGGCGGCAATAACTAAAATGGTAACACTCATGACAAATGATGAGGTGCAGTTGCTATGCCAAGTTATTGTTGCTATGTCAGTTGTTGCTATGCCAATATTGCTGCCATGCGCCTTTGACTACCGTTCTTTGGTGCCGTGTGCAAACTCTGGCTATATAAACAGCAGTCTGACTTGGCTCGATCTCTTTTTCAGTTTGGCAGTGCAGTGATCAAGTGGTTATCGATTCCTAGTGTTATTTCCCAGTGTTCTAATTCCTACTAACTAATCAAATACTTTATTTAGTTGACGATTAAAATAAATATTCTTCTTCTGGGTCTCGACTGGATTAAGGGTATTGTTTTGATAAGCGACTAAAATAAAGATTCTTATTGTGGGTAGCGACTGCAATAAGAATTTAATACTAATCCAACAAGTGCTTTATTTTGGTTAGACGGTTGAAAATCGAGATTGATTTTTATTCTGGGCACCGACTGGATTAAAGATCTTATTTCTGACAGCGACTAAAATAAAGATTCTTACTGTGGGCATCGACTGCAGTAAGAATAAATTACTAACACCAAACTCTTTATTGCGGGTCTCGACTGTAATAAAGATTCTTATTGTGGGTATCGACTGCAATAAGAATAAATTACTAACTCAAAACACTTTATCGCGGGTCTCGACTGTGATAAAGATTCTTTCTGTGGGTACCGACTGCAGTAAGAATAAATTACTAACTCCAAACACTTTATTACGATTCTCGACTGTAATAAAGATTCTTATTGTG
Organism: Dioctria rufipes; assembly: GCA_963924295.1. Lineage (NCBI taxonomy): Eukaryota > Metazoa > Arthropoda > Insecta > Diptera > Asilidae > Dioctria > Dioctria rufipes. Next base: position 182,099,548 of record OZ002740.1, read on the forward strand.
GGTATCGACTGCAATAGGAATAAATTACTAACTCAAAACACTTTATCGCGGGTCTCGACTGTTATAAAGATTCTTTCTGCGGGTAGCGACTGCAGTAAGAATAAATTACTAACACCAAACACTTTATCGCGGGTCTCGACTGTGATAAAGATTCTTTCTGTGGTTACCGACTGCAGTCAGAATTACTAACCTCATTTTATTCTGGGTCTCGACTGGAATAAAAACAAAATATCCCAATCCTAAAAAACCTTAATAGAGAACCAAGTGAATCAGCTGCCAAACACTGATCAGGTGAGTACAAAGTCAGATACATTAAAATAAATTTTCTTTTAAAATAATGAGATACAGTAAGAATAAATAAATTTCCGTTTAACTAAAATAATCTTATTGCTTACATAACATAAATTATATATCGTCGTAACCTTTTTCAATTGCTAAGGTTTCTGTGAAATTCTTAAAGGAGTTTTAAATATTAGAATGTTCAGGATCGTACACAGCTGTATATGCTGGTCTCAGTATCTCGATCCTGAAAGAAAGAAAAACAAACCACCAAGAATAAACTCTTATTAACGAAATATAAAATAATCTTACCTAATTCATGTATTCCCACGAAGCAAAATCTGCATGTAAACAAATTGCTGCTGTCAGCTCAAGTCAGCTGGACAGCAACAAGTATGGCCACCACGGTATCGAGATACAAGAATTCTCATTACGAACCACGTACCGCCATTACACGAGAAATTACTGCGCAGCAGAAGATTGAGATGTGCAGCAAATCGTGTGTGCTGCTTCTGGCTGCGTCGGGGTCGGCTGGAGGTGTTGGTTTTAGGAATTTACAAATTTTGTCGGGTAAGTAAACTTTCTCATTCAACAAAATGTGAAAGATTTAGTTGTTATTAACATTTATACTACACTGGATTAGGAATAAATTGAATTTACGCAAAATATTTTTTATATTCATAAGTTGAGTGCAGCTTGTTAACAACAATAACTAAAATGGTAACACTTTATGAACCAATGATGAAGTGCAGTTGCTAGGTCAGGTTATTGTTGCTATGCCAATACTGTTGCCACGCGCCGTTGACTACCGTTCTTTGGTGCCGTGCGCAAACTCTGGCTATATAAACAGCAGTTTGACTTGATTCGACCTTTTTTGTGATTTAGCAGTGCAGTGATTAACTTGGCAATTTATTCCTTTGTGTTATTTCCTAGTGATTTTTCCTAGTGTTATATTTTATTACTAAATTAAATACTTTGTTTAATTGACGGCTAAAATAAAATATTCTTTTTCTGGGTACCGACTGGATTAAGGAGTTTATTTTAGATAGCGATTAAATTAAAGGTTTTTTATTGTGGGTAGCGACTGCAATAAAAAATATTACTAACAATACACTTTATTTCTGGTCTCGACGGAAGTTAACATATATACTAACATTCACTTTAAGTCGGGTCTCGACTGACTTAAAGAATATTATCTCGGATCTCGACTGAGATAATATATTACTAACAAATAACTTTATTGCGGGTATCGACTGTAATAAAGTTTCTTATTGCGGGTCTCGACTGTAATAAGAAATCTACTAACTCACACCACTTTATTGCGGGTCTCGACTATAATAAAGAGTCTTATTGCGGGTCTCGACTGTAATAAGACAATTACTAACAAAACCACTTTATTGCGGGTATCGACTGTAATAAAGAGTTTTACTGCGGGTATCGACTGTAGTAAGACAATTACTAACACAAACACTTTATTGCGGGTCTCGACTGTAATAAAGATTCTTGCTGCGGGTCTCGACTGTAGTAAGAAAATCACTAACACAAAACACTTTATTGCGGGTATCGACTATAATAAAGAGTCTTATTGCGGGTCTCGACTGTAATAAGACAATTCCTAAAAAATCCACTTTATTGCGGGTATCGACTGCAATAAAGAATATCCTCATCCCACACCTCAGTCAAATAAAAGGTCAGGTAAATCAACTGCTACATATCGATCAGGTGAGTACAAGTCAATTGCTACAGTTGAATAAAACAAATTTCTATATATTGATTATTTATTAAACGTCTTGGTTTCAGCTTCTTATATTATAAAATATAGATATACATATCTTGTAGTTTTCCAGTTATAGCATTTATTGAACTGGAAACATTCAGTGCAGTGAATAGATAAATAAAACCACTAACTTTATACCAGTGACATAAATTTCACCACACCTTTCATTTATTGTATGTACGCTCTAACTACGGGCAGTACATAGAACAAAACTGCTCCCTCGTTTACCGCTCGGCCGGAGCAAATTTTTATCCAACAGATAAAAACGTTACAATTGGTGTCAGGTGTGGGGTATTGAAAAATATTTCCTCAAATATTTTGTCCCACTCAAATACTCATTTCAGTGTTTAAAATTTCTGAATGAATTCCTCGAAGTCTCGCGATTTTAACTAAGCTATTATTTTCGATTTTAAGTTATTTTTTTTTTTTTTTTAAACGAATTGAAAACTCTTCGTAATAATTGAAATTCCTTACTCCTCTGGGAGATCAATCTTTTTCAAGAATTTAAATAAACGGTACACTGTTACGGCATTTACGTATAATTACGCCTTTTTGTGATCTCTTTTGTTATAATTGAGTTGCTCAAAATGGATTCCGAACAGCTGAAGGAGCTGAAGGATGAAATTAAGGCCATGGCAGCAGCTTTGGTGAAAGAGCTTGCTAACGAAATCAAGGTCGAATTACAAAAAGAACAAGCTGCGTCTGTTACCGCCATAGAGTCAGGAATCACTGATCAAGTGACTAAACTATCGAAGAAAATGGACGAGTTGGATAAAACTTTAAGTGGGACGGGATTCGTTAACCGAGTTTTTGAAGACTTTTCTTCTCTGGCAAATACGTCTTCCCCTACAACTACTACTACGTCGACTACAACTTCTGTAACTACAACTTCGGTAGCATCACCTATCTCTTCGGGCGCAGCAATAGTTCATTCAATTACACCTGCAGTGTCTATTAGCAGCTCGCTACCCAATTCTTCTGTGTCTTCTCAGGGACACCTGCCGCCGACCTATACAAACCAAACATTTAATTATCCTGTTCAACCCACTTCAAGCTGGAGTCACTGGCCAATTAATGGCCTTTTTCCATTGAACCCTGCACGGAGTCAGCCTGCTGTGCAATCTGTTGAACAAGCTCCTTTACGAAGAGACTCCGTCGAAAGGCTTTATTCCCTACAACAGCCTAATTCAAATTTGGCGCAGCAGTCTAACATCATTTTTGCGCGGCACCCTAATTTTAACTTTGCTCAGCAATCTAATGCCATGTTTGACCAACAGTTTAACTCAAATTTTACTCAGCGATCTAGTTCGAATTTTATGCAACAGCCTAATCCTAACTTAGGCGGGCAACCTAACTTCAACTTCATGCCACCTCCTTCTTCGAATTTTAAACGACAGCCTTCGTTTCCCTCAACTTCAAATGCAGGAGCTGTAAGCTCTGGACCAGTCGGGCTAGTCTGCAATCTAAATCCTTTTGACGGGACAGTATCCTGGTCGGATTATAGAATACAATTCGAGATTGTAGCACGAAATAACAACTGGTCAGAGCAAGAGAAAGCTGACGCAATGGCGACACAACTGCGAGGTAATGCTCTATCAGTACTAAGCGTTTTCCCTCCAGGTCATCGCATTCAATACGGAGAGCTAATCGCGTTGCTAGAACAGCGCTTTGGAGTCGACTCCTACTCGAGCCAAGTGCAGTTCTGCGAAAGATCGCAAGGTCCGAGGGAAAGTTTTGCAAATTTTGCACTGGAGTTACAGCGACTGGCTGCGACTGCATTTCCATCCTGCCCAACAGATATCGTTGACAGAATGGCAGCGTTACGATTTTTGGAAGGAATTCGGGACGACGAGTTGAGGACTTTGGTCAGAGTTCGGGGACCAAAATCACTGCATGAAGCAGTGAACGCAGCACAAGAACTAGCCACAGGGATTAATGTGGGAAGGAATGTCAGAGTTCATAACGCGCAAGCCTCAACTAATAAACGCAATTATGGAAGGCGTAGAAAACAGACGAGAAACATGACAACAGATAGAGAACAAGAAGTCCGTGGCTCTCTCGGTGAACATACGAATAAGGTACTTACGAGCCCCCCCAGGCTTTATGATTCATTTACTCCAGCTTCGCATGTGAAGATACCACCTTCCGTTTCTAGCAATTCGGGAAACCCATCAACATCGACCCTCAGGGGCACCAGTCGATGAAAATTACTTCTACCCCAGTTCACCGGAACAACGTTGACGACTCCGCGGAATTCCTGGCTATAACCCCATCATCTCAAACCATTTTCGAAACTCTAGACGATGAGCTTTCTAGTGACAAGTATTTGGAACTTATGGAGGACCGAGTTGAAGTGACTATCCAAGCATTAGGTTCATCTGGAAATAGCCTCACAATACGAGGACTACTAAACGAAAAGCCATGCAATTTTATCCTAGACACTGGAGCCACGGTCTCTATTGTTAATCCCACTTTTCTAAGCCGCTGATCACTGACAAAGCTTGAGAAATCGCATGTCGTGATTAGAAGCGTGACGGGAAACAGTATAGATGTCTTAGGTAAATTGAAGGTCGGGCTTCACTTAGGCAGTTATCGTACCTTTCACACAATGCTAGTCGCTGATATTGAACCCCTCTGCATACTAGGCGTGGATTTCCTAGACCGTAACCACTGCAGGCTAGACTTCGAAAAGAATGTCCTTCAAATAGGAAAAGGAACTATAAGTCTTCATAAACCCGAGTATCCTGAGATAAAAATAAATCTTGCAGAAAGCATATTGCTGGCGGCTCATAGTGAAACCATCATCCCGGTAAACCGAGAGCAAAACGTGGAAGATGGAGCGATTTTACTATTGGACCCTAATCCAAATTTGCCATACGGAATACACGCTGCACGCGTCTTAGGCACGAAATATCCCGATTCGATTTATTAATCTATCGGCTTCCGATGTTTTGATTCCTCGCGATAGCTTCATCGGATATCTGGGGCCGGTCGTTATTGCAAACGCGGTCGCTTCTACGAGCGATGCAGAGCTAGACCCTCTTGGTGTCATTCTCAATGGAGTGCCCGAGGGACTGTCTAGCGAAGACAAGCAACAGCTGACCTCCATTCGCGATATTTTTTGCACTAGCTCCAGCGACGTGGGCCGAACAGCAATCACGAAACATCACATTGATGTTGGAGACGCGAAGCCTTTCAGAATTCCACCTCGAAGAGTTCCATTGGCAAAAAGGGTCGAGGTCGAGGAATTGGTACAGGAAATGGAAAGTAATAACATTATCAGGCCTTCCAACAGTCCCTGGGCGTCACCTGTAGTTCTTGTTAAGAAGAAAGACGGAAGTACTAGATTTTGCGTGGATTATAGGCGGCTTAACGATATCACCAAGAAAGATTCTTATCCTCTCCCCAGGATGGATGATACGCTCGGTTCTTTCTCCGGATCTACTTGGTTTTCTACCCTAGACCTCCAAAGTGGCTATTGGCAAGTCGAAATGAGTGATCAGGATAGAGAGAAAGCTGCATTTGCGACTGGAGCCGGTCTTTGGGAGTTTAATTTAATGCCATTTGGCTTGTGTAACGCTCCCGCAACCTTCGAACGATTAATGGACGGGGTATTTCGCAAACTAGGCACAGAAACTGCCCTTGTATATCTCGATGACATTATCGTTCACGGGCGTGATATAGATGACCATCTGACCAACCTAAGGAAAGCATTTCAGCGGCTGCGTGCTGCAAATTTAAAACTTAGCCCGAAGAAATGTCATCTTCTTCGTCCAGAAGTGAAATATCTAGGACACGTGGTATCTGCGACGAGCTTGCAGACTGATTCAAGTAAGACGGAAACCATTCGAAATTGGCCCGTGCCTAGGACAAAGAAAGAAGTACGAAGCTTCCTGGGACTGGCATCTTATTATAGAAGGTTTGTTCAGGACTTTTCCACCATCGCTAAACCTCTGTCCGAACTAACAGAGGAGAAAAGAAAATTTCTGTGGGAAAACGAATAACAAGACGCCTTCGAGGAATTGATGTCTCGCTTAATTTCCCCTCCTATCCTGGCTTTTACACAAGCAAAAGGAGAATTCATCCTAGATACAGATGCTAGTCAAACAGGGATCGGCGCTGTCCTTAGCCAAGTTCAAGATGGAAACGAAAAGTGCTCGAATACTATAGCAAAACGCTCAGCAAACCAGAAGGGAATTATTGCGTTACCAGGAAAGAGCTGCTGGCAGTGGTACGAGCAACTAGTCACTTTCACCATTACTTATTTGGCAGGCCATTTCGAATCCGCACAGATCATGCCTCACTTCGCTGGCTATTAAATTTCAAAGACCCCGACGGACAGCTGGCCAGATGGCTGGAAAGGATACAACAGTACGACTTTGTCATCGAACATCGACCTGGCCGAAAACACTTGAATGCAGATGCTTTGTCACGACGACCGTGCGGAAATTGCACTCATTGTGATCAGAAGGAAAACCGAGAACAGACACAACCAATAGACTTGGTAGCCGTCGAATCAGCAATAGACTTAGCTTCGGAACAAGACCGAGATTCTACTTTACGAATTGTGAAAGCCTGGTTACAGCAGAACCAGAGACCGTCGAGAGAACAGATCGTCTCTGAAAGCCAAGCCCTACGTTAAAAACTTTTTGGTCAAAATGGGAATCCTTATGACTAGTGGACAATGTATTACACTTCATGAGGTACGGAGAAGAGGATATTCTTGTAAAAGTCGCCCCAGCGTCACATATCCCCGAAATTCTCCAGTACTTACATAGCAAACCAGAAGGTGGACACTTTGGAGTAAGAAAAACTGTTGAGAAGATTAAAGAGCGCTGGTACTGGACTACTGTGCAAGCTGACGTAGAAATATGGTGCGCCAAGTGTGTCCTATGTCACTCCAAAAGAGGCCCTGCTAGAAAAACCAGAGGAAATCTTCAAATTTACAACGTAGGAGCTCCCTTGGAAAGAATCGCGATTGACGTACTGGGTCCACTCCCAAAAACTGATAGAGGAAACAAATACGTTGTAGTCGTAATCGATTATTTTACGAAGTGGCCAGAGGCTTTTGCGACTCCTGATCAGAAGACCGAAACCATAGCAGACGGACTTATCGAGAATGTACTTACTAGATTTGGCATGCCTTTCCAACTCCATTCGGACCAGGGCCGAAATTTTGAGTCTGAACTTCTACAAGTAATTTTACAACGCTTGGTCATAGAAAAAACCAGGACAACTGCTCTGCACCCGCAATCAGACGGGATGGTTGAGCGATTTAATCGGACGCTTCTAGATTACCTGTCCAAGTTTGTCAGTACTAGCCAAACGAACTGGGACCAGTTCCTCCCGTTCGCACTTCTGGCATATCTATCCTCCATTCACGAGAGCACCAAATTCACTCATGCGCGCCTCAACTTTGGTAGAGAATTGAGACTACCTTCGGACCTTTCTTACGGCCCTGCACCTGGCGGATGTAACACAACAATAGATTATGCCGAGAGGCTGACCCAGACCCTTGAAAAAATCCACTCTTTAACTCGGAAGAATCTAACTCTATCGTCCTACCAGATGAAAACCCAATACGACCTTAGAGCGCATCCTCTCCAATTTTTTGAAGGCGAACAAGTCTGGATTTACAATCCAAAACGCCGAAAGGGCAAAAGTCCCAAACTGCAACGTGACTGGGAAGGTCCTGGCACTGTATTATCCAAACTAAACGATGTCCTCTATAAAGTTTAGCTCCCCGGAGGTCGAGTGAAAAAGGTCCTCCACATAGACAGGCTAGCTAAATTTTGTAGCGAAGAGACTCGAGCTAATAACACCTTTAGCGTTGGGGTTGAGTCGAGTGTAGACAACACAAATGCTATTAGCTGTATCGCACCGTGGGTTAAATACTCCAAACCAGCCGTACCGAATTTCCTAATAAAATGTGGTTTCGAGATAGGGAAAGGGTTGGGTAAAAACTTGCAGGGTAAAGTCGAACCCATCACAGTTAGATCTCGTTCGTCGCGTTCTGGTTTCGGTACAAATGCCGGAAAATAAAATCTGTCTCCCCGTAGCACATAATCCATTCTCCCTTTTCCCATTAACAATCTAACCTGCCATCCACTTCCGACTAACACACTAATAAACAGCCTTATCCCAAACGCCCACACATCGATTACGTGCCATACACCAGCAGCGCAGGAATTGCTCCACCAAATCCTGAATTGGTTCATTGAGAAAGGCTACAACTCAGCTGTTTACGAGTGAAGACATGAGACATCCTGGCTCAAAAGTTGCAATCGTTGCGAATAAAAGACTCACTCTACAGAAATTTCCATTGTTCAAAGTCGGAGATAAGCTGTCAGTAGAAACCCCAAAGATCCCTGTTGTAGAACCCTCGTTATCATATACAATTAATTTTCTTTTCCTTTTTCTTCTTTCTACAAAAATATCATCTCAAAAATTTCATCTGCAAAATTTCAATTTATTCCCCAAACCACAATATTGCATTCTCAACGTCATATAAAACAAAAGAAAAAAAAACCGTTAAAATTGGTAACTAAATTTTTATCTCGGCGAGAAAATTTTAAAACCTTCTATACACCAACCGAAATTCCAATCATCGCACGCGCCTATGTATGTATGTACATACCTCATCTAAGTGCATTCCATTACATTCTTACTGCACTGAGCCACAAGGGACCGTTAAATTGAGAATAAATTTTCGTCTCAGAAAATTTTGTTTCGATTGAAACACATGTATAACCGTTACCGTGATCGCCTGATTTCATGCCAGCCGGATAATGAATAGCCAAGAGGACCCGTTAGGGCTCTTTAAATAGCGAGCTCATGGCTTTATGAGACACAGTTGAATTTAAACTTCGGAAAAAAAATGGAATCGTCCAACAATATCGCCAAGGAGACCACCAACTCGCCGCCAACACCAGGCAAGACCATCGAGCGCGAGGTCAAGAAGATCTGGGAGCTAGAAAAGCAGCTTAAACAGCTACAAGCGGCCAAGCAGATCAGGAAGATGGGAAGGCGACTGCAGCACCTGCAACTGGAGGAATCGGAGGTGATTGATATAACCGATTCTCCACCACAAACCCCAAGTCACCAAACCGAGACAGTGCCAGCACCATCGGGATCAGCGGCCGTAGTGGAGGAGCCCCAGCAGACACCATCCAAGATTAAGATATTGGAGGATGTAGTATTGGTACCTGCCAACGAGCCAAACCACGATCTCCATCTGATTGTGACGGACCACCAGACAGGAACCGTGGAGGACATCACCGTTTCCTGGGACGCCTTGGTAAGATCCAAGAAGCGTAAACAACGCGTAACCACTAAAGATGGTACTCGGTACAATATTCGTTTACTCAAAGATGGAAATATAAAAATTTTAAAATAAAAAAAAACTCATAAAAGGAACTATGTATTTGTTATTTTCCACTCCATTAATTGTTTCCTCGAATCAGCAGTGGGGCTTTTACAAACGTTGTGCAGATTGTTGCTTTGTTCTTATAAGGACTCGGTCGGAACTTCGAGTCTGAAGAAGGGGGCAATGTAGCAACTAATGTAGCGAAATTACAATTTGGTAATTTGTTATGGATTACCGGAATTGATGTTCTTTAATTCATCTTCTTCTGTAAAAATTACCAAAGTATTCCTCTTCCTTTCTCCAACTTTAGTATCGCGTTCCGCGGCCTTCTTTTGACCTTAGCATTTAACTTGGTTGATTCGAAAAAATAAAAATAGTTGGTTTGTGTCATAAAAATAGCTCTAACATTCGTCGATGGAGACGTAAAGAATGGCAATTCAACAGTGCTATTAATATGGAATGGCCGCGACCATAGAACTCTCCAGTCAAATGAATCATGTCTATCATTCACCAGGTACAAAATCATCATTTTCCCAGTAATCAGCATCATTAATATTTCGCTGAAACCCTGCTTGTTGTGATGCCTGTGGAAGAACATTTGTCCCTGGCCTGGGTGTGGATATTACTTTCATCACACCAGCACATTGGACTCCCGCATTGCCCCTGAAAAAAAAAAAACAAGAAAGAACACCACAAAGAATCTTTCTTAAATTTTTAATTAATAAATTAATCTTACCTAATCCACTCAAAACAATTGCTGATGACAGCTGAACATCCTCACAGCAGAAGTGAACAGTAATGACAACTTCAAGAAAAAATTGTACTAGAACACAAAATGGAACGAGATATGGGCAAGAAATTCTCATTACACACCACATTCCGCCATGCGCCCTGAATTCGACACAAAATTGTCGGCCCCAAGTTGCGTCGTTGATTACCACAGATGTAATACCAAGAATGCGACATTGTCGTCGTCATTTCAAGATAAATGAGTTGAGTTTTTGCTTTCTTTGGGATGTCTACAGGGAAATTTTTACATCTTTTTAAGAATAAGTATAAGTTGTATTTAAAGCTTATTACATTTATGCCAGCTTTAAAAGGACGGTGCTCCAAATTTACTCTACTTTCTGATGACGACATTTTTTGTGGCACAGCATTTGCCATGTTCTAATGTCGTAACATGAATTCGAAAATTATTTTTTGGCGTCGACAGGTGCGTGTCGCACTCGTTTGTATTTCAGTCTTTAATTAAAGCTAGCTCACAAGAAATCACTGTGCAGCGGAATATTGCGATGGTACATCTAAGAGCAAGTCCAGCAACTCGTGCGCGCTGCTTCCAGCTACGTCTAAGCCAGTGGAAGGTACGGTTTTTAAGAAGGTATAAATTATTTACGGTAAGGAAAATTTCTAATTCAACAAAAGGCGAAAGTTTTTTATTTTATCGTTCAATTCGACCATATTGAATTAGGAATAAATTGAATTTACGCAAAATATTTTTTTTAGATAATAAGTTGAAAGCAGCCTGTGGCGGCAATAACTAAAATGGTAACACTCATGACAAATGATGAGGTGCAGTTGCTATGCCAAGTTATTGTTGCTATGCCAGTTGTTGCTATGCCAATATTGTTGCCATGCGCCTTTGACTACCGTTCTTTGGTGCCGTGTGCAAACTCTGGCTATATAAACAGCAGTCTGACTTGGCTCGATCTCTTTTTCAGTTTGGCAGTGCAGTGATCAAGTGGTTATCGATTCCTAGTGTTATTTCCCAGTGTTCTAATTCCTACTAACTAATCAAATACTTTATTTAGTTGACGATTAAAATAAATATTCTTCTTCTGGGTCTCGACTGGATTAAGGGTATTGTTTTGATAAGCGACTAAAATAAAGATTCTTATTGTGGGTAGCGACTGCAATAAGAATTTAATACTAATCCAACAAGTGCTTTATTTTGGTTAGACGGTTGAAAATCGAGATTTTTATTCTGGGTACCGACTGGATTAAAGATCTTATTTCTGACAGCGACTAAAATAAAGATTCTTACTGTGGGTATCGACTGCAGTAAGAATAAATTACTAATACCAAACTCTTTATTGCGGGTCTCGACTGTAATAAAGATTCTTATTGTGGGTATCGACTGCAATAAGAATAAATTACTAACTCAAAACACTTTATCGCGGGTCTAGACTGTGATAAAGATTCTTTCTGTGGATACCGACTGCAGTAAGAATAAATTACTAACACCAAACACTTTATCGCGGGTCTCGACTGTGATAAAGATTCTTTCTGTGGGTAGCGACTGCAGTAGGAATAAATTGCTAACACCAAACTCTTTATTGCGGGTCTCGACTGTAATAAAGATTCTTATTGTGGGTATCGACTGCAATAGGAATAAATTACTAACTCAAAACACTTTATCGCGGGTCTCGACTGTGATAAAGATTCTTTCTGTGGGTAGCGACTGCAGTAAGAATAAATTACTAACACCAAACACTTTATCGCGGGTCTCGACTGTGATAAATATTCATTCTGTGGGTACCGACTGCAGTCAGAATTACTAACCTCATTTTATTCTGGGTCTCGACTGGAATAAAAACAAAATATCCCAATCATAAAAAACCTTAATAGAGAACCAAGTGAATCAGCTGCCAAACACTGATCAGGTGAGTACAAAGTCAGATATAGTAAAATAAATTTTCTTTTAAAATAATGAGATACAGTAAGAATAAATAAATTTCCATTTAACTAAAATAATCTTATTGCTTACATAACATAAATTATATATCGTCGTAACCTAACAAAACTGCTCCCTCGTTTACCGCTCGTCCGGAGCAAATTTTTATCCAACAGATAAAAACGTTACATACTAAATCTAAAATAGGTCAGTTCCAAATACCTAAAGGAAGATTCGAACACATACACATAGACTTGGTAGGACCTTTACCACCTTCAGATGGTTTTAATTATTTATTAACAGTCATCGACAGACTCACTAGATGGCCTGAAGTTTACCCTATAAAAGATATTTCGGCTAAGACAATAGTGAATACGTTATACACTCAGTACATTTCGCGTTTCGGAATCCCACTGGAAATAACAACGGATCAAGGTGCTCAGTTTGAGTCTCAATTATTTAAAGAATTTTCACAATTATTAGGTGCACATAGAATCCGTTCTACGCAATCAAATGGGATGATTGAACGTTTTCATAGACAATTAAAAGCGGCATTAGGAGCAAAGACGGACCACATAAATTGGACATTGCAAATACCAGCAATCCTCCTAGGTTTTAGAACTACGATTAAGGAGGACCTCAACTGCTGTCCAGCCGACTTAGTGTATGGCCAACCACTACGATTACCAGGTGAGTTCTTCATAGATATACCAAAACCTACTTTGGACCCATCAGATTTTATCAACAAACTTCGAAACCGCATGCAGATTTTTACGCCAACAGGCATTAGAGAACAAAATAAGAAGACATACATTCCTAAAGATTTAAAAGACTGTGATTTCGTATTCGTAAGAATAGACAGATCACAAAAACCTTCATTAACTTGAGAAACGGTTATTTCTATCGATCGTCTAAAACCGGCATTTGTGGACGCGAATGTGAGCGTGGAAACTCCTATAACTTCTTTAAAACAGAAAGCTTCATTGAAATTGTAATTTTATGTAATATATTAATAATATTTTTTTTTTTTTTGTTTTACGTTGGTACATAGATGGACGCTCTCACTGAAGGGGGGGTTGATGTAGCGGAGCTACATTTTATTTTAGTTCCATTTCATGTTTAAATTTATTTGTTTTTTTGTTTTAAATAAAAATAATTTAAAGTTTTATCTATTGTGTCAGTTAATATTAGTGCTGACTATTTATAGGAAGTCAATTTTTAGAATGACGTCTGTTCTAAACTACTTTGAAAAACTTGTAAAAAAGCTTTAATCACAGACACGAAACTGTACACTTTCAGAAAAATACAAAGGAATGTAAAATAAAATTTAAATTTTGGTTTTGTCAGGAGATAGATTCAGTTCTGTTTAAACGATAGAGGGCTAAAGAGCTTTGATAGAAATTAAGCTTTACCAAATAATAATAAATGTTCCTGTGTTTCTCAAACAATTAAAAATTAAAATAAATATTCTATAAAATAAAAAATAAAATAACTTTCCTTTTATTTATTTTTAAAAGGCCAAAAAGAATAAATGTACATAGAGCTTGGTTTGAACTGGTATACCTAAAAGAAAGCAACCTCGTACAGTGAACACGAATAAAGCTTTTCCATTTTGACATACTAATCTATATGTTGAATTACGTTGTGATCAAATAAGAAATTATTAGTGTCGTTCTGTTATGCAAAGGTTTTTTATAATTTTTCTCGACTATATGTAGCATACCAGTCTATAGCAATATCATATTGAACATATTAAGCTAAATTTTGTATTTTGTTGAATTTCGTCTCAACTATATGTAATCTATTAGGCTATAGTATTATTGGACTGAGTATAGAAAGCTAAAACCTTATACATTCGTTAGATTCCTCCTTTTTGTTAAAAATAAGTTCTCGCTATTACTTTGTGGTAAACGGCTAAAGGTTTCGAAGATAAAATAGAAGAAGAAAAACACAGTATGAAGTAAATAGTAAATAAACCATTTCTCCTTTCAATCTCCTGGAGCCCTCTTAGTGTCGATTGATTGGTTGGGGCGAGCAGAGTAGGCCAACCATCAGCACCTTCCCAATTGATGTAGGTAAGTGGGGTAAAGGCCCCGTAATGACTGAATGTGTGCTATGGCCTTTTCTATAGATAGGCACGAATTTATTTTGTATATGGTTGGTGGCAGCGGAAGGTTTTCGTGGAACCTTCCCGCAATCTCCGCCAATAGCCGAGGCGAGCTAGCCTACCGCCCTGGACTTCACGTCCAAGTCAAATCACTATTAACATACTTCCATAACAATATTGGCGCCCAACGTGGGGCCACCTCAGTTAGACTTCGGTGGTCTAATTATGGCCTTTACTGGGACTGGTACTTTGAGTGATATGATCATCTGGTGTTCACTAGTTGATTGACCTGAAGTCTCATATCCAGTGGAAGTTATATGCGGACCTGAGTCTAATTGGTTTGTTACCTGAATTAATTTTTTGTAAAGTAGAGTTTTCGCGAGTTTTTGAATTGTCATTAAAGTAAAGTTAAAGTTTTAAAGTGTTGCTACTTTGTTTTGGAAATTTTGTTAGCATTAAAGTAAATTTTTGAGTTTTTGAAATGAATAAAGTTTAAAGTTTTGCTATCGTTGAATTGAATTGAATTCAACTTTAGTTTTGACTTTGGTCAAGCCTCAAATCGGAACTATTGTCGAGTTTTTGAATTTTTTTTTTTTTTGGAATTTTTTGTTTTAATCGATCTTTCCCGCTGGCCTTTCGATATGGCCTCACAATTTTTTCGTTTGTGTTCTCACGGATGCATGTCTCTGTTGGCCAACTGGCTGGACAGAGTCGTGAATCTGTTAGATGACTTTTTGGATTTTAGCTAACTTTTTGACCAGATTTATGACTCTACCTAGCTGGAAGCTTAGCTAATTACTGCAATCAGGTGAGGAAGAAGGAAATAGTTGTTGGAAGATCGAAGGGGTGCTGGAGACCATCAGTAATCAGGTGTTGGCATTCTGCTAACTGCCTGGCTGACGAATCTCTAGTATCATTTTCAGTCTCTAGCTTCTCCAAACTGACTCTTCCCGGATTTTTGTGGAGACGCAAGATTTTTTATGCACACATTCACTTCACTTGCCTGTATCATATTGTTTCTGACCTTATTGAGAGAGTCGACCTGAAGCCCCTTCGTGTTGAGAGTTAGCTCTTGGAGAGGGAAGGAGAACTTTGTACGATTTTGGACTTCTGATTTTTTTATATATATAGATTGAATTTAGCTATTAGAATCGGTTTGATACTGTAAAGTGCAGTGTATTTTTTGCTTGGAATATTTTTGGATAGTACGAATCTCGCTGTCAAGCTTGAATGTAAGCGTCGACCTTCAGTACGACTTCGACGATTTTGCTGGAGTGCAACGTACATCCGGCTTGGATTTCTTTTGATACCTTGTGGATAGTCCTAAGGACTTTCTTTTCGTTATTTTTGAGAAATATTTTTTGAATTTTATTCGAAAATTTCTCTGACTTTTGCCGAGACATACGTGTCTTTTAACCACACTAAAACTAACTTCTGCACAAGCTGCAGATCTAATCAAACTTGACTTTCTTTCAATTTCGTTAGCCTCTTTGGAGTCAGAGGGATTGACAATGGCTACAATGTGGACACCACCTCCAGTAACTGATATACCGCTAAAAGTGCCCGGGAAGTGCTCCATCTGTCAGTAGGGAGACTGGTCAGGCAAGAGGAAGAAGAGAAGTTGAGCCAATCTGTGGACATGTATTTCACAAGGCGTGTCTGCGGACGTAGATCGGACAGCAATCAAACTGCCAGAATGGTAGGCGCCATCTCACTCCGTACGGTTTTACTGAGCACACATGTGCCGTTCCGAAAAAGACTGTTAGGAAGCCTGTCAGTCAGGATACTCGGCAGGCAGCAGCAGTGTTCAATTTACCATCTCCAACGATCCCACCAGTTGGTAGAGAATCCCTATAACCTGGAATGTCAGATCCGCGTTGCATGACTTTTCACATCCCCGTTCACGACGAAATAGTCCACTACCTACTGCTCATGGTCAAAACTTTGTGGCGACAGAAGCTTTGATGGCAGGTGTGCGCATGCAACTACAGGATTTCTTTTTATACCTTGTGGATAGTCCTAAGGTATTTCTTTTCGTTATTTTTGAGAAAAAAATTTTGAATTTGATTCAAAAATTTCTTTAACCCTTGTCGAGACATACGTGTCTTCAGAGGAAGCCAGTCGAATCGATCTGTGGACATGTATTCCAGAAGACGTGTCTGCGGACGTAGATAGAACGCAGTCAAACTGCCAGAACCGTAGGCGCCATCTCACTGAGTACACAGTTGCGGTTCCGAAAAAAGACTCTTATGAAGACTGCAGTCAGGATACTCGACCAGCAGCACCAGTTTTCAATTTACGACGAAATAGTCCTCTACCTACTGCTCAGGTTCAAAACTTAGTAGCGGCAGAAGATTTGATGGCAGGTGTGCGCATGCAACTACAGGATTTAGCTCGCGAGGTCCTCGAGCAGAGTCTGAACACATTGCGGACAGAACTGTCGAATAACGTCAGACAGCCGATATCAGCTACAATACCACAAGTCGACGTATCACGTCCACCTCCTCCTGTAGGTGCACAGATACCACCTCAAGATTTTCAGGACCCGCGTAGACAGTCGTTTCATAGATCATCGTCTGCATTCAGTCAACATGGAAAAATCCCGCCGCCAGCTCCATCCAATCGTGTCCCGTCGAGCTTAGGACAACGACGTTCTGGGACTACCAGAATATGGAATATCTCATACAATGGCGATAGTTCTCGACTTACTGGCGACGAATTTGTCTTCCGAGACGAAGCACTGACGTACGCCGCACTCAACGGAGATTTTGACCTTTTTGTCAGAAATATGAGCACACTGCTCGCAGGTCCGGCCATGGATTCGTATTAGTCATTGCTTAGACTGAATTCCACACCAACCTGGGAATACATTAAAACAGCTCTTCTACCTGAACGGGGAATTCCCAAAGACGATTCGAAGGTGCGGGTTCAACTAATGTCCCGCAGGCAAAAATCTGGAGAATCCTTTTCAGCATACCACCAAAATGTGGTGCAGTTGCGTGACCAACCGAAGACTCCAGTGCTGGATAGTGAGTTCCTGGAGATAGTCAAATCCAATCTATTGCCAGACATCCAGAACAAAATATATCTACACCCTACGATTACCATGGCTTAATTGAGATCGCTCGGCACCCCAATTCAAGCCACACAACTGCGAATTTCCACAGCTTGTAGCTGGAACCCTTATCAGAGCCAAAGAGTGAACGAGATTGACGACTGCCAGTCTTCAAACCCTGACTTGTCATTAATAACAGACCGTGACATGCAGTATTGTGCTTGAATTGTGATCAGCAAGGTCACTTTTACCACGACTTTATGCATGAAAGACAACGAGTGTTCTGCTATGGATGCGGATGCAAAAACATCTTCAAACCAACTTGTAGACACTGCTTGACGAAAAAGGAGAGACGGGTCGGGAGTCCCAACACCTTTTCTCGACCAGTGTCAACGGCCCGAACGGTAAAAACTATGACGACTCCAGTTCAAGCCTGGAACAGGGAAGAAGGGCGCTCCATCAGGAGACCTCAACGACGAACCGCAGAACTGCCCGCTGATATCTTTCAGAGACTCTGGAGATATCAACCATATACCTGATCGTCCTATTGATTCACTGATAAAGACGGAGAATCTGATAGACTTCTCCGCAGATCTTCAAGTTCCCACTTCCACCTCTGGCGAGCCCATGAATCTACCAGACACTTCTTTGGAAGAGTCTTTGATCTTTGACGTCCGACAACACCGACAGCCGACGGCACTGTTATGACAAGTTGTTACGCTGTCCTTGAAGCATAAAATGTAGTAGCTCAACTGGAGGTGGGTGTGAGTCCAGTACGAGGAAAAATTTGTATGAAACTTGGGTTTTGTGGGCGCCACATGGTTTTTCACAACTCCAAAAGATACCACGAAACTTTCTAATGACAAAAAAAGAAGGAAATAGAACAAGAACTTTGCAATCTCAAGTAACTAAAATTTATTAATTTAACGTGTTTCATAAATAATGCGTTTAATATTCAATTCAACCTAATAATCTAGAGTATTTAACCAAAAAAAAATAAATGTTGCACTAGGAGAAAAACTGCACACAAAATTTTAGTAAATATATATACTTAGCTCAAAACTCAGCATGAAGATCTTGTCCTCCTTATATCTAAACTTCGCTTCTCCAAAAATGCCAAAAAAAACAGGATCTTATTTTCGCCACTCGAAAAAGAAAAGAAAACACAACTTGATCCCCTTTAACTAAAGTGAAGAGTGACCTATCGCAACTACAGGAAACAGTCCTCAAAAAAAATATCATGGCCGCAATAACCTTCAGCCCACTGAACTTCATGGCGTTTTGCATGCTAGCAGTGCTTGAGTTAGCGCCAACTATTCAATATTCAAATTTTGAATATTCTATTCATAATACCGACCAGCTTCTGGCAACAGATTAGAGTACACTTCATACACTTAATATTTTGTTATTTTGAAGCAGTTCCTAATTTGCCTACTGCTTTATGTTTATGTTGTTGGAATTACTGGACAAGATTTCATTTCAATAAACATAATCTCGAACTAAATTATATCGATTAATCTTCATACTGAACGAGCTAGTACAGTACTAGTAAAAATTATGAATATATATATGTAAAATATTTCTATCTGGTTTTAAATTCTTAGGTCTAAGATCTAACAAAAGGTCTCTGCAAGTAGCAACTACCAAATTTATAGTAACTTAAATGTGTGTATAAGTATGTGTGTGTTGAATGTAATCCTAGTAATTTTCTGTTTAGGACCATTTATATAACATGTTGGTCCATTCGGCGTGAATCCGTGATTGCGTAGGTGTGTATAACTGTGAGTGTATGTTTGTGAGTGCCTGGTGTGTAGAATTGTTTCTGATTTTGTCCTTTGTTTATCCCTGTTTCCATACTTTACTTATCCAATTTTTAATATCCAATAAAACCTAGAAGGAAAAAAAAATCACCGCTGAATCAATTGATACTAGAAAAGTTGATGAACAAGACGATCACATAACACTCCCCCCTTTCTTCCGAAAGATTTTGGTACTGTTCCAAAATCTGCTATATTTCATGTGAATATGAAATGATTCCGTATTGTAGCTGTAATTTAAACCTGGTTAGCATTTTTTGTCGCTTTCAATATTGATACCCAATATTTCTAAAATTTCCACACCCCACAAATTTAATGCTTATAAATATCCGTAATTTTGACTCAACGACAAAAGCAATTATATTTTCACAGGGCTTAAAACTGTAAGCTTTATCTATGTTATCTAGTTACATTAACTGAGTTTTTTAGAATAGAACTGTTTTAAAGTGCATCGGAAAAAAAATATCTACCAATTTCTCCAAAAACGTATGTGAGTACTCGTGAAGCAGAGATCTTCAGGCCAGTTAACAACCCTGTAATGGAAGTATGTTACTAACCAGATTATGTTCGCCAGCAACCAAGGGAAAGGAACTTTTATTAGTAGCCGTAATAATGTAACGAAAGAACATGATAACAAGAAAGTCACCTTTCCTACGTATTATATCACTTTACAGAATGTGTAATAGATTATTCTCAACAGTTCTGACAAAACTACACCGTAAAATTAGAGTTTAAATCAACATATCAATCATCTGGTAAGTATGAGCTATACGGCCTTAGGTCTTTAACATGCCAAATACCGCTCTTTTTCCCATGTTTATTTTCAAGTTCGTAGGTCCACGGCGAAACTTTCCGTGCTATGGTAAATGTTTCTACATATCTAGGCGCTAGCTTTGCAGTAAAATATTTTGCCGCATCGGATAACACGAAATTCCGCTTCCAGACTAAATCTTTTAATAAATAATTAACATCTCTTCTACGAAGGTTATATTGTCTACGACTCGTTTCGGAAGCTTTTAATAATCGCACCTTTATGTCTTCCCGTAGTTCGCGGAAGGCTTTAGCATGTGCATGAGCTTCTAACTTTTCAATCACCCCATATGACTTAACATTCTTTCCGCAAATAGACATCTCCCTGCCAAAATTCACGAAATATGGGCTTAACTTCGTCGTCTCGTGCTGTGAAGTTCGTATAGCACAAGCTACTTTTTGCAGGTGCATATCCCAGTTACGGTGATTATCCGAAACGTAGGAACGCAGCATAGTTTTCACCACTTGATTATCCCTTTCAGAGGGATTAGTCTGAGGATGGTATAAGGCAGTAAAATTTATATCGATACCATACGTCTTACAGAGATTGCCAAATTCCTTGCCCTTGAATTGAACACCTTTGTCACAAACAATATTCCTGGGCGCTCCGAATAATAAAATAACATTATCTTCAATATTTTGACATACATACTTAGCAGTTGCAGATGTTAAAGGGAATAACAGTGCGAACTTTCTGAACAGATCAACTACTGTTAAAATAAAAGAAAAACCTCGGTTCGATCTTGGAAGTCGACGTATTAAATCTACGCATAGCGTTTCCCAAGGACAACTCGATTGTTGCCGTTTTGCCATTAACCCTGCGGGTTTCTGTAACTCCGGTTTAACCGATTGGTATGTTCGACAACCACTTACATACTTCGCTATGTCTTTGCGCATCCCTGGCCAGTAAAATCGTCTTTGAAGGCGATCGTAACTTTTTTGAATACCACAATGACCTGAGGTTTCTTTGTTATGTCCTGCATACAAGACTGATGCTCTTTTGTCTTTTGGTATAACTTCTTTCCAATAATCAGAATCGGTAGCTAGTGAAGGATATTTTACTCGGACGTGCTTTAGCAACTTACTCTGCATAATTTGCCAATCCGGATATTCCGAGGGCTTTAATTTTACTCTCGTGCACATCTTGTTGAACCATTTATCAGTGGAATTAGTATTTAGAATAGGTTCAATGGAGTCTATAGGGGGGGGGGGGGTACAGATCACGACAGAAAATCTGGAAGAACGTGCTCTTTTTTCTTTTCTGTGCCTGATATCGAAATCATATTGCTGCATTTTTACAGCTCATCGAGCAAGACGTCCAGTAGGGTCCTTCAAATTTTTGAGCCAAACTAAGGAAGCGTGATCAGTACCGACTACAAACCGAGATCCTTCCAAATAAGGTCTTAATTTTTCTACGGCCCACAAGACTGCGAGACATTCCCGTTCTGTCGTCGAATAATTTCGCTCGCAGCGGTTTAGAGAGCGGCTCAAATATGCAATGACATTTTCTATACCACCTTGATCTTGAGTGAGCACAACCCCAATCCCAAAGCCTGAGGCATCAGTGTGCATGGTGAAAGGAAAGTCAAAATTAGGACATGAAAGTATTGGAGCTTTTACTAATTTTTCTTTGATCAACTGAAATGATTCTTCACATTCTTCAGTCCAAGGGAACCTTTTATTCGTTTTAAGCAATCCTGTTATTGGTGCTGATAATGACGAAAATGACGGTACAAAACGTCTATACCAGGCGACCATTCCTATGAACCTGCGGACATCTTTAATACTCTTTGGTCGCGGAATATCTAATATGCTCCTTATTTTGTCTGAGTCCACCTGCAATCCGTTAGCACCCACAACATAACCCAAATACTTAAGCTCCGAACGACAGAACTCACATTTATCGTAGCTTATAACTAGCCCTGCATTCTGGAGACGGAGAAGTACTTCAGCCAAAACCTCTAGATGTTTTCCAAAAGTTTGCGTTACAATAACAACATTATCAAGATATACGAATACATGGTTATCTAATGTACTTAGCGTCTCTTAACTTATCTAATATTGAAGATACAAAAGGAATGGGTTATGCATTCATTTCCGTAACCTTGTTGAGTTTTCTGTAATCAATGCAAAACCGATATTCACCATCCTTTTTCTTCACCATAACGATCGGCGAGGACCACGGACTAGTGGAAGGTTCAACGATACCGTCTTTCAACATCTTATCAAGCTCGGTGTTTATTGCTTTTTGAATAACTGGAGAGACCGGGTAGTATCGTTGTTTGATCGGCGATGAGTTCGTATCTATGACATGCTCTACAACGTTGGTTTGACCCAATCCTTCACCCATTTCCCCCTAGCATCTCGTAAAAGGTCATCAGGCTGTCTTTTTTGATCTACTGTGAGCATCGATCTGGATTCCAGCGCACTAAGTCGTGTTTCACTTATCACTTCCGTGAAGTTCCAGCTATTCTCATTTAAGTTTGCATTGATAGACATTTTCCTCCAAAAATCAGTCCCAAGTAAAATTTCATGAGGCAGAGATGGAATAATAAGAACCTCGAAAACTTTTACATTTCCTTCCAAAACTATCGGTAAATTTAGAGTACCGTATACTTCTACCTTATCTCCATTTGCAAGTGTGGCAACGTCTACGTTTGATTTCTGTATCTTGAGTTTCAGCGAACTTAACTTACGCCAACCGACTTTAGCAACTACAGTCTTCGAAGCACCTGAGTCCAGTAGTCCAACCATTGGTATATCAAAAACTGAAACTTTAAGATATGGCCTTTCATCATCTTTCACTCGTGTGAAAATAAAATCTAGCATCGCTGTTTTGAAAGACTCCTCAATTTTCCCCCTCTCACTACTAAAAATATTAAACTTACTAGCTGCTACGGCTCTACTGGACATCTCTGAGCTCAGGACGCCGCTCACTTCTGAGCTCCCAGTTCATTTCCCAATTTACCACAGCCAAAACAACGACGAGGCTCTCGACAAAAACGGAATGTATGACCTTCTCTGTTACAATTGTAACATCGGTACACGGGTCTTGTGCTAGCTTGGGTTGCGATAGCGGCAAGATTCAGACTTTCACACGAGACATATGCAAGATCAGGTTCAAATAAATGTGTACTACGTTTGGATGGAGGACGTACGAAGCCTTCTACTGAAACTCGTACAGCTTCAAGCTTTCTACCTTTAATTAATAAATCTTTAATAGATTCAACTTCACACAAACCAAGCTGACTCTGGTAGAAAGGACTTATATTTTTCATTACAATTCGCATTTTCTGGGCCTCAGTCATCGGATCAGTCAGCCGCGAAAATAGAGTTGTCATTACTGCCACATAAGTACCTATTGGTTCATCTTTCCCTTGTGTACGCCTTTTGATCTCATCAGTAAAGCGTTGATCATAGTATATGGGAAGAAATTTTTTCCGAAGTTCTTCTACCAATTGGTCCCAGGAACCAAATATCGTCTTGTTAGCTCGGTACCAGATAAGAGCACGACCATTAAACAAATCTAGTGCTGATTTAAATAATTGTACCCTCGAAACTCCCCGAGCTTCGCTTAACTCTGTCACTCGCTCTAGGAAGGAACTGAGTGATTGACCCTGCTCGCCAGAAAATTTAATATTCCAGTTGTAAAGTGGAGCTCTATGGGATACTCGTGGAGCAGAAGATATTGTTTGATCTAAATTATCTTCATTATCTTCACCCTCGGTTGAGGAGATATCAGCTGAATCTTCTTCAACTTTCGACTGAAGCGATTCGAAAGCAGAAACTAATTCAACTTTCAATTTTTTTTTCTAATCACTGACTGCTCTGTCTTTTCGGGTTTCATACGCTTTAACCGGTCTAATGACCAGTTGATTTTTGTAACAATCTGTGCGTAACTCGCAGCAGATGAATCACCCAGGAAAGCTTCTATCATACTATTAATCTCAGAAACTTTACTTTTTAAAGCTTCTACATCTTCGTCAAAGGCAAAGGGGTATTGCTCAGCCCTCAAAATTTCGACTGTCTTTCCATTTTTAAGGCACTCCTTAGTTGCTTGCGTATTTCATCTACTCCGCTAATTTCTAAACCTCGAACTAGTAATTGGTAAGATAGTTCCTCTTGAGTAAGGCGGTTAACCTCCATCTTACTTCGGTAAAATTTATCGGGACTTAAATTGACGTTAAGAAATCAAAAAACTACAAAATTCGACGTGTGCCTACTTAATGGTACTTACGCTGAAAATATTCTACCGGAATTCAAAATAAAGCTCGTATTTATTATACTTAGAAATAGGATTTGTACCTTAATACTCGAATTCTGGTTTGTTAAATTTCAATAATTCAATTCATTAAGTAAACTGTAGAATACCTTAATTTAACCTGAGAATGTGATTTCGGATTAAATGTTTAGCATCCTTCTCGTTTCGAACTGCATGCTATGGCTATGCGGATCTACGAAAATCTCTATCTAGCGTGAGGGGTATGGAGCCACTTCCACGTGAAGTTGAGGCTCGTTTCAATTCTACGCTCACAAAAAAACGCCGTCCTTAATTATTAAAGTTATCAATTTGTATTGACTCTCAATCAGAATAATGATATTCTTATTATAACTTATGAAATTTTCAAGCTAAACGATAAAAGTTATTATTTAATGATTAAGAGGAATTGGTTAACTTATCGATAAAATTTAGCAATTAATTTCTTATTATGCTAATACGTATTTGATACGAAATATATATAAGTTAAAAAAAAAAATCAAATATAACTTAAAAAAAAGTATCAATATCATCCTGGTTATCGTGTCGAGAATTGAAGTTCAGTCATCACCTGAATACTTCCCATCTTATTATACAGGAAATAATCTAAAATAATATTGCGTTTTTAAAAAAAAAGGTGCAGGACCTCCAGTTCACATTTATAATATATGTACGAAAAACAAATTTTACTAGAAATAAGGTCTTCCAATGTTTATTAAGTTTACTTCAAAATTCCATGCTTATAGGCTTATGTTTCCAATAAATTTCCTTACAAAAGAGTAAGCTGTCGCATGTTATCAAAATATTCAAATATTCAAAACCGCTACTTTTGTATATCACGATATTACTTAATTCGTAATGGGGAGGTTTTGAATCGGGAATTTCAAGTTTTGATTTCAACGCAGGTCAGGAATTGTAGAATGCCCACCTTATGTATCAACCTCTTCGTATAAACTTCGCATACACTATTCCGTTTGGAGAATATGAATAAAAACTCTTTCATGTCAAACTTAATTAAACTCTTTAATACTTATATAAAACTTTATAAATTTAAAGGCGACTGATACGAACGTTCTTGGCAGCGGACGGTTCTAGAAGAGAGCACGGAAACGAAGGAATATGTATTCTTCCTGTCATGGTCTCTTCTTCTTCTTCTTAGTCGGTGGTTTGGTGGTTTGTGCTTGCCGAAAGCAGCTGCTGCTGCTGTTGTCAGGGTAGCGCCACAATACTCCCCCTCGATGAAAAGAGTGTATGTATGAATTTACATGACGTTTTAGTTAAATTTGTGCTCAAAAGCATAATAATTACTTGAAAATAGAGTTCAGTTTAAATGAAAAATTTACATGAATTAAATTAAATTAAATTATTTGAGTTTAACCTAAGATTCCACGTAACCTTTTTTATTTTAACAATACTACTTCTAAATATCTATTTGTTAATTAGTGGTTTTAACAATGTGTTATAAAATAGTGTATATTATTTATATGCTATGGAAAGATTGATTTCTAAATACAATTTTTAATTGATTCGTTTAAATTGTGAAAGCGACCTTTTTTGTATTTGCTGATCTTGTTTGCGGACCAATGTAGAACGTGTCTGGATTTAGTACAAAAGCTGGTTTAAGTCTATCTATTGATATTAATCGCTCCTTGTCATTCATGAGTAAACGAAAATGTTTATCGGCTTTGTGTAAAATTTTGTAAGGGCCGGTGTATGGGGGATTTAAAGTTCCTGTATATATCTCTTCTCTAACAAATACGTGTGAACATGTTTTCATATCTTTAGGGATAAAAATGTGTTTTTGTTTTCGAATTCTTGAGCTTTGAGGTTTTATTTTTGATATTGAGTTTTGAATGTCTTTAGCTATGGTGGGCGTAATTTGGTGATCTACTATGGTGTCGTTTGCTAAAATTTCTCCAGGTAATCGTAAAGCTTGTCCGTATAACAGTTGTGCTGGTGCAAAACCAATGTCGTCTATTAAAGCTAATCTAATTCCAAGAAGTATCCAGGTGTAGCGCATCAAACATTTCATAGATGCACATATGTACACAAAAAAAAGAAAAACAAGCTAAGCAAGCATTCAAGTTCAATAATTTCATTCACACATATTTTCGTTCATAAATTGAACACTGTGAATGAAATGAACTTGCAAGGGCAATGCACTTCAGTGCAACACACGTCAGTTTGCTGACACAACATTTCACACCATTCTGACCTCAATGAACCCGAATGCTTGAAAAAGCTTGGAATGTGCATTGCGACAAATTCTTGGATGGATTTGTGAATTTTTGATTGCGCTACTCCAGGTCAATAATCTATATTGCAATGTATTGCAATAAATTGATTATTTAGTTGATTTATACGTTAGGTAGGGATAGCAAATAATGATATAAATAAGTTGATTAGAATAAAGAAATTCAGAACGTTTGAAGACGGAAAAAGGTGTTTTTATTGTCAATTCCTCCAGTAACTTCGGCAGTCTTTGACGCCATACAGTGTGCTAATATCGGCTGAGCATTCTCGCCTGCACTCCACAATTTATATCGGCTGAGCATTCTCGCCTGCACTATACGAAGATATTCGACTGAGCAATCTCGCCAGAAGATAGGGCAGTCTCTGACGCCTTCAGATAACAATATCGGCTGAGCATTCTCGCCTGCACCACGTTAAGGTATTCGGCTGAGCTTTCTCGCCTGAAGTATAAAAGACGATTACAAGTGCAAGCATTACATGGCGACCCTGCACCACGGACCAGGAAAAAGCAGAATCCAAGAAGAATTACAACAACAAATAACTAGAAATCCAGACGCGGGACCAAAACCAATCACAATAGAAGAGTATAGAGCCAGGCAAACTCAGAGACCACAGCCAGAAATAATCCGACAACTCCAACAACGACCAAAAAGGACAAGGGCAGGAAAAGTTGTGAAACACAGGAAAGAGATAGCAAATTTATATCGGTTGGCGAATTTGTCAGTAACCAAGAAGGAGAAGCACTCTTTCCTCGAGACGGTCACCAGAAAAAACCAGGAATTCCGAAGAAGTAATGGGATCAAAGGAGTCAAAACCAACGCATATCGTGGCAAACAATGCAGCAGCAGCAACGACCACAAACCTTTTCGTCAGCACCTTTGAGGACCACATCCTAGACATAAAATATCTACTGATTAGTATAATCTTGATTATCATATTAACCATAATTTATAATTACATGAAAAAAAAAATTAACTCAATTATTAATAAAAAGGTCAGCAGAACAATACAAGTATAAGATGATATGTATATACAAATAAAATAAATATTCATTACATTAAATAAATAAATATAATCCAAGATATGACGTAGTTTTGCAATGAAAAAACTAACAGCTATACTAAAAGAACTAGAAAGGATATTAGAAAATTTTAAGAAGACTCCATACAGAGAATATAGTGCAAAGAATCTGTTAACAAAAAGAGATAAAACAGATGAATTAAAAGCTGAATTCAGAGAGAGATTAAGCGAACTATCAAAAGAAGACAAACAGATAAGTCAGCCAATAATAGATAAATTTCAGGTAGTACACGAACAAGTAACAGCACTCATCAAGAATAAAACAAAAGAAATTATAACAGAAGAAGAGTACAACGACGAGACAGACACAAATAGTGATTCAAGTAATAAAACTCCCAGGAACCCTGAAAGTGCTAAATTCAGCAACAAGGATTTGTTTGACATGGCAACAACGATCAAAATCGTTACTGAGTTTGATGGAGATCCGAAAAATCTCACAAACTTCATAAACTTAATAGAATTCCTTCACGATTCTATAGAGAGCCCAGAAGAAAAGAAAAAGTTAATTAACTTTGTGATTAAGACAAGAATTTCACAAAAAGTACGTAACAAAATCTGCAACGAACAAACACCGACAACACTGTTAGAACTTCGGACACTATTCCAGAGGATATTCAAATCTAACAAAAATCCTCTTAAAATTCAAAGTGAGTTAGCTAAAAGCTACCAAGGTGAAAGACCAGTACAAGACTTCGCAAACAAGATCGAATCACTGGCAGCAGAACTAAACAACATTCAAATAATCGAACAAGGGGAGGAGAACCGACAAATAATTGCTAAACTGAATGATCAGTTAGCACTAAATGCTTTCAAATCAGGGTTAAGAGAACCATTTAGATCCACAGTATTTGCAGCACAACCCAAAACCTTATCAGCCGCTGTACAGCTTGCGACAGAGATTGATGCTGACAACAGACAATCAGGAAATATTTTGAGATTCTCCTCACACCCAGCTCGATTCACAAACTACAATCGCAACCAAAGCTTTCACTCAAACATCAATAGAAGAGGACATAGCTTTCAAGTTAACAGAAACTCACGGGGGAACCAGTACAACATGAATTACCAAAATCAATCAAGGAGGAACATCTACAACCCATCAAGACAAACTCACAATGAAAACACAATACAATTTAACAATGCACGCACACAGAATAGAACAAATAGAATTCCAGAAACACGGAATCAGAATCGTCCATTTAGACGAATAAATGTGTTGAATTCGGGAAACGGACAGGGAGTCCCCGAAACACAATTTTCAGGGGACAAAGAATATTAAACCCACAATGTATGAAGATACATAAATTCATGGTCAAGGACCTGACCAACTATGTAAATATAAAAGGCGATGCAATATCAAGGAATGCATCATGGTTTATAGACACGGGAGCAGATATATCGATAATTAAGAAAACTAGCTTAATAAACCACTTAGAACTAAGAAAAGAATCCTGCAGAATAACAGGAGTAACTGATGGTGAAATCAAAACAGTAGGAACAATAAACATAAGATTTAAGATTGACGGAGATCTATTAGAGCACAAACTGCATGTAGTAGAAGACAACTTTCCAGTTTCAACTGATGGATTAATTGGACTAGACTTCTTGAGCAAATTCGGATGCAAATTGGATTACGAACAATACATTTCGACAATTTGAACAGAAATTAATAACATTGAGATACCGATCATGACTAAGATCCCAGAAGTAAAAACCATCACAATTCCAGCAAGATCGCAAATGTATCAAGCGATGGACATTAAAGTAAAAGAAGATAGCATAGTTTTGAGCCAAGAACTCCAGGATGGAATTTTTATTGCAAATGCCATAATTCCAGCAAAAGGAATCATTCACGTCAAACTGCTCAATACACTAGAGCAGGACATCAGTATCAAACTACCGCAACTAAGAATTGTGCCTCTCACAGAATACCACTTCATAAGGAAGGTGAAATCAATAGATAACGATAACGATAAACGTTTCGAAAAACTAAAAAAGGAATTAAACATACATAACCTAGACGAAAAAGCAAAAGACTCACTGTTCGAAATATGCAGAAACTATTCAGATATATTTCATCTAACGGGTGACACACTAACAATGAATAACTTCTACACACAAAAGATAAGTATGACAGATCACACTCCAATTTACATAAAGAAGTACCGCTTGCCACAAGTGCAAGGCGATGAAATAAATAAACAGGTAGATCAGTTACTGGAAGAAGATATTATTGAACCCTCAACAAGCCCATACAACGCCCCTTTACTAGTAGTTCCAAAAAAAGGAACTAAAGATGAAAATAAATGGAGGATGGTAGTCGATTTTCGACAATTAAACAAAAAGATAATGGATGACAAATTTCCATTAACCAGACTCGAAGACATCCTAGACAATCCGGGGAGAGCAAAATACTTCTTAACCCTAGACCTCACAAGTTCTTTTCACCAGATCGGATTGCACAAACAATCACGACCTGTAACCGCCTTCTCGACTAACAAAGGTCACTACCAATTCAAAAGACTACCTTTTGGATTAAAGATCTTCACTAACAGCTTCCAAAGAATGCTTACAGTAGCTCTAGCAGGTTTAGATGCCGAGACATTTTTGTATGTCGACGACATAATAATTTTTGGATGCAGCTTACAGCACCACAACAGAAACCTATGCAAAACTTTCGACCGATTGCGTCAATATAACCTCAAATTAAATCCACAAAAATGCAACTTCTTGCAAACAGAAGTGGTTTACTTAGGCCACCTAATCACCAACATGGGAGTAAAAACAGACCCCACAAAATTCGATAAGGTGACCAATTATCCAAAACCCACAAATGCAGATGAAGCAAAAAGATTCACGGCCTTCTGTAACTACTATAGAAGATTCGTACCCAATTTTGCATCCATAGCCAAACCCTTAAATCTCTTAGCCCGCAAGGACACACCCTTCATCTGGACAGAGGAATGTCAAAAAGCTTTTGACACCTTGAAACAGAAACTAACCAACCCACCGATATTACAATATCCAGACTTTTCAAAACAATTTGTTTTAACAACAGACGCATCAAATTTTGCATTAGGCGCAATTTTGTCTCAAGAAGAGATAGGCAAAGACCTACCTATTTCCTACGCAAGCAGAACTCTGGATAAACATGAATTGAAGAAACCAATTATAGAAAAGGAACTTCTAGGAATTCACTGGGCAATAAAACACTTCAGACCATACCTGTATGGAAAAAAATTCACAGTCGTGACTGATCACAGACCTCTAGTAAGTTTGTTCACACATAAGGATCCTTCATCAAAGATGACAAGAATCCGTTTAGAACTATCTGAATATGACTTCGACATAATATATAAAAAGGGTTCACTGAATACAAATGCAGACGCACTATCCAGAATAAAGCTCCACTCGGATATGCTTAAAGAAATGATACCAGCAGCGCAAATTAAGATAACAACGAGGAATAGATCAAAAAAAGCAAAAGAATCAGAAGCATGCGAAAAAATTGAAGATATTGAAAGTGTGGATGAATCGTCAGGCCAACTTTTCATCTACGAATGCACCTCAATCTCCGAAATAAGAAATGTAAGACAATTAAAATTCATAAAGATAAATAAGGACATCCAGAAAAGAAAGTATAAAGAAAAGAAGAGTATACTCGTATCAAAAAAGGAAGTTGCAATCGAGTACTGCGATAATCCGAATCTGAACTTAGGATCGATATTGGAGAAGCTGACTCACGCGATGATTGACAACGAAATTCAAATGCTAGCAATCTCAAAAGAAGAAGAAATATTTAAAAAAGTCGACATAGAAGAATTTAAGAAGAAATTTAATGATCTGCAGAAGCGAATTAAAATAAAAGAAAAGAAAAGTTTGCGCATAATAATATTTAAACCCCCAAAAAGGATAGTGAACAAGGAAGAACAACTGAACATAATCGAACAATTTCATGACACTCCACACACAGGAGGACATTCAGGAGTCAAACGCACAATTAACAAGATCAAACAAAGATACTGTTGGAAAAATCTCAGCAGAATGGTGAAAACTTACGTAAACAACTGTGAGAAATGCAAATGCAATAAAATAATAAGGAACACCAAAGAAAGAATGGTAGAAACAAACACACCAAGTCAAAGTTTCGAAATATTAGAAGTTGACACGGTAGGACCCATGAACCAAAGTAAATTCTACAGATACATTCTGACATGTCAATGTCAACTAACCAAATATGTAGAAGCATTCCCCATGGAGAATAAAGAGGCCAAAACAGTCGCAAAAATATTAGTCGAAAAAATAATCTTAAAATATGGAACATTCAAAATTCTAAAAACGGACCTAGGCACCGAATTTGTCAACCAATTAATCGCAGAAATATGTAAAATTTTCAAAATAACCCAAGTCACATCAACCCCGTTTCACCACGAAACTCTAGGAGCCATTGAAAGGAATCATCGAGTACTAAACGAGTACCTATTATCAATAGCCCAGAATGCTGAATGGGATGAATGGTTACCCTATTACACATTCTGCTACAATATCACACCTCATTCCGAAACCAAAATATCACCATACGAACTGATATTCGGAAAATTAGCCTCACTTCCAGACACCATGGATCAAAATAGAACAGATCCTATTTACAATCTAGAAGATTACTCAAAAGAATTGAAGTTTCGCCTACAAGAAAGCCAACAAATAGCTAAAGCACTATTGGAGAATTCTAAAAAGAAAAGAAGCAGAAAATCTGATGAAAAAACTAACCCACTAAAAATTAAGATAGGAGATAAAGTATTATTAAAAGTAGGAAATAAGAGAAAGAATGAACCGCCATATAAAGGTCCATATATTGTAATTGATACAAATAACGTTAATACTAAGATAAAGATAGATAGAATAATAAAAGAAGTACACAACAATAGGTTGAAAAAATTTTAAAGTTCACCATCAGTATCATGTAACAATTAAAACAACTAGTGAATAAGAATCAAATAAAGTACACAAATTATTTTAGTAGAAATGTAAGATAGAAAACTACATCATAAGAATAAGACAAAAAATTTTCCTCTAATCAAGCAACAGTTTTTTTTCCATAAGAGGAGGGATGTAGCGCATCAAACATTTCATAGATGCACATATGTACACAAAAAAAAGAAAAACAAGCTAAGCAAGCATTCAAGTTCAATAATTTCATTCACACATATTTTCGTTCATAAATTGAACAATGTGAATGAAATGAACTTGCAAGGGCAATGCACTTCAGTGCAACACACGTCAGTTTGCTGACACAACATTTCACACCATTCTGACCTCAATGAACCCGAATGCTTGAAAAAGCTTGGAATGTGCATTGCGACAAATTCTTGGATGGATTTGTGAATTTTTGATTGCGCTACTCCAGGTCAATAATCTATATTGCAATGTATTGCAATAAATTGATTATTTAGTTGATTTATACGTTAGGTAGGGATAGCAAATAATGATATAAATAAGTTGATTAGAATAAAGAAATTCAGAACGTTTGAAGACGGAAAAAGGTGTTTTTATTGTCAATTCCTCCAGTAACTTCGGCAGTCTTTGACGCCATACAGTGTGCTAATATCGGCTGAGCATTCTCGCCTGCACTCCACAATTTATATCGGCTGAGCATTCTCGCCTGCACTATACGAAGATATTCGGCTGAGCTTTCTCGCCTGAAGTATACAAGACGATTACAAGTACAAGCATTACACATGATTCGAATTGTGTTCCTTGATCAATGGTTATAATTCTGGGGATACCGAATCTAGAAATCCACTGATGTAACAGGGTTATAGCTACCGTGTTTGAGGATATGTTTTTTAAAGGAATCGCTTCGGGCCAGTGAGAAAACCTGTCTTTAATTGTTAAGAGGTAACAGTAACCTTTGGACGGTGAGAGAGGTCCCACTAGGTCGAGGTGTATATGATCAAATCTTCCTGCAGGCGCTTCAAAAGTGCCGAAGGGAGATAGTGTGTGACGGTGTATCTTGGCTCTTTGACACGAGATACACGTTTTTGACCAACGATTGACATCCGAATTCATCTTTGGCCAAAAATACTTGGATGTTATTAACTTCCTAGTAGCTTTAATCCCTGGATGGGACAGGTTGTGAATGATGTCAAATGTTGTGCGACGTAGTGACTCTGGGATATATGGTCTGTTGTGACCTGTAGTAACTTCACACCATATATCTTTGTCTTCGAGCGGGATGAATACTTTTTTTGAGCTTGAAGGAGGCATGGTGAGCCTTTTCCAATTGTTGGAGAATATGTTTGAGTTGCTAGTCTTTGTCTTGCTCTTCACATAAAATTTCGAAATCAATTTTTGTCACTTGGTCGACTGCACTGATATTGGCTCTTGATAGGGTGTCGGACACTATGTTCTGACTGCCCTTGATGTGTATATCGTTGGTAAATTGAGATATGTAGTCGAGCTGGTTTGTTTGCCTAGGAGACTTTTCGCTTTTAGATGAGCGAACATTTGTTAAGGGTTTATGATCAGTGTATATGGTGAAATGACGTCCCTCCAAAAAATATCTAAATCTCTTAATGGCTAAATATACTGCTAGAAGCTCTCTATAAAAGGTTGAATACTTCCTTTCGGTGGTTTGCAATTTCTTAGAGAAAAAGGAAAGCGGTTCCCAGTGTCCAGAATTGCACTGTTGAAGGGCGGCACCTACTGCATCACTTGATGCGTCAACCCAAAGACTGATCTTTGCTTTTGTGTCTGGGTGTATGAGTAAGGTGTTGTTTTCTAGAAGTTTTTTGATAGAGTTGAAAGAATGTTTGTGTACCTCGGTCCAACAAAACTCAATTTTGGAATTAGTTTTTGATTTTTTGGTTTTTAAAATATCATATAGAGGTGCAGCTAGCTTAGCAAGGTTAGGCAAAAACCGATGGTAAAAATTAACCATACCTAGAAATCTCTGTAACTTCTTAATACCTAAAGGCACTGGAAATTCGCTTATGGCCTGTACCCGATCTTTACTAGGTACTATTTCCTTGCCAGAAATTTCGTGACCCAGGAGGTTAAGTTTGTTTCTGCCAAACATACATTTATCAGGGTTTACTTTGATGTTGTATTCTTGTAACTTTGAAAAAAGAAGTTTCAAGTGATTTTTATGTTCTTCTGCTGTTTTACTAAAAATTAAAATATCATCAACGTAAATAAATATGAAGTCTAAACCTGGAAGTATTTTATTTATAAAACGTTGGAAGGTTTGCGCTCCATTTTTTACTCCGAAAGGCATGCGCAGAAATTCAAAAAGGCCAAAAGGTGTTGTGACTGCTGTTTTATACACGTCTTCGGGTGCTACTGGTATTTGATGATACGCACGAACAAGGTCGATTTTAGAAAAAAATAGACAATTATTTAAATTTAAAGTGCAATCTTGAATGTTCGGTAGAGGGTATCTGTCGAAAATGGTAACGGAATTGAGTAACCGATAATCTCCGCAAGGTCGCCAATTATATGAATCCTTTTTGGGGACCATGTGTAGTGGAGAAGAAACGTGTGAAGATGAAGGACGACAAATTCCTAGTCTGACCATCTCTTCGAATTCGCTTTTTGCAATATTAAATTTTTCGGGATTAAGTCTTCTAGGCTTTGCTGCAGGTAAAGGTCCTTGAGTGTTGATGTGATGTAAGACGTTATGATTTACTTCTGAGTTGAAATCAGGTGGAGTTTTGAGTAAAGGGAAATCGTTAAGAATTGAACCGAATTCGCCTTGGACTGGGAATAGTCTAGGGGAGCAAGACTCTACAGCGCGGGAAATACAATTTACTGAAAGCAAAGATGACTTGTGGATGAGTTTTTTTTCTCGTAAATCGACTAAAAGATTATATTTATATAAAAAGTCGGCTCCGATTATAGGATGATCAATTGCCGCAATAATGAATGCGTGATTAAAACGAATACCCAAGTTCAAATCTAAGGTCAAAACTTTAACACCGAAAGTTGTAATTGGTGATCCGTTAGCAGAGAGTAATTTAAGATCTTGCTTGTTTAATCGGGTAGAGAGTTTTTTGCTCGGAATGATCGAAACTTCAGCGCCAGTATCGATTAGGAATTGAGTGTCTGTTAGCCTATCGTGTACAAATAAACGGCGTGGATACGTAGCTAAATACGGTGCCGTTGACGAAGTAGCTATAACTCGTTTTTTGATTCGCTTTTGTTGGTAAAGTTGCAAGGTTGTGTACAATTTTTTGCTTTGGCGCCAAAGTTTTTATGGTACCAACATAAATTTATCCTGGTTCCTTTTCGGGAAGTAGACCTTGAGAAGGTAGTTCTTTCGGAACTATTTGCGAGACTGTCTAGTTTCGAGTCGTTTAATGCATTCGGATAGTTTGTTTACGACTTCTACCAGATTATTAGTACTAACTGCAGGATATGTGCTGTTTTGTCTAATTGAAGAAACTTTTATGGATGACGTGGAGTCGAAAATTTTGTCAGCTATTGCAAAAATTTGTTCTTGACTGTGGGTGTCTTCAATTGCGATAATGCAAGCTTGCACTGAAAGCGGTAATTTTTTTATCCACAGTTTCTTAAGCAAAGACGTGTTGATTAGACTATTACCTCCTGCTAAGGATTCCATATATCTAAAAAGTTCGGATGGTTTATAATCACCTAGTTCTATTTGGTGAAGTAGTGCATCCAAACGCTTTTCTTCGGAGTCTCTACTTCTTGTTAAAAGTATGTTTTTTAAAAACGTATATTTATCCTGTTGTGGTGGATTTAGTAGAACGTCGGCAACTATTTCCATGGTGTCGGGTGCAAGTGCGGCAACTAAATAGTCATATTTAGTGTTGGAGGTAGAAATATTTTTTACCCGAAATTGCGCTTCAACTTGCATAAACCACAGATCAGGGCGGTTGCTCCAGAATGGAGGTATTTTCAGAGTAGCCGCGTACGACGTTGCATTATTATTGCCGTTTGCATTTGCGTTAGTCGGATTCGCTTCACCATTACCCGATATGTCACTATGTAGCGAGTCTTGAGTTGAATCGGTTGATTTTACATCCAAAGACATTGTTAGTAGGTATGTATATATGTATATGGCTTTTAAAATTTTTTTAATTTAATTTATGTAATTTAATGGCGTCAGATTTTTAAACTTTAAAAAATCATTTAAATAATTAATTAATGATTGGTTGACCTAGCGTATCATTGAATACATTTATTTGTAGATGACATTCGACAAGTTGAAATGTGTTTAGAAGTTCTAAGTACGTCGATGAGTCTATCAAAAATCTGTTAAGTGATTTTTATCCTTAAAGAATTGCTAGTGACTTATGTTCACTGACTTGAAAACAGGACTATCGTTATGTGCCAGTATGCTTATGCTTATTAAAAATTTTTTGTCTCCACGTATTTGCTCGGGAATATTATATGTAATATTAGATATTTATTTACTTAATTTCACTAATTTTAAAGTTTTTTACTTTCTTTTGTCTTTTTTTAGTAAAATTTAATTTCTTAATAAGATTTAATTCCTTTGATTTATTTAATACCTTTGTAATTTGTTAATACCTTTGTATTGCAGAATCCAGACACGTTCTGTTTTTTGTAACTTATTTTTGTTTTATATTAGCTATCCTATGCAACGTGTTTTGTATTAGCTTTCCTATGCAACGTGGAATCAAACCTAAAAAATTTTACATAGATGAGATATTTGAAAATTTATGAAAAATCACTAAAATTTCAACTTAAATTTGCTGTTACTGTTGTTGCTCCATATATTCAATTTGGTGACGAGTTTATGAGTTGATCTGCAGCTGTGGTGCATTTATGTGGCGTCGATGTATTGAATTACAATGTAATTTATTTAAATTTGTGTTTGCTTGCAGACTGTGGTTGTTTTTACATCATTAATGATTTTTGTGGTTAAATCCGACGAAAATCCTACGCTTAATCATGTGATGTTTTTGTATGGCATCGATGAAATGCAAAATTGGCGCTCCATATGATTAATCAGCCGTGGTGATTGTGTATGGAATCGATGAAAATCCGAAAAAATCGGCGCTACATATGTTTAATCCATATGTTGGAAGTTATACGTTGCCATATGAGGCTGGCTGCTGCTCAAAAATGTTGATGATGTTCGTATAAATTTGTGAAATAGAACTTATTACACTTTTTTGCGTGCGTGCCTTAAAAATCTTTTAAAGAGAACGAAAATCACGGTGATGATGCTGTTCCGGCGATGTATTTATTCCCTTGCCGTCGGGGTCACCATTTATTCCATTTGGGGAATATGAATAAAAACTCATTCATGTCAAACCTAATTAAACTCTTTAATACTTATATAAAAACTTTGTAAATTTAAAGGCGACTGATACGAACGTTCTTGGCAGCGGACGGTTCTAGAAGAGAGCACGGAAACGAAGGAATATATATTCTTCCCCTCATGGTCTCTTCTTCTTCTTCTTAGTCGGTGGTTTGGTGGTTTGTGCTTGCCGAAAGCAGCTGCTGCTGCTGTTGTGAGGGTAGCGCCACATACACTTCTATATATTATATCTACTATATTACAACAAATTTAGATCTATCACGACTAAAATTAATATCCCGTATAAAGTTGTTTTACAACGAGAACTTCACTAGCAATACTAAACATACTTGCATTTATAAACTTAAGAGGGGTTTGCTTATGGAAAACTCTAAAGAGTTTCTGAACTGCAGAAATATCCCCAAATTGTACACCCAGTACATACAGGCAATACCGTAAATAGAATAGAATTTTAAATTGTAGGTTATAGTATATATATACATAGTATGCGTTGTTATATAAAAAAAAAATTAAACTCATTTTCACTACTGAAACAAGATTTTATGTGTCTCCTATATGCACGTGAACCAAATTATTACAACACAATTACTCAATCTCACAGGGCAAATATTCTTAAACTTTCATGTAAGCTCAAGAGATAATGAACAATATATATGAAAAATGATATTCTCACCTTGAATGACGTTTTCAACAAAGAAATAGTTAATTAATTTTACAGCATGATTCGTATAGTATGTAGGTGCTTATTTATCAAGTTAAATTCAATTAGGCCGGCAAGTAAAACCAAAATTTTCAATTTTCTGCTACACTTGATGCGCTATTAGGGCCAATATTTTTCTTATAAAGCACCTTTTTATATTAATACAGGCATTATCTTATATATAGGAAAACTCAGATCACGTGCACTTAGTGGTGCTTGCGTTAATTCCTTCTTTGATCACACCTGCATAGTTCACTTGGAAATCTCTTAATCGCAGAACTGGATCTTACTTTACTAAAAAGCACTACACAACTAAACAACTATCGATCGAATCCAAATTCCCGAAACAAAATTGGCACTATTACTGAGGGATAACAGCTTGATAACAACTTGAATTGGTGACAATTAATGAGGAATGCAATGATCTGTAATATTTCACCGAAATTGTATGAAGAGTCCATGCAAGGCTTGCATGACCCCGTTATCAGGTGCTGCAAATTGTGAGACAACAGAAATTGAATGTTGCTGAGATCTGAAAACAATGGCCTGATAAAAAAAAAAATCTATATAATTCGTTGGCACCAATAGAACTGCAAAAAAATAATTTTAACAGCGATTCTGTGATAGGTTTAGGTTGAGATCAATCTTATACACTCACACAATGTATGTATTAATGTTTTATGTTGAAACGTGAAACGACGATTGCAAATTTCCCCTTAACGAATTATATCGATTTCACTTTTAATTTTATTAATACGACTGTATCTTTTCACTTTATTTTAAAAATAGCAAGACATGCATAGGTAACTTTTGCCAATTTTTCGTAAATTATCACCTCTTTAGAAATTATATTAAAATTACCAACGGCTTATCAAAAGGAAATTTACATATAGAAATACTACCGTAATTCGTGCAATTTTCACAATTTAAAGATTTGTGCACACTTTAACCACTCTGATGAATATTATAAAATTATTGTTTTACCCAACTTTCCAGGTGTATTGATTGTTGTACTGCTTCTTTATACGCACTTTGGTTATTTAAACAAAATTTGTACAATCTTTTGAATTTATTAGAAGATGATGTTGGTTTAAAGCTTCGGGCCCCACGTGAGCGCCAAAAATGTTACGCTGCGCTTGAAGCGTAAAATGTGGTAGCTCAAGTGGAGGAGGGTATGATTCTAGTACGAGGACAAATTTGTATGAAAGTTGGGTTTTGTGGGCGCCACATGGTTTTTCACAACTCCAAAAGATACCACGAAACTTTTTAATGACAAAAAAAGAAGGAAATAGAACAAGAACTTCGCAATCTCAAGTAACTAAAATTTATTAATTTAACGTGTTTCATAAATAATGCGTTTAATATTCAATTCAACCTAATAATCTAGAGTATTTAACCAAAAAAAAATAAATGTTGCACTAGGAGAAAAACTGCACACAAAATTTTAGTAAATATATATACTTAGCTCAAAACTCAGCATGAAGATCTTGTCCTCCTTATATCTAAACTTCGCTTCTCCAAAAATGCCAAAAAAAACAGGATCTTATTTTCGCCACTCGAAAAAGAAAAGAAAACACAACTTGATCCCCTTTAACTAAAGTGAAGAGTGACCTATCGCAACTACAGGAAGCAGTCCTCAAAAAAAATATCATGGCCGCAATAACCTTCAGCCCACTGAACTTCATGGCGTTTTGCATGCTAGCAGTGCCTGAGTTAGCGCCAACTATTCAATATGCAAATTTTGAATATTCTATTCATAATACCGACCAGCTCCTGGCAACAGATTAGAGTACACTTCATACACTTAATATTTTGTTATTTTGAAGCAGTTCCTAATTTGCCTACTGCTTTATGTTTATGTTGTTGGAATTACTGGACAAGATTTCATTTCAATAAACATAATCTCGAACTAATGTAAATTAATGTATATCGATTAATCTTCATACTGAACGAGCTAGTACAGTACTAGTAAAAATTATGAATATGTATATGTAAAATATTTCTATCTGGTTTTAAATTCTTAGGTCTAAGATCTAACAAAAGGTCTCTGCAAGTAGTAACTACCAAATTTATAGTAACTTGAATGTGTGTATATGTATGTGTGTGTTGAATGTAATCCTAGTAATTTTCTGCTTAGGGCCCTTTACATAACGTGTTGGTCCACTCGGCGTGAATTCGTGACTGCGGAGGTGTGTATAAGTGTGAGTGTATGTTTGTGCGTGCCTGGTGCGTAGAATTGTTTCTGATTTTGTCCTTTGTTTTTCCCTGTTTCCATACTTTACTTATCCAATTTTTAATATCCAATAAAACCTAGAAGGAAAAAAAAATCACCGCAGAATCAATTGATACTAGAAAAGTTGATGAACAAGACGAACACATAACAGAGATAACTACAATGCAGTACGAGAACGTATCTTCTCCTCAGTAGCTGAGCTAGCTGAAATTACGTATCCTGACCTGGACCTTAGACCAAGAAAGAAATGATCGACCGTTCGTTGGC
Organism: Dioctria rufipes; assembly: GCA_963924295.1. Classification (NCBI taxonomy): domain Eukaryota; kingdom Metazoa; phylum Arthropoda; class Insecta; order Diptera; family Asilidae; genus Dioctria; species Dioctria rufipes. The sequence goes on from OZ002740.1 coordinate 182,140,533, forward strand.
GGGAATACTGTCGACGAATGAAACAGGAAAAAAAACTGGTACATATTTCCGTGTCGATGCCCGACGACATTCGACCGTATGCCGAAGTGAGTCTACTCGGGCGAACTGAGACTGGGTTACTTGATAGTGGTGCCATTGTCAATATCCTAGGCCAAGGAGCCCTAGAGAAGTTAGCTGAAGCGGAGGTTGAATGGAAAAGGTATCGGACGCAGGAACAAGTAGCTAATGGTCCCATGACGACTGTTCATGGGCATGTGGACTTGGACATCACTTCCCGTGTCAAGGCCAAAAACGTGCCTATTTACGTGGTTCCTGGGCTCACACAGGTACTATATCTAGGAATAGACTTATGGCATCTATTTGGGTTGGCCCCAGGTTTCCTAGGTATATTTTCAGAAGTGAGAACAAGTCTAATAGCTACTCCTGACACCGAATGTTGTGTTCTTTCTGTTCTAGAGCACCAACGTCTAGAAGCGACCAAACGGCTCTTTCCTTTTTTCGCCTCTTTAGTCCTGGAAAAAACATATTTGGTCGTTAACAAGATCGAGACAAATGACGCAGCTCCGATAAAACAGCGTTTTTATCCGATATCACCGGCAGTATAGAGTTTGCTGGATGCCGAATTAAGACGGATGCTATGGGTGTGATAGAGGCGAGCCAGAGTCCTTGGAGCTCTCCAGTCGTACTAGTGAGGAAGCCTGGAAAGGTCCGGCTTTGTTTTGATGCCAGGAAGGTCCGCTCCGTTACCAAGAATGACGTCTATCCGCTACCGCAGATAGACGCGCTTCTGTGTCGACTTCCTCCGGCAAACTACATTTCTACCCTGGACTTGAAAGACGCCTTCTGGCAGATCGCACTAGACGCTGATTCCAGAGAGAAGACTGTACCTGGTCACCCTCTCTATCAGTACACAGTAATGCCGTATGGCTTTTGCAATGCTGCACGAAAATGTGTCGCCCTCATGGATAAGGTCATTCCATTCGATCTTCATGAGAATGTTCTCGTCTATTTAGACGATTTACTAATTCTGGCAACAGAATTTGCCGGATTGTTTGAGGAAAGACGGCCTCACTATCAACGTTGAGAAGAGTAAGTTTTGTAACAAAGAGACCAATTACTTGGGTTTCATTGTCGGAAAAGGAGGTATAAGAACTGGCCCCGACAAGATTTCAGCCATAGTTGACTATCCGTCACCTAACACTGTTCGGCAACCCCGACGCCTACTGGGTATGGGGGGATGGTATAGACGGTTCATCCCTAAATATGCTGATCTACTTGCCTCCAGCACAGACACTCTGAAGAATCCAAGGCAGTTCCAATGGACACCTGAAACCCAGACATCTCTAGAATCGTTAAAACAAAAACTTACTTCCGCTCGGTTGCTAGTGAGCCCAGACTTCACCAAGCCGTTCACTATACAGTGCGATGCGAGCCAACAAGGTATTGGTGGAGTACTGCTTCAACTAGATGACGGTGGCCACGAGAAGCCGAAATCCTAGGTTTCGAAAAAGTTGAACTCAGCGCAAAGAAATTACACAATCACGGAGCAGGAATGTCTAGCTGCAATCCTAAGTGCACAGAAGTTCCGACCCTTCATAGAACTTATGCCGTCTAAGATAGTGACTGGTCATGCGAGCTTGAAATTGCTGATGTCTCAAAAGGACCTCAGCAGTAGACTTGCTCGATGGAGTTTGAAGCTTCAGGATTTCGACTTCACCATTGAACACCGAAAAGGAAGCCTGAATTTCGTTCCTAATGCGCTGTCACGAATTCATTTCGACAGCTTGTCAACAGCTGACGTTCCTGGCCCGGAATTTGACCTTAGTTCTCCATATTTCAACTCTTTGGAATACGAAGAGCTGCGGCATAAGGTTAAAACAGCTTCTGGCAAACTACCAGATCTTTGCGTCAGGGATGGCTTCGTTTATATTCGCACTGTTCCGAGAACAGGCATTCTGATTCAGGAAGAAGAAGCTTGGAAGCTCACGAGGGCTTGTCTCCGACGTTATTTCAAGAACGCATGATCCGGCACTAGCACACACACTGGAACGTTTAAGAAGACACCTGTACTGGCCACGAATGACAGTTGATGTCAGAAACTACGTAGGCGCATGTGACGTGTGTAAAGAGACCAAAGCCCCAATACTATTCTTAGACCACCTATGGGAGTCCAGTCTGAGACAGAAAGACCATAGCAGAAGCTGTACCTCGACTTTTTGGGTCCATATCGTCGGTCAGTGAAAGGAAATGTCTGCATATTGATAGTTCTTAAGCACTTCTCAAAGTTCCTGACTCTCAAACCTGTGAGAAAGGCATCTACCCTCAATGTGTACCAGTTCATCGAAACTGAAATATTCCATGTGTTCGGAGTCCCGGAAGCGATAGTCTCTGACAATGGAATGCAGTTTTGCTCGGCTTATTTCGCCAGATTACTGGATAAGTATAGAGTGAAGCACTTGCGAACGGCAGTTTACTCGCCGCTAGCAAACGCCTCAGAGCGAGTGAACAGATCTCTATTGTCAGGGATTAGGGCATATATCCGGAATGAGCATACAAAATGGGATGAGGACCTGAGCCAAATAGTTAGTTCCCTCAGAAACTGTTTCCACCAAGCAACTGGTTTCTATCACTACGGTACACCCTTCGGTCAGCAAATGACTTAGCATGCGAGCCCTTATGCCACCTTAAGGAGCCTTGGAACTCTTAATGAGTCTCTGAGAGTGGATGCAGCAGGCTAGTGCAAAACTGGGAAGAAAATTCGTAAAGTTAAATCAAAGAAGGGAAACTCCCTATACGAGCTTGAAGATCTATCACGCCAAGGACGTCAGGCAGTCATCTATATATTATGACTTTTATTTCTGGTAGCCCTAATTTAGCATCCAGCCAGCTTCACTGGCGAACTACAGGATGCCAGTGTGCCGCTTAGGACATTCCCCAGCCTAGCGGCCGGCATACATTTTGAACATAGAGAAGTTTTATCCCACTTACTAGCCTGATAACAAGGCAGAACCCCTCCAGATGGCTTGCCGTAAGAATTCCACTTGTTTAAATGTCTGCAAATTTTAGGAAGAGAGTCAGCATGTCACTACCTCGACGACGCCTTGAAGACACACCCTTGAACAAACGTCGATCGTAGATCAGAGTGAGATGTTGGGCCGGGAAAGCTTCGCGATCAGTTCGTTAGGGTATTGTCCGCGGGTTTCTCTCAGTATTTTGGTGAAGGAAGGCAAAGGGGCATTAACCGGCTGGATTTTTTGGGTTACCAGCTTGTCACTGCACCTTTGGTGTCCATCACGGAGAAGGATGTCGAAGTCTGATCCAAGACTGTCGTCACTTCAGGGATCTGCCTTCGAGGCGTCAACAGTCAAACACATCAGACTGTCTTAGACGATCCGTCGCATCTGCCTGGCCCGAGTGCTAATAAATGCCTTCATGAGTCGTGCCACACATTGGGCGCCTGCAGCGATGAGGCCTATGTTTGAGACTGGCTAGCTCAGTCGACCATTTTTCAGCGTGCTCTGAACCACAGGTGGTCTAGACCACTCTTCCCTGTTATGGTCGTAGCGTATTGCATTTAGCATTATGCTACACCGAGCTAAGTACAGGTCTACGCGACCCATAGCAACATGAGGTGTGCGCGGACTGTGTCCTATATGTATGGAGAGATATGCGCGCCGAAGCACCCAAAAAGGAAAAGGGTGGAAGAAGAAGACGTTTGACGGAGACATTTTGGTTTTTTTTTGTGATAGGCATAAAAAGAACATGTGATTTTTTTGGAATTCCAATTGCATCGAAATTAATAAAGTAGCGACAATTGAGTAGTCGATATTTGTGTGTACTTGCATTGATAAGTACTTCAGATTTCAAAATATTGTTTGTGTGGACCTAATATTCCGGCGAGTAGTAAAAGTACATGAATAGGCGAAAGAGAGAAAAATCGAAAAATATTTAAACGACAGTATCGACCGTCCACCAAAACCTTCAGAAGGTTTAATCCTGCGTTGAAGGTAAAGAAAGCTTTCCAAGACGATAATAAAAGCATTTCGTAGGAATCTTCCATAGGAAATAACGTTGTGTTCGATGTGTGCTGTATAGATTTGACCCTCAAAAGGACTAACAAAATTTGCAGAAAATACCAGGGGTGCCAAGTTACGATCCCATCTCAAATCGGCGTGAAGATATCCTCTTCATGACAAGACAAAAAGAAGCATTCCTTCAGTACTGGAAGCCATCCAGAAAACTACGACAACAAGATACGGATCCACCTAAACACAGTGAAGATCCATCCATATATCCATGGGAAAACTAAAAGGTTCCTTTATTACAATAGCCACCAAGACGAGTTGTCCAGCGAGTCTCAAACCGTACCAACACCATCCAGTTCGTGAATTTCATCACTGCTGACACAAAAGGGGAGAAAATCTTATTGTTTAAGAGAACTTGAAATTTGTTTCTTCCAATTTATCATGTCATAGGTTGTGTTACGTCAGAATATTCTGAATTTGAATTGTGTGAACATTTGGCCAAGGACCCTTGTTAAATGGTTTCACTTACACCATACGTCTGATGAAGCGGTTCACCACGGCGGATAGCAAACGTGAGTACAGTAACTATTTCTGAATTAAAATTTTTTTTCAATACACATACATATATTTGTTTGCAGTCTTTTAAATATATATTCACTTAGGCTTGAGATATGCATACTATAACAGGCTTAAGGTAATATCCAGTTAGTTCTCCAAGGTTGTGGATACACAAAACAACAAACGAAATGAAACCTTTATTCATCCACATGTTATTAGTACCTCGCGCAGAAGAGCCTCTGTGTGTTACAATGCAATAAATAAAATAATTAGTTTTTTCCGTTTTTTCAATCTCGATGATAACCTGGGGGAAAGAAGTGAACACGAATAAGGTTTTTTTCATTTTGACATACTAATCTATATGTTGAATTATGTTGTGATCAACTAAGAAATCATCAGTGTCGTTCTGTTATGCTAACGTTTTTTTATAATTTGTCTCGACTATATGTAGCATACTAGTCTATAGCAATATTATATTGAACATAGTAAGCTACATTTTGTATTTTGTTGAATTTCATCTCAACTATATGTAATCCATTAGGCTATAGTATTATTGGACTGAGTGTAGCAAGCTAACACCTTATACTTTCGTTAGATTCCTCCTTTTTGTTAAAAACAAGTTCTCGCTGTTACTTTGTGGTAAATGGTTAAGGATTTCAAAGATAAAATAAAAGAAGAAAAACATAGTATGAAGTAAATAGTAAATAAACCATTTCTCCTTTCACTCTTCTGGAGCCCTCTTTGTGTGAAGGTCGTCTGGGTCCGCTACTCTCCTCTTTCCAGGTCAGCATAGGGCACGGAAAAATATCTGCCCTCAGTGTCGATCGGGTGATGGGGCGAGCGGAGAAGGCCAACCATCAGCGCCTTCCCAATGGATGTAGGTAAGTGGTGTTAAGGCCCCTTAAGGACTAAATGTGTGCTACAGCCTTTTGTATAGACCACACTCTCCGCCAATAGCCGAGGCAAACTGGCGTGCCGCCCTGCAGTCACCACAGTCCACTGAGTGATCTGTCAGCTTATGCTGACAGTCTGGACTTCACGTCCAAGTCAAATCACTCTCAACATACTTCCATAAAAAAAATGGCGCCCAACGTGGGGCTACCTCAGTTAGACTTCGGTGGTCTAATTATGACTTTTACTAGTTGATTGACTTCAAATCTCATATCCAGTGGAAGTTATATGCGGACCTGATTCTAATTGGTTTGTTACCTAAATTATTTTTTGTAAAGTAAAGTTTTCGCGAGTTTTTGAATTGTCATTAAAGTAAAGTTAAAGTTTTAAAGTTTTGCTACTTCGTTTTTGAAATTTTGTTAAAATTAAAGTAAATTTTTGAGTTTTTGGAATAAATAAAGTTTAAAATTTTGCTATCGTTGATTTGAGTTGACGTTCAACGGTTTGACTTTGGTCAAGCTTCAAGTCGGAGCTATTTTGAATTTTTTTTGGGAATTTTTTTTTTTTTTAATCGATCTTTCCCGCTGGCCTTCTGGTATGGAAATAGTAGGTGGCCTCACAATTTTTTTCGTTTGTGTTCTTACGGAGTCATGTTTCTGTTGGCCAACTGGCTGGACAGAGTCGTGAATATGTGAGATGACTTTTTGGCTTTTAGCTATCTAGTTGACCAAATTCATGACTCTGCCCAGCTGGAAGATTAGCTAAGTAGTGCGACCAGGTGAGGGCGAAGGAAAGAGCTGTTGGAGGACGGAAGTGGTGCTGGAGACCTTCAGTCATCAGGAGTTGGCATACTGCTAACTGCCTGGCTGAAGAATCTCTAGTATCATATTCAGTCTCTAGCTTCTCCAACCCGACTCTTCCCGGATTTCTTTGAGGACTGAAGATTTTTCATGCACACATTCACATAAAAGTGAACTTCAGGAAAATTTTAGTAGCATAAATAAACGTACATTATTCTCATGCTCTAAAATCAGTGCCGGCTCTAGCACTACTAGCGCCCTGATGCGAAACTCATTTTAGTCGCCCTTTTTCTAGGAGGAGGATCTCTTGAATAATTTAATGATTTTTTTTTGTCAAATTAATTAAATTGGTAATGTTACATATAAAAATAAAAACATGTTAAAAAATTAATTATTCTTTTTAATGAAGTACAGGTTTTATTTTGTTTGCATATTATTTTATTTTATTGAAACAAATATATTCTATAAAGATACAATGAACAACATTTAGAAAACAAAACCACAGAGTAATACAATATTCCCTAGATATTTACTTTTCTAGCTTTTAAACTTGCAAATTCATCAATTATACAATTTATTTCTAATTTATCGCATATATCACTTTCAATTGATATCATTGACATTCCAACTAATCTTTCTTGAGAAATGGTTGACCTTAGGTAGTTTTTAATTAGTTTAAGCTTCGGAAAAGATCATTCTCCACTTGCAACTGATACTGGTAAAGTTAAGAATATTTTCATAGCAATCACAAAATTTGGAAATATCGAATCCAGTACATTTGTATTGTAATATATGTTTTATTACAATCTCTCCGGAAGCTGTTCATGATGATTTTTATTAATATGTCAGAATTATATTACACCGGCAGAAAGCTGCCAAACTTACGGTTTTGTATGGCTAAAGAGCCGCTGTGATATTGTTATTACTCCTCCGTTAATCCTGGTCACTTTTATGATTGGCTATTGCCAATTTGTTAATGATGTGGCAGAGTATGCCGCTATTTTTGAATTTAAAGGCAGAGTATGCCGCTTTATTCTGAATGGCAGAGTATGCCGATGTTTATTTATTAAAGGCAGAGTATGCCGCTTTATTCTATATGGCAGAGTATGCCGATGTTTATTTATTAGAGGCAGAGTATGCCGCTTTATACTACATGGCAGAGTAAGCCGATGTTTTTAGAGATATAAAAACTACTTGTTGAAGTTGAATTTAATTCTGATTTTATTTAGTTAGTATCATCTTATTTATACAAATTGAATACAAAGGAATCGGTATTCTTTACAGTTCTAAAGGGGGGATTATTGCAGAATTGCAATATACAAAATTCTTAATCAGAAACTGTAGTGTCAGCATTTCTGATCACACAATTTCTGATTGAGTCACAATGTATCGCTATTGTAAAGCAATGACCTCAGGTGAGAATATTTTATTTATCAAGAAATATGCTTGCTTGCTTCTTGATGTCGTGTAAACTTTGTTTGTTTTGATTAATTTTTGGTTTGATTTTTTTTGTTTATTATTATTGACCGTGGTCATGGCTTTACATCCTTACCCTTAAAACGAAAAAAAAAAAAAAATTTTTTGTATATGAAAAAAAAATTTTTTTTTTGTTACATAATCTTATGCATATTATTATCTCCATGATATATTATTCTATTATTTTTATATAATTATTCTACAAAATTTAACCATTTTATTAGTTTACTTAGTCTTGAGTCTGAGCCGGTTTCTTTTATTTTGCTTTTTTTTTTTTGTTTATATCTGGTATGCCTCTATGAACTTTGTTGATTCGTATTGCAAATATATATCTTCTCAGAGGTCCTAGTGTGTCAACTGAGATCTTTTCGCAACTACTGTCATGTAATAAATGTTAAGGTTTTTCCATATATATTTTTGTTTTAATTTATTTGGTTGGTGTGTCTATTATCACTAGAGGTTCTTTTGTGTATTTTTTTGTATTTGTTTTTCGCACAGTTATCACACTTGTTTATGTACTTCTTAACCATTTTGTTAAGTTTTCCATGTGCTTTTATTGCAGCGTTTAATTCCAGCGTGTCCACCATGCATACTGTCATGGTATTCTCTTATTTAATCTCTGGATCCTTGGTCCTTATTGGGGGTTCATAACGTAGTATCTTCAGTGGTGTTGCCTTACCACATTTATCATTCTGCTGCAGCTCATTGAATTTCCTCTTGAATTCATTTATATCAATATAGCATCGTCCTTTGCGAGTGCTAATTCTGTAATATTATTCTCGTTCATCTTTTGTATCAGCTTCTCCATGATTTAACCAGAGTTAAATGCAGGATTATCGCTGTACTGAACGGTTACCCCTTTCTTATATTCATCTTTGGCAAACTTTCTTTATTATTGGCATTATTCTGTACATACGCTGTGTGGAATTGTAACTTTTTAATACTTCTTATATCGGAGATGGATGTGCATTCCCATACATAGAATTGGCCTGATTCTATATTGTCTCAATTTTCCATTCCGTTTTGCTGCTTTTTCTTCATATTTCGTGTGAAAACGTTTATTTCTTTTGGTATCGTTTCTTAGAATCCATTTTTATTCTTGACAGGGCATTTGCATTAGTATTTACTTTCCCTGTTTTTACACAATTTCGATATCCTTATCCATGAAGGTTTGTTTAGACCTCATCTCTATTGACATCTTCTTGTTGCAAAAGACTGCTCAATCTCAATTGTAACACTTACCGCCTCCATTGTTTAAGCTGAGATAATGATCGGCTTACTAAGACTTGTTTCAAATGTATTTAGTTCTTGTTAATTCTTGAGTGTTCTATTCTAGAAATCCTAACTTGCATGCTATAATGGTATAAATTCTGCGATGTATCTTTTGTTTTAAAAACTTGCGTGCACTTTTTCGTTTTATATTTATCGTTCTGAAAGTTGAACGTTAAATTTCAGGGACTCCTTGCCCGTTATCCGAATTTTGAACAGTTATTTTTCTACATCAGCGATTCTGATTTTCTGTTTGTGGTTGTCTGTTTGACAAGCTGCATTTTTGTAGTGCACTTTATGATGCGATGCCAAATCATGGGATTCGTTTGTATATAATTCATCATCCGTCTGGTATTCGGCATCGTGTTGTTCGAAGGTATATGTTTGCGTGGCTATCATCACTGTCGGAATATAAGTTTGAACTATCGCATGCATTTTTCTCTTTATGTTTGGTCCTCCTATTAATTTGTCGCTATTGCTTGTCGACCATTTTTCCTGATTATTTTCAGTATTTATCTTTTTATTTTTGCTGTTCATATCATCCTTTGACTGATGTTCTGGTGAACTCTTATATTTTATTACATCCGAGTTTCTTTGCCAGAGATTTGGCGTATCTGCTTGCTGATTTTGAAACATTTTAAATTTAGTGGGCTTTTCTTAAGGGTTTCTAGCAATTTCTTTTATTTCGGAGAACCCAAAGACAGTTAATGTTATTATTATTCATCTAAGCAGTAATTTTATTGTTCGTCCTACCCATAAAATAAAAGTTATCTAGAACTGTTTATATATATATATTTTTTTTATTAAAGAAAACCCATTACAATTATATCTCTAAAAGCTATCTACATAAAAATACCCATGAAATCTAAATATCTATGACACTATCTATATAAAAAAAATGATACATTAAAACTGAACTTATATAAAAAAAAAAAAATGTTTACAGTTCTTTCGCTAAAAGCTATCTTAAATAAAAATAAATGTAAAGCTAACATACATATATTGCTGAACCACTGGCTGTACCTGCGCTGAAATCTTTGCCCATTACTTGGTCGTATTTATTTTATTTTGTTCCGCCCTTACTTTCGTCGATTGCGGCTTTCTTCTTTCAGTTTGTTCAGCTTTTGTATCAGTTGTTTTTTTAATTTCTTGTCTTTTGTGATCGGTATCACTCTGTATAGCTCTGCTATTTGTATTGTATTTGTAAAGAGGTGTATAGTTCTCTTTTATTGGTTCTTTTGTCGATTCTCTTCTCGTTCTGTATTGCGCAATTGTGATTGCCTTTGGACCAGCTGTAGGATTATTCAGTAATGCTTCTTGCAAACTGGGTTTTCTCTGTACTAGTTTATTTGATGTTGTTGGGAAATATTCTGGAGCTTCTTTAATTAGAGTTGTTGTAGGTGTGTATTCCTCATGAACGTCTTCTTTAGTTGTTTTTGTTGGAATGTATCTAGGAATGTCCTTTGTTGTTGTTGTGGTCGGTGTGTAGGTATCATCACTAGAGTACAATTTAATTTCTGGTACTTGAATTTTTTTTGGACATATTAGTCGCCTGGGTGCCGTCCTTTTGCGTATCGTAGGGTCAATTATTTCTGATTGTACTCTCGGAAGTTTGGTTGTTGTATGTCTGCTATGCGAAATTGATGGTTTATTTTGCAAGTTTGGTGGTCCTATTTGCGGGATTGATGGTCCAATATGCAGAGTCGATGGTTCGATATGCAGGGTCGCCATGTAATATATGTTTTATTACAATCTCTCCGGAAGCTGTTCATGATGATTTTTATTAATATGTCAGAATTATATTATACCGGCAGAAAGCTGCCAAACTTACGGTTTTGTATGGCTAAAGAGCCGCTGTGATATTGTTATTACTCCTCCGTTAATCCTGGTCACTTTTATGATTGGCTATTGCCAATTTGTTAATGATGTGGCAGAGTATGCCGCTATTTTTGAATTTAAAGGCAGAGTATGCCGCTTTATTCTGAATGGCAGAGTATGCCGATGTTTATTTATTAAAGGCAGAGTATGCCGCTTTATTCTATATGGCAGAGTATGCCGATGTTTATTTATTAGAGGCAGAGTATGCCGCTTTATTCTATATGGCAGAGTATGCCGATGTTTTTAGAGATATAAAAACTACTTGTTGAAGTTGAATTTAATTCTGATTTTATTTAGTTAGTATCATCTTATTTATACAAATTGAATACAAAGGAATCGGTATTCTTTACAGTTCTAAAGGGGGGATTATTGCAGAATTGCAATATACAAAATTCTTAATCAGAAACTGTAGTGTCAGCATTTCTGATCACACAATTTCTGATTGAGTCACAATGTATCGCTATTGTAAAGCAATGACCTCAGGTGAGAATATTTTGTTTATCAAGAAATATGCTTGTATAGCGGAATTTGCTTGCGTTGCAAATTCTTCTTGATGTCGTGTAAACTTTGTTTGTTTTGATTAATTTTTGGTTTGATTTTTTTTGTTTATTATTATTGACCGTGGTCATGGCTTTACAGTATATATATATTTCAATATGGCTAGTGGGTTTTCATCACAGTCTTTCAAAAAATCCTTTGCTATTTTTATTTCATTAAACAATTCTGTTGAAGATATATCTTTTTTCTCGCCATCAGTAAGCATTATTTCTAAATCAGCACAATGTTTTTTTAATGTATTATCGTCCATTTTGTAAATTTCTTTAATATTATGTATAAATTCAAATGTTTCACTATATTTTGTGAGGAGGTTAAACCTTTCTTTTAAAGAGTTGATGGTAATATCTAAAATTGGCAGAAAAAATGATATTTTAAATTTAAGTTTCGGATCAACTGGTGTTTCGTCTACAGATTCATAATCAAAATGTTTTTTCTTTCTTCTGCGTAACGTATTATCTTTGAATTTCGTAGGTATATCCAAATCTACAGGTAAATTTTCTACCGTTTCAAGAACAATATTAAAATTTTCATCGGATCTATATTCTTCAACAAATTGAATAAGATTATTTAACGCAACTGAAGAAACTTTTAAGTTCTGATTCGGATTTTGTAGCATTTTACTAACAACATTAACTTTACTTAAAATATCGTGCCAAATAATAATTGAACATATAAATTCATATTCTTTTATTTTGAAAGCCACAGCTTTAGCTTCGTGCTTTGTGTTATTATCTATTTCTACGTTTTCATAAATGTCAACCAAAGCATCTGACACTTCACCTGTTTCAAACCTAAGTGGACGAAGTGCATCGACTCTCGATTCCCACCTGGTGGCCGACAAAGGTTTTACTGTAATGTTAGTGTTTTTTTTTAAGAACTCCCACCGTTTTGTTGAAGCGCTAAAGAAATTATAAATTGCTTGATAGTGCAAAAGAAACTAATTGATTCTGTATTAATTTTGGCTGCATCATTCACTACTAAATTAAGTGTATGTGCAGCACAAGAGTAGTTACGCTATGGGAGTTCTGGACCACTTTTTCCATACAAAAAGTGCAAGGTAGAAACCAACTATTTTGGTGGCTCTGGACGGGGGTCTGGGCCACTGAAGGGGATTCCGTCTAGTGGGATGGGTCACAGGGCACGCCTGGAGAATTCCTTTCCTATCGTCTGGCTGACCAGGTGATGACGTCATCTGGTTGCCGATCCCCATCAGCTGATCAAGCTCTGTCATAGCTGATTTGAAAATTCAAACTGTTTTAGTCTACGCCTGCCTGAGGGAATTCCTTTCCTATCGTCTGGCTGACCAGGTGATGACGTCATCTGGTTGCCGAACCCCGTCAGCTGATCAAGCTCTGTCATAGCTGATTTGAAAATTCAAACTGTTTTAGTCTACGCCTGCATGAGGGAATTCCTTCCTACCGTCTGGCGGACCAGGGGGATGACGTCATCTGGTTGGCTGATTCCCATAAGTTGTTCAAGCTCTTGTCTTAGCTGATTTTTAATAAAATAATGCTGGCTTTTGCTGGAATCGAACCGAGAACGCTTGGTTTTGTAAATTCCAAGGCGCTCTACCATCAGGCCATGGAGGTGTTGTGTGAATGTTCTTTAAACTTGCTATATACGCTTAGAGTTGTGGGAACAGAGACATCGGGACACTTGTGCGAGGCTGGAGACACACACACACACACACGCACGCACACACACACACACACACACACACATACACACACATACCACACACACACACACACACACACACACACATACACACACACACACACACACACACACACACACACACACACACACACAACCTACGTCATACCAAAAGGTTTTCTACCAGGTGATATTCCGTATTGCACCATGTTATTAAATTAGCAACAACAATAACTAACGTAGGTAGGTATGTTGGCTTAGATAAGAAATTACCTAATTTTTGATCTTCAGGTGCAATGCTTCTAATTTGATTCATTGCATAAACAATTCGTACAGCCGAATAATGTAAACAAATTCGCAGTCGAATAATGTAAACAAAATTCGCACAGAGCCGAGTAAAGTAAACAAATTGAACGATTCCCGATTTCTTTAGATGAAAAAAAATAACAACTGATAAGTTGTCTTAGATGAGTAGTGGAAGTTATAATTGAAAATTTCTTTTGTAGATAATAAATCAACAACAACTATAGCGTAAGTTGTTGTCTGTATGTATCTTTTATAAACAAAAGTGATCATGATATTCGATATCTAAAAAGAGATCGCGGCTGCTTGGGATGGTAAGAATGGAAATTAAAGCCTAGAAAATTTTCGCTGTAGGGGTGTGCGTGTACTGAAAAGTCTTATCAGAAATCCTCTACGGGCTATGGATATTAGCGATCATACCTTTTATGATGTAATTCATATTACTAATAATTCAATTCTAGGCTATTTTTTGTAAGCATTAAGTTGAGAATTGGTTAAATTAAAATCTTTGATGAGCTATAATATTAATGTAGGATGATGTGGCGACTTAGATGAGTAATGAAAATTGTATAGCTGCAGCCTTGTTAGAAAATTTTTAGTCTTCAAGTGTAATGGGATGACTGGTAATTTTATATCAAACAAACTCGCACAGCCGAGAAAAGTAAACAAGTTGAGCGATTTTTTTGTGTCTATTGGAAAGTCTTTCGCTCAGTAAAAATCTTATACATAATTCTAGTAGGATATAGAAGCTTTGGTGAAGACCGGGGCGATGGTCGAGAGTGGTTAGTGTTATTTACTTATTTTTAAATCTTGTCATGAAAGCATTAGGTTGGTTAGGGCGGATTAAATTAAAAGTTTTGATGAAAGAAGGTGGCATGATTATATTAATTTAGTTTTGGATGAGTAGTGGAGTGCTGTAATATGCCTTGCTCCAACACATTAGGAAGCTTTAGTGAATACCGTACCTTGAAACCATCTCGCTCTCTCAAAACATCTTTCTCTCTCTAGCACACATGTTTGAGGTGGACTTGATCATATACATGCCAGCTTGGAGCTTGCTTGTCTGCTTTGTATACTATGAGTATAGTATGGTTGCCTGGAATTATCAGGCTTGTTGTTGAATGGGGCTACATAACTTGTTGGCTGAGATCATTAGCGGCGGGGTGGGGCCGCTTTAATGATCTAACTTCTATTCGTACAGAAATGTGGTGTTTTGATAATCCTAAGCCTACTTTCTTATCTTCCGAACCAAAATAAATTGTTAACCAAATGACTACGATTCCTCAATCAAAAACTCCCTTTTGAGTAATAATTGTATATGGTGCCGTACCTTGGGCTGATGATATCGAATGTAGCTGCCTACAGATTCGGGCTCCGGCTGCAAATAGACACACATTCAGCTGGAAGTTAGTGGGCGTAATATATAAGGTTACATTTTAATCAAAACTATTTTATTATTTTGATAAGTAAGGTATATAGTAAGTGTAGCCTTTGGGAAGGTAAGTAACCAAGCTGTAAATTACTAGAAGACTATTTTTATAGATAGTAAGTTAGGCTCTATAGCATATATATAAATTCAATGTTTGGCAGTTTTCTATAAGTATCAATATAGAACATTTTAGATAGCGGACTCTCAATGAACACAAATAGATTTCTGTTTCATGGCTTGGGAAGTATTCTCGGGGTTTTGGTATGAGGGATTGAATCGATGTATGTATATGTTATTATTTGATTGGAGCAAAGTATTCTCACGGCTTCATGATCCAAAGCTTAAGCAAAGTATTCTCACGGCTTCATGATCCAAAGCTTAAATATAACTGAAATTCTTAAAAAAATGTTGAATCGAAGACTAATTCTATCGTAATATTGAGAAGGATTTAAGGGTTTAAGAAAAGAAGGTGGTAGTATGATATGTTGATTTGAGGAATATCTTGGATGAGCAGTGGTAGTTATATGGGTGCAGTAAAAGAAAGCCTTATTAACAATTGTTTTTATGATCAGGTGTAATGGCACGGTCAATGTTACCACTTGAAATCTTTCTAGAATAGCTTTTTAGCATAGTCCGAAAGTGGCCACACCTTTGTAGGAAGATATTGATATGATATTAACATAGTATGATATGTTGACTTAGATGAGTAGTGGAAGTCGTATGGGTGAAGTAAAAACCTAATTTTTGGTGATCTGGTATAATGGAATGACCAGTGTTGCAATACGAAATCTTTCTAGAGTAACTTTTTCGAAAAGTGATCCTTTTCTGCTTAAGCGATGAGAGTTCGACATCTAAATCTCATGTTATTTCTTATGGAAGTCCAAATTTACTTTTGCAATTATCTCGCTTTAACACATCATCTGTCTCTCTCTAATACATATGCTTGAGGTGGATTTGGTCATATAGTAGCCTGCTTGGAGCTTGGTATTATCAGCTGTTTGCTTTATATGCTATGAGTATATACATGTTAGCTTTAGGTTGAGAGTGGGTTAAATTAAAAGCTTCGACGATAGAAGATAGTGCTATGATATTAAGTAATGGAAATTGTATGGGAGCAGTAAAAGAATAATTTTTGGTTGTCAGGTGTAATGACATGGCTTAGCAGGTAATTTGATATTACCTTTTGCCAAGATCGTGGCGGTTGAGATTGGGTTAAGTTTAGTGGTGCTCGAAGTTTATTTTATGGGTGGTGGGTGTGCATAATATAGTAGGAAGCTTTAGTGAATACCATACTTTTCAACCATCTGACTCTATAAAACACATCTGTGTCGCTCTAACATTAATCTGTTCATACTTGAGGCGGTTATGATAGCTTGAAATTATCTTATTCATATTGGTCAATGAGGAATTCCAGAGGTTTTGTTTACAATTCGTTATATTTTTCGGGTCTGGGATTAACAAATATTTTGAGAATAAATTAAGTTTGGTGATGCTTGAACTTTCCTTTATGTGCGGTGGGTGCATATAATCTAGTAGGAAGTTTTAGTGAATACCATACCTTTCAACCATCTCGCTCTAACACACAACATCTGCCTCGCTCTAACATACATGCTTGAGGTCGACATGATCGTTTACATGCCAGCTTGGAGCTGTGTGTGTTATCAGTTGTTTGATTTATATGCTATGCCTGCCTGGAATTATCATGCTTGTGTTGGGTTGGTCTGTATACTTGCTGGATGAGAGCTTTAGCGACAATAAGCCATTGTTTACTTGCCAGCTTGGAACTTGGTGATATCAGTTTTTGCTTTATATGCTCTGGCTGTCAGGGGTTATCATGTATTTAGCTGGGCTTGTTGAATATATATCTGAAAATGGATCATGTGAAACTGCTGCGATATTAGAGTATTTTCTTATCAGGTTGAGAGGCGCAATTTTCTCGATGAGCATACGAAACAAATTCAAGATTGCTATAACTTTTTAAAATTATATAAAATTATTGAGAAAGTCGAATCAAAATGTTATGAGCACCATGTAAGCTGGGCTTGGGCAAGAGATGATTCAACGGATTCAACAGTGTGAGTTTATGGCCGAAAATATAAACAAATTTGATACAAATGATTACCCAGAAAATAATCAATTCAATTTACCGCCCATGAATAAAAAGATTCCTGGTCTAATGAAGGATGAGCTGAATGGGAAAATCATGAGCAAATTTGTAGGCTTGCGCTCGAAAATGTACAGTCTGCGTATAAACGTGAAAGCAAAAAGAGTGAAGAATAATGTAGTCCAGAGGCATATCAATTTCGTCGACTACGTCGAATATTTGAATAACAACCGAGTATTAACTTCTAATCACAGCTCCATACGATCGCATAACCATAATGTCTACACGATCAGCCAAAAGAAGATTGCATTGAGTCCATATGATAAGAAGCGGTATATTATGAGTGGGACGACGGATACTCTACCATGGGGACATTACTCCATTCAATCAGAACAGCAAGGAGCAGACGCAGAAAACATAGTCTAAGCATAGTCTAAGATATATATTTTAAATAAAACTTGTATTATAGCTAAAATACCATTTAATGGAATACTTTATTTTAATTGTATTTTAGTCTAATATATACATTATAGTAAAATAAAAAAGTTAGAGGGAAATCGATTAAAGGAAGCCCAACCATTGAATGATACACTAAGAATTAAATGTTAATATTTTTCAATTTATAATAAACTATATTTTATATATGGTAACCTTTTTATTCAATTTCCCTACTAAGTCCCGAATTACATTTGCCCACTACAGCGAGCTCCTAATCGGACAGTTAAGCATTTTACCCAGAATGCTAGGGCGGCTTGAAAAAAAAAACGTATACACGTGGGCTAAACCATGACCCCTGACATCACATTAGAAACCGGAAGGGCCTTATCTAACCTGTTTGAAAAGCTGTTAAGCTGTTATCTGACCTGTTTGAAAAGCTGTTAAGCTGTTATCAGACCTGTTTAAAAGCTGTTAGGCTGTTATCAGACCTGTTTGAAAAGCTGTTAAGCTGTTATCTGACCTGTTTAAAAAGCTGTTAAGCTGTTATCAGACCTGTCTAAAAGCTGTTAAGCTGTTATCAGACCTGTTTAAAAAGCTGTTAAGCTGTTATCAGACCTGTTTAAAAGCTGTTAAGCTGTTATCAGACCTGTTTAAAAAGCTGTTCTGGATGAAGGTCAAGGATTTGATACCCTTCGTGTAATTATGGATCTATTTTGAGGGATACCAATGCATATAAAAGTGAATATGCTGAAGATGGGCAAATAAAAGGTACTGGAACGGCTAAGTATAAAGCTATAATCAGTAAACTTATACAGCATAAAGGCATGGGACTATCTTGAGAGATACCAATGAATATAAACGTGACTATGCTTAAGATGGACAAATAAAAGGTAATAGAGCGGCTTTAAATCTATAATCAGTAAACTTATACAGCATAAAGGCATGGGACTAGTGCATTGGTATTTCTCAAAATAGATCCATAATTACAGGAAGGGCATCAAGTGCTTGACCTTCATCCGGATGTGCATCTTGGAGTCTACAACCTTGATTCCCTATAATCAAGCATGTCACAGGAGATTCCACAGTGCTTTTCAAAACAGGGTTGATAACTGCTTAACAGCTTTTGAACGGGTCCCATAACAGATACACAGCTTTTCGAACAGGTCATATAACAGCTTAACAGCTTTTCAAATAGGTCGGATAACAGCTTATCAGCTTTCCAAACCAGCTTAACAGCTTTTTAAACAGTAGTTTTGATTAAAATGTAACCTTACATATTACGCCCACTAACTCCCAGCTGAATGTGTGTCTATTTGTAGCCGGAGCCCGAATCTGTAGGCAGCTACATTCGATATCATCAGCCCAAGGTACGGCGCCATATACAATTATTACTCAAAAGGGAGTTCTTGATTGAGGAATCGTAGTCATTTGGTTAACAATTTATTTTGGTTCGGAAGATACCTTTTATTTGTCCATCTTAAGCATAGTCACGTTTATATTCATTGGTATCTCTCAAGATAGTCCCATGCCTTTATGCTGTATAAGTTTACTGATTATAGCTTTATACTTAGCCGTTCTAGTACCTTTTATTTGCCCATCTTCAGCATATTCACTTTTATATGCATTGGTATCCCTCAAAATAGATCCATAATTACACGAAGGGCATCAAGTCCTTGACCTTCATCCGGAACAGCTTTTTAAACAGGTCTGATAACAGCTTAACAGCTTTTAAACAGGTCTGATAACAGCTTAACAGCTTTTTAAACAGGTCTGATAACAGCTTAACAGCTTTTAAACAGGTCTGATAACAGCTTAACAGCTTTTTAAACAGGTCTGATAACAGCTTAACAGCTTTTAGACAGGTCTGATAACAGCTTAACAGCTTTTTAAACAGGTCAGATAACAGCTTAACAGCTTTTCAAACAGGTCTGATAACAGCCTAACAGCTTTTAAACAGGTCTGATAACAGCTTAACAGCTTTTCAAACAGGTCAGATAACAGCTTAACAGCTTTTCAAACAGGTTAGATAAGGCCCTTCCGGTTTCTAATGTGATGTCAGGGGTCATGGTTTAGCCCACGTGTATACGTTTTTTTTTTTCAAGCCGCCCTAGCATTCTGGGTAAAATGCTTAACTGTCCGATTAGGAGCTCGCTGTAGTGGGCAAATGTAATTCGGGACTTAGTAGGGAAATTGAATAAAAAGGTTACCATATATAAAATATAGTTTATTATAAATTGAAAAATATTAACATTTAATTCTTAGTGTATCATTCAATGGTTGGGCTTCCTTTAATCGATTTCCCTCTAACTTTTTTATTTTACTATAATGTATATATTAGACTAAAATACAATTAAAATAAAGTATTCCATTAAATGGTATTTTAGCTATAATACAAGTTTTATTTAAAATATATATCTTAGACTATGCTTAGACTATGTTTTCTGCGTCTGCTCCTTGCTGTTCTGATTGAATGGAGTAATGTCCCCATGGTAGAGTATCCGTCGTCCCACTCATAATATACCGCTTCTTATCATATGGACTCAATGCAATCTTCTTTTGGCTGATCGTGTAGACATTATGGTTATGCGATCGTATGGAGCTGTGATTAGAAGTTAATACTCGGTTGTTATTCAAATATTCGACGTAGTCGACGAAATTGATATGCCTCTGGACTACATTATTCTTCACTCTTTTTGCTTTCACGTTTATACGCAGACTGTACATTTTCGAGCGCAAGCCTACAAATTTGCTCATGATTTTCCCATTCAGCTCATCCTTCATTAGACCAGGAATCTTTTTATTCATGGGCGGTAAATTGAATTGATTATTTTCTGGGTAATCATTTGTATCAAATTTGTTTATATTTTCGGCCATAAACTCACACTGTTGAATCCGTTGAATCATCTCTTGCCCAAGCCCAGCTTACATGGTGCTCATAACATTTTGATTCGACTTTCTCAATAATTTTATATAATTTTAAAAAGTTATAGCAATCTTGAATTTGTTTCGTATGCTCATCGAGAAAATTGCGCCTCTCAACCTGATAAGAAAATACTCTAATATCGCAGCAGTTTCACATGATCCATTTTCAGATATATATTCAACAAGCCCAGCTAAATACATGATAACCCCTGACAGCCAGAGCATATAAAGCAAAAACTGATATCACCAAGTTCCAAGCTGGCAAGTAAACAATGGCTTATTGTCGCTAAAGCTCTCATCCAGCAAGTATACAGACCAACCCAACACAAGCATGATAATTCCAGGCAGGCATAGCATATAAATCAAACAACTGATAACACACACAGCTCCAAGCTGGCATGTAAACGATCATGTCGACCTCAAGCATGTATGTTAGAGCGAGGCAGATGTTGTGTGTTAGAGCGAGATGGTTGAAAGGTATGGTATTCACTAAAACTTCCTACTAGATTATATGCACCCACCGCACATAAAGGAAAGTTCAAGCATCACCAAACTTAATTTATTCTCAAAATATTTGTTAATCCCAGACCCGAAAAATATAACGAATTGTAAACAAAACCTCTGGAATTCCTCATTGACCAATATGAATAAGATAATTTCAAGCTATCATAACCGCCTCAAGTATGAACAGATTAATGTTAGAGCGACACAGATGTGTTTTATAGAGTCAGATGGTTGAAAAGTATGGTATTCACTAAAGCTTCCTACTATATTATGCACACCCACCACCCATAAAATAAACTTCGAGCACCACTAAACTTAACCCAATCTCAACCGCCACGATCTTGGCAAAAGGTAATATCAAATTACCTGCTAAGCCATGTCATTACACCTGACAACCAAAAATTATTCTTTTACTGCTCCCATACAATTTCCATTACTTAATATCATAGCACTATCTTCTATCGTCGAAGCTTTTAATTTAACCCACTCTCAACCTAAAGCTAACATGTATATACTCATAGCATATAAAGCAAACAGCTGATAATACCAAGCTCCAAGCAGGCTACTATATGACCAAATCCACCTCAAGCATATGTATTAGAGAGAGACAGATGATGTGTTAAAGCGAGATAATTGCAAAAGTAAATTTGGACTTCCATAAGAAATAACATGAGATTTAGATGTCGAACTCTCATCGCTTAAGCAGAAAAGGATCACTTTTCGAAAAAGTTACTCTAGAAAGATTTCGTATTGCAACACTGGTCATTCCATTATACCAGATCACCAAAAATTAGGTTTTTACTTCACCCATACGACTTCCACTACTCATCTAAGTCAACATATCATACTATGTTAATATCATATCAATATCTTCCTACAAAGGTGTGGCCACTTTCGGACTATGCTAAAAAGCTATTCTAGAAAGATTTCAAGTGGTAACATTGACCGTGCCATTACACCTGATCATAAAAACAATTGTTAATAAGGCTTTCTTTTACTGCACCCATATAACTACCACTGCTCATCCAAGATATTCCTCAAATCAACATATCATACTACCACCTTCTTTTCTTAAACCCTTAAATCCTTCTCAATATTACGATAGAATTAGTCTTCGATTCAACATTTTTTTAAGAATTTCAGTTATATTTAAGCTTTGGATCATGAAGCCGTGAGAATACTTTGCTTAAGCTTTGGATCATGAAGCCGTGAGAATACTTTGCTCCAATCAAATAATAACATATACATACATCGATTCAATCCCTCATACCAAAACCCCGAGAATACTTCCCAAGCCATGAAACAGAAATCTATTTGTGTTCATTGAGAGTCCGCTATCTAAAATGTTCTATATTGATACTTATAGAAAACTGCCAAACATTGAATTTATATATATGCTATAGAGCCTAACTTACTATCTATAAAAATAGTCTTCTAGTAATTTACAGCTTGGTTACTTACCTTCCCAAAGGCTACACTTACTATATACCTTACTTATCAAAATAATAAAATAGTTTTGATTAAAATGTAACCTTATATATTACGCCCACTAACTTCCAGCTGAATGTGTGTCTATTTGCAGCCGGAGCCCGAATCTGTAGGCAGCTACATTCGATATCATCAGCCCAAGGTACGGCACCATATACAATTATTACTCAAAAGGGAGTTTTTGATTGAGGAATCGTAGTCATTTGGTTAACAATTTATTTTGGTTCGGAAGATAAGAAAGTAGGCTTAGGATTATCAAAACACCACATTTCTGTACGAATAGAAGTTAGATCATTAAAGCGGCCCCACCCCGCCGCTAATGATCTCAGCCAACAAGTTATGTAGCCCCATTCAACAACAAGCCTGATAATTCCAGGCAACCATACTATACTCATAGTATACAAAGCAGACAAGCAAGCTCCAAGCTGGCATGTATATGATCAAGTCCACCTCAAACATGTGTGCTAGAGAGAGAAAGATGTTTTGAGAGAGCGAGATGGTTTCAAGGTACGGTATTCACTAAAGCTTCCTAATGTGTTGGAGCAAGGCATATTACAGCACTCCACTACTCATCCAAAACTAAATTAATATAATCATGCCACCTTCTTTCATCAAAACTTTTAATTTAATCCGCCCTAACCAACCTAATGCTTTCATGACAAGATTTAAAAATAAGTAAATAACACTAACCACTCTCGACCATCGCCCCGGTCTTCACCAAAGCTTCTATATCCTACTAGAATTATGTATAAGATTTTTACTGAGCGAAAGACTTTCCAATAGACACAAAAAAATCGCTCAACTTGTTTACTTTTCTCGGCTGTGCGAGTTTGTTTGATATAAAATTACCAGTCATCCCATTACACTTGAAGACTAAAAATTTTCTAACAAGGCTGCAGCTATACAATTTTCATTACTCATCTAAGTCGCCACATCATCCTACATTAATATTATAGCTCATCAAAGATTTTAATTTAACCAATTCTCAACTTAATGCTTACAAAAAATAGCCTAGAATTGAATTATTAGTAATATGAATTACATCATAAAAGGTATGATCGCTAATATCCATAGCCCGTAGAGGATTTCTGATAAGACTTTTCAGTACACGCACACCCCTACAGCGAAAATTTTCTAGGCTTTAATTTCCATTCTTACCATCCCAAGCAGCCGCGATCTCTTTTTAGATATCGAATATCATGATCACTTTTGTTTATAAAAGATACATACAGACAACAACTTACGCTATAGTTGTTGTTGATTTATTATCTACAAAAGAAATTTTCAATTATAACTTCCACTACTCATCTAAGACAACTTATCAGTTGTTATTTTTTTTCATCTAAAGAAATCGGGAATCGTTCAATTTGTTTACTTTACTCGGCTCTGTGCGAATTTTGTTTACATTATTCGACTGCGAATTTGTTTACATTATTCGGCTGTACGAATTGTTTATGCAATGAATCAAATTAGAAGCATTGCACCTGAAGATCAAAAATTAGGTAATTTCTTATCTAAGCCAACATACCTACCTACGTTAGTTATTGTTGTTGCTAATTTAATAACATGGTGCAATACGGAATATCACCTGGTAGAAAACCTTTTGGTATGACGTAGGTTGTGTGTGTGTGTGTGTGTGTGTGTGTGTGTGTGTGTGTGTGTGTGTGTATGTGTGTGTGTGTGTGTGTGTGTGTGTGTGTGTGTGTGTGTGTGTGTGTGTGTGTGGTATGTGTGTGTATGTGTGTGTGTGTGTGTGTGTGCGTGCGTGTGTGTGTGTGTGTGTCTCCAGCCTCGCACAAGTGTCCCGATGTCTCTGTTCCCACAACTCTAAGCGTATATAGCAAGTTTAAAGAACATTCACACAACACCTCCATGGCCTGATGGTAGAGCGCCTTGGAATTTACAAAACCAAGCGTTCTCGGTTCGATTCCAGCAAAAGCCAGCATTATTTTATTAAAAATCAGCTAAGACAAGAGCTTGAACAACTTATGGGAATCAGCCAACCAGATGACGTCATCCCCCTGGTCCGCCAGACGGTAGGAAGGAATTCCCTCATGCAGGCGTAGACTAAAACAGTTTGAATTTTCAAATCAGCTATGACAGAGCTTGATCAGCTGACGGGGTTCGGCAACCAGATGACGTCATCACCTGGTCAGCCAGACGATAGGAAAGGAATTCCCTCAGGCAGGCGTAGACTAAAACAGTTTGAATTTTCAAATCAGCTATGACAGAGCTTGATCAGCTGATGGGGATCGGCAACCAGATGACGTCATCACCTGGTCAGCCAGACGATAGGAAAGGAATTCTCCAGGCATGCCCTGTGACGTATACCACTAGACGGAATCCCCCTCAGTGGCCCAGACCCCCGTCCAGTGCCACCAAAATAGTTGGTTTCTACCTTGCACTTTTTGTATGGAAAAAGTGGTCCAGAACTCCCTTAGCGTAACTACTCACAATTGACGAAAAATGCCCGTGAATTTAAATTCAAAATATGCTTTTGGACCCCATTATTTTTGCCCCGCATATTTGCGCCATTATCGTAACCTTGTCCACGTAAATTATTAATATTTAAACCTAATTCTTTCACTTTGTCAATAAGGTAAGTTGCTAAACCTTTTTCTGTGGAGTCAGATACTTTTAAAAATCCCAAAAAATGTTCGTTTATTGTAACTTCATTATTTTCATCTTTATGGACAAATCTGGCTATAAAAGTGATTTGCTCGTTATGACTAATATCAGGTGTACAATCCAATATTCGAGAAAAATATTTGGCATTATTTATCATTTGAATAATATTTTCCAAAATTTTCGAAGAGACCAATGAAATTATTTCATTTTGTATATTTTTGCCTAAATAATGAACAGTTTGTGTCTCTTTTTTTTGTATCTTTGCTAAATGGTTTGCCATCACGATGTCAAATTTCGAAAAAATTTCTAAGACTTTTAAAAAGTTGCCGTTATTTTTTTCATAAATAGTATCTGACGAGCCACGAAGAGCCAGGCATTGTCTGGCAAGATATTTTATGATTTCGACAATACTCTCTAAAATCGCGTACCATTGTCTCTTTTCAATTGCGTATACTTTTTCGAGTTCAGCATCTATTGTAGTTAAGTTGTTCATTTTATTTTTTAATTGAGTCCACTTTAAAAAGCAATTAACATGTAATGTACCAACTTCATGAGCTGCAAGTGTTTTTGATAAATTTCTCCAGCAACTAAAACCATTTGTAATCAAATGTTGGTTTCCTTCATTTATAAATAGCTTACAGCAAAAACAAAAAACAACGTTTGTTGAACTTGAGTAAACCAGCCATGTTCTTGGTATGATTTCATTATTAGGTAATTTACGATTATAATAATAATTAGTAAAACTTCGGCCATTGTCATCACGAGGATAACTTTGTTTCCTTATCTGCATTGGTCCTTGTTCAATAATAATTTTTCGAATTTTATCGTTAATAAATTTTGGCCAAGTTGCGGGATCATTTGAATGAAAATCAGAAACATCACTTATACTTTCAGTTAAATGTAAAAACTGAAGCTCTTGGGTAGATGAAGATGCTACTTCTGTTTCTAAATTTATAGATTGTTGCTCATTTGTGGCACTATTACTATCTTCAGCACTTATGCTTGTGCCATCTTCTAAAATATTTCGATCATCCGTAACTGTAGGTATTCCTAAATTTCCTTCTTTTAAATATTTGTTAAGGCTTGTCTGATTTCATTTGTGCCTCAATTTCTCTCTTCGCATTCGTTTTCGATTTTCACAGCCGGATAATTTTGTCTTCCAATTCATATTAGATAATCTAATATAATTTGTTTAAATTTTAAAAAATTAAATTTGTTAAAAAGTATATTTAAAGATAATTAAATGATTCCTTCCGTACTATAATTGAATTCCGCAAAATCACCAAATTCACTACTAAATTTATTAACTTTTTTGCGAAATTTACTAAACAATATTTATGCACATTGAAAACTGAATATGTATATCTAGTAGGCGCGTAGTTTTTAAACTAAAGGCTGAAACACAGTGCGAGCGTGAGCGCAGCTGGCGTTTGACAGTTCCTGTAGAATACATGAGAAGATGGAATTCAATACTCCCTAACACGGCCGTATTCCTAGGTCAGCGACTCACTCCCTGTCCATGCTAAGTTAATCTTACTTATTGGTAATCATTTTTAACGAGAAACCAACAATGCCTCAATCTACTAACTATGCTCCCTAGAATCTCGTTAACTATGATGATAGCCTATTAATAGCCGCCTACACTAATTGGGATCGTGCCTTAAATTCGATTTCGCAATCCGCTTCCGGTTATGAACTATTCTCTTCCCTGCTTCTGGCTTCGATGTATAGGTATGTATGGATATAAAAATATATATAGTAATCAAAATTACTCGGTACTGATGTATCTTAAGGATCTAATTCTAAGTATTGTAGCGGTTCAACTATGCGGTCCGTGTATACCTTAGGAACTATAATTACTTGTTACATGTCGTTCTACGGATTCATATGTACAATTTATGTCTATATATGTTATGTATGTATGTATCTATATATATGTAAATATATACTAATATCCCGAATAGTTCAATGGATAGGCCGTATAACCTGTACTCTATATGTGTATACATATATATATATATATATACAAATTTTTTATGTAATCCAATAAATAGGTTGGGTAGCCTATACTCTATATGTATATATATATGTGTAGGATTGTTTGTTGGGCAGGGAATTGTATCACAAGTGATGTAAATGCTTCTATGTCAAATAAAAACTGTATTTCCAGTAGAACTTTACAAATATTTTAACTTTAGGTTGGACATGTGTGGTCGTCTTGTTGTCTCTTCTGCGTCTCTACTTTTACTCACTCAGCGACGAAAAAAAGTGATTGTTGGCTACGTTTTCGCCGTGTTTCTCTGACTGCTAGAATTTTAGGGTTATCACATTCGGCCATCCTATGTGTTCATCCGTCTCGGGGAACCCATGATCCTTAACAACAACGAAGTCGATCGTGCGTCGTGGATTATCTGCGTTTGTTATCCGTCATCTCCATTGTCTTTATAGTCGTCTTCTTGAACCAGCTCGTCATCATAGTCGTCTTCATAGTCGTCTTCCTGAATCAGCTCGTCTTCATAGTCGTCTTCTTGAATCAGCTCTTCTTCATAGTCGTCTTACTGAATCAACTCGTCTTCATAGTCGTCTTATTGAATCAGCTCGTCTTCATATTCGTCTTACTGAATCAGCTCGTCTTCATAGTCGTCTTCTTGAATCAGTTCGTCTTCTTCAGTCAGCTCGTCTTCATAGTGATAATTTGCACGTCTTGATCGTCTTCTCAGGAGATTCCTTGAAATTTCGTCATTGTATGGTGTCTTAGGTGTTTGTTAAGTTTTCGTCATCTTCATGAGTCGGTGTACTATTCATCGTTGAGGCAAGTGCTACAGCATCACAACTCTACGGTATTTTATCAATGTAATATTCTTCATTATTTATGTAATTAATTCAATTCAGTCGTTCGGATTTCACAATACTCTAGTGCGTCTTCGTTATCTATAATAATAAGTCTTTTTTTTTAGTTTTCTTCATGAAATAATGGATAATCTTAAACTATTCGTGTGCACAATATGCTATATTCATCATCTTCGATTTGTTTAGGATCTGTTTTATGAGAAGTATTGAACGGTTACATCTTATGATTGGTTACCGCCTAAGTTATCATCTGTTAGGGTTATCTTATTTAGATCGTTTTCGGCTTCATCCACTCCTTCGTCTTCATTTTCGCTTTGTTGTTCTTCATCGGAACTTTCGAAGTGAGCATGCGGCTTCATAAAATCAACGGCTGTTGAAGTGGTATTTGGTCCTGCGTGGTGACCTACTTGGACTACGTCAAAGCGTTTATTTCCCTTTTTCTTAACAATTCGATAAGGGCCGATATAGCTAGGGCTTATTTTAAGTCCTGTTCCGAATTGTGTCCGCTTAATTGCTACACGATCTAAAACTTCATAATTACTGGAAGCCTTTCTTTTCTTATTAAAATTGCGTCGATTCTCCTCTTGCACCTTCAAGATACGTTGTGATGCTCTTTCACGACTTTCGTCACGTTCTTCCAGATAGATGTTCCTTAGTTCGGCCTCTATCATCTGTTTCAAATTGATATCGTCGTTCATCTTAATTTTTGTACCGGTTAAGAGCTCAAATGAGGTCGCTTTTATGCTTCTCTGATAGGTGCCATTTATCCATCGTTGTAATTGAATGAGTCGTTTGTACCAGGTACCTTCTTCGCCAATAGTAGTCTTTGTGAGTATGGCGATGACTATATGGTGTATCCGCTCAACCTGCCCATTACCTCGCGGTAGTCGGTAGTCGTAACGTGCTCAATGCGCTCTTGATCGCAGTAAGTTTTGAATCCCGTAGTAGTAAAAGCTGGTCCTCTTCCGGTGATAATTCGGCTGGGATTACCAAAAACAGCTTGTAGAGAATTAAGTTTATCTATTGTCTCTGAAGTAGTGATAGTCTTCATCGCGAACAACCAAACAAATTTTGTAAATGCATCTATTACACTGAAAATATAACGGTATCCTCTTTTTGTTGCCGCCATCGGAACCAATTGGTCGACATGGTGCGTTTCTAAAGGTATCGATTCTTTCGGAATACAATGTAAGTAACCTTCTTTTCTTCCTTCTTTCTTCGCAAGTAAACAATGTATACAGCTACTTAGAAATTTCTGAATTTTCTGACTTAAATTGGGAATATAATAATCTTGCTCAATTATAGCTTCCATTTTTTTCAATCCAAAGTGGCTTTTTTCGTGCGCCATTTTAATTACTTCCGTTTTCATACTACGTGGTATGACTAATAACTTAGCTCCGTTTTTTTATTTGAATAGAATTTGTCTTTCAAGCCAATAGTCCTCAAATTCCTCGCTTTTCAGAATTTCCCTTATAGTTTTGAGGCTTTCATCTTTCTTCTGTAATACTTTCACTTTCAGTGCATCGACATGAGGAATAAGTCGTCCCGCTCTGTGTATTATTTCGTAATCAAACTCGCTGAACATGATAGCCCATCTTGCAATTTTCGCCGAAATTACCTTTTTCTGCATTGTGCATCTAAATGCTGAGCAATCAGTAACTAATTTAAATCTACAGCCAAGTAGATAAACCCGAAACTTTTCAGTGCAGTAACAACTGCTAATACTTCAAGCTCATAGCTGCTGTATTTTTGCTCAATTGGCGACGTCTTGCGACTCAAATAATATACTGGATGAAATTTACCGTCTTCGGACTTCTTTTGCAACAAAATTGCACCGTACCCAACCTTACTAGCGTCTGTGTGTACTTCAATAGGTGCATTTGGATCATAAATCGCTAAGACAGAACCATTACGACCATAACATAATGATTCTTTCAGAGCATGAAACGATTGTATTTGTTTACAACCGAACTCAAATTTGGAGTCTTTACATAACAAGTCACTAAGAGGTCTTGCAGTAAGAGCATATCCCTTAACATACTTACGAAAATATCCCGTTAGGCCAAGAAACGATTGAACTCCTTTTATATTACTAGGTGTTGGGAAATTTGTTATGGCCTTGATTTTATCTTCACTCGGGCTTATATTTCCGTTTTCAACTCTATACCCCAAATAATTTATCTCATTCTTTAAGAATTGACGTTTACACCACTTAATCTCAAGTCGATGATTTTCTGCTACTTTCAAGACTTCTTCTAGAACACTCAAAGCATGATTGTCGTTTTCAGCTAGTACAATTATATCGTCAATATAGGTAAGAATCTTTCCCTCCCGCAACAAGGAAGCAAAAACTACGTTAATATATCTCCTGAATTGGGTGGGTAATGTACACAGTCCAAACGGTGCTTTTTTAAATTCGTATTGGCCGAAAGGAGTGACAAACGATGTATACTTACAGGAATCTTCGTGTAAAGGTTGATGAAAAAATCCGTTACGCAAATCTAACGTTGAAAATACTCATACTTTTGCCAATTTATCTATCTGATCTTTTATAAGTGGGAAAGGATAATGATCCCTCATCACCACCTTATTTAATCGTCGATAGTCAATACAAATTCTTTTTGACCCGTCTTTTTTATTTACCAGAACTATAGGACTCGCAAAGTCGGATATACTTGGTACTACAATTCCTTCTTTTAACCATTCCTCAATTTGGTTCTTTACTATGTCACTTTCGTATTGTGATAACCATCTTGGGTTCTTATAAATAGGTGCCTCGTCCTTTAAAATTATTCGCATGTTAAAGATAGGTATTTCAATATTTTTCTTTGGTTCGTAACTTCTTATGAGACTGAGTAATTTTTGTTGGTGTGATTTGGATTTTATATCTTCCACACTTATTTCATCTTTTGTGGAGACTGGCAAACAAAGTGAGTCATTTACAACTGAAGATAGCCGAACTTCCAATGGTGATATGAAAACAGTTACTCTATTTAATAAGGATTTTCCTATAATTACGGGCCTCGGTAGAAGTTCATCAGCGAGTACATGGAAATTTTCGAATAACGAGTGATCATCAATTTTTATTTCAACTCGGAACAATCCCTCCGTCATCAGCCCACTAGAACCTACGCCTTGAAATGTTATCGGCTTATCTAGTTTTGGTTTTCCCATGGATGTGTGAACGTTTTCCCTTACAAAACTTAGATCACTTCCAGTGTCTATCAGCGCTTTAACTTCCACTTCATTTATCAGCACTAATTTAAGATAAAGGTCTTCTTTCTCTAAAACCTCCTTCATTACGGCAACCTCCGCTTTATTTACCATTTTGTTACCTCTCACTGGACAATGTGAGCTTTTATGACCAAACTTGTTACACGAAAAGCACTTTAGTCCGCGGTTTTTATTTGGGCAAAACCTCGATATATGACCAGCAGACCCACAAGCATAACATATAGCTTCAGACGATTTCTTTTCATCGTTGATATTTCCCCCCCCCCTGCCATACAATTTTTGGTTCGTCTAGGTGAGTACTATCACCTCCCGCTCTATGGACCTCCTAAGGGGAAACACCCTGTATATATATAAATTTTATATAATCACGTGAATAGGTTGTATAACCTATTCTATATATGTATATACTAAAATTTTATGCAATTCAAATGGATAGGTATGTATAACCTATCCATACTATAATTTCAAAAAGATTTGTGGTTTTTTTTTCATATATTTCAAGAAATATAAATTGTTAATATACTGGTCCTGGACAGGTACTTGCCGGTTATCCTCCAAATGCATTTGTGAATCACGGCTGAATTTTTTTCCTTGCGTGTTTATTTTTTTCAATAAAAATTTTAAATTAGGTTATATTAGGTTATATTAGACCTGCGTGATCTTAATTTAATTCTATCTATAGGACATAGGACATTTCTACTTCCTCGAGGTCACGGGTACCCTATTACTTTTTATTAGAAGTGAGGGATTCACCCTTTTCTCCTTTCGTGTTTTTTTTTCTTGTATGTTAATTCCGCTGAGACTCGACAGGGTTTTACCGACTCCTGGGGTTCCAGCGGGACCTGAGTTAAGGGTCGAATGGTTCATAAGTATCACGAGTATTGAGTTGAATTTTATTGCACTATACTTACAGATTGGAAAAAATTTCCTTCCATATTTTTTGATCTCGCATGCACGGCTTTTCCCTCATTTTACCCTTCCTTCTTCTCGGGACCATTACCACCACGAGTTCACGGAATTTTGGTCTCCGTCTACCGTTAGTGGGTCGCTACGCACCTCAGGGCACAGGTTAATTATGGCTTTTAGTTTCTACCTCCAGAATTTATTTAATTTAATTAATTGATGAGTAATTACTGATAACGAATTAGTATTGGAACTCTCACCTGTGTGAGTCACTACTTTCTCGCATGCACTTGCGTTTTCCGAACTTGGAATTACAAGGCGCGCTTTAGTTTTTTCTTCAAATGCGATGACCCTTAGTTTGGGTTAACTAGTAATCCACTCTGATTAACTTTTGATTGAACTTATTATTAGCTTTTGGGCACTGGTCCAAAGAATATTCCACCGCGTTTATGTTTCCGCTTTACTGATATCGGCTGGCGCACATCACTTTGACGGTACTTTGCTCACCGCTTGGTTATTCTATTCGTTATCGATGTGGTACATGGCGTCACGCGATTATGACAAGTTGTCATTTCTCCTTTTATTGGATGCCTTCCATTGAATAAATAACTAATAAGGAAACGGCATATCGGGTGAAAACGTAAGCATCTCGGCGAAATGTATTAGTGTGCTCTGTCTGTATTCGTTTCGTCATGGCAGTAATTAAATTCTGACATTCTTAAAGGGCACATTTTTCATAATTCAAATTCCCATGTAAAATAAACAACATTTTAGCTCCCCCTTATTTTCAGACAATATTTCTTGGCGTTGCCTTTGTATGACTGGAATAATTTAGGCACCAACTGACAATTCAATTGTAAACAAATAAACCGGCATTGGTAAAATGTTAAATCTTTTACCATGGCTCTTTATTTTTATAGATATTTCACTTTTATTTTGTTTAAAACAATATAATTAATAAGTAAAGCTATTAAGCTTACTTGAAGAATGCTTTCCCACGACAATAACTCCGTTTGTTCCTGCAGCACAGCACAGCGCACTTCATTATGTTAATTTAGGACTCCGGAGTCTCTATTGCACAAAATGTCGTTCACAAAAGGAATATTCCGCACTTATTTCACACTACTATTCATAAAAATCACGTTTAATTAATTATTTATCCCAATATCGCGAATTGAAATCCGAAACTTATTTTGAAATAATATGAAATGTCAGAATGTTGAACTGACACAAAATAGGCAGTAGGCCCTCTTGTCATTTCTCCCCCCCCCCCCCCCCCAACCATAGGTCACACTGTCATTGAAATGCTTAAACACGTACACTGTATTCGCACGAAACCCCGCTTCCTTATTAGTTATTTATTCAATGATGCCTTCTGGAAGTTTCTTTTGATTTGGTCATGTATAGGCACTTTTTATAGTCGACAGCCTGGGGTGGCTTCGTAAAGAATTGTCATGCTGAAATTGCATGCATTTGAACGCTTTTTTATTCGTTCCTTTTCATAGGACTGCTGAAGCGCGTTTGTTTTGAGTGGAATGGGTAAATAAGTTGAAGTGGAAGGGGTACGGACTATTCGACGTTGCTATTTGTGCTACTCTGTGTGTCACATTCTGAATTTTCCATTTACTTCGTTCCAATTTTGTGCGTTATTAATATTCGGTTATATACAACTTTTATTGCAGAATTGAGCGCACCGTTACAAGTGTACACGATTTGAAGAACTTACGTGAGCGCAAGTGTATACTTTTGAATTTCAAGCGATTCCGTAAGTATCTGTGTATACTTAATTGCTGAATGAAAATTTTTCTGTGCTGAATTTTGTTTGATTGAGAAAATAGTCTTTTTAAAGAAGTTAAGCTTAGTTATAAGAAATCAGTTTCATGAATTCACTAGTAGTAGGGCCACTACGGCTTAGTGAATGGTAAAATAAATAACATAACAAATAATTTTGATAATACCGATTGATAAAAACTGACAGGTACTTCTTTAAATTTCACGACCAAAATGGCCGTGAGAAAATATCAGTTAAAGTGTACACAATTTTGGCAGCAAAACTCATTTCCACTTTTACGGAATCAGAACAAGGTGGTGTACATAAAAGTTTGTGTACACGCGAAAACTCATAATTGCGGAGTCCAGCCCAAGGGTTGACGCCAATAGTATACATGTATGTGGTATTCCGATTTAGGGACCCCACTCCATTTTCTGAACACCTCTAGCATGGTAATGATAAAACTAAAGAGAGCGCTATAAAAGGCACACGGGGGAAATTTAGGCGAATCGAGAGGGACGTTTTCCTTCTTCTGGAACGAGCGGTCAGCGAAAAAAGACGTAGAGAAAAGTATTGCAAAGCAAACGAGAGGTGAACTAATCTAACGTAATAAAGAAGTATTTTTCGAATTAAAACTGTTTTGTTTGGCATTCCACAAATTCCCACAAATTCTGGGGGCTCAACCGGGATCGGATCCAACAAAAAAAAACAAGAAAATCGGATGATTAGATTTCGCTGGCAGCAAATGAGACAACGAGGAATATCACAAATTGTGAGCACGAGGTCAAAGAGAAATAGAACAAAAGAAGCATTTATCCATATTTTCCAACAACTTGGGATACAAATTACGACGAAAGAAGTTAACCAAGGAGGAAAACCTTGCAGATTACTTGTTTCAGCATTATCTCAACAACACACGGCAACAAAAGACCCGCAAGTCTGAATTGGTAAGGAGAACAAAACGTGCCATATAAATTGCAGTGTTGAGTAAGCGCATTTGTCGACTCAGGTAATATTTTTCTTTTTACGATACCGTATTACGTCCCACCACATTTTTAAACAAAAATAATTATACAATTGAAATTTTTGTATATTGGCGACTTTATGAAAAGTCGAGAAAATTTCTATCGTGAATCATTGCCGAAGAAGAGGAAACACACAAATTTTACTATTGTGAATATTTATTCAATTCGCCGTAAGTTCCCTGACATGAACAATAATTATCTGTACACAAAACAGTGTTAACAAACTCATACAACGACGAGAAATGCACATAAAATGTGTTTGTAAGTGAATTCGCCTAATAAAGTCGCGGTATATGTGATATTTGACGGGTTGTTAATATAGACACAAACTTCAGAGATATCGGTACGATATTACAACAAGATACATTGTTAGGTTATGTTCGCCCTAAATATTCCATTGAGAGAACTGCCAACAAAGAAACCGAGTGAATCTCATAACTTATTTCCCGAAGTATAACAAGGAAAATAAATATAATTAAAAAAACAACTTTGAATGGTAAGACATTAAACTAATTCTGAACTCTTTTCTAATAAATATAAGCCTAAGCAGTTTCTTTTTCATTTCGCGGACAAATATCAATTAGCGAAGAAACTTCGAAGTGACAGTTAGACTGAAATTAAGTTTGATTTTTGAATTGAACATTTTGTTTTCAAAGATCCCTAAAAATAAACGCACGATGAGAGAAAGTACCAGATTAGATGATACGGAGTTAGAAACTTTATTAGACTAGTTACGTGAAAAGGAGTTAGAAATAAAACGTCGCAACGCGATAATTGAGAAAAATAGACTTGAGCTCAGTAAATTACGTGAAAGTGAACTCTCGACAAAAGAACAAGAAATAAGTCTTCTAAAGAACGAAATTGAACTTCTGAAGCTAAGACGGTTACAGAATTCCAGGCCAATAGGGTTTAGTGATGTTATAGGTACTTTGCCTGAGTTCAGCGGTAGTGATAACTATTCTATTAACTCTTGGATAGAAGATTTCGAGAATACGGCTACACTTTTAGAATGGGATCCCCTTGAAAAACTTATTCACGGTAGAAAACTATTAACAGGGACTGCGAAGTTGGCACTCCGTTCAAGAACCAACATTAAATCGTGGGATCAGCTAAAAATATTTTTATGTGAAGAATTCTTACCAAAGAATTAGCGAAGCGCAAAAAGAGGACTGACGAGTCCTACCAAGACTATTACTTGAGAATGAGGGAGATAGGATCGAGGGCTAATGTTGAGGAAGACTCGGTAGTTCAATATATTGTCGACGGAATTAACGATTTATCGCCAAATAAAGTGCTATTATACGGGGCGAAAACTTTTACTGAACTGAAATCGAAGTTGGATCTGTATTCGCAGTTAATGCCAAAGTATAGAGATTCTCCTAATAAAACCGCTAGTAAGAAAACAGATGGACTGTGCTTCAATTGTGGCAGTGCCGGCCATAGAGCAAAACGATGTCCAACGAAAAATCTAGGTATGAAATGCTTTAACTGTAACAATTATGGACATAAATCAGCTAGTCGTCCTTTGAAAACGAAACAAATTAAGCAAGAAAGTAACACAGTCAGCATTGAGAAAGGGAAAGGGCCGTATAAGGTAATAGAACTAGAAGGCAAAAGAGTTACTGCTCTTATTGATACAGGAAGTGACATTACTCTAATCAGACAAGATGAATATAGCCCCCTAGGTTCACCACGAATCGATAACGCAAGTATTGAAGTACGAGGCATATCCTCTACCTATTTTAAGACTTTGGGTTATTTCAATTCGACTATCACTGTAGACGACGATGTATTTAGAGTCACTGTCCATGTTGTCCCTGAGGAGATGACCCAGATTAGAATGATAGTAGGAAATGATATCTTACGTGGAACACAAATTACGATTAAACAAAACGACGTCCGTATCAAGAAATTAGACGATAATTTTAGAGCATGTTTCAATATCACAGAAACTCTCGCCGACAATCTTGTAATTGGTAATCCACAATACAAAGCAGAGGTATTAAGCATTATAGAAAGATATAATCCTTCACCAACCAAAACTAGTAACGTGCAAATGAGAATAATACTTAGGAACGACGCACCTATTTGTCAGTACCCACGTAGACAGTCATCGCCGAGAAACAAATTGTTGATAAGCAGATATCAGAGTGGCTGGAAGATGGAATAATTAGGCCTAGTGAGTCAGACTATGCAAGTCCAATCGTGCTTGTAAATAAAAAAGATGGATCTAATGGATCTAAGCGACTTTGCGTAGATTATCGCAGGTTGAATAGGGAAATAATTAGAGATAGATACCCTCTTCCTCTAATAGAGGATCAAATTGATGAACTTCACAACGCAAAGGTATTCACCACTTTGGATTTAACTAACGGGTTTTTCCATGTGCCTGTTACCGAGGATAGTATAAAATATACAGCGTTCGTTACAACATCCGGTCATTTTGAGTTCTTACGAGTACCTTTCGGTCTGTGTAATGCTCCTGCAATATTTGAAAGATTTATCATTTTTCGAGAGCTAAGTTTAAAGAAGTGCGTACTAATTTACATGGACGATTTGGTTATCTCCGGTAAAGATGAAATAGATTGTCTTAGTGGCCTACGCGAAGTATTAGCGTTGGCTGCAAACTATGGATTGTAAATAAAGTGGCAAAAGTGTCAATTTTTATGTGAAGTCATTGAATACTTAGGATACGAAATAAGCAAGGGTCAAATTAAGCCATCTGCAACGAAAGTGGCTGCTGTAAAAAAGTTTCAAGCTCCAAAAAATATCAAGGCTGTCCAAAGTTTTCTGGGACTTACGGGTTATTTTAGGAAGTTTATTCCAGATCATTCCAACGTCGCAAAACCGCTAAGCGATATGCTACGGGGAAAGAAAGAATTCCGGTGGGAGCAAGCAGAGAACGAAGCATTCGAGAAGCTTAAGCTGGCCCTTATTACTTCTCCAGTACTCAACATTTTCCGACCCGAGGCAGAAACAGAGCTTCACACCGATACCTCTAAGTTTGGTTTCGGCGCAGTTCTTTTACAACGTAATACTGAGGATATGCTCCTGCATCCTGTTTATTACTTTAGCCGAAAACAACTCCAACCCAGGAGCGATATAGTAGTTAAGAGTTAGAAGTATTGGTGATAGTCTCAGCGTTGAAAAGGCTACGAGTTTACCTTCTTGGAACCAGATTTAAAATAGTAACAGATTGTGCAGCATTCAAGGCTACTATGCAAAAAAAAGGAAATAGCTCCGCGAATAGCAGGATCGGCCTTGCTCTTGGAAGAATACGACTACACACTGGAACACCGAAGCGGCATTCGTATGAAACATTCTGACGCTCTTAGTCGACACCCTTTGATTTTGACATTAGCTTCGAGCTTTGCACATGCAATTACAGCAGCGCAAATGCAGGATGAAACACTTAAGCTCATAATGAAGCTTTTGGAGAAGGAACGCTACAAAGATTATTTTATTGAAGGTGGTGTTTTATATAATGCAGGTCCAACAGGGGAGAAATTGCTGTGTGTATCTACGGCAATGCAAAATGAAGTAATTAGAAGAAGTCATGGACGAGGTCACTTTGCGACGAAAAAAGTTGAAGATCTAATTCAGCGAGAATATTATATACCAAACTTGCGCAAAAAAATAGAACGATTCAGAAAAAATTGCATTGAGTGCATTCTATCAGAACGAAAGGAAGGAAAACAGGAGGGCTTGTTACACGCGATACTTAAAGGAGACGAACCACTTGCTGCGTATCATACCGATCATTTGGGGCCCCTGACAGCGACGAAGAAAGGATATCGATATTTGTTTGCGGTGACTGATGCCTTTACCAAGTTCGTGTGGCTTTACCCATGCAAATCCACAGGCACGGATGAGGTTATGCGTAGGCTGGATGCACAAAAAGCGATCTTTGGAAATCCCAGGAGGATCATCTGCGATCGAGCAACGAGTTTCACATCACAGTCATTTCAGAATTATTGCAGTAAGGAACGGATAACTCAACTATTCATTACAACTGGAGTTCCAAGAGGCAATGGTCAGATAGAGCGGATAAATCGTGTGATAATTCCAATGCTGACGAAACTTTCTGTAGAACATCCTGAGATGTGGTACAAGAACGTCGATGCAATCCAGATGTTTATCAATGCTTCCTGGCAAAGAAGCATTGCAAAAAGTCCATTCGAAGTAATGTTTGGGGTTCAGATGAGAACTGCCGAACACATTAAACTTGCCGAAATACTAGAAGAAGAAGTCGAAGAAATGTTTGATGCCAGCCGCAAAGAGATACGAGCGCAAGCTGCTTTGCAAATTCAAAATATACAGACAGAGAATAGAAAATCCTTTAATAAAAAACGAAAACCTCCCCTTTCCTATAATCCTAACGATTTAGTAGCTATAAAGAGGATGCAATTCGCACCTAACTTAAAAATTCTTCCAAAGTTTTTAGGTCCATATAAGGTGGTTCGAGCAAAGGGCAATGAGAGGTACGACCTTGTGAAGATAGGCGAGCATGAAGGACCTTTACGTACATCAAGCAGTGCAGATCTTATGAATCCTTGGGAAACAACGTATGATGACCCTGAATATGACGATGATGACGATGAAGATCCCGCAGATGACGCCGTGGAAGCGAACGTCTTAGACCATGTAAGTTACTAAACACCACAGCGACGATTGCCCGTATGAAGACAACGACGACGACGGCGACAACAATTGTTACGACGATGATAATGAGAGCAACGGTAATCATAATGACAACGGTTATCCTGCAAACGTTAATTATCATGACGACGATGATGAGCAAAGCGATGCTGATAGTTATAACGACGATAACGACGATAATGACTATAATGATGATAATAACCAGGACAACAATGATGAATATGAGGATTTCCGTATCTATAGAAGAAATACACCAACTAACTGTGGACACGATGCGATATATGAGAGCCTATTCGAGGCGAATAAGCTCTAGGATGGCCGAATGTGGTATTCCGATTTATTGACCCCACTCCATTTTCTGAACACCTCTAGCATGGTAATGATAAAACTAAAGAGGGCGCTATAAAAGGCACACGGGGAAATTTAGGCGAATCGAGAGGGACGCTTTCCTTCTTCTGGAACGAGCGGTCAGCGAAAAAAGACGTAGAGAAAAGTATTGCAAAGCAAACGAGAGGTGAACTAATCTAACGTAATAAAGAAGTATTTTTCGAATTAAAGCTGTTTTGTTTGGCATTCCACAGATTCCCACATATATTTAAACCTAAAGTTGTTAAAAAAAACACAAATTTTTTAAAAAATTTTCTTTATTTCTAAAAATTTCAAAAGGTTATTTCCTCTAGAGCGGTGTCCTCAGCAATATCTTTTTGGAATTTTGAAAGGAATTAATAACATCAATTTACCTATAATTTTTCCCTTCGATTATTTTTCCATACAATCAATCGCACGTTATTAGTCATTATACAACGAAATTTTGTCACACTGTGTTCAGTTTTTTGTGCAATTTTTGTCCATAAAATAATATGTGACATCACAATATAAATGTCAAACTATTGTGTGACATTTCGTTTTCACGATTACTTCCTCCTTATTGTGACAAATTTTCGACATTATTTAGTGATGACATTACATGGCTACCCGGGTATGCTATGAGGTTGGGTCCAAGAGTTATATAAAACTCGGTCAGAGTTGAGTTTCTATGCGGATGCGGCATTTTACCGCCTCAATTAACTTTTCTGACATTTTTATTTAACTATCTTTAAGATTTTCCATGGCATTATTTACTCCGATATTTTTAATCCATCAAGTGAAAAAGCTGGTTTAGACCTTAGAATGTATAGCAAACAGGAATGGATGAATCGTGTATAAATCGTGTCCATGAGCGTAATTTTTTTAAGAGCAGGACATTATACATAAGTGTATGTGAGATGCCGGAAGGTACAATTGTCAAAGCTAAGTGAATGATTGTCAAATGTGCTTTTGTTTTGTGAATAGATACTGAATTTGAATTTCTTTTGTGAAATTTAATAAAAGTACCTAATCAGTTTTTTCAAAACTATTTATTTTTGAAGTTTATTTTGTGCAAAGTTTTATAGTGACAATAGTGCCTGTTAAAACCATCATAACAATTTAAAAAAACAGAAATGAAGCTTTCGGTCAGTGCTTGCAAATATAAATTATAAACTAGGAAAATCGCGTTACAGGCAAGTGCACTATTTAATTACCTTTTTTGTTAATAGAAGCAAAGATTTATATAAATTAAGTATGTGAATTATTTCAAAATAAAATCGAATAAGTACATTTTTTACTACAGATACTCTGCACAAAACCTTAGTGTACTTTTTGCAAACTGACCAGTTGTTTAGAATAGGGACGGCGTGTAAATGTGTAAAACATGGACTACCAACGCAACCAGAAATCTGGCTTATCACCATTTCTGTTTGCCGTATACTCTACGGTTTAAACCGTGTCATTTACAAGTTTCACGTAATCTGTTCCACCGTGTTATTAGAGCCCAATAGAGAAGATTAGAAATATAAACACAAACACTAGCATCTATCTTTTATTTTCATTTTCGGGTATATTAATTTTACGTTTGGGCCTGTCCACACGAGAAGTTTATGGCGAAGGAAGACTTCGTCCCCTCGTGCTAATGCCTGGTATTGTGTTCATTTCGCGGATAAATTATGTATGGAAATTTAGCTGTGAAATTTAGTTGCGAAATATTTAGCCAAATCGCTGGAGAAAGTGGTATTGTGTTTTATCAGCTAAAAGTTTGTTTAGTTTTGACAAGTAGATGGCAGTAATTTCCACAAAGATATATTTAGCATCAGATTTATCCGCTCAATACCTTTTTTCCGCGCTAAAATGTTGACGTTTGAAGTTGAATGAAATTGGAATACAAGAGTGGCAGTGTATTTTTATTTTATTTTTCGGACAAAAAATTCCGTCTTCAGTTAGACAATTCTTTTGAGAAGAAATTAAAATAGTAAGTATAAATATAATTTTTCTTACTATTTCGAGATTGGGTAATTGCAATAGCAATCTAAAAGAACAAGAAATAATATCACAAATGCACGACAGCTGATTGTCAAAAGCAGCCACCTATAGTTCAAAACAATGAACAATTTTAGCCGTAAAACAGGGACCTGTTCGATTGCTGCTAAATATTTATCCGCTAAATGAACACAATACCGGACTTAAGACGTAATAGGACAATAATTTTGCTCCGCGTAGTTCCTTATATGATTACCGAAATTAATTGTGTGCGTGTTCAGTTAAGTTACAGTTTTTGATATAAACAATAACTTGTTATGAATCTATGTAGAGTGATTGACTTGGACGTGAAGTCCAGACTGCCAGCATGAGCTGACAGATCACTCGGTAGATAGCGTTGACATTCAGAGCGGGACGCTAGCTCGCCCCGGCTTTTGGCGGAGAGTGTAAGGAGGTCCTACGGAAACCTGCCGCTACTACCTGCCATGTATAAAAAAAAATCGTGCCTAACCAAAAGCCGTCACAGACATCCGGTCCAGAAGGGACCTTCACACTACTTGCCCATACATACTTGAAGGCGCAGGTGACGTACTTTCGACTGCTTTGCCTCATCCACCCATATGACACTGAGGTCAGCAATTTATTTTAGTGTCCCTATGTTGACCTGAAAAGAGAGTAGAGCGACGGACCTAGTCAACCCTCACCATTGAATGGATACTCCGGGAGCGGAAGAGGAAAAACAATTACTTCACTTTTCCATTGAGAAACTGTTTAATTAATCTTATATGACGTTCCTCAGACACATACATATGTAGTAAGATTTGGGATATTTTTTAAGGATACTCCGATTTTTGTATTATGCTTTTTTATTGTTCACTCGATGTGTATATTGTTCTAATTGTTGTTAATCGTACTGTTATGTTGGGTGTTATAATAATGAGTATTCCTTGTTGCTTTCTTGATTAATGTTTCTATTATGTAGTGTGGATAGTTGTTTTTCGTCAGAATGTCTGTTGCAATTTTTATGTTTTTCTGTGTGAATTGCCGATTACTTATTTTAAATATTTTATTTATGAATGATTGAGCTGTGTTAATTTTTGTTTTTTGTGGGTGATTGGAGAAATAGTTCAGTATCCGGTTTGAACTACAGGGTTTACAGTACCAGTCTGTTATTATTTTATTGTTGTATGTTCTGAAAGCGGATGTCCAAGAATGGGATTGTTTTATTATTTTCTTTTTCGAGGGTGAATTTTAACCTGTTGTGGATGCTATTGAATATGTGTGCGAATTCTATTTCGGAGCATTTTGGTATAGCGCTGTCAACTACGTACTTTTTTATAAATATCGGTTTTATGTAGGATTTCTTTAATGCTTCTTGCATCACGTAATCAATCGTCATTTCAGCTAGAATGCCAGATAGGGGGTTTCTCATAGCAAGTCCATATTTTTGTCTGTACATTTTATTATTGTATTTGAAGTAATTGCAGTCTATAACACAAAATTTAATTATTTCTTTAAAAAGAACTATGTCTATTGGTGTAATTTCTTCTATTAGGTGCCACTGATTGTCAATTATCTTTAATATTAGTTCTGTGTCAACATTTGTATAGAGAGATTCCACGTCTAATGAGATAGGAAGATCATTCGGTTTTAGTGTTACACCGTCTAGAAAAATTTTCATTTCATATGTATTTTTTATATTGTGCGTACTTTGATTTATTTGCTGCAGTACATTGTATATATATTTTGAGAGAATGTAACTGGGGTTATTAATTGTTGTAATTATTAGTCTCTTGGGTATGCCGTTTTTGTGTATTTTTGTGAGACCGTATAGACGGGGGCATGTGGCTGTATCGATAGAGAGATTTCTCTTTTGGATTTTATTGATGTAGTGTTTGTTAGCCATGGTAAGAACTAGTTTATTGTTTCTATTTTGGTATACTGTGGTTGTGTCATTTTCTAGTTGTGTATAAGTACATTCGTCATTTATCATGGATTCCATTTTTTGTAAGTATTCTTGTTTTTGCATAATTACAGTCATATTGCCCTTGTCTGATTTTACCTTGTATAGATGTGGGTTTTTATTCAAAAATTTCTTCGTGGTTTTTTTTCGTATTGTTGTAGGAATGTTTCTATTTTATTGTCTTTGTGGTTTTTCATGTGGCGTTGTATTTCGTGTATTACCATTTTACGTGTTTCTGATCTCTCTTCTGGAGCAGGAATATCATTGACTGCATTCTCTGTAGATGTTATAAGTTCAAGGGCAGCTTTATGTTTATTAATATTGGTCGGCATGTTGAATTTAGGTCCAAGACTTAGTATTATAGTGGCTTCCGTGGGAATATTTTCATCGGATAAATTTTGAACGCAATTTCTGTCGAACATGAAATCGTGTGTTTCGGATTGTCTGCTTCTTGATAGTGCTATTTTGTGTTTTAGTTTTTCGTTGTTGGTTTTGCTAATATTACTAAAAAGTGTTTTCTGTGTAGCTAGGAAATTCTGAACGTAGTTATCAGGTATTGTCTCAGACAAGTTTTTAATGAGTTGTGAGAGGTGGTTGCTGATATTTTTAATTTGCCAGTGAC
Source organism: Dioctria rufipes (assembly GCA_963924295.1). NCBI lineage: Eukaryota > Metazoa > Arthropoda > Insecta > Diptera > Asilidae > Dioctria > Dioctria rufipes. The sequence continues at coordinate 182,184,821 of OZ002740.1, forward strand.
ATTCTTTTATCTCAAGGTTCAGCAATGTTTTTTTCCGTTTTCGTTTTTATGTTATTAAATCTGTGCCAAAATGAGGATTTAGTTGTGCATGTGATGATGTTTTTACATATGTTAATTATATGCCTTGGCATAATGTTTAGTGTTTTGGATCGAAGCAAAAATATTCTACGCGAGGTTAGTTAATTTCTTGTTTTGTGATATGTACCTGGTTGTAAAATATTTTGTTTGTGGTCCGAATTGTTGAAGCATCTGTTTTATGAAACCATATGTGGAATTATTATGTTGCATGTTTAGGAATATTTGTAGAGTGCTGTTTTTATTTGTTTTTCCTGTGTGGAGTGGCTCGAATATGTTTGTGTGTGCTGAGAAATTGTGTTTTCTCCTACTTTGCCTGAAGGTAATGATGGTTTACAGCTGATTGGAGTTTTCCAACTGGTTATGTTTTTGATCGGGTCTATGATGTAAGGTTTGGGATATTTTTTAAGGAAACTTCGATCTTTGGATTATGCGTTTTTATTGTTCACTCGACGTTTCGGGTCTTGATTAGTACCCTTCTTCAAGAGTTTAGCTACATTAGAATCCCAAACCTTACATCATAGACCCGATCAGAAACATAACCAGCTGGAAAACTCCAGTCAGCTGTAAACCATACATATGTAGGTACTTAGATACTATAGTGCCTCATGTACAGTATAAATCGGCATCCGTGGCAACTTAATTATTAGCCTTAGATGGCGCTGAAAGTTAATGATGAAAATACAAACCAACTCTAATCTAGTCTAACTAATATCTTGGAGAGAGTAGCAAGTAACCCATCGAAAAAATTTAAATCTTAATAAAAACTGTGAATATGAATTGAGAAACAGAATTACTCACAGTCATGAACAATCCGACGTGTTGAAGCGCTCTAGCATCCGGTAGATCTGTAATGAGAGATTAAACTTCCACACTTTGAAAAGCTATGCCTTTTCGCTAGGCGACCGAGCAATGATTCCCTATTTTGGGTGTACAAGCTTACCTTTTAGATTTTTATTTCTTTGTCGGTCTTTACCTAAATTTATTATACAGTATTTACTAAAATAAAATGATTAACTTGAATGCTTAAAGGTAATGATGTGTCCATAGAATGTAAATTATAAGACCTTCAATTCAACTGAAACATTATTGAAAGCGACTACTATATCCTCCAACATAACGATTCAACCACGACGCGTCGACGTTTACTTGGAAGCACACCAAAAAACTCTATTAACACATACAGTTGTGTAGAATTCTGCTCTCAAGTTTCGAATCTTTCACTTAATTTTTCCATGCAAGGTTCGAGTTTCCTCATTGGTGACAAAATGTTAATTCTTACAGTGAGGAAATCAAAATCTTTCATGGAATAATAATAATCTTAACTGGCTGAAACCGTTCACCCCAACATCACGCACAAAATCGTCAATTGGAGAACGACTAGGAGCATCATTTATTATTTCAACTATATTCTTACAACTAAATGATATGATACTACGTTAACCAACAACAAAAGCTTTATTACTAATATCTTGTTTGAATAGTATATGCCAAAATGCTTAGCTATCCTGAACTGGGCAAGGTCTTCGTATAGGACCTATATGTAGGTGTAAATGAAAAAAAAAAAACCCGTGCCGTAAATATAAGTGATATATCCACTGATGAATGCATAATCCTTAATTCCATTCTCAGCTCCACTAGTATTCAACAACAACTGTATCCCGTCATTACTTCATTCATACCCTCATTTCCAATTTATTTAGTTATTAATTTTTCCTTGTTTCCCTTTTCTTCTTTTCGCTACAGAACGACCGTATGTTTGTTATTTTAGCCACCCAGTCTTGACTTTTTAAAACGTTGAATAAAAATAAATTTCAGAGGAAGTTAATACATTCTTGCAATTGGTGGACCTTGATTACTGAACAAAAATTTTGTGCGTATCCGCACACTACTATTATTTTCTCGTGCTTAGGATAACCACTGACCTTGTTCCTGATACTATTTTAACTTGTCGGCAAATCAATCATGGAGTGTCTTCTGTTAAGGGCGAAGCACCTCTTGCTTCCTGGGGCTTCGTCGAAACGATTAGGACTGGCTCCTTAATAATCTCTTGTGGCGGTAATTTTTTCGCCAGTGACTGGTACTGCTGCTCATTGTTGAGCCCAATCAGAGCTGCGATCTTTAAGGCTCCTTTTTCATTACAGACCTTTTTGGAAATATGGGGTAACAGGTTAGTAGCAACACAATTTTCTACTCTTTATACTTACTTCTAGTTTACGACGGATTTTTCCTTTGTTTTGCTTTCGATTGATTTTGTTTTCCTTTATTTGCCACCTTTACTACTTTTCCCGAAAATTCGTTTAACTTATATACCACTTATATTGCAATTAGGCGCTTGATGTAATGGCTGCTTCTCGTGATAGACCGTTTTTGCTGCCTTTCGGATGCTTCTTCTTTTCTCGAGTCCCAGTCTCGGTTAGTATTTCTCTCCGTTCATCGACAGTAGGCCGAGTATACATGATGCATCTAGTATTTCTGTAGTATACTGCTATACCACCTGTGGTCCAGACGACACTGAAAAATGGTAGACTGAGCTAGCCAGTCTTAAAACATTGGCTTCATCGCTGCGGACGCCCAATATGTGACTCGACCCACGATCCATGAAAGCATTTCCTATCAATAATACCGGGCGAATGAGCAGGATTTTCCAGTCCGATTTGGTCTACTTTAAGTGTAATCGGAGGCACATCCCTGAAGTCCCGCCAGTCTTTGACCAGACTTCGACATCATTCTCCATGCCGAAAGTCAGAGGTGTACCGACAAGCTGGTAACCTAAAAATCCAGTCACCCAATACCCTTCTGCCTTCTTTTTTCGAGATGAGCCGAGGAAACTTCGCGGTCAGTAACCTAACCAACTGATCGCAAAGCTTCTCTAGCCCTAACATCTCACTCTGATCTCCGATCAACGCTTGTTCAAGGGTGGGTCTTCAAGGCGTCGTTGATATAGTGACGTGCCAGATTTTCTTCCTTAAATTTGCAAAGGCTTTATGCAAGTGGAATTCCTACGGCAACCTATCTGCCATAGGGTACCATGTAGGAGGCGTTCTGACGCATTTTCAGGCGAGGGATTGGGATAAAACGTGTCTATTGTCCAAAAGATATGACAAACGCTAGGCTGGAAGGGTCCTAAGCGGCACATTGGCATTCTGCAGTTTACCAGTTAAGCTGGCTGGATGCCTTATTAGGGCTACCAGGATAGAAATTTGCAATAGAACTACAACGTCCCAGAAACATGGATATCACGACCTGATGTCCTTGGTGTGATGGACTCCTGACGTTCTTCCCTGCAGATCTTCAAGCTCACATAAGGAGTTTCCTTTCTTTGACTAAACTCGACACTTCACAAATTTACGTCCTAATTTAGCACTGGTCTGCTGCCTGAAGCTGCTTTGGGCAAAATTCCGCTGTACACCTATTGACCCACTATGAAACTAACAGGCTTCGCTCTAAGATTACATATATATAGTTCATATTTTCCTTCACTCTCGCACGGATCAATCTTAGTTTGTCTTCAGCATCTACTCTTAGAGGTTCATTTAAAGTTCCGAGGCTCCTAAGAATGTGATAGGAGCTCGCATGACCAACCATTTGCTGACCGAAGAGTATTCGGTAGGATGAGAAGCCGGTTGCTTGGTGGATTGAGCTCCTGAGAAGCTAGCTATGTGCCTTAGCTTCTCATCCAACTTAGTGCATTCCCTCTGGATTTATGCCCTAATCCCTGCCAATAGAGACCTGGACACTCGCTCTGAGGCGTTTGCTTGCGGCGAGTAGGCTACCCCATACTCATTCAGTAATCTGGCAAACTGAGCCAAGCAAAACTGGACTCCATTGTTAGAGATGAATTGACATACACTAAGAGTAGATGCCTTTCTCATCGGTTTGAGAATAGGGAATTAAAAAAAGTAGTCAAGAATTGTTAGTATGCAGACATTTCCTTTCGCTGACCTGGAATATGGACCTAGAAAGTCGACGTACAGCTTTTGTCATAGTCTTGCTGTCACAGACTGAACTCCCATAGGTGGTCTAATAGCGGTATTGGGGGCCTGAGTTGCTTTACACACATCACAGGAGCCTACGTAGTTTCTGAAATCAACTGTCATTCGTGTGTGATGGCCCAATATACGGAAGATTCTTCCAACAGCCAAAGGCATTTAGTGAAATAATTAACAGTTGCTAAACAGTAACCTCGCATGGTACTGTTCTGCAACTGCCGGTTATTTCGCTGATTAGCTCAATAGCTGGCTGCGATTAGCGCTTAGTGGAGCAATCGACGATTATAATAATAATTAACCTCGCATGGTAATTATTATGTAAGGCGATTGTTTACTACTAAGCAACTCAGGTGCTGCGACCGGTAGAACAAACGACAAGGTTGTTGTCGTTTGTTTACATCCGCGTTGGGAGTAAAAGTTAACTTCCGAATATTGGGGCATAAAAGACCAATGACTGATCTGGCGAGTGCCGTATTATTATCAGTCATCGCAGTAACATGTTTCGGTTCGGGTTAGTTATATTATAATAAAGATAGGGTAGGAAAAGTAAGAAAGTGTAAAGAGTTTTCAATTATTTCGAGCGTTCTTATTTATTCGCAAGTCTTAATCGTTTTTCAGCTAACTGAGAGTTTAAATGATACGATTGCATTGGGACACGACAATTGGCGCAGCCGGTAAAAGTTAAATGAGGTATTGTGATTTTTATTTTAAAATTATATTTATTTTTTATTTTTATTTTTTGGAGTAAATGCTTTTTAGCTGTTCTTTCAGTGAGTTACGCACTGAAATGGTAGCATGTAAGCAGAGACCTGGTGAAGATATTAGAGAGTTTGCGGATAGGATGGTGGAGCTGCGGGACCAGAGTAAGTCTGCAGTATCAGCCAAATTCCCAAAGATGGATGGAGGCTTGATAGATGAGTTGGAGGCCGACGCAGTAACAAGTTTCAAAGCTGGTGTAAGCAGTCAGTCCTCTATTTCGAAAAAGAGTCAAAAAGGCTTCAAGCTATGGCTCCAGTTGTATGGAGAAAAGCAACGGAATATTCCAGAGAAACATCACAGGAAGGATGGATGAATTTTAATATTGAAGGACAGAGACAGTCCCAAATACCTTTTCCGTCGATACGGAGGCCACCTCAATCAGAAAGGAACTGAGAAATGGCGGCTAGGGCAACACAACAGCCCAGAGTTGTCAAATGCTTCAAATACGGTCAACCTGGACACTTTGCGAGAAAGTGCCAACAAATACCGTTCTGTACTGAATGCCAGGAATATAGGCACGAGATATCCAATTGCCGAATACATCACGTCAGAGTAGCAAACTGTGCAGCTAGCATTCAAGATGACCTCCATTCAGGAAGAGAGGGGATTCATTGCCAATTCTACCGTACATGGGACCACTACACGGACAACTGTCTTAAGAAATATTTAGCAAAGAAAGAGAATGAAAAGTTGAATTCAAGAAGTAAATTTGTCATCACAGTGCCATCGGACATAGCCTTAGAAGGTAAGTTTAGGCTTCTCATTGACACTGGCTCCACCTGTAGCTTTATAAAGATTGATAGAATAAAAAGAGATACAGCTATAAATACGCACCAGAAAATACGAATTGGAGGACATATGCACTTGTGAGGCGAAGTTATTGATAGACAACTGTCCGGTGTCCTTGGGATGGATTTCCTCAGTGATAAAGCTGTTATCGACTGCGTGAATAGGAAATTGTTGTTACAGAGCGCCAAAGCAAAGATAGAAGGTGCTGTTTGTGGAAACATAGCAGCTAGTGAAAGCTGTAACCAATACTTTTCATTACTATAATCAAGGAAATCCTTTACAATCCACAGTAGAGCAGATTCAAATGAGCATGGCAGATAACATCCGACCAAGAATTAATAATATAGACAGCGAATGGGAAGGTACCACATGCAATGTAGAGCCAGTTTCAAAACATGTAGGGAAAAGTGTACCAACATTGGAGGAGTCATATCGGGCGCCATTATGGGAAAAAACCTTGACCACAGCTCATGAAAGTGAGGGGAGGAGAATACCGAAGTATACGAGGTACAGCGTAAATAGGCTGAAAGATGAACGTGCATTCGTAAGAACGCCAATGCAACAGCCTATTCTGTAAAAAATCCAAATTCCTCATAAGGGCAAACAGAAACGCGCAAATTTTACAGACGACCTGCATGGTGCTATAAGAACAGTTGCAGTCGATGGCGATCTCAGGAGAGCTCGCCGAAGTAGGACCGATTTGAAGAATATCACGCCCAACTTCGCCAGTCTGTACAAGGTAGGTAACGGTTATGACCCGGGAATCGGGGAGCCTAACCATAGCAATATCCAACAAGTTCCCTCCAATTTCAGAAGAAATTCGATGAGCGGAGTTTGGTAGTCCTTGGCCATAAGGATGTGAAAAGAATAATACACATAACCTAGTGCATTCAGGTAAATTTCTAGATTAAAAATAAAAAGGTAAAGGTAAGAAAATGTGTTAAAAAAAATATAGAGAAATTAAAGAAAGAGAATATATAAAAAAAAAAGAGAGCAATTTAGTAATGAAAATTTTAAAATTTTAAATAAAGAGAGATTAGAAAAACGAAAGTTATTTAATTACTTAAATAATAACCAGAATAAAAAAAATAGAGATTTTGAAAGAATAAAATTGAATAAAAAGGAAGAAATAGAGATCTTGAAGTAAATAAGAGATAAATAAGAAAGAAAAAGTTAGAAGAATAAGAAATGTATGAAGATAATAAATAAATGTTTAAAGTTAGAGATGGGAAACTAGAAAGTAGCCTCAAGAAAGATAAAAACCAAAAGACTAATGAATATAAAGGAAAACAATATGTTAACAGTGTTGAAAAACAAACGAAGAGGTTGTTAAAACTAAGAGTTAAGAAAAGATTGAAAATTTAGGAGAAATATAAAATTTAAAGAGAATATATATATGTAGGATCCAAATATCCCTAGACTGAAGTTAGCTGCGATCGAACGCGCCGCAATTGTGCGGAACGTACCCCAAAAGCTGCAGGGCAAAAGGAAGAGGAAGAGCATGACAGACGAGCTGATGACAAGACATTATTTTTTGGACGGAAGAAGGGAACCGCCGCAAGAAGTAGAACGGGCTGCATTATTCTCGGATGGAATCGTCGAACATCAGGCCAATTAAAATTATGAAAAGCAAGTTGAGGACTACAATTGTAAATAAGAGAATAAAGTGAATTCAATCCAGTTATAATTTGTTAAATACCCCCCGATTCCATCCCACATGGGGGCTCAACCGGGGTCATTAAGAATTCGCAGCCACCTGAAGTAAGCATCTTTAATAAGACTGATCACTTTTACCAGCGCAGTATACAGGTAAAAATACGCGTGATCTGCGGCGGTTAAACATCGGCTCTTAAAGGTAAAGACTGAGCAATCAAATCCAACGAAAAACAAAACAAAACATCTGCAGAGAACAAGGATTACAAGGGAAGTTATAGCTAGCACGCAGGTAGCCGATTCCATAATAATTTTGTTTTTAGTACGGGCTGTGTGTGTCGTGTAAATAAAAAAGATCCGAAGGTGAATTATAAGGAAAAATTCGAAGGGGAAAGAAAAAAAACCCAAGAAATAAAAGGCGCTAGAAGAGGTAAAAATAAAAATAAATTGGATTAAAGACGTGTTCATGTGGTAAAGAACTGCAAGGTAAATAAAGAAATTTCATTATATTGACATATCCTTTTAAAATGAACCTAAAATGCAAGTTAAAGTACGCCAGTATTAGCATGTAAGTGTACATTAATAATTACATTGGAAACGGTCACTTATTAAATTATGTTTGAATGATTACCAACTCATGGACCGCAAATTTTATTAGTAATTAACAAATCGATTGAAGTATTGAAAAAATTCGGACATAACATAAACATAGCGTGAGCTGCAATTAGAACCGTACTAGTCTGTTATAATATTAGTATTGGTACTATAAATATTTCGAAAATTGAATTAAAAAGTATTAATACAGAGTGAGTATTAACCAAATAACATGGGCAAAAAGTCAAAAAGGGCCAAGTTGCAAAGACAAAGTACGCTTCATATAGATAGTTCTGACTCAGGGGGCGACGAAGGGTATACCGTAATGGTCAGTGAATTGCGAAGGGCTTTAAAACAACGAGAAAGCGAAATAGCCGAGGTAAAAGAAAGTGTCGAGCTACTTAGGGGCAACAGCGTGTCAGGGGTTGCGAGTACAATTACGAAAGATGTGCCAACGGGATCAGAGCTTGGTGCCAAAGAAGCTGAGGCTGATATACGCAGTGAATTGACTGCCTTGAGAAAGCAGGTACAAGAACTCAATCTGTCAATGCATGATAGGGACACCCTGAATGTGATGTGTCAAGACAATGGTGCTAAGGAGACTGACATACAAAGTGAATTAATTACCTTGAGAAAGCAGGTACATGACTGAATCTTCCAAGGCGTGAAAGAGATTCTGTTAATCTGACGTGTCGAGATGTTGAAGACTGTATGAGTACGTTTTCAGGTGATGATAATTACGGTATTGATACCTGGATATTAGAATTTGAGAATGCGGCAGAAATTTTTAGTTGGACAGCACTACAGAAATTTGTATTTGCTAGACGGTTATTAGAGGGTACTGCGAAGCTGGCAGTGCGAGGTTATAATCCACATTCTTGGGAAGAACTTAAAGACAGTTTGCGAAAGGAATTCGGAAAGAAAGAAAATAGTGCCATATTACACGCCAAACTGAGTAAAAGGAAAAAACGAAGCAATGAGACGTATCAGCAATATTATTTAGCAATTAAAGAATTGGACCATCAAGCTCGATTGGAAGAGGATGCAATCATGCAATACGTGATCGAGGGTATTGAAGACCATCAAATGAATAAAGCCATTTTATATGGAGCAGAAGATTTGTTAGGGCTTAAGAAAAAGTTAGACATTTACGAAGAACTTGAAAAGAAAGTGAAGAGTGGGCAAAATTTGCAGCACAAGAAAACGATGGAAAGAAAACCAAATCGAAATTCTGGCACAAGATGTTTTAACTGTGGGTTGTTGGGTCACTCGTCAAGAAACTGCACTAGGAAGCGGATGGGAACCAAATGTTTTTCTTGTAATAACTTCGGACACATAAGCAAGGAATGTCCAGATTCTAAGTCAAAGAACCCAAGGCCGAGTATAAGCAGGGATATTGCGTTAGTAGGGGTAGTTTCTCAAACTCTAGATGATATAAGCAAACTAGTGTTAATTAATGGAGTTCCAATAGAAGCCATGATCGATACCGGAAGCGACGTGAGTTTTGTCAGAGAAGATTGCCATGGTGTGTTTGGCCACCCTAAATTAGGCAACCCGATCACTATTCAAGGTGTAGGTTCGGCAAAGATCTCATCATTAGGATCTTTTACTGGACTAATTGAAGTAGATGGGAACAGGTTTATAGAAACGCTTCATGTATCACCACAAGATATTTTACCTAAATCTTGCGTCATTGGTAAAACTTTGCTTAGTAGGGTTGAATTAAAAGTGAATCCTACCGCTATTTCCATCAAGCCATTCGTAGACATTGAATTTCCAAAGTGTTTAAATGTGGAGGCGTGCGTAGAAGAAGAGTCCTATGGGGACCATATAGCCAATCAAAAGCATTGAAAGACTGTTAACGAAATGATTCAAAACTATAGACCAAACAAGGGGGAGGTCAACATGCCTAACTTTTTCATGAAAATCGTACTTAAAGATGAAAGTCCGATATATCAACCTCCAAGGAAACTGGTAATAGCAGAGCAGGAACTAGTAGACAAGCAGGTAAAGGAATGGTTACAAGAAAAAATAATTACGCCGAGTACATCCGAGCTTGCCAGCCCAGTGGTCCTTGTTTCGAAGAAGGATGGCTCGAAGAGACTATGCGTGGACTACAGACGTCTCAATAAAGTGATAGTAAGGGATCATCAACCACTTCCTTTGATTGAGGACCAAATCGACAAACTTTCAAAAACAAAGCTATTCTCTACACTTGATTTGAAAAACGGGTTTTTCCATGTCTGGTTGGATCCCACTTGTCGGAAATATACAGCTTTCGTTACGGCGTCAGGACAATTCGAGTTTACGAGAGCTCCATTTGGTCTGTGCATATCTCCTACCCAATTTCAGCGATATATTAATAGAATATTCGTGGACTTAATACGACAAAACAAAGTCATGACCTATATCGACGACATAATTGTCTTCGCTGGTGATGTAGAAGAAGCCTTGGAAAATTTGCGGGAAGTACTGCAAGTTTCAGCGAATCATGGTTTGGATATCAAATGGTCGAAATGCCAATTCCTCAAAAACCGAATTAACTACTTGGGCTATGTAAAAGAAAATGGGAAAATTTCGCCATGCGAGGATAAGTGTCAGGCAGTCAAGAGGTTTCCTGAGCCTACCACTTTAAAGAAGCTTCAATCTTTTCTAGGACTAACAGGCTACTTCAGGAAATTTATTCAGGGCTATGCAGTAATAGTTAAACCGCTTAGCGATCTCTTAAGAAACAATTCTGCTTTTACTTTTGGAGTGAAACAAGCAGTAGCTTTCAAGAAAATAAAGGAGATGCTTTGTGCGCAACCAGTTTTAAGAATTTATGACCCAGAGGCTAGGACCGAAGTTCACACCGACGCCAGCAAGCAAGGATACGGAGCTATACTATTGCAGCTAGACAATGACGACGGAAGGTACCACCCTATTTATTTTCTTAGTAAGAAGATCGAGGAAAAGTACAGCCCCTACGAGTTAGAAGTGCTGGCAATTATTCATGCCCTTAAAAAATTTCGAGTGTACCTAATCGGTATAAAATTTAAATTGGTGACTGATTGTGCAGCATTTCGCTGTACCATGGAAAAAAAGGATACCACCCCGAAGGTTGCGAGATGGGCAATGTTGTTAGCCGAGTACGAGTTTGAAATTGAACACAGGTCTGCCGAAAGAATGGGCCATGTAGATGCATTAAGCCGAAATCCGGTAGTAATGCTAGTGGAAGAGAACAGTATTGCTCATAAAATCAAGGCGGCTCAAAGCAAAGACGAAAGTTTAAAGGCATTATCCGAAGTCTTAAAGTTGGGAGAATTTGAAGACTATGCTATGGAAGGAGGTATCTTGTTCAAATATCAAGATGGAGTCAAGAAGTTAGTGGTTCCCAAAAGTCTGCAAAGAGAAGTTATAAGAAAAGTCCACGAGAAAGATCATTTTTCAACTAGAAAGATGGAGAGCATACTTTATCAGGATTATTATATACCAAAATTGAGAAATAAAATAGATTCCCAAGGAATCGGCACCTCTTGAAACATTCCATATGGACCACTTGGGACCAATGACACCGACCAAGAAAGGTTATCGGTATTTACTGACGATCATAGACGCCTTTACAAAATTAGTGTGGATTTATCCGTTGAAAACTACGACTACTTCCGAAACCCTAAAGAAGGTGGAAGTGCAGCAAGCAACATTCGGAAATCCCCGCCGTATTGTAACAGATAAAGGACCTGGTTTCACATCATCCGCATTTCAAGAATACTGCGACAGGGAAAGAATTGAGCACGTTATTATCACCGCAGGAATCCCACGATGTAATGGCCAAGTGGAAAGAATCCACAGTGTTATTATTTCAATTCTAACTAAATTTTCTGTAGAATCAGAAGAGAACTCGTACAAATACACGGGTAGAGTTCAACGGTGGATCAACACGAGTTTCCAAAGAAGCATTGGAGTCACGCCGTTTGAACTTATGTTTGGAACCAAGATGAAGTCACCGGAGGATGTTACTCTATTAGAGATGATTCATGAAGAGCTTCTGCAAGAATATCAAAGTGAGCGAAGTGCAATGAGACAGAAAGCAGCTAAAAATATTGCAGATGTTCAGGAAGAAAATAAGCGAAGCTACAATAAAGGTAGAAAAGCTCCTACACGGTACCAAGTGGGTGATTTGGTTGCCATCAAGCGGACACAATTCGGCCCTTGACAGAAAATTAGCCCCAAATACCTCGGCCCCTATCGAGTCATGAATACAAAAGAGAATGATCGCTATGATGTTAAGAAAGTAGGGAATCACGAGGGCCCTAACCTTACATCAACCGCAGTTGATGCCATGAAGCCCTTTATGCACTTTGAATCGGACGAAGATTCCGACGGTAATGAAGATATAAGTCAGGATGCTGATATTACGTCGAGAGCACATAGTTTGTCCTAGACACAAAAACACACACACATACACACACACACACCCGTCACACCAAAATCTTGCATGCACACGTGTAATAAAATAACGAATTAAGCCAATGACGAATAAAAGAGAGGTTTAACGATGTAATTTAAAACAAGCCAACGACGAATGAAATAAAGGCTCAATGATGCAAATTCGAAACGAGCCAACGACGAATGAAAGAGAGGTTTAACGATGTAATTTGAAACAAGCCAATGAAGAATAAAATAAAAGCTTAATGGTGTAATTAGAACAAGCTAACGGCGATTAAAGGTAAATTTCAAAGACGAAATCAAAAAGGGGCCAACGATGATTTTAAGAAGAGTCGAACGAAGGCTGAAAGGCAGTAAGTACGTGTTTAAGGAGCCGTCAAAGATCCACCAATAATAGGAGATGCATCAAGACGAAAACAATTTCACAATAAATAATGTGATTAGTATATAATATAATTCCTTCCATTCATCCAGGTGGCTGAACATTTAGGATGGCCGGGTTGTATGATCCAAATATCCCTAGACTGAAGTTAGCTGCGATCGAACGCGCCGCAACTGTGCGGAACGTACCCCAAAAGCTGCAGGGCAAAAGGAAGAGGAAGAGCATGACAGACGAGCTGATGACAAGACATTATTTTTTGGATGGAAGAAGGGAACCGCCGCAAGAAGTAGAACGGGCTGCATTATTCTCGGATGGAATCGTCGAACATCAGGCCAATTAAAATTATAAAAAGCAAGTTGAGGACTATAATTGTAAATAAGAGAATAAAGTGAATTCAATCCAGTTATAATTTGTTAAATACCCCACGATTCCATCCCACATATATATATATGGAATACAGAACAAAAGTAAAGATTTCTAAAATAAAAAAAAACACACACACACAAGTTTAAGAAGAATAAAAGGGTTGCCTTAGATTAGTATCATATAAGCATAGGGTTCAGTTTTTCGCAAGGAAAGCGGTAATCATGGTAATTTTTGCACTCTTCACCTTGCTGAAAGCAGAGAAGACAGGATACGGTGGGAAAGATAATTTATACACCACATACATATTGGACTATTCTATTCTATTCTATTCCACACGGGAAATTCTGGATTTAATGGAGGCTAGAAGTTCCACAACGGTAAAGGGTTGCGTTGGGTATGCACAGGGTATACACTCCTCCTGTAACAGTCGATGAAGTCCACATATCTAATCTAGATGCCGAACTTAGAGCAACAATGAGAAAACCCGAACATATAATATAGCTATACCTATCTTAGATAAACGTTTACTGGAAAGCTAAAATTAGGAAACCTGACGGAACTACGAGAGCATAATTTAATACTGAGAGATCTGTAATGTGGTGTGCTTTCTAACATATATATATATATATACAGTACTATATGAGTTAAAAAAAAACAAATCTTGAAGTACGCATGGACTCTCAATATAATTGAGTGAATTCCATCGTGCACAAAAGAATTTTTTTTTTAACATTCTGATCAATCGTTCCAACAACCGACACTCAGAGCAATAAGTTTCTTTGACCTGTTTGTTACAATGCAATTATAAGCGCCTGTAGAAAGAAATTGTCGTACATTCTATGATGATCACGTGTTAAAAGTTGCAATGGTTTCCAGAAATGCAGTATAGATGAAAACATTCTATACACATATGTAATTCATGGTATAAATTAGCATTTAAATAAAATCTGGAAACTCAAAGCTGATAAAATGCCACCAGCTTTAGCAGAAATAGTATGCCGTTTGAAACGTCAGAAAAGTGAAAAGGCTCGAGCCTTCATCAGCAAACCATCAATGGCGTCAATGAACCAGAGGTTATCCAAGCAAACAGATGCCAGTATACATATAGTGATAATGTCAACAACAGCGAACCTGCGAACAGTAAATTTACCCTCATCGTAAAGCAGATGATACAATTAGAATAGCCATACTATTTTAATTAGAAAAGTTTTGGGCACCCATAGAAAGTATAGCCTTAAGGCTAGAATTGTGAAAATTAACATAATTATTAGAATTTTGATATGATTTAGATAGAGTTTATGTAAGTATTTTGTTATAATAAATAATTAATATAAATTAATTAAATGATTGTAAAAGAAATTTTTGTTGTTGTTGTTGCATCTTTGTTATTATATAGACAGTATGTAATGCTTTCTAACATTGTGATACGTGTAAATTAATTAAGAAGTTCCTGTACGATATGTTAATAATAAAATTTTAATGTAATAAAAATAAATAGCTTATTACGATAAGTGAAGGAAATTAAAAAATGAAAGATATGCATGAAGTAAAAAACAATGTTAGTCGTTAAAGAAAAATGTCATTGAGTAAAGACCGCATGAAGACAAAGAAAAAATATATATAAGGAAAAATATATTAAGAAAAAAAAACAGATAAACTAACAGATTATTAGAGAAATTAATTGTGAAATGATGTAAAAACGAAAAATTCCAATGAAAAAAAATAATAACAATGTTAAAACAAAATGTGAAAGAAAAGATGTAAAATGAAAAGAATAAGAAAAATTTAAGTATGTAACGAAAAATGTAAAATACAATCTGAACCGAACAGAGATTAAAGTACTTTCAAGTTAAAGACTATTGCACTCTCCAGATCTAGTTCCCTGCGGAAATAGGTTTTTCCGAAGGGGGTGGGATGTGATGGCCCAATATACGGAAGATTCCTCCAGCAGCCAAAGGCATTTAGTGAAATAATTAGCAGTTGCTAAACAGTAACCTCGCATGGTACTGTTCTGCAACTGCCGGTTATTTCGCTGATTAGCTCAACAGCTGGCTGCGATGAGCGCTTAGTGGAGCAATCGACGATTACAATAATAATTAACCTCGCATGGTAATTCTTATGTAAGGCAATTGTTTACTACTAAGCAACTCAGGTGCTGCGACCGGTAAAACAAACGACAAGGTTGTTGTCGTTTGTTTACATCCGCGTTGGGAGTAAAAGTTTACTTCCGAATATTGGGGCATAAAAGACCAATGACTGGTCTGGCGAGTGCCGTATTTATTATCAGTCATCGCAGTAACATGTTTCGGTTCGAGTTAGTTATATTATAGTTAAGATAGGTCAGTGAAAGTAATAAAGTGTAAAGAGTTTTCAATTATTTCGAGCGTTCTTATTTATTCGCAAGTCTTAATCGTTTTTCAGCTAACTGAGGGTTTGAATGATACCATTGCATTGGGACACGGCACGTGGCCAGTATAAGTGTCTACTTAATCGTTCCAGTGTTTTCCCTATAAAGCCGTGAGAAGCTAGTGGCGGATCATGCGCTCTTGAAATAACTTCGGAGACAAGCCCTCGTGGAATCCAAAGCTTCCAAGCTTCTTCTTCATGAATCGGTTCGCCTGTTCTCGGAACAGTCCAAATATAGACGAAGCCACCCCTGAAACAAAGATCTGGCAGGTTATCAGAAGTTGATTTAACTTTCTGCTCAACTCCTCATATTCCAACGAGTTGAAATATGGAGAGATAAGGTCAACTTTCGGACCACGATCTTCAGATGATGAGAAGCTGTGCTTTTCGGTGTTCAATGGTGAAGTCGAAACCCTGAAGCTTTAAACTCCACCGAGCAAGTATACCGCTGAGGTCCTTTTGAGACATCAGCCATTTCAGGCTCGCATGATCAGTCACTATCTTAAACGGCATAAGTTCTATGAAGGACCGGAACTTCTGTACACTTAAGATCGCTACTAACCATTCTGTTGTGACTCAGGTACCTAAGTCCAGAATCACAACCATAAGGTCAATACGTCAATATATTGTCACATACAATATATTGATGAATCACAGAAATGACCCTGAAAATTAATTTACATTAAAAATTTCATGGAAAATTTTAAATGCATTTAAAATGCATTTCAATGCTGCGACAAAATGCAATTTAAGCATAAAATTGCATTTTGTTATCTAGCATGCATTCCGCTCCCACGATATGCACTGCATACTTACCTACATACAGTTTATTCTTTATTTGCTTCTCTGTATGTGCAATATACACTGTACCTACGTACATTATTCAATTGCTCCAATCTTATTGTATGTACATACATACATACATATGTACATACAATTATTCGCGCCCTCTTAAAATTAATATTTCAACACGGGCGCACAAGGCATATCGGATTACAGTTTTGCATTGATGCATATAGCTCGCATCAAAGAACTTTTGCATTTTCTCACGTACGTTCCCCAAACCTCGGGGAGTTTGTTTTTCACCCGCCAACGACACACCTCGCAAAAATATCATCTACTAGCAACGGGAATCAATTCTAACGGGCATCGAACCTTGTGATAAATAAAAATTGTTAGTGAAATCACTTAGGTAAAAATCCCTCTAGTTAAGTGAAAAAGTGTAAAGCCCCCCTTAAAAAACAGGGATCTAAATAAAAAATAAAATAGTAATTGAAAGAATCTACAATATTTGTGTGTTTTTATTCGAAACCCCTTACGCTCTCTCTCTCACGGAGCACGGAGTGCGATCATATACAACAATTCCTGCTCTGTGACTGTGTAATTTCGCTGTGCTGAATTCAACTTTTTCGAGATGTAGGCTATCAGCTTCTCGTGGCCATCGTGGCCATAGTTGTAATAGCAATCCACCAATACCTGGTTCGCTCGCATCACACTGGATAACGAATGGTTCTTTGAAATCTGAGCTCACTAACAACGGAGCAGAGGTAAGCTTCTATTTTAGCAATTCCAGAAACGTCTGGACTTCAAGTATCCATTGCAACTGACTGGGATTTTTCAAAGTGTCTGTAATGGAGGCAGTTAGATCAGCATAACTCGCAATGAATCTTCGATACTATCCCGCCATACCTAGTAGGCGTCGGGCCTGCCTAACAGTTTTATGTGACAGATAGTCAACTATGGCTGAAATATTTTCAGGGTCAGTTCGTATTCCTCTTTTTCCGGCAATAAAACTCAAGTATTTATTCTCTTTAATGCAAAACTTACTCTTCTCATCGTTAATAGTCAGGCCAGCTTTCCTCAAACAATCCGCTACACGGGATAGCAGCGTGATATGAGATTCAAAGTCTGATGACAGTGTTATAAAATCGTCTAAATAGACGAGAACATTTTCACGAAGATGGAACGGAATGATTTTGTCCATAAGGCGGCACATAGTTTGTGGAGCATTGCATAAGCCGAATGGCATCACTGTGTACTAATAGAGAAGGTGACCAGGTACAGTAAAAGCTGTCTTCTCTCTGGAATCGTTGTCTAGTGGGATCTGCCAGATAGCGTCTTTCAAGTCCAAGCTTGAAATGTAATTTGCCGGAGGAAGTCGACTCAGAAGCGCGTCTATCTGCGGCAGCGGATAGGCGTTCTTCTTAGTAATGGAGTTGACCTTCCTGGTGTCAACAGTACAACTTCAGGGCTCCAAGCACTCTGACTCTCCTCTATCACACTCTATCACACCCAGCGATAGTATGCGCCTTAATTTGGCATCCACCAAATACTGCACTGTCGGTGAAATTGGATAAAAACGCTGTTTTATCGGAGTTCCGTCATTTGTCTCGATCTGACCAATGATGTTTTTCCCCGGCCTAAAGAGGCTTCTAGACGTTGGTGGTCTAAAAGAGAAAGAACTTGGCAGTCGGCATCAGAGGTATCTATTAGGCTTGGTGTCATTTCTGCAACTCTGCCCAGGACATCTGGGGCCAACACAAATAGACGCCAGAAGTCTATTCCTAAATATAATGCCTCTGTGACCACAGGAACTACGTAAAGACGTCCCATGAAACAATTTATTTTATGTAGTAGTAACCGTAGGGTTTCCATTACCAAATTATATAACGTAGGTTATATAGACTATGAACTCGAAGCCTCTTCGTAACCACTATAAACCCCTTACAGAGCTTAAATGGAGGATTATATAATGGTTACTTAATTTTCTTCACGAAAGAATTTTTTGGGATATCTCCGGTATATAGCAAAAGCTAAAAAATGTTCTAATTTGTTATTTCATCACACAATCCATTAATTTTTGGTGACAAGTTTCAAGTCTTGGTTTGACTCATCAACAGGTCCCAAATAGCGAAATTGGGTGATTAGAAAAACAAATGAAAAAATGAAAAAAGAAGAAAGAAATGAAAAGTTTAAGAAAAATAGAAAAAAACAATTTTTTATTTATTAAAAAAAAAATTTAAAAAATTCTAAAGAAACAGATTCATTCGAAGCGAATCGAACCTGTATACGCCACGCAGTGGGCTGAAAAATGAAGAAGAAAAAGGAAGAAGATGAAGCGTTTCGTGTCAGCAGAAAACCTTCCACTCATCGGTGCAGCTTGGTTTTCTGCCTGCTGCAGACGCTTGAAAATAGATCAAACCGATCTCTTCTCATATAAACTCAGAATAAATTCTGGGTGTGAATTATATGAGGAAAAAACACTCCTATACAAGCCCAGGAGGAAAATAAATAAAAAGAGATTACTCTTTTGGACTTTTTACCGGGTTAAATTTAATTTTCTTCACGAAAGAATTTTTTTGGGATATCTCCGGTATATAGCAAAAGCTAAAAAATGTTCTAATTTGTTATTTCATCACACAATCCATTAATTTTTGGTGACAAGTTTCAAGTCTTGGTTTGACTCATCAACAGGTCCCAAATAGCGAAATTGGGTGATTAGAAAAACAAATGAAAAAATGAAAAAAGAAGAAAGAAATGAAAAGTTTAAGAAAAATAGAAAAAAACAATTTTTTATTTATTAAAAAAATTTAAAAAATTCTAAAGAAACAGATTCATTCGAAGCGAATCGAACCTGTATACGCCACGCAGTGGGCTGAAAAATGAAGAAGAAAAAGGAAGAAGAAGAAGCGTTTCGTGTCAGCAGAAAACCTTCCACTCATCGGTGCAGCTTGGTTTTCTGCCTGCTGCAGACGCTTGAAAATAGATCAAACCGATCTCTTCTCATATAAACTCAGAATAAATTCTGGGTGTGAATTATATGAGGAAAAAACACTCCTATACAAGCCCAGGAGGAAAATAAATAAAAAGAGATTACTCTTTTGGACTTTTTACCGGGTTAAATTTAATTTTCTTCACGAAAGAATTTTTTGGGATATCTCCGGTATATAGCAAAAGCTAAAAAATGTTCTAATTTGTTATTTCATCACACAATCCATTAATTTTTGGTGACAAGTTTCAAGTCTTGGTTTGACTCATCAACAGGTCCCAAATAGCGAAATTGGGTGATTAGAAAAACAAATGAAAAAATGAAAAAAGAAGAAAGAAATGAAAAGTTTAAGAAAAATAGAAAAAAACAATTTTTTATTTATTAAAAAAAATTTAAAAAATTCTAAAGAAACAGATTCATTCGAAGCGAATCGAACCTGTATACGCCACGCAGTGGGCTGAAAAATGAAGAAGAAAAAGGAAGAAGAAGAAGCGTTTCGTGTCAGCAGAAAACCTTCCACTCATCGGTGCAGCTTGGTTTTCTGCCTGCTGCAGACGCTTGAAAATAGATCAAACCGATCTCTTCTCATATAAACTCAGAATAAATTCTGGGTGTGAATTATATGAGGAAAAAACACTCCTATACAAGCCCAGGAGGAAAATAAATAAAAAGAGATTACTCTTTTGGACTTTTTACCGGGTTAAATTTAATTTTCTTCACGAAAGAATTTTTTGGGATATCTCCGGTATATAGCAAAAGCTAAAAAATGTTCTAATTTGTTATTTCATCACACAATCCATTAATTTTTGGTGACAAGTTTCAAGTCTTGGTTTGACTCATCAACAGGTCCCAAATAGCGAAATTGGGTGATTAGAAAAACAAATGAAAAAATGAAAAAAGAAGAAAGAAATGAAAAGTTTAAGAAAAATAGAAAAAAACAATTTTTTATTTATTAAAAAACCAAGCTGCACCGATGAGTGGAAGGCTTTCTGCTGACACGAAACGCTTCTTCTTCTTCCTTTTTCTTCTTCATTTTTCAGCCCACTGCGTGGCGTATACAGGTTCGATTCGCTTCGAATGAATCTGTTTCTTTAGAATTTTTTAAATTTTTTTTTAATAAATAAAAAATTGTTTTTTTCTATTTTTCTTAAACTTTTCATTTCTTTCTTCTTTTTTCATTTTTTCATTTGTTTTTCTAATCACCCAATTTCGCTATTTGGGACCTGTTGATGAGTCAAACCAAGACTTGAAACTTGTCACCAAAAATTAATGGATTGTGTGATGAAATAACAAATTAGAACATTTTTTAGCTTGTGCTATATACCGGAGATATCCCAAAAAATTCTTTCGTGAAGAAAATTAAATTTAACCCGGTAAAAAGTCCAAAAGAGTAATCTCTTTTTATTTATTTTCCTCCTGGGCTTGTATAGGAGTGTTTTTTCCTCATATAATTCACACCCAGAATTTATTCTGAGTTTATATGAGAAGAGATCGGTTTGATCTATTTTCAAGCGTCTGCAGCAGGCAGAAAACCAAGCTGCACCGATGAGTGGAAGGTTTTCTGCTGACACGAAACGCTTCTTCTTCTTCCTTTTTCTTCTTCATTTTTCAGCCCACTGCGTGGCGTATACAGGTTCGATTCGCTTCGAATGAATCTGTTTCTTTAGAATTTTTTAAATTTTTTTTTAATAAATAAAAAATTGTTTTTTTCTATTTTTCTTAAACTTTTCATTTCTTTCTTCTTTTTTCATTTTTTCATTTGTTTTTCTAATCACCCAATTTCGCTATTTGGGACCTGTTGATGAGTCAAACCAAGACTTGAAACTTGTCACCAAAAATTAATGGATTGTGTGATGAAATAACAAATTAGAACATTTTTTAGCTTTTGCTATATACCGGAGATATCCCAAAAAATTCTTTCGTGAAGAAAATTAAATTTAACCCGGTAAAAAGTCCAAAAGAGTAATCTCTTTTTATTTATTTTCCTCCTGGGCTTGTATAGGAGTGTTTTTTCCTCATATAATTCACACCCAGAATTTATTCTGAGTTTATATGAGAAGAGATCGGTTTGATCTATTTTCAAGCGTCTGCAGCAGGCAGAAAACCAAGCTGCACCGATGAGTGGAAGGTTTTCTGCTGACACGAAACGCTTCTTCTTCTTCCTTTTTCTTCTTCATTTTTCAGCCCACTGCGTGGCGTATACAGGTTCGATTCGCTTCGAATGAATCTGTTTCTTTAGAATTTTTTAAATTTTTTTTAATAAATAAAAAATTGTTTTTTTCTATTTTTCTTAAACTTTTCATTTCTTTCTTCTTTTTTCATTTTTTCATTTGTTTTTCTAATCACCCAATTTCGCTATTTGGGACCTGTTGATGAGTCAAACCAAGACTTGAAACTTGTCACCAAAAATTAATGGATTGTGTGATGAAATAACAAATTAGAACATTTTTTAGCTTTTGCTATATACCGGAGATATCCCAAAAAATTCTTTCGTGAAGAAAATTAAATTTAACCCGGTAAAAAGTCCAAAAGAGTAATCTCTTTTTATTTATTTTCCTCCTGGGCTTGTATAGGAGTGTTTTTTCCTCATATAATTCACACCCAGAATTTATTCTGAGTTTATATGAGAAGAGATCGGTTTGATCTATTTTCAAGCGTCTGCAGCAGGCAGAAAACCAAGCTGCACCGATGAGTGGAAGGTTTTCTGCTGACACGAAACGCTTCTTCTTCTTCCTTTTTCTTCTTCATTTTTCAGCCCACTGCGTGGCGTATACAGGTTCGATTCGCTTCGAATGAATCTGTTTCTTTAGAATTTTTTAAATTTTTTTTAATAAATAAAAAATTGTTTTTTTCTATTTTTCTTAAACTTTTCATTTCTTTCTTCTTTTTTCATTTTTTCATTTGTTTTTCTAATCACCCAATTTCGCTATTTGGGACCTGTTGATGAGTCAAACCAAGACTTGAAACTTGTCACCAAAAATTAATGGATTGTGTGATGAAATAACAAATTAGAACATTTTTTAGCTTTTGCTATATACCGGAGATATCCCAAAAAATTCTTTCGTGAAGAAAATTAAATTTAACCCGGTAAAAAGTCCAAAAGAGTAATCTCTTTTTATTTATAATGGTTACTGTGACTTGGTTTAGGTAATATAACTAAAAGTTTTATAAAATGAGTAATAAAAATATTCTGGTTACCTTAATATAACTTCTTATGTAACCCTTATATAACCTGGGGTACTCTCGATTAATTTACTTAGGTTACCTTTATAAACTTTGTTTATAATGGTGATGGTAACGTTTCCACAACGCTTGGAATTTTTTCAGACTGATTACTTTTAGTGTTTGAAATGTTAGGGAAATTACTTTTCGTTACCTTTATAAAACAATGTAAGGCAAATATTTACCCAACGTATCTTGACATAGAATTTTCGATATTTTTTTTGTATGTACTGCATTTTTATAATGTAAGGGTTTAATATTTTTACATCTTAGAATTACAATTTATCGAGATGTACGTGGTGCAATTAAAATCTTACTGTGAATTTTATTGTGGATACTTCTAAAAAATACAGACAGCTCCAGAAATAAGCAATATTTAATAATTTTAAGTAAATATGACAATATTTAAAATTTTCACTTTGGTGATATCAATTCATAAAAGTAACATTATGTAATTTAGAATTGTTGTATACCTATAAAACTAAAACGAAAGCCATATATCTACAATTTAAAAAATTAGCTTAACCGACATTTCTTTTTTATCTGCAATACACAGATGGAAAAATGGCGGCTTGTACTTAAATGAACAAATTACCATTATAAAACTTCAACTTCTTTTATATAAACTCTGGCTCTATTTTATAAACTGAATGACCCTTATAAAACTTCTAGCAATATTATATAAACTAAAGGAACTACCATTGTATAGCATTTAGTCATAATATGTAACCTTTGGTAATGCTATATATCTTATAGTAACAAAAAATAGACGTTAGTGATCTTATATACCCTTTGGTTATATTGTGTTATCGTTGGTAATATTATATATCTTAAAGTAATGACAAAAGGTTTTTGTCATGTTCATCTTATAATAATTTTTGTTGTACGCTCCTCGGTAGTGTAGTGAATAATTTTAGTTACGAAAAAAAAAGTCATATAAAATCGTTCAAATTAAATAGGCAGGCCAAGAAGACCTACTTTGTGTATTGTCCAAACGGCTCGGGAAAAAAAGCCATATTGAAATGGCTATATACAAAAAAATTTGACATTACTAAAAGTTTCCAATTTTTATAACAGCCACCTTCGTTACTAAAACGTCATAAATGAATGAAAATAGTTTTATAATGGCTCCATTCGATACTAAAAGGTTTTTGTGTTTATGACGGTCACTGTAGTTACTACAAGGCTACCAAAAATTTTACGATATTTTATAGTGGGTATGTGTATTACCGAAAGTTCCCAATTTTTATTAAGGTCACCTAAATTACTGAACGCTGTCGGGTTATATAAGGGTAACCACGGATAAACACTTATTACGAATCAGTTATATAACGTGGTGATGAAAACAATTATAAAACTTGCTTATATACCTTCTAGTAATGGTTATTCTAACTTATATAGACCGGTGATTGAAACCACCAACTTATAAAACCTTTAGTAACTTACTTCCACGAAAACCATTAGTAATCTTAAAAAACTCTAATATAACTACGTCACCAATTGGTAATATTATAAAACTCTTATATAACCACTCAAATTCTTATATAACCGAGTAACCATTATATACCCCTTATAAAACTACCCATCACCTTCAGTCATCAAAAATTAGGAACTTTTTACTTGGGGTACGGTTTTGGTCTTACCACTATCAAGTAACCCAGTCTCAGTTCGCCCGAGCAGTCTCGCTTCGGCATACGGTTGAATGTCATCTGGCATCGACACGGAAATATGTTTCTTTCGTTCATGCTTCATTCGCCGACAGTATTCTCGCCAACGAACGGTCAATCGTTTCTTTCTTTTTCCAAGGTTTATATAAGGCGTCAACGGATATAAAACAGGCTCACGCTCACTCGTCATAGCAGAGTTTGGTGGCCGTTTTAATATTGGAACGCCAGGAGACCGAACCTCCTTCTCAATAACATTGCTAGAAGAAACTGCTGTTGGTTTAAACGGGACGTCAAAAATTAAAGACTCTTCCAAGGAAGTGTCTCTAAGTGTCGTGGGCTTCCTACAAGTGGAAACGGGAGCTTGAAAATCTGCAGAGAAGTCATTAGGTTCTCTGCTTCCATCAAGGAACTATCATTAACATTGAGACTGTCTAAGGGAGTTTTACTATCACCAGAATCACGGAGTGATATTAAGGGACAGTCTAATGTCTGTTCGATCCGGTCGGCTGATTAAGCAAACTGTTTTCCTTGCTTAGCTGTTGATCTGGAGTTGTTGAAGCTGTTGACATTCAGGATATCACACTCCGTCGAGAAAAGGTGTTGTGATTCCCGACCCACTTCGAGTTTTTCTGTAGGCACTGTCTGCAGTTTGACTTGAATACATCCTTGCGTCTACATCCATGACAGAATACATGCTGTCGTTCTTGCAAACAGTCTAGATAAAAGTAACCTTGCTGATCACAGTTCCAGCAGACAGCTTTTGGTTGTGCTGCAACACCAGATACTGCTGCTGCTTCCTCGTATTTAGGCGATATAGACTGATCTGGACACGTCGGCCGATAATCTCCTATCTCGCTAATTCCTGGGGCTGCGGTAGGTGTTCCAGCTGCACGCAGTCGCGATTCGCTGCTCTGTAACCTGTATTTGAGTTACGACACATCGCAATTGGGCTGTCGTATTTGTAGGATGTAGACCAATTTTCTGTTGAATCTGGCAACAGATTTGATTTTACTATCTCCAGAAACTCTACATCTGGGGGTTCTGTAATTGGTCACGCAAATGTACCAAGTGTTGATGATTCATAGCGAAGGATTCCCCTGATTTCTGCTTTCTGGACATCAGCTGTACCTTGACCTTAAGGTCATCTTTTGGTACTCCCCATTCATCAAACAATGCTGCTTTTTCGTACTCCTACGAAGGCGTGGAGTTTTGTCTCAGCAGAGACCAGTACAAGTCCATAGCTTGGCCGGAAAGCAAGGTTGTCATATGTCGGACCAAGAGATCAAAGTCTCCGTCCAAGGCCGAGTATGTGAGTGCTTTCACTGGGAAGACAAATTCATCTATCGAAAGTTTGGAACTGTCGCCGCTATATGAGCTATTCCATATGCGTATCGGACTTCCTGATCGTCGAGACCACGAATTTCGTTGAGGTCTAGCATTCTGGTATGCTTGTGCCTGAGGAATGTCATTGTTAGGCATCGATTTATGTAAACTATCAGGTCTTTGTTGTGCTCTAGGCGCACCCTGAGGTGGTAGTGGTCTAGTAGTATCTACTGTCGGAATGGGCGCATTAGGAAGTTGCCGAATAAAATTATTAAAGAGTTCATCTCGCTGTGTACTCATACTCTGTGAGATTCCTTCTCGTATAAGGTCTTGCATCTGTATTCTTAAGCCAGACATCAACGCTTCGGACGCTACCAAGCTTTGACCATTCGTAGCAGCCATTGAACTATTCATGCGTGAACTAATGTGCGACATGTTCACTGACTGTAAGCGAGGCGATAAGGATCTACGAATTGAAGGTGGAGCTGTCGGTTGTGGCAAATTGAGCTGCGGAAGCTGATGAGACGTATTAATCTTGCTATCTTGTCGAGTATGGTTCCTTTTCGGAACTGTACCTGTGGGCATGGTGAAATTTTTGTGTGTGAGGGAACACCTGCAGCTTGGGCAATTCCCTTGCTCGCCTATCCATGTCCGCAAACACAACATTATGGAATAGGTGTCCACAGATGGTCAGGACTTGTTTCCTGTGAGCAGACCAGTCTCCGTCTTGACAGATGGTGCACTGGTCTGCTCTAAATATGGGAACTTCAGCAGGAGGTGGTGTTCGCAGAGATGCCATGATCAGAAAATGACACAGTCAATGAGAGTTAGGTATTATTGGAATCAAGATACCCTAATCCATCTAATTCCAGAATTCAAAACTCAAAAGAAATTCAATCGAGGTTGACAAATCCGACAAAATACGTTAAAGTTCGCCTATATAACTTCCACGATAGATAATAAAAATAAGCGAAACTGAATCGATTAATCGTAATCCTACAGTATCAGGAGCTAACTCCAGTAGATAAGCTATGAGAGTTCTGGCGCAAAATCCCATGTTATTTCTTATGGAGGTCCCAAAACGCTTTTTTGCGACAATTTCGCACTAACCCATCCCCCGCCCACCCCGAACTGGACCCCGGCCCCACCGCCCTCGGTACTGAAACCTTGAAGGCTCGTCACAGCCGCATCACACAATGCGCACATACACACATACATGGATCTTAAGGCCATATAAATAGCGAGCATATTTATTTGAAATAATGAGCTCGTTTGAGCATAAAAACCGCATTTATCACTCCTTCTATGATGGCCAAGCTAAAAGCAAAAACAAAACTACCAGTTTACCAGATGATAGATATCACCATAGGCTGTGGAATCACAATCTTCACAGACTCTAACAGACAATGCTTGCAGACATAATTTGCGTGAGACAAAACTTGTTTTACGGCTTTAATTATTGCCAATGCCGCCAAACAAAACAAGAGTAAAAGAAAATGTACAGAACTGCACTTTTAGAATCGCATCGTTGCCACTACCGCTTCGCCCAATTAAATTTACATAATATCACAAAATTGCGGCCGCTTTGGTATTGCGAACGTGTTTAGGAATGGCGGATCAATGATAATGGTAGGAAGGTGTGAATGCAAACAAAGCAGTTTGTATGAAAAAGTGAAAAAAAGCTGAATCACATTGCCGGCATGTAAACAAGGAGCACGTGCCAGTAAAAACATGTGGACGATTTGGTGAACTTGAATTGAAAAACAGGAAATATAGGCGATATTAATTCAAAATATTTTATTTTTGCATCTCGCAAATTAAAAATGATGTTAATTGTAAAAACTAAAAATAAACGCATACTGCCCACGTTTTATAAAGATTCTCTTGAGGTTAAAAACCATTGATCTGGCTAAAACAAAACCATAACCGATCATTGGATAAAGTTTAAGGCTTTGTGATAACTTATGTTGAGTGCCATGCTATCAATCAAATTTTGCTGATGATCAATCCATTCCTTGACTCAAACTTGTTCTTCACATATCGAAAATTTGTTTATACACGTCGATCATGGGATTGCTAGCGTGTATAGGAATGGGGGATCAATGATCTTTAAGTATATGTATGGAAAGCTAGGAAGGTGTGGATATAAACAAAATAAGTTTGTGGAAAAACAAAATTTGCCGGTATGTATACAGTTTAACGGTTTGATAAACTTGCGCTGCGAGCTGAAAGTGAAAGGTGGGGTCATATTAATTTTATTGAATGAATCAACGCTTTAAGTATATCATATTATATGATATGTGTTGGGAGCTTAATGCAAATAATTAATGTAGATGATATCGGACGTAAGTTGAAGTTACTCGACCAAAACAATTACTAAACAAGGGGCCTAAAAGAAAACAAGGGGCCTAAAAGAAAAAAGAGATTTGTCCATGAGCTCGCAAGCGCATTAACCAAGCTTGTTGTACACTTTGATTTTGCCATGTATATCTCCGCACATAAAATGAGCGCCTGGTAGACAGTTGTTGGGTTGTTTGATTTTTCAAGTCATATAAATTTTTCAGATTTGGTATTTTACATATGCGATTGTTGGTACGTACATGCATATATAATCATAAGCGTAAAAATTATAAAAATAGATAAATGTAATTTGCAGCTGATAAAAGAAAACTCGCATTCATAAAATTTCTAATGATTTGCCATCTGATTATAAACCCAAGCAACAAAATTCAAACCCATTTGGGTTGATCATTATAAAGATTAAAACTTGCAGGCTGATAAATGTAATTTGCAGCTGATAAAAGAAAACTCACATTCATAAAATTTCTAATGATTTGCCATCTGATAATAAACCCAAGCAGCAAAATTCAACCCCATTTTAGTTGATCATTATAAAGATTAAAACTTGTCGGTTGACTTTTAACCACAAGATTATCTTTTAATGTGTGTTTGGATTTAAATATTCAATCTCAAGCTTTCTAATTCTAATCTGTAATAGAACACAAATTAAATTTTTATTCAATTACAATGCGCTATGGCGCTTATAATTATATATGCATGTATGTACTAGCAATTGCATGGCTCAGCATTAAATATTTAAATATAAACACATTAAAACAGTCTTGGGGTTAAAAATCAACCAGCAAGTTTTAATTTGCGTTCTATTGCAGATTAAAATTAGAAAGCTCGACATTAAATATTTAAATCTAAAAACATTAAAGAATAATCTTGGGGTTAAAAGCCAACCTGCAAGTTTTAATTTGCGTTCTATTGCAGATTAGAATTAGAAAACTCAGCATTAAATATTTAAATCCAAAAACATTAAAGAAGAATCTTGAGGTTAAAAGCCAACCTGCAAGTTTTAATTTGCGTTCTATTGCAGATTAGAATTAGAAAGCTCTGCATTAAATATTTAAATCTAAAAACTTTAAAGAAAAATCTTGGGGTTAAAAGCCAACCTGCAAGTTTTAATTTGCGTTCTATTGCAGATTAGAATTAGAAAACTCAGCATTAAATATTTAAATCCAAAAACATTAAAGAAGAATCTTGAGGTTAAAAGCCAACCTGCAAGTTTTAATTTGCGTTCTATTGCAGATTAGAATTAGAAAGCTCAGCATTAAATATTTAAATCTAAAAACTTTAAAGAAAAATCTTGGGTTTAAAAGCCAACCAGCAAGTTTTAATTTGTGTTCTATTGCTGATTAGAATTAGAAAGCTCGATATTAAATATTTAAATCTAAAAACATTAAAGAAAAATCTTGGGGTTAAAAGTTAACCTGTAAGTTTTAATATGCTTTCTCAGCGTCTTGTGTTTTAAAAGCAGCAAAATTTAATGTTCAAAACAATTTGTTTTGCATAAATACTGCAGCACCGGTGTAGAACTCTTTAGTTGTTATAAACGTGTTTAAGCATACAACACCCCACTAAGTTCGCTGCAATAGCCGTTTTAATAAATCGAATTTGGGATTAATAACCATGGGTTTAATGTGGTTCATTATATGCACGCTCGTGTGCTATGCGCAATACTGCAGTGGGTTTTTTTTAATATTACAACACAGAGCAGGTATGTGGAGCAACAACATTAATTGGTTACATTATTCAAACTAATATATTTATTGTTTTTAGATGCGACGCAGGATATAGAGCTGCGTGAAAGGTTGGCCCTTAAAACACCGGAAAACGTCTTTTTAGTGCAACAGGGTGCTAAGAACATTGGGTCACAGACTTTTTACCACTTTGGCCAAAGCAGCGACAACACCATTATTGATAAATTGGAGGCATATAACGTTAACATTGATGCGGCGTTTGGCAAAAATCTAACATCAAACCGCAAGTCGTTAGCTGACAGATTGTTGAATGGTTTCCAACAGCAGAATCCCAACACGCAACCTAACAACACCGATCCGCAGGGTAATTTACGGGCTAGCGCAGTAAAAACATATGATCCCACATCGCAGCAGCCTGAGAAAGCAGACGCTAAAAGCAAAAATAGCTATATAATTAGTTTAAACGCTAATTCGGAGCCTGGTGATAATGCGTAGGGAATGGGAAAAGGAGTTTTACAAAACCAAATAAATATGAAGCTAGAAAACTTTCGAGATGAAATGATACAAAGTGTGCGCACACTGCTAGCAGAGGCTATTACAAGAAATTTGCCGATGGCGGAAAAGGTGAACACATCCGATGATGAGTCCGTTGAAGATGGAGCATTGGCTTCACAAAAACCAGTTTTTAGTTCTGCCGTTACAACCTTTTTTAATTTGCGGGGTAGCACAATAATACCCCCAGCAACCATTAATTGGCCCAATTTGTTCGACTACGCATTTAATCAACATGAACAAAGAATAACAACTACGGTGCGTTATATAAAGAGTATGCCCAGTTTTAAACATTTTTTAAAAAAAATACGTGATGTTTTAGAGGGCTATGCATTAGATCAGACGCGTTATACGGTCATAGACGTTTTTTTTGTTGATAAAGATGAAGAGGGATATTTTATTACATCATTATCCGAACACGGCGAGTATAAAGATTTTTTAACATATACATATGGAAGATTAGTCTTTATCACAAGGTCAATACCGCAAAATTATCACACCCCGAACGCTGCAACTCATCAACCCAACTATAGCACTAAACCCGCATATTCAGCTGGAGGTAAGTAAAGCTATATCCATTATTATAAATTTTTATGTAAACGCAAGTATACTAGCAGTTGCGTCACCACCCAACAACTTAGAAAAAAACAGCACAAACTCGATTACCCCAGCTTACAACGTTAACCTAACCACACCCGTTTTGTTACAGGATATTAAATCCGATTACACAGCTGAAGGAGAAATTATGAACAATGATTTGGAAACCTCTACAACAATGTTAGAAGCGGCGGCAACCACAACCACACACGTAAAAAATTTTAATACCTCCACCGCTAATACACCAACAACAACCACACCGACGCAGTCGCAGATTGAAAGCGTTCCAGACGCAGCGGTTATGAAACTAATTTCCATTAATGTGACAGATTCTAAATATTCAGATTTTACTTTTGTAGTCACCAATAACACGTTTTTTTATAAGTTTTTTTGAGAATTGTATATGGATCAAATATTGAAACGGTGCCAGTCCCTTCCGGCTTGAGCACGATAGCTATTTTCAATGCAGCTGATCTGGACAGCAACGTGCGGGTGGATGCTCCTAAATTATTTTTTATAAATAATACCTTTCGCGTTAAACTAATTAATTTTTTTAAAAACATCTATGTTTAGTGATTTGATAAGACGTTAAGTGTGAAGTTGTTTGTTTTTGCTTCTTCAAGTTCATTCTTTGTGTATTATTCTTGAGCTCAATAATTGCCATATTTTTATTATCTGTAATTTGATATTATAAGCTGGAATTGGCTGATTAATTGCAACCCGCTATTTATTAAAAGCGCGAATAAATATTATATAAATCAATTAGTATTGAGTTTTCTTTAACACTGCTAAACAATCTAAACATAATATGTGCAAGTTGAGCTGTTGCTATAAAGCAAAACGCATCACGCTATAAAGCAAAACGCAGCACGCTAGAAAGAAAATGAATTCTGAAAAAATAAACTGATTTAAAACGTTATAAAATTCTTAATTTTGCATGTATCATCTTAATCTAATTTGCAATATTTTTACGTGTTAGCATAAATCTGTTCCAATTATTCCATAATGACCCCACGGTAACGTTTCGTGGCTATCTCTAATTAGATGTCTTTTATCGTCGTGTGGACTTAGTGCAATTTTTGTTTGAGATATTGAGCTAACCACATGTTTTTGGGATTGTATTAAATTTTGAGTTATTATTTTTACATTGTTAGCATTCAAACATTCAACATAATCATTAGAAGTAATTCTATTCTTCACAATATGCCGTTTCACATCCTTGGATTTTTTAGCTCCATCCTTGCCCGCTACCCTGAGCGCGTACATTTTCGATCTCAAACCCACAAATTCTGTCATAATACAACCATTGTTCTCATCCTTCATGAGACCCAGCACTTTTTTATTGATTAGAGGTATATCCCAGATGTTGTTGGATGGATAGTTACTAGTATCAAAACACAAATGGCAGTCACGTTTAATAACATCATATAAGTCGGGACAACTAATTTCATAAATTAGGCTATCTGTATCCGTATAACAAACAGCACAATTCGAACCAAACTGGGGAATCATATAATCATAATGGAATTTATAAATGGTTGTTTTTGCTAAGTCTAAAATGCACATGCCTACATATATTGGTTTATTGAAATATATTTCAGTTTTGTTTAGTTCAATGGCCACCAAGTTCTCATTAAAAATTACTGAAGATTTAAACTCCGGCTTAGAGATTAGAGCTTCAGCTCCATATCGACCCAACCATCTCGTCACCAATTTAACGATGCTATGCTTCCGAACGTTTTCCATAGTCTTGCCGAACACGGCGTTATTCATCAGCTTGAAAAGATTTTTCTCGAAATCGTTCTTGGACGACGCCCGCAATTGCGTATTTAAATCTATGTAGGATTTTAGCCACTGGGCTTGGCTAAACTGGAGTATTCTATGAATTTTAGTCATCTTTAAGCCGTGTTTGAGGGCTTGTTTTAAATTTTGGTAATGGATTACATATCTCGTTTTATTGTAAAGCGTGGCCATTAGTTTTTTCTGTTTTGATCTGGGGGCGCAGCAATGCTGTGGACAGAAAGGTAGATCTTTATGAAGATCGTGAAGCTCTTGGGGATATTCCAAATCTACTTCTAAAATGTAGCCTGTGGGCGAATCATTCGACACATCTTCTACCTTAACGCTGTTTGCATTATCTACCCACTTGAAGCCGCCGTAAGGTAGAGCTTGTGACATTGCCCAACCATATTGGTTATTAACATCATAGTATTGTAAGAATTTTGATGGCGTATTTGAATCATAATCACGCATATAATATTTGTTATTTGCTTTGGAGTAACGCTTAGAGCACTGACTGAGACCCCCTCGGATGCCACGCTCAACAAACATTAACATATCAATGTCTGTGAGTAATTCCAAAGTTATATTAATATGCTTCAGCATAGCATCCCAAGTATAACCCGGAAGCGTGAAATAGTGAGCTGGATCTAGCCCATATGTTTGGAGACAACTTGTACGAAATTGTTCAAAAACATCTGATAACAGAAGAACATCGGTCTTTAAATATAAATCGGAGTACTCACCCAAATTTTGCATCGAAAACTCATTCCAGACTTTGTGGGCATGTGCATATTCTTCTTCGCTAACATTAGAGTCATTAAGTTTATTATAAAATTGTTCAATGGTTGGTAAAGCACTTTCAAAGAACTTTGATGAATCATTAAAATAGTCATATGGGTAAATACCTTTGCGTGTTAAGAGTTGAAACTGAGCATCAGATAAATGTTGAAATTGTGACTTTAAAATAGGTAGAATGGTTAAATATGAGGAGAGGGTACCTAAGCTACTTGCAAGAAACCTAAATGAATCGAAATTTAATTTGATGGCAATCTAAATGTTTTGTGAATGATATGTATCGCTCTTTATTCATGGGAAGAAGATTAACAGCCCCTTCTAAATCTGTAGCTAAATTTTTTATAATGAAATGTGAGTCATAACCACTAAGATTATGAAAAATTATAGGAACAGTGTGGTTATCTTTACACCCACCATGTGCAGGACCTCTGTACTTGCCGGTAAGGTGACAGTGGTCACGTACCTTTTTATCATCCTCTGTGAACGGCTTTTCGCAAATATGACAGAGCGCGATGGTCTCAAACAACGCTATTTCCTCAACAGTCATCTGATTCATAGGTAGAGGGCAAAGGAAAACGGTTTCCACATCCTCAGCAAAATGTTTTAATTCGCACACAAACCACTCAATACAATCCACACCTCGATGAGACTTAAAAAATGACAGTGTGGGATCGTAAGAACATTTAACGTAGTATGCTATACTACAAGGTATATGCTGTTGATACGCATTTTCATTCTTACATTCTACTAACAAACATTCCAAGTCCGCGTATATTACAAACGGGGCTTCTATCTTATTCCCAAAATTCTTAAATTTAAGCTGCTTCTGGTCTTCGGATGGTAGTCGAATCTTGCAGTCATTCAGCAGCTTGCAGTCTTCCATATGAGGCTCTAATGCGGCGGATGAGTAAAAGAGGTGAAGACAGCGGTCACAGAAATATTTCACCCCATTATGACTACTGAGTTGTGCCGATAAAAGCCTGGATAAATTCTTAATCCAAACGTAGTGGTATTGCACCGTTTTAGCACCATCGTTGTATTCTTTCTCGTCGCCATCCTCATCATAGTATTCATCTTGGATCATTAAAAGGTTGACATGTTTCCCCTTTTTATTCTTTGTCAGGTATGTTGGAAGTGTGATAAATTCTCCTTTTTGCTTCTTGGCCATCTTCTTCAAAATATATACGTTGATGGAGATCTCATTCTGTTTCTCAAATCACGGAATCTGCCCAACAGTCATCGTAAACTGAATTCCTGTCAAGCTCAAAATGGTGCTGTAGTGGGGGTATTTTGTTGCACGTTGTGGATCTTTCACTGCCGGATGTAGAGCTGATATAACCGCCCAAGCGAAACAAGCATCATCATCATTTCGAACGTTTATACAAGCCTTTTTCCGTTTTATTTCAGCAGGCAGCTCAATGTATGTGGACCCCAGTTGTGGTGTAAATTTATTAATATTAACAGTCAGATTTATAACCGCAGATAAAGACCACCCACTATCTTTCTCTTGGAACTCCTCAAGATCTTTTGCGATTGCATTTTGAATTTTTTCCTTGAACCAAACATTCAAGTCGGTGTTCTTGTAAATGGGGGCGCTTTTCGTATTCATATATTTAAACTCAAATACTTCTTCATCTTCTTCATCACCCCTCACCATTTTAAATTCACCGCAAAACACAGCATTAACCTTAAGCGACATTTCCGTTTTCAATACGTTGTTAATACGACGGCGGAATAAAATGCCGCAATCTTCTAAAAACGCCAATGGTTCTTTATGTGTTAAATTGGTTATTGCACCGGTCCGCAAACGATTCCGAAACGCCGACTGGACATCTTCCCACTTAACTCGGCTGGTTACATAGTTTCCCCTATTTGGGCGGGGGGTTTTATATCCACCACCAACTAATCTCAGCTGCTTCATTTGCAATCGAAATGCTTTTAAAGCGCATATGCCGTTGGTTAGACAATTTTTCCTGCCAACTGTTGTGGCCGTTTTCAATGCAACAACCAATTTTCGTATGTTCAGCCCACACCGCTTTATCGCACCTTTCAACAAGTCCGGGTTCTCTTTAGCTTTGTGAAGTGCCGATTCTGCTTCTTTAATTAATGTATTCACATTAGGTGCCATTTCTCCAACCCTATTACTTGTTTTAATTGAATTTGCTACTTTACGCACTTATCTCCTCTTTAACGTTTAATACGTAGTGCTTATCTCTTTAACAGCTTTTCGCTAGAACGATGTTTTCACCTAAGCGTTTGCCGATAACTGAGTGTAGATATTAAACCCGATTGTTTACATAGTAATCTTGTTGCACGATCGGAAATTGAAAGGTTGATGAAGCTGACCTTCCACAATCGAAATATTTTAGTTGAATTTAGCCATGCACATAAAGTATTGTTTGTAATGTAGCTGCTTTACAATGAAAATTTAAAAGGCGCAATAAAAGTATTGCTAGTAATGTAGTTGCTTTACAATGAAAATTTTTAAGGTGCGATAAATTATCCTCAAGGTAAATCGTGGCAAGATGTGGGCAGAGCGCATTTAAACTAAAATCAATATTGCACAACAGTTTTAAATGTAAACAAAGTACACCGCACAGCATGATCGGAAAATTAGAAGGTTCATGAAACCTAACTTTGCAAATTGTTGTTATGGTACTAGTATAGGGACCAATTTCAGGCATATTTACAAATCACCTATAATGTTAGACAACCCACCGTAAATATTTACGGCATTCTTACAATATTCTATAAGTTGGAGCTGATTATTAAAAGGTGCAATAAAAGTATTGCTAGTAATGTAGCTGCTTTACAATGAAAATTTTTAAGGTGCGATAAATTATCCGCAAGCTAAATCGCTGCAAGATGTGGGCAGAGCGCATTTAAACTAAAATCAATATTGCACAACAGTTTTATGTAAATGTAAACAAAGTACACCCCAAGGCATGATCGGAATTTAGAAGGTTGATGAAATCTAGCTTTGCAAAATTGTTGTTATGGCACTAGTATAGGGGCCAATTTCAGGCATATTTACAAATCACCTATAATGTTAGACAACCCACCGTAAATATTTACATCATTCTTACAATATTCTATAAGTTGGAGTTGATTATTAAAATTTTAGTTTATTCTAATTTATACCGCTCTAAAATGTTTTTTTCTTCCGCTTGAAGGTATTAACTCCATATGTCTCTTGAGAATGGTACTTTCCGACATAATCCTAATTCTCTAATACATTAAAAGTGTGAATAAAACCATTGAAATCTAAAATACCAAAACTTTAGAAATTTGCCAACGAAGATGATAGGAAATTTAAAGAGCCAATAAAAAATAATCTTCTTACAAGCTATTTTTATTATTTTGGGGCCATTCATTATAGTTTAAACCTTCTTTCCCAATCATTAACAAAGAAATTGAAAAATGTTCATTTATATAAATATAAATATATGGAAAATTATGTGATGATGGGGCATTATATAAACCGAATTTAACCATTGACATAAAGTGCTACTAAAATATCACTACTTTGCATTGAAAATGAATAAATTATCTCTCGGAAATTTGCGCAGCGCACATTTAAAACCAGATACTTTGTTGTGCGATAACCTTTTATAATGCTTGTAAAGTACGTGATTTTTCGTTATTAGCATCAAGATTATATATATTTTAAAAATGTTTCCTTGATCGGGAAGTATAAAATGGAGCTGTCGATTAACACTAAGCATCAGTCTACAAATCGCTTAACAGAGCAATTTACATCGACGCCATGTGCTACCAAAAAATAGTTCCAGACGTTGGGACACAAAATTTTATCGCACAGATTGACTTTGAGTTGGGGGATGCTGACGTTTCTGAAGATGATGATGATGGTGTGGCATTCGCAGAAGACGATTGGGATGATCTTGGAAATCTAGGAGATTTGCTTGCTGTGGATTTGCGCACACCGGCTGGTCAATGCTCTGCGTTGTAATATTTAAAAAAAAACCACTGCAGTATTGCGCATAACACACGAGCGTGCATATAATGAACCACATTAAACCCATGGTTATTAATCCCAAATTCGATTTATTAAAACGGCTATTGCAGCGAACTTAGTGGGGTGTTGTATGCTTAAACACGTTTATTACAACTAAAGAGTTCTACACCGGTGCTGCAGTATTTATGCAAAACAAATTGTTTTGAACATTAAATTTTGCTGCTTTTAAAACACAAGACGCTGAGAAAGCATATTAAAACTTACAGGTTAACTTTTAACCCCAAGATTTTTCTTTAATGTTTTTAGATTTAAATATTTAATATAGAGCTTTCTAATTCTAATCAGCAATAGAACACAAATTAAAACTTGCTGGTTGGCTTTTAAACCCAAGATTTTTCTTTAAAGTTTTTAGATTTAAATATTTAATGCTGAGCTTTCTAATTCTAATCTGCAATAGAACGCAAATTAAAACTTGCAGGTTGGCTTTTAACCTCAAGATTCTTCTTTAATGTTTTTGGATTTAAATATTTAATGCTGAGTTTTCTAATTCTAATCTGCAATAGAACGCAAATTAAAACTTGCAGGTTGGCTTTTAACCCCAAGATTATTCCTTAATGTTTTTAGATTTAAATATTTAATGTCGAGCTTTCTAATTTTAATCTGCAATAGAACGCAAATTAAAACTTGCTGGTTGATTTTTAACCCCAAGACTGTTTTAATGTGTTTATATTTAAATATTTAATGCTGAGCCATGCAATTGCTAGTACATACATGCATATATAATTATAAGCGCCATAGCGCATTGTAATTGAATAAAAATTTAATTTGTGTTCTATTACAGATTAGAATTAGAAAGCTTGAGATTGAATATTTAAATCCAAACACACATTAAAAGATAATCTTGAGGTTAAAAGTCAACCGACAAGTTTTAATCTTTATAATGATCAACTAAAATGGGGTTGAATTTTGCTGCTTGGGTTTATTATCAGATGGCAAATCATTAGAAATTTTATGAATGTGAGTTTTCTTTTATCAGCTGCAAATTACATTTATCAGCCTGCAAGTTTTAATCTTTATAATGATCAACCCAAATGGGTTTGAATTTTGTTGCTTGGGTTTATAATCAGATGGCAAATCATTAGAAATTTTATGAATGCGAGTTTTCTTTTATCAGCTGCAAATTACATTTATCTATTTTTATAATTTTTACGCTTATGATTATATATGCATGTACGTACCAACAATCGCATATGTAAAATACCAAATCTGAAAAATTTATATGACTTGAAAAATCAAACAACCCAACAACTGTCTACCAGGCGCTCATTTTATGTGCGGAGATATACATGGCAAAATCAAAGTGTACAACAAGCTTGGTTAATGCGCTTGCGAGCTCATGGACAAATCTCTTTTTTCTTTTAGGCCCCTTGTTTTCTTTTAGGCCCCTTGTTTAGTAATTGTTTTGGTCGAGTAACTTCAACTTACGTCCGATATCATCTACATTAATTATTTGCATTAAGCTCCCAACACATATCATATAATATGATATACTTAAAGCGTTGATTCATTCAATAAAATTAATATGACCCCACCTTTCACTTTCAGCTCGCAGCGCAAGTTTATCAAACCGTTAAACTGTATACATACCGGCAAATTTTGTTTTTCCACAAACTTATTTTGTTTATATCCACACCTTCCTAGCTTTCCATACATATACTTAAAGATCATTGATCCCCCATTCCTATACACGCTAGCAATCCCATGATCGACGTGTATAAACAAATTTTCGATATGTGAAGAACAAGTTTGAGTCAAGGAATGGATTGATCATCAGCAAAATTTGATTGATAGCATGGCACTCAACATAAGTTATCACAAAGCCTTAAACTTTATCCAATGATCGGTTATGGTTTTGTTTTAGCCAGATCAATGGTTTTTAACCTCAAGAGAATCTTTATAAAACGTGGGCAGTATGCGTTTATTTTTAGTTTTTACAATTAACATCATTTTTAATTTGCGAGATGCAAAAATAAAATATTTTGAATTAATATCGCCTATATTTCCTGTTTTTCAATTCAAGTTCACCAAATCGTCCACATGTTTTTACTGGCACGTGCTCCTTGTTTACATGCCGGCAATGTGATTCAGCTTTTTTTCACTTTTTCATACAAACTGCTTTGTTTGCATTCACACCTTCCTACCATTATCATTGATCCGCCATTCCTAAACACGTTCGCAATACCAAAGTGGCCGCAATTTTGTGATATTATGTAAATTTAATTGGGCGAAGCGGTAGTGGCAACGATGCGATTCTAAAAGTGCAGTTCTGTACATTTTCTTTTACTCTTGTTTTGTTTGGCGGCATTGGCAATAATTAAAGCCGTAAAACAAGTTTTGTCTCACGCAAATTATGTCTGCAAGCGTTGTCTGTTAGAGTCTGTGAAGATTGTGATTCCACAGCCTACGGTGATATCTATCATCTGGTAAACTGGTAGTTTTGTTTTTGCTTTTAGTTTGGCCATCATAGAAGGAGTGATAAATGCGGTTTTTATGCTCAAACGAGCTCATTATTTCAAATAAATATGCTCGCTATTTATATGGCCTTAAGATCCATGTATGTGTGTATGTGCGCATTGTGTGATGCGGCTGTGGCGAGCCTTCAAGGTTTCAGTACCGAGGGCGGTGGGGCCGGGGTCCAGTTCGGGGTTGGCGGGGGATGGGTTAGTGCGAAATTGTCGCAAAAAAGCGTTTTGGGACCTCCATAAGAAATAACATGGGATTTTGCGCCAGAACTCTCATAGCTTATCTACTAACTCCTTCAAAAAAATTCACATTCAAAAAATTCAAAATGTGAAAAACAATTCAAAATCAAGAAAGATTTCTCCCTCTCTCTCCAAGAGTTTACTCTCAAGACAAGGGTCTCCCAGGCCTACTCTCCAAAAATTTCAGATCAAAAACACTATTACTGTTGTAAGTAGTGTGGACGTGTGCATAAAGAGAATGAAATTCTCACAGAATTCTTGGAAAAGTCGGGTTGGAGATGCCAAAGACTGAAAGTTACTAGAGATTATTCAGCCAGTTAGCAGTATGCCAACTCCTGATTACTGAAGGTCTCCAGCATCACTTCTATCCTTAAGCCTGGTCAACCAGTTATCTAAAAGCCAAAAAGTCATCTCACAGACTCATGACTCTGTCCAGCCAGTTGGCCAATAAAGATATACCTCCGTGAAAACACAAACGGAAATTCATTAGTGAGGCCACCTACTATTTCAATAGCAGAAGGCTAGCGGGAAAGATCTCAATTCAAAAAGATTCAAAAATTCAAAAATTTAATAACTTCCAAGACTTGAGACTTGACCAAAGTCAAACCTAAAATCGAACTTCAGGTACTACAAGAATACAACATTGTTGTGACTCAGGTGCCCAATGTCCCGAATCACAACCATAAGGTGAATACATCAATATATTGCCCTATGCAATATATTGATGTATCGCAGAAATGACCCTGAAAACGAAAAATCAATTTAATTTGAATTTCCATTTAAATAATTTAAATTTCCATTTAAATAATTTAAATTTCTCATTTGCCTTCAAAAAGTTTCAAATGCATTTAAAAATGCATTTGCATGTCGTAACAAAATGCAATTTAGCATAAATTGCATTTCGTTATCAGACATGCACTCCACTCGCACGGTGTACCTACCTACATACCGTGTGATCGGATATCATTTTTTGGTCGCGCTAATTGAAGGCATTTGAGACAAATCGCATATTCTCACGTACGATCTTTCATCGTCGTGAGAAAGTAAAAAGAATAAAATAACAAAAAAAAGCTTTTTTTGAAGCGATCGTGGGTACCTGGGGGCAATTTGCGCAAATCTTGGGGAGTGCTTTTTCAACCCGCCGGCGAGATAACACGAGAAATTTTTACTTTATTTTTGTGTCTACGAATAATTGTGGTAACTAAGTTTGCCTCAAATAAAAAGAAAATAATTATTATTGTGTTGAAATAAAAAAAAAATAGTGAAAATATTCAAAACTTGTGAAAACCAAAAATTGTGTAAAAATTGAAAAAATTGGGTTAAAACCCTAAAATTGTAAAAAAAAAACAAAAACCAAAAAATTGCGTTGAAATCAGCTAATTGTGTAAAACTTCAAAAAAAAAATTGTGTTAGAACCTAGTACAGTTCCAATAAAGTAAATTTTATTTCTCACTAAAATCAGTATCGAGTGTAATTAATCGCCATAATCAATATCCTACTTCCCTCTCCGATCCCTTCTTCAAGGAAGCACGAGAGATCGGCCGCAACAATACAACATTTCTGGTGGCAGCGGTTATTTAAAATATAAAATCAGTGCCTATAAATTAAAATTAAATCAAATAAAACAAAAGTTTCCTAAAACTGTAATTTAACTGTAAAAAAAATAAACAAATAAATTAAAAAGAAACTAATAATAAAAATAAATAAAAAAGAATTAGCCCGGGTACCCAGGAGGTACTTAGAGGAGATAAAAGTTTAAGCGCCCAAGCGCTCACCGTGGGACCGAAGGAGGCTTCATCCCTGCCTCAACAAGACGTTTGGTAAAGAAGGTAGGACGACCAGAAGAAGACGTCGACCAGGACGACAGAACAACACTTCCAATTTTTGACAACCCAAAACAACAATATCTCATCATTAACCAACATTAATCAACACCAAGCAAACGACACGGGATAGGGTTAAAGGTACAGTTAAAGCCGTTTTTTTTTATATATGAAATTCAGTTTTATACATATACCCTTACAAACACGTAAAGTTTTCTTTTTCTCTCAAATATTCTATTAATTAATTCGTTTAGGCTATAAAGCATACAGCACACATATATAAGTGAATACACAAGTGAGAGATTTTAATTCAAATAAGTGATCCCATAAATATTACTAAAATTTTTTTCTTAGATATTCATTCCAGCAACTTGCATAAACATTTAATTCAATAAATAAAGATTAAGATACCTTCTTCCTAGAAGCGACCTCTGCGGTAAGACCTCGTGAGCTTGCTGGCCAGAGGACTTCGAAAAAAATCAAATATCGATCCCCTGCGATAGAGCTCCATATACCTATCGATCAGGAGAAAGATTTTGGTTGGAAAGAGCGATTTCTTTTTCTTTACTTGCATTAAGATTTTATTACTTTTCTCGTTATAATTCATAAAAAAAAAAATATTAAAAACGCCTTTTTTTTTCTCTCTTTCCCCCTTTACATCCAATTAAAATAAATTAACCCTCATATTATTGACAAATCAAACAAATTATCCACCTTCTTATTACTGTGTTTTTACACATATTACGGATTACTGAAACACTTTTACTTATAAATAATTATTTACGCATAACCAACTTATTAACAGCTGCTTACTGCTGTTGAGAAATTTAACTATTTGCGTTCTACGTGTCTGCCTTTTTTTTTCTTTTTTTTTTTGTTTGGTCCATAAAAATTTGCCGCGTCTTTTATAGTTCCCCAAATTTAAACAAATCTAAACCCAAAATTATTCCATAATAATTTCTCTTTATATTTCCACTTAACTCTCCGCCTTTTACTTCACGAACCTATCATGACAGAAGAAAACAAATCTTTCAATGAGCTTTGTTTGTCGCAAGTCCCAAAAACGGCAGAAATTAGACAAATTCTGGCCGATTATCATAGAGCCAATAAAAGCAAAAGGACTTCAGAATTTACTTCTGAAAAACTCCAAAAATTGGAAGACCTGTGGGCTTCATTCGAAAAAACCGAAACCCTGATTCAAGATCATGAAGATTTTGATGAAACTCATGATTATTTTAAGCAGTCATGCTATGACAAAACAGAGGACTGGTACAATCTTACAAAGGCAACTCTGTCTGATAGGTTGAAGTCCATATCAATCCACACAGAGCGCAAAAATAACCCGTTTTACATTCCACTTCCAAAAACTTCGCAAAAAACAACTGCAATAGATAATCAGGACAATACAGACCAAGACCGAGAAAATGCAGTACGATTTCGGTTGCAAGAAGATAGACGAAAAACATTATCCCATATTATTCAATCTATAGACAATAATTCACTTGCAACTGCAACCCAGGCATATCTAAACCAAAAATTAAACTCGTTGCACAAATATTGGGACGATTTTGAAGAAACACATAACGAAATAATTTTGAATGTTGGCCCAAGCGACAAAGATAGCGAATACTTCGTGAATGATGTTTACATAAACATGGAAACATCATTCTCAGACACTGTAATTGCGCTACAAGAACAGTTGGACTCGAGATTCCAAAACATAACAAATACTACAAATAATTCCACAGAGCATCACCACAATGTCTCTTTCAGAGACCAGTCAAATTTTTTCCTATCTGACGCGAGGTCATTAATTCCTAACTTTAATGGAAATCCCAAAGATCTTCATAAATTCCTTTCAAGCTGTGATGACATATATGCGACGACAACGACGGCGAACGAAAAACACTCCCTCCTTAGCTTAATAAGGAGTAAATTATCCGCAGAGGCCTACGATATCTTCAGGTACAATCAAATCGAAGATTGGCCTACTCTAAAATCGATTTTAAAACAAACATTCGAAGAAAAAATTTCAAGATCCGCCCTACAATCGCAATTAAATAATTGCAAGCAGAAAATAGGGGAAAGAGTAATTGATTTTCTCCAAAGACTTAGCACAAGCCTATCAAGATTAAATGAGGCAACCCACTCTTACACAACAGATAAAGTACTCCTAAAATCTTTATTAAAAGATAATGAGAGCCAGGCCGTAAGAGCAATAGAGGACGGATTATCCAATCAACAACTCCAAACTTTAGCAAAAGTGCAATCCGAAAAATCCTTCTCTGTATTAAAATCACACATCTTGGAGCATGCATCACGCTTAGAGCAGAAACAACTTGTCTCCCAAGCACAAAACAAGGTACATCAAACTCCATTTGCGCAAGCAATAAATTCAAGTTTTCGCTGCTTCAAATGCAATAGACTGGGACATGCTGCTTCAAAATGCCCAATCATACAACACCCTGCACAGAACTTAAACACAATCCCAAGAACAAACACGCAATTACAAAGCCCTGCAGAATAGGGTTACATTTACATCTCCGACACAAGCACTTACATGTCGATATTGTCATCGGATGGGACATTCTATCGAAGAATGTCGGACAAGAGCGGCGAACAACAATCGTTCTGGCAACAATCAGGGAAATCAAAACAATTTCCAGAAGGTGAACAATACTCCACCAACAAACACGGCTGACAGACAGCCTCAAAATAGGAACTGGCAGCAGCCAGTATTCCGAGAAAATCGAACTTCACCGCCGAGATATAATAATTCCAATATCTCGGCTAGATCACCATCTCCAAAGAG
Source organism: Dioctria rufipes (assembly GCA_963924295.1). NCBI lineage: Eukaryota > Metazoa > Arthropoda > Insecta > Diptera > Asilidae > Dioctria > Dioctria rufipes. The sequence goes on from OZ002740.1 coordinate 182,229,391, forward strand.
GAGAAATAGCAAAAGTCCATCGGCATCCAGGCAGGGAAACTGGATGCAGCGGGGGGTCTCATTCGGCAACCCCTCGCACATACAAACTACAGCCCAAGTCCACAGGAATCCCGAGACAATATCGACGGAAAAGTAGGCGGCAAGAAATTAATCCGTATCCCCGTCCAAATTAATAAAAATTCACTAACGCTTTCCTTGCCTGTCGACATCTGCTCTGCTCCAAAACTTACATTTTTAATTGATACTGGAGCAGAGATCAGCTTAATTAAACTCCATCCTTTGAAGCCAGATAGCATCTGCTACAGAAATGCTGTCTGCAATATAAACACATTATTTACAGAGTCCACTTCTACAGAAGGACTCATTTTTGCTAAGTTAAACTTAAATTCTGAACATAATAACTCCATCCTAGAACACCCATTTCAATTAGTGGGAAATAACTCCATCCTCTCATACGATGGCCTGCTTGGTCATGACTTTTTATCTCGATACAATGCTAGTATCAATTACAAAAATAAATATATTTCTTTAGAAATAAATGACACAAATGAATCTTATCCGTACGAAGAATATTATTCCAATTATCCATACGTTTATTTGAAAAGCGAAGACCCAGAAAAGAGGTCTCAAACAAAGAGTCTGTTATATACAGGGATAACAGTCTCCAATAAAGATATTAATACAAATCTATCTCCATCAACTGCTTCGAAAAGCAATGAAAATCGATCGCCAGCATATGCTTCACAAGAAATGAAGCATAAAGGTAAAAGTATATCTCCATCTACAGCCGCACAAAAGGCTAAATATAATAAAATTCTATCTCCTTCATTCAGAAATAAATCAAAAAAGAAGTCAAGGAATTTCAATAAAGTATTATCTCCTTCAAATTCTACCGAGTCGGAATCATCGAATAACTCCTTCCAAATTCCACAAAAGTTGGAATCATATCTCCTTCCAATTAAAAATCCGAAAGAATCGGATAAATTAAATAAAATTAAAATTCCGGCTCGATCAGAATTCATCATTGAAATTCCAACTCCTTCTATTCAAAATCAATCGGTCTGCTTCAAGAAGGAAATAAGGCCAGGTTTATTTCTTGGAAATTCGATAGTCGAACCAGTCAACGGTATGGCAAAAGTCCTAATCCTCAACACAAATGAGGAGGACGCCGATCTGGCACCTTACGAGGTGAACCCAGTTTACCAAGACTTGGACGACTTTGTGGTCATCTCCACAGACTCTGACAGAGATCCAATTAAGGGCAGAATAATTAAACTGCAAAACCTTATAAAATTGGATCACTGTAATTCAGAGGAATCTGAAAGTATTCGCAATATCTGTAGGGAATTCAACGATCTCTTCTTCATAGAAGGGGATTTCCTATCTTATACAGATGCAATAACCCACAAAATCGAAACACTCCAAGATAAACCGCCCATCTATACCAAGCCATATAGACTTCCTGAAGCAAGCCGAATAGAAATAAACCGGCAAATACACGAAATGCTTGAGTCAGATATCATAAAACCATCCCATAGTCCCTGGAATTCTCCACTTCTCCTGGTTCCTAAAAAACCAGATGAGAATGGAAACAAAAAGTTGCGAGTAGGGGTAGACTTTCGTCGTATTAACGACATTACTATTGGCGATGCGTACCCACTGCCTAATATCACTGATATATTAGACCAGTTGGGGAAGTCGAAATATTTTACCACACTCGACTTAGCCAGTGGATTTCACCAGATAAAAATGGACTCGAAGCACAGGGAGAAAACTGCCTTTAGCACACCCTATGGCCACTACGAATACAATCGTATGCCATTTGGTTTAAAAGGAGCCCCTGCTACTTTTCAACGAGCCATGAACAATGTTCTATCTGGCCTTCAAGGCATCTATTGCTTCGTATACATGGACGATATTGTAGTCCATGGATACAATCTCAAGGACCACAATTCCAGACTCACAGCAGTATTTAGCCGTCTCCGCAATTTCAACCTCAAACTTCAACCCGACAAGTGCCACTTCCTAAGAAAGGAAATTATGTATTTAGGGCACATTATTACAGAAAATGGAGTCAAACTAGACCCAGCGAAGATTAAGTCAGTTCAGTCCTATCCCAGACCCAAGAAGGAGAAAGATATTAAAGCCTTCCTTGGTTTCGTCGGCTACTATCGCCGCTTTATACCAAATTTTTCCAAAATTGCAAAACCACTTACAAATCTTTTGAAAAAAGATATCCCTTTCAAGTTCGATGCAATCTGCGACGAGGCATTTTGCGAATTACGCAATAAACTTATTACAGCACCAATTCTATCATATCCCGATTTTGACAAAGAATTTTTTGTCACCTCCGATGCCAGTGACTATGCCATCGGAGCTGTTCTTTCACAAGTTGATGATCAAGGAGATCATCCAATCGCCTATGTGAGCCGAGTTCTCAATGGTGCAGAGACTCGTTACTCAACAATAGAAAAGGAGCTCTTAGCTATCGTCTTCGCAGTTGAGCAATTCAGACCATACGTTTATGGTAGACAGTTTACAATTATAACTGACCATAAACCATTAGTATGGCTCATGAATCTGAAAGATCACTCCTCAAGACTGATGAGATGGAGAATACGTCTTGAAGAATATGACTACAAGATAGTCCATAAATCAGGTAAGCTCAACACAAATGCAGACGCTCTCAGTAGAGCTATTCCGGATGATAGCGAAAATTTAATAGAACCTACCACCTACGTAAATATGGTTACAAGGAATCAAGCTAGAGCTCAGGCGAATTCGAATACTCCCAACACGAGTGTCATTAATCAAAATCCAACTCCATCACAAGTGAACAATTCCTCAGTCATAATAACTGAGACTAATTTTCCTCTTTTACTGACTAAAAATGCGAATCCTAAATTTTTCATCTTGCCAATGCAAGATACAGAACTTGAAAGAGTGTTGGATTCGAAACTAAAATTTTCAGATAAATCCCCACTTTCAGAAACTGAACTGAACTTCTTCAAGAAAAAAGACTCATCAATAATTATATCAAAAACTAATTTACCTTGTCGATCGCAAAGAGATAGATCAGACCTCGAAAAGATTTTAACTGAGATCTGCTCATACACAGAAGCAAATCAGTTAAAACAAATTAATATCTCCTTCCCTATATTAGATCCACAGAATCTAATAATTATTAAAACCGCTTTTACCAAAATCTTCGCTACTAAGCAAATAAACATAAAACTGCATCAGGATTCAATTAAATATTTATCAGACATTAATGACATCGAACAAGTCTTAAAAGATTTTCATTCACTACCGACGGGAGGCCATCAAGGCGTTTCCCGTACAATTAAAAGAATCAAAAAGCAATTCTACTGGCCTGGCATGTCAGACGACGTGGTCAAATATGTAAGGAAATGTAAACTTTGTCAGGTGAACAAAGTATCCAGAAACCCTAAAATTCCAATGAAAATCTCGAGCATTAGCTCCAAACCTTTCGAAAGAGTGTACCTAGATGTTGTAGGACCTCTCCCAATTTCTCATTCTGGAAAAAAATATCTCCTTACATTTCAAGATGACCTTTCAAAATTTTCAGAGGCTATTCCCATAGTCGACACCGAGTCTAAGACACTAGCGGAAGCCTTCACGACAACGATAGTTTGTCGACATGGTATTCCAGAAAGTATCCTCACAGATCAAGGTTCTAACCTCATAAGTGGCATGTTCGCCGAGGTATCTAAATTGCTGAGAATTAAAAGGCTCAAAACAACTCCATATCACCCTCAAACGAATGGTGCATTGGAGAGAAGCCACAGAACCTTAGCAGAATATCTCCGATCTTATGTAGCAAAAGATCCACAAGACTGGGATACATGGATTCCTTATGCCATGTTTGTATATAATACAACCCCTCATTCGAGTACTAATTATACTCCCCGCGAACTCCTGTACGGATTCCCAGCCGAAGTTCCAAATAATTTGAAATCTTCTCCAACAGTTTGCTATAATTATGACAATTATGCCAACGAGTTAAAAGCGCGTCTACAACATAGCTTCAAAATAGCTAAAGACATAGCCATGGCCAATAAAGAAAAATCCAAACTACAATATGACAAAAGCTCCGTCCAAAAATCTTTTATGGTAGGCGATAAAGTCCTACTTAAGAGCAGAGTTCGAGAGAACAAATTCTCACCACTATGGTCAGGTCCGTATGAGGTAATGGAGATTAATTCCCCCGAAAATTCCACCATAAAGGTCAACAACAAAAATAAAAGAGTCCATAATAATGACTTGAAACTCTTCACAGATTAATGCCAATAATTTCATCCTTCCAAAAAAAAAAAAATCATTCCAAATGATTAATCAGTATCATTTTCCAGGTTTTCAAAATGATGCAAATAGCATTCATTTTAATTTTCATCCCTTTCATCCACGGCTCAGGAATAGAGGTAAACCACCTAAATACCAGTGCGGGCATTTACTTCGAGGAAATTGGCAGAGCCAATTTCTACGCCAACGAATGGAAAATCGTCACCTATTACGACCTGGCGAATTTTAAATCAGAATTCAACAACATCCAGTTCATAGCCCAACAAATTACAACGACCTGCCAGAAACTGGACAAACACTCAGCCTTGAGCCACACTTGTAACGGTACGTTGTTACAAATTAATCTTATATTAGCAAATATAGAATATAAGAACCTGTTACTTGTGACCCAAAATAGGAAACAAAGAGCACTATTCAATGCAGTAGGCTCTATTTCCAAAGCACTTTTCGGCACGTTGGACGAGGATGATGCCAAATTGTATGATGAACAGATTCGTAACCTCACCCTTAACCAAAACTCCCTCCTATCACTTATGAAAAGCCAAACTGCGATAGTCGAAGCAACCGCAAATGTTTTCAACAAAACTAAAGCCGCAATTGAGAAGGATTTCTTGCTTATGCATAAAAAGTTAATTTCAATACAGATAGCTACATCATTAATGGAAAACAGAACATTGGATAACAAAATATCCATAGAACTTGAATCACTCATTTCACTGGTTTCGTTAATGGCATTCAGATACCAAAATATCCAGTCGGAATTAATAGATCTCTTAACAGATTCAAGGCATGGAAAATTTCATCCTACACTCATTTTCCCTAGACAAATTGAAGAACTCTTATTGAACATCAGACAGTAATTGCCAAATTCAATGATGCTCCCCATAAATTCTAGAGACAATATTTTAGTCTTCGAGTTCGGGCTCTCAGCCGAACCCCTTACAATCAAGCACCACAGCCACCCATGTATGCATCACCACGAGCACAAGAGCCCCGACAGTTTAATCCCCCATACGTACATGCTCAACCACTACGCCCGCCGTTTCCACGAAGGGATTCTAGACCACCGGATACACAAAATCTGGTACAAAACATCACCTGTAATTTCTGTCAGAAGCGGGGACACACCTACACGGAGTGTCTAAAACGCAAAAACACCCCCTTCTGCACTAACTGTAGAAGTTACGGGCATGACATTCGCGACTGTCGAAACAACCAAACACAGTCTGCAAATCGTTTCACACGAGGGTCGCCTAACAATCAACCACAGTCAGACCCGAACAATACAAAAGGCCCCAGAGTCTTTAACATAAGACAAAAATGTGATTTTTGTGGGCGCCGTGGACATAAGATCGACGAATGTCGACAAAAGCAAAAGTGGGAGGATAAAAAACAGGGAAACGACAAAGAGTCGACCCAAAACTCCCCGGCTCGACTATAAACCCTACCAGCAATAAACAAGGGTCTTCTCAGCCGCCCAACTTCAGTGTGCCCACCGCCAGACTTCCTCTAGACATAGGTCTAAATGGTCAGGCCCAGCTAATAGTGGACACCGGCGCTGAGATCAGTATAATTAAGAAAAAAGCTCTCAAATCTCGCGAGCTAATAAACCCCAACAAAAAACTAACGCTTCAAAGTCCTTTTGGCACCGGTAAAACCTTAGGAAGTTGCCAAGGAAACTTCATGCTAAAAAGTAACTTACCTTGCAACTTTCAGGTGGTAAAAAACATCCCAGGTATTTCTGACGACGGCTTGCTAGGAAATGATTTCCTAGCCAAAAACTGTAATGTTGAGGGACCCAACAAGGTTCTGCGATTTCCTCGCACGGAAACCAATCCAGAAGAGTTTGCTGTTCCATTAGAAACCGCATCGGATAACCCGTGTTCACAAAACACAGTCAACAAAGAGATACTGGTAGAAGATATTAAACCCGACGGGGATACACCTTCTACCCGAAGTGCTCTCAAAGCTTCTCAGTCAGAAGAAGTCGGCTGTGACTTACAAGAACGCGATAAGGGTGAATTGATTACCAAAAATCTGGCTTGTAAGACTGGCCAGCAACAGGTAAATTTAAATGAACCTGTGTGCATACCAGCAAGGTCTCAGATCGTAGTCAAAGTTCCGTTGCAGTTGCAGGAAGAAATGCTCAGTCTGTCAAAAGAAATAGACGACGGAGTCTTCTTAGCGAACAGCTTGCTCTCAGCTGGGTTAAAGGCAGTCCCTATAGGAATCCTCAACACACGCAGTTCACAAGTAGTCCTAAACAGCGTGAACCTAAGTCTGGTTCCCATTAAAGACTACACTGTCGTCCCCATCAAACGAGAGCCAGATAAAGATATTGCAACAGCCCATCCCTTGAATCCCATGAGTCGAAATGACGGCGATGGTGAGCATCAAAATATAAGTAGACCTAAGATTAAGAAAATAGGGCACAAGAGCCCCAGCCAACTAAGCGGTCATAAGAAACTGCTCCAAGACGCTTGCGGGTCCCTCATGAAAACCCCAACGTCAGGCGCTGACCAGCACACAAACGGTCTGCCGATAGCAACTCCCGCAGATCCATCTGGCCCAGCGCCACTCATATATCAAAGAAATAGGTTAAGAGGTAAAATGAATAGGGATAATAATAATAGAACTAGATTTAAGAGCAATAAAAACAGGGCAATAAGCGCCGATCAGACGGCCACCCTACAACACATAAAATACTTGTTCCCAAACGAAGTCGAACAAGAGGACACCAGTAAACAGCCCCGCCTCACCAGACTAGAGCAAGAACTCAGTCTGGATGAAACCCTAAACACTGAGGAAAAAGCCTCAATAACAGATCTCTGTTATGAATATGATGACATATTCTTTTTAAAAGGTGACAGGCTTACACATACCAATGCCATCACCCACGACATCCCTTTGGTGCAAGACCAAGCACCTATTAACCAAAAGATGTACCGATTACCAGAGAAACAGCGAAATGTCATAAATGAGCAACTCAGAGAAATGCTGGACAACGACATTGTCCAGCCCAGCAAAAGCCCATGGAACTCGCCACTGCTAGTCGTCCCCAAAAAAGCGGGACCAGATGGTGAGAAAAGGTGGCGCGTCGTCGTTGATTTCCGTAAGTTGAACGAAAAAACGATTGGCGACGCCTTCCCGCTACCACGGATTGAGGATATCCTCGATCAACTGGGCCATTCAAGATACTTCACCACCCTAGACCTAGCCAATGGCTATCATCAGGTACTCGTCGATCCGAAAGATCGAGCAAAAACGGCTTTCAGTACCAACTACGGGCATTATGAATTCAAACGCATGCCGTTCGGGCTCAAAGGAGCCCCGGCCACATTTCAGCGTTTAATGAATTTCATATTAACTGGCCTACAAGGCCTAGAATGTTTCGTCTACTTAGATGACATCGTCATCTATGGAAAAAGTCTGGCAGACCACAACGAAAAGCTTCGCAAAGTCTTTGACAGATTAAGAGAAAATAACCTGAAACTTCAACCTGAGAAATGTCAATTTCTCAGGCGCGAGGTAGTGTACTTAGGACACAACTGTTCTAACCAAGGAGCACTACCTGACCCTAGCAAAACGGCATGCGTCCAAACTTTCCCCATTCCTAAGACAGTAAGGCAAGTCCAATCTTTTTTGGGCCTTGCCAATTACTACAGAAAATTCATACCTGATTTTTCGAAAACAGTACGTCCTCTAACAAACTTACTCCGAAAGGATGTAAAGTTTAAGTGGACTGAGAAATGCCAAGAGGCATTTCAAAGCATAAAGAACGCTTTAATTTCCCCTCCACTCCTAATATATCCCGATTTTTCAAAACCCTTTAACCTTACCACAGACGCCAGCAGCGAGGCTCTTGGAGCAGTACTCTCTCAAGGAGAGGTAGGAAGTGACCAGCCCATTGCCTACGCCAGCCGTACCCTGAACAAGGCCGAACGTAATTATTCCACGATTGAGAAAGAGTTACTGGCTATAGTTTGGGCGACTAAAAATTTCAGGTGTTATCTGCAAGGCCGAGAGTTCACGGTCTATACAGATCACAAACCACTCAAGGGTGTCTTCAATGTTAAAGACCCCACATCCCGTCTGGTGAGATTTCACCATAAACTTTCCGAGTTCAATTATAAAATTGAATATAAGCCCGGAAAGTACAACACGAATGCCGATGCTTTAAGCCGCATTCCACGGGATAATAACAAAGATAAGGAAACTACAACCTTCACGGTAGAAGCTATAGTCCACCATCAAATGGACTCGGATATAGAGGAGGAAAAACACTCATCGGACCAAAAGGAGTGTCTGCAATGCAATGCAGTAACCAGACACGAAACATTCAGGGAAGTGGAACAAATAAAGACAGCCAGTCCAAACAAAAAGAACAAACCCATCATCCAGAAGCGGCAGAGGACCTTGACAGTCCACCTAGTACCAATCCGCAAATTATAGACGAAACTCGTCCCCCTGAGGTAATCACAAGCCCAGAGGAGATTCAATTAATCTTAAAAGATTATCATGATTCTCTCTTTGGCGGCCATCAGGGAGTGATAAAAACCTATAAACGGATTCGAAGAAAGTACTGGTGGAGGCACATGCTTAGTGACATCAAAAAGCACATTAAGCGGTGTGCCAAATGTCAAACCATGAAGGCCTCACCACAGTATAAAATGCCAATGGTAATTACAGACGTAGCGGAACAACCATTCGATAAAATCTATCTAGATATAGTCGGCCCACTAGAGGAAACTGAATCCGGAAATAAATATATATTAACGTTTCAGGATAACCTCACGAAGTTTGTAGATTGGTATGCCATACCAAATGGGGAAGCTATAACGGTAGCGCAAATTTTCTTCGACGAAATCGTCACGCGCTACCGCATTCCCAAAAGAATAGTCACCGATCAGGGAAGTAATTTCCTGAGTGACCTATTCAAAAAGGTATGCAAACTCCTTAGGATAAATAAGCTGCAGACTTCAGCTTATCATCCCCAATCAAATGGAGCACTCGAACGTGCACATAGACCGTTGATTGAATATCTACGAACTATAGTGGACGAAAATCCCAGCTCATGGGATAGTTATCTGCGAACCGCAGCTTTCGTGTACAACAACAGTGTACACGAAGGGACAAAATTAACTCCCATGGACTGCCTCTACGGCTTTACAGCGGACGTTCCGTCCAACTTAAGGCGAGATCCTGAACCCGTGTATAATCACGAGAGCTACTACCATATTCTCAGGTATAAGCTTCAAAAGTCTTACGCCATGGCACGGAAAAATCTTCTGATGAGTAAACAACGCTCGAAAAATTACTATGACAAAGCTGTACGTCCCCTGACATTTCACAGAGGAGACAAGGTTCTACTCAAGAGCGAGAGTCGTAAACATAAGCTCTCCCAGATTTGGGTAGGACCCTATACGGTAACCGGCATTCCCAGCTCAGTTAACACAACAATTAAAATTCGTAAACGAGAGGTGACGGTACACAACAATCGTCTAAAACCTTTCTACGAATAACATGGTGTCAACATAATCTAAGTAATTCTAAGATACATATATAATAGAATGTAAGCTACAAAATCAACAAAAACCCCATTTTAATATCCTACCCTATCCTCTCCTAGATAACAATGCGGTCAATAATTTTTTACGGACTGATCCTGATCACGATAGGAGCCCTCGCGGAGGAACCTTACACTATAACGCCCCTAAATAATACGGGAATACTATTTGAGGATCTTGGAAGCCTATCAGTTTACCACGATACTTGGAGCATCATAACTGAGTTAGATCTGGCGGAGTTGGACAATCAGACAAAACTGGCGGAACGCGCGGAACACTACGTACATCAATTATGTGGTAACAAATCCTCTGATCAAGATCTATGTACCCTACAAACCAAACATGTACATGCCCTGATGGAAAACATCAAGAGACGCACCAATGTCATTAAAGAGGCAGTGCCTAAATCACGCAAGCCCCGATCCATCTTTGATGGGATAGGTAATGCGATGCACTATCTCTTTGGCACTATGGATAGCGGAAACGAACAAGAGGTGTACAGCCAACTACGCGAATTAGAGGTAAATACTCAAACCTTAGCTGATCTGGAAAAGCAACAGATCAGTGTAATAAAAACCACTTTTGAACAAATTCAAAAACCCTTATCCTCACTGTCTGAACGACAACACCAGATAATCAATCAGATTAACCATCTGCAGAATACAACGGATGATTTGATAGCCCACCAAATAAGACAAGAGATCATTTCTAGTTTGACACTACAAATGATAGAGTTGGAATTTAGACAACAAGCTCTACTAGACATAATAGTGTCCAGCAGGAATAATCAGATTCATCCTCTTTTAATTTCCCCGAATCTCTTGCTAGAAATTTATCACAAATCTCATTCCACTTGTCCCAACCTACAGGACTGTTTGTCAGTTCTGTATCAAACAGCAGATGTTAAGACACATTTGTTACAGTACAAATTAGTTATCCGAATCAAACTTCCCATATTTAATATTCCCAAGATGAAAATCCAACAGATTAGATGTTTTCCCATACGGGTGGATTCAAACCACTCATTAATACCTGATATCGAATTTTCCCATGTGGCGAGTCAAATCCAGACCCAGGAATTTCCGCTGCTGAAGCCAGAAAACCTGAGATCTTTCAAAAAAATTTCAAAGGGAATCGATGAGGATACTTGGGTTGGTAACCTAAATACACCAATCACAAAAGCTAGTAAAACAGATGAATGTATCATCAAACTTTTGTTTAACCCATTAGACGAAAACCCACAGTGTAGTTTCAGGGTTCAAATTCCCCCAAGCGACACAGTAATTAAACTCAATAGACCAAATTCGTGGCTGTATTCCTTAACCGAAACTACTATAGTACATATAACTTGTACTCAACAGTTACTCACTCATCGTCTCGCAAGACAAGGAATCATGACAGTCAACGAACCATGTTCCTTGCAAATAGGGCCTCATACACTTTATTATGAAGCAGAAAATTTGCATCCGCTTAGAATCCTCCAACCAACCTACTTCCCAGGCACAAACGAAACTCAGGATGAGTTGGCAGAATACATGTCCAAGATATCCGCTCCTAAAAACCTTGAGAAACAACCAACGTTACTCCTCGGAGACGATACAAACCAACGTATCCACCTAGATACAAAATCTCTAGACGAAATCCGTACCAAAGTGAACAACATTCACTTTGGACCAAAGGCCAAGATTCCTCATATACTCTCTATTACATCCCTATCAATGACCGGACTCTTGTTGCTAATTGCATCTGTGGTGGCATTAGCAAAATATATCGTACCCGCATTCATGGCATGGATTGCTAAACGCAGACAACAGCCCACAGCTGAAAACGTTCCTATGGAACCGGTTTACGCAACACCCCAAGAAAAATTAAAACGTACTCAAAGTCTCCACAGAGCGAGATCTATACAAGTAGTATAATCAAAAAGATCTATACTCCTTGGTTGGCCCCGTCTCATTCTTCTGTTATAAGCACAGTCCCTCTCCTTTTACTATACTGGCTGATAGGAAATAAGTGAAATAAAAACTAGACATTAAGAGAAAGAAAATATAATTCAAAAGAAAACACTATTCGGAAGTTCTCAACAAAATAGGTTAAAAGCTATAGGAATTAGGAAAATAGGCGAAAGAAAAGCATATAAGAGTAGAATTAAAACAACTATATAACCAATTAAAATATAATCAAAATTTATATACAAAAAAAAAGGTTATTAATAGTAATAAATAACAAATAACTAATGTTTAGTAGCATTAAGCAATACAAAAAATAATAATTTAGCAAATAAGATATTAAAAAACAATAACATAAATAACTATGCTAAATAGATATAAAATGAAAAGTTAAAATACTAACATTATAAATATAAATATAGCAAATAAAAAGAATACAAAAACAAACAATAAGATAACCAAGAAAAAATTAAAAGGCGTTAGATAAAAATAAAGTAAAAAGAAAATATGCTTTAAAAGTAGATATAAATAAATAAATAAATAAGTAAGTAGAGCTAGATAATAGGACTAAAGAAACCGTACACTTAATTACACACAAAAAAAACAAAACCATAAAATTTGATTAGCGAATGCTTAGAAAAATATATGAGCATTATACATTCCTGTAAAAACTCAACCGAAAGCCAACCAAGAACCGCCCGCCAAAAAACGCACCCACAACAACTTCCCCTGAGAATTATTCCTCTTCAAAGAATAATTCCCTTTTTCTCAGGGGGAAGGATTGTTATATACCTAATATATAATATAATATATAAAATATATATATAAAATACAATAAAAAACCTGAAAAAAGGGGAAGAAAATAAAAATCATATTCATTAATTTTTTCACCTAAGCTAACCATGCTTAAAACATGGTTGGCTTATCTCTTAAATCTATGAAGAAAATTGCATCAGCAATTTTCTTCACATTCCACATAATTTATAAAATTTTTCTCATAAAACAACTTGGGAAAAACAAAAGTTTCAGTTTACAACCCAAGTCGTTTTACTTAAAAATTTTCACGACAAATTTTGCATTCAGCGAAATTTGTCATTTCAACAATTTAATTAAAAAAATAAAGCAAAAAGCAAATCGTACCTTCAGTACAATTTGCCGTGAAAAAATTCAATATGTATGTACATACGTACATACATATTGTGTAAAAGCTTTCACGATAAGAAACGCGCGCCGCATAAATGCATTGTATGTATATGCGCGCCGCGATTTCAAACGACGAAACGGTGGCTGATGTTTTAAAAAGTGTAAGATTACATTTTTGCAGCCATCGTTCAACGCGAATAATTCTGGACATGTTCAAACATGTCCAGAGTTAAAAAGTTAAATTTTCTCAGGATAAGAAAATGCAATTTAGCATTTTCTATCCTGAACGACGGCTCTTGATCACGATGAATGTGATCAAGAGTTGAGTTCGATTTTCGAATTAAAATACGGCGGTTCGGCGAAAAATTAGAAAAAAAGTTTGAGTTGAGTCGTTGTTTTGAGTCGAATCGGTCGTTTTAAAGAAAAGAGAGTTGATTTTTGTGTTTTTGGTGCTACTTTTCGGCGGATTCGGTTTTCGCGACGAATTTGGAAGAACAGATTAAAGGAAATTAGGGGATTGAAATATAGAAATTGGTTCAAAAGGTATTCAATAAGAATTTGTGTCCGAAATTGTGTGAATAAATATTAGTAAGAGTTTGTGTACGAAATTTCCTCAATAAGAAGGAAGATAATAATAAAATATTAGTGATAACAGGATTTGTGTACAACACTCGTTCAATTAGAAAATTAAAAGTGATAAAAAAAAAAATAAATAAACAGGTGTTGTCATTGTCGGACTACCAGTACCCTGAAGGGAAGTATGCCAACCCCAAAGTGGAAAAAAAAAGGTAAAAATATATTTATAACAGTAGGTGAGTTGTGGGCAAGTTGGCTTTTGTGGGGATGACCAGTTCAATGCCGTTGTCAGTTTCTTTATCCTCTTCCTCCAGCTGTACCATTTTCGACTTTGTGGTTGATTTCAGTATCGTAGGTAAAGTCGACAGCCTTCTAGCGCTTATTCGATTTTGGTTCTTTTTCCACCGTCTCAAGTGCATGAAGACTCCTATAATAAGTGTCAAACTGATTATACCCAAACCTCCTGTGATGGATGTGGCCACTATATGAATATGGTGAGGCCGGATTTGCTGTCTGTTGCTCTCCTCTTTCTCGATATCACTCTGAACTCTCTTAATGTTGACTTCTTGTGCTTTCCACGCCTGATTAAATTTATGCGCCGCCAATAAATGTATCTCGTACTTTTCTGGCTTCAACGTATCTGTTTTCTTCGATCCTGCTTGAGCTGTTATGCTTTCCCAAGCTGGTAGCTCCGACCGTACTGGTTGCCAGAGAACTTGATTACTGCGAGATTCATTTTCAGAGGTTAAAATCTCCCATTTGCAAATCACAGTGTTCTCCGATCGTCAGTACACCCGTTGACGTAAGTTCTCCTATCGAGGTTGGCGAGTTCCGGCAGTTAACTTCTAATTTTGCTTTGCTGGACATCACAAAAAGCCAATGATTTCTTGTCACCATTTTGACTAAGCTGTCCCATTTGGCCACAACCTTCTCCTTGCATGCTCCTGCGTTGACGTTGAAGCTGAGAAATAAGTTGAGGACGCAGTTATCACCAAAAGCTGTGATTACGGGATCTAGCTGAGGGCACAGAATCTGTTTATGATCTGCTAAAGTTATAAGCTGCAGGCATTCATGATATTGCTGGTAGTTTAGCAAGGTATACTGTCGCTCGTGGTTGTTTGCTGCAACGAATTCGGCGTCCAGATCATAAATACGGTAGCCCTTCTGGTACATTGCTGTCGGAATGGTATAGACTTTGTACAAGTCGAATAAAATTTTTTGTGGTTGGGGGATTTCTACCCTGACCAAAATTTTTTGATCTGTCTGAATAGCTTGTACCTTTGCAATCTGGAACAATAACTGGAAATCTTGGAATTTTTCGTCTAAATCAAATTCTCTAGTAACGTTTGCCATTATCTCAGACATTTCTCGAGCGTGAATTATAGCGGGGTGTAATTTTCCTGAATTTATCGACACCACAATATTGGACAGTGTCTCCTGTATATCGCTAATTTCTTGCAACTGAATTGTCATTAGCGTAATAATTTCATTGATCTCCTTTCTTTGCTGCAAATTTGACAACTCATCGCTCTGATTTTGCTGAGCAGCGATGATGAATGAAATTTTACTCCAGAGCTCCTCGCGTTCTGCATCAGCCTGCGCTCGTGATGCATTAAATACGTCGAATGTTGATTTGATTAAGTCGATTCTCCCTCCCACCAAAATTTTCAAGTTTACTATTAATGTCATCCGAGTCGGCCTGATCCATTGTTCCTAAAAGTGTCTTAAAAAGGAACCCCACTCCATCAAAAAGTGAGCGCTTCGTACGATGGGATACTTCCCCATGCATATGATGGCTAAGCTCTTCATTCTGTCGTTCAATTCTGGACACCCAGATTCTTATTTCCTTAGTTGCCACTTCGCATCTGATACCTACTCCGATGTGCCTGATCCTGGTACATAATTCTCTGCTTAGGCTGCTGCAATTTTGTGAAAACTCCAACTCTTTTGTTAAATCCGGCATTTCCAGTTTAGTTAGAATCGTCCAATGCTTGCTGTAGAAGTTCACCTTTCCCACATTCTCGAATAGTACCCCCGTTTGTGTTATGGGTTTGATGCTGTAGTCGGCATTCTCTGCATACAGTGATCTCACACTAAATAATATACTAATATTATTACCATAAGCCTTTCCATGGCTCTCCTACTTCTTATCTTTATTCCTTAATCTACTGGCAACCTTCCTAATATCTAAAATAACAGCTTCTCCCAGTTACTTCTTTTTTTTTATTTTATTTTATTTGTCTTAATTAATTATTTATTCTTTACCTCTTTTCTTCTTTAGTACAAATCTAGAGATTTCTTTATGCTTTATTTCTTTAAAAACTTCCTATTCTTTATTTATAAATCTCTTATTTATTATTTCCTTCTTTCTTAATATTTTATTTCTTGTTTTATATTCCCTCTAAAAAAAATTTTGCCAAACCTTACCTCATTTAAGATACCCTTCTTTACCTTTTATCTGCACGCTTCTGCTTACTTAACTAAGTAGGGTGAAGTGAAATTGATCATTCAACAAATTTTCTTAAAGGATCGTTGCATTCTCCGGACTGTGTACATGTACGACCCAATAGGGTCCTTTAAAAATTGCTGATAATTTTCCTGCACGGGCTGGATCTCTGCCCTGGTCTTCCTATCGTAATAGTTCTTTGCCGTAACCTTACTCTTTTGCAGATTCTCCCTTGCCAGCTCAAATGACCTTTGCAGCTTAAAGCGTAGTACTGCATGATATCTGTCGGCATTGTATAATGGTTCTGGTTTGGTTTGTAACCTGCTGGGAATTCGAGATGTAAACCCGTAAAGTGTTTTCACCAGTGTGAGCTTAGTGCCTGTATGTATTGTATTGTTATACGCATTAGCCGCCGTTCTTAAATATTCGTCCCATGCTTGTGGTTCCCGATCCACGAAACTCCTCAAATAGTTTTCCAAAGTAGAATGCTGTCTCTCTACCGCATTCGACTGAGGATGTTATGCCGTGGTTTGCAATTTTTTTACCTTTAACATCTTGCAGAGGGCTTTCATATTTTCTCCTGTGAAATTCGCCCCCTGATCGGTTACCAGTTGTTTCGGAAGCGAGTAACGACTCAAAATCTGTTCAAACAAAGCTCGGGCAACCGTATTCGCCTCTTGATCTGGTATAGCCACGAAGTCATCAAATCTCGTCAGATCATCCATTAATGATAGGATATATTTGTTGCCATTGTGACTTACGGGTACAGGTCCCACCAAATCGACGTAAACCTTGTCAAACGGTTTCTCTGAAATTTCCGTCACTACCATAGGCATCTTAATGGTTTGCGCGTGCTTGTTTTTCTGACATTTTACACACTGTCGAACATATCTTGCGATCTCACTCTTTATCCGCCTCCAGCAGTAGAAACGCTTAATTCTGTTGCACGTTTTAGTTCGTCCAAAATGTCCTCCGAACCTAGAGTCATGATAATCTTTCAAGATCATCTGTACTTCCTTCGGGTCCGAAATTAATTTTGGCTCTGGCTGTCTTATCGTTCTGCCGGCAATCAACTCACACTCGCTCATCACGTCCCAGTCGTCTTCGGATTCCCGATTTTGACTTTCGTTTAATGCCATTTTCCTTCGGGCTTGAGCTCGAGTTACTGCGAAACAAGGAAACTCTGTAGTCTTTTCTTCGTCTCTACCATTAGAGATATGGGGAATTCGGCTCAATGCATCCGCATTACTATTCTGCTTGCCAGTTTTATAAATAATCTCAAAGTCATATTCAGACAATTTCTGATGAAATCTCACCATACGGGATGTGGTATCCTTTACTTTAAAAATTCCGCGTAAAGTCTGGTGGTCGGATATAACTTTACAATGTCTACCTAAGAGATAACATTTATAATTCCGCACAGATCAAACAATGGCCAACATCTCTCGTTCGGTGGTAGAATAGTTCCTCTCAGCAAGATTTAAAGTACGGCTGGCATAGCTTAGCGGCTTTCCCTCTTGTTCTAAGACTGCCCCTAAGGACTCTTCACTTGCATCTGTAATTAATGTGAATTCCTTACTAAAATCAGGGTAATCCAAGACAGGTGGCGTAGTTAAAGCCTGTTTTATAATACCAACGGATTTTTGTCGCATTCAGAGTCCCAATCAAATTTTACCCCTTTTTTCAGCAATTTCGTAATGATATCCATGATTTTAGAAAAGTTTGGTACGAATTTTCGGTAATAGTTAGCTAGTCCCAAAAACGACTGTACTTGACGCATAGTTCGTGGTCTTGGAAAATCACGCACTACTTTAACTAATCGTTCGTCCGGCCTTACTCCCTTCTCTGAGCACACATGGCCTAAGTACACAACTTCCTTCTTCAAAAATTGGCATTTCGAAGGCTGAAGTTTTAAATTGTGTTCCTTAAAACGCTGGAATACCTCCCGCAGCTTCTCGTGGTGTTCATCCAATTTTTTTGCAAAGATGACCACATCATCTAGATAAACGAGGCATTTTATTCCTTGAAGCCCTGTCAAAATCCCATTCAATAACGACTGAAAGATTGGGGGAGCAGTTTTTAGTCCAAATGGCAATCGCTTATACTGAAAGTGATTGAAATTGGTACTGAATGCTGTTTTCTCCCTATCTGCTGGATGAATTAGTACTTGGTGGTACCCGTTAGCTAGATCTAACGTGGAGAAGTATCTGGAGTGACCCAATCTGTCCAATATATCTTCTATTCGTGGGAGAGGATATTCGTAAGGGATGCACACTTTGTTCAGTTCTCGAAAGTCTACGCACAGTCTAAACTTCCGATTACCATCTTCATCCATTCCCTTTTTAGGGATGAGTAGAACTGGAAAATTGAATGGACTTTTACTGGGCTCTATGATATCTTCTTCGAGAAGCTTTGCTAGCTGTTTCTGGCATTCTTCCCTGTAAGACTCTGGCATCCTGTACTGTTTTTATGTATTGGGCCTACGTTAGCCATAAGTGGCAATTTGAAAGTTTTCGTTGACGTGTACGTGAGTTTATCTCCCGGTAGATAAAAAATATCGCTATATTCATAGCAAAGTAACGGGCTCTTTTTCTTCTGCATTAAGACTTTCCTCCAGCACCAACAAGTCCCTCATGAGCTTAAATCGGTGTTGGCTGGTGTGGGTCTTACTTCTAGGGTGTGAGGCTGGGTATATTACAAACTCGTTTAATCTTTTTAATTGGGGCTGAAAATTCATAATTTCAACCGGTTCTGTTCGGGCGTTAATAACGCCCACAAAGGCCTGTCCATTCCTAGGTTTAATTATAGTGTTCCCACAATATACTCCTGGTCTGATTTCCGCCGCCATGCATACCAACTCTTCTTGACACATCTATCTTTACCAGTTGTTCTGTCCTGACTTCTAGCCTGAAAGTTGAACCCGAATTATGTCTGAAAAATGGTGGCTTCCTCATCTATGGGTGGCTCCGCTGGTCGTCCGGTATCTTGGGTTCAAAGTTAAGAAGTCCCACCTCCTTGCGAGGAGGTCCGGATTCGCTATCTTCACCATCGCCCTCTGCCTGCCATTTGTGACGCGCCCCACATTTCCTGAGGCCACTTTAAGGATGCTTCTGTTTTAACACTTTTAACCCTTTGTTCAGTTCCCATGCGAGGGGCTGTTGGCAAAGTGTTTCCTTAACATCCGCCTAACTGCGGCTCTATACTCGTGTGATGTATCTGCATCATTTCTTCTATCCTGGGCTTCCACTTATGTAATTCAGTCTCGTTTTATTTATTTATTTATTTATTTATTTATTTATTTATTTATTTTTATTTATTTATTTATTTGAATCAGTCTACCGAATATAATAATCTTACAGACTTGCATAGCATTTTACGTAAACAAAGATTGCCTTAATAAATCTACCTTTATAAAATAAAATAAATTATCATAAAAGAACTAATAATTTTGTAAAGAAAAAGCATTTTCAAAAATTATACTTTTAAATTTTTCTCTAGACACACAAATATCTACAAGTGATGAGAAAGAATTGTAATTAAATACACAATTAGATATTGGTTCATGATAGCCATAATTGGTTCTATGCTGAGGAGCATACAACAAATCCCTTGAACGTATAGGTCTTTCAGGAGCATATATATTAATTAATAATAGTAATTCAAACGATTTTATTTTAAACGAAAGTATATCTTTGACAAATAAAGCACAGGAAACTTCGCGACGAAGTTTCAGACTAGACAGACCAAGCAGTTTACATCTCACAGTATATGATGGTAAGTTGTGATTTTGGTAATTTATTTTCCGTAGAACAAATCTAGTAAATGCCTTTTGAATGGATTCAATACGATCAATATGTACGTTATAATATGGACACCAAACAATGGATGCATATTCAAGAATGGATCTCACGATCGAAAAGTATAATGTCTTGAAGGTCTGAATGTTATGAAAGTCTTTGGAGTTCCGCTTAAGGAAACCTAAACAACGTCTTGATTTAATGATAATAGTGTTAATGTGAGAGGTAAACGCCAATTTAGTGTCAAAAATAACACCTAAGTCCTTGATATCATTTGTTCGAGAAACTATATCATGATTAATTTTATAATCAAACAAGAAAGGACAAGAGATGCGATGAAAAGTAACAATTTTACATTTTGATATGTTAAGATATAACTTATTTTTAGAGCACCAAGCAGAAAGTATATTGAGATCATTCTGCAGTAGTAAGCAATCGCTTAGAGAGTTTATTCTAACGAATAGTTTTAAATCATCCGCAAATATTAGGCATTTGGCAAAAACAAAGCAAGTTGCTATATCATTAATGAAAAGCAGAAACAATAGAGGACCTAAGTGACTACCCTGAGGAACTCCCGAGGTGACCGTGATTACATCAGATATAATATTGCCAATCCTTACATATTGTTTGCGGTTAGATAAATAGGCCACAATCCAGCTTAAGAAAGAGGAGTGGAAGCCTATATTTTTCAATTTATGAATGAGAAGAGGAGTGCTGATCTTATCAAATGCCTTCGAGAAATCTGTGTAAATAGTATCCACTTGAACATGATCTTCAAAAGCACTTATAGTATAGTTCGAAAATAATGTAAGATTAGTTACACATGATCTCCCCGTAATAAAGCCATGTTGCTCAGGGACTATATATTCCTTAACTAGAGAGCTAAGCTTAGAGTTAACTATATAATCTAGTAATTTAGGTACGACTTTCATAACAGAGACTGGTCTGTAATTCTCTATAGTGCTTTTAGAACCTGCTTTAAATATAGGAGTGATTAATGAAATTTTCCACTCATCAAGAAAAGTACCGGTACTTAAGGATAGGTTGAAAATTTTGCATAAAGGATCGGCCAAAAAAACAGCGCAATTTTTTAGTAGCGAATGACATAACCCATCAGAATTTGATCTTGTGGTGGAATCGAGATCATTGAGACCCTTCAAGACATCATCAGCATTAATCGATAAATGACCAACATCCAAAGGGGATGTATCAGTATTAACAGGGTATTCATGATCCAATTCACTAAAGGTTTCGTTACTATAAACAGATTTGAAGTAATAGGCAAAAAGATTGCAACTGGTGTGCAAATCGAACGACCTATTAGAACCGTAATTTAAAACCTTAGGAAAAAAAGAAGTCGTATGCTTGGATTTAATAAAGGACCAAAAGGCCTTACTATTAGAGCTAATGCTGTTTTCAATTGAACACACGTATTGACCATACAGATACCTATGCAGGACCTCGTATTCCTTTCTAAGCCTATGAAACAACGCCTCGTCAGCGCTGCTGCCAGTAGCCCTATATTGCTTGTGTGCCTTTGTCTTAGCATTTTTCAATCTTAAAAGACCGTTTACAAACCATTTTGGGTGTTTATTCCTACGTTTAGATTTTTTAGCGACAAATTTATGTAGGCCTTCATGAACAACATCAAGAAATTTGTTGTATGCTCTCAGCAGATCACAATGTTCCAAAAAGGACCAATTTATGTTAGAGAAAAAGGTATTAAGATCTAAATAATTAACTTTGTTAAAATTAAATTCAATTTTATCAGTAGAATTCTGTAAAGGAGCAAAATCATAAAGAGAAATATTAAAGCTAATGGCATTATGATGAAAATCAACTGGCGTCAACGGACTTTTAACCTCATTAATGTCTACTACTAAATCAGGGATAACAAATAATAAATCTAGAATTCTGCCAAAAATATTACTAATATTGTTTAATTGAATTAAATCTAAGCCTAATAAATTATCTATGACAAAACTTTCTGCTTCAGAAGATACATTATTAGGTATTAGCATCGCGTCATCATCATTCCAGGTCCAACGTAAATTACTTAAATTGAAGTCACCTATATAGCATAAGTGGTGGTCCTTGATATTATCAGATAAACTAGTAATATTAAGTATGTGCTCCTTGTAAACCTCAAGTGAAGAAGATGGAGGAATATAACTGATGCATATATCCAAGAAATTAGTGGTATTGAAGTTACTCACGCGAACACAAAGTTGTTCAATGATTCCCGACTCATTGGATAAGTGAATTTGTTCGCTAATCATGGAAGTACGTACGGCAATCATAACACCGCCTCCACGTGAAAACCCAGATGCGAGAGGACAACGATCCTTCCTATAGATTGTGTAGCAGCTTTCATCAACAATCTCACTATTTGAAATGCTATCATTCAACCAAGTTTCCGTGATGGCAATGATGTCAAAGTCATTTTCAATTATTGAGAGATAGAAATTTCTCAATTTCGTTCTTAAGCCACGAACATTTTGATAATAGCATTTCAACCCATTATCTTTATTATCAACGTTTAAAAAATTTATTGTAGAGAAGTCAACATTGGGAATGAGATCAGACAATTCCGGGGAATCGGTTTCCATCGAATTATCAATTAAGACTGGATTTGAGGTCGATTCGAAACCAGCTCGTTTTTTGATGATTTGATGAATCTTCTGACACATGTGCCGGATGGCCAGATGTCAGGCACAAGCAATCTAGATATATAGTGCTCGGGCACTCCTAGTTTGAAGGACACAGATCTGAAATTATTTAAGTCTGCATCCTTTTTCCATAGAGGATGACATGTAATTTGGTTGCTTGAAATACTAATTAAATTGGCAATATAATTTTTTATTTTATCAGGTATAGCATCAGGACGTATACGTGATAAGTGCAAATGTCTGATATTGTTTATCGCAGAAAAGTCATCGACGACAGCAGCTGTGCCAACAATCTTTTTATTCTTATGGTGAGATCTTTTTTGAACAGTAGTCCAGTTGGAATTACGATTATCGGCGTCACTCGCATCAATATCCGCAGACGATATCTGCCTATGACTCAATTCAGTAACAGGCCTTGTTATAGCTGTAGATATACCTGCAATATCGTTAAGGTTATTGCACTGATCAGACTTATCTGCATCAGCTGTTATAACTGCAGGAATACAAGTGATAGCGTTGAGGTCATTGCACTTATCAGACTTATCTGCATCATCTGTACCAACTAGATCAATATGTAACGGTTGACCTGCACTCCCGACCATTCCATTATATAAATTCACTTTGTTTGAGCTATGATTATTATCTGTTTCAGACAATAACCCACTGATAGATGATACTGAACTGGCTCGACGGCAAACAGAAGCTATTGGTACTGTGGACGGATTGCGTTTAGATGTAGTAGTTGATTTTGGCTTAGATGATAGTACTACAGAGCGAGGGGCACTATTGTCACTTGTTATTGATTGATGTTGATCTTTTTTTTTCTAATAAAGATCTTATATCAGAAAGTTCCTTTGTCAATTCATTCTTCAGATTGATAAAAGCAACGGCAAAATCCGCTAAAGGGTGTAAGATGCATGAAGGGCACTTCCAAAAGATCGAGTTGAATGTCTCAATAAGTTTAACACAATTCTCTTCGAGTTTAGAGCACCGTCTGTGAAATAAATTAGCACAGAAACCACACCGGACGAATTTTTTATCAGAGATACGATCATTACATTTACCGCACAAATTGTTGTCCATGACTGCAGCAAGCAAAACTTGTTAATCACAAAATCAAATGAGCGCAAATGAAAAGCAATACTAAAAAGAAAAAAAAACCTTACGGAGCAATTATAAAACACGTCCGATCACGTCCAGCACTTTGAAGGGATGTTTTCCACTGGATTCGTATTCTCTTTTTTATTGCTACTAGTCACCCTACCTAGGTACCTGTTTATACAATCCACAGCTCCACTTGCTTTACTCACAATCTCGTTCAATGCTGACATCCGCTCTTGAATCCGTTTTTTTACCTCCTCAGCTGAGGTGACTAAGATTTTAGTAATCCCCGGTATACTTTTAGTGGTTATTAGGTACCACAAAGTTATAGCCTGAATCCTGGCGTTCGTTAGTAGCCTTGACTTGATTCAGAAAGAATTGTGTCGGGTTAGTTGCAGTCAGAAGTCCTCTCTACGTCTTAGCTATCTTGATGTAGCAGGTGGATGTTGATGAAGGGTTGTAGTGTGGTTTGACTACACTGGATACTTTGCGACAGTTTTCCAAGCCAGAGTGAGAGCAACAACACAGTTGTTAGAATAACAGTTGGATTAAGAAATCTTGATTAGGATAGTACGATGAGTGTCGTTATCGTTTGTGTAACAGCTGAATAGGAAGATCTTGATTGTGCGAGTACGACAAGTGTCGTGTCGCTATCCTGTTCGAGTTGTTCGTCTGAAAAAGAAGCTGTAACTTTCATAAAGGGCATGAATGACCAAAGGTCGTAATTGACCAGTTAACCCTATGTCAAACTGATCAAGTCCAGTGAACACTTCTATCGTTGTGGTAGGTTAAAACAGTCTCGATTTGAAGCAACTACAGCAATTATAAATGGCGAAAACGACTTCTACCGTTGCGATAAGTAGCTTCAGTCTTGATACGCAGCTGTCTCGTATTATTGACTTCGTCGAATATTCTTCATGGACAATGATAATTGCAACGTTGTGGACTCGCTGAATATTCTTCACGCACAACGGTAATTGCAACGTTGTGGACCTTGTCCGTTCATAACGCTTGTAACACTATTAGCTGTAGTGGTAGAGAAGCACAGCGGGATTCGTCGTAAAAGGAAGAGCCTGAAAGTAAAACAAAATGTGGGCCGCTACTGGAGCGGGCAAAAACTCAACTCTCCTGAGGAATCCAGACAAATCAAAAGCCTCTTGTTGCTGTGGTATTTAATCTTTATCTTTTTATTTCGGCAAAAAAAATGTCACAAGGTTATAATAATTAAAAATTGGTAACAATACATCCTTCTCCTTCAAGTCTGACATCAGAATGAATTTTCTTATATTTAATTAATTTTCGTTGTCAATCAACCTAACTACAACTTTCCCCGCTTAGCAAAGTATTAATGGCCGACAATATAGAAAAAAGAATTGCCCGATTTACTGGTCACGCGTTCAGAAAGGAAATGATGATGGCGCACTGACGCGTCGCCACATACTTGTGCTTTCTTCCGTAAACTTCTTCAAGGCGATGGCGATTGTCTCAACACGTTCATTTCCTGTTATGTTTCGGAAGAGTGGATTTTGTTTCACGAATTGCCTCGCCTTGTATTGCCACCTTTTCATCTATGCAATCGATGATGGCCTTGCCTTTAAGAAAGTCCATCCCCAGTATCCCATCGGTTGGTATGGAGTCTGTGTTTTCAATCGTGTGGAATTCACAGGACCGAATGACTGAACCGATGTGTAAATGGGCCTTGCAAGTTCCAATCGAGCTGTTTTGAGCTCCAAATAATCCCCCTATCATTATTTTTTGTTGAGTCTGTATGGGTGTATTTCTTTTTAATCGATTTATCTTAATTATACTACAAGTCGCTCCAGTATCCACAAGTAATCTTAATCTATCTTCCACTCTTATGTGTGATCCTACTGTAATTATGTTATTATTTAACGGGCTTAATTCTAGTGTACTGGTTTCCTTTATTTGAGTTTTCAAAAATTCTGATTTTGTCAACGGAAGGCCGCTGTGGATGAATTCCCCAGCTGCCGCTCTCCGTTTCCCAACTGCCGACTGTTTTGCTCTGCTAAGTACTTCCGCAGACAGTTTTTAGTGAAGTGATCGCAAGTTCTGCAAAACTGGCAGTATAAAACTTCATTTCCTCTCAAGATTCATTTCTTCCGCTTGTGGCTGCATTCGCGAATCTCACTTGCTGTTTCCTACATTCCATTGCTACATTACCATCGCCTCGGCATCTTGTGCAGAATGGAGGCTGTCGTTCCCCACCACATTCCTTCGCGAAGTGTCCCTCCTTTCCACATCGAAAGCATTGCTTAGAACCTCGCTGACTGCTTCTAGGCGGGGTTCCCCGGTATTCTCTTACATTTGACTGAGATGGCCTCCCTGGATCTTTCTTGACCAACCTTGGCTCCCATGTATTCTGAGGGACTCTGCCGTTACTCTTAAACATCTCCCCTACTCCTGATGGCCGAATTTGAAGACGTTTTGCATCCTTCTCGAAGTAAGTCGCTTCCTCAAGCACTGCCTCCAGAGACTCAAATTTCCTTCCCGTCAGATGTGCCTGAGTAGCATGATTAAGCACACCACCCTTGAAGGTTGCCACTGCATCAGACTCTAACTCCGCAATTACGATTTTAATATCTTTGAAGTTCTCTAGGTCTGGAATCAAATTCAACTCTGTTTCCGTAAGAATGTTTCGTTAATTTTCTTTCTATTAATGTTAATATTGTCATATGATACGTTATATATTTCTACCTTACAATTTTCATATTTAATTAGGTTATTGCCGTAAATATTTAATTTCAAATTATTACAATTCTGGTATATATTCATTCTTGCAATATTTTTCGTTAAAATTATCCCTGGAGTAATTTCTTTTATTTCTTCTTTTGAAAAGTTTTGCATAGGGCAGTAAGCTTCGTTAAAATTGATGATATTATTGACACATTCATCCTTTATTTTAATTAAATTTTTCTCTAAGTTGTCCTTTATTTTTATACTATAAACAGTGTTATTTCGGTCTACTAAAACTGTATATTCATCCAAATATATGGATTTATTCTTATCGTTAGGGATTGGTTCTATAAGGACTTTTGACAACGGGTTTTCGCTGTACTCTGGGATTAGTATAATAACAATAATTTGTTCTTTGTGGAATGCAATTACGATTTTAATATCTTTGAAGTTCTCTAGGTCTGGAATAAAATTCAACTCTGTTTCCGTAAGAATGTTTCTGGAAAGTAACCCTAATTTACTGGTCAGCATGATTGTTTCGATGTCGTCTATGTGATTTTTCAGTAAAGTAATGTCATAATTAATTTGGTATACCTGCTGCATGTATTGTACTTCGTCCTCTATTGTTAGTATTTTGTTCCAGTTTTGTTCACTAAAGTCGTTTAGATATTTTGATATGGTATTTTGTTGTGTCTTAATCTGTTTCGTTAGGTTTCTTATCTGGTCTGAAATTTCGTTGTTTACTATAATTTGTTTGTTACTTTCGTCTATCAAGTTTCTGTTATTTTTTGATAACGCGTCTATTTTGCTTTTAATTTCCTGTTCGTCTTTGTAATCCATTGTACCAGTTATGTATTTTAGTCCTGTTCCCAGTATGTTAATTAGTCCTCTCGTTTGTCTAGTATGTGGTTTTAAATTCTTAATTTTTCTGTCTAGTAAGTTAAAGTTATGAGTGAGCGTGCTGTACATGGGTTCTATGAGATTGGCTTTGTCTTTGATTGTTATAATATTGTCGCGAATCAAATCTCTGGTATTTTCGTATTCCGTTATATTTATAATATGTAAGACCTTTTTGAACCTTGTAATAATTTTCTCATCTTCTAACTTAATCGTAACGTACCCATTGTTGCTATTAAGGTTTTGGACCTCAATTGTTTGAGAAAGTGTTGGAGGGAGGATTATTAGAGCAGTGAGGATTATTGTCTGTATCATTTTGACCTGAAACAAAAGTCGGTTTTATAGGTTTATTTTTTTGTTTACATTTTTTTGCTTGAATTGTAGGTGAATTATTATCTTGGAATTTTTTCTTCCTTTTTACGTGCGATACATAATATTTGAGCCCTGTTCCTTTATCTATTACATGATCTTCGTCTTTTTTCTCTATATCTACCTTTCTAAATTTGGCATGATTTTTCCCACCTCTTATATCTTTAATGAAATTTGGGCCTGAATCTACCTGTACTTCTTCCCTATCGCGATTTAATTTATTAATGACTTTTTCTTTAATTTTCGAGATCCTCTCGCGGATATCATTATATTCGTCATCCTTTATCTTCCCGTTATTAAAATCTATCGGTTTTTTATTCGTAGTGGAATGAATTGTATTATTATAAAAGGATATAATTTTTAGAATTTTTTCTTCGACGGTGTCAATATCCTTATTTTCGTCGTGTCTTAAGAGTCTCAAATGCTCGTTGATTGTGTTATGTAGCCTTTCGATATCTGAATTGGATGTATGATTATTGTTTGAAGTGAAATGTATATCAATGTTTTCTTTTTGTAAAAATTCTCTTAAGGGGAGAGCTTTAAAACCTAGTTCGTTGTCTACTATGATTTTTCTGATCTTTCCTACTGCGGATATGTACTGTAGGATTGATCTCTTAAATTCTACCCAAGATCTTGCTTGAATTTTAATAGCTTGACCAAATTTGCTAAATTGATCTATAAATGTTGAGAACAGATTTTTCTCTAAGGTATAGAAAACATCTATGTGAATGATTTGGTTTGGACTACTTGGAGTTTCGGTTATTTGAAATTTATTTTTTATTGGTTTTCTTTCGTATTTCTCTATGTTACAAATTTCACAGTTATTAATGAACTGGGTTACTCGAGTGGATATCTTTGGGTGAAAATATTTTAACTGTAATTCTTTACATACCTCTATGATGCCTCTGTGGTTATTCTTTAGATGTTCTTCTTCTATTAATTTAGCTAAATTCTCTTCGTCCGTAATATCTTTTAAAACTCTATCACATTTTATTAATTTGAATTGATTATTGCCCGAAAAGTGTGTGTGAAATGCTTTTTCTAGTGTTTGGAGAAATCCGACATCGTTCACATAAATTGCATTCAGGGATTTGGGATTGCAATGCGATTTGAGTATAGTGGTTGCAGTATCGTCGTCTAATGATTTAGTATAAATTGACTTCCTGGATTTATTAAAGATTTTCAAATTTTTAATTCTCAGAGAACCGGAATTACTTTTAAAAATTGTGATTTGGGTTTTGAATACGTTTAACGGGGATTTACTAAGCGGGATTTCGTTAGTATCCATTTCTTGTGCAAGACTTAACTCTATACGTGATAAGGCATCTGCGTTACTGTTTTGAGTGCCTTTCTTGTATTTAATGTCGTAGTCATATTCCGATAACTTCAATCGCCAACGCACTAATTTTGAATTTGGTTCTTTTATGGAGAATAGCCATTGTAAAGGCTTGTGGTCCGTTTCGATCAGAAACTTTCTTCCGAAAATGTAAGGGCGGAAGTATTTCGTTGCCCATACCACAGCTAGCAATTCTTTTTCGATCGTACTATAGTTTTGTTCGTGATCATTCAGAGTACGACTTACATAACATGTTGGATGCCCGTCTTGTGAGAGTACGGCGCCTAATGCGTACTGACTCGCATCTGTTGTTAATGTAAATAATTTGCTGAAATCCGGATATTTTAATATTGGTTCCGAAATAAGTAGACTTTTGAGAATTTCGAAACTATTTATGTATTCTGGATCATTTATATTAATCTTTTGATTCTTTTTCAAATACTTAGTAATGGGCTTGGCAATTTCTGAATAATCCTGGATGAACTTTCTGTAGCATCCAGTAAGTCCAAGAAATTGCTTAATCTGTTTTGGAGTTTTTGGGATTGGGAAGTTCTTGACACATTCGATTTTCTTCGGATTAGGTTTTATGCCTTCGAGTGTAATGATGTGTCCTAAAAATTCGGTTTCTCTTTTCAGAAATTCCGATTTATCTAGCTGTACCTTCAAATTTACGTCTTCAAGTCTTTTGAAGATTTTAGTTAAGGAGTCTAGATGTTCTTCTAAAGAAGAGGAGTAAATAATGATGTCGTCTAAGTATACCAGACAGATTTTATTTATATAATCTTTGAGAACATTATTCATAAGGCGCTGGAAAGTGGCAGGCGCCGTTTTAAGACCAAAAGGCATACGGAGAAATTCGTAATGTCCATTTTCAACGCTAAACGCTGTTTTGTGTATATCGTTCTCATCAATTTTCTTTGCAAGGTCCAGCGTTGTAGAATATTGACATGTTCCTAGTTTTCCTAATATCTCATCGATATTGGGGATAGGATATTTGTCATCTATAGTTACGACATTTAACTTGCGGTAGTCAATGACGATCCGCCATTTAGATTTGCCGCTGGCGTCCGTCTTGTTCGGGACTATCCAGACTGGAGCAGAGTAAGGCGAGTTGCTGGGTCGGATAATACCCTTTTCCAGCATGTCTTCCATTTGTTTTTCCACTTCCTCTTTGTGAATATATGGATACCTATAGAACTTAACATATATTGGTACATCGTTTGTCGTACGAATTCTATGTTTAATAACGTGAAGGTCAGATTTGAATCTTCTCTATAGAATATCTTAGAAAATTTTCTAATTACTTTCAAGAGATTTCGCTTTTCCTCTAAGTTTAGGTGGTCGGTACGAATTTGTTCTGAGGAGGGTTTGTTTATGTCCTCTTGCAGAACGTTAAAATTCTGGTCGTTTACTACCTAAGTCTGTAATAGGCTAAAATTGATATACTTATTACCTTCATTCTTTACCTGTACTTTCGCGTTTATTTTATAATCTTCTACATTATAAATACCCTCGCGTACTATTATATTGCCATCTGAAGACTTCTGCTCCTTCATATAAGCTAGGCCTTCCCTTTGTTGCACGGGAATGATTAACTCGAAATTGCCATTTCTCTCCAACTCGTAGTTGAAACTTTCTTGTTTGAGTGAGAAGTACAATTTTGTCTCGTTACTTTTAGTAATTAGAGTCTGATTTTCGAAATCAATTTTAGATTTTAGTGGGATGAAAGTATTATTTCCGATTAAGCCGTCGTAATTTTTATGAAAAGGAAATACATATAATTCTACTTTATTCTTTGAATCACCTAATTCTTTGAACAAGGGGATTACTGCCCTCTGCGTTATTTTAACTTCTTGACTTATTGTTCTAATAAAAATATTTTCCTTAAGGGTCTCTAATAAGTTCGGGCTACAGAGTCCAGGGTTTATAATTGAATGTGTAGCGCCGGAATCTATAATAAATTTAAGAGGTCTTATGTTACTATCGACTATGATATATGGTAATTGATGGGTGAGGCTATCAAATGAAAATTTTGGAGCAGAGAATTCTGGGGTAGTTGCGTTTTTATCATTTCGTTAGAATTTATATCCATCGGTTCAGGTGGTGGTAGCCGTTGATATTGCTGGTTTTCGTGGTTATTTCTATTTCCGAATGATGGATTTCTAAATGGGTTATCTGGGACCTGTTGGGGTCTATATTGAAAAGAAGTATCATTTGTTGTATTATTATGAGGAGGGGTTGATTGTCTAAATGATGAATTGGTACGTGGAATACGTTGGTTTTGGTATGAATGATTTCTATAATTCGAAGATTGCAAAAATTGTTGGTTTTGGAATGTATTATTTCTATAATTATGAGGTTGCGAAAAATGTTGGATTCCATTAGCAAAATTCCTGCCATTCTTGGGGTTATTATAACCATTGTTTCTATTGTTATTTCCACTAAGATTATTACCGTTAAAGTTATTTGACTTATTATTATTGCGGAAACTATTTCTATTATTAATCCTATTATTACTTCTAAGACTGGGGCCATTTATTCTAGGCGAACTAACGTTATAGTATGCATAGCCAGCTTAATGTAATATGTCCATTGCTGTTTCTAGGCTTTCTGGGTCTCTACAATACAGAATTGATCGCATTGGTTCGGGGAGTTTATTTTTGAATATCGTCAAGGCAGAAGTCTTATTATTGGTAATAGTTTGCTCTACGATCTTTAAGTCGTCTCCTCCTGTTAGGGTGAGCTTTGTTTTTACATTGAGCCTTCTCAATGCAACTTTTATTTCGCTGTAAAAATCAACACAGTTTGTTCTGAAAGAGATACTTCTCAGTTGGTCAAATAATTCTTCTAGACTAGAGCGGTCACCGAAATTATTTATTAAAATTTCTTTTATCTCTAACCAGGATGTTACATGATTATTAATTTCTATAATTTCTCTTGCCCTGCCTTTTAGTTTAGATTTTATAATGTCAGAAAGAATAGTTTGGCTAAGCGTATCGTAGCGTAGTAACTCTGGGTGAATTCTGTCGATAAGGTTAGTGAAATTTTGGAGATCTTTATAATCACCGAAGAACTCGGGTAGTTTATTGAGGTATTTAAGGGCATCTATATTCAAAGTCAAAGGTGTCGTCATAGTTACTTCAGATATATTAAAATCTTTTGCACTTTCACTGTTTGGAGTGATAACAAAATAAGGATTAGTCGAATTTTTTCCTTCTTTTAATTCTGGATATTCTGTTATTTTAAAATTTTCCACTGGGTTCAAATTTTCTGTTACATCAAAATTTATTGGAATATCAGAACCTTCTATAGCTGAATTTCTTAATTGAATACTACTTATTAATTCTGTTAGTTTATCTATATCTTCTGAATTAGTAGATGGAACTTCATTCATATTAACATACCTTAAGATAACACTTTGATTGTCGGCTTCTTTGCATTATACAAAATTCTGCAAGTTACGTCGGAATTGTTCCAATTATGCAATTATGTACCGTCTCAAGTTTCGATTTAGATATCCTATAGATGTTGTCTTCCTTTCGTATTCTTGTGTTGAATTTCTTCTCTACTTATTTAGGCCCTTTAAGTTTACCATAAATTTCGCTGGTATTACTCAGGTGATTTGTTAATTTATTGTTTGTATTTATATGATAAAACCACATCACATTTGCTGATTGAAATTTTTAAACATCACTTCTGATGAAATTTAATAGATCTGATGCAAATTAATTTATAAGTATTTAGTTGATTTCAGAAATATTATACATCACATCTAGGAAGTGTGTTTGAACGTCACTTTAAAGATATATAAGTATCACTTCTGCTGATATTTGAAATCTTTACTGGTAATTTATTATATCACTTCTGCTGATATTTTACATTGAAAGATTTACTATATAACTTCTATTGATATTTCAAATCGTTATTGGTAATTTATTATATCACTTCTGCTGATATTTTACATTGAAAGATTTACTATATCACTTCTATTGATATTTCAAATCGTTATTGGTAATTTATTATATCACTTCTGCTGATATTTTACATTGAAAGATTTACTATATCACTTCTGCTGATATTAGAAATATCCTATATCACTTTATATCACTTCTCTTGATATGCATATGTACGTAGGTTAATTGGATGTGCCATTAAATGTTAAAACATAAGTGGATTGCACTTGACACATCCTACCGACTATTATTAAGAAAAAAAAATATAAATAAGAACACCAACTTTAACTATTCATTAATTCTTTATTGAAAAAAAATTGAATAAAAGATTTTGGAATTACATTGGCGACTTATGTATATACGAGGAACGAATTTTTAGGGCGCGACGATTTACTTTTGATTCCAAACTTCAGACTAACTGTGAATATGTTTTTTCATATCTCAATTACTCATTTGTGCGCTTTTTACCTTAATAAAATTGCTGACTTCGCGTCTGCCGCGCAGGAAAAGGTGAATTTAATATTATGCCTTCGTTCTCACGGGAACGGAAATTATTTTTGTCAAATGTGAACATGAATGGACTTGAACGAAAATGTAAATTGGATTCTGTTGATTTGGCAAAAATATAATGGAAAAAATGCACAGTAAATTTAATATAGATTTTATATTACGATTTTTATGGTTTTTATGGTATGATCTATAACACCTATACTCGGAAGTAAGCTTTCTTTGTTCCCAACGCGAATGTAAACAAACGACAACAACCTTGTCGTTTGTTCTACCGGTTGCAGCAGCTGAGTCGCTTAATAGTAAACAATCGCCTTACATAATAATTACCATGCGAGGTTAGTTATTATTGTAATCGTCGATTGCTCCACTAAGCGCTCATCGCAGCCAGCTGTTGGGCTAATCAGCATAATAATCGGCAGTCGCAGAACAATACCATACGAGGTTATTGTTTAGCAATTGCTGATTATTTCGCTAGAATGCGCCCTTGGCTGCTGGAAGAAGAATCTTCCTTATATTGGGCCATAACATCAACTATCAAAAATACAGTTCTTTTTACAATCAATTACAGTAACCAGAATACAAAAATACTGCCATAACAAAATTTTTTTCTACAATTAATTACAATTTTTACAATCTTCTAGCCTTAAAGTTATTCTTCCTATGGGTTCCCTAAGCAATTACATCATTAAAATAAAACTACTTTACTATTTACAGCTGTTTAACTAAGGGGGAGGGATGGTCTGGTTTCGTTGCAAAGGTGATATCTATCATGTCAAAGGTAAGGTCGAGCCCGATGTCTGCTTCGACTTGTTGCTGTTCTGCATTACGAATTTGGAGTATGTTGCCCTATAGTGGGTAGAACATCTAGTCTGTTGCTGTTGGCCTGAACTTGTTGTTTCTCGTCTGTCTTAAAAGATGTTTTCCAAATTTCTACTGCCAGTGATTTTATGCTACACTTATTCCAGCTTTTGTAATATTTCCTGCATATTACACACACATATTTACATCTTGTAATGCAACAATTTTCGATTCGCATGTTAACCATTTTTTCATTAATGTCATTATCAATGTATTTTTATTCTCACTGAATCGAGCATTCCAGATCTTAGTTCCACATTAACATTTTCAGCGATATTTATACATCGCTTTTCGTTACAGAGGATTCTCTAATTTTATTACAATAGACTGGACAAAAAAAATCGTTGCTCTTATTTTCGACGTTTTAAGAGGATATTTTGTTCCAGGAGATGATTAACACTTAATGTAGCAATACTCTCGATTATCTAGTTGCCTTGAGGGTTGGTGGATTGATAATAATATTTGTAAAACTTATTTATATTTTATTGATTCTCTTTTTGGCACGATGGAGTTCTCCCAATTATATTGAGAGTCCACCCGTACTTAAAGAAATATCTTTTAATTTCTGCATCACCTATGTATGTAAAACATGATATCACAAGCTCTTAACAGGAAACTGTATGCTAGTCATTCCATAATGTTTATTAATTCTCGACAAAGCATTTTCCTAGTGTTTAACTATGCTTTCCGGGCTTACTTCCAAATTTTGCATCCTTATCTACACGAGTTAAATAATCCAGGTCTCCGTATAACACTGTTTTTCCTCTCATTCGCTGCGTACTTGATGGTATTGCTTTCGTCTGCGTACCTGTTTTTCCGCCTCTGTTACCGTATTATATCCCTCGTTGAACTTCTAAGGCTAACACTACACTAAATACATGCAATCTTTCTTAACATCTAAGTCTTAAGGTATCTTATTATACATAGTAATCATTATTGTTCTTTAATTGTAAACTGCGATATCTAAACATTATATTTTCGAACTTGATGACTTTTTCTTTTAACTTGTACGAACTTGTTAATTATAAATCGTTCTATGCATTTACTACATATTCACATTTCTTCTTATTTTTTTTTTAACTTCTCTTTTCTTTTTAATCTTTAAATTCTTTTTTATTTTTGAAGCATCTCTTTATTTTAAAACTCTTATTTCTTCCTTTTTATTCAATTATTCTTGTAACATTTCAATTTTTCTTTCTTATTCACTTATTCTTATAAAATCTTTATTTTTTCTTCTTGTTCTTCTATACGTACATATATATATTTCTTTTCAAACATCTTCTATTACCTTTTTATCTGTAAATTTACCTTAAACTGGGCACTGAGCTATCTTTATACCTCCTTCCATATCTTGCTGTTCATATCAAGCTCCGCTCATCGAACTTCTCCTGAAATTAGAGGGAATTTGTTGGACATATATTTAGTTAAACCCCCCGATTCCTGGGTCATAACCATTGCTTACCTTGTAAGGGGTTATTGAGCTTGCATTGGAAGTCGCATTTCAACATGAATGAAATTGCGTTCCCCTGCTTTCCTTGTGCCTTGACATACTTCTGTTCTATCCAGCTTACAATTATATCCCTGAAATTTAAACTTACCTTTTTGCAGCATCCCCTGGGCTTTTCGTATTTGCCAATAAAAATTGTTCCTACCCTTGTAGCGCCATGCATATCGTTCAGGATACTTGCGAGGTCCGTGTTGCCCATCCGAGAAGTTCATGTTTTCTTGGGGACAGGCTCTGGCATTAGCAACTCTTACAAATGCACATCCATCCTCGAGGCTATTTCCGCTGTGGCCATAATATTCGTCTCGCCTCCTCCTCTCCTCCCCAGATCCTTCGATTCTTACCTCGCGAAATCTCGCACTGTCGCGATCTAGCTCTGCACTCCCGGTCTTAACTTTCCATTCATTGTCTTTGTTATTAACACCTGGACTGATCAATTCTGCTATGCTCCTTTCAACCTCCTCTATTCTGGCTTGTCAAGGGTTTCCTTGACTGGACAAATGCAGGGTATTTGGTACAACTTGTCCACTAGCTGCGACTTTTCCACAAATGGCACTTTCTTTTTCTGCTTCAGCGCCTTGTATCCACAATTTCTTATTCACGCAGTCAATGAATGCTCTCTCACTGAGGAAATCAATTCCAAGGATGCCGTCTGCTGGAATTGAATGTGTATCACCAATGGCGTTAAATTGACAAGCCTGCTGACTGTTATCTATCAGCAACTTCGCCTCACAAGTTCCTATGGAGCTCCTGGCAAATCCAAAAAGACCTGCAATTCTTATTTTCTCGTGTGTCCGTATGGCCGTACTCCTTTTTATTCTAGTGACCTTAATTAAGCTACATGTGGACCCAATGTCAATTAAAAGCCTAAACTTACCTTCTAACGCTATATCTGATGTCACTGTGATGATAAGCTTACTCTTGGAATTCACTTCTTCACTCTCCCTATCGGCTAAATACTTTTTCAGATAGATTGCTGTGTAGTGATCCTGCGTTCGATAGAATTAGCAATAAAGCCCCTTCCGTCCTGAATAGAATTCATCTTGGATACCAGTTGCATAGTTTGCCACTCTGACGTGATGAATTTGGCAATTGGATTCCTCGTATCCATATTCCTGACATTCAGTACAGAAGAGAATTTGTTGGCACTCTCTCGCAAAGTGTCCACGCTGTCCGCATTGAAAACACTCAGTAGATCTGGGAGGTGATCTCCTTGTCCAAGATGCTTGGTATCTTCCTGATGACACTGGCCCTGTTTTGTGTAAGAACGGTCTCGAATTCTGTCTGGGCTCGTCTCTATTAAAATCCACCGTTGCCCATCTGTTTGATGCACTTACTGTGTTCGACTCTTGGTCTTCTTGCCATACTCCCGATTCTCTCACTTGAAGTCTTTTGGCATCTTTTTCGAAATAACTGGCTTCCTCTCTCACTTCTTCCAGTGACTCAAACTTACGCCCTTTGAGGTACACCTGTGTGGGTCTACTCAACACAACAGCTTTAAAGGTAGTTACAGCATCGGCCTCCAATTCAGCTAGTAGTCCCTTCTCCCCTCCCGGGTATTTGGCAGAGACAGCCTCCTTTATCTGATCACGCAGTTCTTTCATCCGATCCGCGAACTCCATGATGTCCTCTCCAGGTCTCTGCCTACATGCCAATATTTCAGTGCGTAATTCACTGAAAGATTTTCTCGGCAAATATGCAGCTTTTATCGCTTGCTGCAAAGATTCGAAGTCCATCGGCTCCTGAGAATTTATCAGGTAAGCGTCATCTTCTAGGCGATATTTTCGCACTTCATGAAAATAACTTTTTCTGCGGCTTCCAGTCGGTCGTAAACATCTTTGCAGCGACACTGAAATCGATATACTTCCTTTGCCAACTTCGGTGACCTTTCTCCAGAAAACATTGGAACATATTTAGAAACCAGGTCCATGATCTTCTCGTATGAATCTGCCATCTTGTACACAGTTCTGATTTTCAATTTTGCTTTGTTTTTAACTCGTTCTGGTACTTTCACTTTTTCACTAATACCATTTATACTTCATACCTGCGAACCGAAAAATTAATACAACGCGCTCTAGAACAAATCTTTCGCAAAACTCATCTTTATTATAGGTACTAATCGACTAACAATACTCAATATAACGTAACATTCAAAACTACACTCAATTCAGCTATTATGCGTACATACAAACAAACATGCTCAACATTTTTTTTAATTTTTTTATTATTCAGATGCACCCAATGAAAATATAACAAACCATACTTTACTTAGAACTTCCTACCTACTTATCCGCGTAAAACCCGAATACATTTGTTCAAAATATAACACGGCGTTATTACGACTCTCAAAAACTCGATAAATTAAATAAACGCGTGTACGACCAACGCCTAAATCGAAACGTGACGTTGAAACTGGTGATATTCTTATTACCAACTTTCACTTATCTGAAAAAAACTCTTGCACCTTACAATATTGCCTCTTATATATTACTCCGCAGTTTATCACATCTTAAAATTAACTCTGTATGTATGTATGTATGCTTGGAGTAGCTAAAATTAGCTTTGCTCCCAGTGTGTGTATTTGTTGATTAGCTGATTAAGATCAACTCCTCAAATGATGTAAGTGTAATTTCAATTTTGCAATTTCACAAAAAAGAAATCACAAAGCACAAAAATTTAAATCACTTAATCTAATACTTCTTAAATGCCTGAAACGTAAAAGAATTTAAAAAAAAAATCAATATATAAAATAAACAAATATCCAAAAAATTCTAGAAAAATTAGCAATAATAAAAACAACACACCAGCAAGAAATTCTCAAATTTCTTACCTAGTTTCACCAGCTGCGCCAAATGTTGTGTCCCTATGGAATCAAACAACGAAAACCAAATAATTGATCACGATAAAACTTTCTTCGAAATAAAAGAACACTTGAATTTCTCTAACATGGAATAATTCTTTATTTATCGCGAACTGACCTTTCTTAATATTTCTAAACGTACTCCGAACCGAACGGAAACTTGATACTATTATAAAAAAAGTTACTCGCGACTGATAACTAACGGGCGACTGCTCACTTAACGGCACTCGACAGAACAGACATTGGTCTTTTATGCACCAATATTCGGAAGCAAACTTTACTAACAACGCGGATGTAAACAAACGACAACAACCTTACCGTTTGTTCTACCGGTTGCAGCACCTGAGTCGCTCAGTAGTAAACAATCGCTTTACATAATAATTACCATGCGATGTTAATTATTATTATAATCGTCGATTGCTCTACTAAGCGCTCATCGCAGCCAGCTGTTGAGCTAATCAGCAAAATAACCGACAGTTACAGAACAGTACCATGCGAGGTTACTGTTTAGTAATAGCTAATTATTTCACTAAAATTCGCTCTTGGCTGCTGGAAGAATCCTCCGTATATTGAGCCTTGTTTTACACGTTAAGCTATACTGAACATAGAGTAAGGTCAACTGAAATTTGTTGAGCTGACTTCTAAATGAGTTGCAACTAATGCCGTAATAATTTTTTTATTTTTTTTTTTTATTTTTCTTTTTAATTAAATCGTCTTCTTTTGAACCTGTACTAAAAATTTGCCGGTGTGAAAGGTGAAAGTGGTGCTGACGTCTGCCAGTACTATACACTACACATGTTGTAACTCTAGAATTTGTAGCTGCGATTGCTGCTTTTACATCTTTACAAGAAGATACAATAAATGGTGAAAAGGCCGTCGCTAGATCTTCGGATCATAATTAATTTAGATACATCACATATCGTAAATGCATCATCATGCATCGCTCTGCCAGTGGTATGCCTGGAGTATTGCACATAATCTGCGGAGTTTAACGCTGGAGCTGCGAAATCCAACGGGGCTGTTTATATTCCATCACATATATAGGTTTTTAAGGTTAAGACCCTACTATAGCCCCTTTGATGATTTTGTCTCGCTATTTATTTTATTCACAGCGTAGAAGCAGCGACTTTGCTGCTGCTGGAATTTCGCCGGATTTTTTTTTTTTTTTTTTTTGAATTTTTTATCCCGCTGAAGGGGATAATAATTTTACAAATCGAAAATAGGGTGTTAGGAAAGATGAAAAATCGTTTTAACTTATGTGCGGGGTTTAATTCCTAGCCGATGTTTATTGAAAATTCTGGAGGTCACTCTTCCTTGTACACGGTGAGGAATATTTGACGGGACGCAGATGATTGTCTTCCTCTTTTCTTTCCGTCAACATGTCACACCGAGCTGGAGGAAACGCACTTCTCTCGGTCGGGGTGCGTTCAAGTTTTCCGCTGAACAGCAGCCGGCTTACACGCTCGCTTCAGTACTTCGTGTAGCATATTGCTATATGCAATACGCTACGACCATAACAGGGCAGAGTGGTCTGCGCCACCCATGGTTCAGACAACGCTGAAAAATGGTCGACTGAGCTAGCCGGTCCTAAACACAGGCCTCATCGCTGCGGGCGCCCAATGTGTGTCTCGACCCACGACCCAATGCGCATTCATAATCACTCGAATTTGTCTACGACTGTCGGCTATACTTGACGGATGATGCATCGAGGACACATCCCTGAAGGCTCGTCAGTCTTTGATCAGACCTCGACGTCTTGCTCCATGTGGGAAGCCAAAGTTGCACCAACATGCTGGTAACCCAAAAAAATTTAACCGGTCGGTGTCTCTTTGCCTTCGTTCACCGAGATACTGAGAAAGTCCCGCGATCAGTCACCCAAAGAACTGATCGCTAAGCTTTCCCGGCACAACATCTCGCTCCGATCTCCGACCATGTTGTTCATGGGTGTATCTGCAAGGCGTCGTTGAAGTGGTGACGTTGTCGATTTAGTTTCCTAACATGTTAACAGCCGTATACAGGAATGGACTCCAACAGGTATATCACCCACCATTGACGGGGCAATAGGAGGGCTTCGCGATATCCTATAGTTTACCAGTGAAGCTGGCTGGATGCCTTCTTAGGGCTACCAGGAATAGATTTAGTACTACTATGTCCGACGATTTCCGATTAACGAAATGTTGTAGACGAACAGACAAGGAAAAATCCTCCTAATGAGACCGATGCGGAAGGGACTATAAAAGGTTATCTACTCATAAGAGGTAGAGATGAGATTGAATTCCTCCAGGTATATCACCCACCATTGACGGGACAATAGGAGGGCTTCGCGATATCCTACAGTTTACCAGTGAAGCTGGCTGGATGCCTTTTTAGGGCTACCAGGAATAAACGTGCCAGTGGATAGATGACGCTTCTAGAATGGATATCACTGCCTGATGTCTTTGGCGTGATAGACTCCTAAGGGTTTCCCCTGCAAATCTTCAAGCTCGTATAGGGAGTTTCCTTTCTTGGCTCGAACCCGACACTTGACAATTTTTCGTCCCAGTTTAGCACTAGTCACGATTCCGTCTGTATACTTCTTGACCCACTTTGAATTAACAGGCTTCGCCCTGAGATTATAGGCTCTTGAACCCTGTTCGAACGCATTGTGTAAGTTCTCCTGCACTCTCGCACGGATCAATCTCATTTTGTCTTCAGGATCTACTCTCAGAGGCTCGTTAAGAGTCCCAAGGCTCCTCAAGATGGAATAGGAGCTACCATGTTCAATCATTTGCTGACCGAAGAGTGTTCGATAAGGAGAGAAACCAGTTGCTTGGTGGAAAGACCTCCTGAGGGAACTGGCTACCTGGCTCAGCTTCTCATCCCATTTTGTGTGTTCCTTCCGAATATATGCTCTAATCTCTGACAACAGAGACCTGTTTACCCTCTCTGCGGCGTTTGTTTGCGGCGAGTAAACTGCCGTTCGCAAGTGCCTCACCCCATACTTGTCCAGTAATCTGGTAAACTGAGCCGAGCAAAACTGGACTCCATTGTCAGAGGCGATCGTTTCCGGGACTCTGAACACAAGGAACACTTCCGTTTCGATGAATTGGCACACATTGAGTGTAGATGCTTTTCGCATAGGTTTGAGAATCGGGAACTTCGAAAAGTGGTCAAAAACTATTAAAATGCAGACATTTCCTTTCACTGACCGAGGATATGGACCTAGAAAATCGATATACAGCTTTTGCCATGGTCGTTCTGTCTAACAATGGCGCCTACATAGTTTCTGACATCAACTGTCATTCGTGGCCAGTACAAGTGTCTTCTCAGACGTTCCAGTGTTTTCCCGATACCTCCGTGTGAAGCTAGTGGCGGATCATGAGCTCTTGAAATGACATCGGTGACAAGCCCTCGTGGAATCCAAAGCTTCTAAGCTTCTTCTTCCTGATTCGGATCGCCTGTTCTCGGAACAGTCCGAATGTAAACGAAGCCATCCTTGACACAAAGATCTGTTAGTTTGCCAGAAGTCGTTTTAACCTTATGCCTCAGTTCCTCATTTTCCAGCGAGTTGAAATATGGCGAACTAAGGTCAACTTCCGGGCCAGGATCTTCGTTGGTGGACAGCCAGTCCTGTCACAATGGATGCGTGCCAGCGCATCAGGGACGACGTTCAGGCTTCCTTTTCGGTGCTCGATAGTGAAGTCGAAACCCTGAAGCTTCAAACTCCACCGAGCAAGCCTACCGCTGAGGTCCTTTTGAGACATCAGCCATTTCAAGCTCGCATGATCCGTCACTATCTTAAACGGCAGAAGTTAAGATTGCAGCTAGGCATTCCTGCTCTGTGAGGGTATAATTTCTTTGTGCTGTGTTTAACTTTTTCGAGACGTAGGCTACTGGATTCTCGTGGCCATCGTCATCTAGTTGAATCAGCACCCCACCAAGTCTGGGCTCACTAGCAACGGAGCAGAAGTAAGTTTATGCTTTAGTAGATCAAGAGACGTCTGGGCTTCAGGTGTCCATTTGAACTGACTAGGGTTTTTCAAGGTGTCTGTAATGGAGGCAGATACGTCAGCATAGTTCGGGATGAACCGTCTATACCATCCCGCCATACCTAACAGGCGTCGGGCTTTCCGTACAGTTTTAGGTGACGGATAGTCAACTATAGCGAGATCTTGTCTGGGTCAGTCCTAATTCCTCCTTTTTCGACTACAAAACTCAAGTATTTGGTCTGCTTGATACAAAGCTTACTCTTCTCGACGTTGATAGTGAGGCCAGCTTTCCTCAAACAATCCGCTACACGGGATAGCAATGTGATATGAGTGTCGAGGTCTGAAGACAGAATTAATAAATTGTCTAGATAGACGAGAACGTTCTCACGAAGATCGAAAGGAATGACTTTATCCATGAGGCGGCATATCGTTTGTGGAGCGTTGCATAGGCCGACTGGCATCACTTTGTACTGATAGAGAGGATGACCAGGTACTGTAAAAGCGGTCTTCTCTCTGGAATCAATGTCTACTGGGATCTGCCGGAATGCGTCTTTCAGGTCCAGGCTCGTTATATAGTTTGCCGGAGGAAGTCGACTCAGAAGCGCGTCTATCTGCGGTAGCGGATAGGCATCCTTCTTTCTGCCGTCAAAACAAAGCAGGACCTTTCAAGGCTTGCTCACTAGAACAACTGCAGAGCTCCAAGGACTCTGGCTCTCCTCTATCACACCCAGCGATAGCATTCGCTCTAATTCGGCATCCATTAAA
The DNA here is from genome assembly GCA_963924295.1 of Dioctria rufipes. NCBI lineage: Eukaryota > Metazoa > Arthropoda > Insecta > Diptera > Asilidae > Dioctria > Dioctria rufipes. The sequence goes on from OZ002740.1 coordinate 182,272,676, forward strand.
CTTTGTACGGCCGGCGATATCGGATAAAAGCGTTGTTTTATCGGAGCTGCGTCATTCGTTTCAATCTTGTGAGAGACCAAAGATGTTTTTCCCAGGCCCAAAAAGGCGAAAGAAGGGAAAAGCTGTTTCGTAGCTTTTAGACGCTGTTGATCTAGACTGGAAAAAACGTGGCGTCGGTGTGAGGAGTAGCTAGTAAACTTGGTGTCACTTCTGCAACTATACCTAGGATATCTGGAGCGAACCCAAATAGGCGCCAGAAGTCTATTCCTAGATATAGTGCCTGTGTGAGCCCAGGAACCACGTAAAAATGCACGTTTTGGGTCTTACCACGGAAAGCGATGTCCAAGTCCACATGACCATGCACAGTCGTCATGCCACCATTCGCTACTTGAACCTGTTTCCGATATCTCTTCCATTCAACCTCTGCTTCTGCAAGCTTCTCTAGAACTATCTGGCCTAGAGTACTGACAGTGGCACCACTATCAAGTAATCCAGTCTCAGTTCGCTCGAGTAGTCTTACTTCGGCATACAGTGGAATGTCGTCTGGCATCGACACGGAAATCTGCGCCAGTTTTTTCCTTTCCAGTCTCATCCGTCGACAGTATTCCCTCCAACAAACGGCTGATATTTTCTTTTTCGGTCTAATATCCAAGTCAGGAAACACGATTTCAGCTAACTCCGCTACTGAGGAGAAGATTCGATCTCTTACTGCGTTGTATTTCTGCAGACGCGTATGATACGGCGTCAGCGGATGTAAAACAGGTTCACGCCCACTCGTCATAACAGAGCTTGGTGGCCGTTTTAATATAGAAATGCCATGAGGCCAAATCTCCTGCTCAGTATCCGTGTCAGCTAAAAGTGCTGTCGGTGTTATCGGGACATCGAAAATTAAAGTCTCTTCGAAAGAAGTGTCTAATAATGTCATGGGCTTCCCAGAAGTGGAAATGGGAGCTTGAAGATCCGCGGAGAAGTCTATTAGGTTCTCCGTCTCTATCAGTGAAATGTTCGTACTATCAGGTGTTTTACTGACATCATCAGAATTACTGAATGATATCAGTCGACAATTCAGGGACTCGTCAAGGTCTGCTAATGGAGCGGACCTTGCTCCTTGTTCAACGCTTGAACTGGAGTGTTCGTTGCAGTTATCGCTCGCGACGTTGACGCTGGCCGGAAAGAGGTGGTGGTATTTCCGACCCGTCTCAGATTTTTCTGTCGACAATAGCTGCAATCTGGCTTAAAAATGTTTTTGCGTCCGCATCCATAGCAGAACACAACTTGTCTCTCCTGCCGGCAATCTTGATAGAAGTGACCGGACCGGTCACAGTTCCAGCAGATAAAATTCTGAGATGCTGTCAGAGCAGACAGTACGACTTCCTCACTATGTTCATGTGTCATGTACTGTTCACCATCAGTCGGATGGCACTCGTCCACTTCGCTGACTCTCGGGCTGCGATAGGTATTCCAGCCGCACGCCGTCTCGATTCGCTGCTGCGTCGCCTGTATTTGAGTAACGAGGCTCCGTAGTTGGTGGATGGTGTTTGTGGGATGGAGGCAGACTTTCTGCTGAATGTGTGGAAGCAGATTCGACTTTACGATCTCTAAGAATTCTCCGTCCGCCAAGGGACTTTGCAGTTGATCGCGCAACTGTACCAAGTATTGATGGTACGTAGCAAATGACTCCCCTGCTTTCTGTTTTCGCAGCATCAGCTGAACTTTGACCTTAAGGTAATCTTTCGGTACTCCCCATTCAGCTAATAGAGCTGTTTTTACATACTCCCATGAAGGCGTGGAGTTTTGCCTCAGGAGAGACCAGTACCAGTCCATAGCTGGTGCAGAAAGCAAGGTTGTCATGTGCCTTACCAGAAGATCGAAATCTCCTTCTAAGGCCGAATACGTCAAAACTTCTACTCTAAACACAAACTCGTCAACAGTGAGCCGTGAGCTGTCCCCACTATAAGATAAATTGCACCTACGGATAGGACTGCCAGAACGTCGTTGTCCTACGCCTGCAGGGTTACGGATAGGTGGTGGTTGCGGAGGTGGGACAAAATCTGGTCTAGGCTGGCCAAGAAGCCGACCAAGAGGTGATGGTGGTCTACTTGACGACTGCCTACGCGAGTCGTGGAATTCTTGTGATGGTCTTGGGTCACCCATTGATGGAGGTGGTCGTGAGAAATCCACGAGCGGCATTGCTGCTGAGATCTGTTGTCGGACGGTATTCATTAACTAAGTTCGCAAAACATTGAGGCTCTGTTCGAGGCCTTCGCGTACTAGGTCTTGCATTTGTAGGCATAAGCCTGCCATCAAAGCATCCATAGCTGCTGAGGTATGTCCACTGCCAGAAGGCAAACGAAAAGATTTTCAAACCAAGGGTTTGGACTAGATATCACAAAAAAAATTCAAAGAATTCGAAAGTTCGGAAACTAACAGGCTGTTCGAAAATGAGGATAACGAAATACTACTTTAAAGTCGAAGGTTTGGACGAGATACTAAATTTCAAACAAAAATTAGTTCAATTAAGCGTTTCAAAAAAAAAGTTCTTATCAGAAACATACGATTTCTCCTTCACTTCCCGAAGCGAACTCTCAACATAAACGGCATCCAGAACGCTCTCTCTCTTCTCAGGTCAGAAACTTTATACGGGCAAGCGACGAGAATGTGTGCAAGAAAAATGTCTGAGTCCTCACAGAAATCTGGGAAAAGTCGGGTTGGAGAAGCTAGAGACTGAAAATGATACTAGAGATTCTTCAGCCAGGCAGTTAGCAGTATGCTGCCTCCTGGATACTGAAGGTCTCCAGCATCACTTCCATCTTCCAACAACTCTTTACTCCATCTTCAGCTGATTGTCGTGTCTAGCTGACTTCCCAACTGGGCAGAGTCATGAATCTGGCCGACTATTTAGCTGAAAGCCAAAAAGCCGTCTCACAGATTCACAACTCTGTCCAGCCAGTTGGCCAACAGAAACACGTCTCCGTGAGAGCACAAACAAAAAAAATTTTGTGAGGCCACCTACCATTTTCATGACAGAAGGCCAGCGGAAAAGTTCATTCAAAAAAATTCAAAAATTCAAAAACTTTTAAACGTTACGTTACTTTGCTTTACTAAATCAACTTCCAAAAATCAAAATCTCAAACTTTCAAAAATCTTTACTTTACTTTACAAACTTTCAAAACTTTCAAAACATTACGTTACTTTAATCGTTACTAAAAATTTAAAATATCAAAAACTTTACTTTACTTTTAAAAAATTTCTATTAACAAAACAATCAAACCTCAGGTCCACATGCGTTGTCCACTAGATATGAGACTACCGAGTCAGACGATTTAGCTACAAGCCAAATGACCATATCTCAAGTAGCCTCAGTCCCCAGTGTCAAACACATTTGAACACCAAAGTTGACTGAGGTGGCCCCACCTTGGGCGCCATTTTTGTTATGGAACTATGAAGAGTGATTGGCTTTCAGACGTTAAGTGCAGACTGCCAGCATGAGCAGACAGAGCACTCGACGGACATCGTTGACTGCAGTGCGGCACGCTAGCTCGCCTCGGCTCATTGGCGGAGAGTGTGTGGAGGTTCCACGAAAAACCTACCGCTGCCGTCAGCCATAATAAAAAAAAATTCGTCGTGCCTACAAACAAAATGCCGGCACATATTCGGTCCTGAAGGGACCCTTACGTCACTTACGCATATTCAGTTGAAGGCGCAGATGTTCTGCCTTCTTTGCATGCCCCATCCTCCCATCTGACTCTGAGGGCAAGATTTTTTTCAGAGTCCCTAATTGACCTGTAAAGAGAGAAAGACTAGGCGAGCCTAGACAACCTTCATATGAGAGGGCTCCAGGAAAGTAGAAGGAAAAGAATTCAAAGCTCACGGAGACATTACGTTATAATAATTACAAAAACCTTTCCATACAAGATACAACATCTAGTTATAAGTGGTTATCTAATTGTACTGTTTCCAAGTCTCTATTTCTCTTGCACATCCAAATACAGTTTCACATTAGAATTTACCCAAAAATTATCAGCAATTCTTATACTATTTACATATGTTTAAAACTATATAACTAGGAATCAAAAGTATACTTCTAAAGTTCATAGCGAAAGTAAGGTGTGAATTCATTTCAAACAAAAAAATAAATGCTATGTACCTAGGACATGTACAACTTACGGACAAAAATTAAGAATAACGATGATGAGTAACTAATCAAGAAACGGGAGCTAAATCAAAATTAAATTCAACATATATTTTCAACGACTATTTAACTTGACGCGGTACTGGGAGTATTCAAGAACGCGAGAGTCAGTAAGACCATAATAAATTGTTTTGATTCCCGCATTCGATCAAGCCACCAGAACGTTCCTTTTAAAGCTACAAATGGGGTTCCTTCCCCCTTTTTGTTTTTAGTTGATCTCTGTTTATTATGTTTTTTTTTTCTTTTTAATAAAAAAATATATAGAACACACTTACAGTTTTATTTTCGCTGAGGATCCATCGAAGAGGCGCCCCTTATATGCTTCACTGCTACTGCTACAAATGACACTAAATATATTTCATATTTCTTTTCCTCTCTAGCACTTCAAGATTTCGTGATCTAAAAAAATACACTCATGCCTTAAGTGAATTGCGGACTGCAAACAATTATAATTTTTGACGATTACGCGGGCTTATTCATGAAGACCACTGAGAATTGCTGGACGACGCTAACATCTTTCGAATAACACCGATTTTTGTCCAGGACCTATGCTTTTGGAGTGAATCTTAATACTATTGGCTGGATTACATTACAAGGCCGACGTCGGCGTGGTCGTCGTCGTCGTCGTCAAACGCCGAACAAAACGCCGGGCAAGTTACATTAACACTAGGCGGCAGCGCCTTATCTTAATTTTCCTTACATTTGACAGTTGAGTTATTTGCTTATAATCTCTGCCGGTTTGCAATCAAATTATAGATGTTGTCTTCCTTTCGTATTCTTGTGTTGAATTTCTTCTCTACTTATTTAGGCCCTTTAAGTTTACCATAAATTTCGCTGGTATTACTCAGGTGATTTGTTAATTTATTGTTTGTATTTATATGATAAAACCACATCACATTTGCTGATTGAAATTTTTAAACATCACTTCTGATGAAATTTAATAGATCTGATGCAAATTAATTTATAAGTATTTAGTTGATTTCAGAAATATTATACATCACATCTAGGAAGTGTGTTTGAACGTCACTTTAAAGATATATAAGTATCACTTCTGCTGATATTTGAAATCTTTACTGGTAATTTATTATATCACTTCTGCTGATATTTTACATTGAAAGATTTACTATATAACTTCTATTGATATTTCAAATCGTTATTGGTAATTTATTATATCACTTCTGCTGATATTTTACATTGAAAGATTTACTATATCACTTCTATTGATATTTCAAATCGTTATTGGTAATTTATTATATCACTTCTGCTGATATTTTACATTGAAAGATTTACTATATCACTTCTGCTGATATTAGAAATATCCTATATCACTTTATATCACTTCTCTTGATATGCATATGTACGTAGGTTAATTGGATGTGCCATTAAATGTTAAAACATAAGTGGATTGCACTTGACACATCCTACCGACTATTATTAAGAAAAAAAAATATAAATAAGAACACCAACTTTAACTATTCATTAATTCTTTATTGAAAAAAAATTGAATAAAAGATTTTGGAATTACATTGGCGACTTATGTATATACGAGGAACGAATTTTTAGGGCGCGACGATTTACTTTTGATTCCAAACTTCAGACTAACTGTGAATATGTTTTTTCATATCTCAATTACTCATTTGTGCGCTTTTTACCTTAATAAAATTGCTGACTTCGCGTCTGCCGCGCAGGAAAAGGTGAATTTAATATTATGCCTTCGTTCTCACGGGAACGGAAATTATTTTTGTCAAATGTGAACATGAATGGACTTGAACGAAAATGTAAATTGGATTCTGTTGATTTGGCAAAAATATAATGGAAAAAATGCACAGTAAATTTAATATAGATTTTATATTACGATTTTTATGGTTTTTATGGTATGATCTATAACACCTATACTCGGAAGTAAGCTTTCTTTGCTCCCAACGCGAATGTAAACAAACGACAACAACCTTGTCGTTTGTTCTACCGGTTGCAGCAGCTGAGTCGCTTAATAGTAAACAATCGCCTTACATAATAATTACCATGCGAGGTTAGTTATTATTGTAATCGTCGATTGCTCCACTAAGCGCTCATCGCAGCCAGCTGTTGGGCTAATCAGCATAATAATCGGCAGTCGCAGAACAATACCATACGAGGTTATTGTTTAGCAATTGCTGATTATTTCGCTAGAATGCGCCCTTGGCTGCTGGAAGAAGAATCTTCCTTATATTGGGCCATAACATCAACTATCAAAAATACAGTTCTTTTTACAATCAATTACAGTAACCAGAATACAAAAATACTGCCATAACAAAATTTTTTTCTACAATTAATTACAATTTTTACAATCTTCTAGCCTTAAAGTTATTCTTCCTATGGGTTCCCTAAGCAATTACATCATTAAAATAAAACTACTTTACTATTTACAGCTGTTTAACTAAGGGGGAGGGATGGTCTGGTTTCGTTGCAAAGGTGATATCTATCATGTCAAAGGTAAGGTCGAGCCCGATGTCTGCTTCGACTTGTTGCTGTTCTGCATTACGAATTTGGAGTATGTTGCCCTATAGTGGGTAGAACATCTAGTCTGTTGCTGTTGGCCTGAACTTGTTGTTTCTCGTCTGTCTTAAAAGATGTTTTCCAAATTTCTACTGCCAGTGATTTTATGCTACACTTATTCCAGCTTTTGTAATATTTCCTGCATATTACACACACATATTTACATCTTGTAATGCAACAATTTTCGATTCGCATGTTAACCATTTTTTCATTAATGTCATTATCAATGTATTTTTATTCTCACTGAATCGAGCATTCCAGATCTTAGTTCCACATTAACATTTTCAGCGATATTTATACATCGCTTTTCGTTACAGAGGATTCTCTAATTTTATTACAATAGACTGGACAAAAAAAATCGTTGCTCTTATTTTCGACGTTTTAAGAGGATATTTTGTTCCAGGAGATGATTAACACTTAATGTAGCAATACTCTCGATTATCTAGTTGCCTTGAGGGTTGGTGGATTGATAATAATATTTGTAAAACTTATTTATATTTTATTGATTCTCTTTTTGGCACGATGGAGTTCTCCCAATTATATTGAGAGTCCACCCGTACTTAAAGAAATATCTTTTAATTTCTGCATCACCTATGTATGTAAAACATGATATCACAAGCTCTTAACAGGAAACTGTATGCTAGTCATTCCATAATGTTTATTAATTCTCGACAAAGCATTTTCCTAGTGTTTAACTATGCTTTCCGGGCTTACTTCCAAATTTTGCATCCTTATCTACACGAGTTAAATAATCCAGGTCTCCGTATAACACTGTTTTTCCTCTCATTCGCTGCGTACTTGATGGTATTGCTTTCGTCTGCGTACCTGTTTTTCCGCCTCTGTTACCGTATTATATCCCTCGTTGAACTTCTAAGGCTAACACTACACTAAATACATGCAATCTTTCTTAACATCTAAGTCTTAAGGTATCTTATTATACATAGTAATCATTATTGTTCTTTAATTGTAAACTGCGATATCTAAACATTATATTTTCGAACTTGATGACTTTTTCTTTTAACTTGTACGAACTTGTTAATTATAAATCGTTCTATGCATTTACTACATATTCACATTTCTTCTTATTTTTTTTTTAACTTCTCTTTTCTTTTTAATCTTTAAATTCTTTTTTATTTTTGAAGCATCTCTTTATTTTAAAACTCTTATTTCTTCCTTTTTATTCAATTATTCTTGTAACATTTCAATTTTTCTTTCTTATTCACTTATTCTTATAAAATCTTTATTTTTTCTTCTTGTTCTTCTATACGTACATATATATATTTCTTTTCAAACATCTTCTATTACCTTTTTATCTGTAAATTTACCTTAAACTGGGCACTGAGCTATCTTTATACCTCCTTCCATATCTTGCTGTTCATATCAAGCTCCGCTCATCGAACTTCTCCTGAAATTAGAGGGAATTTGTTGGACATATATTTAGTTAAACCCCCCGATTCCTGGGTCATAACCATTGCTTACCTTGTAAGGGGTTATTGAGCTTGCATTGGAAGTCGCATTTCAACATGAATGAAATTGCGTTCCCCTGCTTTCCTTGTGCCTTGACATACTTCTGTTCTATCCGGCTTACAATTATATCCCTGAAATTTAAACTTACCTTTTTGCAGCATCCCCTGGGCTTTTCGTATTTGCCAATAAAAATTGTTCCTACCCTTGTAGCGCCATGCATATCGTTCAGGATACTTGCGAGGTCCGTGTTGCCCATCCGAGAAGTTCATGTTTTCTTGGGGACAGGCTCTGGCATTAGCAACTCTTACAAATGCACATCCATCCTCGAGGCTATTTCCGCTGTGGCCATAATATTCGTCTCGCCTCCTCCTCTCCTCCCCAGATCCTTCGATTCTTACCTCGCGAAATCTCGCACTGTCGCGATCTAGCTCTGCACTCCCGGTCTTAACTTTCCATTCATTGTCTTTGTTATTAACACCTGGACTGATCAATTCTGCTATGCTCCTTTCAACCTCCTCTATTCTGGCTTGTGAAGGGTTTCTTTGACTGGACAAATGCAGGGTATTTGGTACAACTTGTCCACTAGCTGCGACTTTTCCACAAATGGCACTTTCTTTTTCTGCTTCAGCGCCTTGTATCCACAATTTCTTATTCACGCAGTCAATGAATGCTCTCTCACTGAGGAAATCAATTCCAAGGATGCCGTCTGCTGGAATTGAATGTGTATCACCAATGGCGTTAAATTGACAAGCCTGCTGACTGTTATCTATCAGCAACTTCGCCTCACAAGTTCCTATGGAGCTCCTGGCAAATCCAAAAAGACCTGCAATTCTTATTTTCTCGTGTGTCCGTATGGCCGTACTCCTTTTTATTCTAGTGACCTTAATTAAGCTACATGTGGACCCAGTGTCAATTAAAAGCCTAAACTTACCTTCTAACGCTATATCTGATGTCACTGTGATGATAAGCTTACTCTTGGAATTCACTTCTTCACTCTCCCTATCGGCTAAATACTTTTTCAGATAGATTGCTGTGTAGTGATCCTGCGTTCGATAGAATTAGCAATAAAGCCCCTTCCGTCCTGAATAGAATTCATCTTGGATACCAGTTGCATAGTTTGCCACTCTGACGTGATGAATTTGGCAATTGGATTCCTCGTATCCATATTCCTGACATTCAGTACAGAAGAGAATTTGTTGGCACTCTCTCGCAAAGTGTCCACGCTGTCCGCATTGAAAACACTCAGTAGATCTGGGAGGTGATCTCCTTGTCCAAGATGCTTGGTATCTTCCTGATGACACTGGCCCTGTTTTGTGTAAGAACGGTCTCGAATTCTGTCTGGGCTCGTCTCTATTAAAATCCACCGTTGCCCATCTGTTTGATGCACTTACTGTGTTCGACTCTTGGTCTTCTTGCCATACTCCCGATTCTCTCACTTGAAGTCTTTTGGCATCTTTTTCGAAATAACTGGCTTCCTCTCTCACTTCTTCCAGTGACTCAAACTTACGCCCTTTGAGGTACACCTGTGTGGGTCTACTCAACACAACAGCTTTAAAGGTAGTTACAGCATCGGCCTCCAATTCAGCTAGTAGTCCCTTCTCCCCTCCCGGGTATTTGGCAGAGACAGCCTCCTTTATCTGATCACGCAGTTCTTTCATCCGATCCGCGAACTCCATGATGTCCTCTCCAGGTCTCTGCCTACATGCCAATATTTCAGTGCGTAATTCACTGAAAGATTTTCTCGGCAAATATGCAGCTTTTATCGCTTGCTGCAAAGATTCGAAGTCCATCGGCTCCTGAGAATTTATCAGGTAAGCGTCATCTTCTAGGCGATATTTTCGCACTTCATGAAAATAACTTTTTCTGCGGCTTCCAGTCGGTCGTAAACATCTTTGCAGCGACACTGAAATCGATATACTTCCTTTGCCAACTTCGGTGACCTTTCTCCAGAAAACATTGGAACATATTTAGAAACCAGGTCCATGATCTTCTCGTATGAATCTGCCATCTTGTACACAGTTGTGATTTTCAATTTTGCTTTGTTTTTAACTCGTTCTGGTACTTTCACTTTTTCACTAATACCATTTATACTTCATACCTGCGAACCGAAAAATTAATACAACGCACTCTAGAACAAATCTTTCGCAAAACTCATCTTTATTATAGGTACTAATCGACTAACAATACTCAATATAACGTAACATTCAAAACTACACTCAATTCAGCTATTATGCGTACATACAAACAAACATGCTCAACATTTTTTTTAATTTTTTTATTATTCAGATGCACCCAATGAAAATATAACAAACCATACTTTACTTAGAACTTCCTACCTACTTATCCGCGTAAAACCCGAATACATTTGTTCAAAATATAACACGGCGTTATTACGACTCTCAAAAACTCGATAAATTAAATAAACGCGTGTACGACCAACGCCTAAATCGAAACGTGACGTTGAAACTGGTGATATTCTTATTACCAACTTTCACTTATCTGAAAAAAACTCTTGCACCTTACAATATTGCCTCTTATATATTACTCCGCAGTTTATCACATCTTAAAATTAACTCTGTATGTATGTATGTATGCTTGGAGTAGCTAAAATTAGCTTTGCTCCCAGTGTGTGTATTTGTTGATTAGCTGATTAAGATCAACTCCTCAAATGATGTAAGTGTAATTTCAAATTTTGCAATTTCACAAAAAAGAAATCACAAAGCACAAAAATTTAAATCACTTAATCTAATACTTCTTAAATGCCTGAAACGTAAAAGAATTTAAAAAAAAAATCAATATATAAAATAAACAAATATCCAAAAAATTCTAGAAAAATTAGCAATAATAAAAACAACACACCAGCAAGAAATTCTCAAATTTCTTACCTAGTTTCACCAGCTGCGCCAAATGTTGTGTCCCTATGGAATCAAACAACGAAAACCAAATAATTGATCACGATAAAACTTTCTTCGAAATAAAAGAACACTTGAATTTCTCTAACATGGAATAATTCTTTATTTATCGCGAACTGACCTTTCTTAATATTTCTAAACGTACTCCGAACCGAACGGAAACTTGATACTATTATAAAAAAAGTTACTCGCGACTGATAACTAACGGGCGACTGCTCACTTAACGGCACTCGACAGACCAGACATTAGTCTTTTATGCACCAATATTCGGAAGCAAACTTTACTAACAACGCGGATGTAAACAAACGACAACAACCTTACCGTTTGTTCTACCGGTTGCAGCACCTGAGTCGCTCAGTAGTAAACAATCGCTTTACATAATAATTACCATGCGATGTTAATTATTATTATAATCGTCGATTGTTCTACTAAGCGCTCATCGCAGCCAGCTGTTGAGCTAATCAGCAAAATAACCGACAGTTACAGAACAGTACCATGCGAGGTTATTGTTTAGTAATAGCTAATTATTTCACTAAAATTCGCTCTTGGCTGCTGGAAGAATCCTCCGTATATTGAGCCTTGTTTTACACGTTAAGCTATACTGAACATAGAGTAAGGTCAACTGAAATTTGTTGAGCTGACTTCTAAATGAGTTGCAACTAATGCCGTAATAATTTTTTTATTTTTTTTTTTTATTTTTCTTTTTAATTAAATCGTCTTCTTTTGAACCTGTACTAAAAATTTGCCGGTGTGAAAGGTGAAAGTGGTGCTGACGTCTGCCAGTACTATACACTACACATGTTGTAACTCTAGAATTTGTAGCTGCGATTGCTGCTTTTACATCTTTACAAGAAGATACAATAAATGGTGAAAAGGCCGTCGCTAGATCTTCGGATCATAATTAATTTAGATACATCACATATCGTAAATGCATCATCATGCATCGCTCTGCCAGTGGTATGCCTGGAGTATTGCACATAATCTGCGGAGTTTAACGCTGGAGCTGCGAAATCCAACGGGGCTGTTTATATTCCATCACATATATAGGTTTTTAAGGTTAAGACCCTACTATAGCCCCTTTGATGATTTTGTCTCGCTATTTATTTTATTCACAGCGTAGAAGCAGCGACTTTGCTGCTGCTGGAATTTCGCCGGATTTTTTTTTTTTTTTTTTTTTGAATTTTTTATCCCGCTGAAGGGGATAATAATTTTACAAATCGAAAATAGGGTGTTAGGAAAGATGAAAAATCGTTTTAACTTATGTGCGGGGTTTAATTCCTAGCCGATGTTTATTGAAAATTCTGGAGGTCACTCTTCCTTGTACACGGTGAGGAATATTTGACGGGACGCAGATGATTGTCTTCCTCTTTTCTTTCCGTCAACATGTCACACCGAGCTGGAGGAAACGCACTTCTCTCGGTCGGGGTGCGTTCAAGTTTTCCGCTGAACAGCAGCCGGCTTACACGCTCGCTTCAGTACTTCGTGTAGCATATTGCTATATGCAATACGCTACGACCATAACAGGGCAGAGTGGTCTGCGCCACCCATGGTTCAGACAACGCTGAAAAATGGTCGACTGAGCTAGCCGGTCCTAAACACAGGCCTCATCGCTGCGGGCGCCCAATGTGTGTCTCGACCCACGACCCAATGCGCATTCATCATCACTCGAATTTGTCTACGACTGTCGGCTATACTTGACGGATGATGCATCGAGGACACATCCCTGAAGGCTCGTCAGTCTTTGATCAGACCTCGACGTCTTGCTCCATGTGGGAAGCCAAAGTTGCACCAACATGCTGGTAACCCACAAAAATCTAACCGGTCGGTGTCTCTTTGCCTTCGTTCACCGAGATACTGAGAAAGTCCCGCGATCAGTCACCCAAAGAACTGATCGCTAAGCTTTCCCGGCACAACATCTCGCTCCGATCTCCGACCATGTTGTTCATGGGTGTATCTGCAAGGCGTCGTTGAAGTGGTGACGTTGTCGATTTAGTTTCCTAACATGTTAACAGCCGTATACAGGAATGGACTCCAACAGGTATATCACCCACCATTGACGGGGCAATAGGAGGGCTTCGCGATATCCTATAGTTTACCAGTGAAGCTGGCTGGATGCCTTCTTAGGGCTACCAGGAATAGATTTAGTACTACTATGTCCGACGATTTCCGATTAACGAAATGTTGTAGACGAACAGACAAGGAAAAATCCTCCTAATGAGACCGATGCGGAAGGGACTATAAAAGGTTATCTACTCATAAGAGGTAGAGATGAGATTGAATTCCTCCAGGTATATCACCCACCATTGACGGGACAATAGGAGGGCTTCGCGATATCCTACAGTTTATCAGTGAAGCTGGCTGGATGCCTTCTTAGGGCTACCAGGAATAAACGTGCCAGTGGATAGATGACGCTTCTAGAATGGATATCACTGCCTGATGTCTTTGGCGTGATAGACTCCTAAGGGTTTCCCCTGCAAATCTTCAAGCTCGTATAGGGAGTTTCCTTTCTTGGCTCGAACCCGACACTTGACAATTTTTCGTCCCAGTTTAGCACTAGTCACGATTCCGTCTGTATACTTCTTGACCCACTTTGAAATTAACAGGCTTCGCCCTGAGATTATAGGCTCTTGAACCCTGTTCGAACGCATTGTGTAAGTTCTCCTGCACTCTCGCACGGATCAATCTCATTTTGTCTTCAGGATCTACTCTCAGAGGCTCGTTAAGAGTCCCAAGGCTCCTCAAGATGGAATAGGAGCTACCATGTTCAATCATTTGCTGACCGAAGAGTGTTCGATAAGGAGAGAAACCAGTTGCTTGGTGGAAAGACCTCCTGAGGGAACTGGCTACCTGGCTCAGCTTCTCATCCCATTTTGTGTGTTCCTTCCGAATATATGCTCTAATCTCTGACAACAGAGACCTGTTTACCCTCTCTGCGGCGTTTGTTTGCGGCGAGTAAACTGCCGTTCGCAAGTGCCTCACCCCATACTTGTCCAGTAATCTGGTAAACTGAGCCGAGCAAAACTGGACTCCATTGTCAGAGGCGATCGTTTCCGGGACTCTGAACACAAGGAACACTTCCGTTTCGATGAATTGGCACACATTGAGTGTAGATGCTTTTCGCATAGGTTTGAGAATCGGGAACTTCGAAAAGTGGTCAAAAACTATTAAAATGCAGACATTTCCTTTCACTGACCGAGGATATGGACCTAGAAAATCGATATACAGCTTTTGCCATGGTCGTTCTGTCTAACAATGGCGCCTACATAGTTTCTGACATCAACTGTCATTCGTGGCCAGTACAAGTGTCTTCTCAGACGTTCCAGTGTTTTCCCGATACCTCCGTGTGAAGCTAGTGGCGGATCATGAGCTCTTGAAATGACATCGGTGACAAGCCCTCGTGGAATCCAAAGCTTCTAAGCTTCTTCTTCCTGATTCGGATCGCCTGTTCTCGGAACAGTCCGAATGTAAACGAAGCCATCCTTGACACAAAGATCTGTTAGTTTGCCAGAAGTCGTTTTAACCTTATGCCTCAGTTCCTCATTTTCCAGCGAGTTGAAATATGGCGAACTAAGGTCAACTTCCGGGCCAGGATCTTCGTTGGTGGACAGCCAGTCCTGTCACAATGGATGCGTGCCAGCGCATCAGGGACGACGTTCAGGCTTCCTTTTCGGTGCTCGATAGTGAAGTCGAAACCCTGAAGCTTCAAACTCCACCGAGCAAGCCTACCGCTGAGGTCCTTTTGAGACATCAGCCATTTCAAGCTCGCATGATCCGTCACTATCTTAAACGGCAGAAGTTAAGATTGCAGCTAGGCATTCCTGCTCTGTGAGGGTATAATTTCTTTGTGCTGTGTTTAACTTTTTCGAGACGTAGGCTACTGGATTCTCGTGGCCATCGTCATCTAGTTGAATCAGCACCCCACCAAGTCTGGGCTCACTAGCAACGGAGCAGAAGTAAGTTTATGCTTTAGTAGATCAAGAGACGTCTGGGCTTCAGGTGTCCATTTGAACTGACTAGGGTTTTTCAAGGTGTCTGTAATGGAGGCAGATACGTCAGCATAGTTCGGGATGAACCGTCTATACCATCCCGCCATACCTAACAGGCGTCGGGCTTTCCGTACAGTTTTAGGTGACGGATAGTCAACTATAGCGAGATCTTGTCTGGGTCAGTCCTAATTCCTCCTTTTTCGACTACAAAACTCAAGTATTTGGTCTGCTTGATACAGAGCTTACTCTTCTCGACGTTGATAGTGAGGCCAGCTTTCCTCAAACAATCCGCTACACGGGATAGCAATGTGATATGAGTGTCGAGGTCTGAAGACAGAATTAATAAATTGTCTAGATAGACGAGAACGTTCTCACGAAGATCGAAAGGAATGACTTTATCCATGAGGCGGCATATCGTTTGTGGAGCGTTGCATAGGCCGACTGGCATCACTTTGTACTGATAGAGAGGATGACCAGGTACTGTAAAAGCGGTCTTCTCTCTGGAATCAATGTCTACTGGGATCTGCCGGAATGCGTCTTTCAGGTCCAGGCTCGTTATATAGTTTGCCGGAGGAAGTCGACTCAGAAGCGCGTCTATCTGCGGTAGCGGATAGGCATCCTTCTTTCTGGCGTCAAAACAAAGCAGGACCTTTCAAGGCTTGCTCACTAGAACAACTGCAGAGCTCCAAGGACTCTGGCTCTCCTCTATCACACCCAGCGATAGCATTCGCTCTAATTCGGCATCCATTAATCTTTGTACGGCCGGCGATATCGGATAAAAGCGTTGTTTTATCGGAGCTGCGTCATTCGTTTCAATCTTGTGAGAGACCAAAGATGTTTTTCCCAGGCCCAAAAAGGCGAAAGAAGGGAAAAGCTGTTTCGTAGCTTTTAGACGCTGTTGATCTAGATTGGAAAAAACGTGGCGTCGGTGTGAGGAGTAGCTAGTAAACTTGGTGTCACTTCTGCAACTATACCTAGGATATCTGGAGCGAACCCAAATAGGCGCCAGAAGTCTATTCCTAGATATAGTGCCTGTGTGAGCCCAGGAACCACGTAAAAATGCACGTTTTGGGTCTTACCACGGAAAGTGATGTCCAAGTCCACATGACCATGCACAGTCGTCATGCCACCATTCGCTACTTGAACCTGTTTCCGATATCTCTTCCATTCAACCTCTGCTTCTGCAAGCTTCTCTAGAACTATCTGGCCTAGAGTACTGACAGTGGCACCACTATCAAGTAATCCAGTCTCAGTTCGCTCGAGTAGTCTTACTTCGGCATACAGTGGAATGTCGTCTGGCATCGACACGGAAATCTGCGCCAGTTTTTTCCTTTCCAGTCTCATCCGTCGACAGTATTCCCTCCAACAAACGGCTGATATTTTCTTTTTCGGTCTAATATCCAAGTCAGGAAACACGATTTCAGCTAACTCCGCTACTGAGGAGAAGATTCGATCTCTTACTGCGTTGTATTTCTGCAGACGCGTATGATACGGCGTCAGCGGATGTAAAACAGGTTCACGCCCACTCGTCATAACAGAGCTTGGTGGCCGTTTTAATATAGAAATGCCATGAGGCCAAATCTCCTGCTCAGTATCCGTGTCAGCTAAAAGTGCTGTCGGTGTTATCGGGACATCGAAAATTAAAGTCTCTTCGAAAGAAGTGTCTAATAATGTCATGGGCTTCCCAGAAGTGGAAATGGGAGCTTGAAGATCCGCGGAGAAGTCTATTAGGTTCTCCGTCTCTATCAGTGAAATGTTCGTACTATCAGGTGTTTTACTGACATCATCAGAATTACTGAATGATATCAGTCGACAATTCAGGGACTCGTCAAGGTCTGCAAATGGAACGGACCTTGCTCCTTGTTCAACGCTTGAACTGGAGTGTTCGTTGCAGTTATCGCTCGCGACGTTGACGCTGGCCGGAAAGAGGTGGTGGTATTTCCGACCCGTCTCAGATTTTTCTGTCGACAATAGCTGCAATCTGGCTTAAAAATGTTTTTGCGTCCGCATCCATAGCAGAACACAACTTGTCTCTCCTGCCGGCAATCTTGATAGAAGTGACCGGACCGGTCACAGTTCCAGCAGATAAAATTCTGAGATGCTGTCAGAGCAGACAGTACGACTTCCTCACTATGTTCATGTGTCATGTACTGTTCACCATCAGTCGGATGGCACTCGTCCACTTCGCTGACTCTCGGGCTGCGATAGGTATTCCAGCTGCACGCCGTCCCGATTCGCTGCTGCGTCGCCTGTATTTGAGTAACGAGGCTCCGTAGTTGGTGGATGGTGTTTGTGGGATGGAGGCAGACTTTCTGCTGAATGTGTGGAAGCAGATTCGACTTTACGATCTCTAAGAATTCTCCGTCCGCCAAGGGACTTTGCAGTTGATCGCGCAACTGTACCAAGTATTGATGGTACGTAGCAAATGACTCCCCTGCTTTCTGTTTTCGCAGCATCAGCTGAACTTTGACCTTAAGGTAATCTTTCGGTACTCCCCATTCAGCTAATAGAGCTGTTTTTACATACTCCCATGAAGGCGTGGAGTTTTGCCTCAGGAGAGACCAGTACCAGTCCATAGCTGGTGCAGAAAGCAAGGTTGTCATGTGCCTTACCAGAAGATCGAAATCTCCTTCTAAGGCCGAATACGTCAAAACTTCTACTCTAAACACAAACTCGTCAACAGTGAGCCGTGAGCTGTCCCCACTATAAGATAAATTCCACCTACGGATAGGACTGCCAGAACGTCGTTGTCCTACGCCTGCAGGGTTACGGATAGGTGGTGGTTGCGGAGGTGGGACAAAATCTGGTCTAGGCTGGCCAAGAAGCCGACCAAGAGGTGATGGTGGTCTACTTGACGACTGCCTACGCGAGTCGTGGAATTCTTGTGATGGTCTTGGGTCACCCATTGATGGAGGTGGTCGTGAGAAATCCACGAGCGGCATTGCTGCTGAGATCTGTTGTCGGACGGTATTCATTAACTAAGTTCGCAAAACATTGAGGCTCTGTTCGAGGCCTTCGCGTACTAGGTCTTGCATTTGTAGGCATAAGCCTGCCATCAAAGCATCCATAGCTGCTGAGGTATGTCCACTGCCAGAAGGCAAAGGAAAAGATTTTCAAACCAAGGGTTTGGACTAGATATCACAAAAAAAATTCAAAGAATTCGAAAGTTCGGAAACTAACAGGCTGTTCGAAAATGAGGATAACGAAATACTACTTTAAAGTCGAAGGTTTGGACGAGATACTAAATTTCAAACAAAAATTAGTTCAATTAAGCGTTTCAAAAAAAAAGTTCTTATCAGAAACATACGATTTCTCCTTCACTTCCCGAAGCGAACTCTCAACATAAACGGCATCCAGAACGCTCTCTCTCTTCTCAGGTCAGAAACTTTATACGGGCAAGCGACGAGAATGTGTGCAAGAAAAATGTCTGAGTCCTCACAGAAATCTGGGAAAAGTCGGGTTGGAGAAGCTAGAGACTGAAAATGATACTAGAGATTCTTCAGCCAGGCAGTTAGCAGTATGCTGACTCCTGGATACTGAAGGTCTCCAGCATCACTTCCATCTTCCAACAACTCTTTACTCCATCTTCAGCTGATTGTCGTGTCTAGCTGACTTCCCAACTGGGCAGAGTCATGAATCTGGCCGACTATTTAGCTGAAAGCCAAAAAGCCGTCTCACAGATTCACAACTCTGTCCAGCCAGTTGGCCAACAGAAACACGTCTCCGTGAGAGCACAAACAAAAAAAATTTTGTGAGGCCACCTACCATTTCCATGACAGAAGGCCAGCGGAAAAGTTCATTCAAAAAAATTCAAAAATTCAAAAACTTTTAAACGTTACGTTACTTTGCTTTACTAAATCAACTTCCAAAAATCAAAATCTCAAACTTTCAAAAATCTTTACTTTACTTTACAAACTTTCAAAACTTTCAAAACATTACGTTACTTTAATCGTTACTAAAAATTTAAAATATCAAAAACTTTACTTTACTTTTAAAAAATTTCTATTAACAAAACAATCAAACCTCAGGTCCACATGCGTTGTCCACTAGATATGAGACTACCGAGTCAGACGATTTAGCTACAAGCCAAATGACCATATCTCAAGTAGCCTCAGTCCCCAGTGTCAAACACATTTGAACACCAAAGTTGACTGAGGTGGCCCCACCTTGGGCGCCATTTTTGTTATGGAACTATGAAGAGTGATTGGCTTTCAGACGTTAAGTGCAGACTGCCAGCATGAGCAGACAGAGCACTCGACGGACATCGTTGACTGCAGTGCGGCACGCTAGCTCGCCTCGGCTCATTGGCGGAGAGTGTGTGGAGGTTCCACGAAAAACCTACCGCTGCCGTCAGCCATAATAAAAAAAAATTCGTCGTGCCTACAAACAAAATGCCGGCACATATTCGGTCCTGAAGGGACCCTTACGTCACTTACGCATATTCAGTTGAAGGCGCAGATGTTCTGCCTTCTTTGCATGCCCCATCCTCCCATCTGACTCTGAGGGCAAGATTTTTTTCAGAGTCCCTAATTGACCTGTAAAGAGAGAAAGACTAGGCGAGCCTAGACAACCTTCATATGAGAGGGCTCCAGGAAAGTAGAAGGAAAAGAATTCAAAGCTCACGGAGACATTACGTTATAATAATTTTATTCGAGAACTAGTTTGTCGTACTGGATATCCGTCATTATCTACTACTTCCTGATGGCAAGAAATTTTAGTTGCATTACAATATGTTCTTAAAGAGATACAAAAACCTTTCCATACAAGATACAACATCTAGTTATAAGTGGTTATCTAATTGTACTGTTTCCAAGTCTCTATTTCTCTTGCACATCCAAATACAGTTTCACATTAGAATTTACCCAAAAATTATCAGCAATTCTTATACTATTTACATATGTTTAAAACTATATAACTAGGAATCAAAAGTATACTTCTAAAGTTCATAGCGAAAGTAAGGTGTGAATTCATTTCAAACAAAAAAATAAATGCTATGTACCTAGGACATGTACAACTTACGGACAAAAATTAAGAATAACGATGATGAGTAACTAATCAAGAAACGGGAGCTAAATCAAAATTAAATTCAACATATATTTTCAACGACTATTTAACTTGACGCGGTACTGGGAGTATTCAAGAACGCGAGAGTCAGTAAGACCATAATAAGTTGTTTTGATTCCCGCATTCGATCAAGCCACCAGAACGTTCCTTTTAAAGCTACAAATGGGGTTCCTTCCCCCTTTTTGTTTTTAGTTGATCTCTGTTTATTATGTTTTTTTTTTTCTTTTTAATAAAAAAATATATAGAACACACTTACAGTTTTATTTTCGCTGAGGATCCATCGAAGAGGCGCCCCTTATATGCTTCACTGCTACTGCTACAAATGACACTAAATATATTTCATATTTCTTTTCCTCTCTAGCACTTCAAGATTTCGTGATCTAAAAAAATACACTCATGCTTTAAGTGAATTGCGGACTGCAAACAATTATAATTTTTGACGATTACGCGGGCTTATTCATGAAGACCACTGAGAATTGCTGGACGACGCTAACATCTTTCGAATAACACCGATTTTTGTCCAGGACCTATGCTTTTGGAGTGAATCTTAATACTATTGGCTGGATTACATTACAAGGCCGACGTCGGCGTGGTCGTCGTCGTCGTCGTCAAACGCCGAACAAAACGCCGGGCAAGTTACATTAACACTAGGCGGCAGCGCCTTATCTTAATTTTCCTTACATTTGACAGTTGAGTTATTTGCTTATAATCTCTGCCGGTTTGCAATCAAATTTTAAATAATAAGAAAAAATGTATTTTCTTTTCCTTCAAGTCCACATTTTTTTAATATAATGTCATTTTTTTTCAGAAATTTAAATATCGTTTCATTTTGTCATGTTTTTTCATAATAGATTTATATCTGGCATATTGGCAGCAATGGAGCTCCAGCGTTAGTTTTAGGACTAGAGATGGGTCGACGACCACGCCGACTACGACGACGACTCCGGCGTAGGTAAAGGCTTACCCCACGGTTACACCTGCAAGTACAGCTTGCATGCAAGCCTCCCTTCCAACACGATTTTTAACTTGACAGCGGAAGGCAGTTCGGTTGATGTCTTATCAGCTTGCATGCAAGTTCATTTAAAAAATGGCATTGAGACGTAAACTCTTGCGTATATTGGAAAATTATGGCAATAAAGGAAGCATCACAATGATAAAAACCCAAGAAAAAAGGAAAATGATGTTGTTGGTAAATGATGTATTGCAAATAATCCCTGAAAATTTCATTTTCCCGGTATAAATTTATGAATTTCTCTCAAGCATTTCGTTTCCGCCATTTTGAAAACTGTATAAATGTCAAATTACTATCTCCCAGCTGCCATGGTTTTTCAGCATGCAAGTTCGCTGAAAGCTGTACTGCCAGCATGGCAGTAGAGGTTACACGTGCAAGAAGTATGGCAGTGCAAGTTGCATGCAAGCTGTACTTGCAGGTGTAACCTCGGGGTTAAACACAATTCCGACGACAGACGACAAACGACGACGATATATCGCTGTCAAACTTCTAAAAACACAGCATCTTATGCGAATGCACCAAATTGCGACGACCGACGTTGAGCGATCGACCACATTATCGCCGGGATTGATCAGTTTCTAATTTTGCCGTCGTCGCTTCAGTCCTACCAACAAAATTAATCGAATGAAATGGTTGTGGCATTCACTTTTGTCATTTTTAGGTGGTAGCACGCCGCGGAGATTTTAAAATAATGAGCTTTGAGGAAAAATTGATAGAGGAAATGCGAAATCCATAAAACAATTTATAGTTTACAATATAGGCAAGACAAGTGGACAAAAAAGACAAGGGTTGGATGGATTTTTTAAAGCGTTTAATTTACTTGATTTCCGCATTTTCAGTTTTTTTTTCACACTTTGGGCCATTGCATTTCTTTCAATATAATATAAAATATTCTTCATAAAAATCTCTTTTTAAAACGCTCGAAACATTTAACAAATGAAATTTCAATATCTTCTTCTGTCACAATCGTCGCTCATCGCCTGTCGTTGCAATTGTGTTCCAAATTTTTCGACTGCCTGTTTCGCAGCGAATTTTTCGTTGTCGTCTGTC
The DNA here is from genome assembly GCA_963924295.1 of Dioctria rufipes. Taxonomy (NCBI): domain Eukaryota; kingdom Metazoa; phylum Arthropoda; class Insecta; order Diptera; family Asilidae; genus Dioctria; species Dioctria rufipes. Next base: position 182,294,894 of record OZ002740.1, read on the forward strand.
GTTCTATCGCTCTGTCGTCGCAATTGTGTTTAAGCCTTAATGTAATGCATTTCATACATGCAGTACTGTCTCTAAATATTTTTGACACAAAACGACGACCACGCCGACGTCGGCGTTGTTAATGTAATCCGGCCATATGCGTCTCTAAAAGTTGTTTAGTTAACTTTTCCTTGTTTTACACGTTAAGCTATACTGAACATAGAGTAAGGTCAACTGAAATTTGTTGAGCTGACTTCTAAATGAGTTGCAACTAATGCCGTAATAAATTTTTTCTTTTTTTTTTATTTTTCTTTTTAATTAAATCCTCTTCTTTTGAACCTGTACTAAAAATTTGCCGGTGTGAAAGGTGAAAGTGGTGTTGACGTCGCCTGTACTATACACTGCACATGTTGTAACTCTAGAATTTGTCGTTGCGATTGCTGTTTTGCATCTTTACAAGAAGATTCAATAAATGGTCAAAAGGTCGTCGCTAAATCTTCGGATCATAATTAATTTAGATAAATCACATATCGTAAATGCATCATCATACGTCGCTCTGCCAGTGGTATGCCTGGAGCTGCGAAATCCCACGGGGCTGTTTATACCCCGTCATGTATATATACATATATATATGTTTTTAAGGTTAAAGCCTAGTACACTGTTCAAGCGAAAATTTCGCTTGCATTATGGGCATATATTTCTACACGGAAAAAATTGTGGAGAAAATGTAAAATCACAAATAAATAATATAAACTGACTGAAGTAATACACGTAAAATCACAAATTACATATATGTGCCAAAGCGCCAAACATCAAAGGGTATATCTGTCAACTTTTCCGTGCGAAATATATGTCTGGATATAGTATAAATCGCTGCGAAAAAATGTCTCCACTTCATATCAGCGCCATCTGCATTTCCTTATCTAAACATTGACTTTACTTTACGAAATCCCAAACCTAAATTTTCGTGGCACCTTTCGCCCACATTTTTTTTACATAGATTTGTATAGGAATTCGCTTGAACAGCGTACTAGGCTTAATACTTTACTATAGCCCCTTTGATGATTTTGCCTCGCTATTTATTTTATTCACAGAGTAGAAGCGGCTGCTTTGCTGCTGCTATAATTTCGCCGGATTTTTTTTTTTTTAATTTTTTCTCCCGCTGAAGGGGATAATAATTTTACAAATCGAAAATAGGGTATTAGGAGAGATGAAAAATCGATTCAACTTACGTGCGGGGTTTAATTCCTAGCCGAATTTATTGAAAATTCTGGAGATCACTCTTCCTTGTACACGGTGAGGAATATTTGACGGGACAGAGATGATTGTCTTCTTCTTTTCTTTCCGTCAACATGTCACACCGAGCTTGAGGAAATGCACTTCTCTCGGTCGGGGTGCGTTCATGCATGAGTTGATTTCTCATTGACCAATGGTATATTCTATTTAGATCATCATTTATGCGTGCCAAGCAATCCTCCATCAGCCCAATTGGTCTACTGAAATAAAGCTGCACATCGTCAGCATACAGGTGAATTTTCACGTCTTCAATAATATTAGGAAGGTCATTTATAAAAGTACTAAATAATAGAGGTCCCAATATAGAACCTTGTGGAACTCCACACCGGATGGGTAGATATAACATTATTCGCTTTCACTTGCTGATATCTGTCCGATAAAAACCTACATATCAATACGGTGGCTGAAGACGAAAAACCAAAGTGAGCAGATAACGTAGACAGCAGGATGTCATGATTTACACTGTCAAATGCCTTTGAAAAGTCGATCAACACCAGGACGCCTACATGATTATTATCAAGAGCTACTCGGAGATCGTTAGTAATCTTTAGCACGGCAGTTTCACAGCTATGCTTGGAGCGAAAGCCAGACTGCCATTCCGCGAGTAGCTGGTTTGCCTCCAAATGTTCGAGCATTTGAGCATATATTAGCCTTTCCAGAACTTTGGAAAGGAAACAAAGTATACTAATGGGGCCAAAATCACTCAACTCTCTAGGACACGACTTCTTGGGAAGTGCGAGAACAGTGGCTACCTTCCAGGCAAGCGGAAATATAGAACAAGTGAGACATGAATTCTAAATGAGTAATAATCATAGGCAAAATTAGTTTAACAAAACGAGAGTGGATTTCATCTGGGCCTACCGAATCAGATCTTATAAAGAAAATAGCTTTAATTACCTCGTCAATATCCACACACCTGAAGGAGAAGGTGGATCCAGGAAAATTAACTAAGTGATCACGATCATCTGACAAAGCCCGGACGATTCCCTGTGTGGAGGTGAAAAAATTATTTAAATCATTGGGGCAAAAATCGCAAGTAGGACCGCTATCCTTATTGCAACTGACACCAGCTCTCCTCAAATTGTTCCAAAGCAACTTAGGTGGCAACTCAGAGTTCAGTTTATTTTTATAAAACTGACGCTTTGCCCTGCGTATGGCTGCGATGGTACGATTGCGTGCAGATCTATACAAGCTATTGGTATTGGCAGTTCCTACTCGTCGTCGGTGGAGATGATAGAAATGCTCTCGCTCAGATATTAGAGAAGATATTTCAGCAGTGAACCAAGGGCATCCAGTAGTTAGTGTCCTTTTACGTATTAGAGGAACATGTCGGTCATGCAGGTGCTTGATTGAAGCACTAAAAACTTCTACTTGATGGTCGACAGAAGGACTCCAATAAATGTCACCCCAGTTCAAGAGACTGCATTCGTCTCCAAGTTCTTCCAAGTTTATGCCATCATAGTTTCGAAATGATACCACTTGAGGTTGTGAAGGGTGCAGAGGTAGATCATAGCACATGAATAGAATGTCGTGATCAAGAAATCTAGGTGGACTGAGCTGGTTATGAAAAGCGACACGTTCCGCATCAGAAGTGAGAAACAAATCTAGCAATGAAGGGTTGGCCGAGTTCATAAACATGAAAGTTGGAATTGTGTTAATGACTTCTAGCTGTAATAATTGGATCACGGACAGAAAATTTCCAAATTTGCCAACATTGAAATCGCCCTCTACGATCACATGGCTGTAAATTTGAGTAGCCCGAGAAATTTCTTCCTCGAACTCCTTGATGGTCTCGGCGTTGTAAATATCAGGAGGACAAACACCGCAGCCAAAACACCTTTCGCCATACCCGTGCAGACTTCTACTAGCATTAATTCACACCCTGGCGTCGTTGAAGTGCTTATAATTTTGGCCCTATAACAGTCTTTGATATAAATTGCTACTCCACCTCCCACTCATTTGTAACCATTCAAAGCAACAAGAGATTATGGTATGTGTTCCTGCAACCATGTCTCACTAACCAAAAAAGCATGTACCTCTGATCCTGAAAGAATTTGCCTGAGCTCGTCCACCTTAGATCTAATACTTCTAGCATGAAGTAAATAAACATAAAAGCCCCCCGCTTGACCACAAAAAATATTCAGCAACGCTCTCACTCCGTTCAGATCACTGAAATTATTCATAAGTACAATAGTACCAGTGCCGGAACCAACTGACATGGCCAAAAAGTTTCGCTAAGAGAATGTATATATTCCTCTTAGTGCTTTCATCATTCAGAATGTCATTCAAGAAGAGAAAATGAATTCCACAAATCGACTTCCCCACGGCAAATACGACACGACAATAACAGGCATATACAATATATAAAGAGCACAAGAAAATAGATATTGGTACACTGACGTTAGCGAAAAAATAATAATTTATAAAAAATAAAAAATAAACAACCAAACTTAGCAGTAATGATAACATTATTATCCATTTATCTAGCGTCCGCCACAGCAGATGATGAATCAGCTATACACAGTTGGTTTAAGTTCATGACTCTTTGTGGTTTATCATTCTCTTTAATTCTAATAAAAACGATTCCATTTTGAGTGAACACAGAATGTAGTGAGCCGCTTCTGCGCAACAGAAGTGCTTTCCGCAATACAGTCTGGTTTTTAAGCGTTAAACTCTCATTAACTAAAACCAATCGTCAAATCGTCAATTCCAAAACGAGTAGGAGCATCATTTTTTATTTCAACTATATTCTTACAACGAAATGATATGATACTAGGTTTGTTCGATGAAAACACCGTGTAAAAACACCGTGTAAACTTTCCCCTACAATTTTCCCCAAATTTACCCGGGGTTTTGTGCATTCATCGAACAAGTTTTTAAAACACCGGGTAAATCTAATGTAATGACATTTCTCTGACAGTTCTCCTGAGCATAATTTAAATAATAATTTCTAGTGATTTGTCAAAATTTATTTATAAAATAGGTGAAATAATTAAAAATTTAAGAATAAATAAATATTAAAATGCACAAAAAATATTTCTCAGTTTTTTCTTAATTACATATTCTTTTATTAGCTTTTTTACATCGACACTATCGCCTTTTCTGTAACTTTATTTTAAAAAAATGACAATTGGTTCATCTGTGACCAGATATAGCACCATCATTTCTGCACTATTTTCACTTTGATCATCAGATGTTTTGTCACTAGATATAAAATTAATAGTTTGGATGATCAAAATCTACAGAAATGATTTTCTCTATCCCGTTGGCTTCTGCTCGAGCACTATTAATCCCCTTTCCTGACATCTCATTTAAGAATTTAGAGAATTTCTTATATGTTGTTTGCTTCAAATCTATTTGCTTGGTAGCTGCAGGGATAACGTGAAGTCTATAAAAATTACTTGTTAATATTTGGCAAAGAAATCAAATTCATCAAATTTCTTACTAGAAAGGCAGACCTTAAAATTTCATCCATGTCCTTCGACTTTAATCACCTCCTCAAATATTTCCTTATAATTTTCATTCGAATTTCCTATGTGCATATTATCGATGGGTATTTTGTCATCTAATTTCCTATCCAACTTCCTTATATAATCTGAATTTGGTATGAGCTCCACGATTTTTTCACTTTTATATACAGCACTCGACCGCAATCACAGAACAAATTACGTGTGACAGTTCACAAATGACAAATGTCAAACGTTTACCCCTACAAATTTTTAGTGCAAGTTCGGGGCACGAAATCAGAAACACCGGGCTTTCATCGAACAAGTTTCAGAAACCCCGTGTAAGCCCAGGGTTTTCAAAAAACAAGATAGTACAGCCCGGTGTAGCCCGGGGCTTGCCCGGTGTTTTCATCGAACAAACCTACTACGTTATCCAACAACAAAAACTTTATAATATCTTGTTTGAATAGTATATGCCTAAATGCTTAGCTATCCCGAACTTGGCAAGGTCTTTGTCTAGGACCTATATGTAGGTGTAAATGAAAAAAAAAACCGTGCCATAAATACAATTGATATATCCACTGATGAATGCATAATCCTTAATTCCATTCTCAGCTCCACTAGTATTCAACAACAACTGTATCCCGTCATTACTTCATTCATACCCTCATTTCGAATTTATTTAGTTATTAGATTTTATTTGTTTCCATTTTCTTGTTTTCGATACAGAACGATCGTATGTTTTGTTATTTTAAGCACCCAGTCTTGACTTTTTAAAACGTTGAATAAAAATAAATTTCAGAGGAAGTTAATACATTCTTGCAATTGGTGGACCTTGATTACTGAACAAAAATTTTGTGCGTATCCGCACACTGACTTTGTTCCTCATACTACTTTAACTTGTCGGCAAATCCGATTGAGTTATTCTGTTAAGGGTGAAGCACCTCTTGCTTTCTGGGGCTTCATCGATATGATTAGATTGGCTCCTTTAATAATCTCTTGTGGCGGTAATTTCTTCGCCAGTGACTGGTACTTCTGCTCGTTGTTGAGCCCAATCAGAACTGCGGTTTTTAAGGCTCCCTTTTTCATTAGAGAACTTTTTGGGAATATGGGGTAACAGATTAGTAGCAACACAATTTTCTACTTTTTATACTTAATTCTAGTGTGCGGATTACGACGGGTTTTTCCTTCGTTTTGCTTTCGATTGATTTTGTTTTCCTTTATTTGCCACTTTTACTACTTTTCCCAAAAGTTCGTTTAACTAGTATACCACTTATATTGCAATTAGGTGCTTACTACTTCTCTTGATGGACCGTTTTTGCCGCCTTTCGGATGCTTCTTCTTCTTTCGAGTCCCGGTTTCGGTGCGTGTTGCTCTCCGTTCATCGACAGTAGGCCGAGTATACATGATGCATTTAGTCTCAGTGTGGCATACTGCTACATGTGTAGGCACCTGTTAGTGTAGTCATTGAGACCTAACTGTAAGCCTCTGTGAAGTGTTGGTTATCCGACCATTAGACGTAAGAAGAAGAAGAATTATATGTCACTAGGTGTGTGACGTTAGAGAGGAAAAGTTAACATCTGTAGATGGAGTCGGTTTTAGTTTCTTATTGTATTGTAGCGTTACTTGAAAATAAAGATTGGTACTTAAACTTAAAAGGCGCTTTGTATAATTATTTAGAGGGTTTATCGAACATCCGTGTGTGGGCCCTACAATTTTTCAGAAGTGGGATAAAAGGATCAATTACAATAAAGTTAAGAGTTTGTTGTGCTTAAAAAAAAAAAAAAACAAAAAAAGGGAGCAATTTATGATTGTGTGCAAAATGGCGCCCAAGGATGGTTTGGAAAAATTAAAGAAAAAGGAACTGCAGATTCGACTGAGAGAGTCAAAATTGTCGACGTCTGGAAAAAAAAGTGATTTGGTGAAACGATTGAGACACCAGGTTTTTATTGATTGTGAGGCAAGCAGCGATGTTGCAAAACCACATGAGTCAGAGACAGGATCTACTGGTAGTAGTGACGCGCAAAATGATTTCGCAGAACAGGTTAGTTCTACAATTATTCGGAACAAAATGGCCGAATCAAATGTATTGATGTCATGTGATGAAATAAAATACGAGAACAAATTAATACAATTAGAAAAAGCTTTGTTAGAGAGAGAGCGCAAAATAATCGAATTAGAAAAAGAAAAGATTTATGCTAATGACGGTGAAAATAAACAAATAAGTAATAGGAGAGAAAAATTGTTACATTCAACGGAAGTTTTAGAAATTATTCCACAATTTGATCCTGGGAATGAAAAGTGTTTACCTTCAGATATATGGATTAAAAAACTTGAAGTTCTAAGTAGTGTGTATAGTTGGAAGGATGAAACATTATTGCATTATGCATGCTTAAATGTCAAAGGTACAGCAAGACTATGGCGAGATAGTCTCAGCGAAGAAATTTTAAGTTGGCAGCAGTTCAAAACCGAATTTCTGAAATCCTTTTATTGCATTAAGGACGAGGTTGATATTCATTACACTTTATCAACCAGAAAGAAAAGATATGGCGAATCTTATGAAGATTATATTTTTGTGATGAAAAATTTGGCGTAGCACGGAAATTTGAGCGAACATGCTATTTTGAAGTATATAATCAGAGGTATTGGAGATCCGAAAATTGAACAGATATTGGGGCTACAGAAGTTTACATCATTAACAGACGTTTTAGATCATCTGAAATGTTTCGAAAATGTTAAGTCAGCAAGTTTTAAAGATCAACATGCGAGTCAACCAAGCAATAAGCAGGACAAAGGTAAAATTGAAAAAAATAATACAAGTTATTCTATAAAATCTAGGTGCTTTAACTGCAATGAACCGGGTCATTTGGCAACAGCATGTGTCAGATCAAAACGAGCTCGTGGAACTTGTTACAAATGTGGCAAAGAAGGTCATATTATTCGTAACTGTCCGGAGATTGGTAGAAAGCTAAATGAAGTCAAGTCTATTTGCAAGTCTGGTACAAGCCTCGTTGACAAAACAATCTGTGTGTAATAAACTTTGGAAACGATGCCGGTAATTTTAGATTTAAGGTTAAATTAAAAACAATAATTGATTCAGGTAGTCCTATCAGTTTAATTAAAAGGAAATATATTCCTGATTTCTTAATTAAAAATAATAATGAATGTGTAGATTATTTTGGAATCAATAACAGTAAACTAGACATTATAGGCATCTTCAAAAATAATATATCTATAGACAATAGAAATTATGATCTGACATTTTATGTTGTACCTGACGAAACGATGTGTTCTCCTTGTATTTTGGGAAGAGACTTTCTTAATAAAAGTGATTCCAAATTGGTTGTTGGAGGTAAAGAAATAAAATATTCAAATGAGTATTTTAACAACGAATTACTTAAATTGATTTAGATGCCAGCGAAGAAAAATATTTTGATGTTAATGAGTTGACTCTAAATCCGTTACTGTCACAAGAGGACAAACAAAAGTTTTTAACAGTTTTCGATCAGTCGTATATCAGAGAAAAACGTCCGGTGGAACCTGTAATTAAATGTGAGATGACAATTAAACTAACAAAAGAAAAAGTTGTTTGTTGTTCTCCACGAAGGTTATCGGTATTCGAGAAAGAAGAGGTAGTATCTCCCCATTCTCATCACCTATTGTTCTCGTGAAAAAGAAAACCAATGAGTACAGAATGTGCGTAGATTATAGAGAAATAAATAAAATTACAGAAAGGGATAATTATCCATTACCACTCATCAAAGATCTTATTGACCATATGGGCAAAAAGAAATTATTTACAAGTTTAGACCTAAAGAATGGATTCCATCACATTTTAGTAGATGTGAATTCTATAAAGTATACGAGTTTTGTCACTCCTATAGGTCAGTTCGAGTACTTACGAATGCCATTTGGTTTGAAAAACGCCCCTTCAGTATTTCAAAGATTCGTAAATCAAGTGTTCGGTAATATGATTAGGAGTGGTCAAGTACAAGTTTATATGGACGATATTATGGTTGCGACAGAATCTTTAGAAGACCATTTATCTATTCTTATGCAGGTTTTTAAATTAATTAAAGTAAATCATCTTGAGCTTCGTTGGGACAAGTGCAAATTTTTATTTAGTAAAATTGAGTATTTGGGATACTTGATTGATGAAAACGGAATAAAACCCAATCCACGTAAGTTAGAATCAATACGCGATTTTAAGATTCCCAATAATTGTAACGAATTACGTAGTTTTCTGGGCTTATGCTCTTATTTTAGAAAGTTTGTTTGCAACTTTTCACGTATTGCCACACCATTGTACGATATACTCAAAAAAGGAGTTGATTTTAATTTTGATAAAGAACGAATTGAATGCTTTGATACTCTTAAGCAGAAGTTGATGGAATCGCCTCTTCTAGCGATATAATCGCCACATGACTATACTGAGCTTCATTGTGATGCAAGCGCTATTGGGTTTGGGGCCATCTTACTACAACGAAAAGTAGATAACCTCATGCATCCCATATTCTATTTTTCTCAACGTACGACAGAATCAGAGTCAAAACTACATAGTTATGAGTTAGAAACTCTCGCAATAGTTTACGCATTGAGAAGATTCCGAATTTATTTACATGGAATTAAATTCACGATAGTTACAGACTGTCAAGCATTAGCGCTAACATTAATTAAGGGATTGTTAAGTCCCAAGATCAGCCGATGGGTTTTAGAATTACAAGACTACGATATTAATATAGAGCATCGCCCAGGTTCTAAAATGCAACATGTTGATTTTTTAAGTCGTTCATCTAACATATTTATATTACAAGAGAGTACATTTCACCAACAATTAGCAATTTGTCAAAACGAAGACCTTACTATCAAAAATCTTAAATGTGATCTAGTAAAGATGCAGTCGCCTTTGTATGAGCTTCGAGAAAATTTAGTTTATCGAAAGATCAATAAAAAGAAACTTTTGTTCTATGTGCCAGAAAACATGCAAATACATGTTCTTAGAAATTGTCACGATTTATGCGGTCACGTGGGCAGCGATAAGGTTTATGAAATTATAACAAGGTCATATTGGTTCCCCAATTTGAAAAAGGTTATTAAAGAGTATGTGCAGAATTGTCTTAAGTGTATCGTGTACAATAGTAACCATGGCAAACGGGAAGGATTTTTACATTCTATACCGAAAGGCGATAAGCCATTCTACATGGTTCATATCGATCATTTTGGTCCTCTGGAAGCTACTCCCCAAGGGAAGAAATTTATTTTCTTAGTCATTGACGGATTTACAAAGTTTGTCAAATTATATGCTACACGTACGACAAATAGTTCAGAAGCTATAGCGAGTTTGAATAAATATTTTAATGTCTATAACAGACCAGTTAAGTTGGTCTCCGATAGAGAGTCAGCATTTACTTATTATGTACTTATGTTATGATGTATTCAGATACAAATTATGCCTTATGTTCGTAAAGAATGTTGATCGTGACGATCAAATGTCAGGATGGCCGAGTTGTAGGCACCTGTTAGTGTAGTCATTGAGACCTAACTGCAAGCCTCTGTGAAGTGTTGGTTATCCGACCATTAGACGCAAGAAGAAGAAGAATTATATGTCGCTAGGTGTGTGACGTTAGAGAGGAAAAGTTGGCATCTGTAGATGGAGTCGGTTTTAGTTTCTTATTGTATTGTAGCGTTACTTGAAAATAAAGATTGGTACTTAAACTTAAAAGGCGCTTTGTATAATTATTTAGAGGGTTCATCGAACATCCGTGTGTGGGCCCTACACATGCAGTACGCTACAACCATAACAAACTGCATCATAAATTCACAACACGTAATGATTATTAAATTATTATATTATCACCTCAATTCGCAGGTAAACATCTGTACAGCCGTCTGATCAGATATTTCAGAGATTTCGCAATTTCAAAATGGTCGGAGCCGTATCCCCCGGAATATACAAGCCCATGAACAAAGTCGAAAAAAGAGATCAGCGGACCAGTCAGCAGGCGACATCCACAGTCTTCTTGCCTTGTCTATTGCAGGAGATTTCATATAAAAGTTGCTTGTATTTTGCTCAAACGCTATAATATCCATAAATTTGTTCTACATGATATTGTTTTTTAAACTATTAAGCCTGGTATTGTGCTCATTTCGCGGATAAATTTTGTATAAAATTTAGCGGTGAAATTTAGTTGCGAAATATTTAACCAAATCGCTAGGGAAAGTGGTATTGTGTTTTGTCAGCTAAAAGTTTGTTTAGTTTTGACAAGTAGATGGCAGTAATATCCACATTCACATATTTAACATTAGATTTATCTGCTCAATACCTTTTTTTCACGCTAAAATTTTGACTTTTGAAGTTAAATGAAATTGGAATACAAGAATGGCGGTGTATTTTTATTATTTTTTTCTGCTAAAAAAAATCGTCTTCATTTAGACAATTCTTTTGAAAAGAAATTAAAATAATAATAATCTTTTTATGTAAATAAGTCTCTTTAATTTTTGGCTCTCTGGCTCTTTTAAAAATTCCTTAAAACTAATTGGCAAAAGGCACAAAATTGTAAAAAAGACACTAGCTAAACTAACTTACAAACAGTCAAAAGGGACAATTAAAACAAGTAATACAATAAAAATGACACACAAAAAGGAAAACAAACAAGACAAAATGCTCAAAAGAGTCTAAAAACGGTCACAAGAATTTTGAAAAAGATCTAAAGTTTAACCAAAAAATTTTGAACCAGTCCCAATTTTGACAATTAGGTAAGTGGCAGTTCCAATGAGCTCCCAATTTCCAAAATAAACTAATAAAAATGTTCCTAAACGAGCGAATTTAAACAAAAAATTTTGCAATTTAGCACCGAGACCGAAACCGAATTAAAAACTTAATAGCCGAACGAACGAAAAATTTACGCGATACCGTTATAGAGTCCCGCGAGGGCAGCCTGTAGTATCATAGACCTCTACAAACTGCCCTCATCATCCCTCCAGCTGAGCATCTCTAACGGAGCGCTTATCCTTCCCACAGCACTTGCAACGGTTCCAAAGCGAGGAGAAGCCCCGTGGACTAGAGTTGCAAATGCTGTGGCCTGATATCACCAGCGAAAGACAAGAGCGCCGTCCTGCACTGACGATAGTGGCTGCCATGTGCAGTTGAATGTGTCTGCGTTCGTTGCCAGATATTCGAGACGTAAACGTCTCTTCAATCTGTCAACGAAGTGGCGCTTAAGTGCTTGTGCGTGGTGTTGTGGGTCAGTGTTCTGATTCCCATCTCCGGCTCTCATGTAGTACAAGTGAATTGTAGATTTGGCCAGTGTCAACACAAAGCTAATCAAACAATTCACCCGACTACAAACCTTTGGTCCCCATAGAAACGATGTCCTAGTAATGCTGAAAATCGGGTGGATCAACTGACACATATCGCGCACCAGTTCCATTAGACTCTGCAAAGCTGGACAAGTGAAGAACCTGTGAAACAAGGTGCCTTCACCAGAACAAACTGTGCAGATCCTCTGAACCCGCCGGTCGATATGTGACAACTGATTAGGATGCATAAGACTGTGATGCAGCAATTTGAATGCTACATCAGCATCTTTGTAACTAGAAGGATAACTGTAGACTACTCTGCAAGTTATCCCTCCCATCACGCCCATATTCACCCCGAGGTGTGTTCGCCATCTGTTGTATCCTGTGTACTCCGGAGGTCTTATTGACATAAGCACGTCACGGAGCACACGTGTTGTAAGTGTGCTGAAAGGTGTGTGAGGCGGTCTGTCCAGAACGAAAGCATCTTCCAAATTAGTGCCAGGGTCACTGGTCCCAAGTTGGCGAAATCTCTCCCGCGCTGAAGCCGCCAGGTCGTGTAGTTGTGGAGTGTTCGTGTTTATTCGACAGTTTCCAGAGATATCAATAATATCTCCGAGAACCGTCAGTGTATGCGTGTCAGCTTCAAAACCTCGAGCATTACTGAACACTGAATCTATTAATTCAGGATTAAACCTGATTGGAATCGACGCGAATTGCGTGTACCGCAGAGCATTCCACTTAAGGTGAAATGCTGGCCTGATTCTGCCCCAGGTCTGAATCGTTGAGATTAGATCCTGTGGCCAGTCACGAGGATAGGGTGGTCGAACAGAGAGCAGGTAGTAATACTCCCCTATGCCGATCCCTCCCAGTACATTCACCCACAGTTGAGAAATTAAGGTGTCTCTCTGGCAAAACACTCGTTGGAATGCACGCACTTGGAGACACCTTGATTTCACAACCAAGTTAGTGAGACCTAATCCACCTATCTTGACTGGCAGACAGAGCGTGCTTTCAGCAACCCATCGTCTTCCGCACCAAAAGGCGTCTATCGCTTTTGCTTGAAGAAGACCTACGAAGCCTTCATCAAACGTCTCAGACTTTAGCAGATGAACGATGGACGAGGTAATCAAATAGTTTATCACGACTGACCTTCCCATTAGGGATAGTGGAAACAGTCGACTACGCCATGAGTTTACAGCTCTAGAGAGTTTCTCAAGAGCGATGCGGCTATTATTTGATTTACTCTCGCGTCTGATATATACACCTAAATACTTCAGGCAAGTATTAGTCCATTGGATGTTCAATGGAGTATCTGTACGATCTCTCCACCTTCCACACCACAAGCCTTGACTCTTGCTAAGGTTGATTTTAGTGCCCGCTATACGTTCGTACTGTTCGAAAACAGCACGAGCGACCGGAAAAGCTTCATCTCTTGTCACGAAAATAGAAAGGTCATCCGCATATGCCAACATAAGAGGCCTCACATTGGTATATGGTAGATGCACTGAATATTGTCCGAGAATTCGACGAAGATTCACCAGTAGCGGCTCCAACGAAAGATCATAAAGCATACCTGACAATGGACAGCCCTGTCTGATACCTCGATGAAACGAGATAGGAGCCAGAACCTGCCCTTGATGCTTAATCAAAATCGCTGAATCTCTATACAGTTTCCCGATGATATCGAGCCACCTGGGCGGGAACCCAAATGCCTCGAGAGCAGTCAGGAGATACTCGTGCGAGACGCTATCAAAAGCCTTTTGCTGGTCAAGAGAAATCATGGCCATTTGTGTACCTGTCTGTTCATGGTAGGCAAACAAATGTTTGGCTACCGCGATGTTGTCGTAGATACTACGACCAGGAACACAATAGGACTGTTCCGGGTGTATTACCGAAGCAATCACTGAGCGGAGTATCGCCCCTAATGCTTTGCAGACGATTTTATAGTCCACATTGCATAGGGTTACTGGCCTCCAGTTCCCCATCCTCTGCAAATCTCCTTTCTTTGAAATCAATCGCATAACAGACCTCCTCCAACTAGAAGGAAAGTCTGAATGTGTCTCAACCGCCGAATTGAAGACTTCCAAAAGGTCAGGAATTAATAAATCCCTGAAACGTATGAAAAATTCTGGAGTCAAGCCGTCATAACCAGGTGAAGTGTGTCGCCTTAGATCCTTTGTCGCAGCGATCATATCCTCCAATGTGATTACTGTATCTAGGAGCTCCTTGCTGTCTTCAGAGAAATTGGGAATATTCTCAAGAAATTCATGAGTAGTCGACGATGTTGTCGACGTCGATTCAGAGTAGAGACTACTGTATGCTTACAGCATATGTTAAACTTTTTCAATCATTTCTCACTCAACAGAAAGAAGATTAAGAATCTCACACATACTTTCACTATCATCTTAGCTTTAATTTTTAGTTTTCGCTCATTGAATAAATAACTAATAAGGAAGCGGGGCACAGTATATATCATACAGTAGCCCAGGAGGTTGATTCTGATCTTTTGTTGTACTTGAATGTCAAAACATACGACTAAATGAAATGAACTTTTCTACTGATTTTTTCGTGTTTTTATTCAGGTCAGCAACCGTTGCATGACGTCGAGTGAACTGAAAATGTCACTTCACATTACAAATTCAAAATAATATTTCGAATTTAAGCACTTTTAATGCTCTAATTAGGTGTAAAATTTTTGTCACAACCTCTAGGAGCAGTTGACTAATTTGTCGTATATTTAGTCGTGTTGTTTGACGTTTGTTCACCGAAAGTTCATTATAGTTCATTTTGTGGTAGATAATAGTGAAGACACAAAATGAACTGTGTTGAAAAAAAAAGTACGACTAAATATGTCAAAATTGACGACTAAATAGTACGACAAAAGATCAGAATCACCCTCCAGCTCTGTCAAAACTGTCAAGCAAGTAGGATGCTTCTATAAAGAGACTATACTTTCTCTTTCAACAGTTTTAACTAACCCAATAGTAAATTTCTAATGCAAAGGTTCCTATGTAAATCTAAAGAGGAAGAAACAGAACTTACAGCATGCACAAACTTGTACTAGAGGAAGAGGAACAAAATGACAATCAAAACTATAGCTGTGTTCTTTTGTGTCCGCAGAACAGAGCAGAACAAGAGATACACAAAAGAACGCCTCAAGAGAACAAGATTTTTATGTCCAGCAGTTGGCACTATTTATGATTCACTTCTTGTCAAAAAGGTACGGGTGAAAACAAAACAAAATTAAGTTGTTAAAATTCTTTAGGAAACACCACTGACATATATATAAATGGACTGCTTGATCTCCTGTTTCATGTGGCACCAGTTTTGATTTCAGAAATTATGCTCTCACTGTCAATGCTACCAACTGTCGTAAACTGCCGCTATATTTAAATTATTTGGGAATTTACGTATGTGCATGTCAGTAGCATTTAACGAATTTACCACAAAGGTATTTGGGACTATTTGTATCGTTAATTTTTATTATGAGTCGAAGGAAGTGTTTTTTACAAGGATTTTTACAAGCAATTTCCCGTTCCTAATCGTTACAGTTCAGTGGGAAAATATGCTCTCACGGAAAGAGACAGGAATATGAAAGTGGTTCCATTTGCTTTCATGCATTTTTGGTTCAACAAGCAGTCCATTTATATACATGTCAGTGGGAAACACTTAATATTAAAATTAAAGGCATACATAATTAATTAAAATCTTTTCTGTTTAATCAACTTGTTAATATACTTTTAATTAGAATAGTCTTAGCAGTGTACCAAACAATTTAATAAAATAGGATAGTATTTGAAATAATTTTGTAAAATGATATTAAGATTAAATGCATGCAAATAAAATATTTTATGATTTTGATTAATGTTTACTCATTTATTAATATTAAATGGGGTGTTCTGTTCTACGTAAGTTGTTCGATAGAGCTTGATGGAAAAAAACCATATATTTTGAGCCAACGGCTAATGAGTGGAATAGTTACGAAGAGTTGAAAGATATTAGCTCATTTTTTTTATGAAACATCCTGTATTTATGCAAATTAATGTACTGTGGAGGGTTGCTATACGCCATTAGATGCCATACTTCTCTCCACTCGGGAGATGCGGCGCTTTAAATCCTGAACTTTGGATTTCCAATCAATTTTTGAGTTTAATTAAGGTTTTTTTTTTTAACAAGTCACTAATCTAGTTTTATTATCACAATCGGTAAGCCCCATATCTGCTTTCATTTTACCTATGCCCAAAATGAAACCAATACCATTGTAAACCTTGTTTTATTAGTAGTGTGTATATCTAAACAAAATTATATGCTTGTTAACAAAAAATAAAATAACAAGTAAAAAAGCTAGAATTGGTCTAAGACCAATTCTTATAATACCCTAGATGAATGCCCGTATGTAATTTCGTATGGTACCCATCTGTGCAAGTTTGATTTTTGAAGTGGGTTTTCGCATATATTTCTAGAACAGTTCGTCGGACAGTAAAAAGTCAATTTCATATTCTGAAGAACTTTTCAGCTCAATAAAAACGTCTAGGACGTAAAAATCATAAATTTTTATTAGACAACACCAAGAACTGGTTGTCCGATTTAGCCCATTTTAAAATTATATTTACTATTTTTATGAACCCGCCGTGTACAAAATTTTAGCTCTCTACGTTAACTCGTTCTCAGGCGTTGTCCAAATATATAGTGAAAAATGAAATTTTTGTATGGAAACCCACGAAGGAGTTACCCGATTTCTCGTGAGGACGGACAGACGAACGGACATGCAAAAATCAACAACTTTTATTATTATTCGAAAGTGTCCAATCCATTTTGCGTTACAAATGGAATGATGAACTTGTATACTCTAGGATTTCATCATCTAAGGTATACCAACTGACGAAAGATAGTAAATAAGATTAAAATCATAACAGAAATAAATTTATGTTGATAGTCTGAACAAAAACAATAATAAAAAGTACGTCATCTAGATTAAAAGCATTTACAGACTTAATAGTTAAAAATTGTATTTCCTGTCTCACTTAATGATGCTATTCCCGTAGCTACCAGCTTAAGAGGGTTAGGGAATGCATAATGCTCAGCCTTTGAATTCTCTTTGTAAGCGCATCCTCATCGTCACTAAGCAAAATCGGTACTTTTTCTTGAACTATTATTGCACCAGTATCAACGCCCTGAAAATATTGAAATATTTCCATTTAAAAACAAAGCTGGATAAATTCGATATTATAAACTCACTTCATCTACAAAATGAACAGTACATCCAGATTTTGTATCTCCAGCTTCAATAGCCTTCTTTTGAACATGTAATCCGGGATGTTTAGGTAGAAGAGACGGATGGATGTTGATCAGTTTTCCTTTCCATCGTTCAACAAATTTTTCTGATAAAACTCTCATGAAACCCGCCAAAAAAATTATATCAATTTTGTATTCATCTAACTTTTTCGTCATAGCATCATCGAATTCCTCTCTACTCTTGTAATGTAACCTTTGTGAGATATATACAGAGCAGGAATTTTAGCACTTTCAGCACGTTGCATACCTAATACGCCAAGCTTATTTGAAATTACTAAAACTATTTCCGCTCCCATACCTCTGAATGAGTCTCTGGTGGTGTCGATTAATGCTTGTAAATTAGTACCGGAGCCTTATATTAAAACGGCAACGCGCTTTTTAGAGGATCTAATGACACGTTGAACTCGGGAAATACATTTTTCAAAATTGTCAACAACCACTTGTGGGCTGTCTGGAGAATTTCGTTTGATTACCTCACCAATCTTTTCTGCTTTATGCGTAAAACGCAAATGTTCCATGATTAGGTTTTCAAGTTTGGAATCAACAATTAGGACAACTCCAAGACCACAGTTGTACGTTCGTTGCATTTCATGATGAGTAATATTACCACTTTCTGCTAACTAACCGAAAACAGGAAGAATATGAAAATTGTTCGCATTCAGATGAACTCCGAGTTCTTTGGTGAGGACACGAGGAATATTTTCAATTAATCCATCTCCAGTAATATGTGCCATTGCTTTTATACACTTCTTTTCCAGCAGAGGTTTTATTGCGCTTACGTAAATTTTTGTTGGCACCAGGAACTCTTCACCTAAGTTTAAAGTAGACAAAATATTTCAATTAAAATGTAAATAGGTATGTTTTATGTTCTATTGTGACAGTTCGAATATGACAAATGTCAAGCATTTTCAGTTGAGTTTTACCAACTTCTACAACTAGAAAATTGTAGATCAGCGCCCCTACATTTTCATAGAAGATTTAAATGAAGCGAACAGCACAAATAGTTCGCTTCAATCCACAGAGCAAATAGTTCTCTCCAATGTATTGGAGTTCTAGAGCAAGGTACACAAAAGAACACAGCTTATTTCTGCAAAAAAAAAAAAGCTAAAAACAATTTGTTCCACTTCCCATCCCATGCCATTCGGCTTGGTAGAAATATCAAACTGTCAGTGTCACAAACATTTGCCTTAGAATATGTAGCAAATAGAAATGGTTGAATCGTGTACATGAGCGCAATTTGTCAAAGCTGCTGCATGGTTGTCAAATGTGCTTTAGTTTTGTGAGCAGATTTAGTCAATTTAAAATTCTTTTGTGAAATTTAACAAAAGTACGTAATCAATTCTTTTCAAAATTATTTATCTTTGAAGTTTATTTAGTGCCAAGTTTTTATAGTGCCTATTAAAATCTTCATATCAATTAGAAAGACAGAAATGAAGTGCTCGGTCAGTGCTTGAAAATATAAAATTGGATTATAAACTAGGGAATCCTGTTTGAGGCAACTGCACTATCTAAATTATCTTTTATGTTAATAGAAGCAACGATTTATATAAATTAATTATGTGAATTGTTTCAAAATAAAGTAGAAAAAGAACATTTTTAACCACAGATGCTCCGCTCAAACCTTTGTTTACTTTTTGCAAATTGACAAGTTGCTTAGAATAGGGATGGCGTGTAAATACATATAAAAATGGACTATTAACACAACCAGAAATTCATTACGCAAAATTTGGCTTATCACCATTCCTGTTTGCTATATATTCTCAGCCACTTTGCCTGTTACACAGTCCATGGAACGAACACGACTTTTCAATCAAACAGCTGTTTGGTAATGAAACAATACATTTGCAGACTGGTGCTGAGATGTGTCATAGCTCCCGGAATATAATAAAAGCCATGAAGTCGCTGAAGGTACCGACACATTAAAAGGCCTTAACGAGCCGGGTACAGCATGCAGTAACAGCTCACTCTCACTGCTTTTTGTATACTCGTCGTGGAGGAAAAACTAAAATTTCATTTTAAACAGATCCTAAAGCCTAAAACTGTTGCTCCCCAGCAAAATGAAGTTAAAACAAATTGCAGCCAAATATGTTTTCTTTCTAATAGTTTTTAAGAAAAATAGTATGTAGAACAAATTTACGGAAATTATAGCATTTGAACAAAATACAAGCAACTTTTATATGAAAAACTCCTGCAGTAAGACAAGGCAAGAATACTGTGGACGTGCCTGCTGACCGGCCCGTTGCTCTCTATTTTCGGCTTTGTTCATGGCTTGTATCTTGCGGGGGTTACGGATGTGTACTTACATAAAACTAATCTTCTCCCAATCATTGTGCAACTAGCTACTGTTCGTTCATTTAAATCCGTATCATACTTAATAGTTCCCTCATATGAGAGAAATTTTGAGGTTTTTTTTTTTTTGTAATTAAAATTCTAAAATTCACTTTTCAGTAGTTTGTTCTAAGTTGGGCTACTGTATAAATATAATGGGAGCGGGGTTTCGTGCGAATAAAGTGTACGTGAGTAGGCAATTTGGCCGGATTACATTAACATCGCCGACGTCGGCGTGGTCGTCGTTTTATGTCAAAAATATTTAGAGACAGTATTGCATGTATGAAATGCATTACATTACCCACGCCGGCGTCGTCGTCGGCGTGGTCGTCCACCAATCTCTAAGGGCTGGTTTAGACGGTGTAGTTTTTGCGTCGCGTGATCGGTTATTCTCTTTTGTTCAAGAAGGGAAAAACTTGCTGTGCGTTAACACGGTATAGTTTTTGCACGGCGCAGTTCTTTAATCGCTTAATTCGTCGTCTTTGACATTCTTCTCTGGGTGGCGTTCACGTTAACTGAAAATTATTTGGACTGGTAATATTTTTAGCAAATTTCTTGTGCATTTTGAAAAGTATGTTTATTAACATATAATAAGAAAAAAACCTCTAATTATAAAAATACTATTTCAATTTTAGACATAAATACGAGTTGTATTTTATTGCGTATGTGGTGCACCGTAATTGCGCTATTGCTTTTTTGCAGCACTGCAAATTATTTTAAGGGATTTCTCTCTCTTGTCTCTTTTTATGTAGCCTTTGTGTTTAGTGTTATACAAGTTTTCAAAGTCTTGATAACACAACAACAGTTTTTCTACTAATTGGCGGTCCCATCTTACGCTCATTATATTTTTTTTACACAATACTTTAAAAAAAAATCTCAATTTAAAAACAAGAAAATCAAACAATATTTTCACTGTCAATGGTCTAAGCTTTCACAAATTAAAATCCCGAATTAAAATCACAAAACACAACAATCACACATAACATTTTCACATCAATGGTCCACACTTCAATAAATGAACAATTGCGCACAATATTTTTCAACGACATCATTGAATGATCAGCTGATGTTAAAAAAATTTCCTGAACTCCCCCGAATGCAAAAACAAGTAAAAGAGGAATTGCTGAAAATAAAAATTTTTCTGAACTCCCCCGTATGAATACAAAACAAGTGAAAGAGAAATTGATAAAAACTTCATGATCGTGCGCGATGCTCAGTCGCTGTTCTGTGCGCGCCCTCCCCCATCTCCGCTCATCCCCCTCTCCATCCATTTTCGTGCGCGGCGCGCAAAAACTACACCGTCTAAACCACCTCTAATCCTAAATTTAACGCTGGCGCTCCATTGTTGCCAATATGTCAGATCTAAATCTATTATGAAAAAACATGACAAAATGAAACGATATTTAAATTTCTGAAAAGAAATGATTTTATATTAAAAAAATGTGAACTTGAAGGAAAAGAAAATATATTTTTTATTATTATTTAAAATTTTATTGCAAACCGGCAAAGATTACAAGCAAATAAATCAACTGTAAAATGTAAAGGAAATTAAGATATGACGCTGCCGCCCAGTGTTAATGTAACTTGCCCGGCGTTTTTTCGGCCAATAAGCTTGAGTTAGTGACAGTCTTAGTTCTACTGAAGGCACTGTTTTTCCCAGGAATGGTGATAAGCCAGATTTTGCGTAATGAATTCCTGGTTGTGTTGGTAGTCCATTTTTACATGTATTTACACGTCATCCCTATTCTAAACAACTTGTCAATTTGCAAAATGTAAACAAAGATTTTGTGCGGAGCATCTGTGGTAAAAAATGTTCTTTTTGTACTCTATTTTGAAATAATTCACATAATTAATTTATATAAATCTTTGCTTCTATTAACAAAAAAGATAATTTAGGTAGTGCAGTTGCTTCAAACAGGATTCCCTAGTTTATAATCCAATTTATATATGCAAGCATTGACCGAACACCTCATTTCTGTTTTTTGAATTGATATGAAGATTTTTACAGGCACTAGTGGCACTATAAAACTTGGCACTAAATAAAGTTCAAAGATAAATAGTTTTGAAAAGAAATGATTTGGTATTTTTGTTAAATTTCACAAAAAAACTTTAAGTTGACCAAATCTGCTCACAAAACAAAAGCACATTTGACAATTAATCTACCACTTTGACAATTTCTCCATCCAGCATCTCACTTACTCCTATGTATAGTCTCCTGCTCTTGACAAATTACGCTCATGTACACGATTTTACACGATTCAATCATTCCTGTTTGCTATATATTCTAAGGTTTTTCCGAACGCACAGAAGAATTAAATGGGAAATGCTTGGTAAATGGTAGCTTAAACCGATCTGCCATCTGCCGGGAAGTATAATAGTAACAGTTAGTTATGAGTTTAGTTTGATTTACCTATATAAACGCGCGTTGATTTTGACGGCAGTGGAAAGCGATAGCGGAACCGTCAGTTTAAGAGTTTGGATTGGAAGCTGTTTGGCTCTAAATGCGCTTTTCCGTTGAGTTTAAGTGTTTAGTTTAATGATATTTCATTTCGTGATTATTGGTAAAATTTTTATATTACGCAAAAAAAAGGTCTTCGAAGATTTATAGTTTATTTAAAGTTGAGCGTTTATGTACAGAGGAAGGTAATTGCAAATAAAACGTTTGAAAATGGCTGTTACATCCTATTTTCCGTTGTTTAAGATTGTTTTACATCACTTAATAGAGTTATGAAATGTGTACATAATGTATTGTAAGGAATGTAAATTTTGAGATTTACACTTCTCTGGAGAAAGAAAATTTGTAATTGTAATATTTATTTCAAAGTGGAAGGCAGCTGTCACCTATACATAGGAAGAAAAAGGCAGTGTGTTGGTATTTTTTTAAAGCATTTTACCGAATTGCTTTTAAGGGTTTTTCTGTTAGAGCGGCGCTATTATTTAGCTGTGTAATTAAACATGTTTGAGGTTTAGGTATTGAATCGACAAGAGAAAAATTTGTGGAATTTTTTTTCTTTAGTGGTGAATATTGTGGCTACTAATTGGTATTCAAGGTATCCATATCCTCCAATTCATAAAAACAGAATTTTTAATACTCCTTTATACTCTTCTTCTATTCTAACAATAAATTGGATTTTTTTTTTTCGTCATAATATAACGATAAGTTCTGAATTGAACTTGCAACAATCACAAGAATAGAAGAACTCTATTAAAGAACCTCAGCTTACGCTACGTTACAACGTTAGGTGGTACAACGAGTAAGAAATAGGGTTATCGATTCAATACTATTGCTTAGAAAACTAACAAAAGTGAAATGAGCAGACTCCTTGCCGGACTTAGTACTAGACACAAGTAATGCTTGATGTCATTAACTTAGTATAATACTAATATTAATTTCTACTGCAATGAGTTTATTGGTTGCTCTTTTGTTAATTTTCTTATAAATTTTGATTCTATTGCTTATACCAACTATCTATTACTGGATGTACGTAACGTTGTAACGTAGCGTAAGCTGAGGTTTTTCAATAAAGGCTTTTCTATTCAAGTATTTAGAGAGCTTAAAGTACATAGAACAACTACTGAAAGGATAAAGGCGTTATATGTAGTGGCAACAAAAATAAAGTAAAGTAGAATTGACCCAAGACTTAATTCTTATGACACCCTAGATAAATGTATGTAATTCCGTGGTCACCGATCTGTGCAAGTTGATTTTGAAGTGTTTTTTTTTTGCATATATGGATATGTATTTCTAAAACAGTTCGTTGGACAGTAAAAATGGTTATAACCAATTTCATAGGATTTTACATTTCGAAGAGCTTTTCAATGCAATAAAAACGTGTAGGAATAGATTTCTCAGTATACATAAAAAACATAAAATTTTATATGGCACACCAAGGCATTGCCCGAATTAGTTCAGTTTAAAATTTTATTTCCTATTTTTATGACAACGCTGTGTACAAAATTTCAGCCCTCTACGTCGACGCGTTCTCACGCAGTGCTTAAATACAGGTATAGTTAACGAGATTTTTGTATGGCAACCTTACGAAAGAGTTGCCCGATTGATCCCATTTACAAATTTAATTTTACTTTTTTTTTTAAAGCCAGTGTGCAAAATTTCAAATTGCTAAGTGAACGCGTTATCGAGCTTACGTGCGAACAGAAGGACATGCTAAAATCAAAATAACTTTTACTATTGTTTTTGGGTGTCCAATCCATTTAGCTCTACCATCATTATTTCTATGTGTTACAAACTTGCCTATGATTTCATCATCTAGGATTTAACAAATGAAAGCAGATGAGATGACCATAAGAACAGAACTATATATATTAAAATCACGAGCCATTAAACACTAAACATTAAAACTACAAACTGCAAAATATAGAAAGAATAAGTATAGACTAGAAGTTTTTTAATAATTTTTTTTTCTCAATGACAATATCAGAATTATGAAATATGCATACAAATTATAGAAGTAAAATTAAGTTTAACATGACTTGGTTTTCTCAAAGAATAATTGCTTTACTTACAAAATCGGCTTTCAAAGTTTAAATTTTAAACTTATTTTGAATATGCATCCTTGGGCTGCTTAAAAATATCAAGCGTATACACATTGGTTTTGTTACAAAGAAACGGAAAGGAATTTTGGCATAACATTTAATAAAATAAAATCAGGAAGCATTTATTTACATGCTTGAATAGAATTGAACAGCATATATTAAGGAATCTTAGCTTACGTTACGTTATAACGTTAAATACATCGATTGAGTACAAAAATACTGTTTAGAAAACTAACATAGATGCACCGAAGAGACTCATTGCAGTAGGAATTATTTAAGCAATAATGGTAATAACGAGGTGATTAAACATTAGAGGTCTTAAAGTAATGTAAATCAAAAAGTGATTAAAAAGAATAAAAGAGTAAAATAAAATAACAAAATAACTTGGAGTAATAGATTATAGATTAACGAAGCGAGCGTAAATATAAAGCATACCCCTACTTAAAGCTATGTTCGACGTTGGGCATTACGAATATTAAGATAACAGCAAAATAAACAATAAAATACTTATAGCTGGTGAGAACATAGGGATGATTGAAATTAGACAGATGTTAAAGAAAACAATAATAAAAATGCTTGGACAGATTAGAAAATGTCCAAAATTAAAATTAAAGTTATTTGAGTGAATATGATGGCGATGTACATATATGTACACTTAATCCTGTTTTTACACGGTACATACGTTCCAGAGAATGTCTTGTAAAAATAACGTAAAAAAAGACACAGCGATTGGAAAATACATATTAGATTGGTTCAACAACCTCAAAAGGCCTACAAAAACTAATAATTCAGTAAAACAAATACAAATTTTGTTCTTCAATTTACCATGTCCATTGTTTTGCATATACATATTATAATCATTTTATAATTTTTAAAAAATAAAAAACTTAAAAATAAAAAAATTCACATATTTTAGAAATAAAACGGCAATTTAAGAATAAGAAAATTCACATCTTCAAGGAACATAAAAAAATAAGTATAACGTTTTATTCGAAGTCAGTTTCTGATAGTAAGCGCATTCTTTTGTACTGCGTTGGCTCAATAACAGTTTCATCAGTAGAAGTGCTTAGTAGTACGTCTACATTTTCAACTGCGTTCATTGGTAACTGCCTATCAGAAATAGTTTCAGGCACAGGTTTATTATTTTAATAGCAAATTCGGTTATAGTTCGTTGTGATCCTACTTTGGAGAGTTCTTTGTACAGCTCCTTGTATCGAGCCATACAGGATTGTAGATCTGATTGAAATTTCACAGCTCTTTCGTTTATGTGATCATTTTTCAGAAAATGATCTGCCAATTCATTTGCCATTTGAAGGCCATCGAGAATTGAGCTGGTAGTTATTGAAGACGGAATTTCATCCGGATCAGTGCTATCATTTCGGTCAACGTCTTCCAGTGCAACTTCTAATAATTTGTCTTAATTAAGAACTCTGTCAACAATTATTTCGTTTATATCATCAACGGTAGAATTATCAAATCCTTCACCTCCAACTAGTTGTGCCAAAGTGATTATTTCTGTACACACTTCGTCGACCATATTTGGTGTCACAGCAGAATTTTCGCTTTTGATGAATTCTGGCCATATAGCCTTCCAACAGGCATTGAAGGTCGATGGTCTTATTTCTAAAAAGGCCAAAGCAGCATGTTTTATGGAATCCATAATGGAAAAATATTTCCATGGGTCAATAACAGTAATGCTAACATCATTATCCGTTTGATTCAAAATGTATTGATATGATCGCTTTATGTAATATATTTTGAATGCCGCGATAATACCCTGGTCCAATGGTTGAATTAGGATAGTAGTATTAGGAGGCAAAACAACTATTTTTACATTAGGGTACTCCAAAATTTGGGTGACCAGGAGCATTATCTATCAACAAACGAATTTTCAATGGCTTGCCTTTATCATTCATATAACATTTTATTTCTGGATCAAAACAATTGTGGAACCATTCACTAAAAACTGATGAAGTAACCCACGCCTTTTTATTTGAGATCCAATGAACTGACAAACTTTTCATATCGACACCTTTCAAAGCACATGGTCGGAAAGATTTATTGATCAACAGAGGTTTTAGTATGCGGTCTCCTGAAGCATTACTGCAGAACAAAAACGTAATTCTGTCGTTTGCCACCTTGAAGCGACTAGCACTTTTTTCGTGTTTTACTATGTACGTTCGGTTTGGCATTCTTTTCCAGAAAAGGCCGGTCTCATCGGCGTTAAAAACTTGGTCACTATCGTATCCACCTTCTTCAATTAATTTGGCCAGCTGCGAAGGGAATTCTTAGGCAGCTACAATATTTCCAGAAGCTATTTCACCTTTGATCTTGACATTATGAATTGCATGCCTTTTTAGAAATCCTTGCAACCATCCATTACTAGCAGCAAATTTATTTTTGTTGTCGTCGGTGGGTTCCGAAGACGTTGATAGTTCCTTTTTTTTTTATTTGGTCATAGTTTCTTAAAGCCTTCTGCTTAATGGTATTTGTATCAAGTGGTATACGTTTTTGGGTGTAATCTTCTATCCATGTCAACAGAACCTTTTCTATTTTTTCTAGAACTATATTTCTCGTATACAAAGAGGACTTAGCACTCAACTTGGTACCAGAAGTCACGGCTTGTCTAATCGCTTTTTCATATTTTTTAATTGTCCGGATTGTTGCTTCGTTTAAATTTAAAGATTTTCCAACGGAAGTGGGACCTTCACCATTTCCAAGTCGGTCCAGAATCTGTATCATTGTCTCCAAAGAAGTACTTGTTTGTTTTTGCTTTTTCATGACTAAATTAAAAATTTTAAATTTATTAAATAATTTATACCTTATGAAAAGTTTTAACTTACCTAATTATAATCAATCAAAATACTAGTTGTTGAGTTTCAATAAATAAACAGCACCACAAAATTAAAAGAATATTCTAAAAACTAAAATTAAAAAATATTACTTCTATAAATTTTCTTTTCACTAAATATGACTTTTCACATACATGTTCAAAACTCAATAGAAAAAAAAAATTGTAAAAAGAATTGAGTAAACTGTAAATCCCCTAACTATAAAATCAAAGAAAAAAGAAGGAACAGCTGATTTCTTAGAATTTTTTGTATGTGTAAAAAAAAAAGTGTAAAAACAGGATAAGCTTATTTTTGTCGACCGTGTTATTTCACAATCGTGTAAAAAAAAGACCGTGTAAAAACAGGATTTGGTGTATAATGACATAATGAGAAGAAGTTATTTTAAGTGCTGTCAAAGCATTCGTTTGAAGCAAAAATGACGTCATGGGTTGCCTCTGGTGGCAACCCAAAAAGCATCAGTTTCACTATGAAAATTTACTCGGGTACACTATGAGTTCACTCACACAAACAAAGTCTAGTTGTTATTTGATATTATTTAATTAATTTTAAAGTCAGCAATTATTATTAAGACCACTCTACTATTATTATATTATCCTCAAAATTATTCCTCAAACAAATTACCAACCAGTTTTCACAAAAAGTTCATAGCTACTTTGACGTTAGTATTTATACACAAGCGAACTTTTTCAGGTGCATTCTTAAACCGTTCGATTGAACGGGTTTGCCTTCAGACCGAACCTGGATGTTCAAACGAAAACGACATTAGATATCGAGTAGTTCTTGCGAGCAACCCTTACAGATAACATCAATACTTAAAATTAAAGTTCAAATTAAATGTCTAAATATTATAATAGAATGACAACGCAGTATCTACAGGCACGAGTCAAATGGATCCAGTTGATTTCAATTATCAGAACTATTTATTGCTCGATAATCTTACTTTCGAGGTGCCCAAGGTTGTATGTAGGCTACGCAGAGGTACCCACATAGTTTTGTTTTTTTAGTTCTTAATTTCAATTTGATTAATTTGATTCAAAGGATCCTGTAACTTGTTGCATCATTGTTTATTAAAAAATCAAATATGTAAAGCATAACTGTAAGTATGTATGCATTGATTTATTATAAAATAATTCAAATATCCAGCAAAATTTTGATTACATGTTAAAATCTTACATTTCACATAATTTAAAAGATTTTTTAAATGTTTTTATATTCAATTCATTTTTAATATTCATTGGTATGTTATTGTACATCTGTAAACCTCGGTATGTCACCATGCTCTGGGCCCTCTTTGTCATATACATACTCAGCCTGAAGTCTCCACCGTCTCCCAATTGGTAGGGTTGCACATTATTAACATATATTGCCATTTGACATAAATATTTAGGTAGCATATTCCTTTTTAATTTATATACGAAGAATAATACATTAAAAAACGTCCTCTTTTCACACTCAACCAGCATAGAGTGTCTAACATATGTTTAATAGGCGTGTATCTATGCACCTTATAATCGATCTCATTGCCTTGTTTTGGAGTTTTTGTAACTGATTCATCATTTCATTACTACACATGAATAACACTGTAGAGCAATATTCAAAATGAGGCTTAATCATGTATTATAAACACTTAAGGCCGTTAATAAAGATAATTTGTTTCTAATACGTTTAAAAAACGAATTTTTTTTTACACACATAGTCTATATAATACTTAAAGTTCAGATTATTGTCTATTAAAACACCGAGATATTTCATTTCATTTACAATTTGATCATATTCTATCACCAATTGCTTCGTATTTGCTCCATTTACTATCACACCTTTCGTTTTTAACATTTAATTTCAGTTCATGCTCAACTATTCATTCAGTCGATCTAAATCTTCTTGGAGTTGATTAAAACATATTAACTCATTCTCACCGGTTATATATATGTCATCTGCGAATTGCACAGTTTTTGAATGTTTCAACACCAAAGAAATATAATTTATATATAATAGAGGAACACTATCGCAGCCAACATTGTGCCCTGAGGAACTCCCTGATCTATTGTTATTTCCTTAGTTAGGGTTTCGTTAATTTTGGTACATTGTGTCCTGTTACTCAAATACGTTTCAAACCATATCTTTCCTATTCCTCGTATTCCAAATTTGTCTAATTTTTCTAGTAAAATTTTCCTATTCACAGTCTCAACCGCTCTTTTTAAATCTAAAAGTACGACTATAATAAATTTTTTCTTATCCCTCTCTTCCTTCCACCTTGATATCACTAAGTTTATGGCCGTTTCACAAGAGTGTCCAGGACGGAACCCAGATTGACAATCAGCAATTATCGAATTAAATTCAATATACTTTTGTAATTGTGTCTGTACAACCTTTTCAATTATCTTTTCGTGAGTTGTTAACATGTTTACTGGTCTAAAGAATTCACATCTTTTTGTTCCTTTTATTTTTTCAACTGGAACGACAATGGATTGTTTCCAGCTCTCAGGATTTGATTCATTTATGATGTCAACTATTATCGGTCCTACTCCTCTATGCAATCAGTAATCAAGTTAAAAACGCTTTTTTTGTTCATTAATTTCAGAAGTTATTTCATATCATTTAACTGAATTTTTTCGAATCTGAAGATTGACTCAACTGGCTCAATACAGTTCTTATAGGGTATGTACATTATAGATCTAATAACTTCATATGTACTGTTTACAATGGAAGTATTCATCTTTTCTGCAATAGTGAGCTCAGAAGTGTAATTACCATCAGGGAATTGTATTTCCTTAATTACATAGTTTTGCTTTTTCAATACCACTGTCTTGAGTGGTTTTGGTTCGAGCAATTAGTGATTTTTTATTGAATGTATATACATTTAGCTTTATTCAACTTCACTTTATAAATGTGTCTGCTAGATTTATACTGTTCCTATTCACTCTCACTATTTAATAATACAGCTCTGTCAAATTTACGTCTTGTGTATTCTTTCTGCCTTTTTAGGTCATTATTATACCATTCGTTCGAAGAGTTTTTAACAAATTTTGTAACACTAAATTTTTTACATATATTTATTAATTCAGTTTGAAATATCGACGTCTTGCTTTTAAAATCACTCACATTTTTAATTCTTGTCAAACAATTATTCTTAATAGCACTTCGTAATTCAATCTTATCATATTTCATAAATTTAATTTGCTATTTTTTTTTACTTTCTATTTTTCCATAACTACCCATTCTAATAACACTAGATTCATGGTCACTTATTTTTAAGTCTTTTTGTACTATTGCACTTATATTACTAGATTCTTTTTTTATGATAATAAAATCTATTAGAGCTTTAGATCTCACTGTTATTCGAGTTGGCTCACAAATTATTTGCTTACTCGCATTAACTAAACAAATATCATTTATTAGATTCCTGTACGTGTCCTGGACAAACCAATTAATATTAAAATCATCTAAAATTAATATTTCACCTTGCGAGTCAGAGTCAATTTTTTGAAAAACTCACAAAACTCACTTTTTGAAGAGCTTGGTGATCTGTACACAACCGCTAATGTCAACTTAAAGTTCATATATGAATTGTTGAATGTTAACCACCAAATTTGATTGCTTATATTTATATTATACATAACTTTATAGCTTATTTCAGTTTTGAGAAATATTGTAATTCCGTTAGTAACTCCTTGAATATTCAGATATAGACAAATGAAAAAATTCTCTAAAAGCTAGTAATTAGTTTTTTGTTTTTCTACCACTAATTTTCGCTGATATACGATGCATTGTCTATCTCGCGTCTCATGATTAATATCCAAATCAAGTTTTAATCTATACTTTGCAGAAAGACAATTTATACATTGTAAAAAACTTTATTTACAGTCTTTTTCATCATGTCCCTCTTTTGCACATTTAGTATACACACTTTTCTACAATTTTTCGCATCATGGTTATAGCCCCAATATTTAAAACATCTCTCCATATTCAAGAAATCATAAACAATGCATCTATCCCAACCCAAATTTAATTTTCCATCTCTTATAATTTTATCAAAAATTAATTTATTATACATATTACGTTTTTACCGAGATTCAACTACTTTTATGAATCTTATGCCTTCTGATAAGTCATTAATTCCGATTCACTATACTTTTCGTTCATTCCGCACACAATTACTTTGGCGTTTTTTAATATTGCTGGCTGAACAGTATACTTATCTCCCATCTTCGACTTTAATTCAGTTTCAATCTTTTCAGATGATTCTAGACTATCACACTTAATTTCAACTACCCCATTTTGCTTATGATCAACACAATTTATTTTTAATGACATTACTTTTGGATCAACTTTTTCTCTTTAGTAACTTTTACGTGTTGTTTATTTTTTGGTTTCACAATCACTAGCGGAATTTTTTTTCACCATACTCCCTTATGATTCTTTTTCATTTTTTTCAGTTTGAATTTTCACTGATTACCTTATTTTCTCCAGCACTCAGGTTTTGAACATATTTTAAAACTTTTTTGATTTCATTTTCTTGCTGACAAGGCTTTCTTTGTTTTCATTAATGACATCTAGTACATTTTTTATTTTTTCCGCCACAGATTTCATGCAACCGTTTATTGCGGTAATTTTTTTCTAGTTTTGATCCCTACATTTTTAAGTGTTTTGCAAATATATGGCTGGCTGCATTTTAATTTCTCAGTTCTGAGGTTGCTTCGAATTCATAATCAATGCTTTTGGACCAAAACCACTCGCCTTTCTTTTAAAATGTTATAAATAGTTCGTTTATTTTCACTTTCTTCTACAAAATGGTCAACTGTAAGCGTTTTTCCGCATTCTTCATTCTTTTAAAAAAGTTGCACAATCCATTTACATAACAATTCTTGTTTTGACACCTTTTAAGAAAGACTAGATAATGCAAGCAGACAAATTTTGGGAATTATAATAACTGTACTTGCTATCTGTGTACTATTGTCAAGCTAGAAATTGTACAAAAATCATTACATTAGTATATAGCCAACACTATGTAACTGTAGCAGTAAATAATTTTCACTGATGGTCTGCAACATTCATCAAATACGTTATAGCCAGGCCCGGCTCGTGGTTTATTTTTTGTGTGCGTGGAATGCTTGGCGCCTTTGAAAATTTTCTATTTGCCATTGTCAATATTTTTTGATGGTTGATAGTTTATAATCTTCATTTAAATTTAAAATTATGTTTATAGCCTATAATATTTTGATTGTAATTTTAAGATGAATAAAATTCATTTATGACGAAAAATTAAACAAATTAGAAGAGTTTTGATTAAAGCTTAATTGTTTATTAATAGTAAAAATAACTAAACAAAAATTAAATAATTCAAGTTCATGACAAAATATTTGTATAATTTTTGCATAATTAAAAAAATTACGTTTTTGCAGCGGTATGGCGGCTATTTGGAACCGTCGTAATGGTATGGCATTGTGATTCTCGTGAATGTTTACTTGAATATTGTCATTAAAAAAAAATTATCCAGTAACAAATGTTTAAAAAAAAAATTATTAATGCGTTTTAATTAGTATGGCGGGATATAAGCCGCTCCAAAAAAGTATGGCATTGCGCTACCGCAATGTTAATTTTCATGGACTACAAGAAAATGTAAGACTTTTTGTGTAACAAATAGTTTGAATACCGTAATTTTTCCGACAAGTTTAATTAATTAGGCTGTAATTACGCTGCGCCGGCCAACCCTAAAATTATGATTTTCGTTTCTTAAATCACCTAATTCGCCTAACTTGTAACAAATAACTTGAATTTTTCTGTCATCATCTCCCGGTCTAATAGTCAGTAGTGAAGTGTAGTCGTTAACTGTCAAAATTTGGTCGAGTTAACGCAAAATAGATTGGTGTGACTCGTAGTCGACAACGGTTTGTCGGACAGTAAAAATTACTATAACCAATTGTTGCAATATTTTAAGATTCACTTGGTGGTTTTATGAAAACACAATAGCTCTAAATGCAACTTAACTTTATTAACTTAAACTTAGGTATAAATTTTACTATTCGACAAGTATGTATGTTCACTGTGCTAGCGAGATCAATAGAACTGTGAACGATATCCGTTGATAAATCAACTGTACTCTCTTCTCCAGTCTTTGTTTTTAGGAGATTTGAGCACAGTTGTTTTATCACCAGTGATTTTAACGTTTTTGGAATTTTAATATTTAAAGAGTTACCGCCACATCAATTTCATAGGATTTTATATACTGTAGAACTTTTCAATATAATAAAAACATTTAGGACTGGCAACCTGATTTGTCCCATTTCCGAACTTAAATTTCCTTGTTTTTTATAACGCCAGTGTGCAAAATTTCTGCGTTATACGCGTTTTAGAATTATCGTGAAAACGGACAGACGGACATACAAAAATCAAAATAATTTTTACTATTATGCTTGGGTGTTCAATCTATTCTGCTCTTTCATCATTATTTCTATGTGTCACAAACGGAATGACAAACTTAGTTATAGCCTATGATTTCATCATCCAGGGCAATGGTTCCCAACCTTTTGGGTAATCGTACCCTTTGGTAACAATTTGGAATCTTACGTACCCCTAACTTTTATTGTTATTTATATGTATACAGAAAAAAAAACAATATTATATAAAGAAAAAACATCCTTATATTTAAAAGTAATTATTTAAAAATTAAAAATTACAAAAAAAAAAAAAAAATTTAGTGGGAACGTTGTTGCTGCTTACCGTCAACCAAAAGTTGTATTCGTGGTAGGGTGTTTGAAAGAGCCAGCATGTCATGTACAGCCTTTAGTTTGTTCCTTAATTTTGTTTTTATGGACACAAGCACTGAAAATCCAGATTCGCAAAGGTAAGTAGTGACAAACGGAATAAGAGCTTTCAACGCCCGCTTGACCAAAACAGGATATGCCTCGCTTTGTTTACACCAGAATACATCCAACGCCATTGTTTCAAAGTCACTGCTTATTTTTTTGTTATTCCGCAATTCAATTAGCTCATCTTTTGCGTCATCAGCATCACTAATTTGATCCAATGAAACGGTGAAAGGGTTTCTTATCCAGTTATCAACTACAAATGTGCGAGGAATAATTCCATCGAAAGTAACTTGAAGATTTTCCAGATGCATTTTAATACAGTCCAGAACCTTGATATCTATTTCACGTTTAACTTGCAAGGAAACTATTTCATCAAAAAGCGAAAAATTGGCGTAATTTTCACTTTTAACTCTTCTGCCATAGAGAGCCAACTTTTCTTGAAATGATGTAACTTTCTCCTTGGCATCTAATATATTCATACCTCTACCTTGGAGTGATATATTTAAGGAGTTTAGATGGCTAAATATATCTCCAAGGTAAGCTAAAGATAGCACAAAGCTGGTATCTGTGAAGTGAAGCAAAAGAGTTGATTCTTTGTCACGTAAAAATGTCTCAATTTGAGATCTAAGTTCAAAAACCCGGCTAAGAACTTTTCCTCTGGATAGCCAACGTACTTCTGCATGTAATAGAAGTACGGTATGTGCACACCCAACTTCTTCGCACAACACTTTAAATAGGCGGTGATTTAATACCCTTGATTTGATAAAGTTTAAGGTTTTCACGACAATATCCAATACCTCTTTGAAAAAAGATGGAAGAATCTTTGATGCCAAAGCATGACGATGAAGTACGCAATGACTAGAAAAAAACATTTGGGTTTATCTGTTTCACAAGAGCAATAAATCCAGAATTTTTCCCGAGCATAGCTGGAGCACCATCAGTACAAATAGCTCCCACATTGTTCCAAGAAAGCCCATTGGCAACAAAAAAATTATTCATAATTGACATAATATCCACAGCCTTTGTAGTTTCTGTCAGGGGTTCACAAAAAAGAAAATCTTCTTTGATTTCGTTTCTAATACACATATTTAACATAAACAAAAAGGTGAGCACAGTTAGAAACATCAGTGGATTCATCCAATTGCACCCCAATTTTTGTTGAACTTCCTTGTATTTGCTCGACAATCTGCTTTAAGACATCATCTGACATATCTTTAATTCGGTAGTGAATAGTGTTGTTGGATAGTGGGATTTGTGTTATTTTAAGTTTCGCGTCCTTACCACACATAATTTCTGCCATTTCCATCGCACATGGTTTAATCAAAGTTTCCACGATTGTATGAGGTTTTTTATCTTTCACAATCCTCAATGCCACACAATAACTTGCTTCTAAAGCTGATTTTTTTCTCGGGAACAAATCCGTGATTAGTGAGCTTCAAGCTTGTTTCAAATCGGGCTCTCTTAATTTTGAATAAAGCTTCTGTGTCATTAACGTTGTTTGGATGGACTGCTTGTAGATGTTCCTTAAGTTTGGATGGTTTCATATAACCATTATTAAGTACTTTCGAGCAAAGTATACATTGTGGCCCTTGCAATCCATCTTTGTCAACTAAGAAAGTGAAGCCGAATTGAATATATGAGTCCTGATAACAACGCTTCTTTGACATTG
The DNA here is from genome assembly GCA_963924295.1 of Dioctria rufipes. Classification (NCBI taxonomy): domain Eukaryota; kingdom Metazoa; phylum Arthropoda; class Insecta; order Diptera; family Asilidae; genus Dioctria; species Dioctria rufipes. The sequence continues at coordinate 182,330,421 of OZ002740.1, forward strand.
TGATAGTATGGGTTAGCTGTCGATAAGAAAAAAATAATTATTTCTAGAATCTAAAACAATTAATTATGCACTGGTTTATTTATTGTACTTATCAAAATAAATTGAGAACCGTTATATATATTTATTTTTTGTACACATTTTAGTAGTAAAAACGATAACAATTTGATAATTAAATTACTTCAATAGTGCACATAGAACCGAAAAAAATTAAAAACTCAGGAACTTTTAAAAATCAACCAAATCCTTACAAGTAGTTTTTATGAATCTTCTTACTATTTTGCTATTATATATGTCACTTTTTTATGACAACCAAAATTTCAAACACTACTAATGCTTTTTCATATAACGGCTTATTACTTATTTCAAAAATAAGAAAAATCTATGTACATATTTGTTATTGTATTTAGTTTTAGGAAATTTACTTTAAGAAAACCGAACTGTGTTAAAAAAAATAAGATTTTTGTTTGTTACTAAATTTTAAAGCAATGAAATATTATCAATAATAATTCGAAAAAAAAAAACTCTTACCGGCCGCGCTTGTCGTACCCCCGAGGAGTGCTCCACGTACTCCTATGGGATCCATAGACCACCGGTTGGGAACCAGTGATTTAGGGTATAACACGGGTAAATTCGACATCGCCTTTCATCTAAGGTTCTTTTACTTGGTGTTAAGTTCATTTAGGATTTTCCACAGAAATTCTAACAATTCTTTTTCGAACAATTTCTGTTTTCGCATATTAAGTCAGGGCGTAACTAATTTACGGTTAACTTATTTTGACACTTACAAAGAATAGAAGGTAACCGATAAACCGGTTCCCGTACAGAGGTGGAGAAAATGTGTTCACCAATTTATGATGTAGTTCTTAATTTGAAAATTGACATCCTAAAAATATTTTAATCCTACATTTGTAAGACTCAATGTCTTCGAAAGACTTTGCATCATCATTTGTCTCATTTTGATAATTTATTCTAAAGTTGGAATAAATAAAAAATTACAAATCTATGGTGTTTGATCAAAAATATCTACTTACATAAAATCAAAAATGTACTTTTGCGCTAAATACGTTTGAAGTTTCGAGAATTCTCCCATAACCTTTTTGTAAAGACTTTCAGAATAATCTGTAAGGATGTTTGTGTATGCATGCATAACTGTTTTGGATAAATTTCTGGAATTTAAAATGATTTTTTGGGAGTTACATACAGTTTTGATCGAACTTATTTCACAACATATGAGTAAACAACTTTGATTTATTAAAATATGAAAAAAGAAAAAAGTCAATTTCTAATAATTGAAACAGAATAAACTGTTCATTACAATTGAAATTCCTCAGAAGTAGTAGTCTAGTAGTCTAAAAGCTAACAACGTTTTCGAGAAATTATTTAGTTCGGCTAGTTTTTTGATATGCCTTTCCTTACAGTATCTCAATAGTCATGCAGCCCGTTTGGCTGGTGAAAAAAGTAGTTTTTAAAATGATTTTAGATCGAGTGTTACATGTTTGCACAAACATTATAACATTAAATTAAGTACCATTAAAAATGAATATTAAACAAAGCTTAGCGCAAGCTTTTATTTGAGAGAATATCTCATTTTTCGAAGACACTTTTTTTTTGCAATTTTATTATTTGTAACTCTATCCTCTTGTATTTCACAATTTTTCTGGGTTATTAAATCACAAATGCGATGAAAGCTCGCAAATAAATTTCCATTTTTTATTTATTATATGTTGCCCCATGCCGGACTCGGACTCACAAGTTTTCGAATCGATTATAGATGGAATAGAAGATTTTTTGAGATTTATATTTTTACGATTCTAAATTAAATTATTAAATACAAGAAAAAAAGCAAAATCCTCATCTGGGTTTTATTATCCTTAAATTGAGATAGCTATTTTAATTTTTGAAGTATTTGTATAAAATACCAAAATGTCACCTTCATTGAACTTGCTTTTAAACCAGTATCAAACTGAAAATTATTATCTTAATTTGCAAGTAGATCATTAAAAATAGCAAAGTCGTGCGTATTGAGCTCCCGAAAACGACATAAATTCTGCAATAAGATCAAGTAAGCGGTTCGAGAAATCTACAAATTTATCTCATAGTCCGGGGGGTAAAGGGTTTTCCAATAAGAGGTGTTATTTTGATATTCAAAGAAAAATGCCATTTTTTGAGATAAATGATCGGATCTTTATTTCATTATAAAGAGGAAGGTATGCCGTTAATAATGGAAAATAACATCAGCCAAATGACCACCACGACCACGCCTACAGGACCATATCCTTTCCATGAAATTTTCCATAACCAAATCGCAAAAGTGGCTGCCCTATGTCCTCGATAGCGTCACGAATTCCATCTTTGAGGTCTTGAATCGACGCTGGGCTGTTGGGTAGACCTTCTCTTTCACGTGGCCCCAAAGGAAGAAGTCGCAAGGTGTTAAGTCACTAGATCTCGGTGGCCAATTGTGATCACCTCTTCGAGAGATAACACGGTCCGGAAACTTTTCCCGTAAAAGATCAATGGTTTCGTTGCTTGTATGGCACGTAGCGCCGTCTTGTTGAAAGTAAACGTTGTCCAGATCAATACCATCCAATTCCGGCCATAAAAAATCATTAATCATCTGTCGATAGCGCAATCCATTCACCGTAACTGTTGCTCCAGTCTCATTTTCGAAAAAGTAAGGTCCAATGACCCCGCGGGACCATAAACCGCACCAAACAGTCACACGTTGAGGATAGAGAGGCTTTTCAACAATAACTCTTGGGTTTTCCGAGCCCCAGATGCGACAATTTTGCTTGTTGACGAAGCCATCGAGGTGGAAATGGGCCTCATCACTCAAGATGAGTTTTCGATGGAATTCCGGATCATTTTCATGCATTTCAACGACCCAATCAGCAAAGACTCGACGTTGTTGATGATCGGCCGGCTTGAGCTCTTGTGTTAACTGAACTTTATAAGCCTTAAGACCCAAACCTTTATGCAAAATACGGTGTAATGACGTTTGTGGAATGCCTAATTCCAAAGAACGACGAGGAATGGACAAACCTGGGTTTTCTTCAACACTTTCGGCTACAGTAGCAATATTCTCGGCTGTTCTTGAGCTACGTGCACGGGTTTTATTCTTCACATCACTAACTTGTCCCGACAGCTCGAATTTTTCTACCAATTTCTGTATTGCGGTCCGACAAGGTGCTTCACGATGACCCAAAAATGTTCGAGTTTTACGAACCGTCTCTGCCACATTTTCAATTTTTATAGTGAATTTTACTAATTTCAATGCGTTGTTGAATCGTGTATCGTTCCATTTTTATTAATGGCGTAGTTTCTACTTGTCAAATGTCAAAAAATGACAGCTCCAAAAGTGACATCTACCGAAATAGCGGGCTAATTAAAATAAAACCTCTTATTGGAAAACCCTTTAGGTAGCGTCGCAGTTTAGGTAGTGTTTTTACTCCGACCGATTGTTATCTTTTTCGATACATATGGTATGACTATATGTGAAGCAAGCGTCAGCTGACGCATCCGCGATGGGTGTGGGTATGAGGCTGCGAAAGTAGTAAACAAAATTTTTTTGTTTTGTAATAGTACGCCGGCTGAAACTTTTTGTATAAACAGTTGTCATCATAGTGAGTTGAAAAAAAAATCCTCAGCTGCATCGTGGAGGGAGGATTATGCGTCAGCTATTTGCATGAACTTGTAAAAAAAAAAACACGTAAAATACGCGAATGAAATTCAACTATGTGGTTGTTTACATAATTTAAAATAAAAATCAGCTGCTTATGTAGTGGTAGAAAGGCCGTCAGCTGATGCAGTAAATGTAAAATTAATCGAGCATTGCTACTACGCTTTTTCCTTTTAGCCGCGCGCATTATTATAATTACATTCGATCGTTACTTTTCGCCATCGATTAAAAATAACGAGCACTTGTGAAGAGACAGGATAAAAAGTCAACAGTACCGTATAAATGGCCCTGATCAAGTACGCCCAACTAATTTTGCTAACGAATTGAAGAACATCTATGTATATACATATACTATATTAACTACGAGCTTTGTTATAAATATGAACTAGAAAGTAATAAAGTTGCAAGAACCGTCGATCATAATTTATCTTGTCCAGCTCACGAAGAAGCTAAAACAAAAATTGTATTCTACGTTACTAAGAAAGATTTCGATACTCACGTTACCATAAGATGCTCAGACCCGGATATTTGTATCATAATGCTCGGCAATATGAGTGTTCTTCAGAACGATATAAAAATTATAATGCACATTGGTTCCGGAAATTCCCAAAGATTTGCAATATTACAATATTATATGAAAAATTGGGGTCCAATTTGTGCTCTACATTGCCGGGGTTCCATGCCCTCACAGGCTGTGATTTCAATTCGGCATTTTACAGGAAAGGGAAAAATAAGCCTCTACAATTGTTGCGAAAATCTATACATATCTGAGCATTGAGTAATATTACAAATCTCCCGAGTTCACATTAGACGAGATCTTCGTAATGATCGAAGAATTTGTTTGTCGCTTGTCGGAATCACAGGATTAACGATGTAAACGCTACACGAGTAGCTACGTTTATATAAAATTACCAAATTAATGACAAGAACTGTATGCTCAAACTGAAAAATTCTATCGTCGAAGCAATCTTTCCCATGTAAATCTGAGCTACACCAGCATTTATTGCGTACGTCTTATATAGCGCACCTTTTAAGCATGTTCATCTTCAATTATCTCGCACTGACGGGATGGAAACAAAAAGAAGATAAATATGTATCCAAATGGTTCGAGGGAGATCAAGTACCCCCATCAGTATAACGTGTTATGGTCGCTGGACCACACGAGGCAGAATGCTGCATCATGTGGCTCTGTCCTCTAGCGACAACTACGTCGAACCCACACGGCGAATGTGCTGTCACTTGTTACACGACTGCACGAGTAAGCGCTGGCGGGTGAACAAAAACTGAGGAAGAAAAGAAGAGTTTTTGGCGGACGAAAGGAGAGTGACATTTTCTGGGAGCTCTTCTGTTTTTTTGAGTGGACACGAGCAGACGAAAAGAAAAAGTTTCTTGCGATACAAGAAGTTCATCGGCCGAGATATAGAGAGAGTTAAAATCGGAAAATAGTTGCGAAATCAGTGAAAGATATAAAGAGTGAGGCAGAAGAAGTTGTGGGCGATATAGTAGTGGATAAGATGGCGGAAATATAATTGCTTTTGTGTTGTGGAGAGCCGATTATTATCAGTTTCAAGAATTCAAATCATCAACGTGACTAAAAGTCTGCGATCTTTTGTGACATTTCATATTTTTTCCTGGATATGGCTAAAAGAAAGAATTGCTTAGCGTTCCTTATTCCCAAACTTTACAGCCTGAATTTGCTGGAGTTATTTGACGTTTTGCAAGGATTAATTTGCTGCCCTGGTGCTAAAATAAAAAGTTTGCTGAAATCATCGACTAAAGTCATTTGCAAAAAAATAGCTTTCCAAAATAGTAGTGTGCCAAAATACTGACGAGAATTATTTATGAGAATTTTACCAAGATAATAATTTGCTTAAATATTGACTAGGATTAGTTACAGATAATGATTTGCTTAAATATTGACTAGCAACAGTTTCAGATAATGATTTGCACCCTGGCTGTTTTTCTATGCATTTATTACCTTGTTTTTATTATCTTAATTCATATTATTCTAGAGAAATTTGCAGGCACTCTTATTTTATGGACATTTTAAAATTTCCGTTCTGTATTTAAGCGAGTGTTAAAAGGTCCTTTTAACATTTAAATGGTTCTTGTGACATTTCGGTAAAAACTTCGAAGTAATATTTTTTTAACAGTGCTTAGTGTGTAGTAGTAAAAATTCGGGCATAATGGAAAAAAAAGACATTTCTAGTGACACAAAAGAAATCGTGGCAAATTTATTGAAGAAAAAGACTTTCGCAACGGAAAATTTCTGAAATGTGCAATATTTCACAATCGTCAGTAAAAAATATTAAAAAAATGGTAGATGAGGGAGTAGATGTTCGATTGGACAAGAAGGAGAATTGCAAAAGTGTACGAAAAACAACACCCATTGAATAAATAATAATAATAAATAAGGAAGCTGGGTATCGTGCGAATATGGTCAGGGGGAGGGGGGAAGAAATGACAAGGGGGCCTAGTAGCTATTTTGTACCAGTTCAACATTTCTGACGTTTCATAATTTTGGAAAGAAGTTCTCGGATTTGAATTCGCGATATTGTAATAAATAAATAATTTAACAGGATTTTTACTTAATAGTAGTGTGAAATAAGTGTAAAGTATTCTTTTGTGAACGATATTTTATGTAATAGAGACTCCGGAGTGTTAAATAACCGTAATGAAGTGCGCTGTGCTTTGCTGCAGGAACGAACGGAGTTATTGTCGTGGGAACGCATTCTTCAAGTAACTTTAATAGCTTAACTAATTAATTTTCTAGCAAAATAAAAGTGAAATATTTATAAAAATAAACAGCCATGGCACAAAATTTAACATTTTAAATGCCGGTTTGTTTGTTTACAATTGAATTGTCATTTGTGCGTAAATTATGCCAGTCATACAAAGGCAACGCCAAGAAATATTATCTGAAACTAAGGGGGCACTAAAAATTTGTTTATTTTACATAGCAATTTGGATTATAAAAAATGTTCCCCTTCAGAATGTCAGGATTTCATTACTGCCATGACGCAACGAATACAAACACAGCACACTAATACATTTCGCCGAGTGGCTTAGGTTTTCACCCGATATGCCGTTTCCTTATTAGTTATAACATCACGGGCTGACAGGAAGGTTGTTTCAATTGTTGAAAGGAACAGAAAGACTCCAATAAAAGTGGTCCATAAAATACTTTCGGAACAGGGCGTTGAAATTTCAGAGCGCACTCTTAAGACGTCGGATGAAAGAAGCGCATTTGGACTGTAGGAGTATCACAAAAAACCCGAAGTTAACTCCTGCAATGATAAAGAAAAGACTGGCCTGCGCAAGGACGCATAAACACTTCTCAACATCTGACTGGGAAAATTTTTATTTTAACTAAAGGATATTAAATATTTGGAATTGAAACATCTCACAGGTTTGCTTCTCTGACGAATGCCGGATCGAAGTGACTGAAGATCACGGTATTTATGTAAGAAGGAGACCAGGTGAAAGACCAGCATCTGAGAGTTCTCAAGGATGTTTTTCTTCCTCAAGTGGCAAATTGGTTCGAAGAAAAGCACCAATATATCTTTGTGCAGAATAGCGCACCCTGCCACACTGCTAAATGTGTGAAAAAATTCCAAAGTGAAAATAACATGAAAGTTTTACCATGGCCAGGGAATTCACCGGACATGAGAATGTATGGGCAGTATTAAAAACACAATTAATTAATTCTATTAAAGAAGTATGGTTTCATGATGATCCAATAAAAAAAACTGCAAAAAATAACATAAAAAGTATGGAAACTCGTGTAAGAGATTTAGTAAAAAATCGAGGTAGTTGGACGAAATACTAATTTTTATTTATATTTGAATGTCATTTTCTCTTTAAATACTACAATGAATGAATTGAAGAATATTCAATAAAAACTAAAAAAAAAAAAAACTAAAATATCCTGTATATAATTGTCAAAATTTTAAGACTGATATGCTAATAATTGGTTTGTGTATAATTCATTGGCCGAGTACTGTATGTTAATATGAAGATTTGCTGAAATTCTGACTAGGATTAGTTAAAGGAAAGAAAATTTTCTAAAATAATAAATTGCGGAAATAACTAACTAGGCTAGAGATAAACACGATTTATACAAATTTGGCCAAAAGAAATTACTAAAATCATTCGCTAGAATAGTTCGCTGAAGTAATTTACTAAAATTATGGTTCAAACAGTTTGATTATAATCTTTTACGAAAGTTATTTGCGGAATAAGTGCTAGAGTAGGTGCTAAAATACCTTGGTAGAACCATTTGCTGCAGAGATTTATTAAAATTAATTTGAAAAAAAATCAAGGTTTGCAATGAAAGATACTAGGGAGCTCCGAATGATTTTCAGTTTTTAGCTGCATGCGTAAATAATGGCAAGCTAAATAATCTTTTACCAGTGGCACAGCAGAACAATCACGCAGGCGCCACTGCGGTGGACCCCAGCAAGAAAATTCTAAGCGGCTGCCTTTTTATGTAAATATATGAATTCCTTGATTGTTTGAAAAAACTAGAAAGTAGACAAATTTTATTATAAAGTTTTAAAAAATACAAGAACCAAGTCGGTAAGATTTTGAGATTTAACCAAGTATGAAATTAAGAGAAATCAAGATTATTATTAATTATAAACTCAGTTTTATTGAAGAATAGTTTTGAGATTCTTTTGGTCTTATTTCGTATAGTAGTGGTTACTGAGCGGATGTCTTCCTGTAATTGCAATATGATATAGTATATTAGCTTATAGTCACGTCATTATCTAAGCTTGCTTTACACATTAACATTGTCAGTATTGGGAATGAGTGTTTTGCTTTTATAACGTGATGGTGCTGTAAGATCTTTATTTCTCCTTCCACTCTCCTGGAGCCCTCTGCGAGATAGTGGTTGATTAGGTCCGCTACTCCGCTTCTTTCAGGTCATCTCAGGGACATTGCAAAATCGTGTCCGCAATGTCATTGGGTGGATGGGGCACGGCAATGAAGACGCATCATCTATGTCTTCTCAACAAGTAAAGGTAAGTGGTGTTAACGTCTCTTCAGGGCAGGATGTCGTGCTTGTTTGTTTTGGAGGCACGAACCCACCCCACTAGCTTTCCCGCAATAGCCAAGGTGCTAGCGTGTCGCCCTGCATTGTCAACGCTGTTCACAGAGATATCAGCACAGGCTGACAAACTGGACTTATGTAGAAGCATACTCATTTCTATGCTATCATAGTAAACGGCAGGGGGAGACTGTCAGCTGAACCCTGAAAGATACTGTGCATTCGTCGTATAATCTTCACCTTCACTGCGCCAGCTGACGGCTTCTCCACCGCTATATATGCAGCTGAAGAAAGATCCCAAGCACATGAAGCGCATCAGGTCTTGGTGAGGAAGGTTTTTCAACTCGTCTACGGATAGGAGGGCAGAGCCTAAGTATCCAGCCTGCTCCGGGCAAAGGCCGGACAAGCACACAAAAAGTGTTCGGTTGTCTCAGGCTCTCCTTCCAGGCAGGAGAGACACTCAGGGCTGTCAACAACTCCCATTCTTGTTAGATGAGCGCGAAGCGAGCTGTTACCAGTGATGATGTCAACCAAAGGCTGCCTGATTATCAGAAAGGATAGCACTGTCATTTTCCTTGATCTCCGTATCAAGGGCTGTCTTCGCTTCCATTGCAATAGGGAAGACTTCAGCCTGGAAGACAGTGATGTGTCTTCCAAAGGAGTACTCAATCCCAAAGTCAGGTTCAGGAAGGGAAATGCCCGCCCCGCCTCCCTCATTCTTGAGAAAGTCGTCGGTGAAAATCCTTAGAGCGGACTGGGGAAAGCACGCCACAATTTCTCTCCACCAGCACACATCCACTGTTAAATATCGTCGTCGTAACATTTTGGGGCGAAAGACTCCCAAGGTAAACAAACTGTCGTATCCCAAAGCAATCAAATAACGGAAAATCGAATAATTAATCACGATCACTCTTCAATAAAAACAACGCTCGAATTTCTAATACATAAATCTTTATTTCACGCAAACAAACTGACCTATCTTAATAATTTAAAACAATCTAACCCGAACCGAACGGTAACTTGACACCTTAAAACAAAAGTTACGATGCGACTGAATACTTAACGTCACTCGCCAGATCAGTCATTGGTCTTTTATGCCCAAATATTCGGAAGTAAGCTTTCTTTGCTCACAACGCGGATGTAAACAAACGACACAACTTTGTCGTTTACTCTTCCCGTTGCAGCACCTGAGTCGCTTAGTAGTAAGCAATCGCCTTACATAATAATTATCATGTGAGGTTAATTATTATTGTAATCGTCGATTGCTCCACTAAGCTAATCGCCACCAGCTGTTGGGCTAATCAGCAAAACATTCTACGGTTGCAGAACAATTCCATGCGAGGTAATTGTTTAGCAATCGCTGATTATTTTACCAGATGTGCCTTTGGCTGTTGGAAGAATATTCCGTATATTGGGCCATAACAAGACCACTGTTTACCTTGGGAGCCTTTCTGCCCCTCTGGTAAACGTTCTGTAAGGTGTTTATGGGTGAGGCCTTTAGGGTTACTCCCTTGATATATTGATCCACAAGCCTCCAGGCATTTTAAAAGGAATGAGGAGAGGTTTATGGTTCGAAAACTCTTCGGGTCCATTTATGAAGCCTTACCAGGCTTCGGAACAAAGGCAACTCTCACCTTCCGCCATACCTCAGGCACAGTATATATCATACAGTAGAATAGCTTAGAACTAACTACTGAAAAGTGAATTTTAGAATTTCAATTAAAAAAACATAACCTTAAAATTTCTCTCACAAGAGGGAACTATTAAGTATGATACGGACATAAATGGGCGAACAGTAGCTAGCTGCACGACCGTTGACGGAAGTATTAGTTTTATGTATGTACACATATCGGCAATCGGCGACAAATGTATTGTTCCATTACTAAACAGCTGTTTGACGGTAAAGTGGTGTCATTTCTGTCAAGATGGCGTCTGAGTGATTATCGTATATCTATCGGCTCTGAATTTATGTGCTATTTCTTCCATATAAGTCGATCGCTTTGCACAGTTTTGCTAATATTCTCGCCAGTCGTTGTTGCTTGTTTGTTTCGGGTTGTAAATTTAATCTGAAAGTTATTTTTTCGCAATTATGGCTCCGACACGTGCAACTTCACGTAATGAATCAACATCGGACTTCAGTTTGAGTGACATTAAAGTTTTGTTAACTAAACTTGAGGAATCTATTAATGTGAAGATAAGCCAACTTGATGATAAACTTTCAAATTCTATTCGTGAATTTATGTCAGGAGTGAATAAAAATATCGCAGATATTAACACCAATATGATTCAATCCGATAAGCGTCTCTCAGTGATGGAAAACAAAATTGAGGACCTTGAAAGATCTTCTAAATCCTTTGTCAAGGGAATACCTATGTTACCCAACGAAGATGTGAATATCTTAGTGAATAACCTAGCAGCAACCTGCCAGCACGATTTCGATATGAAGCCTACTGCATTTAGGCTTGTTACCAAGGGAAACAAAAGCGATCCGTTAATAATTCTTAAATTTGCTTCTGCATCTGCCAAGGGAAAATTTATAAAAGCCATCAAAACGAAGAAACCTAAGCTTAATGATCTTGGCCTGAAAGGAAATTCATCTATTTTTATTTATGAAAGTATTACGACACGGAATCAGCAACTCTTTCACCATGCCATGGACCTGAAACGCAAAAAATTAATCACGTCTGTTTTTACGATGAATGGATTTGTTTTTATAAAGAAGAACAATGATGATTCCCCCGTTAAATTAGTGGATGCAAACCAGCTGCAGCATTTAGCCTCTGTAAAGTAGTAGCATTTGAGCCGAGTTAATGTCAAAATTGCATTTTGCGCATCATGCATATCACGTTAAAATTGGATTTATATTTACCTTTTTGTTTCTATTTTATATTTTATCAGTTCTTAACTTTTTTTTTTCTATATCTATCTAAGTTTTCTTTATTATTTTCTTTCTCTTTTGAATTTAAAGTGTTTAGTATGTGGAATATAATTATTTCAGTAAATGAGTTTCGGTCTGTTGAAAGCACTTATGATTGTCAGCAGTATAATTTTGGATGACAGTGCTATGGTTGGTGCCATGGATGAATCAGCTTTTATTAGTGAATTTGTGTCATTGAATCGTGGGGCTCTACATATCTGCCACCTAAATGCAAGGAGTCTCAGGTCAAATTGGGATGAGTTTGAAAAAGTTTTTTCTAATGGCGATATTGATATTATCTGCATTTCAGAAACGTGGTTGAATAGCGAAATTGATGATATTGTTGTAAGCTTACCAGGCTATTATATTATTCGTAATGACAGGACACATTCCATTGGAGGAGGTATTGCTATTTTCGTTAGAAGCAATCTGAAATGCTCCTTGGTTTCTTATTCTACTAGCAACTCTCCCATATGTGAGTATTTATTTATTAAGGTTAATATTGGTGCACAGCCTGTCTTAATTGGATGTGTCTATAAGCCACCGCGCGTGTCAGATTTGTGTACTTTTTATGAAGTACTTGCTGAGTGTGCCTGTTTATTCTCCTCAATTATTATTGTTGGTGACTTGAATATAAATTTATTATTTGATAGTAGCCAGAGTAGAGGGTTGCTTGGTTTCTTTGAAAGCCTGGATCTCGAAGTCATAAATGTAGCTCCAACTAGATTTCATCAGAATGGAGCGTCGTTGTTGGACTTAGTCATTACCAATCAATCTCATAAGCTTCTGCTAACACGTAATTTGTCGATGCCGGGCTTAAGTGATCATGATGCAATTTTGTCCTCCTTTTCGTTTGAAGTTTGTAATAATTGCAACAATATCTTTCAATACCGTGACTTTAGGCATATTGATTTTCATACCCTGAATAGTGAGGTTAACAAGGTGCAGTGGACAAATATTTATCATATCGCCGACGTTAATGGCCAGGTGGAATTTTTTAATGATAACGTTAACGCCCTGTTTAACAGGTTTGTCCCGCTCAAGGAATATAAAAGCAAATTCAAATGTGAATGGATGAATAGCGAAATCTATTCATTAATACTTCAACGTAATCACGCGCATAATCTGTGGAAGCGTTATAAACACATCTCTCTTCGTGAAAACTTTATTAGGTTGCGTAACAAAGCTACTCAAGCTATACGTTCAGCGCGAACGCATTTCTACTCTTCAAAGCTTGATCCTTCTCAATCATCCCGTACATTATGGCGTAATATTCGTTCTTTAGGTCTCTGTAAATCCAATCAACAAAGTTGTGATCTTGATCCAGATAGTTTGAATGATTATTTCTCCAGTGCCAATACAAACATGTCAAGCAATCCCCTCAATTCAGTTCTTCAAGGTCCTCATATTGAGCCAATTTTCTCCTTCCGAAATGTTACTAAAACTGAAATTATATTGGCATTTTCCTCTATTAAGGGGTTATCTACTGGAGCAGATAACATTGACTCTAAGTTCTTGAAACTTTTACTCCCAATATTGCTACCTTTTATAATGCACATTATTAATACCTGCATTACAACCTATACCTTTCCTTCAGTTTGGAAAGTAGCCAAAGTGCTTCCCGTTCCTAAAAGTCGACGCCCGTCCAATGTTCAGGATTACAGGCCGATTAGTATTCTGCCGATATTATCGAAGGTTTTAGAAAGACTGCTTGCTGATCAGATGAAACTTTATTTATCCAAAGCTAATCTCCTTTCCCAATCCCAGTCGGGGTTTCGTTCTAAACACAGTACTACATCTGCACTTCTCCATTTATGTGATGAGATTCGTATTAATGTTGAGAAACGTGAAGCCACAGTGCTTGTGCTTTTGGATTTCTCTAAGGCGTTTGACTCCGTAAATTGCGGGATATTGATTCAGAAACTCTCCTATTACTTTGGGTTTTCTTCACCTGCCTTACGTTTAATGGAAAGCTATTTAGCTGATCGTTCTCAAAAAGTTATATCTAAAAATCGTACATCCCATTTAGTAAGGCTTCTTTCAGGTGTCCCCCAGGGATCTATTCTGGGACCAATTCTATTCTGTATGTACATTAATGATATTGAACTAAGTGTAACTAGAGCTTCAATTCAGCTTTATGCCGATGATGTTCAATTATTTCTGTCATCTCAGTTAAATGGGCTCCAAGATTGTGTTACCATACTTAATGAAGATATATCTTGTTTGGCCGCTTGGGCCAAAAATAATCAGTTGGTTCTCAATCCTTGCAAATCTAAATCAATTGTAATTTATAAGAATTCCATTGACACATCCTGTATGCCTCTGGTCCTACTCAATGGTTCCCCTATTCCCTTTCAAGATACAGTTAATAATCTTGGTATTATTTTCAATAAGGAACTAAAGTGGAATGAGCATGTTAATGTACTTACAGCTAAGATATACGGTGGCTTACGTTCACTCTGGCAGCAGGCAAGATATACACCACCTGCCTTGCGTAAAAAGCTCATTATTAGTCTAATAATCCCTCTGATTACTTATGCAGATGTGGTCTATTGCCCACTCGATTATAGAAGCAGATTAAAACTGAATGTTGCTTATAATTCTTGCGCTCGTTATGTTTATGGTATTATAAATAGATATCCCATAGTGTCTGTGACGCCTTTGGCAAAAAGTATTTTGAATTGCACCTTGGAAAATTACCTTAAATATCGCGTATGCCTGTACATTTTTAAAATAATTCATAACTTTTTACCTGAATATCTCCTTGCCAAAATTAAATTTTCTCAGTCTCCGCGCTCGAATCAACTTGTAGTTCCACGCCATTTAACTGGTTTTAGTTCTAAGTGCTTCTTCATCTATGGCATCCAACTATGGAATTCTTTACCAATTTCAATTAAACGTCATGGTGCTTTCTGCAGGTTCAAACAATCAGTTTTTGAGTATTTTTCGAATTTATAAGTCATTGTAATTTTGCAATTTTTTCAATTTGATATATTTTCTTCACTTTTCTTACTTCATATGTATATATAATATATTTCTTTTCTATCTTTTTTTTTAATTTTCCTGGATTTTAGGATCATCGTGAATTTAATTTTAAATTTTAATTTTAAAGGTTTTATATACATTATATTATATTCTTTCTTCTTACTTAATTTTTTTTTCCTCTTATTGTTATTATTATTAAGAGTAAACACTGGTAAACGAGTTTGTACTCATGTGTGTTTTAAATAAAAAGCTTATTATTATTATTATTATTATTTTGCCTCTTTCCCTCTAGTAAAAGTTTAAGAATGCCATCAGTTCTCTTTTTTCCACTTTAGATTTACATGTATTAAAAATTGACTAGTGCGTTAGTTAAAACTGTTGAAAGAGAAAGTATAGTCTCTTTATAGAAGCATCCTACTCACTTGACAGTTTTGACAGAGCTGGGCTACTGTATGATATATACTGTGCCTCAGGGCTATATCTCAAATTGATACATGCCCTGAAAATGGAATCAATGTAAGGAGCCAGCACAACGCTTTCTGCTTTAAGGACAGGCAGAATACCATCTTGAGCCGGGGCTTTGAAATCCGAGAAGGTTGAAATTGACCATTTCACCTTCTCGACATCAACTACTCTGGCAGCAGTGGACTAGTCAACACCACTACCACCAGTACAGAGAGGTAGGGGATGCTCGCCATACAACTGCAGGTCTTCTTCAAGCCTACAGTCTGGAAAATGCGTCGAGATGCTGTAAAGGAGCCACCTAGCCTTCTCAGAACACTCAGTCTGGCTGAATAGTCATTCCTAAGAGCCCTGAGCAGCCTAACCGATTCACGATAGCCGTCTAGCTCCTCGCAGAAGTCTACAAAGGTCTGTCTTTGGTTTTCTAACGAGCCAGTCCTTCTGGCCTTATTAAAAAGCCTTATGGAAGCTTTACGGAGTTTACTAAAACTCTCGCTCCACAACGGCATAGGCTTCCTTCCTATGTCCGTGCTAATGGGACAGGAAACTTCGAAAGCCTCAGTCACTGCGGACTGTAGCTTTCCTACTACCTTCTCCAAGGCGGCAATACTCCTGATTCTTGCAACCGGGGAGGCAAGCGTAGAAGCTAGTTCCCTATGGTATCTCCCCCAATTAGTCCGCTTCGGATTCCTGTATGGTTCTACCTCAATGAGGTCAGCACACATACATAATTCAATGTAGCGGTGATCAGAGAGAGACTCCTCTCGCAATATCCTTCAGCCGGAGAACAGATAAAAATCGTCAAAAGACGAGAAATTCACATCAATGACTTCTTGTCTTCGGATGGTAGCAAAGGTTGGTTCATTGTCCTGGTTCAATAGAACCAGGTCCGCTGAAGTTATGAATTCCAGCAGTTGCTCACCCCGATGGTAGGACAGACAATGTGATGAGCGTTGGCATCACAATCAACCAAGGCGCCAAGCCGATTAGACCTCGCATTCTCAACCGCTCGCCTTACTGCCTCAGTGGGAGGGGGAGCAGCGGAGTCATACAGGAAATACGCTGAGACAATAAGCAGTTCCCTATTGACTCCAGCCTTCTTGAAGGACAGCTTGATCGATGTAGTGTCCCTGTCTCACAGAAAAGGCAGCAAGGTCACCACAAGGTCTTTTGTCGCAACAACACAACACCTAGGAGTAGAGCACGCGGTGTCATACAGGATTTGAGCACGCGGTGTCATACAGGATTTGAGCTACTTGCGCTTCCCGCGGATACGGTTTTTCCAGACGCAAGGCTCCTGTATAAACACCACTTTCTGTTGTTGGGGTTTTCTATCCAAGTCAACGTCCTAGCAAATCAGACGCCGCCTTGCTGTGTTGCATGTTAATCTGTGAAGAGAAATCCAGTCATGTGGACTTCCCTACGCCCATCACTTACGAAGAGCGAGAATGAGAAGGCCCAGGGACAGCATTAGCCACCTCCCTAGCTCTTTTCCTTCTCTTCTTTCTCCTGCCTCGGGAAGTCCCGCTTCGGTCGCTACCGCTTCTTCTTGTGATGTACAATACAATGAATTCAAACTAATTTGGGTCGTTCACCTTTAATTTAATTTGTGTGAATGCGGACGCACATACATATGTGTCACAGGTAAAAATATCAAATCTAGGATTAGGGAGCATGAAAACGACTTAAAGTCAGCTACACGCTACATTGATAATCAGGCACCTAGATACTACAAGACAACATGCCTTCAACATGCGATGGAAGAACAACATAGGTTTAATTTTGATAATGTGATAATTCTTAATAAGGAAAAATATTGGAAAAGAAAAAAAACATAGAATCCTTGTATATACAATACCACAAGCATGCATAAACCACCAATATAAACACCTCATTAACACACACAAAAAGGAGGCACGGAATTAACATTACTACACAATAGTATAGGCATTTAGTACATGACGACGTACATACCGATCATTTGAATGTTTATCCGTTTATTTATTTAATTATTTATTTTCATATGTGTACCTATTATTTTTAATTTTATTGACTGTGTTATCTTTTTACCTCGTTTTATTTGCAAATTTTTATATAAACACTAGTTTAAATATGTAAGAAAAATTTATTGAATGTAAGTACACCTATATCCTATAATATTAGACAAGCGCCCATGATGACAAAATACTTTATTGCAGTATTGTATGCACTGAGGATGGCCCAAACAAAGGTCCGAAATATAGGCAATGAATAAAATAGGCTAATTACAAATTGATGGATGCAAGAGGGAAAATCATCTGTCTCGTTAGCTCAGTGGTAAGAGCAGTCGCCCGGCAAGCGGAAGGTCCCGGTTTCAAACCTCGGATGAGACGGTTGTTTTTTCTTCTTGTATTTATAATTTGATTTGGAATCGTTAAAAAAATAAAAATTCTTAAAATTCTTCAATTCTCCATCATTGACCGATTCTAAAAGTGTAGGTTCGATTCCAGTCCGGAATAAATAAAAATTGAATTTACAATTTATTTGTGCGCTTTCATCGTTACTGGTTAATGCCAGCTGAAAGCAACGTGGCTTAGTAGGCTAATTACAAATTGATGGATGCAAGAGGGAAAATCATCTGTCTCGTTAGCTCAGTGGTAAGAGCAGTCGCCCGGCAAGCGGAAGGTCCCGGTTTCAAACCCCGGATGAGACGGTTGTTTTTTCTTCTTGTATTTATAATTTGATTTGGAATCGTTAAAAAAATAAAAATTCTTAAAATTCTTCAATTCTCCATCATTGACCGATTCTAAAAGTGTAGGTTCGATTCCAGTCCGGAATAAATAATAAAATAAACGTTTAAAAGGTCAAACCCAGGTTTTTATTCACAACATAACATCTAAACGACCAGCATTCATATGTATATTAATTGTTTATTTTGCCTCATGAGCATATGTGCATAGCTAAAGGGTATTTAATAAGGGAATTTGACAAATATGTTTTCCCATTTTTTAAGATAAGTGAAAATTTATAATGACTGTCGCATAACAAATTGATCTGGTGGGGATCGTTAGTTAAAATATCTAGTCAAGGAATAATTGTCACCTAATACACTCCAAGACTAAGTTTTATTACTACTACTACCTTTTAAAACTACTCGTCACGCTTTCTTTTAAACAAAAGCCCACAGCACTAGGTTTGCACTGATTTCCCCTACTTTGCGATATTTTCTTGATGTTACAAATACATATTCAAGTTCAAATTTTTAATTGCTTTTCACAAATTCACAAAACGATCACGAATAAAATTATTGAAATTTTAACACGACAACGTCTGTCGGGTCAGCTAGTACATATCAGCGGCAGATATTATCGATGATTTAGAATTCGTCCTATACCCCAGACTAATATGACTATATTTTGCCAAATGATTCTTCTCGTCCAGACAAGTTCAAAATTGTATGGCATCTTATCGAGTTACAGGGCGGTTTGTAAAATATGCTCTTTTTTCATTAAACACCATATATCTTAAAATGTACATTCTGTACGGTCTATTTTAAGACGCCATTGTATGCACAACCTTGGGGTCCTTATGACGCTTCAAATTCAAAATTTCGTTTTTTTTTAAAATACCTCTACTAACACACTTTTTTTTACAACATTTCGAAAGCTGAGAGTCTCTTTAATTTAACCTATTGCACTTATGTTGTATCTGTGACGGTTAAGGAGTTATTAGCTCATAACCTATTCAGGTCAACCGAAATTAGATGATATTTGTTTAAAATGACGTGTTTTCAGTTACTAAGGAAACAAATTATTTGTTACCTGAATAGGTCTGCGTTTATAATACGTGTGTCGACAAATTCAAGGATTTTGACAGAAATATGTTCGATGGATTTCAGTTCTCCCAGTTCTCCACTGCCAGAAAAAGTTGAGTACTGAAATGGTCCCATCGAAATCGACATTAGTGTGAGCAGTGAGAAAATGCATGTGCGCGTTCTTACTTTGAATTACTTATTCACGCCTAATGAGCAGTGGGAAATTTCGTATACACTCATGAGTAATGGTAAGTGAGAAAATTGGTGTGCGCATACGAGTGTCAGTGAGTGTAATGCGTAAGGAAATTGCACACGACTCATGAGTATGTGCGCTTTGATCGCACACAATTTATTACTCACGTGCGTGTGCGTTTCCGTAGTCTGGTGGCAGTACTGTTCAAAGGTATGCACTACAGCTACTTCATACTTTCATTAATACCACGAATAAATACAGCAGTTGCGATGTATTGCTGATATTTGTACTTTCCTTATCTGCTAATATAATATAATATAATTTTATCTTAAGTTAAAATTCCAAATTGCAATTGTATTTCTAGTATATTGAATGACTTGTTTCTGTGATGAGAATGCCGTCACTAAAACTTTTTGAGTTTTTTTGTAATCTTTATTGCGATCGAATAACTAGGTTTCTTGCATTCTACTGTCCGTTTTTGATTTTTTACAAAATGGTTGCTGCCCTGTAAGTTTAGTTTTCAAATAATTTTTCTTGTCTAATTTTGTTGGTAAATAACTCAAACTTGACTTTATGATTCGTTTCATAGTATCTTCACATTAAATTCTTTACAGATGACAGTAATCTGATCGCAAATGAAAAAAAAAAAAATAAAAAAAAAATACGAAATTTCCCACTTTGGCTGGAAAAATCGACAGTTAGCGCCGCTTACACATCGAAAAACGAAAACGAACGAAAAAACAGTTTCACACCGAAAATTCGTTTATGCTTACATATCAAAAACGAACGAATAAAAGTTGGGTTGGTTACTGTATAAAATGTAAATAAACGGAAATGAGGTTATTTAAGGCCATTTGCACATCGAAAAACAAAAACGAAAACACTAAACCGAATAACACAAATTTTGTCCTAAACTAACAGAAATTTTACGCTTTGATACAGCTCTTTCACGCATTTGTTGAAGGTGCCGGATATCCTCGACTGAAGAATCGTTTTGTTCGGCCCATTCCAAACATGTTGTGAAGCTGTTAATTGTACCTGCCAGTTTTATTTTTGGTGTATGATGTGTAATTTCAAAAAGTCCTTCATCTCGGTCGTCGCTGTCTCCACTTTCAGCCAAAGCATTTTGAGCAAGTTCGCTTTCACACAAAATATGACTCGAAATTGGAATGTGAAATGCTTTTTCTACAAAAACCATTTAAGCAGGATTTACATTATGATGACATCAAATTTTTACAGAAATTGTGAGAGAGATAGTTTATTGAAATTTAAATGCTGCGGAAGCAACATCGCAATACCTCACACGTACAGTCCCCTCTACTTTTTATGGCAAATCTCTCAAACTGTCGTAATTGGAAATTGTCAAGTTTTTAATAGTTTTTTCGTAGATATTCAAAGACGGATCAAGAAGTTTGCAATTTCTAAAATATTGCATGAAAGCACGCAGGAGTTCGAAGCCAAAGAGGGGATTATATCGAAAAAATTTGTCGCAAAATATCAGGTGGTACTGTAATTTAGTTCTACAATCATCATTTTGTACGATAACGATTATTTCATATAGTAAACAAAAAGTTCAGTAACTAATTTGCTAATATGTAAACATCAATCCACTTCATCCACTCAAGTGCTCACATGAAAATAATCCCACTCCACTACCGAACTAACGCCCCGGTGAAGATAATTCCAGTCCGGTTCGTGTTCACATGACGGATTATCTCAAAGGCGGAATAATTCTAGCAAATTATAAAGGAAAAGCACCACTGCAGTCAATCTGTGAACACACTACTCTCTGCTTGTGGACAGAAAACTACCTCAGAAATAACTTCAATATTTTCTATAAAGCAATATTTACTAAACCTTCAATTTCGCAATATTTAATTACAAACTCAAAACTTACTTTTGTTTATTTCGACAAATAATTTTACTTGACAGATATGTATATGCCATAAAATTATAGTAACAAAACAGCAATATGGCAGCTCCAGTAGTCGAAATTGACAAATTAGGTTTGCCAATAAATATGTTTTAGTTTCAGTAACTATAAAAATTCCCTATGCTTGAGGTCTTTTTATGGTTCCGGACACGCACACAGTGACAAATCGACGTTCGGAAAAAATTCAGGACGCGTTTACTTCTCTCGTCACTCATAAATAAATTTCCGTATACGATGCACTATCTCCCTCACAATTTCTGTAAAACTTTCATGTCATCATAATGTAAATCCTGCTTATGCAGAGCGTTTTCCAGTCGAGGAAATCCAGAAAGTTATATGTTTTTTCTATTTCCAGATCCTGATTCGGATCGACCAACAAAACTTTTCAAATTTCCTTCCATTTGTTTGATCTTGCATACAGTTGATTTGTTGACACAACACTCTTGGGGAAATTTTCTTGATAGATGCGCGCAGATAACTTCTTAAGAATTTCACTATTTTCGTGTATAGTGAGCCTCTTTTGACGACCAAGTCGTGTTTTATTCGTGATTTTTAGCATTGCTCAGTTAACTTTCAATCTTATCGGTCAAAAACAATGAAAGAATTCTTGACAACTAACCAAAACCGAAAACAATTTAAAGTTTTAAAACTAACTTTGATAACACTGAAATAATCATAGAAAATTCGTACACTCTCACAAACTTTTACTAAAATCTAACGTACATCAACGTAGTTGCGAATGCGACTGTGATTGCGAGATATGTATTATACCCTAGGCAGACAAACAAAATCAATGATCATTCATTTGTAATTAAATTTTTCAAAAATCTAGTTACCCAAGATTTTATGAATCAAAATGAAAGTTCTGTAGATTTTTATATGTAATTGACAGCACATTTTTAATAATTCAAATTCAAAGGTAAAGTGATTTTTGAAAATTCACAAAATCTTGGATAACTAGATTTAAAAAAAATTGAATTACGACTGAATGATAATTAATTTTGTTCGCCTACCTAGAGTATAGGTGAGGTCGTATTTCGTAATTTCAGTTTACTGAATTTCAGAAATTCAGATTAATGAATTTAAGAAAACCGAAATACGCGCAATAAATGGGCCATGTCACAGTTTTCTGGAATTCAGTTTTGCTAAAAAAAAAAAAAAACAGCGTCTCTGATTTTTCAGTTTACTGTATTTCAGTTTGCTATTGTCGGTAAAGCTTGTGACTTATGAATGCAATCACATATTTGGACACTATAATTTTGTCATGTGCATCAACCATGTTGTCTTGTTCGTGTGATGTTGATTTTCCTGTACGATTCTCTATGTCCTTATTCGATCTTTGATCTGCAACTGTCTTGGGTGTTGAACACTGGTTTTAGCAGTTGTAGCACTTAACTTTGTTTTGGCTTCCAGAATAACAATTTTCGTCCATCACTTTTCTGTGTCTGCGCCTTTTTATTTTTTCTGCACCTTCTTCTTTCTCTAATTCCTCTGTTAAGCTCTCTGCTTTCTTTACTTTCTTTATTAGAGCCTGATTTTCCCTTTGGCCTTCTTCTAGTGCTTGTTCCAACGCACTCTCTCCTTTGTGGATAACGTCGGAAGTAGCAGTAACTAATAAATCAAGCGGCTCCACTCAGTTCTTTCCCAGGTTCAGGTATTCAGTTCTTCAAGTAAAGCTTCTTATTAGTTTATACCAGCATAACTCCTGAGGGGAGAGGAGTACGGGGCTGGTCGAGCTGTCGTTGGAAAGGCCGTAGAAGTTCTGCACACAAGTGACCATATACTCTGTACTTTTTAAATTACAGGATATTTTGTGAAAGACTACCATATTTTCCTAATCACCCTGTAACTTCGAAGCCCCTTGCAATACAATTTTTTGTTTGACTAGGTGACTACTATCATCTGCCGTCCTGTGAACCACCATGGACGGAACACCCTGTATAAATGGTACTACATGTATACATTTTTACGTTTCCGCCGCTGTAACTCGTTACATATCAGACTTACCCAAAAAGGATTTATACAAAAAATTTAGGGAATTTAGTCTTCTTCAAATTTATCTTTTTTCATTTTTATCGTAGGATCAACCGTTGAGGAATTATTTTGAAAAAAAAAAAAATAATTTTTGGTACCTTTAATCCAAGATGGCGGACCGTGCGGACCCCCGTCAATAGTTAAAATTTGGATTTTTCGTCGGGGCTCGGAACTAAATAACATAAAAATCACAGCTACCCCACCTTTTGTAGAGCAATAACCCCTACTGACTGGACTAAATGTACTGCTTCAATTTTTCGTTATTATAACCTAGATGAAATCATAGGGTATACTAAGTTTGTGATTCAGTTTGTAACACACAGAAAAGAGGCTGGTAGCGCAAAATTGGTTGGATACCTACGGATAATATTAAAAATTATTTTGATTTTCGCACACGGGGTTTTAAACAAAAAAGTAAATTTAAGTTCGAAAATGTTGCCATACAAAAATTTCGTTTTTCACTATATACATATTTTAACACGGCCTGAGAACGTGTTAACGTAGAGAGCTGACTGGAAAGTTCTTCAGAATATAAAATTCTATGAAATTGGTTATAATCATTTTTACTATCGGACCAACCGTTCTGGAAATATATAGAAAAACATCAAACTTGCACAGATTGGTATTCATCTAGTTACCCTAGGGTATCATAAGTATTGGTATTAGACCAATTCCAGCTTTTTTACTTATTCCAAATGAATGTTAAACTTAGTCATTATGTAATATACAGTAATACCCCACTTAACGCTGTTTCAGTATTACGCGGTAGAGTTTTTTTCAAGCTAGTTGATCAAACAGAGTTGGATAATATAAATGCGTAGGATATTGATGAATTATTACAAGTTACAACAGGTGAAAGCCTTTCCCACGACTATCTTAAAGAATTAGCAGAACAACATGTGCACGAAAATGACGAAGTTAGCTTTTCTGAAAATGAGGAGCAAAAGGAACTTAACGGATTTCGAAAAAGTTTAGCTACTATAACGGAAATTATTAATCAATTTGTACAAAATGAACTAAATTTTGATAGAAGTTCAAAGGCAAGACGAAGTGTCATTGATGCGGAGTCTTGCTATCGACAACTGCTTGCTGAACGAATCAGGAAGAAGAAAAATGGATATTAGCAATAAATAAGTCTATAATTGATGTAATAAAAAACTATTTAACAATAAATGTTACAAGATAAAACAGAAAAAAGAACTGATAAATTTTATTATTCTTTGTTCTGTTTCACTTATCCCTATTATTTACGTGTTAAGATGACTTCGGTTAACGCTGTTTCGATTTGCGCTGGAGGTTATTAGAACGTATCCCCCGCATTAATCGGGGTCTTACTGTATTTCAATCTTCTATATAAATAAAAAGTAAATGCTCGTTTGTTCAAAATCACCGAAAGCTCTTCATCGATTGCTTTGAAATTTTCACACCACACATGTTTTTATATACCCCACACTAACTTACATACATATAATGATCTGGATCTATAACAAAATCACTTAAAACGAAATTGACGATTATTGCACGCTGAAATACCCGATGCCGACGTCGATGAGGATTTGCATGAAGTTGTGACGAAAAATATGATACATGGACCTTGCAGTACACTGAATCCAAATTCACCATGTATGATAGATGGAAAATACTCTAAGCGATATCCCCGAGCATTAGTATCCAACACAGTTACAGGAAATGATGGATATCCTTTATACAGAAGGCGGTCAGCAGATGATGGCGGTAAATTAGCAACCATACAAATGTGAAACGGTGATGTCGAAGTAGATAGCCGGCGGGTTGTCTCATATTCGCCTTTGCTATCAAAAACATTTAACGCGCACCTAAACTTGGAATATTGTAACTCTGTTAAGTCGATTAAATACATTTGTAAGTATGTGGATAAAGGCAGCGAATTAGCAGGTTTTGGCGTGAAACAAGAAAGAAGTGATAGGAATGCGGTGCTACATATCGATGAAATCGCACAGTATTGGGCTGGAAGATTCTTTCATTTCCCATACATGAACGAAGTCCAGCCACTTAGCAGTAGGTACATGTAGAAAATGGATAACGCGTGTATGTCACAGCTGCAAATTTGCAACAAAGAGCCCTGAGCCTGAGTTCACCGGCTTCAACGTTAACTGCTTTCTCCAAAGTCAAAATGACATATTTGCGAAAACATTAATTCAAATATGAACATGGATTTCACAGCAGAAATCTACAACAAAGCATTAATATTGATTGAAAATTTGTGCTTTCAAATCGCGAACAAAGGTTTTAATGAATTGGGAATGCCATCACCGAACCTATCTGTTGCTGCTTCGTTCGATGTCGAAATGCGTCGTGAACAAAATTACAACACAATTACAACTCAATTTAAAGGCAGAAACACGTCCAAGCAAGCCTCAGGCCTGGCCTCTCTCAGGCTTCCTCGCAGCTCGCCTCAAGGCTTGCCGCAGAGAAATGAAAACAAAACGATACCACCAGCCTCGGTGCTGTCATTGTAATTTTGTTAGTACATCTGTTGACAGAAGTAGGCCTGAGAGAGAAAAATTTCGAACATTGAGCAAAGCTCGCTTTGCGGCTAGGCCTTGAGGCTAGCTGCTGGCTTGGTTTTGTGTTGCATCATTTAAAAACCCGTGTTGGAAATTTTGACAACACCTCGAGGAAGCCTCGAGGCCTGGATGTGTTTCTGCCATGAGATTGCAATTCCCAATTGGATTGGCGTTTGCAATCATCATTAACAAGGTTCAGGGCCAATCTTCAGAATTGTGCTGTTTAGATCTCTTTTCTATCTTTTCCATGTAACTGACAAGGAGAGGGTCACCGTATCACCGATTCTGACCAAACTGACAGTATATGTTGTGCTTGACTAGAAATGAAAGTGACGCAAGTGGGAACTCCAGATGGCCAAACATAACCGTAATAATGCGTAATGTGGTGAGCCCAGGGTTTAAATTAACACTTTTCGGAGAACTGATAATTACCATATTGCGGATATATTTGCAACATTTAAATCACTTTCTTTTCGTTACAATATTCCATAATCTGTTATCTTTTATATATATACAGAACTCATTATTTCAATTAGTTTAGGATCATTTTTCAAAACAAGATAATTTTGGTCATACGAGTTACTCGTAGTGCTGCGTATGAATACCATTAAATTGTCGTTCAGGGCTAGTGAAAGATATTTTCACTACCAATGCACTACCACTAATCGTTTAGTAATAATGCAATAGACACTGCACTACCACATTCTTTTAGTGATAGTGACAAAAGTTTACACTACTGTAAATAACTTCTTGTTATAGCAGTAGAATTACATTCGGGCTGATGACGCTCTGTTAATGAGAATAGAGATATTAGCTCTAACGAAAGCTGAGAAGCTCAATCCTCCGAAAATCCACAAAGTTGTAGCTAGAAGATCAATGTCTGGTGTTGATGAATCTCAGCAAGAGCTGAAAAGCTCATTACCTGATATTTAGCCATGTTGAAGCTGAAGAGCTCAATATCTGGCAAATGAAAATACCACGAGAGTTACTGGTTAAACTCTGAATTTTTATTTTCAATAGCACTACATTTATACTATTTTAAAAGTTCTTATTTGGCTAAACCTTAATAAATTTTCTTTCTCATGCGAAAGACCAAGCATATTACAAGTACTTTATAGATCAAAATTAATATTATCGATAAATGCATGCATATTGACCTCTATGTAAACAAGCATAATATTGGTTAAATGCTTGCATTGCAATCTTTTCTTATTGAAGTGAAATGAAATAAAAATAACTTACAGTCATCGGTTGCGTCATTGCATAATTACTTTTTTTATAGTTCACTGAGTAATATCATAGATGGTACAAGAACTAGATGTCGCATGGCATACTAGAACTGTGTATACAGATTGTGAAATTGGTAGTGCATTCTAGAATGGACCATAACATGTTTTCGAGCATGCCGAAAGTAAGTGTTTTTATAATAGCAGTTTTGTATACATTTGATTGACTTCCTCAATACTTCAGATACGAAAAAATATGAATCACTCGACGTATACATCAGTTCAAATATTTTGGTCCATTCCGGAATGGACGACCCAGCCATATAAATTTTGTATACTTTTTTGGTACTGCATGCGACATCTAGTTCTTATGCTATCTATGGTAATATGTAATATGCTTTATCACGATACAACGGTGACCAGTGATGATCATATTACTTTCACAACTCTTACTTTGATATTTCATGAATGGAATGTAGAGTGGCGCTACTCTGATCGTATTTCTTTTGTTTATTATGTTTGTTTTTATTTTATTTCTTTATTATTATTTACTATTGAGGTGCTCGTATATGCATTTATCGTTACGGCATGTAGGTCATGTAGGTATGCTCTACTTCTACACTATCACTAATCATTTAGTGATAGTACAACCTGGATTTTAACTATAGCAGAGGCCTGTAGTGCTATTGAAATAATTAATGCACAAGAGTTTAATAATTATTGCGAGCAATTATTCCGTTTTTGTTTTGTGTTATAAATTAAGTTTGCAATTAATATATAGTTACATTTTATTATTTTATGTTTGAACATTCTGCCGGGGATTCCGTGATGAGTGAAGATTAAACACCGAGATGGCATCTGTAAGGTCTGCTGTTGGTGAGTCGTGGGCTGAAATTTTAGTTGATTTTAGAGCTTCCACCTTTTCCATGCGAATCGTCCTGTGAAGAATAATCCCAGTACTATACCTATGGCAAGAACTCTATTATTGGTGACGTGAATCCCCGTCCTTTTTTACTCAATCTAGTGTATATTTGTTCGAATGTTTTTTTATACCCTAGATAAAGTCTATAGGGTATACTAAGCTTGTCATTCCCTTTGTAACGCACAGAAATAATGAAGGTAGAGCAAAATGGATTGGACACCCACGCATGAAATTAAAAGTCCGTCCGTGCGCACGATAACTCGAGAGCGCGTGTACTTGGAGAGCTGAAATTTTGTATGTGGACTTTAAAAGAAAAAGTAAAAATAAGTTCGAAAATGAGACAAATCAGGCAACTCCTTCGTGTGGTTGCCATACAAAAATTTCATTTTCCATTATATATTTAGCAAATAAGATTTATGGAATAAATCGGGCAACCCTTTCTTGGTGTTGCCATCTAAAAATTTAGGTTTTTTACGGATACTGTGAAAACGATTAGTCCTAGACATTTTTATTGTACTAAAAACTTCTTCAGAATATGAAATTCTATCATTTTTTCAGTCCGACGAACCGTTCTAGAAATATATCCGAAAAACCAATGCAAAAATCAAAATTGCTCAAATGGGTGACTATATGAAATTTCATACGGGCATTCATCTAGGGTATCATACCAATTCTAGCTTTTTTACTTGTTTTATTACATGCTTCGCGTTTGATTCTGACCTTAGTAAAAAAAAAAAAAAAACAACCTTTTGTCAATTTAAACGAATATTTTGTTTTCAAAATGATAAATTATTTTCTTTCAAACAAATTTAAACAAATTAGTTTTTCAAAATGATATCTTTTTTATTTCGTTTCTGGTGAAATATTTTTTAAAACTAGTTACGGGAACCAAATGAAGCTCTTATTAACAATTTAAAATATTTATTTTTTTAGCAAAATTCCAGTTGGCCATGATGTGATTCATATTAAGATAAAATTTACATCTCAGCAACAATCAATGATCAGAATCATATCATTTACGATTGTTGGGTCCGAGCAGGATGTCGGAGATATAAGAGATATAATATATATTATCGTCTTTAAATCTACTATCTTCTTTTAAGTGGTATTAAAATCATGTAAGATATTACACAGGTTACACAGGTCTTTTAAGATAAATAATCCTCTAAGTATTTAAAGCAAAAACTACCTCAGTTTTGGAATTCTGTTTTTCAGATTTAATTTGCCTCTTTTTCATTTGTCCGTCCCAGATTGGGAGCACTTTATGAATTAATAATTATTTTCGAGAATTATATAATTCAGATGTACACAGATGCGCATACGAATTTTTCAGTAATGAACGGGCACATGAGTCGTAAATTACTCATTAGTCTTTCGTGTACGTATATGAGTGTGAGTGTGATCGGCCTTGTAGAATTATAGTAAAATACACTTTTGAATTTATTAGAGATAGGGTTCTTGCCGCGAATAAGATTAATAAAAACTTAACTTTAGAAAAAATAGGTATGCAAGGTGAAAGAAAGATCTTCATAAATGAGTTTCTAACTGCTTATAAAAGGAAATTATTCTATGACTCTTAAGTAGCTTAAAAAGGAACTTAATTTTAAATTTGTTTGGATAAGGAAGCTGTCAGTCCTGTCCAACAACTACCACATCATTGCCTTTACTGAAACATTTCTATTAGACTGTTAATAGTGGTCAAATGATGATCAAGATGATCGGTATGAGATCTTTCGTGGAGATAGGAATCATGAGGCTCTGGGGACCTGCGACGGTGGTGGTGTCCTCCTTGTAGTCGATCGCTCTCTGCAGGCAACTCGTATTGATCAATTCGAGGCTGCTTGTGAGGACTTATTGGTCGTCATCAAATCTGGCAATTTAAACCTATATATTTGTTGCTTATATATTCGTCCATCCTCTCCTCATGATACTTATGATGCCATTTTACCAATATTTGCAACGTTTCTAAAAATGCTGGGAGGAATGCTATATTTTTGATTTTAGGAGGCTTTAATCTTCTCAAAATATCTTGGTCAGCTAACGATGTGGGCAATTCAATGCAATTGATGACTTTAACAATCGAACCATGTTCTCTTTGTCAAATTGCATGTCATTCTGCCAACTTGAGCAACTAAATTGCATTCCTAATTGCAATCAGAGATACCTGAACCTAATTTTGTCTAACGCTGATGTGGGTAATAATGATGTTACGCAGCCCTTCTGTCCTCTGTTTCGTGTCGATATTCACCACCCTCCTCTTCTAATACACTTCAAAATTAAGAAAGTGTTACACCTTGCTGAAATAATTAATAAGCTCTTATTCAAGCGCGCTGACTACGATGCAATTAACAATTTTCTTTCTGAAATCCAAGCCTTTCAAGTATTTTATATTCACCTCAACACGACAATCGAAAATTATATTCCCTGGAGATTGAAGAGACGGAGTACATGTCCTGTTTGGTTCTCTCGGAACCTAATTCATGCTATCAGACTCAAGGAAAAATATAGATTTATGTATAAAAAATCAAAGCATCATAAAGACTACACTACCTTTAGTTACCTGCGCAGCAGTGTAAAAAACATGATTAGAGAATGTTATAAAAAATATATTCTAGACATTGAAAATTCCATATCCTCCAACCCTAAAACTTTTTGGTCTTATGCAAAAAACATGAAGCTTTCTGGCTCTTACCCTACGGAAATGCTTTACGATGGAATATCTGCTGAAAAACCAGAAAGTATTTGCAACTTGTTTTCTAAACACTTTCAGGCTACATTTGATGATAACCAGAGTCATCCCATCCGTAATACGTCTGATGAAATCCTTTATAGCTGCCTAAATACTGATGTTCGAGTAATACTTGCATCGTTGGATGAAAACAAAAATGCAGGTCCGGATAGTATTCCTAGACTTATATGTAATATACATATATTAGCATATATACCATGTACTCATGTTTCCAAAACAGATTGTCACGTGTTCTGGGGCATTTTTAATTTATTTTTACTCCCAGCACCACCCCACACTAACCCTCAAAATTTTAGTCTGAATCAAATTAAATTCCATTTTTGCCTTTGTTTTTTCGCTTACTTGACTGAACTATCTGTTCAATTTATGATCTTAACTTTACTGGAATAAAACAAACAACGATACAATACAAATATTTATAATTTATTTACGTCCATAGCTAAATAAGTGAAAGATGTTCTATTTATGGATGTTTTTTGGACGTTGTGGATAAAAAGTTGAAGAAGTGGTTTTTTAACTTTATCTATCGTTTCTCGTCGGTAACCATTTTAATAATACCTTTTCATAAATGCTTTTGATAGTTGTTTAAATAACTTGTAATACTGTATTCTATTGTGGCATCGCTTCCCGTTTTTGTCTCACTACAAGCTAATTTTAATTGTCATCTGAAGTTGACAATTTTCTTTACGCCGCGCTGTTGGAGATTCACTGACTCTTCCTATTCTAATATTGGTCCCTTTTGTCATTTTCTACTCTTGATCTATATCGGCATATTACAACATGCAGCTTATCTATAAGTACCAATTCTTTAATTTAGCATTGTTCCGCAAGCCAACCATATGAATCTCTTTCTGTATTTGTTCCTTTTGGGAGACAAAAGTTATTTACGATGAGGTTATTTAACACTAATTAAGAATATAACTGAAACTTCGACCACTCTGAAATATGATTATTTACTACTAGCTATATGGTGTATCTTTATTGGTGTTATTCGATGCGATGATATTCGAGTTTTCCTGTGTCCACGCCTACCTTCTTTTCATGAAAGCTCGCTCTCTGGTAACGTATCAAGAGACGACATCTACTCTAAATGTAATACAATATAAGAAGTGTAAGGGCCACCGGTTATAGGTATGGCAAATATATACTTGAATATTTCCGTGTAGAAGCGTATTCGATTCATGATTCTGAAGTTTCATTTAGCTATGTATAGGCGAAAAAGCCTACAGTTTCTTTCTTGTTGGTACATATCTGGTGCTACTATGTATCTAGAAGGTACATGTTTAAATAAACCTTATTTATTTCATTTCACAACTACAACTCAGAATATCATTTCTTATTATTTAAATTTACAAAATAACATAGATAGCCTTAAACATGGTTTCCTTTATTTCAGGGGGCACTATGTATGAAAGCGACTCAGCTGCTGAAGATGAATTTTCAGATTTGTCTGATGGAGCAGGAGGTGATGATGACAGCGTTGGATCAAGAAAATCAGGAAATAAAAAACGTTGGTCCAAGTCTGAGGTTAAGTCTTTTATTCTATAAATAAACACATAAGTGAAAAATATTACTTTCAGGACGCAGTGCTAAAGTCACTAGTTGCCCAATATGGCGAGAAATGGGATATTGTTTCTCAATTACTTAAAGACAGAACTGACATTCAATGTCAACAGCGCTGGCATAAAGTTGTTAATCCAGAACTTGTTAAGGGGCCTTGGACAAAGGAGGTTCTATAAATAGTTTGTATTTTGTCTTACTAAACTTAATCTTCCTATTATTATAGGAGGATGAAAAAGTCATTGAATTGGTGCGTAGGTATGGACCGAAGAAGTGGACTTTGATTGCACGATATTTGAAAGGAAGGATTGGCAAGCAATGTAGAGAAAGATGGCATAATCATTTAAATCCAAATATAAAGAAAACGGCATGGACTGAAGAGGAAGATAAAATCATATATCAAGCACATCAACAATGGGGAAATCAGTGGGCAAAAATAGCGAAGCTTTTACCAGGTTTGTTGCTTTAATTTACCTTTGTTTATATGGAATTTTTGGATTATTTCGTAAGTTGTTAGGTTTCGTCTCCAAACAAGTAATAGATTTTTTGTTTGGGCGTAGGGGAGTCATTTATGTTTTTAAGTGTTCACTTAATATCCTGTAGCTTTTTTAATACGTACAGTGTAAGATAAATACTTTATTCAATAGAAAACTACTGTTCCAAACAATTTTCAACTCCCTCTATCCTCTTCCAATAAAAAGTTATGCAGCAGATCGCTAGGTGCATAACTTTTTCTTGGGAGGGGCGGGAGGGCGTATGTTCGGTTCGGTCTGGAGCATCACTTTATTCCCATAAAAACACTTAGGAACAATATTAAAAAGAAAAGTTTTAACATAATTGAATAACGTATTTTACTTACAATAATTCCTAATACTGTGTGTGTATTTGGTGTGGTGTTAAAGTTTGTATAAGTTTTTGTCAATCTTCTTTCCTCTTCTTCGTATTCCGTAAAATATACGTAATTTAAAATTCATATTGTGGATGTTTGTCCATTCAAAGAGTTCAGTAGGTGTAATTATTTGCTCTAAATGCGGTATTTGCCATCTAGTTCTTGTTGCCAAACGTTTGAGTGTTCCATTTAATCCATCGCTAACATTTCCCCAACAATGTTCAAAAGATGAAAGTATTTATTGGCTCCCTCGATTAAAATTTGGTTGGCCAGACGATTGACGGGTTTTAGTCGAATAAAATTTCAATCGGGATTGACGGGTTAGTCGAATATAATTTCAATCGGCAGTCCCGATTAAAAATGTAATCAACCGTATTGCGGTTTGAATACATTTCTATCAACGGAAGGAGATACCCATAGGAAATTTTGATAAGTTTATTATTATTTTTTATGAGTTTTCGGGTTTACTTAACTAGATAATTATGGTTTTCTTTGAGTATCACCTCAAAGAGGTCGTCGGTAAGGCGACCACAACATGCAATGCTTACCATTATTGCAAACGAGAACATTCTTTCAACTGTAACTGAAGAAGACAATGAATATCTGCCTAATTAATGGAGAATCACCCAGTATTTTGAGATTCTTTCTTTTTTCACTTAAATATCTTGTGCAGTCCAATAAGCCGAAAAAATGCAAATGATAGTATTTAATTTGTTTCAGGTTGCTATTTTGGGCGTTACTTTAGAGTGCTCCTGGAGTATTGTCGGAAAAATGCGGCGTTTCAGGGCCGAAAAAAGGGGAGAAGTTTTGGCTTGTTCTGCAAAGCGAAAAGATATGATGATTTTTGCCTTAGAATTTTTCCTTTTTAGTTCAGTATGGCTGCAGTTTTGCACACTCGATGGTTTTTAGGATTTTAGGTGACTTCGATTGCGTAAGCGTGGGAAAAAATGCGCAGATGGGATTGTGTGCATTTCTTGTTTGTTTTTAATTATTGTAATGTTTCTTGACGCAAGGGATAGTATATGAGATTGCGGACTACACGGGAAGAATGGGATGTAATAAATTAATGGTATAGACTAGATGGGTGGGGTCTAGAATGGTTAGATAGTTAAAAATAGAAGCGTTACATTATTAAAAATTTATTATTGACAAATCAAAGTTATGAAAAAATTTGCAGATGCTGTTTTTCATAAAAATAAAAAAAAACGTTACCTTACTCCCAATACACTTTCTGCAATAATTGTCTAGCAATTTTCAAATCAAATTAATAAGCATTTATTTCATATACCACCCATGTTTTAGCTACGTACAACGTTGGGGAGTATGAGACTTTTTAGTCATAATTATAGCTTAACAAATTAGAAAAATAAACAATAAAGTCATTACATTCATTTTCATGAATGGTTGGAAACCAGACCAGACACTTATAAGTAATCGTCAAAGTAATAAGCAAATAAGACAATAGTAAGACTAGAAGACTATGCGTACTAATCAAAGATATAAAGTGAAATGAGATAGTAAGGATAAAGCTAAGCTATCACTATTACTAATAATAACACTACCCAGTTGGACAAGTAAAAAAGGGGTGGTAAATCCGAAGGCTTTCGGAGGACAGCAGGGGTTAAAGTTTTTTTTTTCAAATCCTATGAATCACACTATAACTTCTGAACAATATATTCTATTAAGACCCCTTTGACCTCAAATGATAGTAAACCGTCCAAATTTTCCAATAAATGCTCAATCACTTCGCCATCTCTTTTAAGCAGCAATTATACGTGTAGGGTATATAGGTATATAATAGGGACCAAATGACCTGAGGTTTCCAAATATTGCAAGGCAAGAAATTGCTATAGTTATCATGTATTTTGGCGGCAAAATTATTCTAATTTATAAAAAAACTAGGAAAAAGTTTCAATATATTTTTCTTTTGACGACCTACAACTGTAGTCGAAAGTGTCTTAAATTGGTGGTTGGACATTGGAAAGTTTGAACGGCCTTATCTGTATCTGTATCTATTTGCTTATGCTTCACGAAGTTTACATTAACAATAAAAAGAAGATAACGATAATTTACCTGAAAATTGAGTGGGAACGAAAGGCTGGCCCGTAACTGTTATTTCAGGAATTGGGAGAACATATTACATACCTGTAAATGATTCACCTTCTTTTTCCGAAGAATTTTCTATCTAATTTGATTTGCAGTTATTCAATGTAGACAAAATGTATCCTCAAAAACGAAAAGGGCAAACCGAAGATATCCTTTCTTCGTGTGCCTTGTTTTTGAAATGCTTACTATATCAAAAGATAGTCCGGCTTATGATGGGTAGCTTTTGTTATTAGCACTTCGATGATATCTCTGTGCATTTTCGAGAAAAATGGCAAAGGAACACGATAGGCGGAATACAATTAGATACCTCATGTATTTCGATAATAAAGGTCTAAACTGGAATATACTCGTAACACTTTCGTTTTAGTTTTATTGGCGGGATTCAAAACTGTGGTTAAAATGTATCCTTAAAGGACGAAAAGGACATTTTTTTAATATACCCATTTCCAAGTCCATTTTCAGGGACTTTTGCTATTGTAAACTTGTTTAACCATGCTACGAAACTTTTATTATTAGAACTTTTTCAATATCTCCGCACATTTTCGAGAAAAATTCCCAGGAAACCCGTTACGTGTATATTAGTATTTCCAGCTTGTACTGTGTGTTTCATACTCGCAACGAAATTTACACAAGAACCATTTTCTAGAAGTTTTGCTATAATGATTTACCAATTTTTCGCACGTAATGCTAAGAGCACAGTTAAGTGAATGAGAAGTAAACATGTACATTACTAAACCTCACAGATGATAAACAAAGTTCGTATATCGGGAAGACGATAGGTTGGATATATATATATATATAGGCACTTGTACTGTCGTAACTTATCACTTTTATTATATGTATATAAGGGTTTTCCAATAAGAGGTGTTATTTTAATTACCCCGCTATTTCGGTAGATGTCACTTTTGGAGCTGTAATTTTTTGACATTTGACAAGTAGAAACTACGCCATTAATAAAAATAGAACGACACACGATTAACAACGCATTGAATTTATTAAAATTCACTATAAAAATGGTGAAAATGTGGCAGACGCGGTTCGTAAAACTCGAACATTTTTGGGTCGTCGTGAAGCACCTTGTCGGACCGCAATACAGAAATTGGTAGAAAAATTCGAGCTGTCGGGACAAGTTAGTGATGTGAAGAATAAAACCCGTGCACGTCGCTCAAGAACAGTCGAGAATATTGCTGCTGTAGCCGAAAGTGTTGAAGAAAACCCAGGTTTGTCCATTCCTCGTCGTTCTTTGGAATTAGGCATTCCACAAACGTCATTACACCGTATTTTGCATAAAGATTTGGGTCTTAAGGCTTATAAAGTTCAGTTAACACAAGAACTCAAGCCGGCCGATCATCAACAACGTCGAGTCTTTGCTGATTGGGTCCTTGAAATGCATGAAAATGATCCGGAATTCGATCGAAAACTCATCTTGAGTGAAGCAAAATTGTCGCATCTGGGGCTCGGAAAACCCAAGAGTTGTGTTGAAAAGCCTCTCTATCCTCAACGTGTGACTGTTTGGTGCGGTTTATGGTCCCGCGGGGTCATTGGACCTTACTTTTTCGAAAATGAGGCTGGAGCAACAGTTACGGTGAATGGATTGCGCTATCGACAGATGATTAATGATTTTTTATGGTCGGAATTGGATGGTATTGATCTGGACAATGTTTACTTTCAACAAGACGGCGCTACGTGCCATGCAAGCAACGAAGCCATTGGTTTTTTTACGTGAAAAGTTTCCAGACCCTGTTATCTCTCGAAGAGGTGATCACAATTGGCCACCGAGATCTTGTGACTTAACACCTTGCGACTTCTTCCTTTGGGGCCACGTGAAAGAGAAGGTCTACGACAACAGCCCAGCGTCGATTCAAGACCTCAAAGATGGAATTCGTGAGGCTATCGAGGACATAGGGCAGCCACTTTGCGATTTGGTTATGGAAAATTTCATGAATAGGATATGGTCCTGTAGGCGTGGTCGTGGTGGTCATTTGGCTGATGTTATTTTCCATTATTAACGGCATACCTTCCTCTTTATAATGAAATAAAGATCCGATCATTTATCTCAAAAAATGGCATTTTTCTTTGAATATCAAAATAACACCTCTTATTGGAAAACCTTTTATATATATTGTCGTAACTTATAACTTTTATTATATGTATATATATATATATATATATAATAAAAATTATACATACATATGATAAAAGTTATAAGTTACGACAGTACAAATACATAGAAGAACACAAAACTTTTTATTTATTACCGAGCAAGCAGAACACAAAATTACAATTATTAAAATTTATGGACAGCCGCTTCTTAATTTCGACTCTGTTTCATCCATCTGCCCAAAATATTATATTTTATACAACATGTTCCCACAGTCTAACCGCAAGCTTGGGCTTCGTATTACCCGCAAACTTTAGTTGAGGTGTGAAACCAGAGACTTGTCTGCTTTTATATATTTTTAATTATCTTTCCCATTTCACGATATTTGAAGCTTTGTCTGGACGAAAGATAATTAATTTTTAAGCAAAATGTGGGAACATAAATTTAGAATTTTTCAGCTATTTTGGGCTACCTAACAATAGCCTAATTCAAACGAATACACTTTTCCCTTTCTTGGATCCTTATATCTGGCTTTGACCTTTAGAGTGAGCTGGTTAAGGATCTTGCGGAAAACAAATTGCAAATAACGCGAAGATGCTTTAAAGAAGTTATTTTCCAACAATCTGAAATTATAGCAAGCGGCTGGTCTGAATTCTCGAACTAGACTAGATTTATTATTTGTACTGCAGACACAAAATGTAGATAAAAGCAATGCGACTAAAGAGGTTCATAACAGCGAAGCATTATGTGGACCTTACACGATCAGTAATAATGTCAATACTCTATCTGCATGATATTAGTAATGATCGTATAAGGTTTTCGGAAACTATAAGGATAGTCAGTAATGATGTTATCCTAATTTTTTCTTACATTCAGGCAACATTACCAGCACGTAGTGGGGATACTGTCATTAATAATGTAAGGTGCTCTTTTTATTTCTCAATTTGCTTCGAATTTTTGGAGAAGTGTAATATAAGTAGTTAGAAAATGGATAGTGATAGCGAGTTTTTTATACTCAATATCCTGGGGGGAATATACTGAGAATGAGTGCATTAGAGACGGATTTTTCGGAATTTTATTGAGACCTTTGCAAGTCTACTGGAACTGTGGAAACCAAAAAGCTCTATACGTTGGAAAGCTTATACCATTGTGTATATATTATATAGTGGTCGCAACTTCACTTTGGGGCTGTTGAGTCATCTTCTCACTCTCGGCGCTGCAGTAAATAACTCGAACTGATATACATTTCATAGCAGGGATTCATATCAAAGACGCAAAGCTTTTATATTGTGCTTAGAATAAAAGCCATAAAAGTTATATGAAAAAAAAGAAGTGTAGAGCCACATGCTATTTACAAATGCCAAAATCAGAGCCAGCCTAACTCATCAAGCAGGGCGAGGTAGGTCTGCCCAGTGCCCATGCGTCGCATAGGTTA
This sequence comes from Dioctria rufipes, assembly GCA_963924295.1. Classification (NCBI taxonomy): domain Eukaryota; kingdom Metazoa; phylum Arthropoda; class Insecta; order Diptera; family Asilidae; genus Dioctria; species Dioctria rufipes. Next base: position 182,368,998 of record OZ002740.1, read on the forward strand.
AGGCAGATGGTCTTACATAGAGAGGAGTAAGAGACGCAAACGCAATGGTTTGGTAATGGTCTGCCTCTGCATTCATTTCATGTCTTTTTTCCATCAAGCGATAGGCATTTGTTTTCCGAGACATTTTTCTTATAACTTGGATTGTTTGGTTGCTTGCGTGCCACTTGGCAAAGGGAGAAGATAAAGATTTGAGAATTTTTTCCTGCGAATTTTCTGTTTTTAGTTTATTATGATGGCAGTTTTGCACATTCTATTTGTTTTTATGGTTTTTAGGTGACTGCGAGTGCGTGGGGAAAGTTAAGCAAGTGTGACTGTGCGCTCCTATGATTTCAATAATTTGTTATAGCGTTTCAATATTAGATTTTTCAATTATTTTATTTTTTTGCTCTACTCTAAAATATTTTTGTCCGACTTAAAATATGGTTTCCCTAAACGCATCACAATTACCTCAGGGTGACCGAAATTACCGAATAACAGCGAAATTTTAACTAGTTTAAGTAACTGCCTATGCCGTCTTTTCTTCAAATTGGTTCGCTGCTTATCGAGCACGGTATGGAAAATGAGTGGGGAAGTTGGCTAACGTTTGCGTTATAATTCTAAAGAATAATGAGGATAAATTCGTCAGAAAAACAGAGATATTGCCATTTAAATGGAACATCAGATTGAAATTACGTTTTCTCCCATCCTTCTTTTCTCCCTTTCTTTCTTCGTTAAAGATGAGGTGAATGTGATTAATTAATATTTCTTTTTTAATGATTGAAGACGAAGTCCTCCCCGCTCACAAAGAGGATTGGATGAACTTGTTGTATACGTAAAATATACCCAAATGGGGCATAAATAAATAAACATATTCAATAAGTTTTCATGCTTAAAACGCGATTAGCTTATCATCCAAATAAATGAAGAAAATTGCGTTAGCAATTTTTTCAAATTCCTTATGTTAAAAATAATAAAAATAAATAAAAAATAAATCAAAAAACAAATTTTACCTTCTGTAAGAATTGTCGGGAAGAATACAATATATACATAGGTATGTACATATATATTCCGAAAAAAGCTTATCTGGACACTGCAAACTTAACAAACACATGCATAGATTACGCATATCATCTACTAATCAGTAGCTTGGCGCGGGCTTGATGCGAGGGGACGCAATCAGATTTAGTTTTATAAAAGCGTTAATAGATATACAATCAAAAGATATTGTAGTGATTCTAATAAATTATTTATACCCCTCTCGTTAGCTGCTTTTTAAGCACCCAGGGACCACGATCGAGGACGTGAGAGTAGGTACACTGACTTCTTTTGGAAATACAGCGTTTTGGCCCCCGTGCTGTCAAATTAAAAACAGTACATCAAATGATCATAGTCAGATCGCAATTTACTTGTATATTATACGAAATTCGAATGAGTATAGAATTATATTGATAGTAAAAGAACCTTTACTCTATTAGAAGTTAATACATTTTTATGCAGCATGCATTATAAAAATGTAGATTTTATTGTGACAGCATTTACTTCACAAAAAAGCACACTCAAATAATTAAGCTACTACAATAAACAAAAGGAAATCCGACTTCAATAGGTTTATAGCATTTAAAAACAAAAACATATATTTAAAACATTGTTTTGTTTAATTTATAAAAGAGAAAAAGAAAATCTATATACTATACTTCTCATACTTCCAAAAGCCTGCCAACTTTGAGGAAATCTCATCCAAAAAAATACTGCTCTTTCTAGGAAAAGTGGGGTCGGTGTACAATAAGCCAATTAATGGCTGCAGTGCCCCGCTAAAACTTAATCTTAAATGAATTATGTGAAAAGAAAATATAGAACAAAAACACGGTAGGAATTCAGCCTTTATATTTTCCACAATTTTACTATATTGATTCGAAACCTTCTGCAAAATATTACGGACTCTTCAGTTCAAATGCTGCCGGAGTTAGATTTTTGAAAAAGGTGTTGTTTTTGTTTTTTTAAATCAATCAATAAAAGAAAACGTGTTATTTTCCTCTCGATCCTAAAAACTTTTCATGTAGGTACCCAACACTTTTTAATATTTTTCGTACATAGGTTTACCAAACATATTTGTAAATGCTACCGGAGCAGTTTTTCCGAATTTGTTGATATTTTGTTATAATTACTTTTATAACGGTAAAATTGAAACCCCTGTAACTTGAATAAAATTTATTGCTATGCGTTTATTTTAATACGAGAATGAAAATTTGGGTAACTTTATTCAGGAACACAAAAACCGGACAAATTTTATAAAAATCTCTTCTTCTCGTGGTGACGACTCGATCCAGTAGTCTAAGCAATTCAGTCTTAATTACATCCCCTCTAAAATTTTAATACGAACCTTTGTTTTCTTGGTTTTTAAAGACAGGACATCATTTATTTTACGCGTGTAAAATCGTATCAGCACCTTTGCAATAAAATTGATTATTTGCTGTTTATGACTCATGCAAAATTTGTATTCATTTGTGGAGTCTAATAATATATCTTCCATTTTTTTGGAAATATTGGTTTCGTACTTTATTCTCACTATACTTTTATTAAATTCTTCATAAATCTTTTCAGTAAAGTATACGAATTCCATTGAAGGTATTTTTAAATTACCATATACCGACTTACTTGTTACTATGTAAGCCTTTAGCTTAAGAAGGGAATCATCAATTGTTTCGTTGTTTTACAAGTAGAACAATTATACGACTTTATTATTTTATTTACTACATATTCTGCAAAACAAACTACTGCATTACTATTATGTTAAATTGTGGGCTGAAGTCTTTGTGTTTTGTTAAATTTTAAATTTTTAAACATCACACGTTGAACGTAGCCATGAAGGTAATTCAATTTTCGGCTTTTAAGTCTCGATTTTAGACCATAATCAAAGTGTGCACTGGTATGGAATTTTAATGCACGTAGAATGGTTGGGGGGGGGGTAGTATATACAGATTTTGTCTAGAACATGAACTGTTAATGAATAGATCTGACTGACCGTGTAAAATGTTGTGAAATTCGGCTTATGATTGTTGTTTTAGACACGCAGTTCACGAACAAAATCCTCGATCATTGCATTAGTTTGGTTATACAGAAAAAACTGCGTAAGGCTGTACAAAATAAACGGAAAGGAATGATGATGCGAGAAGTCTACCTCTTTCACGATAACTCTCGCCCACTGGTTGCATTTCACAAGGGTTTTTAAACAGCTTCAAGCGACCTGTCCATTGTTTACGAAATTTAACGAACATTTGGCTGGAAAAACTCAAAGTTTAGTAATGATGTATTAAGAGAGCAGACCTGCGATATTCTATGACATCAAAAACTGACCAAATACAATTTACGTCCGCGATTGTAGCCAGTTGACAGAAAAAACAAAATAAAATAAAGGTGTGTTCTTATAGCTCTAGAAGACAGGCTGTCCTCTGAGTTCTTACTTTCCGAATATCCCTCATACCTAGAACTGTCCAGATGCTAGTTGTATCATGATTCTTCATAATAACGTCCATGCATGGAAATACAATTTTATTTTTTTTTTACTAATCTCAAACTTTGCCATCACTTTTTGCTCTACGGGGATCATAATCAGAGTTACTGACTAGGCTGCATTCTACATATTCTTCCTTGAAATCTTTCTTGAACACCTAAACATACACAAACACATACATACGTCCATAAGAACCACTGGAAATATCACTTGATCCAGAATGACAGATTATACCATGTCAGTCGGTTCGAAGTTGGAAAGCTGCGGGCATCGATTTCTTGGGCCCGCATTGACCAAAGGTGCGGTGATCATCAATATAAAAATGTGCAGGAGGCAAGTAAATTCTAAGTTCATGAGCCGCCACAACCGCCACAATATACGAACTGTAATAAATCAAGAATCATGTTTTTTTTCCTCAGCAATCTTCCGCATTACTTTCGTGCGAAGTCTAGAGATAGGGGGACCAGGGGCCGGCAGGCTGTCTAGAATTCATTAATTGTGAACTGATGACGATATCATGTCTGGGCACTCCTTTGCAGCATAGAACAACAAGAATAGGTAGGTCTTCCTGCATATATGTATGTACATATGTGTATGTTTGTACATCTCTTCATAACTATTGGCTTTATCGATTTATTATCATCTGGTCGCCGAGTGTTTTCTTTAAATAAATTGTCAGATCGAATTATCTTGAGATTTTCAGTCATCAATTTTCTCATTTGCAACATAGTTAATTGCAATCGAGACCGCAGGTGTAACTTTAAACAAAAGAATATTTATAATTTATTGGACTAAAGTTTATGTAACACACACACACACACATATGCACATGATAAGCATGGTATAAAATTCTTTCGAAAACGGCTTCTGTATTGAGAAGAAAAAAAAAATGGCAGAGTTCTTTGAGAAGGTTGCGTATGATTTTCTCTTGCTTCACACATAAACGTGCGAAAACCGTATAAGGAGTTGCATATAAATTGATAGATCTTAGCATAAAATTGTGTCGTTTCTTTTTGATGTTTTCGTAGAACAATGTGGTCTCCAATCCTCAAGTTTCCCACTTCTTCTAAGACTTTACATACTTAATTGTAGGCTCATCTCGTAGACTTCGTTTAAGTTAAGTCATTGTCATCGTTGATTTCGTACGAACTAATATTGTCGAAGGTTCTACATTATGTGTGTAAATATGTAGATTGCGATGTCAAACAAATTCTTGGGCCTTGGAAACCTTTCCTCCCTCATTATCACTAATTTCTTCTGCTAAATTTAAAAGGTCCTTTTCATTCATGACTTCTTCCTCCGTTTCTTTCCTTTGATTTAAGCATATTTCGTTAATGAAATTGTCAATATATTTGGATTGTGAGTCATCAAGAACTTCTTCAATCTCTATAAGGTTCCCTTCTTGGATGCTTGAAGTTGAGGACTCACTCAAGAGAGTCTCATCTGTTGAAATATTGTAGCTAGTGTTGACAGTAGGAGCAAGGTTTTGGAAAGAAATTTGCCTTAGATTTCGTGACAATCTAAGTGCTGATGGATTTCGCTCATAGCTTCCTTTACATCTACGCAAGATAGAAATACTATTTTCCTATGGATCCTAGTTTATATGAGATGTTATATAATCCTGAGAATTTTTTATATTTTGCCATATATGAAGAATGCCATTAATTGTTTGTATCATACCATCAAAGCAATATGGCCTCTTCATTCGGTCTAAATGTTTCCATTCACTAATCCAGGCTCGACATTCATTTAAGGTTTTCGTAACATCTTGATGATTTTTGTCGTCTGATAGGGCACATCTATGTGACGCTATTAAAGCAAAGGTCGTTTAATTTTTGAAAAAATTCTGCAGTATAAGTAGCGGTTGTTATTTGGTCAGTCGGAAATATATTTAAGAGAATACCTAGTTGAATTCCTATTGAAACTTGCCTACTTAGTACTTGTGTAGCAAGTTTAACATTCATTTTATCGAAACTGTCAGGATAAATATGTTCTTCCGTCAACTTATAACAAGTTTTTATGGTATCGTTTACCTCCTCCCGGAAAATTTTTTCTACAATTTTCCAAGACATATGCTTACTTTTACATTCTATATCAGCTTTTAATATACAGTTTCTAATACTTTTTATTAAGTGCACAGGATCATGTAAAAGAACAATCTCTCTATTTGAAATTTCTATGTAAGGTCTATCCACTGTACATCCCATAGGGCATACGCTTTTCGATTAACGGGACCTTGATCACAAGTAATTCCAATTACATCAAGGCCGATATTATGTAGAGCTTCAAGAGTTTCTAAAATAATTACTCTTAGTTTTTCTGCATCAACAGCCCCCACATAATATGCGATAGATTGCTTCCAGTTTAGATAAGACCTTTAACCACTGAAGACGCTACAGAATCTTTGCGATCGCCATTTCCAAAATCTGTGAACCCGTAAATAATGTCTTCTCGGTAATCATACTCTAACTCATTCTTAATAGCCATTTCATCGAACAATAAAATGCATTTTTTTTCTAACATGCTCCAGTTCTCGCATTTATATTTTAATAAGTCAAGATTAGTTTGATTAATTAATTCCTGGAGACAAAATTATCTTACTTTGTCAACGCATTATCGTTTTAATGTGTGGCATTTAAAACCCCATATTTTGCATGGCTTTGTAACAGGCCGGAGATTTATAGTATATTTTAAGAAAAACATCCTTTTCTTCAGAGGACCATCCTTTTCCAGGGCCAACTTTGTGAAACAATCGTGTACGCAAAAATGCTTTTACATCTTTCGTTTTAGTTTCGAGCAACTCTCTGACACATTCATTGTCGTTTGTTGTATTTTGGCTTGTGCTCTGAAGCTCTTCCACTTCAAGCGATTTTGAAAAGGAAGGTGGGGATGGAGACTTCCTTATAGGTGGCTCTAAGAACTGAGAAGGAGATGCAATATTTGTCTCGGGTATTAATGGTATTTTATAGTCACGTATATATGTATGTCCTCACGTTATCACCTCGGTTAACTTCTAAATCTGTTGAAGGAGGTGAATAAGACTCAGTTACATCAGGCATTGTACATGAAAAATCTTGTGTTGTTAGAGGATAGCTTCTTTTACGTGCTATCCTAGATTTCCAACCGACATTTGGCCTACATAAAGAATCAATACTATATTGATCACATTTGCAAAAAAGATGATTCAAACGGCAAGCGTATGGCATTTGTTAGCAAGCTGGACTTCGTTCCATTGTAGATGATGTCTTCAGAACGAAAGTGCTTTTCACATATAAAAACCTACACAATATTCTCAATTTTGGTTTTAAATGCTAAACTACCACAATGTAATATCCACATTTCGCGCCTTTCATCGCAAGGTAGTTTAAAATAACTAATTTGTGATCCAAAATAATCACAACTGTTACAATTGACATAAAAGCAAAATCGAGCCATATTAATTGTATATTAAAATATAATAAAAAGGAGATCAAAATTCAGACGTCAAAGCCAAATCCAAAGCTAGTTAATAAAATCTAATAACTAAATTAACAAAACAGAAGGAAAATCTAATTAAATTATTAAAGTTTAATGAAGTCCAAACAAAGTCCAAATACCTATACAGCCAATATCAAAATAAAAAACCAGAAGACATTTCAAATTTAATAAATTCCAATTAACGAATTCAAGCACACCGTCAAATTAGCAATAAAATATCAGAAAATTGAAATGCAAGACCACAGTGAAAATCCTAATTTTAAAAATCTATAAATGAGAAAAATAAAATCCAAAAGCAAAAATCAAATTTAATACTAATAAAGTAATCCAAGAATACAAAAACCAAACCTCCAAACCTGACTATTTAATTGAACAAAACACACACAAAATATTAAAAAATTAAAATATTTGATTAATTTCAATCAAGAAATGCAATGCAGGGCAAATTTTAATTCAAACTTTCAAGAAAATTCTAAGATTCACACACGTTTGCTTGGGCGAAAAGTTGATAGGCAACTAAATGTCCGTTAAACTGCACTAAAAGAACCTACACTTAATTTCAACAGAATCATTTCCTCTACTGTATCTATATCATTCTCAGAATATATAGCAGTATGGTGACAAGCAATTTCGCGTAATTAATTCTAGTCGTATTGTTAGTGGCCACCAAGAGTAAATAACAATTCTGCCGAACTATTTTCTAATTAAAAAAAAAATAATGCTTATTGCTTATCTACGCATCTATGCTCATAAAACTTGTTAGCAGCCTAAGCAATATACATAATAAAAATTCTGAAGAAAAAATGTTCAGTAAATTTCTAAGAAAAAATTGAGGGCTTCCTTAAATCAGGTCCAGGCATCGTTGATTTTATATTGGAGTAAGGCATTGCTGGCTAACCCTTTCGTTACACCATCAAGTGGAGGCATCGTCGATTTTATATACGATACTCATGCCATGCGGATCACAGAAAACCCGTACACCGGAATGAGGAGATATCTATAAAGGCAGGTACACACGCTCAAGCAAATCTTGCGACTTGCATGACCCAGTCGTATGATTTGCTTGAGTGTATGTAGCGGTCTTTACACTTCATAATCAATGGCATCCCAACTCTAGTCAATATAATTTATTCATTACATTCCATCGTAAAAACGCTAGAATAGGTCTAACAATAACACCAATTCTTACGATACCCTAGATGAATGCCCGTATTTAATTTGGTATAGACACCCACCTGCGCAACTTTGCTGATTGAAGTGGTTTTTTCTCATATATTTCTAGAACGGTTCGTCGGAAAGTAAAAATAATTATGACCAATTTCATAGGATACGTAAAAAAACTAAATTTTTGTATGGCAAGACCAAGAAGGGGTTGTCCAGTTTAGTCCCGTTTTAAAATATTATTGACTATTTTTATGAAAACGCCATGTACAAAATTTCAACTGTTGTTCAAATGTTGTGGTCTATTCCAGCATGTTCCATCAACCATATAAAATTTATATACTCTGCTCAATATATGCAGTATACGTGTATACGTAAAAACCCTTCCGTTAAGTAAACGCGTTCTCAAGTTATTGTGCGGACGGACAGACAGGACAGATGAAAATACAAAAATCAAAATAACTTTTAATATTATGTGTGGATGTCCAATCCATTTTGCTCTACCATCATTATTTCTATGCCCTACAAAGTGAATGACAAACTTAAATTACAACTACAATAGCCGTAAAGACGTCACGGATTTCAACGAGACTGAGGTTTAATTACTAAAAATTATCATTTTTATCACATCCCGTAAGGGTTATAATCTTCACATTTAATGTTTTCAATTTTTCGTAAGTAAACCTTAGTCTCGTTGAAATCCGCAACGTCTTTACGACTATTGTAGTCGAGCCATTAGTATACCCTATGATTCAACATCTAGATTCTAGGATTAAAAAAGATTTCAAGATTCTGACGTCAAACCCAAATCCAAAGCTAGTCAATAAAATCCTACAACCAAATCAGAATGATATTTAAATTAACATAACAGAAGAAAAATCAAATCAAATCGTAAAATATGCACACTATAATTATAGCCATTTTGTTCTCAATAATATTATAAAATAATTTAGAAACTTATGATATTTGAAGAATAGAGAGGTGATCATTATGCATTCGCTACCGAGATATATATGTATATGCAACCACCAAATATGTTACGTCATCAAAGCTTTAAAGAAACTCAACTCAACTAACAAAGTTGTATAACAAAGCTCAATATTATCAAACAGGTACAACTATGGCCATCTAGCGTGGAAGCGTCTACTTAAAGTTGCGTCCACTATATAATATATACACAATGCTTATACGTATTTCTTTGGAAAGCTTATACGTAACCCGTATATCATCTGAGCACCTTGAAAGTTCATACTACAAGGAAATTACGGCGTATTTTGTGAAAAACTAGGATATTTTCTTAATCACCCTGTAACTCCGAAAAGCTAAAGCTTCAAGCTATCTCCTGTTTCATTTATAACCGCTAAATAAAAATCACTCTGTATATTTGTAAAATAGCTAGACAAACTCCGGGCTCTAAGTAACTTGTTGACTCGTAGTCGTGGTGATAAGAATCGACAATAAATATTCCCACATTTTTTTGCCATTTATTAATCCGTACCATTTCTTCATTTTTACTGTATTTAAGTAGTTAAACTTGAACTTATTACCCTCATTAGATACAGAACACAACGAAGCAATTAATAGTTTTCTTGCTTTAACCAATGTTTTCTCGAACATGTTTTTAGGTGCCACGTGTTAAACTTTGAGGAAAATAGGAAAATATGCAACAATTATTCGCATTAAGTGTTTCGCTCTGTGTGTGTGTGTGTGTGTGTTCATACGTATACGTGGCAGAGTGTAGCTCTCTACGTCTCGACGCGTTCCCAAATATATTAAAAATCGAAATTTTTGTATAACAACCGTACGAAGGAGTTGCCCGATTGTTCCCATTTTCGAACATAAATTTCTCTTTTTTCAAATAGCCCTGTGTACAAAATTTCAGTTCTCTACGTCGACGCGTGAGGCAGTGTCGAAAAACTAAAGTTTTGTATGGCAACACCAAAAAAAGGGTTGCCCAATTGGCTCCACTTTTGAACCTGTGGTGCAATTTTTATGAAAACCCCGTGTACAAAATATGAGCTCTCCACGTCGACGCCTTCTCAGGCAGCATCCAAGTACCAAGGTTTTGTATGTTAACCGTAGAAGGGGTAACCCGATTTAGTCCATTTTGGAATTTTATTTACCATTGCTATGAAAACACCATGTACCAAACTCTCTACATCAGGCAATCCCCAAATATATATATAGTTAAAAACGAAATTTTTGTATGGCAACCATACGAAGAGCTTGCCTGATTGGTCTTATTTTCGAACTTAAATTTAATTTTTTTTTTAAAAAACGACGTTTACAAAATTTGAGCTCTCCACGTCGACGTATAGTGAAAGTTATGTATGGCAACACCAAGGGGCTGCCGATTCCAATTTTTCTTTCCCTAAGAACCTTACTCGGACTATAAAAAACAAGAATTAGCCAAATCGCGCCAGCTGTTCTCAAGTGATGCGATTACCAACGAACAACATTTCATTTTTATTATATAGATAGGAACACAATAATTCAATAATTTAAATAATAAATCAAGTAATACACTTTAATTCTTTGCCGTTACACAAGTTTGTACTCGAAGTCGTTTGCGTACTTTTCAAGTGTTGCTCTCAATTTCTCTCCCTATCATACAATTTGACGTTTTTTAAGTTTTTACTTGAAAAAGTACGCGAACAGAGCTATTACTTTTACATTAATAATTTAATAAAATTTTGTCAAACGTGAACAATCTGTCACTCTACTTGCCAGTAAGGCACGAAAGAAAAAATCTCCAGCAGACTCTTTTTCTTCCCTTTCCTTCCTGCCAGTTCTTTTTTTGAACCGTGTACGCTGCGACAATAACACAGTCATATGCATTTGAAAATTTCACATTAGGGTAATCAAGTGTCCCGGAGTGTATATAAGCGCTTCATGAGTTTCTATAATTGCATCACTTATTGAAGTTGGTGACATTACAGGTGAAAACTTAAGATCTTCAAAGTTTCTTCTTGTGGCTAGGTACCTCAGAGTTACGTATTACTGTCCTTTATCAGCTATAATGGTTCCATCAACAGAAACAAATACTTCCATTTTTATACCCTAGATGAAATCTATAGGGGTATACTAAGTTTGTCATTCCGTTTGTAACACCTCGAAATAATGATGGTAGAGCAAAATGAATTGGATTGATTTTTGCATGTCCGTCCGTCCGTCCGTCCGACTGTCTGTCTGTCTGTGCGCACGATAACTGGAGAACGCGTATACTTAGAGAGCTGAAATTTTATACACGGACTTTAAAAAAAAAAAAGTAAAATTAAGTTCGAAAATGAGACAAATCGGGCAACTCCTTCGTGGGGTTGCCATACAAAACTTTCGTTTTTCACTATATATTTGGACACTGCCTGAGAACGCATCAATATAGAGAGCTGAAATTTGTTACGTGGTGTTTTCATTGTACTAGCAAATAAAATTTCAAAAATGGACTAAATGGGGAACCTCCTTGGTGTTGCCATATAAAAATTTAAGTTTTTTACGTATACTGTGAAAACCATAAGTCCAAGACATTTTTATTGTACTAAAAACTTCTTCAGAATACGAAATCCTATAATTGGTTATAATCATTTTTTCTGTCCGACAAACCGTTCTACAAATATATACGAAAAACAACTTCAAAAATCAAACTCGCATAGATCGGTGACCATACGAAATTTAATACGGGCATTCATCTAGGGTATCATAAGAATTGGTCTTAGACCAATTCTAGCTTTTTTACTTGTTAATGATAGTGTAAGGTTTAAACATAATGAAACGTAATGCAGGAAGACTGTCGGAAGTAATGGTATTACTGGTAATATCAGTATTACTTACCGTGTAGGTCCGCATTACAGACCTGAGAAATAATAATAATACTGATAAGCCCTATCATTATGTGCGTAATTGTGATGCAAATTTTACTTCTGAGTTTATATGAGGGGAGAGGTATCCATACCTTAGCTATCACACTTTATGGTATCTCCGACCGTGTGTTGACATGAAGTTGTGAATTGGTCAACACTTCCCCCACTAGGGATTCACTTGCACTCAAAAAGTCCAGAGAGTATTGGTCCATACAATCTCAGCAAGACCTTCGATAAAATTAATCATAGAATTTTAATCCTCCATTCTTGGGTTTCCCCTCTTTATTCAATGGTTATCTATCTAACCATACGCAGCTAGCTCTATTTCGCGGAGCACTTTCTGCTGAAATAGAAAATACCTCAGGTGTACATCAATGATGTATCCTTGCTTTTATTTAATACCAGAATACTTTGTTATGCGGACGATGCCAAAATAATTCGTGTTATTAGTTTTAATGATGAATGTTTTAACGGATGACTTTCGCTCGCCAAAGGTTAGGTTAGGTTAGGTTAGGTTAGGTAGGAGGGGTGCCGCTAGACGACTAGCCTGCATCACTTAGACTTCTAGTGGGTCCATTGTGCCCCTAGACCTCATTAAATAGCCTTTCAAGCTCCAGATCCTTCCTGCTTTCCTTAGGAAACTCAGGATATATCTAAGACTTTTTACCTAGATCCAACTGCTTCTCTCAGAAAACTCAGTATATATCTGAACTCTTTACTTTGCAGCTCCCTCAGATTTGAAAAGAAGTAGCTACCCAATAGCCTACTTCTTTTATTCGTCAAAGCGGGGCATTCGCAAAGCACGTGTTGGAAGGATTTGATTTCCTCCGAGTCCTTACAACTACTGCAGAAATCGTTTGCCGCTATATCCAGTCTTCTAGCATGGTCCCCTATGGCCCAGTGAGCCGTAATGACCCCTACTAGCTTCCTAGTATTTACTCTGCTGCTATTAAGCAGTTCCTTTGTCCTTTTCCTGTTATATGCAGGCCACAATTGCCTCACAATACAGCAGGTATCCCTGTTGGTCCACTGGAGGCTTGCCTTTTTGATAGGAACCTTTTTGGCTAATACATCAGCCATATCATTGCCTGAGATATCCTTATGGCCAGGTACCCAGCATAGGGTCACCTTGTGCCTTATAGTCAATTCCTATTTTGCCTAATGAAAATCTTGATGCTATCATCAGCAAGATCTCTCAAGCAGTTAATTATAATTCTGATTCTAATCCAACAGCATTTCGTCTACGTAAAGATAACAGGCAATTCTCTGCTATAATTGTTAAATTTCCAAGCACTCATTGGGAAAAACAATTTATTAAAGCTGTTAAAAGAGCCAAACCAAGATTGTCTGATATCGGATTTGTTGGTTCGACGGGTATTTTTGTTCAGGAAAGCCTCACTTCTAGATCACTAGAACTTTTTCGCAATGCTATGCCATTAAAACGTCAGAAGAAGATTAAATCTGTTTTTACATACAATGGCAATGTTTATATTCGGAGATCAGCGGAGGAATCCCCTGTTATGGTGACGAGCGACCTTCTAAATGAAATTTTGCGGAGCGAGCAGCTAACGGAATGATGATCATCGTTATTGGAGTGTATTTAGTTTTCATATTTCATATTCTAATTATTTTTCATTTTTTCTTTTTTATCTTCTTGATTTTCTTTTTTTCTGATTATGTTCAAATTTTATTCAAATCTTCAGTGCTTTCCTCTATAATTGTGCTAAAAAAAATGTTCTGTTATTTTGTGCTGAATTTATGCTGTCATGCTGCGGGTTGTTTTTGTTATGAATTCCCATAGTTATGAGTCTATTGATACCGTGAATGAAAATTCCGTAACACATTTAACTGGTAACTCACTTCAGGTTTGTCATGTTAATGTTAGAAGTTTAAGAGCTCACTTTGATGAATTTAAATATGTATTTTTGAACTTCAAGCCTGATATCATAGGAGTAAGCGAAACTTGGCTACCGGATTATATTGATAGTAATGTTGTGAATCTCCCGGGCTATCAACTTCATAGGGCAGATCGCTCATATTCAATGGGTGGTGGCATTGGTATATATGTTCGTCAAGGCATCCATGCACGTATTGTCTCCTTATCAAGCTGTCCAGGCCCAGAGGTTGAGTACCTTTTCCTTGAGGTAACTTTCTCTGCTGAGAAAATTCTTGTTGCTTGTGTCTATAAACCACCTAGGGTTTCATCTCTTAGCAGTTTTTATGATGAGCTTATGCTTTTCTCAAGTCAATATTCTTCCATTATAATTCTTGGTGATTTGAATGTGGATTTTTTGTCTGATAGTAGTCAAAAACGACTCTTTTTAAATTCCATCAATGGAAGTGGCTTAAAAGTGATTAACAGTTTGCCGACAAGACATTTCTCCTCATGTAATTCCCTTTTAGATGTTATTATAACGAATCGTGATGACATTCTGTTAAATCTACGACAATTTGCCTTACCAGGAATTACGGACCATGAAGTCGTTACTGCTTCATTTAAGTTTCCTGTTCCGAATCTTTCCTCCAGTTTTGAGTTCCGAGACTTTAACAATGTTGACACTTCTGGTCTTTTTCTTAGAGCTGGCGCTGTTGACTGGGGTCCCATCTATGCAACGAGCGATGTTAACGTTCAGGTTGAACACTTTAACTATATAATTTTAAACCTATACAATGATTTTGTTCCCATTAAATCAAAGGTGCTAGGAAATAGACCGGGCTGGTTAAACAATACTATAATAGCCTTCATGCGCGAGAGAGACTATGCTTACAAGCTTTGGAAAATTTTTAAGACTGATTTCCTACTAGTTAATTATCGAAAGCTTCGCAACTTAACTACTAAAGCTATTCGTGACGCCAAGCAGAAATTCTTTACTAGTAAACTTGATCCATCTCTTCCATCTAAATGCCTGTGGAAGAATATTAAACAGCTTGGTATTCGAAATTCAGTTGTTAATTGTGATATTGATCCAGAGGTACTCAACAATTACTTTGTAGAAGCCTATGTTAGTGGTGATAGCAACAGTGAGAGTTTTGCTATTAATGGCCGTGATAATGGGTTTAGGTTTGAGGGTTTTTCATTCTCTACGGTTAATGTTGAAGATGTAATTCTGGCCATTAAATCGATCAAATCGGATACGATGGGTGTTGATAATATAAATCCTCGGTTCTTGCGTATTATCTTACCCTTTGTTATTCGACATTTGACGCATATTATTAATACTTGCATTACAACATCTTGTTTTCCTTCATGGTGGAAGCTTGCTAAAGTTATTCCGACTAATAAAAAGCCCAGTCCAAAAGGTAAGGAAGATTTTCGCCCAATTAGTGTACTTCCGTTTTGCTCAAAAGTCCTTGAAAGGTTACTCTGTGATCAGACCAAGAGCTTTTTAGCTAATGAGTCTTTATTGTATGAGTTTCAGTCGGGGTTCCGAGGTCATCATAGCACAACAACGTCACTTCTCTACCTTACTGATTACATCAGATGCAATTTTGATAATCGTCTGGCATCTTTGCTTGTCCTACTTGATTTCTCAAAAGCTTTTGACAGTATTAATTTTAACGTATTATGTTGTAAACTGAAATCAGAGTTCAGCTTTGGCAGCTCGGCAATAAGCTTAATATCTTCTTATTTAAGGGATCGTTTTCAGAAAGTTGTTACCTCATCCTTGGAATCTGGCTACAAAATTATTTCCTCAGGTGTTCCGCAAGGCTCAATCCTTGGTCCTCTGCTGTTTTTATTGTACATAAATGATCTACCTCTTTGTGTACAGAATGTGAGTGTTCAAATTTATGCAGATGATGTCCAACTTTCGCTATCCACTCCTCTTGCTAACTTATCTGACGGAGTCACCAGAATGAATGATGACCTTGAAAGGATCTTAAATTGGTCGCAGGTAAACAACCTCAGGTTAAATGCAGTTAAATCTAATGCAATAATTTTTAATATCAAACCAGTTAATACGTCTGATCTGAGTCCTGTATACCTTGGTAATGACGTGATTCCTTATTCTCAATCCGTGAATAACTTAGGTATATTACTTACTCAAACCTTGAGTTGGGATATGCATATTGGTAAAGTTGTGGGACGAATATATGGTACTCTACGTCAGCTTTGGTATTATGCAAAATTTACTCCCCAGACCATTAGGCTACGGTTGGTGATAGCCTTAATCATACCCGTTATCTTATATGGCTGTCAGATCTGGTGTTCCTTAGACAGTATCAGCCGAAGAAAGTTAAATGTAGCGTACAATTCATGCTCGCGCTATGTTTTTAATATAAATCGATATAGCCATATTTCTGAATACTCCTATCGTATCTTGGGCTGTACATTGGATAATTATTTGAACTATCACACTACCCTTATGGTATTCAAGATATGCAGGAATTATGTTCCACAATATTTACATGGGAAAATATGCCAATTTCGGTCAGCTCGTAGCCTTCAACTAGTTATACCTCGGAGTAAGTTCATTCAAAGTGCAAGATCTTTTTTCGTTTACGGTGTCAAACTTTGGAACTCATTGCCTACTAATGTGAAACGTTTGGCAACCCTAAGCAGTTTTAAAGAAGCAGCTTTTAATCATTTTACAAGTCTCACTTGATTTTTTTTTTTTTTATGCATGGAACATGTAATTTTAGCATGATTAATTAATTTTATTTTGATTTCTCTCTTCTTGTGATCCTTATTTCTATTTTCAATTTTGTTTGTATTTTTCTCTTTCCTTTTCTCTCTCTTCAAGTAATGAATTCTTGTTTAATATTATTTGGTTGTCAGTAAATTGTGCACATCCAAGCTTTAGTAGATTGTAGTAATAGTTATAGTTTTTATTTCTTTCTTTATTTTTTTTTATTTTTTTTATTGTTTATTTGATGGATTGATTAAATCTGAGTAATTACATGCAAAAGAGCCTCAGCTCAAATGTAATATATATAAATAAATGAATTTGAATTTGAATTTGAATTTCTCAAGGCTGGTCTTGCATAACTGCACAAATTTTGATTTTACCAGCACTGCATCCAGTGCCTTGATGGTTGCCTGGCTATCAATATATATGCATATGTGCCGTGAGGTCTATCCGCACATGTATACCAATAGATATTGCCGCCTGATAAATTATTGCGAGCTCTACCTGAAAAACACCGCATTTGTCAGTCAGTCTATATGACTCGAGCCATTGGAGATCTCTGGAGTACACTCCAGCCTCTGTGCCTGTACTCGTCTTGGCACCATCCGTAAAAATAGAAATATCGGATGTTAAGACCATCTCCTTCCCATCCCAGTTACTCCTGGTGGGCATCATTGCATTGACACCCCCACCAAAAGTCAAGATGGGTACTAGATAGTCTGTTTCTTCTCTGCAATCACTATAGTCCATCTTCTGGAGTATATTGGAGTGCCCAAAACCCCTCTCCATCCACCAACCCCCCGCCCTTAGCCTGAGGCACTAGTTGCCGCTAAACCTCTGCAATAGAGGTCCAGCGCCAATAAGTCAAGCTTGACATCCAGTGCCGCCGCGGGCGTGGTGCGTAGACACCCAGTTATTCCCATACAGGCGGCTCTCTGGATTTTTGACAGCACATCCAGGTTACATTTCCTCGTCAGTTCAGTACCGTCCACCAGACTGTGGAGCCGTAGCAGAGGATAGGCCGAACTATGGCTGTGTACGTCCAACGTACCGCTCTAGGTTTTAATCCCTAGTCTCCACCAAATATTCTCCTACACGTGTAGAAGGCCACACTGGCCTTCTTCACGCGTTCTTCTAGAATAACCTTCTAACTCAGCTTGGAATCGAGTATGATTCTCAAATACTTTGTTTCACTGGAGAGAGTAAGATTCTCTCGACCCAGCATTGGAAGTCTGAAAATTTGTACCCGCCTCCTTCTTGTAAAAAGGACCAGCTTCGTCTTCGAGGGACTTACCCCCAATCCACTATTATGGCCCAGTTATCCAGCTTAAGCAGCGCATACTCTCACTAATAGTAGAGAGAAATTTGCCAGTTACCAGGATGCATATGTCATCCGCGTGGGCAACTGCCTTTAATCCCTCTCTCTCTAACTTGATAAGGATTTCATACATTATCAATTGCCACAGAGGCCGGATTCACTAACTCGGAGAATTGTGGAGTTGTGGAGATGAAAGCTCTTTTGCCACTAACTCTCCACTCGGAATTCTGTAACTCGTGGAATTTTTATTGAGATTTACCAAACTATCTATTGTACTCGGCAAAACTCTCAACTGTGTTAGTTGTGGAGAAGTAAGAAAAATATTTCTCAACTGACAGTATTGTCTGCTTTTATTGTCCTTTGTGAAGGTACCAAAGTACCTAGGATTTTCAAATTGAATTAAAGATTCACTGCATATCCTGGCTATGTTTACAAAGACAAATTATGGACATCCTTGCAATACTTACAGAGAAATAAGGATTTTGGTGTCGCGAGGTACCCGGTAAAAATTATTATTCACGCGAAAATGGTCAATTTGGTCGTCTTCCAGTACAGAAGAGATGCTATAAAATAAATAGAAAGCTTGTATGTTGGATGAAATCGCATCGACATATTGTCCCCTAATTAGATATGCAACTATTTTTTTAGTCCGGTAATTAGTTTCGGAGATAACTGCAAAAGAAGTGAATCAGTCTTTCTTAAGATGAAAAAATGGCCGTTTTTTGGTACAAAAATGGACATATTTTCAACTCATCATTATGAAGAACTGGTAGGTCGTGGAAATTCACTTTCCATGAGAAAAATGTTCACTACAGAGTACTAATGTACTAATAGATGTGAAACAAAGAACGGAAGAAATATATGCAAAATATAGGAACTGGGGTGTATATGACCCAAGTAAAAAACTCCGTTTTTCGGTGGTAAAAAGTCAGTTATGAAGTTAGAATGATAAAAAAAAACTACACCACTCGATTACCGGCTTCTCCCTCTTTAATTTGATACCAAACACCCGTCGACCCCCCATCCCCAAGAAATCGTTCACCTATATTTTTGTACTCTAGACCCTAGATCCATAGAAAAAAAACCTAATACTCTACCACCATCCCACACAGTTAGCCCCCTTTCAATATTTCGATACTTCTCACGTCTTCTTTAACTCCCCAAGTATGTTAGAGAATCTCGAATGCAGAGTTAGGAAGTTTTAATCGGGGAAAGCGGAAATGCTCATCTCCCAAACTCTCCGAGTTACAGAATTCGGCCCCAGGTGTGGTGATAGCACCCCCCCCCCCCCGCGGTGTACATCTATACACTGCTCTTCTCACAGTAGCGTCACTTGAGCAGGAGCTAATCTTTCTACTGAGAAGCATTGAGTTGATCCAGTCACATAGACCCTTATCAACTCCCACCTTTGTCAATCCATTATATATAACCTCCGTCTTCACGTTATTGAAAGCCCCCTCAATATCCAGGGAAGCACCTAGAGTATATTCCTCATATTCTAGAGATTTCTCAACAACGGATGCATTTAGTGCCGACTCTACGGATTTCCCTTTTGTATAGGCATACTATGTATAGGTTTGCTATGTCGAAGTATCTTATTCATATCACTAATGTCGTGTAGATGACCAGGTATGGAACGTTGAGGGGAACATCATGTACTGTCTTAATAGATTCCGAGATACTCCCAGAAATTGTAGTTCTCTCAAGCTTCTTCACTACATTAATATATTTCGATCAATTGTCTCAAATGCCTCAAATGTGAGATCAAAGAACAAAGCAAGTGCTTTATTTTTTGCAGCAAGTTCTTCTTTCCAGCATATACTATAATTCGATTCAAAACTGATTAACACGAATATACGTTGATTTTCCTTCCATAAGCAAGTTATTTGAATTGAAATATTCTCCTGATGGATGGTTTCACCTTTTCTATATTAAAGTGACTATCGATTCCTTCCAACCATCTGGTAAGAGACCGGATTGGTCATCGATATGAGCAGATAAAATTAAAATCTCTGATGTATTCAAAACCAAGGAATCGATTACAGTGGCCATCGAGATCATTCGAAATTTATTTTTGATTAGCAAAAAAAAAAAATCCTCATGTATGATGGGTGTTGGGAGAAAAAAAGAGAAAACGAAACTTTGATGGTGTCTAATGTAGTTTAATTCTCTCTACAACAGTAAAACTGTGATACCATTATTATATATAATGTATATATATATATATAATTCAAATTGTACACTGCATATGTGTAACAATTTACCATCTACTGTTTCCTTTACTCTTCACATATCCGTTAATTTTCTTTTACATAATTTATTTTCCCGGGCTTCGGCACCAGAATGTTGAACTAAATTCCTTTCCCGTGTCTCGCTCTTGAGACTTCGATTTTCTCGATATGTATTGAACCTTCAGCACGTAGAAGGTTGATTTTGGACGTTTGATAAAAACAAAACTTGCTAACAACTGAATGACAATTTTATTTTCCTATCTCACAGCTTATAGAGAAAATTAACAAAACTAAAAGCAATTGTGATTACATGATTTCAGTTAACTAAAGTACAAATGGCTTATACAATCACCTTAAGTTACATTACATATCCCAAAAAATATCAATGTCAGATTTAACAATGCATGAGTTGGTTTTGTTTTTGTTTTTCTTTGTGTCGTGAAAAACCTTTTTTTTTTTTACAATCCTCACTAAATAGAAAAAACATGAATTCCCCACTGGTCTCTTCACTAAAACTGAGAAGGTCATCGTTACATAGATATCTGAAAGAATTACAAGGAATTAGTTCGTTCACGTGTAAGAAATAAAACGTTTTGAATTTGAAGCTTCTAAGCTTTAAGGGGCCAGTTATATTGAAAATGGCAGCAATGTTACCAAATTGCTGGTTTATTCAAATTCCAATAGGAAATAGATGTATCTAGACAATATAAATTCTAAATACATATTATTATTATTTAAATAAAATCATAAAAAATTTCCATAATAACTTTTAAGTACCTAGGCTAAGTATAATTACCTTCGTAATTACTGCTTCGCGGTCAAAATATTAAATCAAGTACTCAATGCATACTGTTAAATTACTCGATTAGTTACAATGTGTTGCCAAGGTCTACACACATTACATTATATACCTACTGTCGCTTCGGTGTCACCTTTATTTGTCTTTTACTCACAGATTATCTTAATTACCTGAGTAGGTGGCAAGAGGAAATAACACTTCAGCTTAAAGATATTTCCTCTAAAAATGAAATATTTTCCCAGGTTAATTTTCAGTTGGGTCGTAAAAAAATGAGTAGGTGGTTCCATATTCATTCTTCTGAAGCTGCTAGACATTTTCCAGGACATTTGCCGCCACCTTCATTTCTCTAATATGAAAGCGCTAGTAGAAGCAGCCGCTCTGCCATACACTTCTTATGTCTACCTCTATTACTCTCTCCCTTAAGCATGAAGGAGGAAAGATTAATAAGTCTAAAATCCTTTGCCTCGATGTGCCCCGTTCTGCCTACCTTAGGAATGAAGATTATCCTCACTTCCTGCCAGGCCCTGGGCTAGAAACAGAGCCGCAGGCAGCTTTTATAAATCAGCACTCGCCATGCTATTATGTACCTTAGTGCCTTCTGAAACATAATGGGTCTTAGTCCATCAACCCCCGACGCCTTAAGCTTTTTCATAAACTATGGAGCTAATCACCTCCAGCTTGTAGGTGCCGTTCTGAAGAGTTTGACACCGACAGAACTATCTCCCCGCTGCCCGGAAAGTGGGCGTGCATTTAACAGCACCTCATTTGTAGTTTTCCAGACTCCATTCTCCCCTTTTATAAAGGACGGAGTACTATGGTCTTTGGCAAGCACCTTCCAAAGGCTGGACGCTTCTGGGTTAGACTCTATTGACTCGCAAAAGTTCCTCCATGAAGATCTATTTGCCAGCCTTAACGTCTTCTTAAATTATCTAAGACCGTCCTTATAGCGGGACCAGTCTACCTGATCTCCATTGCGCTTGGTTGCATTAAACAACCTTCGCGATTTTCCCTTTAAGCTTACCTAGTTCCGCATTCGACCATGGTGGCTTCGATTTTCCACTAGATCTGCTTATGGGGCAAGCTTCCCGGAAAGCTTCGTTCAACGCCTCGGTGACAGTATGGACAGCAGCATCCACTGCCGACTCTGTATGAGCTCTTCGGGTGGTGAAACTAATCTGTCACTGACTACATCAACGCCTAATTTGTTTTATGGATATTCCTGAAAGCTTTAACAAGCCTCGCACACAACTTCAAAGAGTATGCAAGCGTCATCTGATAACGACGCCTGGTCAGACACTCCAGTTACGCACCACGAAGATCTCCGAACAGGTGCCGAGGGTTAGGTCTAAGACCTCACTCCTGTTTGCTGTTCTGAAAGTTGGCATATTGCCTCTATTACACACTAAAAGCTTAGTCTCTAAAGGATAATTAAAAAGAAACTCACCTCTCAGCTTTGATGATGGGAGTTAGCATCACACTCAAGTAGAAGATTAATGTTTCTTGCTTTAGCAGCCTCGATCGCCAATCTGAAGTCCACGGAGGTCGTGATGGCTAAACAACTGTATTTTTCACCGCACTCTAAATAGCGACAACCCAGCCTACAAAACAGTGTTGTCCACCAACAATTAATATAATATAATTAGCCGTTTCCAATAGAAATACTTTTAAAACCAATAATAAGATACAACCTAAAATTAATACATTGGATAAAAGTGGAATTTATATGCTAAACTGAAACGATTCCCAAGGTGTTTATATAGGGAAGACAAATGGATCTCTTAAGACAAGATTTTTTGAACACATATATTCTAGTAAATCCAATAAAACGACGCCCTCTACTAGATCCTGTTATAAAGGGTTTTCCAATAAGAGGTGTCATTTTGATATTCAAAGAAAAATGCCATTTTTTGCGATAGATGATCGGATCTTTATTTCATTATAAAGAGGAAGGTATGCCGTTAATAATGGAAAATAACATCAGCCAAAGGACCACCACGACCACGCCTACAGGACCATATCCTTTCCATGAAATTTTCCATAACCAAATCGCAAAGTGGCTGCCCTATGTCCTCGATAGCCTCACGAATTCCATCTTTGAGGTCTTGAATCGACGCTGGGCTGTTGGCGTAGACCTTCTCTTTCACGTGGCCCCAAAGGAAGAAGTCGCAAGGTGTTAAGTCACAAGATCTCGGTGGCCAATTGTGATCACCTCTTCGAGAGATAACACGGTCCGGAAACTTTTCCCGTAAAAGATCAATGGTTTCGTTGCTTGTATGGCACGTAGCGCCGTCTTGTTGAAAGTAAACGTTGGCCAGATCAATACCATCCAATTCCGGCCATAAAAAATCATTAATCATCTGTCCATAGCTCAATCCATTCACCGTAACTGTTGCTCCAGCCTCATTTTCGAAAAAGTAAGGTCCAATGATCCCGCGGGACCATAAACCGCACCAAACAGTCACACGTTGAGGATAGAGAGGCTTTTCAACAATAACACTTGGGTTTTCCGAGCCCCAGATGCGACAATTTTGCTTCACTCAAGATGAGTTTTCGATGGAATTCCGGATCATTTTCATGCATTTCAAGGACCCAATCAGCAAAGACTCGACGTTGTTGATGATCGGCCGGCTTGAGTTCTTGTGTTAACTGAACTTTATAAGCCTTAAGACCCAAATCTTTATGCCAAATACGGTGTAATGACTTTTGTGGAATGCCTAATTCCAAAGTACGACGAGGAATGGACAAACTTGGGTTTTCTTCAACACTTTCGGCTACAGCAGCAATATTCTCGGCTATTCTTGAGCGACGTGCACGGGTTTTATTCTTAACATCATTAACTTGTTCCGACAGCTTGAATTTTTCTACCAATTTATGTATTGCGGTCCGACAAGGTGCTTCACGACGACCCAGAAATGTTCGAGTTTTACGAACCGTCTCTGCCACATTTTAACCATTTTTATAGTGAATTTTAATAATTTCAATGCGTTGTTGAATCGTGTATCGTTCCATTTTTATTAATGGCGTAGTTTCTAATTGTCAAATGTCAAAAAATGACAGCTCCTAAAGTGACACTACCGAAAAAGCGGGCTAATTAAAATAACACCTCTTATTGGAAAACCCTTTAGATTTGAATTAGCTTCTTGCGGGTTAATTGAAAAAGGATTCGAAAATAGTTTGAAATCAAATTTATATTTTTTTAAATCTTCGAATCTGTTGCTGAAAATTTCTATTAAGTTTGCAATCTTCGCAGCATAAAGTTGGCAATATTCAATGTTTTTAATAAATTTTTCGCAATTTGGGAAATGAAAACATTGTCCATTCAAAAAGTGGGTGTGAAATAACTTCAATTTAATTTCAAAAGCTTCCAGATGATTAGCCATATCTGCTATAAATTGATTTTTTGCTTGAAGCTTAAAATTTAATAAGTTTAAATGGGTAGTTATGCCCACCAGGAAAACTAATTCACTAAGCCATTTTTCATCTTGAAGTTCTGGAACTTTTCTTTCCTTCTCAGTCATGAATATGTTTATTTCTGGCAATAGATCGAGAAATCTTTTGAGGCAATTTCCTTTGCTCAGCCATCTAACTTCACAGTAATAAATTAGGTCCTGGTATTCAGCTTCCACCTCCTCAAGAAATGATTTGAATTGGCGGTGATTCACTGCTCTTTTCTTAATAAAATTAATTGTTGAAATTACGGTTTTCATTATGTGTTCCATTCGCAGATCTTTTCCACAAAGGTTTTGTTGGTGGATTATGCAATGAAATCGCAATAATTTATGTTTTCCCCCTACGAGATCTTTTTCAATCAATGATACCATACCGTTGTTGACACCTACCATAGCTGGTGCACCATCAGTAGTAATTCCCGCTAAATTATCAAAATTTAAGTTAGCAGCCTTGCACGCATCCATCATATTCATCTTCAAATCATTTCCTGTTGCTTGACCCTTCAACGACTTCGTGGATAACATTTCCTCAATCGCTTCAAAATTGTCAGTTATTCCTCGAAAAAATATCATGAACTATGCTATTGATGAAATGTCGGTGGACTCATCTGCGGCAAGAGAAAAATATAAAATTTTTTTTTGATTTTTCCTTAAACTGTGTACGAATATCTTCTGCTAGGTCAAATACTCTTCGTTGTATTGTCGTTCTGCTCAATGAAAGATTTTCGAACTTTTTCTTAACATCTGGACGCATTTTTTCTGATGCAGTTATTAAACATTTTTTTTATAAACTCTCCTTCAGTAAATAGACGAGATGATTTGGCAATCAAAAGTGCAATATTATATCTAGTTTCCAGGGAAACCTTATCATCTTTGTTAATTTTTCTGAAAACATTTTGCTGTGAGTCTAATCCTCGTTTGAGAAAATCGAGTTTTTCCAATCGAATTTTTCCCTGAATTTTATGATGTTCGTGGTGATTCGTTTCATAATGGCGTTTTACATTAAATTCTTTCATACAAGAGATAGTTTTTTGACAAATTAAACATAAAACGCCACTATTTTTCTCAATAACAAAATATTTTTCCGACCATGCATTGTTGAATTTTCTATTTTCCGATTCCAGTTTTCTTTTCATGGGTGCTGCCATTTATTGAACTGTTACAAATTACAAAAAAAAGCAAATTCGAAATTCAAACTAATTTTGAAATAAAAGGTAAATAATTCAGAACCCTTTTATATCCAAACACGAAATACAAATTTACTTTGGTAATCTTACAAATTTTTACTCAAAAATAAAATAATTTTATCAAATAAACGTTTTTGCAAAAATAATTTTCAAGCTCGAAACTAGGAAGACAAAACCGTAATGCCGAATTCACAATGCAGAGTGGAGTAGATTGGCTCTATTCTATTTTCACGCTGCCATTTCCGAAAGCTTGCAAACTGGAATTTCGAACTACTAGCATGTAGATGGCGTGGATTTTTCCCAATAATTCTTTTTATCATAACTAACATGTTTTAATATTATTTCCTGATTTAAAATTTTTTATGAATGCTAATAAAATACAAGAGATATTTTTTGCAAACTTCATGATTTAAAATCCAAAAAAATTGTAAAAATTTTTGCTAGTTGCGAAGCAGGAGCGGACTCTCCTTTTTCGAATTTATTGTTTTGAAAGCGGTAGTTGTTTGCTTGTTTGTTGATTTGCCGTTGTTATGGCGTTTTGGTATGTTAATTTCATAGTTCGAAATTCACTCTGTGCTGCATTGTGAACACGGTTCTGGGCTCAAAGCTCACTCTGCTCCACTCTGCACTGTGAATTCGGCATATTAAATAAATATTAGAAAAAAAAACAAAAAAAAAAAAAAACAAAAATTAAGCGTTACTATGGGAACTATATTTTGCTTGATTCATTTTTGTTGATTTGTGATTTCAACAATTAGGCATCGATACATTACAAGTCGCTTCCTAGTGCAACATAATTGTGTGACCATTATTTATCTAGGTTGCGTGTACATGTTTTGTAATATTCGATCGACCTCTTAAACTGATTTACATCATACATTAATTTCGTATTTATGTCTGATACATTGTTTACATCACACATGGCACACTCTAAATTTTTTTCGACAATATAGCGAATAGTAACTGACCTTGCAGAAGAGAATTCTTCATAATTTACGGAAAAATCGCAAAAAAATTAATAAAAAAACATAGCAGACGAAAAATTTCTGTATTGGAAAAATTAAAGAAAAAAGAAAATCAATAATGTAGTCATTAGTAGTCCTTAGAAATATTTTTTATTAAATTTTCTGATAAAGTAATAAAAGCCACAAAAGACAGGTCAAGGGCCACATGCGAGCCGCAATTTGTGCACCCTTGTTCTAAACAATGTAGCAGGGCAGATTTTTATCGAATTTTTCCTGTATAACGGGAGAATTTAGAGAAGGAAAGTAGTATAAAACAAGTAAAAAAGCTAGAATTGGTCTAAGACCAAATCTTATGATACCCTAGATGAATGCCCGTATTAAATTTCGTATGGTCACCGATCTATTCAAGTTTGATTTTGAAGTTGTTTTTTGCATATATTTCTAGAACGGTTTGTCGCACAGAAAAAATGATCATAACCAATTTTATAGGATTTCGTATTCTGCAGAAGTTTTTAGTACAATAAAAATGTCTTGGACTGATCGTTTTCAAAGTATACGTAAAAAACCTAAATTTTTATATGGCAACACCAAGAAGGAGTTGCCCGATTTAGTCCATTATTGACATTTTATTTGCTAATATAGTAAAAACATCATGTACGAAATATCAGCTCTCTACGTCGACGCGTTCTCAAGCAGTGTCCAAATATATAGTGAAAAACGAAAGTTTTGTATGGCAACCACACGAAGGAGTTGCCGATTTGTCTCATTTTCGAACTTAATTTTATTACTTTTTTTTCAGCTCTCTAAGTATACGCGTTCTCGAGTTATCGTGCGCACAGACGGACAGACGGACGGACATGCAAAAATCAAAATAACTTTTAAAATTATGCGTGGGTGTCCAATTCATTTTGCTCTACCATCATTATTTCGAGGTGTTACAAACGGAATGACAAACTTAGTATACCCCTATAGATTTGATCTAGGGTATAAAAATGGAGCAGGGAGGTGTGCAGAGATAAAAATGGGAACGGATTAACGGAAATTTAAAAAACAAATAAAAAAAAAAAAAAAGATGTTGCAGCAAGTCGCAGGGATAAGCTCAGGATCTGTAATATAAATAAGGAAACTGAGAAATTACTTTGGTAATTAAATATGCATGGGTGTTATGGTCTATATTTTATTAAGGGTAATTTGCAAATTTGAGGGGCGGGCCACGGCGGTAAATTTCCTTGTTGCAATATTGATGGACCCGTAACTCTGCGTGGGAGGATCGTAAAGCATTGGGTTTTTTTCCGACGGATTTAAGGTCTAGAGAACAAAAAGAAAGGTGTACATTGTCTAGGGGAGAGGTTTTTGGGGTTGGAGGTCGCACCACCCCTCATCGGGAGTTGTCTAAAAGAAGTTGTGTTTAGTATCAAATTTAAAGAGGGAGGGACGGCTAATCGCTTGGTGTAGTTTGTCTTTGATCATTTTAAGGTCATAACTGTGTTTTTACCGCCGAAAAACGGATTTTTTGCACTTGGTTCATATACACCCCATTTTATATAATTTGGATACATTTCTCCCGATCTTTGTTTCACATCCATTAGTACTCTGTTGTGAACACTTATCTCATGGAAAGTGAATTTCCAAGACTTAACAGTTCTTCGCAATGATGAGTTGAAAATATGTCCTTTTTTGTACCAAAAAATCGCCATTTTCCACCTTAAAAAGGACTGATTCACTTCTTCTGCAGTTATCTCCACAACCATTTACTACATTTATTACTAATTACGTTTCTAATTAGGGGACAAAATGTAGAAGCGATTTCATCCTACATACAAGCTTTAGCGTGCATATTTAAAATTTTTATAGCGTCTCTTCTGTACTGAAAGACGCTAAATTGATCATTTTGGTGTGATTTAAAATTTTTATCTGACACCAAAATCCATATTTCTCTGTAAGTATTGCATGAATTTCCATAATTTGTATTTGTAAATATAACCAGGTATGCATTGAACCCATAATTTAATTTGAAATTTTTCAGGTGTCTCTTCAAAAAAAAAAACAAAAACAATACTGTCAGTTGAGAAATATTATTCTTACTTCTCACAACTAAAACGGCCGAGAGTTTTGTCGAGTGGAATAGAGAGTTTTGTAGTTCTCGATACAAATTCCTCGATTTACAGAATTCCGAGTGGAGAGTTAAGTGTCAAAAGAACTCATCTCTCCAACCCCACAACTCTCCGTGTTAGTGAATTCGGCCCCAGGTGGATTTTTCGACTTTCTCCCTCTCCGATTCCCTGTTCTTGTCTTGTGCTCGTGTGACAGCCAAACAATGATACTCTTTCCCTTAACTGGTGCTTGTTCAGAGCATCCGCATTACCGTTCTCTTTCCCTTCTGGTAGATAATCTCAAAATCGTACTCAGACAATTTCTGATGGAATCTGACCCATGCGTGATGCGGTATCCCTCACTTAAGAAATTCCTTGCGGCGGTTGATGAACTGTTTTAATCTTGAAATGCCTACCAAGAAGGTAGCATTTATAATTTCGTACCGCCCAAACAATGGCAAGTATTTCACATTCCGTGGTGGAGTAATTTCTCTCATCTGGATTTAATATGTTATGAATCTGCATATCATAACCTTACCCTACATACAATTCACAAGAATCACCAAATAATCAAATTCTCATACCTACCTTCCTAAAAGTCACAAAAATGACAAACATATGTACATCGTACATACATAACTCTTCAAGCCAAGAAAATGATAAACATATGTACATCGCTAGACTTATATACATTTTCAGTTGAAACTCTTCACGCCACGATCATGATAAACATATGTACATTCGTACATATATAAATTTCAATCATCTTTTCCTCAGTCACAAAAATGACAAACATATGTACATCGCTACATGTATACATTTTCAACTGCATTTCCTTATGCCACAAAAACGGCAAACATACGTACATTCGTACATATATAAATTTCAATCACCTTTTCCTCAGTCACAAAAAAAATGACAAACATGTACATCGCTACATATATAAATTTCAATTACTTTTCTCGGTCACAAACATTTATAAACATATGTACATTCGTACATATAAATTTCTCGATCGTATCAAACAAAAGATATAATTGACCACCCGCAAGAAATCAACCTTTGTACTTCTTGACGTGTGTCCAAATATCAAGAATTATTGCATCTCGTGCAATTTGATGCCTGTACGGCGCTTGGAATTTGCGATCGATTATGATCAAAGTCCATCGTGTGACCCGGGGAAATTCTAAATTTTACGTCATTGCCCCAAGGCAATAAACTTTGATATTTATGTGCGAACCTATGTGGGTACCCAGTTATTGATATTGATCAATAAAAGCAAAGAAATGGAAACTAAGCATTTCTGATCAATATCAATGAATTGCAAGCCAAGATATATTACCTTTGCCCCAAATGAATTATTCTGCCTACCCTGAGAAAAATAGATTCATGTGGAAAGGAGTATCATCCCATGTTAATTTTTTAAATAAAAAGACGAGTATCGAGATAGGGAAAATTAGAATTATTTTCACATCAGAAGTATTCAGAAGTATTGAGAAGTATTGTTCACGTAATTTCGTAAAAAGTATTCTTGTTTAAAAACTAAAAAACTTGTGTTCATATAATAAAGAAAAAGGGTTTTATTTTAAAAGTTGTTGTGTTTTAAAAAAAAAAGAGATCTGAAACTAGAGAGTCCCCCTACCAAAGGTAAGGCCTCTAGCGACAAATCGAAAAGTGAGTACAATGTCCCGATAGTCAGTTTAAGACTATCTCCAGAACCCTTGTTGTACTAGCTAATAGGCTCCCCATCCTGTTATAGTCCCGCACTTCGCAATTCACCACTCCCGATTTCCATGTAAGGATTAAGATTAGACTTGATTTGTGGATTTGTGGCCTTAGCCTCGAATTCACTGTGACCTGAAAGATCTGTTGTGAATCCCCGTTCAATTTACTCCCTTTCTAGGCTTAGACTGTTAATAAAGTCTAGAGCCATTCTGAGATTGAGTTCCCACACGTAAATTTGTGAAGGAAAAGCTTGTTCGGAGTGGGGTAATCTCTACCTGGCCAATGCATCATACTTGCAGAGGAGGTGCTCCTAGGTTTCATGAGCAGCTTGACAGAAGCTGCAGGATGAAGTCTCAGCCGCCCAAGCCCATCTTGTTTAGGTTCCATGCGAAGATAATATGGCCCATTCCTTTTAACAACTGCATCCTAAATTGGCTTTTGCCCCCCCCCCCCTATTCCCTCTGGAAACCCTATGGTCTCCTCTGGAAAGAAATTACTTCCATAATTCGCCTCTGTACGAAGAGTCGTCAATACTTTCCCTTTATAATCCCCCATGGGCTTTCTCCTCAGTATGCTGTTGGGTGTTTGCCGCCTTTTCGACTCTTACCTCGTCATTGATATAGCTTGCCTTGTTCAAATACCTGGTTCTGATATCGGAGGCTGCTCTAACTTTATATATCACATCTCTCTCAAGTTTGAAATTCGATTTCTAATTCATTCTCTTATAACTTCGGCTGAAACTTTCCGAACTTCTTCCCTATGGACAGTCGTATCCCTTTTTCACTACAACCTTCAATGTTATGTATCCAATTTCGTCCGTTTCTGTGACGTTCTTGAAAATTGGTTGTAGTTCTTCGTATATTTCTCTGTGTTTTATCAACGATTTCCTGTTGATACAGTTAATATGCTTGATTATCCTTGAACTCCATTCTTAGTGTTCCGCCAACCGGTATTGAATCCGTGCTGTGTATTGTCTGGAATTCGCATTCTTGCACATACCTGCGTGCAAATGTGGCTTGCATGTTCCAATTGAACGTCGCTGAGCTCTAAACAGTCCTCCAATCGAGATAGTTTTATGTTTTTGTATGGGTGTATCCATTTTTATTCTATTTACCTTAACTAAATTGCAGGTGGATCCTATATCCACCAATAATGTAGACTTACCTTCTAGTACAATATCGGCTTCTATTGTGATGCAATTATTAACTAATTTTAATTCTACGTCTCTGTCCTCTTATTTTCTAGAATATTTTGTTTCCGATTTGGTTAGTTGAAGGCAGCTGCGGGATCGTTCTCGGGCTGGCACCTCCCATTTCCTTGTTGTTGTAGATTACTCTCCATTAAAAATTGACTGTACAGTGGTCGGATGATGTACAGAATTGACAAAAGAGAATTTTTGTTTCAGATTGAGCTACTACATGACTGCTAGTTAATACATCAGCAAATCTGACTTGTTGTTTCTTGCAGACTGGAAGCACTGGATAAGTCTCGGTTGC
Organism: Dioctria rufipes; assembly: GCA_963924295.1. Classification (NCBI taxonomy): domain Eukaryota; kingdom Metazoa; phylum Arthropoda; class Insecta; order Diptera; family Asilidae; genus Dioctria; species Dioctria rufipes. The sequence continues at coordinate 182,400,874 of OZ002740.1, forward strand.
TTTGTTTGAATAGGGCGATTCCCTTGAATTCCCGACGATGCTGACCTTAATGGTGTTCATGTCCCTTTAGGTCATTCTTACTAAACCTACCAGTACCCCAGCCGCTTGTCGCTATTCCTTTGTTCGCTTCCTCGAAATCCTTCGGCTCCTCAGAACTTACTAGATAATATGCGTCATCTAACAACCGATATCTTATACATTTCATGAAAGTTGGTTACTTAAATTTCTTAACTTTAGGCAAGGGCAAATTCCACAAAGAAAAACCAGAATAGGAATATAAAGGGTTTTCCAATAAGAGGTGTTATTTTAATTAGCCCGCTATTTCGGTAGATGTCACTTTTGGATCTGTAATTTTTTTGACATTTGACAAGTAGAAACTACGCCATTAATAAAAATGGAACATTACACGATTCAACAACGCATTGAAATTATTAAAATTCACTATAAAAATGGTGAAAATGTGGCAGAGACGGTTCGTAAAACTCGAACATTTTTGGGTCGTCGTGAAGCACCTTGTCGGACCGCAATACAGAAATTGGTAGAAAAATTCGAGCTGTCGGGACAAGTTAATGATGTGAAGAATAAAACCCGTGCACGTCGCTCAAGAACAGTCGAGAATATTGCTGCTGTAGCCGAAAGTGTTGAAGAAAACCCAGGTTTGTCCATTCCTCGTCGTTCTTTGAAATTAGGCATTCCACAAACGTCATTACACCGTATTTTGCATAAAGATTTGGGTCTTAAGGCTTATAAAGTTCAGTTAACACAAGAACTCAAGCCGGCCGATCATCAACAACGTCGAGTCTTTGCTGATTGGGTCCTTGAAATGCATGAAAATGATCCGGAATTCCATCGAAAACCCATCTTGAGTGATGAGGCCCATTTCCACCTCGATGGCTTCGTCAACAAGCAAAATTGTCGCATCTGGGGCTCGGAAAACCCAAGAGTTATTGTTGAAAAGCCTCCCTATCCTGTTTGATGCGGTTTATGTTCCGCGGGATCATTGAACCTTAATTTTTCGAAAATGAGGCTGGAGCAACAGTTACGGTGAATGGATTGCGCTATCGACAGATGATTAATGATTTTTTATGGCCGGAATTGGATGGTATTGATCTGGACAACGTTCACTTTCAACAAGACGGCGCTACGTGCCATACAAGCAACGAAACCATTCATCTTTTACGGGAAAAGCTTCCGGACCGTGTTATCTCTCGAAGAGGTGATCACAATTGGCCACCGAGATCTTGTGACTTAACACCTTGCGACTTCTTCCTTTGGGGCCACGTGAAAGAGAAGGTCTACGTCAACAGCCCAGCCTCGATTCAAGACCTCAAAGATGGAATTCGTGAGGCTATCGAGGACATAGGGTAGCCACTTTGCGATTTGGTTATGGAAAATTTCATGAAAAAGGATATGGTCCTGTAGGCGTTGTCGTGGTGGTCATTTGGCTGATGTTATTTTCCATTACTAACGGCATACCTTCCTCTTTATAATGAATTAAATATTCGATCATTTATCTCAAAAAATGGCATTTTTCTTTGAATATCAAAATAACACCTCTTATTGGAAAACCCTATATAAATAAAAATAAGATTATAAAACTTTTTTTTTTATTCCAAAAATCAATAAAGCTACTTTTTGTTAGATATATCATCCAAGCATTACACCGATGTTTTCAAAATTTTCTTTTGTTCTGCTAATTAATTATTTCTTTATTTCTTCGTCATTTTCGTTATCCTTCACAAATAAACCAACGCCGCTTATAAAATTCATAATTTGCAGTTTTACTAGGTTAAATTTTTTTAACGACTAATGGCCAGTTTCACAGTCGAGTTTAAACCATCCTCCAAGTTTAAACGCAGTTTAAAGTAAATCGGGTTTCACAGTGCATTCTTTTAGTAGCGTTGGTAGTACTGATTAAATTGTGAACTAAATTAGTTATCGCCGCCATTGTGAAGCAATTTTTCTATCAATCAATCTGTCAATTGGAAAAAGTAGACATACCAGAAAGTAAAAATAAGTTATATTGACTAATTTTAAATATGCCACCATCCAAAAGATCTGCAAATTTTAGTAGAAGTGAAGTTGAGTTAGTGCATAAAAAAAGTCATAAAGTAAAGTGCAAGAAAACGGACAAGTATTGATTTGAAGACAAAGTGACAAAGTTCTTTATTTAAACGGGATCTAGCATAAAAATCAACGTCGTCCCACTTATTAAAATGATTTGGCCGATTTTTAATTACTCTCGGTCGTCGAAAGAGTTTTGAACTTTACTCAAAAAGGCTTCTTCATCGTTAACAATATCTAAATCTGAGTCCATGAGAAAATTATTTTTTTGATACAAAAAAAAAACAAAGCTACTGTCAAAATAAAATGTCATACATTTCAAATACTTTTATCATGAGTTTAAACCGAGGGCTGGCACGGTTTAAACTCTAGTTTAAGCCGGGGTTTAAACCAAACTGCGAAACCCATTCGTCGAGTTCAAACTAAATATTTGGTTTAAACTCAGACTGTGAAACTGGGCATAAGGAAAAATTCGATAATCGCTTTCGATGCCAAGTTATAACATGTTGCCACTATTCCCTAAATCGTAACAATTCTTTCCTTTTAATGACTGGTTTCACAGCCGAGTTTAAACCTTCCTCCAAGTTTAAACGTAGTTTTAAACCAAATCGAGGGGTTTCACAGTGCATTCTTTTAGTAACGTTGGTAGTACTGATTAAATTGTTAACTAAATTAGTTATCGCCACCATTGTGAAGCAATTTTTCTATCAATCAATCTGTCAATCGGAAAAAGTAAACAGATCAGAAAGTAAAAAATAAAAAATATGTAGTTATATTTACTAATTTTAAATATGCTATCATTCAAAAAGGATTCAAATTTTAGCATAAGTGAAGTTGAGCTATTGCCTACCTTAGTGCATAAAAAAAATATAATAGAGCGCAAGAAAACGACATAGTTGTAAATTTAACTCAAAAAAATCTTCATCGCTAGAAATGTCTAAATTTAAATCCATGATAAAATTATTTTCTTGATACAAACAAACAATGCTACTGTCAAAATAAAATGTCACACTTTTCAAATACTTTTATCTTGTGTTTAAACCGAGGGATGGTATGGTTTAAACTCTAGTTTAAACCGGGGTTTAAACCAAATTGAATTTCATAATTCGTCGAGTTTAAACTAAATATTTGGTTTAAAGTCAGACTTTGAAACTGGCCATTAGAATGTTACTTGTCCTAACTGACATCTATAGTCAGGTCAATTTATACCTTTTTTGCTATTCATGCTAGAATGGTGAAATATAGCTCATTTGAAGGTTAGGATTTCAAACTATACAAGAACAAGTAAAAAAAGCTACAATTGGTAAGACCAAAGCTGGAATTGGTCGGACATTCATAGGATTTCTGAAGATCTTTCAGTACAATAAAAATGACTACTGATAGTTTTCACAGTATACGTAAAAAACCTAAATTTGTATATAGCAAAACTAAGAAAGGGCTGCCCGATTTAGTCCGTTTTTGAATACCGTTCGTAAACAAACAGTAAGCCCAGATGAGCATTCCACTATGTTGATTACAAACAGCAGTGAATGTGACAGTTTTGTAGTAAATATTTTGCTACCGCTAAGCGTTTCACTGTGCGAAGCAGAATGCTTAGTTATTGCAAATTGCTTAATTACCTGTACATCTGCGGCTAGTTCAAGTCGTGATCTCACAATTCCACCAATCTTCGGCACACATCAAGTTAGGGAAATCTAAAACCATTTCGCAACTCCAACCTACACAAAAAACAAGAGCAAAATTTGTAATTGGTCTAAGATATTATACCCTAAATGAAAATAAAAGTTAATAAAGTGAAAACCCGAAGTTTTGTAGGGTCACACTAAGAAAGGATTGCTTGATTTAGTTCATTTTTGAAATATTATTTTATAATTTTTATGAAACCGTTTTGTAAAAAATTTCTGCTCTCTACATCGACGCGTTCTCAGACAGTGTCTAATTATATAGTGAATAACCAAAGTCTTGTATGGCAACACCATTTTTAATCTTGTATTTGCAATTTTTATGAAAACGCCGTGTATAAGTTTTGAGCTTGCCACGTCGACGCGTTCTCAGGCCGTTTCCAAATATACATTGAAAAACCAAAGTTTTATATGGTAACACCAAGAAGCTATATTTATGAAAGTACCATGTACCAAATTTCAGCTCTACGTCGACGCGTTCTCAGGCAGTGCCCAAATATATAGTAAAAACCAAAATTTTTGTATGGCAACCCTGCAGTTGCCCGATTGATCTTATTTTCGAACTCGATTTTTTTTTTGGTAAAAACTTATGTGCAGGTTTGGAGTAATCAGAACAATTACCAACTGATCACACTGTACTAGTCACATTCCGTGTTACCTCATTTTCAGGCGGAAGAATGACCTTTGTAGATATAATGTGTTCCTATTTACGACAAACTGTTGCATTAGCAACTAAGTATGTACCGCTGTAAAGCAGTTGTATAATTTATTTTTAAACAAACGGTAATGCGGAACTAACCGTGCGAGGTAAGAGTCGTTTTCCTTATAAAGTATGCACCTGGCTGAAATACGACTTATTATGTTAGGTTCCGATTAGTTGCGAAATGGTCCACGATTGCATTGCATTACACATCTCAAGTTGACTAAAATCGCCTTTAACAGCAATTACTTGATTCCAAAAATCCTTCAGAGAGCCCTCAATTTTGAAAGCTTTACATATTTTTATTTTTTTTTTGCAGGGCGAACGGACAATGCAATAAAAAATCATTGGAATTCTACAATGAGAAGAAAATACGAATATTGCGATAGTCGGAAGAGATTTGGAAAAAAATCAATTTCGGAGCTTAGTGAACCGCGAATAAACTTAAAAACATTGATGGCGGGCGCTTCAAGCAGGCTTTCCGTAAATCCACAAGCAGCATACAATTCTGATAATTCTTCGTCTTCTATTCAAGCCAATAAATTTGACGATGGGGTGGTAGATGAATCTTCCAACGGTCATCAGAGCTCTTTACCAACAAATTCCAGTTTTGCAAGTAATTTAGTGAAATGAAACTTAAACTTGTCATATATTAAAATTAAAATTTATATAGGCTATATCTCAAAAGTACCCCAAATTAAAATGCCGAATATTTTGAAAAAAGGCAAAAAGGGGCTCCATTGCGAATCAGTGGATAATTTGGTGAGTACTTATAATTTTATTTCCTTAACCCTAGAACATGACGGAAAAATGAAAAGAAATAAGAATCTTGAATATTGATTTCGAATTATACCAATTTTGTTATTGAATAATATACAATTAAAGTAATATAATTATAATAAGTATGTTTCAATTTTTAAGTGGCTTGATAGTTTTTTTCTAGGGTTAAATTTCATATATGAAATAATATATTTTTACAAAGTAAATATAACATTTTACAGAGGAATAACATGCCGGTACCATTTACTATAAAAGGTACCGACACTTCAGAAGACGTTAAACCTTTAGAGTCACCTCTGGTGACACCTATTAAGCCTCTACCTTTTTCACCCAGCCAATTTTTGAATTCGCCTTCTTTGAATTTGTCATTTGATATAAATATTCCAGCTAGTACTCCTGTTAGAAAGCAGGGTAATAAGGTAAAACCCTATTAAAGGTTTCATATGTGAAATTTAACGTTATTAAAGTTATCAAAGGATATAAATTCTTATTAATTACACTATTTTTAGATGTCAGTTGATAATTTTTTACCAGAAAAATGTAAAGAAAACGAATCGATGACTCCATTTAAAAAAGAGGAGATGTCGGAATCATTCAAAAAGGATATCAATTCAACCGCTTCCACCATTGAAACGCCAAATAAAATACGGTTGGATTGTGGACCAAGAACTCCAACGCCATTTAAGGATGCACTTGCAGCATTAGGAAAAAAAAGAGCTGAACGGTAAGATATTTACTAGTCAAATTGTGTTTGAGTTTAAATACTCGATGTGATAAAAAGTGTTAGTGTTAGTTAGTGTTAATTTCGAATCATAAAAAATGTGTTAAGGTTGTGTTCGGGACTGCGGCACAGGACTCTATATCTTTTGTGTGGCACTTAGTTTCACTATATAGCTACCTCAAAGCTTAACAAAATGTTTATACCCTAGATGAATTCTATAGGGTATACTAAGTTTTTCATTTTTTTTGTAATGCATACAAATAATAATGGTAGAGCATAATATTAAAAGTTATTTTGATTTTCGCATGTCCATCTGTCCGGCCGTCCCTTAGAACATAAAGAGAACAGGAAGTGTGATAAGCCAATTTAGCGTAGTCAAATTATGGTTGTATTAGAATCTGTTGCCTTTCACTTCAGCGGCAACAGATTCTAATACAACAATAATTTGACTACGCTAAATTTGGCTTATCACATTCACTCACTCAATATAGACCTAAAATTAAGTACATACACGGCAGTTCATAAAAATTGCAAATTTTAACTACACTTAAAACATTTATTATTTAACACTGTCCAGTCAATAGGGACTAAATAAGGCCTTTGCCCTACAAAAGGTGTGGTAGTTGTGATTTATTCAGTTCCGGGCCCCGATGAAAAATCCAAGCTAGACCCTTGGGGGGGGGGGGGGGCATCTTGGATTAAAGGCACCAAAAATTGATTTTTTCAAAATAATTCCTCAACGGTTGATCCTACGACAAAAATGTAATAATATAAATTTGAAGAAGACTAATTTCCCTAAATTTTTTTGTATGTCTGATGTGTAACGAGTTACAGTGGCGGAAACGTGAACATTTTTCCAAAAAGATGGTGGTCCACAGGACAGGACGTGATAGTAGTCACCTGTTCAAACAGAAAATTGTATGACAAAGGGAGGCCGGCATCTCAACCGTTTCGGAGTTATAGGGTGATTAAGAAAATATTGTTACCTGCGTGGCCTTGGTTCGTTATTTACAACACAATATTTCGGATATAATTTAAAAGTTCTTTCTTTATTTAACTTTACCGTTTACTCTCACAAATTCACAAACAATTATCAAATCAACTCTTTAGTTGTCGCTAGTACTGTACTTTTAATTATCACAATTCAAATGGTTTACTTTGTTCACTTCTCTGTCTGATATAAGACTTGCCTCCTGGATGGGAGAAGGTCCGTATTTATGCTCACAAATTATCCTATAACCTACCCGTAAATTCTATTCTCCGAACCCAAAGTTTACTAAGATGTCACTAACCTAAAAAGTTGTTTTCATTTCCAACAGATGTCGCTTGTGTGACTTTGTGGCGCGTAATAATATGCTAGTCTTTCACAAAATACCCTATATCTTAAAAAGTATAAGGCATATGGTCACTTACAGAACTTCATGGCCTTTCCAACGACTGCTCGACCAGCCCCATACTCTTCTCCCCTCAGTATTTATGTTGGTCTAAACTAAGAATTTCATTTATCTCTTTCTTTTTTACAAAGAGGTGCTTTTAACGTTTTTTTTTTTTTTATTAAAAATGCAAACTGTTCACTGTCTTTAATTTAACTACCTACATATGTTCTCACTGTAGCCGTTAAACAGTAATTAGCTCGTAACCTATTCAGGTCAACCGAAATTAGACGATATTTTTTTTAAATGTAGTATTTTCAGTCACTAAGGGAATAAATTATTTTAAGTTTAGACCATCATAACTGCTAAGGAAAGAGGAGTACGGGGCTGGTCGTTGGAAAGGCCATGAAGTTCTGCATACAATGAGCTCTGTAAGTGACCGTACACTCGGTACTTTTTAAAATACAGGGTATTTTGTGAAAGACTAACAAATTTTCTTGATCGCCCTGTAACTCTGAAACGGTTGAGGGGCCGCACTTCCCCCCCCCCCCACACCCTTGCTATACATTTTTTTGTTTGACTAGGTGACTACTATCACCTCCTGTCCTATGGACCACCATGGACGAAACACCTTGTATAAATGGTACTATATGTATAAATTTTTTTGGAGCTAGGTTCATGTTTCCGCCGCTGTAACTCGTTACACATCAGACTTAAAAAAAAAGTGTTTTTACAAAAAATGTAGGCAATCAAGTCTTCTTCAAATTTATATTTTTACATTTTTGGCGAAGGATCCACCGTTGAGGAATTATTTTGAAAAACCAATTTTGGTACTTTAAATCCAAGATGGCGGACCTCCCTCCAAGGATCTATACTTAAATTTTTCTTCGGGGCAAAATTTGATTTCTCTATTTATATACGTTTAAAATTTAATCAACGCATACTTCATCTTACTTAAATTACTACTTACAACTAAGTAAAACTTCCGAATATAATTTTAAAGTACTTTGTGGTACGGAAATATTTTAAAATGGTAGCGACGCGCTACAAATTCATGCTGCTTTTCGAACTTGTCGAAATATTAATGCAGCTTTCTAATTCTGCTTTGAAAGTTTTTAATCATCATTTATTTTTTTGCAATGTATTATGTATATAACTTTCGGTGATTTCTGATAATGTTTGCTATCATTTCCGTGTTGAATTCATAACAGGACAGCTGCAAATTCCTCTTCAGATTTACGATATATGTGGCGTTCCGTAATGCTTATGGCAGACATGAGATATCGATACCTAGGTATTCGTAATGTCCCATTTAAACACCATATGCGTCGTCAAATACTCGGAATATACCCAAAACTCTAGTGGAAGAGGTATCGTTACCCTTAAAAATTGCTGGGCAAAATCTGATCATTGGTGCTTCTTATTTAGCACATTGCCATCTAGTTCCTAGTAATAATATCATGATGTATGAAATTAAACAAAAATATGTATATGCTTTTCCAAAGAAAACGAAAAAGAAAATGAAAATCAAATTTTGAGCTTCTTTTTTCGCTTCAAATGTTGAAATTGTCGTATATTTACAATTATTTGTTGTTGTTTCGTCGGGATTAAAGCTTCCACCACCAACTTGCTTGCGCTTTAAAACCTGTCAAAGTACGGTTTGTCACACAAATACCCCTTTTATATCTGTCACACATTTCGTGAAGTGCTAAGTTACATCAAGTGTCTACGACATATAGACAACATAAAAAATGAAAAATAGAAAGAAAGAAAAAAAAAGCAATAATAATGAGTTAATAGCAAAAACGTAAGTAGGGTATTATGGCGATTAATGTGGCATACTAATCTTTTAAAGGCATTGCGGGAGACGTCAAAATGAGCTGATGTTGACGAGCGATCTGAACGAAGAATGAATGTTGAAGAGTTGATTGTGTGAAACGGTCGCCGATGTGTAACCGCAGTATGTCATTCCTGTATCCCCTAGACTAGGGACCATAAATAACATGTTTGGCAATCAGCTAAAAAAGTCCCATCAAGGCTGAATGGTATACTTGAGACGTAATGGCAAATAGTTACTAATTGCTAAAAAACTTTTAGGTTTCGTAATAAGAGTTTTAATAATTTTTATTTTAAAGTTAATTATAACTGTTACCGAAGACTTTTATTTATTTAAGTCTTATGATAAAGAGTCCCAAAAGACTTATTTTTTAAAGTTTCATAATAAAGTCTTAGAAGACTTATACTTTTAGCTCAGTGATAAGAGTTATCACACACTTTTAATAATAAAAGTCTCTTCATAAAACTCCCATAAGACTTTTAATTTGTTAGTTTCAAGATAACTGGCTTAGAAGATTTTCATAAATTTCAGTCAGTCCAACCATATACTTTTATTCATTTGTCCCATGATAGTTATAGAAGACTTTTATTTATTTAATTCTCATAATGAATCTATCACAGATCTTTTATTGTTGCAGATCTTGATATTTGATCTAAAATTTTAAGTCTTTTATAACAATTACATAGAACTAAAGGTAAAAGTTAAATTTTAACTATTATTTAAAGGACAATCAGTAATTCAATTAGAGCGGCATTACTTCTGTGGAATGCGATACATTGAGATTTGTTCAGATTGCGCGGAAGTTCGTTTCTTGAAGGCCATCCCGATCATCTGATCAAATCAAAATTGAGTCTTTCGGTGCAATCATCTTGCAGGGAGATGGAACGCCCAAGATTTATTTGAACATCGTCTGCATAGGGATGAACCCTTGCAAGGGTTCATTCCTCAATAACACTCACAAGATCATTAATGATTAAATTGATGTTACATGAAGGATGCCGCGAATTGGAGGAGGGTAGCCCGAAACTAAACCCCGCCTTTGCTTTTGATCGCGGCCACAGAGGAACGATTGCGCTAGTCTAATAGCAGCGTCTGAACGTGAATACCGTGACTAACTGGTTCAAAAATCTGTCATTATTGACGCTGTGTAATGTCTTGAAGAAATCGGTTTCATGGTTGGGCATTGAATTCACTTAACAAACCGTCCGGATTCATATTGCAGAAATCTCTACAAGTAAAAAATCTAGAATCGGTCTAACACCAATTATTACAATACCCTAGATGAGTACCCTTATTTAATTTCGTATGGTCACCCATCAGTGGAAGTTTGATCGTTGAACTGGTTTTTCGTATCTATTTCTAGAACGGTTCGTCGGTCAGTAAAAATGGTTGTAACCAATTTCATAGGATTTCATATTTTGAAGAACTTTTCAGTGCAATAGAAACGTCTAGGACTGATTATTTTCACAGTATACGTAAAAATCCTAATTTTTTGTCAATACCAAAGAGGGGCTGCCCGATTTAGTTTATTTTATAAAATATATTTACTATTTTAATGAAAACGCCATGTACAAAATTTCAGCACTCTACGCTAACGCGTTTTCAGGCAGTGTCCAACTATGTAGTGAAAGGCAAAGGGAATGACAAACTTAATATACCCTAAGATTCATCCAAAGTATAACAAAAAACTAGCTTATGTATGGTTTATATTGACAGTCAAATTCTAAGTTAGAAATACGATATCATGATCAAACGTGCTAAAATTGTCGGTGAACAGGATACGACTGGGGTCACAGACAAGAATAACGTCAATGAGAAATGGTTGCGTCGAGTTAAGGTACGTCGAAGAAGAATTCGCAAACCTCAAATGTAGAGTCTGAAGAATAAAGGAGAATTCGGGTGATCGGCAACTTTCAGATAATAGATTTACATTAAAGTGCCCTCCTACTACTACATTGTAGAGGGAGAGCTCTAGGTGTTTGAGGTACACTCGTTTGAAGATATAAAAAAACACTTCCGTCTTGTACAAAATACTTTAATAATAATCCTTTAAGTTCTTCTAACATTTACAACCTGCTTGTTCAACTCTTTTCTAGACTGACACGTCGAACGCAATGGCACACCCGAGGTAATTTTTCTTAGACTTTTACAGTTTGGCCAAACATGACCTTTCAATCAACGCGAATGAACACATGTCTTAACAGCACACTTTCCGAATGTACCAGGGCAATAGAACACATCAGTGTATATAAAACAAGACTTCACTTCAAAAGTACGTTACAGTACATTACATGCATTCCCATATTAACGATAAGTCCTCTGACCAAGTATCAAAATCTCCTAGTATAACTACAGTGAGCGAAATTGATTTAGCCTCACTTAAAATTTTGCAACTATTGCAAGAGAAATTAAGTTAAATATTCAAATATAGCATGCACGTCATTGAACAATGGGTGCGTTCACCGACACGATAGCGTCTTGTAGCGTAGTGTTAGCGTAGCGTAGTAAACATATGTCAAAAGAATTACTTTGACAGTTAATTACTACGCTACCCACTTTGCCACGGTGAACGAAAGAAAGCGTTGCGTAGTGTAGTAAAAACTTTGAATTTTTAGAATGTGAGTTTTTTAACATAAAATTATAAAATATGTACGAAAATGTATGAAGAAACATTTAAAACGAATAAATACAATACAATGATCCTTGAAAATTTAATATTGCTATTTTCTTATAATTTCCCAATCTGGCAAACTTTCTCCTAACCTAACAAAGATTTTATTTAGCAAACCCATTCCTTTATACTTAAAGGTTTTAAATATAGTGTAAATTCCTGGCGGATTACATAAATCATAGATATAAAAATGTGTGAAATTTATTAAAGAAATAATAAACACTGAACCAACAGAATCGTTCTATGTAGGGCATGAAGAGAACAAAACTAGTCCATCCTACTAGTACTAGCAAAAAAATAAAATAAAAACTCCGATGCTTTATGGTTGACCACCTATTAATACCGTTTTATCATGAAGGCATGATATGGTATCATTCCAACAATCAACGAAGATTTTTTCATTTAAAATAAAATAAGATAGCCTTTACAACTGTATAAAATAATACGTTTAACTTTGGAAAGACCATTTAATTGCCTCTATTTACATAACTTACTAACAATCATTGAGAAAAATATAATAAATGCTCGAACTGTATAAGCTAACCTATAAAGTTGCCATGTTATTGTCGTTCTTGTATCCGTATCCATGGTAACACATCACTTCGCTACATTTTACTCTCCATAATACGATAGTAAAAGGTAGCGCGCTAAAAGTCACTCTCAGTGGATTCAGTGAACGCAGAAGAAAGTAAAAGGAAGTGTTTCGGTAGCGTTTATCTGTCATTTTTCGTGCTCAGTGAACGCACGAAAGCGTTTGGTAGTGACAAAAAGTGACTTTTAGCACGCTTTCTTTCTGTCGGTGAAGGCACCCATTGTTATCAGAGAGATGGGTATTCGTTACAGTTAGTTTTAAGAAAACTACGTAGCAAAACCCGTTTTGACTTGCATTTTTAATGCGAAATTGATTTAGCCGCACGTGTATTTTTTGAACTTTTTAGTGTTTAGCTGTGGAGTATAAAAAAGGTGAATATAGAATAATATTTTTTAGTGCTAAAACTATTAAGTTTTTTTTTAAGTAGCAAGCAAGAAATGGCCAAAGGAAAGTACTTAACTTTAGACGAACAAATAAAAATTAGAATTTGTAGGAAAGAGGGGAAAGCAATAGTTATAAATAATTTCAAAAACTTGGTGAAAATTATGGCAATAGGTTCCTGATATGTCAATATTGAAAATTTTATAAATAAAAGCTATCTCACCGTCGGTGTCCTTCTCACTTTCACTTGCATTTGCGATTTTAATTGAAGCTCCGTTAGGTATTTGGACATCGGTGCAAGTCGATTTTCCTTATCGTACCTATTTAGCTCAACCAACACTAGGTTACTTCTCTGCAAAAAATCGCGGCCTACAATTATAGGATATTTCATGCTAAATTTCCTGACGATAAAAATATTCAGAACGATTATACTTCCCTTAAAGTTAACCCTACAATTTCTTGTTCCCAGTATCCTCAATGGATTGTTTATCCTGCAAAACCTTGGGTTATGTTCATCGATGACATTAACATCATATGGAGGCAGATATTCCTCTTGCATAAAGCTATTCGTGTAATTAAGCTTTGTATTTCGGCTTCGGTCGTACTGTCATGACAGGCGCTTTGCTAGGGCACTCTGAAGCTTTATGTCCCATCTTCCCACATTTGTAGCATGTTCCCGTTCCTTTACTAGGCTTAGGGCACACTGCACTGAATGACCAAAGTCATTGCAATTGTATCACTTTTGTCTCGGGCGAGTATTATAAGAGGATGATTATATGCCACACTAGATTCATGACATTCAAACTTAAATTTCTCATACCTTTTTAGTGCGCATTTCAAGTCCTTCATTGTACTTATTCCGTAGAGCAGCATTTTGTTGATGTCGGAATCCGACATGCCATTTATGATGTACTAGACCATGTCGGCTTCATCAATATCCGACAATGATGCCATTTCCTACATTGCAAACACATACTGCTGTAGCATTTCATTCTGTTTCTTTTTAAGATTCCGGGGCCCTATTCTTGAATAACGAAGACAGATAACGTATACGTTAATCTGTCAAAAACATTCGAAATGAATGTTTATGTGGTATTCTTGAAATCCGCATTCGTTATATTCGTACGCAAACCATTCGATATATAACGAATGGGGTTGAACCATTCGTTATTTATGGCATACGTTAAAATCATTCGTAATTCAAGAATAGGCCCCCCGCAGTTATTATACAATTCACACAATTCTTTTCCCATACATGATCCCAACCTAATGCGTCATATATTTCCTCAAAATGCTGTACCCAGTATTATCGTCACAACTGAAGGCTGGAATTGAATCCTCAACATCCTTAAGGCTGAGTTACAATGTGACGCAGTGCTTGTTGCTTATGCTGTTCCAATGATGACGCTCTAACATGTGTTGAATTTTCGTTCCATTATTAAATAAAATCATTAAATCGTAAATAAATAAATTAACTAGTTATTAAATACTGTGGCATTACTTAAAACTTATTTTATTATTATTATTATTTATTATTATTTATTGTCAATCTACAACAATTTAACCCAAAACAGTCTGCCCTGTATTTTCAAGTAAATGCTTCCTATCTACCATTCCCTCTTCCAGGCAGCTAGTGCTGGTATTAGGAAGAGGTTGTGAAGTTATCTAACTATATGACAGAATTACAATTTTTATTATCTACTATTGTACTTAATTATACTCGATTATACTTGACATGATCAACAGACACCACTACATGGTTTGTGGATAATTGTAAAAATACATTAGTCCAATATATACAATTTGATCCTATGATCACTAAACTGATCCCTAAACTGAATGTCACACAGCACCATACTACATTGCCAAGTAAAGTTTTAGTATACTTAGGAATAGAAGCTACTTAGTATTTAGAAATTACAAGCTTACAATTTTTCTACAATTTGTTTCTATTTTACTTTCATCAAAGCTACTATAATAGTACCACCATTACTACTGTTAGTTACAAAGGAAATAAGAGGTAGTAGGTTATAGAATCTAAAAAATATCTCAACTTTACTTTACATGTCCTGGTTGGTAATGTGGTCCCTTACTTTGCTTGCGAAGATGTGTAGTCTTGGAGTATTTTTTATCTCAGTTGGGAGTGCATTGTATACGTCACTGGAAGTTGCTAGTAGTCCTGTGCGCAGTCTTTCCGTGTTTGCTGTAGTCTTTCTTATTTCGTTCCTTCGTCTAGTGTTGTGAGTATGGAGTTCAGAAGCAGTGGTGATCTCCAGGTTTGTTTTGATTAGCTTGTTCATCAATTTGTATATGAATTTAGCCTTCTCCAATTTGATTATCTGATTTAGGCTTAATTTGTTTGTCTTTTGTAATATTTCTCTAGTAGATGTAAACCATGGTATGTTGTATAGTGATTTTATTGCCCTGTTCATTGTTACTTGCACCTTATTTAATAAAAACTTAGAGCATTGCGACCAGATGAGAATGTTGTACTTGAAGTGTGAGAGTATGTGTGCATTATATACCAGATCTGCCGTTTGACTACTTAGGGCCAAATTCATTCTTTTTATAGCCCCCAGTAAAGGGATTATCATATTTATTTTGGAGTAGATGTGAGTGCTCCAGTTTAGCTTTTCGTCGAGAGTAAGTCCAAGATACTTTATTTCCTTTACTCTCTGTAGTTGTGTAGAACCAATATTTATCTGAGGGTTTATATCTGCCTTATTGTGTTGTCGAAAAATCATAAATTTAGTCTTATCTTCATTTAGCGATAATTTGTTACCATCAGTCCAGAGCTTGTATTTTACGAGGTCATCATTTATGATTTCCTGTAAGTCTTCACTAGTCTTAGCATTGTAGATAATGTTTGTGTCATCAGCAAAGATGTGGTACTCTCCCTTTAGACTTGCATTCTGTATGTTATTGATATAAAGTAAGTAGAGATTTGGGCCCAAAATGGAGCCTTGAGGTACACCCGTGTGGAGGATTTCCGGGTCACTGTGCACATTTTGTATCCTAGTGTAAAGTCTTCTGTCTGATAGGTAGCTTCCAATCAGTTTATTGGCGACACCTCTTATTCCCAGTTCATCCAAGAAACCAAGGAGGAGCTGATGATCAACTGTGTCGAAGGCCTTCCTCAAGTCTATAAAAACTGCCCCTACATAGCCACCCTTATCAAGGTACTGGTTTATAATATTCATTGTCTCGGAAGTTGCCGATAATGTTCCACTATGTTCTTGAAAACCAAATTGTTTTGGATCATAACCACCCATTCTGGTAATAAAGTTTCTAATTCTCTTCTCAATTATTTTTTCATAAACTTTCCCTATTGTACTGAGTATGGCTATAGGCCTATAGTTGCTCATTTCCTTTTTAACTCCCCCCTTAAAAATGGGTATTATTTCCGTTTTCTTCAGGGTGCTGGGGTAATCCCCCGTGTGTAAGGCTTGATTAACAAGACAAGATAAGATAGGACTTATTATGTCAGCAGCAACAGCTAGATCTGTAGCTGAGATACCATCCAATCCAGGCGCTGAGTTTTTTTTAAGGCTTTTAATTACATTTACAATTTCCATAGTGTTTGAGGGTTCAAGGAATATAGATTTTAGTTGTCTTGTATTTTTTATTGGTTCTTTCAGAGGCAGGCCATTTTTGAGATCTTTTCCAATGCTGGGAAAGTAATTGTTAAACGCATTCGCTATTATCTTAGGGTCATGTTCAACTCTTCCTGATTTACAAATTTCTACTATGGTATCCTTGCCACTGATTTCCTTTTTTGTTATATGTTCGTTAATTACTTTCCAAGTTTTTCTTGTGTCATTTCGTGCTTTCTGTAATTGCATATCTATAGATTTCTGTTTAGCTTCCCTTACAAGCGTATTTATACGGTTTCTAGCGCGTGCATACTGTCTCTTTATATCTATATTGCTAGGGTATTTCTTAGTTTTTTTGTACAATTTCTCCCTTTTTTTCATTTCCTCTATAATATTGGTCGTTATCCATGTCTTATTTCTACATCTAATCGTTTTATATGTAGTACTGTGCTTTTTGCTTTCTTGAATGATACCTATGAGCTCTTCAATTGTTGTCACATTTAGGTTATGTGTCTCTTCTCTTATCTTTCTTCTATACTTTTCCTCATTTAGAGTTGCGATGATTTTTTTGTCCATTTTTTTCTTTTGAGTGATGTTCTTAGATATTACAATTGATATTATTTTATGGTCAGAGATGGAAGTTGTTTGCATTCCTATGCTCATACGGTACAACTCTCCCAAATCAGTGAATGCATGGTCAATTATTGTGGCAGTAGTTTCAGTGGACCTAGTTGGGTTTTCGTTGCCAATTTTATTTAAGATCGCAAAGTTATGCATAGTTAATAGGTCTAAGTATTGAGCTTTTATATTATTGTTGGTTAACAAGTCTATATTTGTATCCCCTATGAATATGAGTTTTTTATGCTGCAGTATTACATTCTCTAGATAATCTGAAAATTCATATGGATTTTCACACGGAGGTTTGTACATTGTCATTATTTTGAGTCTATTTATGCTGTCTATATTGATTTCAGCTAGAATCATATTATACCTCATATCCTGTTTGATAATTTTAAACTTTATGTCTTGCTTGAAAAATATTGCAGATCCTCCCCCCCGGTTTTCTTTTCTACAGTTGAAGATTCCGGTATAGCCTTTAATATTGTAGAAATTCACCTCGTTTGGATATAGCCATGTTTCATTTAGTACCAGAATATCTATGTTAGGGCTCCTTGCAATTATGAGTTCAACTTCGTTTAATTTATTTCTTAAGCTTCTGATATTCAGGTATATTATATTTATCATTGTTGGTTATCTTTTAAATGGATGCAGACGCATAGTCTGTCTTGCTTTTCACTATTTCCACACGTCTCAAGTATTCTGGACATTCTTTACTATCTGCAGCATGTTTAAATATAGTATTATTAGGTTCTTTGTTTTTATTTGCTCTCATGCGACAGTTGATGCAGCAGGTTTTATTCTTATTACATGTAGATGATTCGTGATTTTCTCCGCAGGTCTTGCACGTTTCAGAGTTTTCACAGCTTTTTGTTGTGTGTCCATATTTTTGGCATTTATAACACATCATGATATTAAAGTCCTCTCGGACATAGTGCGAGTTCCATCCAATATTTAAGTATTGTCCAATCATTCGTTTGTAGGTCACCCCATCCACCTCAAATATTATTGTCCACTTATTCGTGCGCCTGTTTAACTTACTGTGTACTATCCTAAGTTGGTTCTGTTTTGAGAAGGAATAGTTTAGTTCCACTAGCTCATTTAATAGTTCGTCCGTAGTATAGTTTCTGTCCAGGTTTGATATGAATAGACATGGGACTCTTCTTTTACTTAGAGTCACAGTATATAGGTTAGACAGTTCTTTAGTTGCCTCCTGTAGGAGCACCGCATTGTTATCTGCAGAATTAGATTTAATGATAATTCCTCCATTTGCTATTGGCTTCACTTCGATGATCGGTATCTTCAGGTTGCTTGGTTTTATTTTTTCCTTTATATGCTTTTTGGTATCTTCAGATGATTGAACTGTGCTAGGCCTTATTATTATTCCCTGGGCTGGAACCATGGGGTTGTTCTTTTTTACAACCTCTACATATGTTTTTACTTTATTATTGTTATCTAATTCAGTAGTGCTAGCTTTCTCATCTAATTTTTTAAGTGTTTTATATATTTCCTCAATTGCACCCTCTTGCCTGTTTAATTTCCAATTGCTGTCTTGGACTAGCTTTAATATACTATCAAATTTTACTAACATAACCTCTTTTAATTTTAGACAATTGTCACACATATATATAATGTTTCTGTTTGTTGCTAGCAGGTTTATGTCATATGCCGGCATTTCCATACATTTTTGATGGAATACGTTTCCACAGAATCCATTACATATGAATAACGGCTCATTCCTAATTGGTCTAGAGCATTTCTTACAGTCCATGCTTGGGCAGCTATATGAGTGTAAGTACACAATTCAATCCTCACCGTAATTGATTCCTTATAGGTTATGTCACTTCACATGTTATTTAATAAAATCAATAACAATTTTTGTAATCCAATAGATTTCGGAATAAATAGTCTAATATGACTTAGTGGTTTTAGAAATCTCAAGATAAGTAGAATAATATACGGGGCTACGCAAGCGCGTGCCTGTATGTAAAGAAACTGTTGTTTGGTTATGACACTTTTCACTTTATTTTTCAGGTTTTTGATCGAGATTGGTATACTAAACTATTAAAATATTAGCGTCGGATTATTCCTGTATTTAGACTTTATATAACACTTTTATTATCTCACTTTGATTATCGAAAAATTAATTATTAATCGGAGCCATGTAATGGCGCGTGCTATTTCGTGTAGCTGTCAACACAATTTTCAACTTGCAATTTTCACTCACAATTTCAATGTTCTGCAAAAATAAATTGCCTCAACTGCAGCTGTCAAGGTGTTGCACGTCTCAAGTTGAAATATTTTCAACTTTAAGCAACGCAACCAGCGTCAGCAACACCATTAGCGACACACCGTACCTGCGCTTGAGTACTTTCATATGGCTGGATTACATTACAACGCCGACGCCGGCGTGGTCGTCGTCGTCAAACGCCGAACAAAACGCCGGGCAAGTTACATTAACACTGGGCGGCAGCGCCATATCTTAATTTCCCTTACATTTTACAGTTGAGTTATTTGCTTGTAATCTCTGCCGGTTTGCAATAAAATTTTAAATAATAATAAAAAATATAGCGCCAGCGTTAAATTTAGGATTAGAGATGGATCGACGACAACGACGACGCCGGCGTGGGTAATGTAATGCATTTCATACATGCAGTACTGTCTCTAAATATTTTTGACATAAAACGACGACCACGCCGACGGCGGCGTTGTTAATGTAATCCGGCCAAAACATTTTAACTTTTGACAGGTTTAGCGAACGCGACTCGCGACAGCGTCACATTGTAACTCAGCCTTTAAAGTGGATAAATCGTAGTGTACTCGTGGTTGTCACATGTTTGCCTTCTAACTGGGACAATTGTTGTTTCAAGTTCTCAATTTTCTGTTTCTTCGCTAAAATAGACGTCAAACGTGGAATTTCATTATTTAAATTACTTTCTCTGTCAATATGTACGCTCTCAGCACCATTCGTATCCCCGATTGCATTTCCGTCATCACGTTGGAATCCAATCAAATCTGTGCCATCTGGGATGATTTCCACAATTTCCTCGGCTGGAAGATTTTCCAGAGCTGTCTGAAGTCGTATTTTCAAAGCGGCTTTTGCTTCTTCTTCCTTTTCTTCTTCTCTAGACTGACACGTCGAACGCCATGGCACACCCTAGGTAATTTTTCTTATGGTGAAAATCCAATGAACGTGGCAGGTTGCCGGATTAGACGCGAAAGTAGAGCAATTTTCTACTTTTAACGCGTGGCAGACGCTTTGACAGTTCTTTTGATTGATTTTAGACAGTTTATATGCTCCGTAAGCTGCAAATGCAAGAACTGCTACATATAATAGCTCTGATATATCCATTATTTCACTTTTAAATAATAACTCAAGCTTTTCTATCACTTTTTATTTTTATAAATAAATCTCAATAGTACCTACGCGACGCGTTCATTTGGTCTTGCTCAAAACCTACACGCGTCTGTCACGAAAGAAGCTGAAAACGCGCCGGACCCGACGCTTACATTGGGCCTTCGCCTTTACTTCTACAACATTATGATTGCATTGAACCACGTTTGACTTACTAGTATAAATGGATACAATTATTGAAGATTGCACGCATCCTACATCCTACAATCATTCCTACATCTTTCAGTGATCAGCGGTGTTTCAGTGAAGTGCTCGTGTTGAAAACTACATGTAATTTTATATCTTGGTAAAATTCAATAGCCATCCGCATACACAGGATTTGCCGACGGCATTTCCGCAATTCACAGTGCGCGTGTGCCCGTGTTGATGTGCGTGCTAGTGTGTGATAATCAAATACAGACACATATACTGCTAATGAATATAGTAAAGTGATAGAGACACATACTATTATATCTAAAGTTTTAAGTGTAGTGATGTTGATAGATACACATAGTGATATAGACACATACATTTATAAGTTAGTGACAGACAAACACAATTTAACATTTAAACAAATTGCGGTGATAAAGGACACCTTGTTTTCTATTTCATAATGAGTGAAATCAACTCAAGTAATAAAAATCTCGCGTTTGAAGCCGAAAAAAGGGCACTTATGGCCGCTATTGACAGCAGCCTAAAAAAGTTGTACAATAAGTACGAACTAGGCCTCCCGGAAGTCACAATACAGGAAGGATCCAGAAATTTGTTCGATGACAATGTCACATCGCCACCTGATGTTACAGACGGAACAGCCAACGATGTGGAAATGTCCAATGACTCAACCGAGTCATCTTCATCGAGTTCGGACGTGTCTGAGGATGAAAGCAACGAAAACAATTATACTATCGTGGAAAACAAGAAGAGAAAAGCACGTAATAGCCCAGAGACGTCTCCTCAATCATCCGGAACTCCAGCCAAGCGGAAGCCATCAGGACCGAAGCAGCAACCACCCAGGGAGGAAAACACAGGTGGATTCTATCAAATTCTGGGAAACAGGAATGAATTTGAAATCCAGCCCAAAGCAACTGCAGCCCAGGTAGTAAAGGCGGTGAGACCCCCACCAATTGTATGCCAGAAGCTTAACGTTAGGGCATTCAACAGCAAGCTTGACAAGCTAGAAAGCAGGCCCAAATTTTATATAAAGACGGCAAAGGGCACCAAGTGCATTATAAAGCCAATATCCCAGGACGACCACAAGACGCTATTCAGCATCATCAAGGACATCGGCATGCAGAGTTACACATTTACGCCTAAATGTGATAGGACGACGACACTTCTGCTGAGAGGAGTTCAGCATACTTACCACGCTGAGGATGTGAAGGCTGCTCTCGTGAAAAACTGCGTGGTTTCTCAATCAACTCTGTGACGCATTTTAAAACGCCCAGGAGCAAGGAATCGAATTCCTTCATAATTAATTTCGGAGGTAATTATGATATAAAATTCATAATGGCCACAAACCGCCTCCTGAACCAAATCGTTTACTGGGAAAAATACCGCGCATCTGGAATCTCCCAGTGCAAGCGTTGCCAGGCTTTCGGCCACGTCGCGAGGAACTGCGCGGTCGACTATAGATGCGTGAAGTGTAAAAATGTACACTTACCAGGACAATGCGAGAGGAAAAACGAGAAGGAAGGTGCCCCATACTGCGTCAACTGTAAAGCTGAAGGACATCCAGCCAGCTATAGAGGTTGCCAAAAATACAAGGAGGTCGTACAACAACGTGCGAAAAAGAATGAAGAACGCCGCCAACGTGAAGACTTCGTTAAGGAAGCCACAAGAAATTACGTGCAGCCAGGTAAATCTTTCGCCCAGGTAATATCTAAACACACCTTTAATAATAATAATTCTGCTAAATCCACAGCTCCCAAGCCCCAAGCAGCACCTAGGTCTGCCCCTAAGGCAGCTCCCAGAAAAACAAGAGTGTCAGAAATTGACGATTTCTGCACCAACGAAGCCAAGTCTCTATTTGGCTGCGACCTTTTCGCCCTTATGGGCAAAATCAATAATTTCCTTCCTTAAATACAGGAAGCTTTCTTCCATCTCGGAAAAACAAGCAGCTTACCT
Organism: Dioctria rufipes; assembly: GCA_963924295.1. Lineage (NCBI taxonomy): Eukaryota > Metazoa > Arthropoda > Insecta > Diptera > Asilidae > Dioctria > Dioctria rufipes. The sequence goes on from OZ002740.1 coordinate 182,423,404, forward strand.
CCAATTTGCATTTGGACTATGTCTAGGCAAATAAGTAAGCTGAAAATCATGTCACTTAACTGCAATTCGCTGGTAAAGCACAGCAAAAGAGCAGCCCTAAACCTATTCCTTATTGAGCATAAACCCACGTTCATGTTCCTCTCTGAAACTCTCCTCACTGAGAGACATAAGTTAGCTTTTGAGCACTATAACTTCGTCCGCCAGGACAAGTCTGAGACCACCCTAGGCACAGCCCTTCTCATAAAGGAAAACCTTAAATTCGAAGAGGTGAAAATTAGTAACCTTTCCAATATGGAATGCACTGCTGTCAAATTAAAACTTCGAGACAACGAGTCTCTTCTCTTAATCGCCCTATACAATAGATGTCACGCCACGGGAGCTGATATCAAGAATAATTTAAACAGCATTGCTCAGATCTCGGACAATTTCACATACACGGTGCTGGGTGGAGATTTCAACGCCAGGCACCCGTTGTGGAATGACTCTGTCGTAAGTCCGTCAGGCAAGGCTGTACATGACTGGCTCCTCTTTAACACCACCCATGATTTTGTCGTCGTCTCGCAAGATACTCCGACCTTCCCGCGATCTGGGTCAACTCTTGACTTCTATATCGCAACCTCTAATCTAATTAATCTCCTACCCCAATTCTCAAATTACGTCCGCACAGCACATATGGCTGAATCCGATCACTTGGCTGTTGAACTCTCAATCACTCCCAGCGCACCGTTAAATATCCTGACTTCTGACCCTCAAGCCCCAACTTCACTCAAAGACGTTGACTGGCAACAATTTCAAGACAGGCTCTCCCAATTTCTCTCAGGAAATCTACCTGACTCGCAACGGAATCTCACGAACTTGGAAATTGACTTCCACATTGACTTCCTCAACAACGCCATTGAAGGAAATGTCGCCTTCTTTTCCAGTGTAGTGCCGAGCAAACACTACAAATACAAAAATCTCCCGCCTCAACTGCAAAAATTATATAAATTTAGGCAGAAACTTCGAAAAGTACTTAACCGTATTTTTCACCGAACCCTTAATAGCCACAACCCAGCCTACAGAACTGTGTTGTCGCAAATTAATTGCTTGTCAACAATTATTGAGGAACAAACGAAAATGTTTCTCGATAAGGAGTTTAGGAAGAAACTGGCTTCCATTCAACCTGGTCCACACTGCTTTCAGGACATAAACAGGGTTTGCAACAGAAAAGCAAAACTCCCCAAAACCATTTTAAGCGGCACGACCGCTTACAACCTTCCCCAAGAAAAATGTAACGCTTTCGCGGAATATTTCCAATCCACTTTCAAAGACAACTCATCTCTAAGCGATGCAAATTTTAGGACCACTGTAGACTCGACTGTTGATGATTTCACTGCCCAGGCAGTGGGATCCTCCAACACAATCTTCAACTCCACCAACACGTCCTTAAATCCGGATGATTTAAGCATCTTCTCAAATCCTGCTCACGTTTTCGCCCTAATCAGGACTATCAGAGGCAAAAAGTCCGCTGGCCCAGATAACATTTCCAACAAAGTTATCAAAAACCTCCCACCTGTCGCCATAGAATTTCTGACAATTATCTTCAATAATTGCCTCAATAATTCTTACTTTCCCGATGTTTGGAAAACCGCTCGCAAAGTTCCAATTCCCAAAAAAGGAAACTCGAAAAACCTTAACGAGTTCCGGCCAATCTCTCTTCTGTCCAACCTTGGCAAACTTTTCGAAAAAATAGTCCACCAACACATTGAAAATACCTGCCTCGATCTAAATATCAGGCAGGACACCCAATTCGGCTTCAAGCCCCAGCACTCCACTTTTCACGCTTTGCTCAAATTCCTCTCTGATACTACAAACGCCCTCAACAAAAGGGAGCAGACAGTAGGCTGCTTCCTTGATGTAGAGAAAGCGTTTGACTCAGTTTGGACAAACGGGCTAGTTTTCAAAATTATAAACCTCGAGTTCCCGCCTTATCTCACCCGGGTTATACATAGCTTTCTCTCATCTCGAAATTTCTACATAGAAATCGAGGATACCAAATCTCAGGCAACATCAGTCAGTGCTGGTGTCCCCCAAGGTTCGGTCCTCGGACCAATTCTCTTCAATCTTTTCACTTATGATCAGCCTTCCAACGACTCAAATTCCACCACACTACTCTATGCTGATGACTCGCTTACCTACGCCCACTCCATGTCATCCAATTTCGCTGCTATCAAAGTTGAGCGGCATGTTCTCAAACTTGATGAGTTCTACAGAAAGTGGGGCATCAAAATTAATCTGAACAAATCTGAAATGATTTGCATCCGAAATCCCTCCACAAGGGGAAGACCCAACATAGCCACACGAGCCAACAACATTGAAATCGAAGTCAATAATGAAAAGCTTCAGCCTTCAAAGAACACCAAATACCTTGGTGTCTCCTTCAATAATCTGTTGAAATTCAACAATCACGCCAAGCTGACCATGAAGAAAGCCAACTACGCTTACTCCCTACTCAACCCTATTATCAGAAGGAGAAACGGTCTCCCGAAAGATACAAAGCTGCTTATATACAAACAGCTTATCCGCCCAATTATCTGCTATTGCTTCCCCATCTGGCACACCATTTCGCCATCTTATATGAAGCAAATCAGCGCCCTCGAAAGAAAGATCCTAAGGGCCTGTACAGGTGTGTACAGGAAACCTAACGGACACTACTTTCCCAACACCTTCTTGTACGAAAGTGCAAACATCACTCCAATCGAGGAATATCTCCTTTCTCTCGCGGTCAAACAACTTGAGAAGATCTCTCAACATCCCAACCCCCTCATTAGCCAGCTTTCAACGCAACTTCAAGTTGAAAACCTCAACTACCTATCACCTCTTCACCTTATTAACTCGGAAACGAGAAACATTTATTACCTGGGCGAAAGATTTACTTTCTTCACCAATAAAGGAAGCCACAACCGTGGATAGGACACCATCCTGGCATCTCGATCATCGTGGGATTTATCAACGTTGGACCATCCTGGACTTTCGGGATATTTCTCACCATGTTGGAAGAAACGCCAGCCTTCAACACAAAGCAAGTTAGAGAAATCTCTAACATTCCACAACCTCCCTCTCCCATCCAACTTCCCTATCCCTCTAAATCCACACATCCCAAAATTAAATAACAGACAAGAACACAGCTTGCTGTCGCGCAACAAGCTGTTATTAATTTTCGACATCGCGTAACTTAGAGTTAATAATTATTCGAACATTTAAAGTGTAAAGTGTATCAAAGACAAAAGTGTAACCTAGGCTAAAATTAAAGCCTGTACGTGTATATTATCAAATATCCTGGGATATCGGTTCGGTTTAAGACAGTCAAAATTCGTTTCGTTTCATAATCGCGTGTGAAGAACTATGACTGACTATGACTAGATTGCACGCATAGAGTATTTAATAGCAGGCTGAGTGAAGGTCGCCCAGACCAACACTAATGTCAGCCGTAAATCAGAAATCTCCCACCTGATACCCACTGCTCACACTCAGTTACCACATTAACAATATATATCAACATTAAAGTATCAAGTATCAAAAATATTGGATTCATAGTAAGGATAAAAATCATTGCAAGTAAACTTATTTTGAAAAAATAATTCATGAAATAAAATTTTACAGCATTTTACAAGAAAAGAGTGTAAACTAATCTAATAACTATATAACTTTCGCGATACGGAAGTTGTTGAAAGGGTATAAGAACGTGCGTTGAATAAAAGCCAACAATATAAATAATATGCGGTTTTGTATTTTATTAAGAAAAAATAAATATTTCAAGTTTATTATAAAAACTATTCGATAGCGGATTCGCAATTGTTTCTTTTACGTTATTTTTAAAGCCTACACGGATTGCGTCCTTTCTTCATCTTCTTGATTAATAGGTGTTTCGTTATCGGATACAGTGTGGACGAAAGCGTCGTGAAAGTCGGTTCTTCCTGACGACAAAGTCGGTTCGGTTCTTGTTCACTTTTTCATCGGTTTCGTATTCGGACGTCTTCCAAAACATATCGGTTTTTTCCTAGAACTTTGACAATCACGTACGGTCCTTGATATCGGGGCTTTCTCACTGACGGGAACGATGTTCTCTATTACCACAAGCTCGCCTTAAGTATAGATATGTGGACGTTTATGTAGTTCGTCGAATCGTATCTCCCTTGTTCATTAGTGATGTGATGCACTGCTCGATATCCACTACTGGAATCTTATCAATGTCTTCGCTTTAAAGAGTTTGTAATAACTTATTCTCGGTAACATCCCCCAGTGAAATATCGAATCAATGGAGCTGAATCTCGTTATGGCATTTTTCTCTAAATTACGTAGCTGTAATCCCAAGGCTTTGGGTAAAGTTAACTTAATAACAAGTTAAGAAGCAGTAGAGCAAAATTTTAATGAAGAACCCAATGGTAAAGTTGATGAGGTCGACCAGGTTGAGGTTGAACTACTACTACTCTGCTGGAACTTTGTCAGCTTTGACAGGTAATTTTTGTTATCGGGAAATTTTTTGAAAAAAAAAAAAGAATTTGGAAGCATATTTATCGTGCAAAGTTGTTCCTACTGTGGTAAATTATTACAAAAACAAGTATAAAAGCCTAGATGAATGCCCGTATGAAATTTCCTATTGTCACCCTTCTGTGCAAGTTTGATTTTTGAACTGGTTTTTCGCATATATTTCTAGAACGGTTTGTCGGACAGAAAAAATGATTATAACCAATTTTATTGGATTTCGTATTCTGAAGAATTTTTTAGTACAATAAAAATGTCTTGGACTGATCGTTCTCACAGTATACGTAAAAAACCTAAATTTTTATATGGCAACACCAAGAAAGAGTTGCCCGATTTAGTCCATTTTTGAAATTTTATTTGCTATTTCTATAAAAACACTGTATCAAATTTAAACTCTCTATGTTGTCGCGTTCTCAGGCAGTGTCCAAATATACTGGAAAATGAAATTTTTGTATGGCAACCCCACGAAGGAGTTGGCCGATTTGATTCATTTTCGAACTTAATTTTACTTTTCTTTTAAAGTTCGTGTACAAAATTTCAGCTCTCTAAATATACGCGCTCTCGAGTTATCGTGCGCACAGACGGACGGACGGACATGTAAAAATCAAAATAACTTTTGATATTATGCGTGGGTGTCCAATCCATTTTGCTTTACCATCATTATTTCAAGGTGTTACAAACGGAATAACAAACTTAGTATACCCAATAGATTTCATCTAGGGTTTAAAAATTGAATTTTTAAGCCAGCCCAATTAACTGCTATTATACAGAAGTTGTCAAAGGTCACTTTGTAACAATTGGCAGAGTTCACCAGGTTGGGGTTCAAAAAGTTTTACTGAGGTCGAGGTTGGAAAAGTTAGCACTGTGTTTCCCTCCTAAGAAGTTCAAGATCGATTGATTCGCCCGTTGGCTCTTGAGATGAAAACAGCTACCTTGGTATGTCGAATTCTATTTGCGGCGCAGTATTTATCAAAAGGCTTCGAGTGAGGGCGGTTCTTTGGTCAGTGATACCAGAAGATGGTAATCCAAAGTAGGGTAACTATTCATTAAGTATTAACTGGCTGTATTTTGGTTGTTTTATTTGTTTAACAATGAGATATCGGCTAAAGTTATCGGTGTCTACGTGCATTTCCTTGTACTAGCAGTTTCATATTTTTCATTGTACTTATAGCGGTTATTATTTGGAAATGTTTTCCAAGCAAAGAGACTCTAAATCGTTCCGGTGTTTCTGCCATACTAAGAATTTTAGCTCGTAATTATGATAATTTCTTTCGGCATCTCTGCGACGCTGACTATAATAAAATACGGGTTTCCAATCGCTATTCACTTCTAATTGCGTTAGTACTCTTGCTAATCCTATCGAACTAACGTCAGTATGTACTTGGTGTTTCCGACTAGGATTGTAAAGTCACTGATCACTACAAAGAACGTCTTTCAAAGAATCAAATGTTTTCTGCTGCTCATCGGTCCAAAGAAAACGCATGAATTCTTTTGCTTTTAAAAGATTCGTCTAGGGTTGAGTTATATTTTCATATTCTTTTACAAATTTCCTGAAAAAAATAAAATCGTTGGATTCAGTCGGCTGTGGGAAATCTCGAAGGGCATTGATTTTTTTATTCATGAGATGGATCAGTTTTTAATTAATTGACTGGGAAATTTCGAAGGACATGAATTTTTTTATTCATGAAATGGATCAGTTTTTGATTGAATCCCCCAGAAAGTCTATTTCGTCTACAAGAAAGAAGCAGGCGTAAAGCAAGACCTGAATCTGATAACATTTGAAGAAAAACTGTTTCGGTTATTTTGTCGTGTTCCAAAGCAATCAAATAGCGGAAAATCGAATAATTAACCGCTCGAATTTCAAATATGTAAATCTTTATTTTACTCAAACAAACTGACCTATCTTAATAATTTAAAACAATCTAACCCGAACCGAACGGTAACTTGACACCTCAAACAAAAGTTACGACGCGACTGAATAATTAACGGCGCTCGCCAGACCAGTCATTGGTCCTTTATTGCCCCAATATTCGGAAGTAAACTTGTACTCGCAACGCGGATGTAAACAAACGACAACAACCTTGTCGTTTGTTCTAACGGTTGCAGCACCTGAGTTGCTTAGTTGTAAACAATCGCCTTACATAATAATTACCATGCGAGGTAAATTATTATCGTAATCGTCGATTGCTCCACTAAGCGCTCATCGCAGCCAGCTGTTGGGCTAATCAGGAAAACAACCGACAGTTGCAGAACAATACCATTCATTACGGTGGTAAAATTTGTCGAAGTTTCGGAAATTGGTATTTGGTATCCCACCATCATATCGAGAGTCGTAAACAAGGTATTTCCGAAAAGCAGAGCGATTTGTTCTTTAACTACCGGCATAGGGAATGTTTCTTTAACGGTAATCTTATTTCAAGCTCGGTAATCGACATATAGACGCTTTTCACCATTAGATTTACTTACAAGTACAATTGGAGGAGCGTATAGTAAATCGGTTATTTATCGAACTTTTTGCATTTTGGCAAACGTTATTCTATACGCTGCCGTGACAAGCATAAAAGTCGTATCTGTAAATTTGTGAAAATTAAGTTGTTGGAAAATTTTGGTTCAGAAATACTTCATACATTCATTATAATTCGGAATAAATCGGGAAATTGTAATTTTATTATGTCACAAAAAAATTTTTTTTTTTTGCAATTGCTCAATAACATATGTACATACTTCTGACGTGAAATTACCATCAAGTAAATTTTAGACAATTTGCAATACGTCATTTGTTTTTAACCGTCCGTGTAAATTGTTCTGTCCGCGTTTAGTTCCGTTCTTGTTTCTGTATGTAGGTGTATTTTGTTCTCGTTATTTAGTTGTTCGTATTCCTTCTCTATTGTAATGATGCATTTAATCGGAACTTTCCAGGGCGGAACGCTTTCCATCGGGTTCATTACATCTGGATAAAAGGGGATTTGCCTGAGGCCTGAGGGTATACTGGCAATTGCTCGGTACAGTTCAGAACGGGTTCCTCTGGTGTCCGTGCAATTCCTATGAAGGATATCCAGAGCTAGTGTATGAAGTGGAGATTTTTTGTAATGCATCGTTTTGAAGACAAGGTTTCCAGCAAGTTCTTGTCTTCTTTGAGAGATAGTGGGAAAACCTGCCTTGACTAGGAGGCTGGCGATAGACATGGTGCGGATAGCACCAAGATAGATACTTGCTGTGGTATGTGCAGTTTGGATTTTGTTTTGGATTTTCTTGTTCAGATAGCCATACATAGACTACTGCATATTCTACCCATCACCAGCTGTTTGGCTATCCTTGTAGCAGTGTCAAGATTCGGCCTAATTTCTCCTGCATATAACCTTGAGCAGGTTATTCCTACACCTTATTGACTCCGCCACAATGGCAGCCTGTTTATTCCAATTAAGATTGTGTGAGAGGATCAATCCCAACACCTTGAGCTCTCTGAGCAATGGTACAGACGCCATGTCACTGCTGAAATTCATTTGTCTGCAATTCCTTTTCCTTTTCTAGAGAAATTTTAGCTCCATTTGTGTCAGCCCAGGTCGAAATGGCTCGAGTGGCCTTGTTGAGCACGTGGTTTGCAAATGAAGGCTCGCCAGAGGCACAGCAAATGATGTTATCTGCATATATATGTAGGATTTCCAAATAAAACGAATGAGATTGGTGATAAAATACTTTATGTGGTCAAAATTCACGATGCCACTATTTTATTTTACACTATGATTTTAATAATTAATATACGACAAATGAAAGTATTTACAAAAGGTAAGTTAAAGCAAAAAAAAAAAGTAAGTATAATTATCAATCTGGTTCTTCGTAAAAACTGCTTCACTCTTCAATAGGTTATATCGTAATGGCGTCTTTCTTGAGTTTTTTGTCATCGTGTCGAATGTCAGAAAAGTCAGGGTTGTGAAATGTGGTGAGCGCGTTCAGTGTTACCACATATATGGTAATAAAGGCCGTCTATCTGTTGAAATATCTCCGCGAGTGGGTGTATATATATATGTTGAAAAGATGGACCAAGAGTGGGGACACTTGAGGGAGGCCATTCTGAAGTTGGTGTGTTCTTGAAAAATGTCCTCCCACTCTCATTTTGATTCTCCTATTGGAGAGGAAGGAGTCCACTGCTTTAACGAATTGTTTCCCCATTTTCCATTTGCAAAAGAACGGAACGCTTTGGTACTCTGTCGAATGCCTTCTCTAGATCTATCGAAAGGACAACAGAATGCTGGCGTCTGGCGAGTGCGCATGCAAGGTTATGCTCCAGTTCCGGCAGGAGAAACTTGTTCCCCTGTCTGGTCTGTAGCTACTAACCGTTGGCAGCAGCCTTTGCTCCAGAAACTAAGATAATCTGAATCTTCGATGTTGTGGTCAACAGTGATATGGGTCTTACTTCAGCTGGGGTTGGAGCCCTGTTTTGTACCTTTGATATCGGTCTGATTTCAGCAAGTTTCCATTCACGTGGAAACTTTCCTAGACTGAGGACTAGGTTGTATAGTCCGACCGCTCTGTTTTGCCAGGTTATTGGGATCTTCTTGAGCCCGGGAGTTGTACCACTAAAGAAATTTAAGATGTTGGTAAATTCCCTGTGGGAAAAAGATTGCTGAAGTGATCTGTGCTTGTGAGCTACAATAGTTCTGGGATCGACCCTATCACACAATGCTTTGATCCTTTGATAGGCAACAGATTAATTCTCATCAGTAGAGTACTGTGTCATGTGGCCAGGTGTTCAGCTATGAGTTCTGGGACTTGAACCATTGTTTCACCTATTATAAAGCCTGTGATGCATGCCTTAGCGGTTTTTCCACAAATGGCTCTGACTTTTCGCCAGTTCTCACTCATGGGTGTGTCTGCATTTACGCTAGCAACAAATTCTTGCCAGGACTATCTTTTGCCTATTTTTATCTCTCTGTTCATGAGAGCATCATCTGCTCTTCGGTAATTGACCGCGTTGATGCTGTTTGGAAGTCGCTTGAACTTCTTCCAGGCCGAGTCTTTGCGTTCCACGAATTACAGAACATACGTTGGCTTTACTGCGTATTGGGATGCTGTTATTGGACGCGTAGCGTATGGCCCTTGCAAGGAGAGCTGCTTCCTTTTCTACAATTAGGCTTGCACGGTGAAGCTGGAGATATTCCTCCACCTTTCCTGCAATTTTCCCCAGTCGGCGCAATGTTCTATATATCTGGGAATGTGTGATCACTACCCTTGGGATTTGCAGTTACGCACCAGTCAATTAGTGCGGCTAGAAAAGGAGGAGCGATAGGTATATCTATGCCTGTGAGGGTGTTTCTTGTATTAAGAATAGTGGAGCCAGTCCGCAATCTTGTTTCCCTGTGGGTCACTCCGTGGCGACCCCATAAAGGCTGATGCGCATTGAATTCGGCCAGAAGGAAGGTTTGATCGCCGGTTTGCTCCACTAGGCAGTTTAGAATTCTGCTGTCGACTTTGACCTCCACTCCAACGTAAATAGTCACGACATCGATATCATGCTTGATATGTACTTTCACCGTTACTGCTGCGATGGAAGTACTTATTGGCATTTGGGTGGAGTGTATGTCTTTCCAGACCAGCACAGCAACCCCGCCCCTTCGGTTGGAGTGTATGTTGGCCGAATATGTCGTGTAGTTATTTATTGAGATAGATGGTAGAGTTGAAGAGATGTGTGTCTCTTGTATGGCTAGGATGGTTAGAGAGTGCTTATACAAGATTATTGAAGAAGCAGCAGATGTTCCACTGGAGTATAAGAAAATTTCTGCAGGCGTTCCTCGGGCTTCTGCACATATTTTTGGGTTGGATACTGTTATTGGAGCTGGAAATGATTGATTTAATGGACATCTATGAGTTTATTGTATTGTCCGACATGTTTTCATCTGCCGACACTGGTAGAAAAAGGTCGGTTAGTCTTTTATCTATTCTGTGAGGATTTGGAAATTTTCAACTGCCGTTCCTGTTTCGACCGTGATACTCTCTGTTTATAGTTGTCTCTCTTTTTTCTGTTTTGCAATGAGTGTTTGTTCTGGTGTGTTTACTTATTCTATTGTTGCTGTTTTTGTTGGAGTGATTGGATCTGGTCTGTGTATAGTTGCCTGTGTTGTGATTCGTTCTGTGTCTCTTGTTTTGATTATTGGCTTCATTATTTTTGTGCTGTGCACTATTTCTTGTGTTTTTGTTTGTTGAGTTTCTGTGTTTTTTATTATAGGTGGAATGTTTTTTTTTTTTTTGTGGTTTGTTTTGTGTTAGATTTGTAGATATGCGAGAAAAGAAAAACGACCAACCGCACTTCAAGATTTATAAATGCAGACTATTTATTGACTTGTATGAAGTTCAGTTTTCTGTAACAGTAATTCAGTTATATTACATTTGTGTGTGTATTATTGGAGCGTAATGCTTCATATATGAGTGCAAACATGTACCTATAGAATTATACTCAACTCTCCCAATTGTTTGTATCTTAATATTAAACAAAATCAAAAAGGTTAAACTAAATGATACAAGAATGCTATACATAGTTATTCATAAAAGTTATGTGAAATACAATTTGAAATGCCCATGAAATGCCTTAGGCCTTGAGATCTCTCCTTTTGTATTGGTTTTGTAAACAGGTCAGCTAACTGATATTCAGTTGCCACGTAGATAAGCTGTAGCTCATCATTGATGAATGAATTTTTTCCTTATAAAATTATACCTTACATCGATATGTTTCGTGCGTCGATGAAACTCAGGATTTTTAATTACTCTTATCGCGCTCTGACTGCCCATACATAGAGTTGGTTTCAACTGTTCACTTGAAATAAGATCTGTTAATAATCGTTTCAACCATACGCTCCTTAACTGCCTGACTCACTGCTGTATACTCAGACTCAGTAGTTGATAATGCTACACATTTTTGCTTCTCAGATGTACAGGAAATTGCACCAGACCCCATCGTAAAAACGTAGCCTCTAGTCGATTGTCTGGTTTTAATGTCTCCAGAATAATCAGCATCGCTGTAACCGGTTAAAGAATTTTGCACATTACTTAAATAATACATGTACCATAATTCTGGGTTCCACTGATGTATCTCTCAAAGTCCGCTTTAGTGCACTTATATGTTCTGACGTTGGACAATCAAGATACCTAGAAAGCACACCCACAGCATATGCTATGTCAGGACGTGCAGCTATCGCCAAATACATCAAGCTACCCACTACTTCTCGATAAGGAAAAGCTTTATTTTTACAACCATGGTCTTGAAAATGAAATAAGCCATCCGCAGGTGTTGCCACTGGTTTAGCATCCTCCATGCCAAATCTTGTTAAAATCTTTTTAGCATATGATAACTGATTAACTCTTAAAACATTATTTGTCCATCCAATTTCAAGACCGAGAAAGCACTTAAAGTCGAGTACTTTAATTTCAAACTCCTTTTGAATATACTGCACTAAATCCAAGATATCTGAATCTTCAGTAGCACCTATTAGGCCGTCGTCAATATAAATTTCCAATATGATGACTAACAAATACACAAGAGCCGCATCGCTGACTTTGAACTGAAAATTTCTACAAATTTCATGTTCCAGCATCTTGGTGATTGCTTCACCCCATACAATCTCCTTTTTAACTTGCACACTCGACCTGATCCGTCGTCGTAGCCTTGAGGTTGTCTCATGAATATTTCCTCTTGAAGTTCACCATTTAAGAAGGCCGTTTTTACATCAAACTTTTCATATAAACTCTTTCCAAAGCGGATACTGCTAGAATCGCTCTTATTGATGTAAATCTTGCAACTGGACTGAATGTCTCCTGAAAATCAGCACCATACTCTTGCGTGAGCCTCGAACTACCAGCCTTGCCTTATATCTTTCAGATTCATTTTCATTTGCTTGCTTAATTTTGAATACCTGCTTGTTATCAAGAATTTGTCTATCCTTTGGGCAAGACACAAGATCCCAGGTTTTGTTTTTATGTAAATTATCAATTTCTTTATCCATAGCCCGTTTCCATGCTGCTGTATCCTTGCACATGATTGCATCCTCAAAACTTTGTGGTTCAGTTTGTATTACAAATGCATGTCCATCCGCAATACTACACATGTTCGTGTTGCTTTTCTTGTTGTTGCCTCTCAGTCGATCTCTTAAAGGGAGAGACATCTTCACTTTCACTTTCTTCTTCATCAGAAAATTCGAGGAAATCTTCCTCAAACATAGCTGAACATTGTCACCGTATTCAAAATTTCTATTCGCTGGACTAATTTCTGGAGTATTTGTAATTTGGTCAATCAATCTTTGCTCCTTTTCTTCTGGCTTTTGAGAATAGAATCTGAACATATTGCCTCACTATTGTTCTTTGAGGTTTCATTAAACATAACATCGCGAGCAAGTTCAATTTTATTTGTATTTGGAAACCATATGCGATACCCTTTGATGTCTTCAGCATATCCGATGAAAATTCCTTTCTTAGCATAGGTTTCTTGGGAATATATGACCCGCGTTGAATAAGTTAAACACGTATTGTATTATTCATCCGATATATTTCGGTCATGGGTTTTGACCATTCTCAAGGAGCTAGATGTAAAATATAATAAAAGTAACAATACTTATAATGCGTCATAGCAGATTTCAAAAGAAAAACAACCAACCGCACTTCAAGAGTTATATGAAGTTCAGGTTTCTGTAACAGTTATATTACATTTGTGTGTGTATTACTGGAGTGTGATGTGCAAACATATACCTATAGAATTATACCCAACAACATCAAATGATACGCAATGGCAAGATCTATCTTTTGCTTCCCTTAAAACAGTTCAAAACACTATATAAGCTAAATTAAATTAAACATTTTCGATAAATGTGTCTCTAAAATCTGTGAAGCTTACAGCAAAATTCGACAAATATAGAGACTTATCGCAACTTTGAAAACGCAAATTTTTTTTTTTATGAAAATTTCTCATAAAATAATTTATTTGTTTAAAGGATAAATAAAACATTATCAAATTTTTCAATATATAGCTTATTTTTTAGTAAAGTACTTTAAGCTTCTCCTGAAAATTATTTTCCTATATCGAGTTTTGAAAAAACTCAATTCATCTTCGACTACCAACAGACTACCTACTAGTGACACATTGTCCATGGTAATTGACCTTGTTTGATTTAAAAGTTGCTCCGCCGAGCCCCTTAATCATTTTTCCGTATAGAAGGTTTCACTATTTTAAAAAATCAACTGTCAATGATTTACTTATTAATGAATACTCGCTTCACTGTCGACGAGTGCCATTATTGGTATATTATTTATTTATTTATAATATTAGGATACCGTTCTTAGCGCTAAGAGCCTAAGCCTATTGCAACCTAATGTATTTGGCCCACGGCAACTTGGCCATCTGGACAACTTAAGTATTGTTTTGACATGATAATTCCTATTGATTTTTTTTTTTCATTCATTTTGTAATTCTTTAGTTATTTTTCTTTTTTCGATATATATAAAACAGTTCTTAATCGTAAGAAATTTAAGTGTACATATTTCGTATATATTTAATTCATATTTACTTGTTATTGGTTTACCAGCTAGGGTTATTAGTGCGTTAGTACTTAATTGAATTATTAATTAATCATAAGTTAAGGCTAATTTGTGAACACATAATTCAAAAGATAAGTTCACTTGATATAAAATGTTTGTCCGTTAGAGTCTGATCTCCGCGCTACAGTGCGTTAAATAAGTCCTCAATGCTAGAAATAGTGTGTCTGTATCCTCCTTCCTATAGGTAAGGAGAGTTCAGTCGGAGTCCTCGTATGCCTTGTCCGTTTAATTGCCTTTGTAGCTCCTCGCATTGTATAAAGACATGTTCTGCCATAAAAGGTGAATCTGGAGGGTGATTATGATCTTTTGTTGTACTTTAATGTCAAAATATACGCCTAAATGAAATGAACTTTTCTACTTTTTCGTGTTTTTATCCAGCTCAGCAACCCTTGCATTATATAGAATGAACTGAAAATGATATTTCGCATTACAAATTCAAAATATTATTTCGAACTTAAGCACTTGTATTGCTCTAATTAGATGTAGAATATAAATTTACCACAATATAATTTTTTTTAGTTTATTTTGTGGTTGATGAAAAGGATAAATCAAAATGAATATAGTGAATATAAAAGTACGACAAATTTGAGGTGAAGTGTTAAAATATGTGACAAAAATATACGCCTAAGCTACGACAAAGAGATCAGAATCACCCCCTGGTCAGAAGGAGCATGAGGGGCGCGGATGTCTCAGGAGCCCAGCTGAAGTCTCGCCATCCCAATAATTTTTTTTCTTGGCATGTCAGGCTTGGTCACCACCTTGTGATGGTTAGAAAGTGTTGGCTTGCTGCTTCCATATTTTTTCTGGTTTCTCTTCTGACTGCTTTATATGCTGGTGGTGCGATCACATCTCCACTTTCCGTTAATATTCTCTTTGCAAGCTGATCACCTCATTCATTCCCGTGAACTCCCTCGTGAGAGGGCACCAGGCGAGTGTAATTTTTTTTTGCCAGCATATTCCTTAAGTTGACTGTCAACGGGTTTGTATTTTTTAAATTTGCTATGGCTTTGAGGGCCGACAGCCTGTCCGAGAAGATGACAGCTGAGTCGTCCTGTTTGGATACCCATCTGGAAGCCTCCCAGACAGGCGTTAGCTCTGCCGAGATCATGGCAATCCCTACGCCTTCTTCTGTTTTAAATGCGTCCGTGTACTTAGATTGTTCTGTCAGTGTTTAGTGGTATTTTATTTTTGTTATTAAGTTGTTTGTATTCGTTCCCATTTGTGATGATGCATTTCACCGGTACATTCATTCCAGGGCGGAACGCTTTCCACACTGTTAATTTCGTTTGGACAAAAAGGGACTTACCTGAAGGCTGTAGATATACTGGCGATTGCTCGATACATTCCGGAGCTGGTTCGTCTGGTGTCCGTGCTATCCGTATGAAGAATGTCCAGAACTAAGATGTGTAGCGAAGATTTATTGTTGTGTACCGTTTTGAAGACGGGGTTTCTAGCAAGTTCCTGTCTTCTTTGGGACAAAATAGGAAAGCCAGCCTGTACTAGGGGGCTGGCGGTAGGCGTGGTGCAGAGGGCACCAAAAGAGATTCTTGCTGTTGCATTAAGCGCTGTCTGGATCTTGCAGAGACTTTTTTTTGCTCAGCTGACCGTACGTCTCACAATGTAATCTATTCTACTCATGACCAGTTGCTTGGCTATCCTTGTGACAGTGTCAAGGGGAGGTCCAGAACTTCTCCTGCATTAACCTTGAGGAGGTTATTCCTGTTCCTTATTGACTCCGCCACAACGGAAGGCTGCTTATTTCAGTTTAGATGGTGTGAAAGGATCAATCCCAGAATTTTGAGCTCCCTAAGCAATGTTACAGATGTCATATATCACTATTGAAATTCGTTTGCCTGCAGCTTCGTCTTCTATAAATATTCAGTGCTTCCAGTTTTCCTGTAGCAATTTTGACTCCATTTGTGTCGGCCCAGACCGCTCGAATGACTTTGTTGAGCGTACGTACGTGTTGAATAGGTGAACCGAGAGAGGGGGAACCTCGTGGGAGGCCGTTTTGTAGTGTTTTGCCATTGGAAAAATGTCCAGCAACTCTTGTTTTTATTCTCCTATTGTAGAAGGAGTCTACCGTTTCACCGGACCGTTTCCCTATACTCCACTTTTCCAGTTGTAGAGGAACGGAACACTTTCGTATTCTGTCAAATGTCTTCTCAAGATCTATTGAAAGGATAACAGAGTGCTGGCGTCTGGCAAGTGCGCATGCCAGGTTGTGCTCCAGCTGCTGCAGGAGAGACTGTCCCCCTGCTTGGTCTGTAGCTACTGACCGTTGGCAGCAGCCTTTTTTCCAGAAACCAGGAGAGTTATTGGCCATGAATTTTTTTTTTTTTGTTTGTTTTTTTTTTTGTGTTAGATTTCTAATTTCGATGTCAGAAGTATCTTTTGTGAGGTTCTTTGTGGGTCTTTCGCTTGTGTATGTATTGGTAAGGCGGGTTTCGAGACTAGTTTTAGTGTTTGTGTTCTGGTTTAAGCGTTTCTTCATAAGAGAAGTCAGGTATGATTTTGCTCTGGCTGCCCTGGGGCCGGATTCTGTGACATGGAAAGTTGGGAGTTTTGGAGATGAAAAGTTTCATTTTCCCCGATTAAAAGTTCCTAATGCCTAATCTACAATGCATGGTAAAACCACGTCGTCAAAATGACATTGATTTTTGTGTTTGCTTCCCACTCATGCATTTGTTAATTCACGCTTGCAAAAACCTGTCTCTCTTTTATTCATTTGACGACATGAGCACGAGCTTATGCGTAGTAGTGAATCAGCAAAAATATCCTTTTCCGTGGTATGAAGAGTTGCGGATATGATGTATTTTTTGTTCAAGTTCCGTTGTATAGACATTTTGTACATTTTTAGGTCATTTTGTTGTATTTTTACTTAACCACTGTGGACCCTTCCACCACAGAGGATGATTGTTAAGTTCGTTGGAGTTTATACCTCTACTTGCACAGTCTGCGGGGTTATCGGATGACTTGCTATGTCCCCACTGAGCATCATTCATGTTCTCAACAAATGTTTTTCATTTGGAGAGGTGGTTTCTTAGCCATGCGAGAACGACTGTCGAATCTGTCCACAGAAACGTATCAACATTTTCATTTGAATAGATGATTTAGTTGCTTTTATTAATTTGGTCAATAATACCGCACCAGCTAGCTCTAATCTTGGTAAGCTAATTTGTTTTATAGGAGCTATTCTTGTTTTTGCAGTTAATATTCGACCTTCACAAATGCATCTTCTGCTACTCGTATGTAAATAGCAGCTGCATATGCTTGTTCGGATGCATCGCAGAAACCATGGAATTGCCAATTTTGGATATATTTTTTGTATGAAATCCATCTGGGAATGCGTATATTTTCAATTAACTTTAAATCATTATTAAATGTTATCAATTGGGTTCGAATATTCCTTGGTATATCCTCATCCCACTGTGCCCCTGATAACCATAATTATTGCATTAGAATTTTTGTTTTGACTATAATAGGGGAAAGCCAGCCGAGTGGATCATATAATTTGGAGATTTGTGACAGTAATTGTCTCTTTGTCTGAATATTGTTCTCGTATTCTTTTATTATAAATTGGAAGGCATCACGACTAGGGTTCCAATATATTCCTAGCGCTTTAATTGTGTCATTGATGTCTAGCTCAATAGCAGCCTTTAATTCTAAGTCATCTTTCGGTATGTCGGTAAGAAATTCTAAGTTATTACTTGCCCATTTACGCAACCGTAATTTACCCCGGAATAAAATCTGACGTAGGTTTATTGCTTCTTCTGCTGAATCTGCACCAGAAAGCAAATTATGTATATAAAAGCCATTGATAATAGTTTCAGACGCCTTTTCAGACATATACTTTTCATATGAAGCTAATTGTTGTAACGTTTTAATGGCAAGATAGGACCTCTAATTTCTCTAATTTGTTCTTTCGGATCTGCACTCCACAAGATTTTCTGATAATTTGTGTGCTCTGGAGTAACGAGAATCTGTCGATACATTTGCTATATATCTGCCGTAAATGCTATTCGATGTTTTCTACATCTAAGAAGAATGGTGTTTAGGTCTTGTTGTATCTTCGGACTGATTAATAAGGTATCATTTAATGACATTTAATGACAACTCTTATCTTTGTTGTTGTGCTATCGACTGATCATCATTATCAGGTTCTTCTATACGTCAAATGTGTCTTAGCGCTTCATATTCCTGCATAAATTTTATATATTCAGTTTTTAACTCGGAATTGGTTTGCAATTTTCGTTCCATGTTTAGGAAACGTTTAATTGATTTTTAGAATCGCTTAGTCTCGGTATATCAGGAAATGATTAGAAAGGGAGAGCTACTATATATTTTCCATCTATGTATAGTGGCAAAAATGTTCTAGCATAGATTTTCCTCAGGTGTTCGATATTTGCTTGTCTCATAATGTTCGATTTCCCAAAATCTTTTGAATAAGTCATTTACAGCTCTATCACCTTGTACGCGCCTATCAGAAATGAATCTTTGACATCTTGCTGAATTGGACCTGACAATATCCATCCTAAAGTGGTTTTTTGTGCAACTGGTA
Organism: Dioctria rufipes; assembly: GCA_963924295.1. Lineage (NCBI taxonomy): Eukaryota > Metazoa > Arthropoda > Insecta > Diptera > Asilidae > Dioctria > Dioctria rufipes. The sequence continues at coordinate 182,442,068 of OZ002740.1, forward strand.
TTCCTAAAGTACCGCGTATTTGTTCTATATCGAAGAGAGTAGTATATATATCAGCACATAGAAGGAAATCTATTTCACCAAGGCTCAGATATAGCGGGTCAGCTAATTGCAGATTTTGAATATGATTCCAGTTTGGGTGCAAGGAATCCCGCTATGGTGTTAATTATATATGCTACTACGTTATAGCGGGTTTGAAATCAAAATGAGATGCAATATTGTGTTGGCTTTGTTTTGGTAATACCAATTCCTGTGATTATTGCATTATTTGGTCTGTGTCTTAGTGATAATAATTGTGCAGCCTTTTCGGTTATAAAGATTGCTTGCAAGCCTTGATCAAATAAAACTCGTAATGTAATGCAACCGCGGTTAGTGGAATATACTTTTATTAAAGTAGTTGCTAATAATGCAACTCTTTGTTGTTGAGTGATTGGATTGGACGTGAAGTTCTAACTGCCAGCATGAGCTGACAGATCACTCGGCGGACAGCGTTGAAGTGCAGGGCGGCACGCTAGCTCGCTTCGGCTATTGGCGGAGAGTGTGGGGGGTTCCACGAAAACCCTGCCGCTGCCGCCTGTCATGTACAAAAAAGATTCATACCTCTCACACAAAAAAAAAAAAAGAACGAAGCACACATCTAGTCCTGAAGGGACCCTTACAACACTTACCATCGTCCACATGAAGCCACAGGTGGTATGCTGCCCCATCCGCCCATACGACACCGGGGGCAGCAATTTATTCTCAGTGTCCCAAAAACATTGATTTAGAAGACAGAAGTGAAGGAGTGGACCTAGTTAACCATCGACATAGTGAAAGGAACCTATATTAACCAATTCAGTACTTTTTCTCAATGCAATTCATTATAATTATCTCAATCGAAGTTAGTTCCATCAACGCAGATGAACGAGAGAAAACATACAATATGCCATGTCTAATCAGACCGAGCTAGCCCTAAAGCTTAATTATAACGTACAATCGCACACCCAAATACTATCAACAGTACGCCCAAAGGTGGAGGATTGTTCAAAAAGTATAGTTGTCAACGTTTTCAAAAACCGGAAGGTTTCGCCTTATTTTGTTTATACACGAATATCGTAGATTTCTCTGAACTTGATTACTCACCCTCGATCCTTTTCCTCGAGAAGGCCTTTTAGAGATGGAAGTGGGATCTCTGAAAATAAACTTTAATGCAAATTTCCCATTTGGGCTACTTCACAATTTCTTGTACAATATTTCTTTAAAATTGTACCCCAAAATCGTAATCGAGTAATAAAATGAGGCGTTATATGAAGAAAATCAAACTCTAATAATAAAATGAAAGCAAGAATTAGATATTTAACTAACGAGATGGTCTCTTCTTTACCGGCGTACGAGTCTTTCAAACTTATGTGCAAAAATAATATTCTAATCTTAAAATGAAGTTATGAATTCAGATACTTAACTAGTGCGAAACGTTTACTTAGCTTACTTGCATCCGAGCCTTTCAAAGTTATGTACAAAGTCATATTCTAATAATGAAATGATGCATTCTATGCAAAAAGCAAACTAATACTAAAATGGACCATGACTTCAAGTACTTAACTAACAAGATGGTCACTTCTTTACAGGCATGCAAGCCTTTCAAACTTATGTGCAAAAATCATATTCTAATATTAAAGTGTGAAAACATGTATCATGCATGTAATCAGGTGGCCCGAGTGTATAACCGTACAGGCATTGGAGCCCTTCGAAATTAAATGTAATAATCATTATATAGAGAAAGGTGTGTGTTCACCTGCTTATCAAGGTGGCCTTTTGATTGCAATAAAAATTTAGCCTAACAATGACGCAATGGCTGAATTCATCTGCCGAATTAAATGGTCTCGACTCATACAATGTGGGCCTCCTGGCATCTTAAAAACCGGAGGATTGTAGTACAGAAGTTCTTGAACGCTCTCCTTTGGTCATCTGTATATGCACTCAGATAAGCTATTAGTCTGGTAAAAAGAACACCTTCGTTGTTGGGCTCCGTGAAACTGGTGCCTGCGGAAGCATATTTTATTCGATGTAGGTGGGATGATTTGAAAATGTACCCCACGCTCATGTGCGTGCACCAAGGGTACTTGGTCCGATGAAATATTTGGCCAAGTTTTAAATTTCGTGTCGTATGCCAACTTTATCTTGATTGATTGATTTTTTTACATTGAATGGACCAAGGAGTTGTCACTTGGTCTCACACAATTGCGAAAATCACTAAAACTGGATTCTTACGCCTCTTCTCCTATTCTCCCGCGTTGGCTGATGGATTGAATTTTCGGTTTCTTTCTTCGCTCTTTTCTTTGTTCCCAGTACGAGCTGTTCTTGCTTTTAGTTACTCTCTTATTCTTCGTTGAAATTCTGCTGTCTAAAGTTTTTACCCTTTTCTATTATATTTTACTTACTCAAAAAACTATCTTTCTTTTCCTTGTTACGTATCTACTCAATTCTTTTTATCTGACAGACCCCCCAAAATTGTCTTCTTCTTTTTCTTTCTCCTAGCGACCTGTCCCGCCGTCAGATGTCACACGTTCCACCTCGCAAAAATAGCAGCACAGTCGCCATTTTCCTGCGCTCTCGCACGGATCAATCTTAACTTGTCCTCAGCATCTACTCGTAGGGGTTCATTCAGCGTTCCCAAGCTCAAGGATGGGATACAAGCTCGCGTGGTCAATCATTTGCTGATGGAATAATACTTTGTAAGGCGAGAAGCCAGTTGCTTGGTGGATCGAGTTTCTGAGCGCGGTAGCAGTGTGGCCCAGCTTCTCATCCCACTTAGTGTGTTCCTTTTGAATATATGCTCTAGTTCCTGTGAATAGAGACCGGTTCACTCGTTCTGACGCATAAACAGCCGTTCGCAAGTGCTGGACGCCGTACTATTCCCATAGTATGGTAAACTGAACGGAGCAAAACTGGACTCCATTGCCGCAGACTATCAAACGTGCGAAACACTTCTGTTTCAATGAACTGGCACAAGAACTATCAGATTACAGACATTTCCGTTCGTCGATCTGAGATATGGACCTAAGAAATCAAAATACAACTTTTGCCAGGGTCTTTCCGTCACAGACTGATCTCCCATAGGTGGTCTAAGTATGGTATTAGGGGCTTTAATTTCTTTGCACACATCACAGGCGCCTACGTAGTTTCTGACATCGACTATCATTCGAGGCCAGTACAGATGTCGTCTTAAACGTTCCAGGGTTTTCCCTATTCCTCCATGCGACGCTAGTGGCGGATCATGCGCTCTTGAAATGACGTCGGAGATAAGCTCACGCTGAAACCAAAATTTCCAAGCTTCTTCCTCCTGAATCGGATCGCCTGTTCTAGGAACAGTGCAAATATACACGAAGTCATCCCTGACGCAGAGATCTGGTAATTTATTAGAAGTTGATTTAAGCTATTGCCTCAGCTCTTCATATTCCAACGAGTTGAAATATGGAGAACTATGGTCAACTTCTTGGCCAGGATCTTCAGCAGGTGTCAGTCTGTCACAATGTATCCGTGACAACGCATCAGGAATAACATTCAGGATTCCTTTCCGATGCTCGATAGTGAAGTCGAAGCCTTGAAGCTTCAGACTCCACCGAGCAAGTCGACCGCTGAGGTCCTTTTGGGACATCAGCCATTTCAATCTCGCATGATCAGTCACAATCGTAAATGTCATAAGCTCTATGAAGGGCCGGAACTTCTGCAAACTTAATAATGCTGCTAGGCATTCCTGCTTTGTGACGTTATAATTTCGCTGTGCTGAATTCAACTTTTTCGAGACGTAGGCTATTGGCTTCCTGTGGCCATTGTAATTTAGTTGTAACAGCACTCCCCCAATACCTTGTTGGCTCGCATTACACTGGATAACGAACGGTTTGGTGAAGTCTGGACTCACTAACAACGGAGCAGAAGTTTCTGCTTCAATGATACGTTTGGGCTTCAGATGTCCATTGTAACTGACAGGGATTTTTCAAGGTGTCTGTAATGGAGGCAGGGAGATCAGCATAGTTCGGAATGAATCGTCGATACCATCCTGCCATGCCTAGTAGACGTCGGACCTGCCGAGCAGTTTTAGGTGACGGGTAGTCAACTATGGCTGAAATCATATCGGGGTCAGGTCTTATTCCTCCTTTTCCGACAATAAAACCCAAGTATTTTGTTTCCTTGATAAAGAACTTACTCTTCTCAACGTTGATAGTGAGGCCAGCTTTCCTCAAATAATCCGCTACGCGAGATAGTAGCATGAGATGAGAGTCAAAGTCTGATGGCAGTATTAATAAATCGTCTAAATAGACGAGAACTAAGGCGGCACATAGTTTGTGAAGCGTTGCATAAGCCGAATGGCATCACTATTTATTGATAGAGAGGATGGCTAGGAACAGTAAATGCGGTCTTCTTTCTGGAATCAGCGTCTAGTGAGATCTGCCAAAAAGCGTCTTTCAATTTGTCGGAGGAAGTCGACTCAGAAGTGCGTCTATCACGGTAGCGGATAGGCGTCCTTGTTAGTAACGCATTTGACCTTCCTGGCGTCAAAACAAAGCCGAACCTTTCCAGGCTTCCTAACTAGAAAAACTGGAGAGCTCTAAGGACTCTGGCTCTCCTCCCACACACCTAGTGATAGCATGCGTCTTAATTCCGCATCCATCAAACTCTGCACGGCTGGTGAAATCGGATAAAACCTCTGTTTTATCCGAGGTGCATCGTTCGTCTCACATGAGTGACAGTTTTTCCTAAGCCCAAAGAGGCGAAGGAAGGAAAAAGCTGCTTCGTGGCTTCAAGACGTTGGTTGTCTTAAACAGAAAGAACATGGCGGTCAGTGTCTGAGGTAGCTAATAAGCTTGGCATTACTTCATTAACTATACCCAGAACATCTGGAGTCAACCCAAATAGACGCCAGAAGTCTATTGCTAGATATAGTGCTTGTGTGAGCCCAGGAACCACGTAAAACGCACCTTTTGGGTCTTACCACGGAAAGTGATGTCCAAGTCGACATGACTATGGACATTCATCATGGCACCAGTAGCTACCTGTACTTGAGTGTGATACCTCCTCCATTCGACGTTTGCTTCCGCTAGTCTCTCTAGAGCTCGCTGGCCTAGGATACTGACAGTGGCACCACTATCAAGTAACTCAGTCACAGTTCGCCCGAGCAGCTTAACTTCGGCATACGGCCGAATGTCCTCTGGCATTGACACTGAAATGTGGGCCAGTTTCTTTCGTTCAGTCTTGATTCGTCGACAATATTCACGCCAACGAACGGTTGATAGTTTCTTTTTCTTGTTAGGGTCCAAATCGGGGTACATAATTCCTACAAACTCCGCTACTGATGAGAGAAGTTACAGTCTCGCACTGCGTTGTAATTTTGTAGACGTCAGTGGATATTAAACAAGCTAACGCCCACTCGTCATACCAGAGCTTGGTGGCCGTTTACGAATCGAAATAGCAGGAGACCGAACCTCTTGTTCAACAACATCACCAGAAGAAATTACGTTTGGTTTTAAAGGGACGTCAAAAATTAAAGATTGTTCCAAGGAAGTGTCTAGCAAAAGTGTCGAGTGCTCCCTACGGGTGGAAACGGGAGCTTGAAAATTTGCAAAGAAGTCAATCAGGCTCTCTGTTTCTATTAAGAAACTATTATCAGCATTGGAACTGTCAGATGGATTGTTGATATCACCAGAGTCACTGTATGATATCAACGGACAATTCAATGGTTCGTCGTTGAGGTCTGCTGATGGAGCTGACCTTCCTCTCTGCTCAAATTTTGAACTGGAGTAGTCACAGCTGTTGCCGTTCAACACGTTGAAATTGGTTGAGAAAAGGTGCTGGGATTCCCGACCCGTCTCTCGAGCTTAATGCTGAGATGTTTGCAGAACGTAAACTAGCAGATATTGAGCTTCGAAGTTGCTGTAGTGCTGATGATGGTTAGGCAGTAGTAACGGTGGACCAAGTTGCGCTGTTCCGTGCGGAGTCGGGTACCTCTTAGGATGGTCCTATTGTAAGGCGAGAAGTCTTGTTGCGTGAGTGCGTAACGACAATTAGGCCAACTGAATTCCTCAGTTATCCATTTCACAATGCATCTCCGGTGGAACATGTGTCCACATGTCGTCACAACGGGTCTCCTCTTGGCGGTCCAGTCTGCGTCCTGACAGATGGAGCACTGTTCGGATTTTGGCAAGGGTACAACAGCTCCAGGAGATGTTCGGGGTCCATTGTATACAATTTAAAAACAGAAGAAAGTGAGGTATGGTCAGAATCAAGATAACCAAATCTTACTGATTCCGAAATTCAAAAGTTTCATCGACGGATGTTGATGTTGAAATTAATAAGGAAAATGTGCAACTGCAGTGTTTCTGCTTCTTACATCAAATAATTGCACAAGAAATTCATGTAAACTCTAGTCTATAGAGCCATGCCAAATCTAAATCTAACAGGACTTCAAAAAGATTCCAAAAATATTCGATGTCAATGATCGTCCAAGTTTCAAAAAACAAAACCAAACTGTAATCTACAGTCATAAATATTCTCTATGAGTTAAACTCAACCTCCGCAGCAGATAAAAAAAATCGTACTGGTTTCTCGTGAGCTGCACTCACACAATTTCGAAAGACCAACGTAAAAAAAATTTAAGGTTTTCCGATAAGCTAAACTAAAACTATCGTAAAGAAAAAAAAAAAAAAGTTTTCTTTCCTGCCCCTCCAAGACAAAAGTCTCCCAGGCCCTCTCTCTCAAAAATTCAGATAAAAAACTAAATCAAGGGCAAGTGATGTGGATGTGTGCATGAAAAAGTTTGAAATTCTCAAAGAATGTTGGAAAAGTCGGGTTGGAGATGTCAAAGACTGAAAATGCTGCTAGAGATTCTTCAGCCAGGCAGTTGGCAATATGGCAGCTCCTGATTACTGAAGGTCTCCAGCATCACTTCCCTCCTCTAACAACTCTTTCCTTTGTCGATTGCAAAATCTAACTAACCTTCCAGCTGGACAGAGCCCTGAATCTGGTCAACTAGTTAGCTCAAAACCAAAAAGTCATCTCACAGATTCATGGCGCTGTCCAGTCGGATGGCCAGAGAGACATGCCTGCAGGAGAACTTCAAACGAAAAATGCTCGTGAGGCCACCTGCCATTTCCATATCAGCAAAATAAAAAATAGAAAAATTCAAAAACTTTCAAAAACTTTAAAGACTTTAGGCTTGACGAAAGTCAAACCTAATAGTCGAACTTCAGATAAACTACATATCAAAAACTTAAACTTTAAAAATTACAAGACTAGCGAAAACTTTACTTTAATCAGGACTTTAATTTAACTCAAAAACCAAAACTCTAAACTTCAACAAAATCTCAAAAACTTTAACTCAAACAGGCAGACTCAGGTCTGCATGTAACCTCCACTGGTTGTGAGACCCGAGGTCAGTCAATTAGCAAGGTGCAATTGACAATCTCACAACAAGTCTCAGTCCCCAGCAGAAGTCACACTTAGACACCAAAGTCTACTGAGGTGGCCCCACGTTGGGCGCCATTTGTTATGAAACTATGTTGAGTGATTGGATTGGACGTGCAGTCCTAACTGCCAGCATGAGCTGACAGATCACTCGGCGGACAACGTTGAAGTGCAGGGCGGCACGCTAGCTAGCCTCGGTTATTGGCGGAGAGTGTGGGGGTCCACGAAAACCTGCCGCTATCGCCTGTCATAACAAAAAAAAGCTTCGTGCCTCTCACACAAAAAAACCGGAGCACTCATCCAGTCCTGAAGAGACCCTTACAACACTTACCATCGTCCACGTGAAGGCGCAGGTGGTATGCCTTAACTGCCTTGCCCCATCCGCCCATACGACACTGAGGGCAGCAATTTATTCTCAGTGTCCCTATAAAAAAACATTGATCTAGAAGAGAGAAGTGAAGGAGCGGACCTAGTCAAGCACCGTCATAGTGAAAGGGCACGAGGAGAGTGAGGAAGAAGACAAAATCCTTACTTGGAACTCATATTAGCCAATTTAGTACTTTTTCTCAATACAATTAATTATAATTTTCTCAATCGAACTTATTTTTTTTAATAGACACTGTTTGTTTGCTTATATTCACCCCCGACGCGGTCTAATAGTAGGTGTACTGTTGCTTCCATCAACGCAGATGAACAGATGAACGAGAGAGTCCATACCATTTGCCATGTCTAATCAGAACGAGCTAGCCCTAAAGCTTAATTACAACGTACAATCGCACACCTATTGCTATCAACAGTACGCACAAGGGGGGAGGATTGTTCAAAAATTATAGTTATCAACGTTTTCTCAAACTGAAGATATATTTTGGTTCTATGTACCTTTTCGCCTTGTTTTGTTTATACACGAATATCGTAGAATTATCTGAACTTGATTACTCAACCTCGATCCTTTTCCTCCAGAAGGCGTTCTAGAGATGGAAGCGGGATCTCTGAAAATAAACTTTCATGCAAATCTCCCATTTCGGCTACTTCACAATTTCTTGTACAATATTTCCTTAAAATAGTACCCCAAAATCGTAATTGAATAATAAATTGAGGCGTTATATGAAGAAAATCAAACTCTAATAATAAAATGAAAGCAAGAATTCAGATACTTAACTAACGAGATGGTCACTTCTTTACTTTCAAACTTATGTGCAAAAATCATATTCTAATCTTAAAATGAAAGTATGAATTCATTTCAATAAAAATCTAACCCAACAATGACACAATGGCTGAATTCATCTGCTGAATTAAATGGTCTGGACTTATACAATGTGGGCCTCCTGGCTTCTCAAAAATCGGAGGATTCTAGTACAGAAGTTCTTGAACGCTATCCTTCGGTCATCTGTACATGCACTCGGATAATCTATCAGTCTGGCAAAAAGGACCCCTTCGTTGGGCTCCGTGTAACTGGTGCCTGCGGAAGCATAATTTATTCGATGTAGGTGGGATGCTTTGAAAATGTACCCCACGCTCATGTGCGTGTCATTATAGCACCAAGGGTACTTGGTCCCGATGAAATATTTGGCCCCGTTTTAAATTTCGTGTCTGCTAACTTTATCTTGACTGAATGTTTTTTACCTTGAATGGACCAAGGAATGGTCACTTGGTCTCGCACAATTGCAAAAATCACTAAAAATGTTATTACTCCTCGGCGGATGATTAGGATTTTTACGGCTTTTCTCCTATTCTCCCGCGTTGGCTGCTGGATAGAATTTTCTCTTTTTCCTTCTTCGCTATTTTCTTTGTTCCCAGTACGAGCTGTTCTTACTTTTAGTTACTTTTTTCTTAATCTTCGTTGAAATTCTGCTGTCACCCTTTTCTTTTCCTTGTTACGTATCTACTCAATTCTTATTATCTGACAGACCACCCAAAATTGTCTTCTTCTTTTTCTTTCTCCTAGCGATCTGTCCCGCCGTCAGAAGTCAAACGTTTCACCTCGTAAAAATGTAATAAATTCTACATTTAACCGATCTTTATTAGTTTTTCTGTAGTTTCTACAGAACCGTTCAATCTCAAATTTATTACTTGCTTGCCCTTTTAAGCTTGAGTTTCGTTTGTAGCGTTTGGCATGGCGAGTTTTTATTTAATATATCTTAACAATCAGCACTAAAATGAGATAAGGCAACTCTTACTTACCTTGGTATTGTTGGCTTTTAAGTACGCTTAATTAGGCTTTTCTCTTGCTTTTCTTTCAAAATCACAAATAATTATACTGATTTGTTGTTATTTAATTTAATACAATAGCCTTTTGCGATTTAACACTGATCACAGTAAAATCCAAATGGTATTTTGTTTTTTTTTTTTAATTTGTTATCGACACTATGACTCGTACTATTATTTCAAATTTTCGTGTTCACGCGAGATATGTATATTTTCGCGGTAAACTGCAGAAGCAAATAACTTCATGGAATCGATAAAATCCGACAATATTCGTATTATTCATAAGATCCTTAAGATCCGGCTCGAAGGACCAAATAATATAAAATAGTTGGTATGATAAATTAAAATAAAATAACGAATAATAAAAAAAAGGAAAACAACAATATTGGGATGGTTAATTTGAAAGGAAATTTTATTACAATAGGAATGAATGTACACACCACGAAAGGTTTTACTATAATAATCATTTCAAATTAATTATGATAATAACAAAACGTTTGCATTCAATAATTAAAAGTATTGTCAGCAATTTGTTGCTTTTGCTGCGGTGCTCCCTGGTCGATGACCGTGGTTCATGAAATCGTCGTTGTTTCGCTGACGCTGCAGTGACCCCGAATGCAACCTGTGGTATTTCGTAAGATTTCGCAACATTCTGCCCGCCTTGAAATATCTTCATTTCAATCTATAATTAAAATTTAAACAAGCATTAATTCTACATTTTGTAGTTAGGTTTTAAGGCTCCCATACTCGCCTAAAAGCTATGAGGTAGGAATATATGGAAATGGGAAAGAGGCGAGGAGAGAAGTGAGTGTGATCTTAATTATTTTCAGCAAGTTCTGGATATATTTTGGACGTTCGGTTATTATCGCCTAACTCTCCTAAACTTTCCTGCATTGACATTTTATCAGAGTTATTTGATTGTTGAATTGGATCTCTAGGGTGTATAATCACTGATATTAGTACTGCATCGCTTTGTTTTACTGTTTGATATTCCATGATGCTGCTGCGAGCCGCCAATTCCAGCCGTACGTAGCGTGAATTTTTTTCGCACTTATTGTTGTTGTTACAAATAGCTTGAGGAATCGTATTATGGCGTACGTTCCTATGCTGATAAGGTAGATACTTCCGATTTCTTGGATGATATTGCAACCTGTGGTATTTCGTAAGATTTCTCAACATATAATTTTTATTAAGTACGAGAACTAGTATGAATCACACCACTTAAGCTAATCAAGTATTGTTTTCCATTGAGTAAGATATTGGTCCTTACTCAATCTACTAGAAAAGTAATCATTTTCTTTCCAATTGTAATTAAAGATTCTTCTAAAGCGTTCAGTCTCTGTCACGCATAAAACGGCACCACAAAGGCATCTCTTGTTTTATTATAAATAAGTCACCCTCCTTGTACTCTTTGGGAGGTTTGTGCGTCGCGTTGAAGGTTTCCGCTTGTAGATTTTGCTTTTTCTCAATTCTAGTTTTCACTAATTCTCTTAGTTCACTGAGAGGAATATTGTCTTCACCATCATGGTCGTGCTCGTGTAGAGCCAATATTAGTTTATTTCTTAATACACTCAAAGCCCACTGCACTACTGGAACATGTACACCCCAATCTCTTCAGCTTTCCTCTTGTGTCATCGTTGCTATGGCATTCTTTACCGTTCTGAAATGCTTCTCTATCTGACCATTAGCACGGGGAGTCTGAAATGCAGTTAGCACATGTTTACTTGAATTATCCGCGCAATATCTTGTGAATTCTTTCGACGTAAATGAAGATCCTCTATACGTAACGAGTTGGCCAATTTTGTTGGAAAGAGGGGAAAGCAATAGGGAAATAGGAAGGGAAATGGACGATTGGAAGCAGTTATAAGAAATTTCAAAAACTTGGAGAAAATTATTGCAAGAGAGGTTGCATTGTAGAGGTAATACAAAGCTTACATCAAGAAAAAAAAATCACATAGCAACTATAAAGCGCCTGTCAGCGGCATAATTAATAGGCCAACTTGACTTGGCAGTGACTAAACGAGGTGTACTGCAAGTATTACACGGATGTCCAAACGTTGACTTTAAAAAACCTTGTTTAAAAGCCCACCATAAAACTGCTCGCCGGTCTTTTGCCAATGATCGTATGAGCTGGTCTGAAAAATAAAACAAGATAATTTTTTCAGCGAAAAAAAATTAAATTTAGACTTAAATACAACTAAATTAGTATTAACTAACTAAAGCACTTGATAACACGGTATTATTTTAAATTCGGTTTATCGTAAATGATGATAATGACACGTCAACTGGGTCTGAGCCCTCACGATCGAATGTTTGTCCGCTAGCTCATTTACTCTTCCTGATCTTGTTTTTCAGAGTCACGTCACGCATGCGCACACCCTCACTCCAGTGTATCCTACATGTACACTTACCACTAGGATACAACACAAGATCCTTAGAACTAGAAGACACACAGATGAAGTGCTGTCTTATAATTGTTCCAAGGTGAGTTTTACCTGGTTGAATTTAATATAATTCGATGACGGTTATTACACACCCCAGTTCCTATATTTTGCATATATATCTTCCGTTCTGTTTCACATCCATTAGTACTCTGTTGTGAACACTTTTCTCATGGAAAGTGAGTTTCCACGACTTACCAGTTCTTCATAATGATTAGTTGAAAATATTTCCATTTTTGTACCAAAAAACGGCCATATTTTTTTATCTTGAGAGGAGATTGTGAGGTAATAACTCTTTAACGCATACAGATAGCACATAGGGTGTAATAGGTCAAATTAAAGAGGAGGAGAGTCTACAATTTACAGTTTTTATAAAAATAAAGGTTAGTTAATGACCTTTTTGCAAACTGGACTGATTCACTTCTTTTGCAGTTATTTCAAAAATATCGTACTCAAAAACTAATTACATATCTAATTAGGGGACAAAATGTAGATGCAATTTCATCCTACATACAAGCTTTAACATGCATATTTAAAATTTTTATACCGACTCTTCTGTACTGGTAGATGAGCAAATTGACCATTTTCGCGCGATTTAAAATTTTTAGCGGGTACCTTGAGACACCAAAATCCATCTTTCTCTGTAAGTATTGCGTAGATTTCCATAATTTTTTTTTTTGTAAATATAGCCCGGATATGCACTGAATCCATAATTTAATTTGAAAACTTCTAGGTATCTAGATACCTTAACAAAACACAACAAAAATAGAGTTGAGAAGTATTCTTCTTACTTCTCCACATCTAAAACAGCCGAGAATTTTGTCTAGTGGAATAGAGAGTTTGGTAATTCTCAATTCTCGAACAGGCAGATGCTAAAAACAGCAGACTTTGGAAGTGGTAGGGGCGAAGCGATCAAAAGTGAGCTTGAGAACTCCAATCGGTACTCTATCGTCCTGCGAGTTACCAGAGCGCGTCATTTTCTTCACCTCAGTGATTGTTTTGTTCTTTTCCTTTAGCCCTTCTAGGCGCATAGGCAGTTCCACTGTAGTCTTCCGTGGTACTCTGCTTTGACATCATGCTCATGTATTTTTTTAAGATTTTCCGTCATTTTGTCCGTTTCTGTTTTAGGTGGAAGGAACACTTAAAGCTTTACTGGATCTTTCTACTGAGGCGCATGCTCTATGCATTTACAGAACACGAAGGAGGGTTATTGCTAGGTTCGGCTATAGTGACGTATTTCGGGTCCGGTCCCGCGAAAGCATCAGTGAAGGTTTCTTGAATGGATGGTAGATCTACCATGCAAAAATCAAAATAACTTTTAATTTTATGCATGGGTGAGAGAGAAATGTGGAACAATTTTTTGATCGGCTTACCTCAAGGAATCGCGTGGTATACCGGAAGGTATCTTGATTTGAATCATCCTGTATATCATGGATCCGCTTGTGAAGCCTCATATTTTTAAGACGAATCGCGAAGGCCTCGTACTCTGCGAACAGGTTTTCATAATGCATTCTTCTCGCTCGGCTAAGAAAAGCGCACCAATATTGGCATATTGTGTGTATGATTAGATTTACATTCGGATGTTTGAGACAGTTATGCGGTGGACAAAAAGCATCGACAAATTTGCATAGAGGGTAATTAACAACAGCAGTAATTTTATTCACATCCTCATTATCGGATTGCGGAATGCTGTTTATAATAGCATCTGTGATGTAAATCCTGATTTTGTTCCATGAGCTGTTGCTTCTCCCCCACAATTTTGTCGACATCAGCTCTCACCAGATTCAATTTATTCTCCATTTTTTTTTATTTATTTTTTTTTGTAATAGGCAGGGGACGAGAGATCTCTGTCACGGAGGCCAGGGCAGCTCATTCTGCCAATCTGCTAGAAAAGCATTTCACCAAAACCTTCCTGTCCTCTTAATAAAGCGCATAAGGTCTTAGTGAGATGCGTTTTTCCACAGACACTAGGGCAGACCAAAACGTGCCCATCCTGTTCCGAGCAAAAGCCCGGACAATCACACAGAAAGTGTTCGATTATCTGTGGCCGGTGATGATGTCAACCCCAGTTCTGCATTGTTTTCTTTCGAACCCCAAGAGAAAATCTGATAAATTCTTATTAGGCTCATCAAGAAAACGTTTTGTGCATCTGCAAGTGCTCAGATTCTCTGCTAACACCCGCTTTGATGAGAGATCCGATAACCGAGGTGGCAACGGATACGACGGTTTTCGGTCCAAGGAACGGAGAACCAGAGCCAGAATTGGCTAGGCCCTTTCATTCCTCATGTGACCAGGAACTTATTGAAGAGCAACCTTGTTGCGGATGCATAGCTTATCCACGGACAATTCGCAGTCCCTTAAGTAACTTAGATGTTATCCGTGGTCCACTCAGAGCCATCAAGGCTACCTGACTATCCGAAAGGATAGCAATGTCCTTACCCTTGAATTCCATAACAAGGGTTAACTTCGCTGCCATTGCGATGGCGAAGACTTCAGCCTGAAATACAGTGATGTGCCTTTCAAGTGAGTATTCCAACCCAACGTCATGTTCATGAAAGTAAACACCAGAACCGGCTCCTTCATTTGGGAGAGAGCCGTCGGTGAAAACTTTTACAGTGGACCGGAGAGCGCTCGATAAAGCACTTCCAACAGCCCACGATTCCCTTTCAGGAAAGCTCACAGAGAAGCGCCGCCTAAACCGAAACTCTAGTTGCATCGCATCAAGTGACATGCGGGCTAAAGGGTTTACCCGTTCCAGCCCACACGCCAAAGAGAAATGGGAAGAACCAGTCTAGCCGTCTTCCCAACATCCGCATGAGCGCAATCTGCACACAGCCTTTTTGGCACTGACTGTATGAAAAGATCCAGGGGTGGCAGAAGAAGTAACCCCTCCAGGGCAGTCGTAGATCGCATGGAGCCTGTAATACCTATACAAGCAAGCCTCTTCAGGCCCGCTTGCTTCCAGATCGCAGTCCCCACTGGCGTCCTCAGCCACCATACACAAGAGGCATATGTGACCCTGGGTGTTACGACTGAAGTGTACAACCAGTGCACAACACTCGGTTTTAAGCCTCACATGCAGCCAAAGGTTCTCTTGCATTGAACAAATACCCTCATAGCCGCATTAACTTTCTCCAAGCTCTTAATTCTACTTACGAAGATCACAACTATGCCGTCATACTTGGTAGTGATTGATTTATTTAAAAATTTAAGAGAGGCATCAATGTATCTTTTAGTCTAATTTCTAACTTTGCTTCGGGTGTGCACAGTTGCAGTAAGACTTGCATTATCTGTGCCCTTTACTACTTTAGATTTCTGAATGTTAGTAGGAGCTATGATGATAACTTTTATCCAAATTATTTAGACGGAAATGTAGAAAATGTACTTTAACTAGGATCTGCAATGGACTGGTAAATCCTGACTAAAAGAATGACCACTTATGATAAAGTAGTTATGTACTTAACTAACTACCCAAATACTGCGGAAAAATACCGATAACGCGGAGCAAAAAACAAGCGTGACTCACTGAATTGACCTACACATCGAACAAATTTCTGGCTCCTTCCTGAATGGTGACTTCCGGGAGGCCTAGTTCGTACTTATTGTACAACCTTTTTAGGCTGCTTTCAATAGCGGCCATGAGTGCCCTTTTTTCGGAATCGAATCCGGCTTTATTGATTTTCTCCTTTTCACTCATAATGACGATACACACGAAACAAGGTGTCCTTTATCACCGCAATTCGCTTAATTGTTTAATTGTATTTAATTCTATCACTCACTTATAATTGAATGCGTTTATATCACAATCACACCACTTAAAACTTTGGATTTAATAGTATGTGTCTCTATCACTTTACTATACACTAACAATATATGTGTCTGTATTTGAATATCACACACTAGCTTACACATCTACACGGGCACACGCGCACTGTGAACTACGTGAATGCCGTCGGCAAAAACTGTGTATGCGGATATGAATATTGAAAAGTACAATTTCAGAATAGGATGTTGTCACTTTGGCTATACCACTGACTGAGTATGACTCGTCAAAAGTATATATATATATATATAGCTTATCTTTTTTGTAACACAGTGAATTACCAAACTTTTTGTAATTAAAAAGGATGTATTGTGACTTAAATGTCAGCAACATTAATATAATATTTAAATTTAATTTTAAATTTCTTCCTTAAAAATTTATTGATAAATGTATACAACAAATGTCAAATAATACAGTTTGAGAAAATGTGGTAACGGCCAAAACTTCGTAATTTCCGACGTAATTTCATTGAAATTACGCAAAGATGATTTAGATTAAGTTTTTTGTATTGGAAATTACGTGATTTCGAGGGTGATTTTCGTCGAAAGCATGTTGAAACACCGATTTATGTGATTTCGATGTAGTGAAAACGCCCTATAAATATCTTGTGAGAGTTTGTTTGTTGTAGAAGTTGTTGGTTAGGTACAAACGCTGCCATTATTTCTTAACACAGCATTTGGTAATCTGGATTTATTTGTGGCTCAAGCTTAGTTTTACTCTCCTTTTTTTACGTTTGCGTTAAGGCTTTAGGCATATTTTTAGTTTAAGCATGGACTGTGAAACTAACCCTAAACTGCACTGTAAGTCTTCCGAAATCTGACTGGAACTACGAACAAATGATAGAACTAGGAATTTACTTTATACTGGTTTTTTTGACTTCAGACGAGATTCACGAGTATGCGTTGGAAAACCATAGTATGTTACATTTTCGTTGGCAAGTAGTGCTTACTATCGTAATAGTTTTAACTGTGTGACACGGAGCACAGCGATGGTTAGTAATTTACATTTTCGTGTTACAGTTCCAGGTAGCACAGTTCTCTTGGTATCTACCGCAAGTGATGAAACAGTCGCTGATGAGGATGTAGTTAAGAGCATGCGAGAACACTGGTTCTCTGGCCACACCAGACCACTAATATGCTGATGAGCTGATGTGCTGATTATCAGAAGCACCAATATCTTAATGAGACATGCTACATTGTAAAAGGTAGTGATGTACTGATGTGATACTGATCTGCTGATAATCAGCAAATGATTTGCATATTGCTGATTTTTACTGACATCAGTCGATATTTTATTTTCAATAAATTTGAAAAAGCTTGGAGAGAAATTTCGTCGTAAATTAGAAAAGGTGGTATGTTTTCTTGTGGAATTTTTTATTAAATTTTACTGCGTACTGAACAGTATTAGGGTTTCTGCCAATACGAAAGGCAACTTCAGATCAATTTTTGAAGTTGAAATTTGCAATTTACATTAGCATAGCTTCTTTCCTCGATACACGGAATTTAGCTCACCTTCCATTAGGCGCTTCGCTTCCTGGATCCTGAATGATAGTTGGACTTTATCGTTTATCATGAATAATGGCTCAATTTTATTATTGATGATAGTTAGTTTCCTTCAGATGTAAATGCCATCAAAAAATCCCGACTATATTAATATATAACGCACCATACACCGAATATTTGCTTTTTTCTTCCATTCTTTAATAATAATAGCAGCAAAAGCTCTTTTTCCTCGCTGAATTCCATTTTAAATGCTTGCAATTTGAAATAAAAATCAGATCACTTTAAGTATATGTAGCATTACCTACAGATGTGATGTCCTCGCAATATATCAGCTCCTGATTATTTTATAACTTCACCATCACCACATCAGCACATCAATAGTTTGGTGTGGCACTTGCCTTAGGGAAGGCTATAGCAAAAGTAAGACCCTAATCGCGAAAACATTGATGTTATTTTACAAGAAATTTAAAATGAAAATAACAAGATTTATTTATTTGCCAAGAGGACAACATTATTCCACCTGACAAAGAAAAAAACTGTAGATGGAAATAAAATATAAAAGTACAATAAAACTAACATAATAAATTAACACAACAAAATATTAAAGAATTAATTTTTATTTGTTTTTTTTTATCGGGCAAGTTTATATTTGTGCAAGTAGGTCTTTTTGGGATTGTCCGGTACAATCGAAAAGCGACAAGCTTTCAAGTCTCGGTTCGACTCATCAACAGGTCCTAAACAACAAAATTGAGTGACTGGAAAAACAAATGAAATTAAAAGAGTAGAATAATATAGAAAAAAATAGGAAGACTAGAAAAAATAAAAAAAAAAATAAAAATTGAGAACAATGGAAAAAGGTCTACTTGAACAAATATAACTTTCATCCGGCAAAAAAATTATAGTCATTGTGCTTTTCCTTCTTGGGCATGTAATATGGAAAGATGCCGCATATAATTCATACACAGAAATTATTCTGAGTTTGATAGTGAAAGTGGTGATGGTGGTTGCTGCTTTTGAATTTTGTGTTGCTGCAGCTTCTGTTACAAATTTTGCAAAATGAAGTTGGCGTTGTGAGTCAGTCTGCTTCCTATTACGAGCTCTAAGTTGTTGTTGTTGGTAATGATTGTAACGTGCCCACTTTGTCTATGTGATTTCCTCACTGGAAGGAGTCAGTTTATAAAATGTCTTCTTTAATGTCATTTAATCCAGTCTCCACTATGAGAAATGGCCTAAGCAATAAAGGCTAAGATGGATCAGAAGACAGAATATTGGAGTTTAGATAATTCACTAAGTCCATTAATACATTTAGTTTGTGAAATGATCACACACTTTTCAAGAATACCTTCATTAGTTAATTGTAAATCTTTATAACTATGTATAGGTGAATTTATCAACCTTGGCGACCTCTAATCTCAGCATGCATATTAGCAATTTCGTGCCAATTGTCAGAAATGTATTTTATCTTGGTGGCCAAGAGATCAAGGTCAGAGGTAGTTTTTGAAGCGTGGGAGGACTTAATCTCAGTACAAACCTGGCATGTAAGACCGACCTCTTTATTGACATAGCGCTTAGAACGCTTAATAGATGGGTGATATTATTATTATTATGAAACCGCGACCTAAAAGATCTTTTGTGCTATGCCCCTACTGTGGTAGGTCCAGTCCACGTTCGCCCCTTTTAGGAAGGTTTATACTTCATTAGGGTCAGTTTTTCGGACGTCTGATTACGTATTCGTAGAAGACGGGCTCATTCCACCTCTTTGTTGCAGAATCGGCAGTTATCGTCTGTAGTCTTGCCCAAAGTGGGCAATGGCCATTCATCATGCCAGTGAATAGCCTGATCTGGTACTTACCTCAGTTGATGTCCTTTACAATCAATGTATGGGAAGGTAATGAACTTCTTCGCGTGCTTAGTACTTATGGTTTCCTTCAACGCGACTGCAAGAAAAAATGATGAGGAAAGAAAATATAAATAACAAGATAACACAGTGATGACTGTTAAAAGGTGTTTATTTAATTTCCTCCCTTTTTATACCCTATATGAAATCTATAGGGTATACTAAGTTTGTCATTCCGTTTGTAACACCTCGAAATAATGATGGTAGATCAAAATGGATTGGACACCCACGCATAATATTAAAAGTTATTTTGATCTTTGCATGTCCGTCCGTCTGTGCGCACGATAACTCGAGAACGCGTATACTTAGAGAGCTGAAATTTTGTACACGGACTTTAAAAAAAAAAGTAAAACTAAGTTCGAAAATGAGACAAATCGGGCAACTCCTTCGTGGGGTTGCCATACAAAACTTTCGTTTTCCACTATATATTTGGACACTCCCAGAGCACATCAATATAGAGAGCTGAAATTTGGTACATGATGTTTTTACTACATTAGCAAATAAAATGTCAAAAATGGCCTAAATCGGACAACTCCTTCTTGGTGTTGCCATATAAAAATTTAGGTTTCTTACAAATACTGCGAAAACGATCAGTCCAAGACATTTTTATTGTACTAAAAACTTTTCAGAATACGAAATTCTATAAAATTGGTTATAATCAATTTTTCTGTCCGACGAACCGTTCTAGAAATATATGCGGAAAACCACTTCAAAAATCAAACTTGCACAGAAGGGTGACAATACGAAATTTCATACGCGCAGTCATCTAGGGTATCATAAGAATTGGTCTTAGACCAATTCTAGCTTTTTTACTTGTTCACAAATATTCTTTAGACAAAAGTAGAGCGAAAGTTTCCGCGACGGAACCTCAGGGAAAACTGTCTTTAAAAAACTATTTTATAATATATATTTGTGAAGAAGTGCAAACTTATCTGTCGCGGCTGGTAAAATGCGGACGGGACGTTTATATTAGTTAATTAAAATATAATTATTCTGCTGAATAATAAAGCAAGTTTCTCATAGGAAGAATAGTTAGCAGGTTTTATATTTAAAAAAGGTACTTAGGCGAAATTATTATTGAAGAAAGTCACACGATAGGGTTACTTGCTATATTATTGAGGAAACTTATACTTGCTGTAACTCTTAGTCCCGGAAGGTTTTGCCATTGTACCTGGTGAGATTTTTCTATTTTGGACATTATTTCTCTTAATTGGTGCCTTTTTGTAAGACCGCAGAAGGGTTCGGTCTGGTAAATGGATATTCCGCTCTTTTCCTGGCTTAGTAGTCAACGATCTCATTTCCTTCATGCCCCTCGTTTCTTGGTGCCTTCTGATAGTAAATCTCACACCAAACCAGATTTAAAGTGAAGGCATTGTAGTATTATGCCTTTATCTATCTGAGTTTATATATACATATGTTTGCCTGAGGATAACCTCTTTGTATATTGATTCTAATGCACTTTTCTATGGTATGGATTTCTGCTTGAAAAACAGGGTCCCAGTGCCTTGTGTATATTACATCTCGGTCCATGGACTCCTGTTTCCCACCATGCCTTTCTTTTTAGATCCGTTTATGTACCAGATGAGTGATCCGTGTGGGAAATTCTGTCCACAATTCTTCCAGCCTTGGGCGGTCTTCTATAAACACTTCAAAGCCGAAATTTAGCACAAGCACTACGAGCGGCTTACTTTTTTAATGAAAAGGTGTAGATGAGGTAAGCCCTGCATCAGCTCTAAGGCTGGGACAAGTCCTCATACCATCTCTTATTCCGAGGCATGTAAGTCTTTGTAGTTTTTGTAACTTTGCTTGCACTGTTCTTTTCTCTGTTTTGGTCCAACATATGGGGTCATCATAGGTAATGATAGTGGTATAGGACCACTAAACCATTTTTGGATTCAAACACAATTTTTTCCATATTAGTCTTTGGCATATACAGAAAGATACTATGGTCTTTTGTATAATCTTCGAAACATGCTGGTTTCATGTGAGTTGCTAATCGAGTATATAACTGGTTATTTTTACGATAAAGTAATAATATAAAAATAAGAAATACACTTCATTTAAAATTAAAGAAAATTTATTGACATTAAAAAATATCTCTTTTAATAAGAGCGATTTTAATAAGCGCGGGATACCTCAGGAGCGTTTTAATAAACAAGCACGCAGATACATATCTAAAAATGCTGATGCAATGTGTTATGGTTGACAGCTCACTCCGTGAACAGCGCTGACATATTGCGGCACGCTATCACCTCGGCTAGTGCAGGAGAGTTGTGGGGTGGATATACCAAATACGCTGTCACAGTACGTATACATAACAAAAAAATAATTCGTGCCTTCAACAAAACCAAACACACCATCCGGTCCAGAAGGGACCTTTACACCACTTACCTTGGCCGTGTACCCTCCCAAGACATGCGGGCTATGTGTTTACAGTGTCCCTATGATGACCTGAAAGAAGTAGAGGAGCGGACCTAGTCAACCACCGTGAGAGGGCTCTATAAGAGTGAGAGGAGAAAAGAAAAACTTTTTACGTCCATGACGTTATAAACATGTCTATTCACTTTGCAATATCCATACATCCATCGGAATCTGAAGAACACAATCCTATATTCCAATCATTTCATTTAATGATAATACACCAAGAATCTTATCCTTTTAACACTAGCTTAATTTTAGGTGCTAATAGTAATACAAAGAGTAATCCTAAGGAAATTCCACTTGACGGGATGACTATTATACAAAAAATATAAGTCTTAAAATCACTATCAAAATATTTCGAAATATAATCTAACTCACAAGATCCGCAGTTATCTTTAAAGAAAATATAGGCCTAATAGCACTCTGATTGGTAAGGCGATGATTAAAATAAAACACTTGTGCAAGATCCAACAGCCAAAGTTCGCGGCAATTATCAAAATATAGGTTGTTATATAACCCGACGGTTCACAATATATTAGTTGTATTCAAAAATACAAGTCTACTAAAATTCTAGATAACTAGTTTAAGTTATAATTACAATATAATTCATTGAATGCGGAAGACTTAGAAAAACTTTTCTTTAGGGGTCAGGATTCTCTTGGTCTCTGATCTATACAAGATCTCGAGGCTTAATAATCGACCAATACAAAACAATCTAATTACTTAACCAATAATAGCACCATCAAGTTCTATTCAATTGGACGGGCCACACGCAAATAAATAATTGTAGTATTTAATCAAAACAATTTAAAAATCAAAAATACGCGAATCTGGCTAAAATTAAAATGATTATGATATATATATGGATAGGAATCTTCGCTTTCCACACTGCGATCAAGTATTATGTCTCCAGCCGTGCCCAGATAGCTCAACTTGCTACAACACCAAAAGGGTGGTACCTTCAGACGCTTTTCCTCAATAAACTAACCTTACTCTTGTCTGGCGAATCGTTCTATAAAAAAAAAAACTTTCATTTCTGGGTGACTTTTCCTAACTATTGTAACTAAAAACTAAGATTTCTATCACTGTCTTTTGGTGTATCTTTTCATTTTACAGAACACAGTCGTCCTTAGTCTTCTACATAAGCTATTGAAGTGATCTATTAAAAAGATATACGCGACTTCTGATGATTTCTTCATTGGTTTCACTATTTACCCTTTATACGGGTTGCTTTATTCTTGCTTCTGTTGGTTTATGTATTGTATTTAATGTCTTTGATATGCGGAGTTTGCTTCAGATTTAGTTATTCGTTTATTTCCATCTTCGATTGAGTTCTTCCTGTTGTCATTACTCTATTCTATATCACATGATAACATGAGGAGAATGTCGTTGTCCTTTTATGTAATTATTGTGTAATTAGAAAATCCCAAAGTGTTTTTCTTTCTCAACATTCAATGCAAATGCTTATTGTCAACGATCAATAAAAGTCATAACAGGAAGTCGTACTGAACAACGAGCTTGTCAATGGGTATTTAATTAATTTGTACTTTACCGGAATCCGGATCACCGAAATTTTGATGGGGTCTCTAAAAACCTTATTAGTGTATTTTTCTCGAATAAAAAAACGGGCCCTCTGACTGCAGCCTAATGGACCTTTGTTAATCAGGGAAGCTCGGGAGGAGCAGGGCATGGGATAGTCGTGGGCCCACTGCCGCTATGCCCTCCTTGTCGATGAAATGCTTTGCTGAGTTTCCCCTGTTGCAGTAACTAATTCCTGCCGAGGATTCCTAGACCGCGTTGTCTCGGATCTTATTTGGACTGATGAGAACAGTGACTTGGATTGCTCGCAGAAGTTTGGCTTGGCACCGATTGCACTCACACCTGCGGATATTGTCCCGATGAAAATTGTTCACGTTAGCTTATCACTTTCTATTTCGGATTGAATTTTTTCTTTACCTTAATGGGTTTCCACTTTTTCCTTCTTTCCAGTTTCTTGATGCGCTCAGCTCTTGTTTCTTTCTCTATCTTGATGGTCAGCTTTTTGCGGGACTTGCGATTTCTACTTGTCCGCTCGCTTGACATCTAAAAGTTTTCACGGCACCCTGTTTTTTTTTTTTTTGCTTTCCGATCCTTCTTCTTTTCCGCCCTAACTCGTTTTCCTGTCAGGTATTTCTCACACGGCATGGGATTCTTGGCAGCACAATCGCAATGTAGTCAGTGGCACAAGTGTAGCATGCTGCTTCATGCAGCACAAGTGTTTGCGCGTTTGTGGAAAAAATTTTAATTCTTTTTAAGAAGAAATAACATATGCTAAATTATTTTTAAGAAAAAGCTAAAATCTCGTTTTTAAAATTACGCATTTTCTAAATCTCGCAATTTCCAAATCTCGTATTTTAGAATGTTTGTGCTATAATATAGGAAATGAAAAGCTCTCATAATCACGCATTGAAATATTTTTTTTTAATTTGTGCGCGTGTTTTAAAATGAGACTCATTTAATAAAATTTGAATAGAAGCAATAATTTTACATTGTTATAACGGGTTAAACAGATTCGAGGATATTATTATGTATTTGTGATGCGATACAATACAAAAATCTCCTGGGGCCGGATTCTGTAACACGGAGAATTTGGGAATTTGGGAGATGAGAATTGCGTTTTCTTAGAATTCTTAATTCCCTAATTCTCCATTCCCATTTCACTAACATGGTAGGAGAATTAGGGAAAACGTAAGAAATGTGAAAAAGTGCGAATCGCCTGTGGGACGATTAAGGGTATCAATTTTTCTTTTAGAGGGTTGGACTTTTTTCATATGTGAGGTACATCTGCCTATTACCTTCCACTGTCGAAATAAATTTAAATTTCTATTTTATTTCGATTAACGGTAATTTGCAGATATGAGCGGCCTCGGCGGTAAATTTTGTTATCGCAATATTCACGGGCGCCTAACTCTATGTGGGAGGGTTGTAGAGAATTGGAATTTTTTTGATACATTAAGGGTTTAGAGTACAAAAACATATGTGAACAATTTTGTGGGCAGAGTGTTTTGGGGTTGGGGGTCGTACCACCCTCATAGGGGGTTGCTCAAACTACGTCATGTTTAGTACCAAATTAAAGAGGGAGGAGAGGGTAATCGAGTGGTGTAGTTTGTCTTTGATCGTTTTAACGTGATAGCTGACTTTTGACCGCCGAAAAACAATTTTTTTACACTACGGTCATATACACCCCAGTTTCCATATTTTGCATATATTTCTTCCGTTCTTTGTTTCACATCCATTAGTACTCCGTTGTGAACATTTTTGTCATGGGAAGTAAATTTCCAGGACCTACCAGTTCTTCGCAATGATGAGATGAAAATATGTCAATTTTTGTATCAAAAACGGTCAATTTTTCACCTTAAAAAGGACTGCTACACTTCTTTTACAGTTATTTCCAAAACGGTTTATCGGATTCAAAAATTATTTACATATTTAATTAGGGACAAAATGTAGATGCGATTTCATCCTACACACAAGCTTTACCGTGTATATTTAAAAATTTTACAGCATCTCTTCTTTACTGGACGACGACCAAATTGATCAATTTCGCGTGATTTGTAATTTTTAGCGGGTACTTTGAGAGACAAAATCCTTGTTCCTCTGTTAGTATTGCATGGATTTCCATAATTTGTTTTTTACAATATAGCCAGAATACGCAGTGAATACATAACTCAATTTGAAATTCCTAGGTACCTAGATACATTCACAAAACGCAACAAAAGGAGACAATACAATTTTTCCACTTACTTTTCCACTTGCAAAACACCGGAGAATTAACCAGTGGAATGGAGAATTTGGGAATTCTTTACTTACTTTTTGTCTTACTTTTCCACAAGCAAACACCGGAGAATTAACACGTGGAATGGAGAATTGGGAATTCCGTACTCACCTCTCAAATTCTCTCTCAGTTGAGAATTTTTCGTCTCACTTTTCCACAAGCAAACACCGGAGAATTTGAGAAGTGAAAGTAAGACGAAAAATCCGGGAATTCTGTACTCACTTCTCAAATCCTCTCAGTTGAGAATTTTTCGGCTTACTTTTTCACAAGCAAACACCGGAACAAGTGGAATGGAGAATTCGGGAATTCCGTACTCGCTTCTCAAATCCTCTCAGTTGAGAATTTTTCGTCTCACTTTTCCACAAGCAAACACCGGAGAATTTGAGAAGTGAAAGTAAGACGAAAAATCCGGGAATTCTGTACTCACTTCTCAAATCCTCTCAGTTGAGAATTTTTCGTCTTACTTTTTCACAAGCAAACACCGGAACAAGTGGAATGGAGAATTCGGGAATTCCGTACTCGCTTCTCAAATGCTCTCAGTTGAGAATTTTTCGTCTTACTTTTCCACAAGCAAACACCGGAGAATTTGAGAAGTGAAAGTAAGACGAAAAATTTTCAATTGAGACAGAATTTGAGAAGTGAGTACGGAATTCCCAAATTCTCCATTCCACTGGTTAATTCTCCGGTGTTTTGCAAGTGGAAAAGTAAGTGGAAAAATTGAATTGTCTGCTTTTGTTGCGTTTTATGAAGGTATCTAGGTACCTAGGAAATTCAAATTGAGTTATGTATTCACTGCGTATTCTGGCTATATTGTAAAAAACAAATTATGGAAATCCATGCAATACTAACAGAGGAACAAGGATTTTGTCTCTCAAAGTACCCGCTAAAAATTACAAATCACGCGAAGTTGATCAATTTGGTCGTCGTCCAGTAAAGAAGAGATGCTGTAAAATTTTTAAATATACACGGTAAAGCTTGTGTGTAGGATGAAATCGCATCTACATTTTGTCCCTAATTAAATATGTTAATAATTTTTGAATCCGATAAACCGTTTTGGAAATAACTAAAAGAAGTGCAGCAGTCCTTTTTAAGGTGAAAAATTGGCCGTTTTTGATACAAAAATTGACATATTTTCATCTCATCATTGCGAAGAACTGGGAAGTCCTGGAAATTTACTTCCCATGACAAAAATGTTCACAACGGAGTACTAATGGATGTGAAACAAAGAACGGAAGAAATATATGCAAAATGTGGAAACTGGGGTGTATATGACCGTAGTGTAAAAAAATTGTTTTTCGGCGGTCAAAAGTCAGCTATCACGTTAAAACGATCAAAGACAAACTACACCACTCGATTAACTTCTCCTCCCTCTTTAATTTGGTACCAAACACAAAATTGTTCACCTATATTTTTGTACTCTGAACCCTTAATCTATCAAAAGAATTCCAATACTCTACAGCCCTCCCACATAGAGTTAGGCGCCCGTGAATATTGCGATAGCAAAATTTACCGCCGAGGCCGCTCATAACTGCAAATTACCGTTAATCGAAATAAAATATATCCTATAATACCCATGCATGCCTAATTACCAAAGTGAATTCTTACTTTTCTTTTATTGGGCTTAGAGATCCTGAGCTTACCCCTGCGAATTATTGCAGCTCCTGATATTGTCTTATTTGTTTTTTAAATTTCCCTTAATCAGCTCCCATTTCTACCCCGCACTCTCCCCGCCCCTTTTCCTAAGCCTATCTTGTTCGCGCTGAGCTCCCATTTTTTTTTATACCACATACATCTCCTTCTACTCTCCATTCTCTCGTTATCCCGGAAAAACTCGAGAAAACCTACCCTCCTACATCCCTCAAAAACTACCACAACAAAAAAGAAATTTAAATTTATTTCGACAGTGGAAGGTAATAGGTAGATGTACCTCACATATGAAAAAAAGTCCAACCCACTACAACAAAAATTGATACCCTTAATCGTCCCAGGCGATTCGCACTTTTTCACATTTCTTACGTTTTCCCTAATTCTCCAACCATGTTGGTGAATTGGGAATGGAGAATTAGGGAATTAAGAATTCTAAGAAAACGCAATTCTCATCTCCCAAATTCCCAAATTCTCCGTGCTACAGAATCCGGCCCCTGGAATGTTATTGACACGTTTTCAACAGGACATGTAGAATCATCTGGCACACAGGCGCTTAAATGCCATTATGAATAAAAGACACATTGGCTTTTATAGTTTGGTTAAATATCTGTCCAATGAATTAATTATGGAAAAATTTAAACTGCAGCAATCAAGATCCAATAAACTTGCAAAAAACGAAATAAAACTGTTTTATTAATATACTAAATTGTTATGGTCGCGGGCCCATACGATACAGCACACAGCATCGTGTATGTAGCACAAAGGAATCACTATTCCTGGACAATATGTCATCTCTTGGTCTCAGTCAAATTAGTAATGTAAAGAATGACATGGGTAGGCAATTAGACCTGTACCGAGATTCAGCTACGTCGAAATTGGCAAAAAGTGAGTGAAGTGAGTCACTTTTCTGTAAATTTGATTCTGCTAAGAAATTCACCCACTCACTTCACTCACCTTCAATTTTGCGGTGAGTTGGGAGTGAAATCATCGAGCAGCGATTTTATTTTAGAAATGGTAAGTACGTATAGTAATTAATTATCACTAATAAATTGTAACTCGCCATTTGCATACTAGAAAGATCTAATTGATGGACTACAATAAAGTTATAATGTATTAGAGGGGATGCTTGTTAGTGCACAGGGACCTCAATGCATGGGAGAAAAGAGCTGAAAAATTAAATTCTTAGAATATGTTATACTATATTCCTCCTTATTATCTGCATAAAATGTTTAGAGGACAATATTTCGCAGCCGTGTTCATTTTTACACATAAAAAAGCCAAAAAGCTGTGAAAATGACATTCGAAGTTAATATTCGAAAATACTCACTTCACTTTTTTAAAGGAATCATTTTATTTTCAAAAGTGAGTGAAAGAAGTGACTGAAGTGACTCACTCACAAATTAGCTGAATCTCGGTACTGGTTTTCTCTACTGACGCGGGTAACTCTTTAGTCGAACCTAGCCCAGTTATAATGTCTACTCTTGACAAATATCACCCCCCCCCCCCTCTACTAATTTCATATTGTTATGAAACTGAAAACATTACTATTTGTGATGAAACACAATACTTCTTCAATTTTAGAAAGGCTAACTTTCCGGAACTTTCCAGTAGACTTATGTCTATTGATTTCAACTTACTATCCAGCAGCAGTGTTGACGAAGACGTTTCTAAATTTTACATAATTATTTTCGATTTATTTTCCTCTCACGTACCTCGCGAGCGATAACGGTCCTCCAAAACATCTCCGCCTTGGTTCAATAAAGAACTTAAACATCTCAAAATAAAAAGAATAAATTGTGGAAAAGTTACATGAGGGACAAAGCCTTTATAAGTCACAACAATGTCCTCGCATCCTACAATGAGTTCAAAGAACTTTCCTCTACACTTTATGATGAGTATATTCAAAACATGCGCGCGAAATTATTTCGTGACCCATGTATCTTTTTTAAGTTTATTAATATGAAGAAAAAAACAGACAACTACCCCAATACCATGAGGTACAAAGATTCTGCTAGTGATGATTCATCCGAAATTTGCAATATGTTTGCTTCATTTTTTGACAATGCATTTTCTTCGTCAAATTTCCTTCCTCGAAATGACATCTTTAGTCATATGAACGAATCTCATAATGTTTCATTCACTATCCCTACAATTGCGCAATAGGATATACTCGATCATATTAAAGACCTTCCAAATGACTTCACAACGGGACTTGATGGCATCCCTCCAGCTTTCTATAAGTCATGTTGCCATGCCCTTACAGCTCCGCTGAGAATTATTTTCCAAAAATCACTTAATAGTGGTTGTTTTCCTCAGCTATGGAAAAATTCTACCTATCCACAAAAAAGGTAGTAAAAGTGAAATTTCTAACTATAGGCCTATCCCAAAATTGTCTTGTATGCCTAAATTATTCGCATCTATCATTTACTCTCAGCTATCAATTTCCTGCAAGAATTTGCTTTCTTCAAACCAGCATGGGTTTATTTCAGCAGGTCTACAACCACTAACTTGTTGGAATTTGTCTGGGATACCATTGGCGGGTTTGCAAAAGGTTATCAGACAGATTGTATTTATACTGACTTTAGTAAGGCGTTCGATAAGTTATCTCACTCTGTGATACTCTTTAAAATGGAAAAGTATGGGTTTCACCCAACATTTATAAAATGGACGGAGTCTTATTTGAATAACAGAACATATCAAATATTATTCCGTCATTCCATCTCTAGAGTCCTGAAAGCTTCGTCCGGCGTACCTCAAGGGAGTCACTTGGGCTCGTTGTTTTTTATTCTATCTATTGACGACATTGTCTCTGTTGTGAGGCATTGCAAAGTATTGATTTATGCTGACGATATTAAACTTTTCGCTCAGATTAAATCTGTTAACGATTGTGAACTGATACAGGATGAACTTCACAAGTTTTACGTTTGGTGCAAAAACAATAATTTGGCTCTCAATATCGACAAATGTTAGGTTATGACTTTCCACAGGAATCAGAAACCGATCACTTATGATTATGTGTTCTCGGATTGCACGATTCGCCGTCGCGAGGGTGCTGTTTGTGACTTGGGTGTCAAATGTGACCATAGATTGAATTTTATCTCTCACATTAAGTACATGGTATCTAAGAGTAACTCTATGCTGGGCTTTATCAAACGTTGGTCTCGAGAATTCTCGAATCCCACTATAACATTGCGTTTGTACACTTGTTTTGTGAGACCTCTCCTTGAATACGCTAGCCAGGTCTGGTCTCCATTTTACGGTACACACATCGACCGCATCGAGTCTGTTCAGCGGAACTTCCTGCGCTTCGCTCTTAGGCACCTACCCTGGAATAATTCATTAATTCTTCCACCTTATGAGGATCGCTTGAAGCCTTTGAATATGCACTCCCTTGAAAAACGTCGCATGGTTGCCGATGTAACTTTTGTGCATCAACTCTTAAACGCGAATATTGATTCTCCCGTACTACTTAGCAAAATCTCTTTCCGCGATAGTGGGCACAATCTGAGAAGGTTACCTCTGTTGCATGTTAACTCCGCAAGATCCAACTTTAGTATGTATGAACCCATCAATCGCATGTGTATTGTTGTTAATATTAAGGCTGAGCATTTTGACGTTGGCATATCTAAGCATGTTTTAAAAAAACGTCTATTTAATACTTAATTTTCTATTTCCATGTCGCATTGCTTGTCATCTCATTCGCTGTTTGGGCTATGTTTAGTTTAACATACTAATACTAACACAGACTAAGTGATGAAACGCATGTATTGTTGACCGTTTATTTTATTAAACGTGTCCATGCAGCGAGCTTGTGTTAAGCTGTTGAGTTGAACAGAGGTGAACCGTGAACGATTGGGATTTGGCTGAAAAAGAAGTAAGAAGAGAGCCTGAGTATTAAAAAGTGAAAACCAAAGAGGTAATTACTAACCAGCTCCATCAAGTTGGCCGATCAACTTTTACTATTTTAATTTTTTATTGCACATATCGATTGTTGGTCATTTGTTGGTGTTTGTTGGCTTAATTTAAACGTTTGTTGGTTAATAGTTTTTTCGAAAATCTAAAAAGAAAATTCACCATCAAGTTAGTCGGAAAATTCTTATTTTTAATTTTATTTTATTTATAACCAACTTAATCAATGCGTAATCGTTTGTTGGACTCGTTTTTATTAATAAAATCATTTGTTGGTCGCTCAATTCTTCGCTAATTGCAGAAATAATTAACCTAAGCTACAGAAGAAGCCAGCTACACATGAAGTTGTAGCTGGTATTAGCCTAATTATAGTTTTGCAGCTGAAACCGCAGTAACACCAACATGATAATGACGAAACCCACAAGGTATATAGAATACACAATGTTGTCGGTACGAGCCACGTTCCACCATTTTGTCTGGAATGAAAATTGTGGTGGCGTCACTCTGTGTCTAATATGTACTCTACATATATATAGAAAAATATATCGAAAAATAAGAAAATCTTTTATATCTTAATAAATTTGGCAACAAATTACTAAAATTGTTTACAAAATGAAAGTTTTCAATATTTTAGATGTTTTTTTTTATAAAGCTTTTACCATAAATAAGATCAATAAGGTAAAAAGATGTACTTTCAAGTTCATGTGAAAATGTATACAGAAACAAAAATATTTTTTTATGTCATAAATGTATTAACATAATAACAATTTTGTAGCGGTAAAATATTTAATTAATACATAATTAATTTTTTTGGTTTGTTTTTTTTTTACTGCATTTAAATTAGTTTTCATGCTATAAAGTAAAATTCAGTACGAATAGTCACAACGAACTTATGTAAGATGATTTTACTTACCAGGATGCTAACTTGTGGTATAAGAACTTTCATAAACTAGTCATCATCAGAAATATAAGGCGAATGTATTCAGTATAAACTGTGTATTTGAAGATAATTTGAATGTTAAACATTTTCATACCTGTGAATTTTATTTAAAAAAAAAAGAGTTAGCATTGTGGTAAGTGAAAACATCTCACATAGGTACATTGTGACTATTCGTATTGAATTTTACTTTATAGCAAGAAAACTAATTTAAATGCAGTAAAAAAAAACGCAACAAAATTAATTATGTATTAATTAAATATATTACTGCTACAAAATCGTTATTATGTTAGTACATTTATGACATAAAAAAAATATTTTTGTTTCTGTATAAATTTTCATATGAACTTGAAAGTACATCTTTTTACCTTATTGATATTACTTATGGTAAAAGCTTTATAAAAAAAACATCTAAAATATTGAAAACTTTCATTTTATACACAATTTTAGTAATTTATTGCCAAATTTATTAAGATATAAAAGATTTTCTTATTTTTCGATATATTTTTCTATATATATGTAGAGTACATATTAGACACAGAGTGACGCCACCACAATTTTCATTCCAGACAAAATGGTGGAACGTGGTTCGTACCGACAACATTGTGTATTCTATATACCTTGTGGGTTTCGTCATTATCATGTTGGTGTTACTGCAGTTCCAGCTGCAAAACTATAATTAGGTTAATACCAGCTACAACTTCATGTGTAGCTAGCTTCTTCTGTAGCTTAGGTAAATTATTTTTGAAATTAGCGAAGAATTGAGCGACCAACAAACGATTTTATTAATAAAAACGAGTCCAACAAACAATTACGCATTGATTGAGCTGGTTATAAATTAAATTAAATTAAAAATAAAGATTTTCCGGCTAACTTGATGGTGAATTTTCTTTTTAGATTTTCGAAAAAAACTATTAACCAACAAACGTTTAAATTAAGCCAACAAACGACCAACAATCAATATGTGCAATAAAAAATTAAAAAAAGTAAAAATTGACCGGCCAACTTGATGGAGCTTAACTAACCCGGGGATTAAACGAGATAGTACAGCTTGCATGCAAGCCTCCCTTCCAACGCGATTTTTAAATTGACAGCAGAAGGCAGTTCGGTTGATGTCTTATCATCTTGCATGCAAGTTCATTTAAAAAATGGCATTGAGGCGTAAAGTCATTCGTATATTGGAAAATTATAGCAATAAAGGAAGTAGCAGAATGATCAAAACCCAAGAAAAAGTTAAGAGGAAGGTGTTGGTAAATGATGTAATGCAAAAAATCCCAGAAAATCTCATTTTTCCAGAATAAATTTATCAAATTCTCTCAAGCATTTATTTTCCGCCATCTTGAAAACTGCATAATGTCAAATTACTATCATCTCAGCTGCCATGGTTTTTCATTATGCAAGTTCCGCTGAATGCTGTACTGCCAGCAT
This sequence comes from Dioctria rufipes, assembly GCA_963924295.1. Lineage (NCBI taxonomy): Eukaryota > Metazoa > Arthropoda > Insecta > Diptera > Asilidae > Dioctria > Dioctria rufipes. The sequence goes on from OZ002740.1 coordinate 182,475,529, forward strand.
GGCAGTAGAGGCTACACGTGCAAGAAGTATGACAGTGTAGCTTCCATGCAAGCTGTACTTGCAGGTGTAACCCCCGGGTTAAGGAGATGCAATCATATGTACGATCCGTGTACATGAGCGTACCCAAAGTTGCCCTGCATTTGTGTATGTTTCATTCCACCATATTTAGTCTTCGTTGTCAAATCCATACTTAGGTTTGATTGGTTTTGGGCTTGGTGCATTGACGCAGGAAAACCCGTGAAATAAACGTAGGGGCACGAAGCAAATATTACTCACAAACTTTTAACCACTGAACTTTTCTTCTTAATTATTAACTTTTTTACGTTCACGTTTGCAAATTCAGTAAATACTTTTGAGTATATGAAAATAAAAGCGATTAAAATTGCGCATAGGTTGTACAATTGTGTACAGGTGTACAAATTTTACGGCGCTTATGTACAAACAATATCAGTGTCATTGTGTTAGAATTGGGTACGCGATATTTTCTCATTTGCATCTCCTTTAGTTCTTACCTCGTTGGTGAAAACTAAAATTTGACGATCATTAATGTCGATTTCCATTGATATTTTAAGAAAAGTGCACGTCAATCAGTAAAAAACGAGTTCAATGGAACAACTTTTGACGCGATGAGAATGCAATAGTGGCTCATATTCGTGTAATTTGTCAGATTGAAATTTTCTGGAAAAAATAACATCACGAATAACGTAAAAATTATGAAAATTGTTACTTAAAGGATTTTGGCGTTATTGCGGATGAATTTGGTAGAATAATAGTTGAAGATTGATATGTAATGCTCAATGACATTCAGTTGTGACATTTCTCATGTAGATGTGTGCGTTTTCGGTGTAACACCTGTAATGGAACAGGCATACCCGCTGACAGCACCACTCATGTCCACCTTGACCCGAGCATGAGCAGTTACTGTAGCCAGCATACCATCCGTCACAAAAATCATCTAGGGGTCGTCTGTGGGCGACGACACAGCATTTTTTTGCCGCTAGCTGACAGTCGGATTGGGGAGGTTCTTGTCTCCCACGACCTTTTGATGCTTGAAAGCTGTGTCATTAATACAACGGACGGACGGACGGACTAAATATTGAGGGTAGGTGAACGGACTACCGACAGACAGGCAAACAAAGAATTGATGAAATGTATAAAACAAAACAAAAATAAAGCCGTATATAACTTTCCCTACCAAACTATGCAACATTCCAGTCGGAGGAGCCATTGAACCAGAACAATTCCGGTGAAAGATAGAGATGGAGGGTAACTCCTGGTGTTTGTGGAGTCCCAAACTTTGATCTGATCAGGCCCAATGCCTATCCCCAACCACCCTGGCTAAGTGGATCAAAGCTAATATTTACTTAGCCCCATTTGTGTTCTTGAATTCAAAGAACCCTAAATTCGCGCCACGCTACACGTCCATGCCATCACCCCTCGCATCACCTTCAGTTCCTCCCTCATGGAAGATCTCTTTACCACATACTTTTTTTTTTTCAGGAACCTTACTAATAGTCCCCTACAATGACATAGTCAATTTCAATTTACCAAATAGTACTTTCAAAATTTATTCAGGTTTTTCTTTTCGTTTACACAAAAAAAAAAATTCTATAATAAATTTTTTTTTTTTTTCGATATTTTGCATGAAATGCAAAATTTTTAACACAAAATGAAATTTCGATAACTTTATTAATTTTTGTTCTGATAATTTGCAAGAACTTTTGCAATATTTTTAACACAAAATAAAATATTCGATACCTTTATTAATTTTTTTGTTCTGATAATTTGCAAGAACTTTGGGAATAGTTCTGTGCATTATTTTTAACACAAAATAAAATTACGACAACTTTTATTAATTTTTGTTCTGACAATTTGCAAGAACTTTGGGAATAGTTCTGTGCAATATTTTTAACACAAAATAAAATATTCGACAACTTTCATAATTTTTGTTTTCGATAATTTGCATGAAATGCAATATTTTTAACACAAAATAAAATTACGACAACTTTTATTAATTTTTTGTTCTGATAATTTGCAAGAACTTTGGGAATAGTTCTGTGCAATATTTTTAACACAAAGTAAAATATTCGATACCTTTATTAATTTTTGTTTTCGATAATTTGCATGAAATGGAATATTTTTAACACAAAATAAAATTTCGATAACTTTAATAATTTTTGTTTTCGATAATTTGCATGAAATGCAATATTTTTAACACAAAATGAAATTTCGATAACTTTATTAATTTTTGTTCTGATAATTTGCAAGAACTTTGGGAATAGTTCTGTGCAATATTTTTAACACAAAATAAAATATTCGATATCTTTATTAATTTTTTTGTTCTGATTATTTGCAAGAACTTTGGGAATAGTTCTGTGCATTATTTTTAACACAAAATAAAATATTCGACACCTTTATTAATTTTTGTTTTCGATAATTTGCATGAAATGCAATATTTTTAACACAAAATAAAATTACGACAACTTTTATTAATTTTTGTTCTGATAATTTGCAAGAACTTTGGGAATAGTTCTGTGCAATATTTTTAACACAAAATTAAATATTCGACACCTTTATTAATTTTTGTTTTCGATAATTTGCATGAAATGCAATATTTTTAACACAAAATAAAATTACGACAACTTTTATTAATTTTTGTTCTGATAATTTGCAAGAATTTTGGGAATAGTTCTGAGCAATATTTTTAATACAAAATAAAATATTCGACACCTTTATTAATTTTTGTTTTCGATAATTTGCATGAAATGCAATATTTTTAACACAAAATAAAATTTCGGTAACTTTATTAATTTTTTCGTTTGAGATAACTTGTCGCCAAAACCCACCAATTCCTCCACATAATACTCACTGACTGTCCCTTTCCGCAAGCAAAAATCTTCCAAAACAAAAACCTCAGTTTCCTCCTTCTCCTTCCCCTTCGAAACTCTCACCATTCTCCATGTCCAACACCCGCAACCAATCACCGCTAGCGTCTTCTTGTTTTCGATAATTCACACTTGAATTCTTCTCACTTCATCCACTGGGATCGAAGAGTGAGGGACCTGACGTCATGGAAATTTTTGAAATGTTTTGAATAAAGTTGCCTTTTTAGGGCATGAAATTGAGCATTCAGGAATATGGGGGGAGAGATCGACAAGCAAGAACTATGGCGCGTTTTAGTTTAACTCAGAAGTGGAACTTCGAAACCAAGAAACCTACCATGGACTCTATTTACAATGAGCTGGTGTGAAAAAAAAAATTAACAACATCTATATGAATTATGCGGTATTAAACATGTGAACGCTACACACCGCCGATTTTTCCGGTGTAGCATCAGACTCATTTGACGTACACTTTTTCTAGTAGTGCAGGTCAATGGAACAATTTCGGTATAACACTGCAAAAAAAGTGAAACACTTCTGCCAGAAAACTGGATCAATGGTAATCGGTATAAGTAAAAGAAACAAGAAGCTTGAAAAAGAGGGGGATCAGGACTAGGTGATGGACCGGAAAAAATTAGGGAAGCGAAGAAGATCCCGACGATTTTGGCTGATTAGATTTGGTGAAAGATTTGCATACATGCCCCTGTGTCAACAGGCCGGAGGAGCGCCTTCGATGAGTTTTAATAAATTTTGTTTGTCTTCAAATAACAAGCTACGTGTAGTCGATTTTAATATAAATCCGACAATAAATGACACTGTTAAAAGTGCAAGTCTGATGACGGCGACGGGTAGAGTGCAATTCACAAATGTGCATTGTTTTCGATTTCTCAATTGTTTGAGTAGCGGTCAACAGACTTACATTTATTTGCTGCATTTTGTAACGATAGTCTGAATAAAGTGCTCGAGTTGGTCGGACGTATAAATTTTAAACAATTGCTTTTTTTTTATTACAAAATTCAGAAGTGGGATATAAGTACCTATTTTTGTTTGGAAGTAAATCTTTTTAAGAAACGGATTTAAGTGTTATGTCGGGGTATAATTCGATTATGTTTTTATGAAATTCTGAGACTCGCACCATAAAATCTTATCACCACATGTGGGGTGCTGTTATGTGAATTGTGCAGTTAGTTTAAGACCAGAATAATCCGTGATCATTTCGGACATCAGCACAAAATTGTTAACCGAAAGTGCTTCTAAACTGCCTAGGTATATATATATGATAAAGCATTTTCGCAAATTTTAAGAAAATAGTATACATACATATATACTAATTATGTCTCGAGCACGTGCGGAAACATTCATTCAGGGTGCAACGATTCCGTTACTTAAACCAAAATTGGAAATCTTTGGGCTAAGCACGGTGGGTGTAAAATCCACTTTAAGGCTAAGATTGGAGGAAGGAACAAGAAATCTTACAGATTCTGAGCTTGATGATCATTTCTCCGAAGATATTTTGGAATCGCTTAACGGTGAGGAGTCCAGTGAAAGATTGATGGCACCCGTGCTAGGGCCACAAACAGATGAGAGTTCGCGTGAATTCGCAGAAAGTAATTTACAGCAGAGAATTGACGAGCTCAACGAGATGATAAAAAAGCAAGAACAGATTTTGGAACTGAAAAAGAAATTAGCATCTTTACAATCCGCTAATATTGAAGTCAACAGTACACAATTATCATTTAGAGACATCGAGGAGTCTTTGCCTATATTCACCGGTGACGACAACTACTCAATTAAACAGTGGGTTAGAAGCTTCGAGGAGGCCAGACATCTTCATAGATGGAGTGATCAGCAATCTTTCATTAACTCCCGGAGGCTACTTAAAGGAACAGCTAAGCTATTTCTGCGATCATCAATATGTGTAACGTGAAATGATCTCAAGAATTCTTTGATAGCAGAATTTTATCACGGCGTTACCCCAGCTGCATCCACGGAAACATATTCAGAACGTATGATATAAAATAAATGTGGATGAAACCCATATTCGGAACGTTTTCAAATGAATATATAATTGAAAAAAGGATAAACTAACTACCAAAATTACTCACTAGAAACCACCACAAACTAGACATTAGAACTGACTGAGAACACTAACCGAGATTCAGTTACGAAACGAGAATTCGATATAAAATAATGTATCGAAAACGTATCATTTTTATGTACATAAAATCGAACGCTGATGTACCGAGGCAGAACGAAAATTCGGTATTCCGAAATGTATATATTCTATTCATATCCAGTGGAATCCTGAAATGAAACTGAATGAAGCTTACCGATTTGGAGCCGATCATTTGTGTCCAAAAAGTATGTTCCATTTTGTTATCTGGGTAGGTTCTGCAGAATTTTGTTTCTTATCATTATTGTTTTTTTTTTTTTTATTTACTGGTGGCTATGTTTTTTTTTTATTATATTTCATTTTATAGTTATTATTTATTAATTTAATTTTAAGTTTATTAATTAATATGTAGTTGTATTTATTTGCCAAATTTTGTAATTTGTTGTTATTGTACAAACTGAAAAGATCGTTTTTCAAGGTCTTGTTGTCTGCCATAATAAAGTATTGTATATTGTAACTTACCGGACAAGAGAGCGCCTAGAAGGAAAACCGATCATTATTTTCAAATTACAATATAATCTTTGTACAATAAGTGAAATTAAGATTTCGTTAATAATTTTAATACAGAGCGTCTGAAAGGAAGACATATCCTTATATCAAGTGGATTCAATCTTCGTTACATACATTTCGGGACATATATCAGTAAAATAGGTACCTACTTACCGTGGTGTCGGTAGGACAAGAGAGTGCCTGAAGGAAAATATATCATTATTCTCAAATTACGATTTAATCTTTGTACAATATACATAAGACATTTAGTTAATAATTTTAATAGCATTATTCCAGTTTTAATTCAATCTTCGTTATCCATACAAGTATCATTAAAGATCTCGTGGACTATGACTTATTAGTGTTGTTAGGCCAAAAGAGTGCCTGGAAATAGCATATGGAAATATTCCAAGTTTAATTAAATTTTTTTTTTGTTATACTTATTAGGGTTGTGTTGAAAGATTATTTCCTTCTTTTTTATTTTATCTAATTCTTCCCAAGCTTATTGTTGCATCACTTGCTGTCTATTATTATTTATGATGTAATACTCGGATTACAGTAAGCATTTATAGCTTACTGTATTAACCGTGAATTAACATTTTGCTACTTACATACATATGTTCTACCTCCGGCCCAAGGTCGTCGTATTGCAACGTGAGACTTCTTGCGCGCAGGGGTATTGCGACATCTTCGCTGTTTTAAATGAAGAATACTTGACGTAGGTCAGTGATTGAAATTCTTCATGCAGCGAAAATGATGTAGTAGATATGTATGTAGGCACAATGTTTTTAATTATGCATTGCATTAAATATATTTTTTTCCTACATGCTGTAGGTATGTATATGCATATGCATTAAGTATATTTTCTTCCTACATGATGTAGGTATGTATATGCATGTGCATTAAGTATACTTTCTTCCTACATGGTGTAGGTATGTATATGCATGTATGTAACAAATCTCCCCATTTTAAAAAAAATGTGTTATTCTTGGAAGAGGAATAACTCATTAAAACATGATTCAAGCGTATGATTCTTTTGAAAATACTTATTTAGTGATTTAGTATATATATACTTAACGTTGAGCGGCGGGATTGTTATGTGCATACTTATTTATGCGTACAATAATTTGAGTTGGTTAACAATAGTTTTTTTTTTTTTTAACATAGTTGGTATTCAAATTTAATTAACTATACTAATGGTACATTAAGATTTCATACGTACATCTTGGTATATGTAGTTTTAACATTATAGCTTTGCAAGTAGGTCTATTTGTTGACACTGGTTTGTTTTCTATTCCTTATTTAAGTTTTATTATATATATATTTTCTTTTTGGAACTAACATCCATTTACATTATACTAGTATATGTGTACATTTTTTTTTATTTATCTAGATTTAAATTTGAGGTAAATAGTAATATAGGTAGTGTCAATAGTACATCTTGTTTCTATAAAGTTTAATTATGATGTTATTACATTTATAAATATGTATGTTTCTAGATTTGCTCTTGATATAAAATTTGATATTAGCCCGGTTATACATTTGTAAATATGCATGTGTGCAGGTTTATTCAGGATATATGTATATATATTTATATATATATGTATATATATTTTTTGAATTTACATCTTAAAGTTAGATATGTCTTGTTATTTTGTATTATCTAAAAGTTTAAATTGAGAACTTAGTTAAATCATCTGTAAATGGCGGGTGCCGGACATTGAAGCTGGCTCTGCACGGCTTAAAGAAAGTGGTGGTGGGGGTGGTATTGGCAAATTTTGACGGCTGTTTGCCTGTGGAGCCTCGACAGAGCGATGTTTGATTGCGTTCTTTAATTCTGAACAATTGGTTTGATAGTTAGCTCTTCCTTTGGTTGTTGTCGCTACTTCTTGGTTAGGGGATAGTGAGATAATTCGGGGTTTGTTGGATTTCGTGATTTCTGATTAGGAAATTTTGGGTGATTTGTTTGACTATGTTTGTCGGCACCGTCTCTTGTGGTGTGGTAAAATTATGATATTTGACATCTACTACGGGCTCATGACTCAGAGTTTCCGTAGTTTCTATACAGAGTTGAGGACGTGTCTCATTGTCTAACTGAACTTTTTGGTTATTGATGGCTATTATTTTGGGTGTTTTGACTATGACCTTCTTTTTCTTGTCTCTTATACATTTACATAGTGCCATCGTGTGGGCTATTATTGTATACAAAGCCGCGGTTTTTAGGAATCGATCTCAAGCCTTTGGATTTTCAGACACAATAGCTCTTCAGTACTCTACTTGGGGTCTGTGTGTTCGTTCCATTGCGCCGTTGGATTGTGGAAGATAAGCGAAGTCTGCATTTTTTTTACTTTTAGGAGTTTACAGACACGTTTAAAAAGATCGCTTAAGAAATTAGAGCCCTGATCAGTTACTAATTTTTTAGGAATGCGGTAACGAGTAATTATCTAGTCGAAAAATATTCCTGCTACCGTTTCCGCTTCGCCATTTGGCGTGGCATAACAATCTATGAATTTCGTTAGATTATCCTGGAATGTCAAAATGTAGTTATTTCCCGAGTGGGTTTCTTCCAGAGGTCCTACGATATCCAAATATACTTTTTCGAATGGCATTAGAGCAGTATCTGTTATGACCATTGGCATACGATACGCTGGGCTAGCCTTCATTTTTTGGCATTTAGTACATTCTCGAATATATCTCCTGATGGAACTGAGCATATTTCTCCACTTATATTTTCTTTTTATTCTTTTGTAAGTTTCAATAACTCCTTGGTGACCACCAAATGCAGAATCATGGTAGTCCTTTAAAATTATTTGAATTTCTTCAGGGTCTGAAATAATTTCAGGAGATTTATTTTGGGAATTCATTAAATGATTATTCGAAGTTGCCCAGCTCAGATGTACTGTTTTCAAACTGACTGCTTGTAGTTGACTCGATTTCAACTGAGTCGTTTTGGGGGTGTTGTAAATGTTTTTGAATTCCATGAGGAGTTTTTGGTATTGAGTTACTTCTTCCAATTTATTTTCTGCCTCTTTTGATTGAGCTCTTGTGACAACATGGCAATGTGCTGGCTTGGATTTTGATGGTGGTGGGGAACTACAATCGTCTATGTCAGAATCGGCTCGGTGGTGTACCTGGGCTTCTACAATGATCTAATTTTGTCTAATTTAGCAGGGATTCGACTAAGCGCGTCTGCATTAGTGTCATATTTTCCAGGTTTATATTCAAACTCTGAGAGTTTATGGTGAAACCTGACTAATCTTGTAGTTGGGTCTTTCACATTGAATACGCCTTTCAGGGGCTTGTGTCTGTGTAGACCGTGAACGTTCTGCACTGTAAATATTACCTGAAGTTCCTGGCGGCCCATACAATAGCGACTAACTCTTTTTCTATTGTTGAGTATCTTTGTTCCGCCTTATTTAAACTTCTACTTGCATACGCTATTGGCTTGTCCTTGCCTATTTTTCCATGGGATAACACAGCTCCCAACGCTTCGTTGCTAGCATCTGTTGTCAGGATATGTGAGAAGGGGAGGATTTATAAGCTACTTTTTAATTTCGTCGAAAGAGTCTTAGCACTTTTGTGCCCAAGTAAATTTGACGTCTTTCCGTAAGAGATTTGTTAGCGGTCTGACTATTTTTGAAAAGTACGGAATGAACTAGCCAACCCGAGGAACGATTGAGTTTGTCTAACAGTTCGGGATTGAGGAAAATTTTGGACACAGTTTGTTTTGCTGGGATCTGGAAGTGGTCCTTCGTTTGAACATTTGTGTCCGAGGTAAATCACTTCTCTGTGAAGGAATTTTCACTTTTCGAGTTGTAATTTAAGGTTATGGGCTCTAAGCCTGTCGAATACCTTAGTCAATTTCTCGTTGTGATCTTGTAAATTTGTTCCGTATATTACAATATCATCGAGATAGACAAAGCATTCATCAGGCGTTGAAAGGTCGCAGGTGCGCCTTTCAGCCCAAATTCTCTTAATTCATATTGCCCGTAAGCAGTGCTAAACGCAGTTTTTGGTCTGTCCTTCGGATCAACAAGTACTTGGTGATACCCGCTTGCAAGATCGAGTGTAGTAAAATATCTGAAGTGCCCAAGTTGGTAATGGAAAGGCATCCCCTATAGATTTCTCGTTTATTTTACGGAAATCAACTACTACTCGCCAACGTTTAATGCCGTCAGGTCCAGCTTTCTTGGGAACTACTAGCAAAGGGGAATTCCACGGGCTTTTACTTAATTGGATTATGTCATTGTCAAATATTTCCTTGATTTGCTCATGTATGACTGCCCGATGCGTTTCTGGGAGTCTATACATTTTCTGATTTATTGGTGGTTGATTATGTAATGTGGGAATGGTATGTTTTATACTGTTAGTGTCCGTTAGCTTGTCCCCCTTTAGATGGAAAAGGTCATTATAATCATAACATAGTTCCAGAATCGATTTTTTCCCTTCGTGATTTAAATTTGTAATTTGTAATTTTCTTCACGTAAAGCCGCAAGCCTATTTTGATTATAATGTTTAATGCGGTTCACGTTTATTAAATACGGGTTGGAATTAAAATTTGTTTTATTAACTTTGAAGTTGTTTGTGCTTTTGTTTTGTGCACGAAGGAAAGGTGGACCACCTTTTTTCTGAGAACCTTGGGTATTTACGTCGTCCAAGGGTAAATGGAGATACTGTACGTTATAACAATAAATTGGAACTAGAGTAAGCGTTAAGTATTCCTAATGAACTTAACGCTTACTCTGGTTCCGTGCTTAGGTTTAGAAGAGATTATGGTATGAAACTTCTATGAGGACTAACTAGGCAATTTGCGACAAATACTCCTTCTTGAATCTCTTGAGACAAACAGATCATTTCCTGGTCCAATTGTACTGGTATGCTCAGTACGATTTGAGATCGAGGAGGTATTCTATTAGATCGCTGAAGCTCTACTTCATATTAACTACCTTCATCTTCATTCAAAGTGCTTGAAATGTCTTCCATTGGAAATTAGGAAATTTTGTTCTTGGGTGCCCGTGAAACGGTAGCAGATTCAGATTTCTCCTCTGTTTGATCCCTTGGTATTTCCTCTCCATCTTCTATGGATGTTTCGAGAGGTACCGTGAATTCGATAGGATTAATTTCCGTGCGTGGAAACCGGAGTAATCTATTAGGTCCTTCAATATTGCAATTTCTTGCAAGAAAATCGTTACCTAATAGCCCATCGTGCGAGATTTGGGCGTTGCCTTGGCAGTTACCCAATGTTTCTCCCTCTCCAATGGAGTTTTCAGAGTGACTTTTTGTCCTTTTTCTATCCGTTCTGGTGAATCTAGTCCTTCATGTTTTATTAGGCTTACTTCAGCTTCAGTATCTACTATCAGCCGAACGGCTGTGTTTTTGCTTATGTCCAATGGTAAATTTACCACTGGAACATTTTCTCTAGTTTATTGTTTTGTTGCTTGAGAAGACCCTGAAGTAATTTGAGAGATTTTATTTAATGTCATGCCGGGCATTTTTCGGTCGACAGTGTCCCGTTTCCCGAATGTGTGGCTTCCCATCGACGCTTCTGCTGACATGTGGACACGGTCTGTCACAAAAGTCACACATATTTTTAATGTGGTTAATTCTTGGTTCCCGATTTGCAGGTCTTCACCGAGCATTGTTGCTTGTGTTTGCATGTTCCGGTGGTGCTTTAGCATTTTGCTTATAATATTGCGCATCATGGCCCTTTGTTCTGCAGTTAATACAAAAGGGAGTATTCTTGCGTTTTAGGCATTCGTCGCACATGTGCCCTTTGTATTTGCAGTAGCTGTAGGTGATCTTGTTTAAAAGTACTTTTTGTTTGTCGTACTTTCTTTTCTCCTGTTGGTAAGTATGGAGGTGGACTGAAGATTTCCTTGTATACTGGCTTGATTAGAGCTCCAATTATTTTTAGAGTTTCCGTCGATATTAAAAGATACTGAAGGTACCCTTGATGGCTCAGGTATGGGAGGTATACTAACTTCAGTTTTTATGTTGGGCTTCCCTAGCTCATTTGCGTAGGGGTAAGGAGAAAAATTTACACAATTGTGTATAGGGTGACCATAAGCATTTGAAAAATGTGTTGTTGGGTCGACATAAGTGGTTCATTTGGAAAGAGTGTGTAGGGAGAGGAATGTAATTTATGGGTTGTGGCAAGAAAAGCAATCATTGTTGCAACCTTTCCATAGCTAATGCCTTTTAAATGAGAATCTCTAAACAATTTTCATTCAAAGTAAGTAAATAGGCGCTTAGGGATTAGTTCCATCACTCTTTACGGAAGCCATAGCAACATCTTCAATTTATTGTTTTACCACTTTAAAGTTTTCCGCTCCGTATTTACTCTGTGCTGCTTCGTTGCATTGTATTAAAAGACTCTTTAGTCTATTAGTAAATGAATTAAACCACTCCTGTGGATATTGTCGCAAGTTATTAACTGTTTATTAACTCATGATATGTTTCATGTGGTAAATACGTCCGGTAAAGCAATTGTTCCACTTCCTCAAATTTCGTGAGAGCACTGGATGCGATCAATTAATATGCATTTCCTCTGAACCTAGTTGGGAAAATTTGCATAAAAGCTGTCTTTTCTTTTTCTCCTAGACACTACTGTACCTGTTTACAACAGCCTATGAACGTTTGTAACTCTGTGAGAATTTGTGCAGTTATTTCTCCAGAGAACAGGGGCATCATCTGAGCAGTCAGTTTTACTACTTTTTCGTAGTTCATAGACATTTTGCCTGTTTTGTTTGATCTATGTGGGAAATGTGTTGAGTATTTTCATTCGAATTTGGTGCGGTTAATGGCTGTTTGGGTATTAAGGCGTCCAAATTATGAGTCCGTGAAGGATCAAACTATGCCTTCTGAAACGTTTACCTTGGGATGTACTTCACTCGACTCTTGGGCTATCCGGAGGCTGGTATTGTCGAAAGACAATGAACTTATTCCTACCTCAAAATCTGAGCAAGAAGAGCTTTGTTCGGGTCTGTGCATGAAAGCAATCCCAATAGAATTTTAACGAATGTGAGGTAGTTTAACTAATTCTGCAGTAAACATTGAATGGAGATCAATTAATGTATTACACCTAACTATGCAGCTTATTTGGAATGGGAGAGGGCAATAAGTGCTAACGAATTTCTCTCTTGAAATGTTGGGAATTTTCCGCAGAAATTCGGCTAATTGCTTTTTGCCTCCTTTACAGAGTTTAGGTATAAAACTTAGTTAATATATCGTCGTTTTGTTTGAGATCTCACTGGCCAATTTTTGTGTCCAACTTCTTTCTCTTTTTCTTTTACACCTTCGGCGCTGATAAATTTCGGATGACGTGTGCTCCGATTATTCTTATCGATGGCTGGTTGAATTAGATTAGAAGTGCCCTAACGTCCTTCTTTTGACGCTAGTTTTTGGGGTAAGATGTTCTCACGCTCACTTCTATGTAGATTCGAGGATCAAGGTTTTTCAAGTGTGTTGTATAAATTTACTTCCTTGATCCTACCGGCTGCGACAATTTGTTGAAAGATTATTTCCTTCTTTCTTTATTTTATCTAATTCTTCCCAGGCTTATTGTTGCAAACGTTGAGTTATGTGGAGTAGCTGTATAAGCTCGACTCCTAGTAATGATGTGGAGTAGCTGTATAAGCTCGATTCCTAGTAAAGATGTGGAGTAGCTGTATAAGCTGGACTCCTAGTAAAGATGTGGAGTAGCTGTATAAGCTCGACTCCTAATAAAGATGTGGAGTAGCTGTATAAGCTCGACTCCTAGGAATGAAAATAACTGAATAGAATCGTTTACTTTCTGTTCTTTCACATTTTCTTACTCTATTTACACAAACTGTTCTTATTCTAGCTATTGTCTATACATGGAAAATGTATACTTACTTCCCAGTACGGAAGACGTGTAACTTACTTCCGACTGTATTTTATTTCCGACTTTACACTTTGTGTACATAATGTTCACCTTGTACAAAGTGTTAAGTCACGCATATTACATTGTTCAATTTATTGTTAATTAAATCCGGCCAAGGTCGTCGTATTGCAACGTGAGACCTCTAGCACTCTCAAGTTGGCACCATCCCAGGGTTTCTTTAACGGCACCGATTATTTTAGCCATTGCGCCGTTAGCATCGCCGCATGCCAGTATGACCCACCCGAGCTTAAAAGCGGGTTTGATGTTCTCTTCATTTTATTCCAAAATCTTGGTAAGTATGGAGCTCTGAATGGCCTTTAATTGCTCCACTATCGGCCTTGATACCACCTTTGAGGAGTCATCCGCAGAGGTTGCCTGGATTGATACCTCATTGATATTCCCACTCTTAGGCTGTTTTGGCGGCTGCTATTTAGAAGTCGATTCATCTAAAAGAGTCCGTTTGAAACTCTTGGCCCGCTCCATTGGTTTCAAGGAGAATTGATGGGCTTCTTCTGGGTTGTGACCTTTATTCCGTCAATACCTATAGCGCTTTCTTGCAGCCCCGGAGAGCTGCTTGCCCTTTTATGTAGCTAACTCTACTTCCATCCCGTCAAGTGTTGCAATCTTTCGAGCCAACGAGGCTTCCTCTATGGCAGTTGATGCCTTTAGGGAGGCATCAGACTCCTATGATTTTAGAGGAGCATTATCCTCAAAAAATTTAAAATTTTCATGATCGGCGATCGGTGTCACAATTTTTGCTAGGAATACCATCAATCATGGCAGCGCCTCCGTGCCTTGATAAGACATTGGTGACGTTTGTCATACTTGAAGCATCCATTTTTATTTGGACATGTTTCTTTATTATGTGGCTTTTCACCCTTTGTGCATAGCTTGTTTTTCATTACATGTTCGCGTTTTGCACTAAAACTCTTAACCTATTCAGGTCATATCGAAATTAGACAATATATTTTTAAAATAACGTGATTTCAGTTACTAAGGGAACAAATTATCTTTGAGAATAGGTTTGAAAATAACTTTGAGAACAGGTTAAGATAGCACATAGGTGGGATAGGTCAAATAAAGAGTAGAGTCCACAGTTTACAGTGTTATAAGAAAAAACTAAAAAAAAGGTAAGAAAATCCGAAATTTGTTTGGACCACTATAGCTCCTGAGAAGAAAGGATTACGGGGATGCGTTGGAAAGGCCATGAAGTTCTACATGCAATGATATCTTGACGGTGACCGACACCCTGTACTTTTTACAATGTGTTTTGTGAAAAACTAGGATATTTTCTTAATCACCCTATAACTCCGAAACGATTGGTATGCCGAATTTTTTGCTTAACTAAGCGTGATCTATCCATAGCCTTCGGGTCCCTGACCACATATGGGACACCTTGTATGTATTGACATGTGTATATACATATTAACGGGTGATAACTGAAAATTAGCACTGAGCTTGATCTGCAATACAAAAGAAACTGAACAAGTAAAATCATGAAGACAGTAGTACACATATAGCAAGTACATACATTTATTGTGATATTTCCCAAAATTTTTTGTCTGCATTTCTTACTTCTTTTTAATATGGCGTCAAAGCAAGAGATCGCGTAAACTTGTTGTGGAATTTTTTGAAAAGAATGAACAGTTTGGGAAATAGTTTACTTGATCATTTTGTGGCAGAAGGTGAATGTAAACAAACTATTATTAATATTTTAAAAGGAAAGCGAGTAAAAAATAAATGTTGTTCGGGTCGAAAAGCATTAATTATGAATTCTAAGTAACAAAAAAGAGTAGAATCTATGTTCCTAAATAAAGCAGCTATGAAATTAAAATGCAGCCAGCCACATATTTGCAAACACTTTGGAATTTAGGGATCAAAGCTAGAAAAAAAACAGGAGTCACCACAATGCACAGAAGAGAAAATAAATAAAGTAAAATCGGACTGCAGGTTGATACGACACCATTTTCTAAAAAATCTTTGTTTTGGATGACGAAAGCTATTTTCCACTAAGCAAACCACAGATGCATGGAAATGACGTTTTATATTCAAGGGGCCCTTCTCTAACATCAGCTAACGTAAAATATGAATTCAAGAAGAAATTTCAGAAAAGAATTATGCCTTACATAGCAGTTTCCAAGAAAAGAGTTTCAAAGCCCCTTCTGATTGATTCTGGACGGGCTGTCAACCAAGACGTGTATCAAAATCAATGTTTAAAGGAAATTTTGATTGTTTTCATTAAAGAAAACCATGCTAAAGATGATCATGTTATTACATAGCTGGTTCCAAGAAAAGAGTTTCAAAACCCCTTCTGATTGATTCTGGACTGGCTGTCAATCAAGACGTGTATCAAAATCAATGTTTAAGGAAAATTTTTATTCCTTTCATTAAAGAAAACCATGCTCAAGATGATTATGTCTTTTGGATCGATAAGGCATCTTCACATTATGCCAAAAAGACATCCAAATTTCTGATAAACAAAGGCATTACATTACATTTGTTCCAAAAGATATGAATCCCACGAATCTTCCCCAATGTCGCCCGATTGAAGATTTTTGTGGTCAGCTGAGTTTTGTTGTTTACAAAAATATTTGGACGGCAAAATTCATAACCTAACTAAAAAGAAGATAAATGTCTCCGAAAATTGGACTCAAGCGGTATACAACGAACCGAGATTATTAATACTAATAATTATAAATAAAAGTAGATTGATCTCAACGAACTGTATTTTATTTCTTACAAATATGTCATTATTGTGAAAACATTTGGTTATCACCCTTATCTTGAAAAATAAATGTGTAAATTTATATTGTGTTTAGGCATACAGAAAAAAATTATATATATTATGTATTTAAAATTATTTTTATATATTTTTCAGATACGTGCCACCTAGTCCTTCCAGATTAGTTGAAGATCTTGCTGAAATTATACATAACGACCAATTTCATGATGTTACTGGAGATTCAGTGTATGAAACCGATTCAGGTTCGACGGCTGGTCAAGTGGAAATGCAAAAAAATACATATAAAAGAAATGAAATTGACTACAAGGAAAATTTACAACCATCTAAAAAAGCACGGAAATCCTTAGTTAATAGCTGGGAGAATGAAGTGCTTACTAAACTTCCATATGAAGCAGAAACTCCCGTAAATGTTCTTGCTTTAATTTGAAAATGAAAACTAATCTTTATCTTTTTTAGAGTAAATTTTTAAATACTGATTCAGGCGTAATTTTTTCTCCTCCAAGTATTATGAAGGATACTTTATGTGATTCTGGATTGATTTTAGACTCGGATGCAACTATAACTCATAGTCCTAACAAGAAAATTCAGGTAGATGAGAAATATAATTGCTTCTTTGATTACCTCTCCTCAGATACCAATTATGTTTTAAGTAAAAATACACATAAATCTGCTATTTTTAACATAGAAACAAATAAATTTTTAACAAATATTAACATAAAATCAAACAAAATACCATCATTTAACAAAGCAAAACATGATATTCTATCTGGTTCCGATCCGAAGCCTTTATTGTCATCATTCTTATTAACCAATACAATAAAGCATCAAAGAAACTTCACAGACATTTGTAGCAATAAAGAGAAATTTAATCAGCCAGGAACAGATAACTTACCAAAAAGAATGAATTTACAATCGACTTATTTTGGTTTTGATCGGACTAACTTAATAAATTCTAAAAATAATCAGAAGGAATTAATTCATTCGCAAAATAATCTGATATCTCTTGCCAAGTTAGATTCATCTAATTTGAAATGTACTAATATACCGCATGGAGAGATGTTCAAAAATTATGATTTAAACGACGAGTACTGGCTTAATTTTGATTCCTGAATTAAAATTTAAATAAATTTCAGGTACTTTTTTAGCTCACTATAATATATATAATATTATCTTAAGCAATTAATACCTCTCTAAATCATGAGCACATAAAACTGTAAAAAAATGTGTAGAAGATTATCGTATAAGGAAAAATAAGGTGTAATTTATTTATATATGTATATTAATTAATTTTTGTAAACAAGCCAAATTAACATCCCCTTGTCAATAAATTCAATTATAGGAGATCTCGCTAAAAAACAGGTTAAAAGATATTAAATAAATTGTTTCGGCAGTATGCCCTTTATCAAACAACTCAAATGTTTACTTCTAAATGGTTCCACCATAAGTCTTCAATTAATTTTCGCGTGATTTGTAATTGTGCCGTTAATTTGAAGCGAAATATTCACTTGAATTATGGACAAAACATACTTTGCAGAATAATAGAATAAATAAAAACTAGAAGTTGCAACTTTAGGTAAAGTGAACAAACAAATAATAGTAATTTTTAATAATTATCACTGACAGTTCCAAAGATAAAGCATACGTAATACTCTGGGATCTTGGATTTTTTTACTTTTATGAATAGATTTTCTAGCGAAGAGATCTTATTAAGATCTTCTGTAAGCATATTATTTACAATAGATCCAAGTCTATATATCCCCTTGAAGTTACGAATTGGTAGGAGATAGGATTTTTTAATGAAACTTTCTTACAAAGAAGTGACAAGCCTGGATTTTTTAAAGAAATTAGCAGCATTTCTGGTAACCTTCTACCCACGCTATCCCGTCTCCATTCTCAGCTTATATTTTTTTCCTCTTCTCTGTTTCTCAAAATTTTTATTTTTTTTTATTTTCGGCCTTTCCTCTTGAAATAATTTTTTTATTTTGCTTAGACCGGAAATCCAACGCATCCCAATTTTGAAATAATAGTTTTAATGAAAATGGACTGATTTCTTCAAAAGCTTCCATGATCAATGCCAGATTTCTGCTAGCTGTAAACTTAAAATGGAGTTTACGACTTGTATAAATGAAAATTGGAATTGGTTTATTTTCATAATGTAGACGTATCGTGCAGAGTAGCAGACTTCATATGAAAATTTGGACGTAGAACAAAGATGTTCCAGGCGAAAATATTAAGTATATATGGAAATCAAATAGTTTGAACCAGATCAAGCTGGATGAAAAGCTGTATTTTTGCTTTGCTTTAGATATTATAACTTTACTTAATATTTTAGTAACAATTTTCTCATATTAAGCTCCTGGATGCATTGCTTTTTTGCTTGAATTAATCATTATGTAGGCAATTCAAAAAGTTTTGGTCTTGATCCCTTTTATGATGTCTATAGAGTTATGTTACGCAAAACATTTTGTTTATTTCGTAATTTGATCTGATTTCTATTATCTTGAAATACGTTATATTTTCGATTTGCTATCCTTTCGAAGAATAATTTATGGTCATAGTCGTAGTTACTTCTGATTTCCATTCTGCGAAAAGACAATTTTTTGTTCTTGTTGGTATTAATTGCTCCATGTGAACTGCTGATTCGTCTATCTCTAAAGTTTTTTTTCCACTAATAAGAATTGTGCGAACTTGTTCGGCAAAATTTTGTGAACTTGTTGGCAGCCAACTTGTTAGCTAAATTTAACATATGTTTCCATTTAAATGCTCGATAACTTGTTGGCTTAACTTCTTACATTCATTTCTTGAGAATCGTAATGAATAAGCAGGTGTTAGTAGCGTATTGTTTTGTGTTTGCTATTCGAGTTTAAGTAAAATGGAAAAGTGCACGCGAAGCGTGAAATGGAAGGACTTTATCACCCTTTAATGCCAAATTTATCACTTCAAATTGGATTTGAAAACTTTTCCGAATATCAGCAATGGACTATAAACATTTATTACATATGGTTGCGCCTATTATTAAGAAAAATTTTCGAAAATCTGTATACCAGCCGCGAGCAGATGGCTACAATTTTACAATTCTTAGCTGCTGGCGAGAGTTAAGCGAGTGTAATGTGTCTTCATCGAGTTTCTACATAAGTCTACTACATATATCCAGATCTATACCAAATGTTTGCAGCAGGTTTAGATTAGATTCGTAGAGGGGTGTGTAGGCGTCAGCCTCGCAATCACCGCGACCTAAAAGATCTATTGTGAGTCCCCGTTGAATTTATTCCCTTTCTAGGTTCAGACTGTTAATAAAGTCTAGGATCCTTCTGGGATTGAGGTTCCGTACGTAGTTAGGTGTAGGAAAAGCATGTTCGAGATGGAGTAGTCTCCGCCTGGTCAATGCTTCGCAGTTGCAGAGCAGGTGCTCCGAGGTTTCATGAGCATCCTGGCAAAAGCGGCAGGATGAAGTCTCAGCCAAGCCCATCTTGTTAAGGTGATACCTCAAGGGGCAATGGCCTGAGAAGAGTTCTGTAATTATTTTGAGCTCTGTTTTCTTGAGGAGTAATAGTTCTTTTGTTTTTCCTCCAGAGGTGTCGATAAACTTTTTTGCCTGACGAAGTCCTTGTAGCCTTTCCCAGTATAGGGATTTTTGTTTGTTCTCCCAGTTATTTAGGGCAGCTTTGAGGTAACACTTTGAGGTGCCACAAAATGGCTCCGGTCCGACAAAGGGAGTTTCCGCTCCTCTTTTGACTAGGCCATCAGCAATTTCGTTGCCTTTATGGCCCTCATGTCCAGGTACCCACATGAGGATAACTTTGTTTCCTCTTGATAAATCTTTTAGGGTTTGTAGACACTCCCAGACTATTCCTGACTTGATGGTGTAGGACTTTAAGGCCTTGAGGGCAGCTTGACTGTCCGAGAGAATATTGATAGTTGAGCCATTTATGGCTCTTTTAATGCAGGTATTGGCGCATTCTTCTATGGCCAATACCTCGGCCTGGAATACGGTAGGGGTAGAGCCCAGGGCCTTTGATATATGGCATCTGGGGCCGTATACGCCTAGTCCGACTCCACTGTTCGTTTTTGAACCGTCTGTATACCACACCATCGATCCTTGTTGAAAGGACGGTTTAGTGGAACGCCATTGCTGTCGGTTTCCCAAAACCACATCGAATGGTCTTACAAAATCCACCTTGGGTGTGATTATATCAGATATTGTCGTCATTTGCTCAAAGCGTATCTGTTTTAATATACTTAAATGACCAACCAGATTCCCTGGTTTTAACTGTTTCTCCTTTTGCAGTCTAATAGCACTGGAGATTGCTTCCTTTTTCACCTGCAGATGTAGAGGTGGAAGGTTTAGTAAGGCTTCCATGGCTGCTGTAGGACAGGTCCTCATGGCACCAGTTATTCCTAGACAGGCAAGCCGTTGTGTTTTTTGAAGCATAGCCTCAGCCTTCTTTTCATTAGTTTTTGGCCACCATGCGAGGGCCGCATAGGTGACCATGGATCTAACAACCGTGGTGTACATCCAGTACATCATTTTTGGCTTCAGACCCCATGTTCTGCCAATGAAGCGACGGCACGTGTAGAGCGATCCTAGCAGGTTTAGTCCTCTCCAGTATTTTTGACTTACTGAAAAGATGCCGGAATCAGATTTTAAAACGATGCTTAATGCTAACAGAAAACTCGTATGTTTAAAATCGTCAGGTTTTTGTTTCATATTTCTTCTCAGAACCAAAACCGTGTAGCTTCTCTTTATTAAGATGATGCATAAAGTAATGTCGACTTATCGTACCATGAATAAATCATATTTTCTTAGATTGCATTCATCCCTAAATCTATACCTGGGTTAATGCAATATTGTGTATTGGATCTGTACTCCTTACAGAATTTCGCTTTATATAGAGATATTTACAAAGAATTTTCTTTTCGAATAATTTTTAATTCTTCTTTCAATAATTTTTTTTTCCAATAAAAATTAATTCTTTTTTCTTAAATCTATCTAATTCATACATACCAAGCTCAGTGCTCAAATGCCTTTCCTCCTGCCATCGTTAATATTTTTATTCTTTTAATTTTATTTTTGTTTTATTACAACATACATAATTCTTATATATTTATTAGTTAGTTATATACAGGGCGTCCCAGACTAATATGACTATATTTTGATTTATTAGTTAGTTATATACAGGGCGTCCCAGACTAATATGACTATATTTTGCCAATGATTCCTCTCGTCGTCCATACATAAAAAATTGTATGGTAGGGGGGGGGGGGGGGGGGCAAAGTGTCACCCTGTTGAGCTACAGGGTGATTAGTAAAATAGCCCCACCCTATATCTTCGAAAGTACACCCAGTTCAGTCTATTTTAAGGTGGCATCATTTGGAAAAATATAGTCTTATTAGTCTGGGACACCCTGTATATTTTTTCACTTTTGTTTTAAATTGTTTTTCAATTTTCATTTAAAAGCATTCCACTTTGCAGCTGTTTTGTTCTAAATTTCCATTAAATGATTCTAAATTATGCTGAATGCACATGAGGTTTTACTACATCGTTTCTGCTGATTACCTATACACATAAGCTCGTGCTCATGTCGCCAAATGAAAAAGAGAGAAGAGACATTTTTACAAGCATGAATCTTGAATTGCAAGAGTGGTAAGTACACATAAAAATTCATGTCATCTTACCATGCATTGTAGATAAGGCATAACAGTTGGTAAATTCAAAAGCGTCAAAGTTTTGCGCATCATACGGCATCACTGTAGCATCGTGATGCGCTGTTACTTCTGATGCTGTAGCACTGTATTGCTGATGCTAATGTTTTCTCCTGAAATTTTTGAACGTCAATTGTCAAATTGTGTTAGTCATTAAAAGTATAAAGCAATAGACAGCACGACAAAATAAAATTGCTTTCAACGTATTAATTAATTCTGCATTGGAAAATGTGGAACCTTGTGCCAGCAATTTATGAAAATTAATTTTAGAAAGAAACAGTTTTTTAAAACAAAGGAAACTAATTCTAATAAAATCATTGCAAAGTCGAAGAAGCATACCAAAATGATTTCGAATTAATAAACGAACAGCCAACGATGATATTAAGGGCCTGTCCGGATCCCAGTCTTCGTTTTCGTCTTGTTATTACTGCTAGTGACGTAACATCGAGACAAGCTCTATCCGAATCCATGTCTATGCCACCGAGCTTTGCTAGTTTGTATAACAGTTTTGACATTTGGTTAGCTTGATCACCGAGTCAAGGTTCGAGTTGACTTATTTAAATAGACAACGTATTGTGAAGTTATGTTTGTTTGCTGTCTGTGAAATCAAGTCTAGCAAACGAATGAATTCGGACAGGTTAGCTTCGTCTTCGTCTAACTATTATAATAGCTGTGCTTGTTGTGTTACGTCACTAGCTGTAATAACAAGACGAAGACGAGGACTTGGATCCGGACAGGCCCTAAGATTTCCATGGAGGGTCTACTGCATGCTTTGTCCCATATACTTCATCTAATATGTTGAAGTATTCCGAAAATGTCGCGTTCCATTCTGCTCCACGGTTTCTTTTTTTTTTTTATTCTTTTATAAGTTATAATCAAATTTAGATATTGCCTTGTTATTTCTGCTTTGGGATGTGGATATTTGTTGTCTATAAGCTTCATTTCCTGTAACATTTTTCCCCCTAACACACTTTTTTTCTTCCCACGGCTAAAGTGCTCTTCATTTTTCAAACTAACATTTAATAATAATTTAATTTGGTCGTCCGTCCAATTTACTTTTTGTCCACTGGAATCATAGTCACAATTAATTATTAAGTTAATATTTTGCATTAATTACAATTTACCTCTCCATTCTGTGGTATTTATGCGCTTAGACGACGAAATGACAGCTGCATCACAACAAAAGCATCATCTCCTGCCATGATGCGCTTGTTTCTTGTTTTTGACGCATCAGATGTGTTCGTGATGCAAAATTGAACTTTTGATTCAGTGACTGATGACATTACGATGCATTTTTAAACTCATGATGATGCATATGGGGCATCATCAGCGTATCGCTGCATTTTTGAATTTACCTAGTCTTATCAGCGACTTTAAATTTTTTTCACAGGATATGATGTTAGGCTTATTGACCTGTATGACTTAGCTAAGCATAATCAGTTTGCCCTTTCAGATGTAAAGGATAGTTTGATTGCCCTCCAAAAAAATGGTATAAGCCCCAATGCAAAGGATCTTCAAACAATTTACACAGTAGTGTATCAGTACTAAGTGTGCAGGATAAACCTCGGAGCAGCTATTTTTCAGTGGGAGTTATTTTTGATTGGCCTCTTTATAGGAAAGTAAACCGGGTCAGACGTGTCGTTATCGTCTGCCTCCTCATTACTATACCAGGAAAATGATTGAAATAGAACCTCTATTCTCTAATTTGTTTTTTCCTTCGTTTGGAACGATAGTAGTGTCGCTTTCCACTTGTCTGAGTACCCAAAGTGAGCTGCGAAATTAGTTCCTCATAAGAAATCGCCAGTAACCGTAGCCATTCTGAAATGCTCGGTTCTGTGCCGCAGAACTTCACACGGTCTCAATTACTTTTCTTTCTTTTCCACATCTATTGCATACCCGACTAGGAAGACTCTTCACGTAGTTATTAAAAGTGTACCAGTTTTTTGCAACGTCCTTCCTTTGCTAGTATGTCGTCTGGTAGGACAGTGTGAATACTTTTTAAGTACTAATTAAAAGTTAATACAATCATTTATTTTATAGTTTGATGGGTTTTAATGACCTTACTCTTAGAGAAGATAGCAGCTTACAGATATACAGATGTGCCTTGCCTGGGCGAACCCTTATCACTTTGTTGTCACGCAAACGTAAAGATCATCTCCATGGTATATGGAGTAACAGGTATGCTCCATCTGAGCACAACTTCATTAGTTGAAAAATTTCTAAGGAAATGTATGGGAATTTTTTTTTTTTCAATTTTTGCAACCTCTTACTGCACAATTAACCATTTTAACCTTCATCAGAATAGAATGGTTTTATAAACCAAACGGATAGAAGAGCCTCAGAGGCTCATAGTACAAAATAGCTCAAAGAAATAATTCTAGAGTGTTATTACTTCTTTTAATTCAGTTTATTTATTGAGTAAAATAGTACCTTTAAATATTTTTTTTTATACATGTATATATGTTATATTATTTATTATTACATTCATTACATTTTATTTTTTTTGGTTGAATGCTTTGTACAAACATTTTTAGTACAATTATCGCAATGCTGTTTGGACATGCGACTGATTTTATTTGAGCTGCACTGATTCCTTTCTTACTGCGAGCAAGAATGTGAGGCCTAACTAAAGCTGTCATGACATCGCGGATAAACAATTTTCTTTTAGTTAGTGGTCTTTTAGAATTCCAATCAGGATACATATATTTCTAAATAACTAATGCAGCAATTCCACTTACAGTAATAAGATAAAATATGCCATTGGCCAGCAGTTAGTTTTGCGTTGTGTAGTATATGCGTGGCATAGTTTATCGAGGGTATCTACACCACCTTTAGTGTGATTATAAAACAAATTCACCTCAGACTTATTTTTATTATTAACATCTGTACTTGTATGAGATTTCGTCGATAATAATAAAACGCAGCGATTTTTTTTTGTACATTCGAAATTAGCGATACAGTGTTTCGAAATCCAAACATATTTCTTTGGATGGCTCTCGATGGATGCGGTAGAAAAGACGATGGTAGGCATGTGCTATTTTTTCTTTGTGTGCCTACGCTTGTTAGTCTTTTCAATAACATGGAATTGACTAGTTCGTAACTAGTGAAAAAATTATCAAAAGTAATATTTCGATTGGTGCGTACAAATAGCTCCCGCAATGTTTCTACGACGTTTTGGGCTAAATTTTCGGCTCTTGTATTGCTTTCTTTGCCTAAATATGGTAATCTTTGCAATGGATAAGCAGTTTCATTTTCTACAATCCACCAAATTTTCATTCCGTATTTTTCCGGCTTACTAGGAATATATTGTTTGAGGGTACTCGGCCACGAAACTGTACTATTTGCTCATCTACTGCCAAATTTTGTCAGGGATGTAATATTTTAGAAAATTTTTGTTTAGAATATTCCAAACATCTCTTATCGGGGCTAATTTATCTTTTGCTCTGCGCACTGTTCGTGAATTTTTGTCGTCAAATCTAATAATAATAATTTTTGAATCTAATGCAACCCATGGTGGCGCGAAAGATAGGGTTTCCAAATAATTTATGCCAGAATTCTTTATAATCAACCTTGTCTTGACTATTGACACCCGCAGTAAGCAAGAGGCCAATAAACGCACGTATTTCTGTAGCATTTGTGTGTTTCCATGAATTTCCAAGTGTTCTAGTGGCTTCCAAATTTGTGTATTTGACAATTATTTCGAAAACTCTATTGTCGAAAAATAAGGAAAATGCATCCACTGGGCTGTCTACGTGATAACCAGGAGGCAAGCAAACCTTACTGTATTTTTAAATGCACCAGGTGTTCTTCATTTTGGCAAAGGTAGCGAGTTCAATAGAGTTCCGTCCTTACCAATATATTGTTCACTCGCTGCTTCCCTTTCATCATATTGAATATCATCATCAGAATCACTTCCAGAAACTGTATCCCCCATCTCGGCAGCTCATTAGAAGTGAAATCCACAGCCGCTTCTCTTTCCGTCTCTTCATCCGAATTTAGATCATCATCTAATCTTGCTTCAATGGAACGGCGAATATCATCATTCGGTAATTCCCCCCTTTGTTTTGCGGTTATTTTACTAAAAAACTTGTATATAGAAATAGAGCCCCCAAAATGAGAAAATATTTCAATAAATACCTAGCTTCATATCCGCAATAAATAATAAACTGTAAATTCGTAAAACTTCCAGGAAACCCAATTTATCTACCCTTCTCAAAATTATTTTCTACTGTTACTATAACAGTTGCATTGAATTGAAACTTGTTTTCCGATAAAGTTATTTTATATTGTACAAATATTATTTTATTTCAATAATATTTACATCAGATCACTACAACGGCCACGTAGGGAATGAAATAAGAACTTTTATTTTGGTATCTGTAGCGCCTGAGTTCCGTTGAATTCTGAATTCTTTTGAAATTATATCACTGTTACGTATAAAAGAAGGAAATGGTAACATAATAGCAGCATTCTGTTTTAAGATTTTATGTTTCCGTTTGTGTTATATTTTTTATTTTTGTTTTTATTTTTTGCTTATAAAATTTGAAATCTAGGATAAAAGCTTTTTTTAGAAATATTATACTGGTATTTCAAATTATGTAAACAAAAAAAATTGCAGCAAATAATTTTTTTAACGATTTTTTTCATTTTGAAATAATAAAAGAGCCTCATAGGCTCTCTTAACCGGATGAAGGTTAAAAGATTTCCTTTGCTTAACTTCTACTAAATATACACCTGAAAAACTCAACTCAATTTATTCGCTTACGATTTCTTCACAGCTGTCAAAATTGTTTCAACTAATGACTAATGAAAAAAAAAAGTTTCTCTCATACTTCTTACTCTTTATACCATGATCGTCACCAATATGAGTAAGTACAAATTTCGCGGAAAATATTAAGTTAATGGTTGCAATGCATTGTTAACATTAATGCCAATTTTAAGCTTGCTCTCTTGCTGTTTCAATAATATCTTTCTAATGTTATGTGGCAGAGATGACAATTTGAAGATATTGAAAATACATTTTTTGTGCTTTGTAAGTTAATATTCTTCATTAATTTATCGCAGCTCTCGAGTGTCGAACAAATTTGTTGCTGTCATCAGGATGATGTATTTTATCCACTGACATGTACATATATAAATTGACCGTTCGTTGTATCAGAAATGTATAAACTGAAATTGCACCAGTTTTACATTGCAGTCTTTTTCCGTGTGAACTCTATTCAGGGAATAAAAACTCGAAAATATATATCTTAAATTTCGAGCTCTTTCCACTGTCTATAAAGGTTTTATCACAATAAAAATGTTATTAGTATCCCGATATTGTTAAAAAAAAAAGATAAGGTTTTTATTCTTCAATCAGTACAGTGAAATCGATCAGTCCAACTGTTGTGTCCGAGGGTAAATAATAATAAGTTTTGATTCTTCAAATTACAAATGTAACTACTAACTTAATCTAATACGATGTAACCGCAGACTGGTTGGAATGAATGTTTCATTTACGGTTGTCTCCAGCTATGAGTATTATTGTTTGTGTGCAGATATATCACCATTTGAGTGTTGCCGCTTATGAATAGATATATCACCTCCTCTTCTAAGCCAAATCAATTGGGTTGATAGCGCGTTATGGACTTGCGAATCCGTTTTGGCCAACAACGTCGCTCTTCCTCTTCCTCTATGTCTACTACATCCGGGGTCGATTTCGGCGGAGCGCTCCCACTGTTACATGACCTAATTTGAGAAGAAGGACTATTGTTAACTTGTATACTTCCCATTTCCGGCGAAATTTTATCTGATTGTCGAGCATCTTCTTTTACTGCTGTCGGCTCGCTAGGTTCAAGATATTTACGAACCTTTTCTTGATGTGGTGAGTTACTGGTCTGACTCGATGTAGAATTTGGTGGTTTCTGTACCTGCTGCAGGAACATCGGCTTCTACCTCCACGACTATGCGGGGCCTTAATTGATTTTGGTGTGTTTTCCAAAAGAGTCCATTGGCATTTACGTAGTACATCATTTTTCCTATATTCTTGATAATAGTTTCTTCTACCCACAACGCGCCTCTACTGTAGTTCCTGGCATATACTGGCTGATCTTTGCTGAAACGCCCTGATTGAGATCTTGGTTGCTTTTGCGATATTGGTTCATATCGAAATAGGGATAACAAATTACGAAATTACGATGCTCCCTACCATGTAATAATTCTAATTCTGCTGGAGACATCCCTGTTATGGGGTTAGGTGTTGTCCTATACGTACTTAGACATGTCAGTAGAGCATCTTCTTTGTTACCGGATTCCTCTAAAGCTTTTGTTATAGATGCTTTTAAAGTTCGCACGAATCGCTCTGCTTCGCCATTTGATGCTGGATGAAAAGAAGCTGTGGTGAGATGAGTGACTCCATTTCGCTTATAAAAATCAGCGAATTGGTGCGAAGGGAATTGTGTCCCGTTATCCGTAACGAGAGTATTAGGTAATCCTTCTAGGGTGAATATGTTTTTCAATGCTTGAATAGTTGCTACTGACGTCGTGGATTTCATCCTCACAATAAACGGAAATCTTGAATACGCGTCAATGCATATTAACCTCATCTCGCCTATGAAAGGCCCAGAAAATGCAAATGAACTCTTTCCCATGGGTGCGTAGGCGTTGACCAGGCACTGAAATCTTTCGGTGGAGATGAACTTGAAGATTGGCATATTCGACAAGCTGCTACTTTACGCTCGATGTCTTTGTCCACTTGCGGCCACCAGCAGTACCTTTTTGCAAGCTGCTTAGTCCGAACAATTCCCCAATGCCCTAGGTGAAGCTAGCTCTGAACTTTATTTTGTAGGAAAGCCGGAATAACTACCCGACAGCTATTTCCGTGCAATAACAAAACGTCCCGCTCGATTGTGAGGGCAAGGCGATGATTGAAATATGGCTGTAAAACTGATTCGTCCTTGCTCAATTTGTGTGGCCATCCGCTGCGGTTGTAATGCTTCACCCGGTTTAATGCAGTATCCTGCCTAGTATATTTCGCAATTGCTTTTACATCAATAGGGAAATTGTTAGTGCTTTCGTCGATTTCAATATTAATTTCTTGACATGTTTCAACATCGAAGAGGAGGTCAGGTCCTACAGCTAACCTTGACAATGCATCAGCATTTGCGTTTTGTTTTTTTGCTTTGTAACGAATATTATACTTATACGCCATTAGGATTAGTGCCCATCTTTGCAGGCGATGTGACGTCATAACAGGTAGCTCCTTGCTTGGATTGAAAATGGTTGCTAACGGTTTATGATCCGTATAGAGAGTGAGCTCGTGGCCATAAAGGTATTGGTGAAATCTCTTTACGCCAAAAACTATAGATAATGCCTCCTTTTCAAGTTGGCTGTACTTTTGCTGATGAGTGTCGAGTGTCTTTGTTGCGTGTGCTATAGGCCTCTCAGATCCGTCGGGAAAAATATGTGATATAACAGCACTGATACCATAAAACGAGGCATCATTTGCTAAGACTATTGGATAGTCTGCTGTGAAATGGGAAAGTTGTGTGGCTTCTACTATCTGGCGCTTGAGCTCCTGAAATGCGTGCTCTTGTTGTCTTGACCAAGTAAAATTTGCATTCTTTTTACGTAATTTGTTTAGAGGTGCACATATTTGTGAAAAGTTTCTAATAAACTTATTGTAATAATTAACCTTACCGATAAATGATTCAAGCTGTTTTATATCCTGAGGTCTTGGTAACTTTTTAATAGCAACAACTCCCCTCTCGGAAGGTTGGATACCCGTAGCATTGATCACATGTCCTAAATATTCCACTTCTGCTGCCAAAAATTGACATTTTTCCTTCTGACATGTTAAACCGTTTTCACTTAACCGTTCGAGTACTTTTTCCAGATTGTTAAGATGCTCGGCTTCGCTTTTGCCTGAAACGATTATGTCATCCATATAATTAACACACTGATCAATACCTGATAGAACTTGCTCAAGCAGCTTCTGGAAAATAGCTGGTGCTGATGCCACCCCAAAAGGCAATCGCTGATACTGGAAAAGTCCCAACGGAGTATTTACCACCATAATGCATCATCCAACTCGATCTGTAAGTAGGCGTCGGAGAGATCTATTTTGGAAAACACATGTCCACCTTTTAACTTATAAAATAGCTCTTCAGCTCTAGGAATTGGATATTGGTCAACTGCAAGCTGTGGGTTGACAGTCACCTTAAAGTCTCCCCATATTCGAATGCGTCCACTCCTTTTTTGAACAATAACAATGGGTGCAGACCATTGGCTAAATCTTACTGGCTTCCAAATACCTAAATCAACAAGTCGTTGTGCTTCTATTTTAAAAGTTTCCATTTGTGAAAACGGAATGCGTGGCTTGAAAAATTTTGGACGCGCATTGGGCTTTAAGTGCAAGCTTGCTTTAAATTTTGAGCATCTTCCCAAGGAAGATTTAAAAACACTTTGAAATTTCGAGCAAATACTGTCAACACGTTGCTGTGCTTCTTGACTAAGAGAATGATTTAAGTGCGAGTGGTTTAAATTATTTACAACAAGCGAATTCTCTCGTATTTCTAGATTCAGTGCTTCAAACCAGTTTATCCCCATTATATTGGCGCCTTTTGTTGATTTCGTTACTAATAATGGCAAGATTTTCTCGACATGTCCCAAGCATACTTTTACTTTCACTGTACCTAGTATGGGAATACGTGCATCTCCATAACCTAACCTCTTAGCTGTTGATACGATGGGGAGCACCTGGACTTGCACAGTTCTTCATAATCTCGAATTCCAACTACTGAGCATGTAGCGCCGGTATCAACCTGAAAAACTATATTACGATTATTTACTTGAAGTGTGACATAATATTTGTTGCCTTTTTTCTGAACACTGTCAACCATAGATAACACGTGTTCCAGAGTGTGTATTTTGACTTGCTTTCTTTTCCTATGATTACGTGCACTATTTTTAAACCGTGACTTCGTATTTTCACCATCACGCAAACATACTGGAGCAATGTGACCCCGTCTACCACATTTATAACATTCAGCATCGCGAAACTGACAATCTTTTTGATTATGCTGTGTCCCACATCCTGAGCATGAAATAGGCGAGGAATACCCTTTAATTCGCGGTTCACTCTTTTTATTAAATTTCGAGCAGGACTGCTGCACACTTATTTTTATTTCATTCACTTCAGGCGATAGCACGTCATTTTTTATGGCTCGCACTGTCTTTTCTGTCGCTTCATAGGTTTCCGCTATAACCAATACATCCTCAAGCGATGGATTTGGCTTCTGTAACGCCGCTGTTCTAACCTTTTCATATGGAGTGTTTAATACGATGGTATCCCTAATGAGCTCATCTACAAACTCTTGTGTGCAGGCCTCTTTATTGCATACGAATTTGCAAGAGCGCGCTATACCTCTTAGATCAGCTACCCACTGTGCATATGCTTGATTTGGCTTCATTTGTGTGCGATGAAATTCATAACGGGAAGCTAAAACATGAATTTTTTCTTCAAAATTAGCAGTGAGTTTGTTTACCAATTCCGTGAAAGGTTTTGCTTGCAAATTTTCACTTCCATACAATTTTTGCAATAGTTCAAACAAATCAGGCCCACTCCACGAAAGAAAATATTCCCGTCGGCGATCCTCTTCAGTTACACCATAAGCTTTAAAATGCTGCTCAAGTTGAGCGAAATAAGTCTCCCAATGGCCTTTGTCTTTATCAAACTGATGGAATGCTGGTACCGTTACTGTAGATGTGCTCGAGTCTGCGTCACGTTTACGTTGATTTTCCATCCATGTTTTCTGTTCCGATAATATTTTTTCCATCCAGACTTTCTGACCATCAAAAACTTGCTGAAGCGCTTTTGCCAATTCTTCTGCCATTGTAATCAGCCTCGTCGCCAGTTAATGTTGTGTCCGAGGGTAAATAATAATAAATGCGCGCGTATTAATCAAGGATTTATTTCAGTTTTGATTCTTCAAATTACAAATGTAACTACTAACTTAATCTAATACGATGTAACCGGGTCAAAGTGGAGACGCAGACTGGTTGGAATGAGTGTTTCATTTACGGTTGCCTCCAACTATGAGTATTATTATTGTTTGTGTGTAGATATATCACCATTTGAGTGTTGCCGCTTATGAATAGATATATCACCAACTATATACATATTATTTTATACATTTTAAATAATCTTCCATCTTATTACAACTTGCTGTAATTGTGCTTTTCTGTGAGTTAAACAATTTTCGTTAATTAATTGCTCTATTCTACAACTGTACTTATCCACTTAATCCAGTTTTTATTAAAAAAAAAAAAAAAAATCTCCTGACGGCAATAGAAAGCGCTATTTATATTTATAAATTTGTTGTTGGCGCTTCAATATGCTAATTTTGTAATGTAATAACTGGAAAAAATTAAAGTTAAATTCAAAGTAATTAATAAAGTTAACTTTTGCATTTTGTCGTAAGGCAAGATCTTATAAATTGCAATTCTTCATTAATTTATTGCATCTGCACTATGAATTTCTCATATGTCAAACAGTTCGGTTGCTGTCGTCGGTTTCCTGTCGCTGTTGGCAATATGCTTCAGTCACAATCATCGATTCTACTTTGGAGTGGAAGTGTTTTGCACTAAATGAAATAGTAATATCTCTTAATACAGCTTACTGGTATGTGTAAAGGAAATTTATAACTATGATGTATACCACTAGACAGGTTTCATTTACTTTTGGATTATCATTTATTTTATACATTAGCTGTTGTATAGTTAAAACCTATACAGGGTGTTTGCACTTAGGAGGACAATAGAGCAGGAGGTGATAGTACTCACTTAGACAAAAAGAATTGTATGGCAGGAGGGGGGATATCAACCGTTTAGGAGTTACAGGGTGATTAAGAAAACAAGCTAGTTTTTCACAAAACACATGGCATCATAGTTAAGAGCTCATTGTATGAATACTTCATGGCCTTTCCAGCAATTGCTCAAACAGCCCCGTACCCCTCTCATCACAGGAGTCTAAACAACAAAATTCGGATTTTTTTTACTTTGATTTCTATTTTTTTTTTTGCAAAACGGTCGTTAACATAACTTGTTTTTTATAAAAACTATAAACTGTATACTCTCCTCTTTAATTTGACATAGTATACCCTATGTGCTATCTACAGCCGTTAAAGAGTTATTAGCTCAAAACCTATTCAGGTTATACCGAAATTAGCCGATATTTTTTTTAAAATGACGTGGTTTCAGCATTGACTAAATAACTAATAAGAAAACGGCATATCGGGCGAAAACTGGATTAAATCGGGCAACCCCTTCCTGATCATTTTTGCTGTCCATTTCAACATTCAAACTTGCACAGTGAGGTGACCATACGAAAATACATACGGGCATTCATATGAATTGGCCAGACAAGGATATTGTTATCATAATGCTCAGCAAAAATTACAATGTACATTGGTTCTGGGAATTCCTAAAGATTTGTCAATAAAGTAAAAAAGCTAGAAGACATATTCTTACGATACCCTAGATGAATGCCTGTATGTAAATTCGTATGGTCACTTCACTGTGCAAATTTGAATGTTGAAATTGTTTTTCGAAAAGTAAAAAAAATCGGGCTTGTTTTTAGACCTCGTAACTGAGAGGGGTACGTTGCATACATGTGACCGTACGCCCTGTAGTTTTTAAGATACAGGGTGTTTTGTGAAAAACTGGCTTTTTTCCTTAATCACCCAGTAACTCCCCCCCACCCCCCACCCTCCACGCTATGCAATTTTGAGTACTATCACCTCAAGCTCTATTGACTAAGGTATATAGAATACAAGGTATTCCCATTACGAACCACGTTCCGCCATTAGTGACGAATTATCGTGAAAATGTATAAGAAAGCACGGTACAGAGAACACAATACTCTGAGCCTTATTATGGTTGGCACCACACTTCAAGTGACACGACTAAGTAATGTTCATAGGAACGAAAGGAAACAAGAAGAGACAGATTTTATCTGAAGAAATTAAGTGAGAATTGTCGACAGGAAAATGCATTGACAAAAGTCGAGAACTCATCGCACATTTCTCTCTCTTTTTGTTGCTGCGGTTGTCGTTTTTTATTTCGTTTGTTAGGTGTTCCTATGAATTACACAGTCGTGTCACTTGAAATGAGGTGACAACAATAATAAGGGTGTCTCTCTCCGTCTTTCATATAAAAATGTATATACATTAGTCACAGAATTACATCACAGGCTATCAGCTGCAATGTGTCAAAATTTTAATGGGATTACCTTGTTATACCCTAGATGAAATCATAGGGGTATACTAAGTTTGTCATTCCGTTTGTAACACCTCGAAATAATGATGGTAGAGCAAAATGGATTGGACACCCATTCATAATATTAAAAGTTATTTCGATTTTTGCATGTCCGTCCGTCCGTCCGTCTGTCCGTCCGTCCGTCCGTCCGTCCGTCCGTCTGTGCGCACGATAACTTGAGAACGCGAACACGTAGAGAGCTGAAATTTTGTACACAGACTTTAAAAAAAAAAGTAAAATTAAGTTCGAAAATGAGCCAAATCGGGCAACTCCTTCGTGGGGTTGCCATATAAAAATTTCGTTTTCCGCTATATATTTGGTCACTGCCTGAGAACGCGTCGACGTAGAGAGCTGAAATTTAGCACATGATGTTTTTACTACATTAGGAAATAAAATGTCAAAAATGGACTAAATCGGGCAACTCTTTCTTGGTGTTGCCATATAAAAATTTCGGTTTTTTACGTATACTTTGAAAACGATCAGTCCAAGACATTTTTATGGTACTAAAAACTTCTGCAGAATACGAAATCCTATAAAATTGGTTATAATCATTTTGTCTGTGCGACAAACCGTTCTAGAAATATATGCGAAAAACAACTTCAAAATCAATACTTGAATAGATCGGTGACCATACGAAATTTAATACGGGCATTCATCTAGGGTATCCTAAGAATTGGTCTTAGACCAATTCTAGCTTTTTTACTTGTCTTCTATATACCTTGCTATTGACCTCCTAGGTGGAAATATCCTGTATTTATAACACATATAAAATAATCTTGCGGTATTGACTAAGCTAGGAAAACTCTTTCCATTACTTGCTTTGAAATCTTTTTTAGGATAAGTAGCACTGCTTTTACTTTTAAGATTTTCCTAGGTACACAAATAAGCAGTATATTTTTTTATAACGCATACTTCGTTAATATATAAAACAATATGAAAAGATAAAGCAACTAAATACTTCAAAAAATCTAATTAGTAAGTGTCATTAATTTCCGATATCAAACAAAAGCCATATTTAATGGTATATCTAGTCAAAAAACTCTGATCTATGTACAACTATTTTTCAATCTGTAATACATTTTCATTAAAGCTGTAGAGAATTGTATTGAAGAGAGGTGAGCTCCCCAAACTTTTAGTCATCAGAGACAATTAATTTTTTCCTCGAATTTAAAAAAATAAACATATGAAAAGAAGAACAAGGTTGCCGGAATGAGAGCACCAGAAGCCAATTTAATACTATGTTTATTAAAAATGAATAGATAATTCAATTTAATGTTTTCGACTAATGACAAGAAAAATAAATATAAATCAATAAGAAAACGCTTAACTATTTAAAATAATGAATTCAGTCCTTCTCTTGGGGGACCCCTTGACCTGAAAGAATGAGAAAAAATGCAACCTATAAGTATGTAAGATGAAGTTCTGCGAATAGCGAGAACACTTCTCAACTACCAGACCTATGTACTTATACTACGAGTGAGATTCTCAAATCAATATTTGTGAGAGCCCCACGGGATGGTGTGGGAATGCCTAGCTCTAGTGCAAGCGAGACGCATTTGTAGAGGGAGCATGGAACTTTAGGTGGCGGGTTCCTTAAGAAATACGTTATTTTATTATGAAGTGGCCTTTTAGGGTCATTTGCTCCTTTTACAACTATGTTGAGCGCGCTATTAAGGGTCCTGTCATTGAAAGTGAGGAAGCCTCCCTCGATGTGTAAGGCTTCAATTGGTGTTGTTCTGAATGCTCCTGTCGCTATTCTGATTATTGTTTAATTTTACTTGAATTTTGCGAATGGGGGTTTGTGCTGCGTGCCCATATATCGTGATCCCGTAGTCAACTTTCCCGCTGGCAAGAGTTTTAACAATTTTACACAGACTGCTTGGTGGTACTCCCCTCTTTTTGCACGCTAGTATCCTGGCGAGGTTATGAACTTTTTCCAGCCCTTGCGCCATCATGTTGGCCTGTAATTCCCATTTCAAATTTCGTGAGAGGTGTATACCTAGAATCCTGAGGTTGTCTACAGCTTTCAGGTGGAATTAGTCTATACTGCATCTGTCGGTAAAGCATTGCCTCTTCCGGCACACGTGCAGAAGCTCCTGTTTCTCTTCTGGGAATTTGGCACCGTTTTGATTGGCCCAGGTGTTGGCCTTATTGAAGGCATCTCCCACCCATGAATTTGCTTCTCGTCCTTGGCTGTGACCTGCAATCAGGAGATTATCAGCATAAATCAAGATCTTTACATTTGTTGTTTCGTCTAATAGAGTACAAAAGGAAACCCTTGTGGGGCTCCATTGTCCAGGGAGAAAAGTGGGGACAAGAATCCATTGACCTTGACTCTTATTTTTCAGTGGGTAAGGAAATTTAAAACGAACTGGATGAACCTGAGATCAGTACCGCAGACACATAATCGTTTAGCTACTTAGTGTCTGCCTACCCGGTCGTAGGTCTTTTCCAAATCTGCTGACAGTACTACCCCATAGTGCATTTGAGCTAACCCTTCTGTTAGGTAACTCTCTAATTAGTCAATTAGAGACAGTGTCCGCCTGCCAAGTCTGAAGGCATGTTGTGCATCAGCGAGGGTGGACTCCAGAATTGGACTTAGTCGTCTGGTTAAGATCTTTTCGAATACTTTGGATAGGCATGGTAACAGGGAAATTGGCCTATAGTCTGTCACAGTATGAGAATTAGTGGATCTCTTGGGTAAGGTGCAACTGTGGCAACTTTACATTCTTGCGGGAAAGTTCCTTTGTCCAGGATAGTGATCAAGAGAGAGATGTACCTCACTTTGAACGAAGTAGGGGCTTCCTTTATCATGCGATAGCATATCCTGTCGAGACCGGGAGTTGTTCCTTTAAGAAGACTCAACGTATCACTGAGTTCTTCAAGGTTGATTGGTATGAGAGGTTTCTGGCTGGGTCGGGTGAATAGGGCGTATCCGTTAAGGAAAAGTTATGCTTGTTGGAAAAGTTATGCTTGTTGGAAAAGTTATGCTTGTTGGAAAAGTTATGCTTGAGTGAAATTGTTATCAGACGAGTAGCCCGACCAAGTTTGGGCGAACTCGCAGGCAATCTCCGTGGAGCAAGTTATGTTCCTGCTGGGTGTTGTCAGATTATACCTCCAGGTCTGTTACCGGATATTGATCTGACCTTTCTCCACGCGTCGGCGATGTAAACGGTAGGATTGATTGTGTTAGCAAAAAGTTCCCAAAGCCTTTCTCTTCACATCCTTGATATCTTTCTTTGTGTTTGCCGATTCCGTACGATAGCTTTGCAAGTTTTCTGTCGTAGGATGCCTTTGGAATCTCTTCCATGCCCTATTTTTGGATCTAATCTTTGAGAGGATGTCTTGGTTCATCCAACAGGGCTGGGTGTTTGGTTTTGCGGATGATGACGGAATGGCGGACGACGCGGCTGACCTCAATATCTTCTTGATTCTGGCGGCTTCTTGGTTTATTTTCCTGCTGACTGGTGAGTTGATCACTCCCTGTGTTACTAGAGCTTGGAATTTAGTCCAGTCAGATTTAGTCTCCTGGAATCTGGCGGTTGCTTTATTGTTGGCTGTTTCGACTCTCGAAGTGACGAAAATTGGGTAGTGATCACCGCCTTCTACGGTTGGGTGGGTCTCCCAGGAGAAATAGGTGGCTAGGTTTGGAGACGTCAGAGTAATATCAATGTGGGTGAGGGTATCAAGTGTGCTGAGATGTGTAGGCGATCCGTCATTGAGTATGGCGTACCCTCCTCACTGATCCAGTTACTGACAATGTTGCCCTTTCGATTGGGCCAAATGGATCCCCAGAAAGTGCTGTGGGCGTTGAAATCACCCGCTATTATCGGATTTGATAGAGTTGCGTTGGCGACTTCTTGAAGGTGCTCCGGTTGGAGGTATACGTCATGCTCCACGTACACATTCGTGATGTTTACTGGAGGGTTTGTCTCCACCTTAAGAGTAAGTGTTAGAATAGTGGTGGCATTGGGAATTTTAGAGTAGGAAAGAGAGTTATGAACTAGGGTGGCTACTCCGCTTCGTTTTGTTTCGTATGTTTTGTTGTTGGAAACACACCTGTATTGTCCCATTCGCTCTGGTCCGTCGCCTTCCAAGAATTTGGTTTCCTGTAATAAAATTATATGCGGCGAGTATCTGAGGATTAGGGTTTGTAGGAAAAGAAGGTTATTAAAGAAACCTTGAATATTCCACTGGAGGATGATAAGGCCTCTGGTGGAGCTGGTCAAAGATGTTTGGATCGTATGGTGGTTCTGAGGATTTGGATAAATGGGTCTCTGTGTGGTAATTATGGGCTTTATTCGTCTATTTCGATTACCTCTGCCACGGGTGTTGAATTGCTCGGGGCTAAGTATAAGTTCTGATCGATTAGGCCTAGTCCGCCTCTGTTTGCATTAATTGCTTCGGTGCAGTTAATAGGATTATCTAAATCGCAGTCACTGGTGCTGTTAAGATTTCCAGCTATTATGTTATCAATAATGGCCTTAGATTTTGGAGTGAAGCTTAGTAGCTGTTTATCTTCGACGAAAGAACTTTGTCTTCTGGATGTTGTGTTTGGGTTGGTGTTCATTGTTAAGATATTGAGGTTGCTCGCTGTTTGTAGCACGTTTATATGGATCGGGGGTTTATGGATGGGATTTGTATTGTGGTTTGCGATGGTCTTATTGTTTTCTTTTGTGGTTGGGGAAACTACGGTGCTTATAGTATCTTGTGCCTGGGGCTTCCTTGCTGCTGTGGCAAGCCTAAGTTGACTTGGGAGAGACCAGTTGGGGTAGTTGGACGGTTGCAGAGTAGGATTGTTGGACAATTGTCTTGTGTTAGAGAAAGGACGGTTGGCGAAGCATATTTTTTTGCCTCGTATTTAGAGCACTTTTTCTGTGTTCTAATTTGAAGGATGTCCTTCTACATTGGACAATTTCTATCCATAGAGGAATGCCCGTCTGTTTTACAATGGACGCAGGCTGGTTATATGCCCTCATGAACTTGATTTTCATGCGGTAGCTCCTGGGCATAGAACGCACAGGTTTCTTTTTCCGCGGAGCACCACTTTATTGTGTGTCCTAATTTTTGGCACTTCCTGCATCTCATCGGGTTAGGGATGTACTCTCTAACATGGACTATTTCGAATCCGATGGTGATCACCTTGGGAAGGGAGAAACGATCGAACGATAAAATTATTAGTCCTGTTTTTCTATCTGTTCCGCCCTTTTTTGTTTTTATGTGCACAGCTTCAACAACCCCATAGCTGTTAAGCCCGTCCACAATTTCTTTCTCTTCGAGAGATGTTAACGCGGTGTTGTAAATGATTCCCTTGGTTTTATTGTGAGTTTCATGGTATGAGCATTTGATCGGGATATCCCCTGGCAACTTGTTCTTACTAATAAACTTCTCTGCTATCAGCTTATTTTTGCATAACAAAAGTAGACTGCCGTCTCTGAGGAAGGAAGAGGTTGTATATTGTGTGGAAATGCAATCTATTGCTTTCCGAAGCAAGAAAGGGTTTACCTCCTTCAAGGCTTTCTTGGGTGTTGTGGTCTGCACTACGGAAAATTTAGCTTCGCCTGCTGGGTTAGGTGCTTTTTCTATTAGTGCGGGAAAATCCTCAGTTGGGGTCTCGGGCGAGCCTCTCCTTTTGGCGGAAAGTACGCTTGCGCTCGAGTTTAACAAGAGAGGAAAGTATCGAGTGCGATTGGAACTTGGAAAGTGCTAAAAGGTGTAATGGTAATTAGAAGGTTACTCCCTTTGAAAAATTTGTCCGTCCTCTATTGGAAAAATTTGTTTCCACAGGTTTGCTGATAACCTTAGCTCCGATTTTGTGCGTGCCTCAGATGAAGATGGATGCTGTCTTGTACATTCCACCACGTATTTACCGTGCGGACCTGTCACTCATGTTTGTCACGAGGTCTTTTAACTTTCTAATTTTCTAATGCACTTAGCTTTTTCTCGATTTTTTGCTTTTATAAGCCTCTTTCAATAGTTTTCTACCGTGCTCACTATGTACACGTTTTCTGCTTTTTCACTGTATAATACCACTGACAATTTAGGAGATGTCCACTTAGTCGAACCGTTTGCCACGAAAGCTTGCCAATGACTGTTCAAGGATTTTTGTACACTGTTTTCTTTGCTAAAGCTTTTGAATATCTTGACGTAACTCTATAGCTTTTACGATTTTTTCTTATTTTCCAAATACATAACTGATTACAAAGTTTAGTAGAATTTTTTTCCTATTTATGATGGTTGTAATATTAATGGACATAAATGAAGAACTCAGATAAAACAATTATTTGAACTAATTAAGCAGTGTTTTTTGTAAATCTTAATTACGTAAGATAATTATGTGGAAAAACAACAAGAATTTGACTTTAGTTCATTAAAAGTAAAGATTTTGCTGATTAGTACAATCCCATTGGGTGCAAAATTTTGCATTATTCTAGGAAAATTAGGTTAGGAACTTTTAAATTTGTTGTGTGGCGTATTAAATATCTTTAAATTACTACAATATCAACAACATCAACTACATCATGCTACTGAAGTTACAGAACATTTTCGTATGAAAACTATTGGAGGAACTCACATGGTCCACATTATTGAATTGTTGCAGTAACTGTTATGTACTGAGCGTTAGCTTGATTGTGATTTTATTTGTAACTTACAATTTTGTGCAGTAAATTGGGTTATGGGAAATCTCATATTATATACATATGTATACTAAGTTGCAATTTAGTTTGTAACGCATGAAAATAATTCTGGTAGAACAAAATGGGTTGGGCACCCACACATAATATTAAAAGTTATTTTTATATTTTCATGTCAGTCTGTACGTCCATTTCTCCTCCATCATTGGTATGATGAGATATAAATTAAATGAGATCAACATTCTGTTGAAATATGAATTTGTTGAGAAATCATATAATTCCGGGCTACTGTTGTTTATTATAGACTTACATAAGGCAAAATATAATTAAAATTTAATCTATTTCCATAATGTTTAATTACCCCACTTTTATTTTAAAGGCGGGTTGATATTTTGAAAGCGTTACAGGGGCTGGAGGTTGAGCGTCATTCATATATCGTTCGTAATTTTTAAAACTAGAAAAAAAGTTGTACCTTTTATTCTGTAAATAATAAAATAAAATAAGATGTTTATTGCCAACTTATAAATGCTTTAGTATTTTCAGTTTGTCATTTTTACATTACTCGTACATTTTCTTTTCTTTCCCATTTGTATCCTTTCTACTTCCCATTTGCAGTGTTTTCTTAGGAGCACTAAAATCATAAAATTCCTTAATGACTTTGTGTAAGTTACAAATTGCAGGAGAACTGTGGAAAATTTAATTGAATGTAATAATTTGCAACTTTGAAATATTAAATAAATATTCGGTTGGAGCTATCAAACTGCCAAAATCTGTCGAGGTTTTTTTATTGCATTTGTAATTTTTTTTTACAATAAAAATTTCATTAGGATTACTCCATCCACTCTTTTTTTGTCATCATTTGCTTACAATGTTGACATATTTTCTTTACAGAATTATTGCCTCTTAGTTTAAGAATAATTTTGCTGCAGCAGTAGCCCACGAAATACCGACAGTACGTTTCTTCAGCAAGTGATGCATTACATATATTCCTTTCTATATGACTTTCCTCATATACGTACTCCAATCTTGTAGCTTCAAACCTTATTACGCTACTTTCTTGGGTATTACCAGCTCCAGCCATATTACACTTTAATTCAAGATCCTTTTTAGCATTATCAGTACTAAAGTCTTCTGCAAGAGTTGCCCAATCTATATTTAAAAATTAATTAGTGTCTTCACAGTTTGAATATTTAGAGGAAAAAACTCTATTTTTGCTAAAAGTCGGTTGAATTCGAATACATTTGGATTCCTTTTATTCGAATTTCTTGCAAGTATATGGCTGAATAAATTTTCTAAAGTATCTTGATTAAACTTTGATGTATAGTACGACTCATTATTTGAACAGCTAAGCGCACGCTCATTTTTTGAAAATTAGTTGGATTAAGATGCACTTCAGTTAGCTTTGTGCATAACCTAGTTGTATTAGCTTTTTGGATGGCAAAAACTTCTTTCACAACATCCCAACTAACTATACTATCTGGAGTTTCAAAATCTTTGTCAAGTAACATTTCTTACTGATTTAAATAAGTGAGTAAAGTCAAAGCAAGCGAAAATCTTTTTATTTTCAAAAAGAAAATAATTTTGATCGGAACATATGCCCAACTTTTTAGAAAATGCTCTATTCGTGGACCCCATTGAAATGTATATAAATGGACTGACTGATCTCCTGTTTCATGTGGCACCAGTTTTGATTTCAAAAAGTATGTTCTGACTGGCGCTGTATTTAAACTATTTGGGAATTTATTTATATATGCATGTCAGTGAGATTTACAGAATTTACCACAAAAAGTATTTGTATTGTTAAATTTTAATTATAAGGCGAAAGAAGTGTTTTTTACAAGGCTGTTTTGG
Source organism: Dioctria rufipes (assembly GCA_963924295.1). NCBI lineage: Eukaryota > Metazoa > Arthropoda > Insecta > Diptera > Asilidae > Dioctria > Dioctria rufipes. Next base: position 182,518,202 of record OZ002740.1, read on the forward strand.
TTAGAAATACCGCTGAATCGATACAGTTCAGTGGGAAAGTATACTCTCACGGAAAGAGACAGGAATATGAAAGTAGTGCCATTTGCTTTCATGCATTTTTAGTTCAACGAGCAGTCCATTTATATACATGTCAGTGGTGGGCCCCTGATCGTAGCCAACAGCTCTCACATTTAGGCCGAGATCTGAGGCCTGTATGCATTTAAAAACTTGTTCTCTCAAAACATCAGCCGGTATAGCAGATTCGCAAACTACATAGTGAAGAACATGCTTTATTTTTCCACATAAACTACGGAACATAAAAACACTTATATTTTTTGTTACCAGCGGTTTCCTAACATTGTTCCCATAATCTATGCAGCCCTCAATCCTGTCACTAATAGAATTATATACCAAATCCTCCTTAATTGACATCTCATCGAATATCAAAATAACTTTGCGCGATTTAGCATCGACCTTAACCTCTACTAAAACGTTTTCATTTAGACCCGGAAATAAGTTTTTTTATCTTAGCCCACTTGCACAATGAGCTAAGATGAGGAAGTCTTAAATCGAGAAAATCTCTCATGAAGTTATACAAGGCTGAGCTTCTATAGAAAAGACACTGATTAATCCATTTTTCCCTATCGTTGTAAGTATTATTTTTCTCTCTTTCTCTCTTTTACATAGTACTTTCGTGTTTTCTGTTGTAGGTGTGCTATCTATAACTTGAGATAATTTAATAGTCTTTAGCTCCGACTTGATTTTTGTCGGTTGCTTTTTTCGAGGTGCACTTCTTTCCAAACATTTTATTTGTTTTTCTAAAACTTTTATTTTTTTCAACTTCGTATTCAAACTATCTTGTAATTCTGTAACCTTCTCCTAGTACAGTTTTATTATTTTATTGTTTTTTTTACACAATTACTGCAATGTTTTTTGTAATTTCCTTCGACATTAAATCGAATTTCTCAAAAGTTAAATCTGAATTCATTTCTGTTTCTAATTTACCATAACTTCTTATGTTTTCATCTCTATTGATGGACACGAACGATCATTCAGAAGAACTTCTGAAGTATGTGAAGATGTAAGCTGAAATTTTGGTACCGCTAACTTTTTCAATTTCATTTTTCCAATATCTACTTTATCAAAATGAATATCGCAGATATACGGTTTAGTTTTTTGTTGAATTTCCTGTGCAGATTCACTACAATCAGAAATCCATGAGCTCCACTCGTGCATGCTTCTTTTTGCAAATAAAAAAAAATTTCTTTTAGTAAAATATTTCGTATTTGATTTACAGCTTAAAATGGAGCAATTCACATGTCAAATTTTACCCATTTTTTACGAAAAAATTCAATATACCGGAAAGAAATATACACAGTAATTTATTATGTTAAATCCACCCACGAAGAAAAAATAAAAATGAGAAAAGAGGGACGATTTAAACCCCGATAAAATATACAAATATTAATCTTGTACACAAAAAAACAAAAAGAAAAACAAGGAAACTCCAAAACAATATAAAATAGTGATCATACACAAATAAATATTTACACAGAAAATAAAGAAAATCCAAATGTCGATATCACCGGATAAGTATAAAACTACCCTCTTCATATCAATTATTTATGGACATATACTAGTAAAACAGAAAAATATAATCCCTTGAAAATTACAAAATAATAGTATTATAATAGTGCTTTAATATAACTGACACGTTAATAATGTTCAGTAAAAATAAAGAAATTGCCAACAAAACTTCCCAAATTGTAATCAAACCTAAAATTGAGTTTATCGCTCTTACAAATGACAATGCAGATGAAATCAGCTAAAGCTAAATTCATAAGCCAGCCTTAGAATTCTATGTTGCACGCATCAGCCCGCTAAATTACAGCTCCATAAATCCATAAAAGCAACTAAACGTAAATAGCCAGCCAGCACCAATCCATTCACCAACTACGCAGTCACTCAATGTGTGAATCATCTAATAGCCACCAAATATGTGTTTGTATGGCTAGTTCTTCGTATCATTTTCTGTGACTAGTAGTGAACAGTGTGCATACATATTTAAGTGGGTATGATATCTTAACAAGTACGCGTATACTCTGTCCATACATATATTTGATTTAAACAGCTAAAGCACGTTGAGGTTAAAGCACAAGCGCAGGCTGAAACCAAATTGTTCGGCTGGTCTGTAGGCTGGTTAACCTGGGGGTTACACCTGCAAGTACAGCTTGCATGGAAGCTGCTCTGCCATACTTCTTGCATGTGTAACCTCTACTGCCATGCTGGCAGTACAGCTTTCAGCGAATTTGCATGATGAAAAACCATGGCAGCTGAGGTGATAGTAATTTGACATTATGCAGTTTTCAAGATGGCGGAGAAGAAATGCTTGAGAGAATTTGATAAATTTATTCTGGAAAAATGAGATTTTCTGAGATCATTTGCGTTACATTATTTACCAACACTTACCTCTTAACTTTGGGTTTTTATCATGCTGCTACTCAATGCCATTTTTTAAATGAACTTGCATGCAAGATGATAAGACATCAACCGAACTGCCTTCTGCTGTCAAGTTAAAAACCGCGTTGGAAGGGAGGCTTGCATGCAAGCTGTACTATCTCGTGTAATCCCTGGGTAATGTTGAGAGATTTTACCTTTGCTAAAAGGTATGGCTGGCTGATATATGTATACATCGTGGCTGGCTCATTACAAGAAAATTTCTAACATTGGTTTCCAAATCCTTATCTGTGGTATGACCTTCGAGTAGGACTGACTGGCCACCTTTTGGCGGGAAACACCCCGATCTTGTTATATCTTAATGTAATTATTTTGGTTGCTTTAGCATACTGCCATGACTTTTATCGTGTGTATGTCTACACACTGATATATTTGATGATGTCGTATTATTCGTTTGACATTTATCGTCATTTCAAGTGAATTTTCAATGCGGGCAGTTGAAAAATTGTCGTGCCTAGAGGGTTAATGGATATCATCCACCACCGCCTTTTTTGATTTTCTTTTTTAATAATAAATAGTCACTAGCCGTAATGACATATGCTGAACTACCTAGAAATGCTCCTTCAATTTTCACATATCCAGAAAAGTAAAAAAAGAAAACAAACAGAAACAAAAGCTCCCAGATGACACATTTCACGTGTATAAATGTCGACAATATGAAGCCAAATACATGGCAAGTGGACGCATCGTCTGGAGCCGGCGCGACATATATGCCGCGCACATACGTTTGTAAAATATGTGGCAAGTAGACGCATGGTCTGGAGCTGGTTTGGATCTCTCCGGTTGAGAAGTTTTACTGACACAATATGCTCACTGAAATTCCAATAAACCGAAGCGAAAATTATCAACCAATTGAATTGTTAACAAAGAAATTGCATCATCTAAAATCTAGACCTATATAGATTTCTTCAAAATTACCCGCATATTCAGAATTTAGGCGACCAAAACTGTAATTATTAATTAAATGTTATAGTAACTTGACGTAATGTGTGTGCATTTTATAATAATGCCTCAAATATGCTAAATGCAGTAGATGAACTTGACTGAATTATCTATTTTCAACTTGGGGGTCGTATTAGGTCCATTTAAGCGATGGGAAATTTGGAAAATTTTTAGGCACGTATATTAAGAATATGTTTAAATTGGAACCTTTAAACGTAACCAATCTTTCAGTTTATTAAATATAATTTAAAAGTTTAGTTAATTTTTTCACAATATAAACGATTCTAAATAATAATTACTGTTTCTAAAACTTTAACATCGTGTTGTAGTCAAAAAGGTACACTCAATACTCATGTATTGTAGTTTGTTAGCTTATATTGTTAGTTCTGTATTCCACTGTCTCAGTGATTACCGCGATATCTTTGATAATTTTAATTGATAATTTTCCATGCATACAATAAAAATCTTACATTTATTTTTTACACTTTTTGTGTCAAACGTAAATAATAGTTTTTAAGCAACTGGACGAAAATTAAGCCGCTTCTCGAGACATTTCATCCGACTCCCATAACCAGTTTTTTTCAGTTAATAATTTTTGCATTATTAAATTAAATGTAGGCTAAGTAAATTAAAAGCGACATCGCTTTCATTTTATGAATAATCTTATTTAAAGTGATTTCTTTATATTATGTACTGACTGTTAAATATATTTTTATTTTAAATACATATTTGATGTTCAAAAAGGATTAATCATTTAATATACTCACCAAAGAGGCAAGAATTACCAAATAACGCTAGATTTTTTTATTCTATTTTGATTTTGCATTTATATCAGAAATATTTAATTTATTGAAAATCAAGTTTGGTTTTGGCAATTTGTTAATAAATTAATTTTAAGAAGTGACCCAACCACGTATCGCATTATTCAAGTATGTACATATTTAATGATCAATTCATCATTTTTATATAAAAAAAAAGCTACTTTAAATATAGAGATCATTTCTATGAAGAATAGTGCGATAAGTCTGCTTTACAATATTGACAGACTAGGGTTGGTGAATCAAAAGTTCTAATTATTTACTTTTACAAAAACAAGTCATTATTTAATTTATATTGTCCCTGTAACTGTCAATATTGTAAATTATGGAAATAAAATTTTCATGTAAAAGTTAATTGGTTTTTGTACGTTCATTTACAATATAAGTGATTATTATATTCTGATTTCATGACATTTTTAACATGGGCACTTTTCAGGATAAATTTCAAGATGGCTATGCCTTCCTCTTCATTTAGTTAGCAGTGAATAGGATACGACAGTAATTTTTATTCCGTGTGTAAATTACATATACACATACTTAAGCAATTCGAACTATGAATAATTTAGTAAACTCTCCTTTCTGGGGGTGAAATAATAAAACATTGCCTTAGACGTTTGACTAAAAAATAAAAATCTATTTTTCAGCAGATTCTTGATCCAAAATGGGAAAAGCTCGTATGTGGGAAAACCAAAGATCAACTATATATGACTCAACAAGCACACATGTGTCTAAGAAAAGTATCTCTTCTTCCTCGGTCTCTGAATTTCTACAAGAGTTAATCAACGTACCTTTCATCATATTAAGTTAAGGTTTTATAAAAAAGAAAGTGTGTTTTCCCCCACTACTTTATTTTCATATTCTAAGTGAATCTTAGGTAAGATTAGCTGTAAAGTTTGACATTGTTTTGTAGGAATAAAAAAGGTCTAAATTTATTCCACATTTTTTTATATATAATTATTGAAGTCTTATACTTGTGTTAATAAATCAAATCAAAAAACAATACACACTTGTTTAATATTGTTACTTGATTAGGAGAACTTTTAAACACGGTTAATTTGTTCTCATTGCTTCAAAACGGAGTTTGACATAACTAGGCTAAGATATTCAATTCGAAAAGAAAGATCTTTGCATTCAAAAAGTACCTTATGAAATTTTTACCACTGATTAAAATATATGGATGGTGTGAATCAGGTGTCCAATGCCCCTATTCGCAACCATAAGTTGAGTCAAGTTAAGTGCGTGGAGCCAACTTAGTTGGACGTTGCCTCGTGTTGCTGATTCAAAATGAAATTCGTTCTGTCCAGTGCAGTGCAGTGACAATAATTTTTTAAGTCTTAACCACCAACCACCATAATCATTAAAATCCGGCGCCCCGTTTTTAAAAAAATATGTAAAGATCAAAACTAATCAATAAAATTATTAAATCATGCCCTATCGGCATTCCATATCTAATAGCACAGTACCGTAATGTTTATTTTTCTCTATGTACATCCGAAATCAGTGCAAGTTCTTAGCACTTGTCACTGATCAGCACTACAAGTGCTTCCAGCAGCAATCATTGAACTGCACAGTTATTGAAAACAGCAAATATGCATAACACTTTTGTTGTTTTTTTTTCGTCACTGTGTTGGTTGCTGCTGCTGCTGGTGGTGCCCATATATATACATATACAGGGGAGCTAATAACTCTCTAACGGCTACAGTTAGGACACAGAGTGTATATTAAAGAGGAGAGGCTACCGTTTACAGTTTTTATAAAACGAAGTTATGTTAATGAATTTTTTGCAAAAAAAAAGGTCAAAGTAAAAAAGGTAAGAAATTCCGAAGTTTTTATTTTAGACCACCATAAATCGTGAGAGCGGAGAAGGATATTTGGCTGGTTGAGCACTCGTTGGAAAGGGCATGAAGTTTTGGATATAATTAGCTCTTAACTCTGACCGTCGCCCTGTACTTTTCAAGATACAGGGTGTTTTGTGAAAAAGGAACAAATTTACATCCCTGAAAACTCACCGATTTTCTTTAAACTTTGCACACTAGTTCCTTTTCACTCACAAATCATAAATATCAAAACGAAATTTGTCGGAAAGTTATAGTTTCCGAGATATTCGACTTTAAAATTCCCGTTATTTGTACTGCACTTCACAACACAATTTGACATTCTCACAATTATTAACTCTTCTTCTTCTTTTAGTAACAAGTATATAAGTAGTGTAAACATACCTTCCGAACATTCGGGTTACCAGCAATGCTTTTTTTTTATTCAATACAAATATTTAGTTAGAATGGAATAGAAAAAATTTATTAAAGAAACACACACACTACACACAGGCAGGCTGGCAGGGGCATACACACACACAGGCTGGCACACACACACACACACGCGCGCGGAGCCAGCCTTCCTGTGCGCAGGCTGGCTCCGCTTTGCTCCGCGCGCGTGTGTGTGTGTGTGCCAGCCTGTGTGTGTGTGTGCCCCTGCCAGCCTGCCTGTGTGTAGTGTGTGTGTTTCTTTAATAAATTTTTTTTATTCCATTCTAACGCGCGGAGCCAGCCTGCCTGTGCGCAGGCTGGCTCCGCTTTGCTCCGCGCTCGTGTGTGTGTGTGTGCTCCTGCCAACCTGCCTGTGCGCGTGTGTGTATGTGTTTCTTTAATAATTTCTTTTTATTCCATTCTAACTAAATATTTGTAATGAATAAAAAAAAAGCATTGCTGGTAACCCGAATGTTCGGAAGGTATGTTTACACTACTTGTATACTTGTTACTAAAAAGAAGAAGAAGAAGAGTTAATAATTGTGAGAATGTCAAATTGTGTTGTGAAGTGCAGTACAAATATCGGGAATTTTAAAGTCGATTATCTCGGAAACTATAACTTTCCGACAAATTTCGTTTTCATATTTGTGATTTATGAGTGAAAGGGAACTAGTGTGCAAAGTTTAAAGAAAATCGGTGAGTTTTCGGGGATGTAAACATAAGCCGTGAAAAAGTAGTTTTTCTTCTTAATCACCCTGTAACTCCCAAACGGTTGATGTATCCCCCCCCCCCACCCCCCCCCTGTTATATATATAAAATCTAAGTTAGGATATGTATGTACATATGTCCATATATGCATTTATATGTATATAAACCTGATTTTTATTAAAAATCTTAACAAACAGAAAAACAGAAAAAGTAAACATACTGCAAAATCAATATGATTTCCATAAGATATCCATAAGCTTGGGTTTACAAAACCCTATATACCAAAAAACCTCAAAACATAAAATTGGCTATTTAAAAAAAAAAAAATCATACAAATTCAATAACCTAATCATGCTTAAAACATGGTCAACTTATCTCTTAAGAAAATTGAATCAGCAATTTTCCTCGCATACCATACATTTTATTCCCATAAAACGACTTGGGAAAAACAGAAGTTTCAATTTACAACCCAAGCCGGTTTGCTTATAAATTTTGTCATTCTAACAATAAAATTAAAAAAGAAATCAAAAGGCGATAAGAAATGCGCGCCGCATAAATGCATTGTATGTATATGCGCGCCGCGATTTCAAACGACGGGACGGTGGTTGATGTTTTTCAAAGTGTAAGATTACATTTTTTGAAGCCACCGTCCGACGCGAATAATTCTGGACAAGATTGAACAAGTCCAGAATTTATGGTAAAATTTTCTCAGGGTAAGAAAATGCAATTAAGCATTTTCTACCCTGAACAACGGCTCTTGATTGCGATGAATGTGATCAAGAAGAGAGTTGGTTTTTTGACTTTGATCGGGTGCGACAAGACAGTTCGGAAGAAGAAAGTTGGAAATAAAAAACAGTTGTTGTACTTAATCGGTTAAATTGTAAAACACAGAAATCAGTTTTTGATAGTTGGAAATAGAAAAGAGTTGTGGTACTTAGCCGGTTAAATTTGAAAACACAGAAATCAGTTTTTGATAGTTGGAAATATAAAAGAGTTGTGGTACTTAATCGGTTAAATTGTAAAACGAAGAATAAATCAGTTTTTATAGTTGGAAATAAAAAAAGAGTTGTGGTACTTAATCGGTTAAATTGTAAAACGCATAAATTAATTGCTATTTGGAAATTGAAAAGAGTTGTGAAAGAATTTGGATTGGAATATAAAAAAAGAGCTCCAAAGAAAAACGGAAAGAAAATAAACTGTGAGTTAGCAAAAATTTGTGTTTAACTTCTGACTTAACCATTGTGCTTGGTGTATCATTTGGATTTTACGACTGCTTCGCGCCCTGCGAGCAGTGGAGGTAACTAGTATATTTAACAATTGGCGCAGCCGGTGGGATGAAGAAAGCGTGGTCAAGTTAAAAGATGGTAAGCGCTTGAAAAGCCTTGGTCCTACACGAATCTACGGGGTGCCTCTAAAAACAGCCAAGTTATAAGGCCACATCACCCCAAACGCTCGGGTTCGATAATATCTATAGGCGCCTCTGCTCCAGGCGAGCACGCGATCACCCCATTAAGTGTGAACAAACCATCAACGAGGTACTACACTCACAATCCCAAGCCGCTCTACAAGCGGCATCAAGAAGGAAGATAACGGAGACACACACACTCAAAACCAACTCCAGAAGGAAGATATCATAGTTCCTGGGTTGAAGGGGATTTCTAGGAAGGCTTCAAGCACCGAAAACCTGAAACTTCGTTCCAGAATTGAAAGGGACCTCGTAGGCGGTAAAAGCGCCCCTTTCAATCTCAGCCAAGACGGCAGGAGCCCTCCTAGCAGCAAGATCATTCCAGAAGGGAACACCCTAAGAAAGCTAAAGACCCGCCTTTTGGAATATGCGGGACGCATATGCACCAGGAAGACTCTAATCCGGCCCCTAGGCAGAATCACCCAACGACTCCTTACTTCTCCCGACGCGGAAAAATCCCCAGGTGAGAATTCACAACACCTCCGGGAAGGTACAGGTAACAGAGCCCACAGTACCAAATAAAGTAAGTTTAGAATTTTTTTAGATAAGTTGTTTGAGAAAGCGCGGGAATCCGATAAGCTCACTGTCACGCACTGCGACGCTCTTGACGATAGATTCAGTCAAAACAGAGAGCAGAGGCTAACACAAATAGAAAAGTTTAAAAGAGAGACAGAAAAGTTCCAGCAGGAGCTTATCGAATTTGCCGGATTTTCACGCTCGTTCAATTTAGATAAGATCTCAGCCAGTGTAGTTGTAAGTGCTGAAAGTGATACTAGTGTTAGTGACATAGGTAGTGATCCCTCTGACGAGACTACAGCTGAAAACCTCCTTTGCGACTGGTTGGAAGTATCCTTCATGGAATCAAGTCCAGAAACCAGTCCTGAAACCCGAAAAGGCACAAGCAGACTACCCTACAAGCCTACAAATAAAAACGTAATCACAATGGTAGATTACGCTAAGGTGGCCAAGCTCACGGCACAACTTGTCCCTCTATTTTCGGGTGATAATGTCCCACAGTTAGGTCGTGAGCTGCAAACATTTATTGGCTGTTGCAAACAGGCCCTACACTGTCTGAATGAGGAAGAAAAAGCAGCCTTCCTACATATCTTGCACACAAGACTTCGTGGCGATGCCTATCAGCTCTTTGCTTCGGACATTTAAACTACTTTAAGTGAGGTGGAGGAACGTCTGAACATAACTTATCTACCACGAGAATCGTATCAAGCATTGGTCAACAAACTGATCACAATGAGGCAAAACCCGTTGGAAACTCTCACTGCCTTCACAACAAGAGTGAAGCATTTGTTAATGCTTTATAACGAGGCAGCGGTACTGAAGTACGGAGCAACGGCAACCCCAGCTGTGATGACACAGTTGGCGGACTTCGCCAAGAATGCCCTCAAAAGTGGAGTAAAAATCCCCACTTATACCAGTACCTCCTCACGCTGGTAGAAAACGATCTAGAGCAGCTGATACAAAAGGCTTTAAACAGTGAAAAGCTGCAAGCAGGCACAGTTTTCGTCCAAACGCCACTAACGCAACAGCCATATTCAATGGCTCCAATAGATCCACGTCTCCGAGTTCGACCTGTTAGTCAAGCGCCACAGCCACCCATTTTATGCATCATCATGAGCACAAGACCACGACAGTTTAACAATCCTCGTTATGTACATGCACAACCGCCACGCCTGCTATTTCCACGAAGGAATTCTAGGCAACCAGATACACAAAATCTGGTGCAACACATCATCTGTAACTTCTGTCAGAAGCGGCGAGTGTGTAAAATGTAAGAACACCCCCTTCTGCGCTAACTGCAGAAGTTATGAGCATGACATCTGCGACTGTCGAAACAACCAAGCACAGTATGCAACTCGTTTTACACGAGGTCCGCAAAAGACAGACTGGAACAATACAAAAATGGGATTTTTGTGGGCGCCGAGGACATCAGATCGACGAATGTCGACAAAAACAAAAATGGGAGGATAAAAACCCGGGAAACGACAAAGAGTCGACCCAAAACTCTCCGTCTCGACTATAAACCCTACCAGCAACGAACAAGGGTCTTCTCAGCCGCCCAACTTCAGTGTACCCACCGCCAGACCTTCTCTAGACATAGGTCTAAATGGTCAGGCCCAACTAATAGTGGACATCGGCGCTGAGATCAGTATGATTAAGAAAAAAGTTATCAAATCTCGCGAACTAATAATTCCCAACAAGAAATTAACGCTTCAAAGCCCTTTCGGCACCGGAAAAAACTTAGGAAGTTGTCAAGGAAATTTCATGCTAAAAAGCAACTTCCCTTGCAACTTCCAGGTGGTAAAAAACATCCCAGGTATCTCCGACGACGGCTTGTTAGGAAATAATTTCCTAGCCAGAAGAGTTTGCCGTTTCATTAGAGACTGACTCGGATAACCCGTGTTCAAAGAGCACAGCCAACAAAGAGACGCTAATAGAAAACTCCATAGGGTATACATCTTCTACCCCAGGTGTTCTCAAAGCTTCTCAGTCAGATAAACAAGAACCCGTTGATTACCAAAAATCTGGCTTATAAGACTGGACAGCATCAGGTAAATTAAAATTAACCTTTGTGCGTCCAGCAAGGTCCCAGATCGTACTCAAAGTCCCATTGTAGTTGCAGTGCTCAGTCTGTTAAAAGAAATAGACGACGGAGTCTTCCTGGCAAACAGCTTACTCTCAGCTGGGTTAAAAGCAGTCCCCATAAGAATTTTCAACACGCGGAGTTCACAAGTAGTTCTAAACAGCGTGAGCCAAAATCTGGTTCCCATTAAGGACTACACTGTCGTCCCCATAAAACGAGAGCCAGATAAAGATAGTACCAGGGTCCATCCGCCGAATCCCATGAGTCGAAATGACGGCGATGGTGAGCATCAGAATACAATTAAACCTAAAATTAAGAATATAAGGCATAAGAGCTTTATTCGATCGAGCAGCAATAAGAAACTGCTCCGAGACGCTTGCGGGTCCCTCATGAAAACCCCAACGTCAAGCGCTGGCCAGCATACAAACGGTCTGCCTTTAGCAACTCCCGCAGATCCACCTGACCCGGGGCCTCATATATAAAACAAGTAGGCTAAGAGGTAAAAATATATAATGATAGTAATAATATAAAATTATTAAGTAAGTCTAGAGTTAAGAGTAATAAAAAGGGGATAATAAGCGCGGAACCCAGCGCCACCCTACAACACATAAGATATCTGTTCCCAAACAAAGTCGAACAAGATGACACCGAACTTAACCCCCGCCGCTCCAGATTAGAGCAAGAGCTCAATCTGGATGAAACCCTAAATACTGAGGAAAAAGCCTCAATAACAAAGCTCTGTCACGAATACGACGATGTCTTTTTTGAAAGGTGACAGGCTTGCATATACCAATGCTATCACCCACGACATCCCTGTGGTGCAAGACCAAACACCGATTAACCAAAAGATGTACCAGTTACCAGAGACACAGCGAAATGTCATAAATGAGAAACTCAGAGAAATGCTGGACAACGACATTGTCCAGCCCAGCACAAGCCCATGGAACTAACCACTGCTAGTCGTCGCCAAAAAAGCGGGACCAAATGGTGAGAAAAGGTGGCGCGTCGTCGTTGATTTTCGTAAATTGAACGAAAAAACGACTGGCGACGCTTTCCACGGATTGAGGATATCCTTGATCAACTGGGCCATTCCCGATATTCTACCACCCTAGACCTAGCCAATGGCTATCATCAGACACTCGTCGATACGAAAGATCGAGCAAGAGCGGCTTTCAGTACCAACTACGGGCATTATGAATTCAAACGCACGCCGTTCCGACTCAAGGGAGCCCCGGCCACATTTCAGCTTTTAATGAATTTCATATTAACTGGCCTACAAGGCCTGGAATGTTTCGTCTACTTAGATGATATAGTCATCTATAGAAAAAGTCTGGCGGACCATAATCAAAAGCTTCGTAAAGTTTTTGACAGGTTACGAGAAAACAGTCTGAAACTTCAACCATAGAAATGTCAATTTCTCAGGCGCAAGGTAGTGTATCTAGGACACAAATGTTCTAACCAAGGAGCACAACCTGACCCTAGCAAAACGGCATGCGTCCAATCTTTCACCATTCCTAAGACAGTAAGGCAATTTCAATCATTTTTGCGCCTTGCCATTACTACAGAAAATTCATACCCGATTTTTCAAAAACAGTACTCCTCTAACAAACTTACTCCGAAAGGATGTAAAGTTTAAATGGACTGAGAAATGCCAAGAGGCATTTCAAAGCATTAAAAACGCTTTAATTTCCCCTCCACTCCTAATATACCCCGATTTTTCAAAACCCTTTAACCTTACCACAGACGCCAGCAGCGAGGCTCTTGGAGGAGGTAGGAAGTGACCATCCCATTGCCTACGCTAGCCGTACCCTGAACAAAGCCGAACGTAACTATTCCACGATTGAGGGAGAGTTACTGGCTATAGTTTGGGCGACTAAAAATTTCAGGTGTTATCTGCAAGGGCGAGAGTTCACGGTCTATACAGATTACAAACCACTCAAGGGGGTCTTCAATGTTAAGGACCGCACTTCCCGTCAGGTGAGATTTCACTGCAAACTTTCCGAGTTCAATTATAAAATTGAATATAAGCCCGGAAAGTACAACACGAATGCCGACGCCTTAAGCCGCATTCCACGGGATAATATTAAATACCAGGAAACTACAACCTTCACGGTAGAAGCTATAGTCCACCACCAAATGGACTCGGATATAGAGGAGGAAAAACATTCATCGGACGTTAAGGACTGTCTGCAATGCAATGCAGTAACAAGAGCCCAGACACGAAACATTCAGGCAAGTAGATCAACTCCAGAAAGCCAAGCCGAACGGCTAGAAAAAAAAGATCAAACTCATCAATCAAAGGAAGCAGAGGGCCTTGACAGTCTACCTAGTACCAATCTACAAATTATAGACGAAACTCGTCCCTCTGAAGTAATCACAAGCCCAGAGGAGATTCAATTAATCTTAAAAGATTATCATGATTCTCCCTTTGGCGGCCATCAGGGAGTGATAAAAACATATAAACGGATTTGAAGCTAGTACTGGTGGAGGCACATGCTTAGTGACATCAAACAACACATTAAGCGGTGTGCCAAATGTCAAACAATGAAGGCCTCACCACAGTATAAAATGTCCATGATGATAACTGACGTAGCGGAACAAGCTTTCGATAAGATCTATCTAGATATAGTCGGCCCACTAGAGGAAACTGAATCTGGACACAAATATTTATTAACGTTTCAGGATAACCTCACGAAGTTCGTAGATTGGTATGCCATACCAAATGGGGAAGCTATAACGGTAGCGCAAATTTTCTTCGACGAAATCGTCACGCGCTACAGCATCCCCAAAACAATTTTCACTGATCATGGAAGTAATTTCCTGAGTGACCTATTCAAAAAGGTATGCAAACTCCTTAGGATAAATAAGCTGCAAACCTCAGCTTACTAACCCCAATCAAATGGAGCACTCGAACGTGCACATAGACCATTGATTCAATATCTACGAATTATTGTGGACGAAAATCCCAGGTCATGCGATACTTATCTGCGAACCGCTGCATTCGTGTACAACAACAGTGTACATGAAGGGGCAAAATTAACTCCCATGGACTGCCTTTACGGTTTCACAGCGGACGTTCCGTCAAACTTAAGCGAGATCGAGAACCTGTGTATAACCAGGAGAGATGGTAGTAGTTCTCCTGGTTGTCAGGTAGAAGCTTCAGAAGTCTTACGCTATGGCAAGGAAAAATCTTCTGATGAGTAAACAACGCTCAAAAAACTACTATGACAAAGCTGTACGACCCCTGACATTTCACAGAGGAGACAAGGTTCTACTCAAGTTCGAGAGTCGTAAACATAAGTTCTCTCAGATTCGGGTAGGACCCTACACGGTTGCCGGCATCCGTAGCTCCGTAAACACAACAACAAAAATTCGTAAAAGAGAGGTTACGGTACATAACAACCGCCTAAAACCTTTCTACGAATAAAATGGTGTCAATAGAATCTAAGTATAATAGAATGTAAGCTACAAAGATAACAAAAACTCCTATCCTATCCTCTCCTAGATAAATATGCGGTCAATAATTTTCTACGGACTGTTTCTGGTTACGATAGGAGCCCGCGCTGAGGAACCGTATTCCATCCCTCCCCTAAATAATATGGGACTGTTATTCGAAGATCTTGGAAGCTTATCAGTTTACCACGATACCTGGAGCATCATTACTGAGTTGGACCTGGCCGAGTTGGAAAATCAGACGAGACTGGCAGAGCGAGCGGAACACTACGTACACCAGTTGTGTGGCAATAATAACTCTGAACAGGATCTATGTACCCTACAAATTAAATATGTAAACGCCCTGATGGAAAACATCCAGAGGCGTACCAATGTTATTAAAGAAGCAGTGCCCAAACCCCGCAAGCCTCGATCCATCTTCGATGGAATAGGTAATGCGATGCACTATCTCTTTGGTACTATGGATAGTGGAAACGAGCAGGAGGTGTACAGCCGGCTGAACGAATTAGAGGTAAATACTCAAACCCTAGCTGATCTGGAAATGCAACAGATCAGCGTAATAAAAACCACTTTCGAGAAAATTCACAAGCCCCTTTCCTCACTGTTTGAACGACAACGTCAAATAAGCAATCAAATTAACAATCTGCGGAACGCAACAGACGATTTGACAGCCCATTAAATAAGGCAGGAAATCGTCTCAAGTCTGACACTGCAGATGATAGAGTTGGAATTTAGACAATAAGCTCTACTGGATATAATAGTGTCCAGTAGAAATAACCAAATTCATCCCCTTTTAGTTTCACCATAAATCTCACTCTACCTGTCACAAACTACAGAACTGTTTAGCAGTTCTGTATCAACCGGCAGAAATCAAGACACATTTATTACAGGAAAAATTGTTAATTCGAATCAAACTTCCTATATTTAACATTTCCAAGATGAAAATACAGCAAATAAGGTGTATTCCAATGCGGATGGACTCGAACCGCTCATTAATATCGGATATAGAATATTCCCATGTGGCAAGTCAAATCAAGACCCAAGAATTTTTGTTGCTGAAGCCAGAAAACCTGAAATCTTTCAAAAAAAATTTGAAAGGGAATCGATGAGGACACGTGGGTTGGTAAGCTGAACATACCAATCACCAAGGCTACCAAAACAGATGAATGTGTTATCAAACTTATATTCAATCCACTGGGCGAACACCCACAGTGTAGCCTCAGAGCCCAAATTCCCCCAAAAGACACAATAATCAAGTTCAATAGACTAAATTCGTGGCTGAACTCCTTAACCGAAACAACTATAGTACATATAACTTGTATTCAACAGTTGCTCACTCATCGCTTCGCAGGACAATGAATCATGACAGTCAATGAACCATGCTCCTTGCAAATAGGGCCTCATACACTTTATCATGAAGCTTATAAGATTGGATAGCATCAGGTAAATTAAAATTAACCTTTGTGCGTCCAGCAAGGTCCCAGATCGTACTCAAAGTCCCATTGTAGTTGCAGTGCTCAGTCTGTTAAAAGAATTAGATGACGGAGTCTTCCTGGCAAACAGCTTACTCTCAGCTGGGTTAAAAGCAGTCCCCATAAGAATTTTCAACACACGGAGTTCACAAGTAGTTCTAAACAGCGTAAGCCAAAATCTGGTTCCCATTAAGGACTACACTGTCGTCCCCATAAAACGAGAGCCAGATAAAGATAGTACCAGGGTCCATCCGCCGAATCCCATGAGTCGAAATGACGGCGATGGTGAGCATCAGAATACAATTAAACCTAAAATTAAGAATATAAGGCATAAGAGCTTTATTCGATCGAGCAGCAATAAGAAACTGCTCCGAGACGCTTGCGGGTCCCTCAGGAAAACCCCAACGTCAAGCGCTGGCCAGCATACAAACGGTCTGCCTTTAGCAACTCCCGCAGATCCACCTGACCCGGGGCCTCATATATAAAACAAGTAGGCTAAGAGGTAAAATATATAATGATAGTAATAATATAAAATTATTAAGTAAGTCTAGAGTTAAGAGTAATAAAAAGGGGATAATAAGTGCGGAACCCAGCGCCACCCTACAACACATAAGATATCTGTTCCCAAACGAAGTCGAACAAGATGACACCGAACTTAACCCCCGCCGCACCAGATTAGAGCAAGAGCTCAATCTGGATGAAACCCTAAATACTGAGGAAAAAGCCTCAATAACAAAGCTCTGTCACGAATACGACGATGTCTTTTTTGAAAGGTGACAGGCTTGCATATACCAATGCTATCACCCACGACATCCCCCTGGTGCAAGACCAAACACCGATTAACCAAAAGATGTACCAGTTACCAGAGACACAGCGAAATGTCATAAATAAGCAACTCAGAGAAATGCTGGACAACGACATTGTCCAGCCCAGCACAAGCCCATGGAACTAACCACTGCTAGTCGTCGCCAAAAAAGCGGGACCAAATGGTGAGAAAAGGTGGCGCGTCGTCGTTGATTTTCGTAAATTGAACGAAAAAACGACTGGCGACGCTTTCCACGGATTGAGGATATCCTTGATCAACTGGGCCATTCCCGATATTCTACCACCCTAGACCTAGCCAATGGCTATCATCAGATACTCGTCGATCCGAAAGATCGAGCAAGAGCGGCTTTCAGTACCAACTACGGGCATTATGAATTCAAACGCACGCCGTTCCGACTCAAGGGAGCCCCGGCCACATTTCAGCTTTTAATGAATTTCATATTAACTGGCCTACAAGGCCTGGAATGTTTCGTCTACTTAGATGATATAGTCATCTATAGAAAAAGTCTGGCGGACCATAATCAAAAGCTTCGTAAAGTTTTTGACAGGTTACGAGAAAACAGTCTGAAACTTCAACCATAGAAATGTCAATTTCTCAGGCGCAAGGTAGTGTATCTAGGACACAAATGTTCTAACCAAGGAGCACAACCTGACCCTAGCAAAACGGCATGCGTCCAATCTTTCACCATTCCTAAGACAGTAAGGCAATTTCAATCATTTTTGCGCCTTGCCATTACTACAGAAAATTCATACCCGATTTTTCAAAAACAGTACTCCTCTAACAAACTTACTCCGAAAGGATGTAAAGTTTAAATGGACTGAGAAATGCCAAGAGGCATTTCAAAGCATTAAAAACGCTTTAATTTCCCCTCCACTCCTAATATACCCCGATTTTTCAAAACCCTTTAACCTTACCACAGACGCCAGCAGCGAGGCTCTTGGAGGAGGTAGGAAGTGACCATCCCATTGCCTACGACCCCTGACATTTCACAGAGGAGACAAGGTTCTACTCAAGTTCGAGAGTCGTAAACATAAGTTCTCTCAGATTCGGGTAGGACCCTACACGGTTGCCGGCATCCGTAGCTCCGTAAACACAACAACAAAAATTTGTAAAAGAGAGGTCACGGTACATAACAACCGCCTAAAACCTTTCTACGAATAAAATGGTGTCAATAGAATCTAAGTATAATAGAATGTAAGCTACAAAGATAACAAAAACTCCTATCCTATCCTCTCCTAGATAAATATGCGGTCAATAATTTTCTACGGACTGTTTCTGGTTACGATAGGAGCCCGCGCTGAGGAACCGTATTCCATCCCTCCCCTAAATAATATGGGACTGTTATTCGAAGATCTTGGAAGCTAATCAGTTTACCACGATACCTGGAGCATCATTACTGACTTGGACCTGGCCGAGTTGGAAAATCAGACGAGACTGGCAGAGCGAGCGGAACACTACGTACACCAGTTGTGTGGCAATAATAACTCTGAACAGCAAGCCTCGATCCATCTTCGATGGAATAGGTAATGCGATGCACTATCTCTTTGGTACTATGGATAGTGGAAACGAGCAGGAGGTGTACAGCCGGCTGAACGAATTAGAGGTAAATACTCAAACCCTAGCTGATCTGGAAATGCAACAGATCAGCGTAATAAAAACCACTTTCGAGAAAATTCACAAGCCCCTTTCCTCACTGTTTGAACGACAACATCAAATAAGCAATCAAATTAATAATCTGCGGAACGCAACAGACGATTTGACAGCCCATTAAATAAGGCAGGAAATCGTCTCAAGTCTGACACTGCAGATGATAGAGTTGGAATTTAGACAATA
Organism: Dioctria rufipes; assembly: GCA_963924295.1. Classification (NCBI taxonomy): domain Eukaryota; kingdom Metazoa; phylum Arthropoda; class Insecta; order Diptera; family Asilidae; genus Dioctria; species Dioctria rufipes. The sequence goes on from OZ002740.1 coordinate 182,537,060, forward strand.
AGCTCTACTGGATATAATAGTGTCCAGTAGAAATAACCAAATTCATCCCCTTTTAGTTTCACCATAAATCTCACTCTACCTGTCACAAACTACAGAACTGTTTAGCAGTTCTGTATCAACCGGCAGAAATCAAGACACATTTATTACAGGAAAAATTGTTAATTCGAATCAAATTTCCTATATTTAACATTTCCAAGATGAAAATACAGCAAATAAGATGTATACCAATGCGGATGGACTCGAACCACTCATTAATATCGGATATAGAATATTCCCATGTGGCAAGTCAAATCAAGACCCAAGAATTTTTGTTGCTGAAGCCAGAAAACCTGAAATCTTTCAAAAAAAATTTGAAAGGGAATCGATGAGGACACGTGGGTTGGTAAGCTGAACATACCAATCACCAAGGCTACCAAAACAGATGAATGTGTTATCAAACTTATATTCAATCCACTGGGCGAACACCCACAGTGTAGCTCAGAGCCCAAATTCCCCCAAGAGACAAAATAATCAAGTTCAATAGACCAAATTCGTGGCTGAACTCCTTAACCGAAACAACTATAGTACATATAACTTGTATTCAACAGTTGATTACTCATCGCTTCGCAGGACAATGAATCATGACAGTCAATGAACCATGCTCCTTGCAAATAGGGCCTCATACACTTTATCATGAAGCAGAAAATCTGCATCCGCTTAGAGTCCTCCAACCAACCTACTTCCGAGGCATAAAAGAAACTCAGGATGAATTGGCAGAATACATATCTAAAGTATCCGCTCCTAAAAACTTTGAGAAGCAACCAGCATTACTCCTCGGAGATGGTACAAACCAACGTATCCAAATACAAAATCTCTAAACGAAATTCGTGACAAAATGAACAACATTCACTTTGGACCAAAAGCCAAGACTCCTCAGGTACTCTCAATAACATCCATATCAGTTACAGGTCTCTTGTTGCTAGTTGGATCAGTGGTGTCAATAGCAAAATTTGTCGTACCGGCATTCATGGCATGGGTTGCTAAACGCAGACAACAGCCCACAGCTGAAAACACCTCCATGGAACCGGCTTACGCGAAACCCCAAGAAAAGTTAAAACGTGCTCAAAGCCTCCCCAGAGCGCGATCTATATAATTAGTATAATCAAAAATATCTATACTCAGTTTTTGTCCTCGTCTCATTCATTTGTTACTGGCGCAGCGTCCGTTCCTGGTTTTAGAAAATAAGTTGAAATAATAGTAGCAAATAAGAGATAAAGCGACCACGTAAAATACATAAGAAAAATATTAATAAACCTAAGTGGTACATAGCAAAGTAGTAATAATAAACTAAATAAGCAAAAAAATAAGATAATAAATAAGATTACGAATAAAATAATACAATTAATCAACTTAGAATAACCTAGGATAGACAAGAAATTTTTACAAAAAAATTTTTGTGACAAACGTAACATATATAAACCTTAAAAACCGCTAACTAAGTACTCAACTCTCTGTAAAAACAATACAAAAACCCCCAACAACGACAAAGAACGCCACAATCAAGATCAACCATATGCCAAAAGCATTAACGCACATCAGATTCAACGCTAAAAGAACAACCCCAAGAATCACTCTCATAGGCCAAGACCTAAATAAGTAAAGTCTAAAAAAAACCAAAATTAGATATAAAGCCCAAACACAGAGGTAAACGTTATTCTTACCCAAATAAGCCGCCATAAGGTGGTGGAGCGCCCTCAGGAGGCTCCTGGACGGGACCAGACCCCGCAGCCGGGACGTCTCAGTCCTCCTGGTTATCCCAGTCGTCCTCGTCAACGGGATTGGGCACCGCATCGGAGAGAGTTCAATTCTCTACGGGCCCACCGGCCTCATAATCCCCGGGCTGCAAATAAGGGGTGCATACGGCACACCAGACAGCCACACCAGACTGGGTAAAGACCGGATAAAGCCAGAGTTGCCCCAAAAGAAAAAAAGAGTGTGTTGCAGTAAATCTTTACGCTTTTTCAAAAAGAAAAACTTACCCAAAACGATCCAGGAGCTCCCACTATGTGGAAAAAAACCAAACTCCACATGAAAAAAGGTGTCAGCCTCAGGGGGAGCTGCCCATATGTATACATCCGTGCGCCCCTCCCTCCATAAAAGCAAGCGAATTAGCACCCGCCACCGTGGGGACAAACTGGTGACAAAGATACCCAATGCCCGTACACAAAAGGTCTGGGGCTAATATAGGGCGCGCGCGGACGTACGATCTCACAGAATTCCATGTTCAAACAAACTGTGAACAAAACTAGGAAAGCCAGCCAATATAAAGGGCAAAACAGCTAACTCAACGAAAAATCAAGCAACAGGACATACAATGTACCAATTTCTTATCAAAGTAACTTAAATACCGCCCCAGTTAACCACAATAGTAGATTGCCTCTTAACCCACGCGATATTAGCTAAATATCACACAGATTATACTTGTATTATGTACGTATGCAATTTGGGTCACATTTGTTTCTCTTTCTTTTCAGAGCCGGTACAAGAAGCATTGTATAGTACCGATATTTTTTTATTGAGGACGATATCAAATTCATTTAAATTTGATTCAATACCCCATATAAAATATACACCCACACAGTCTCTTTGAGAAGTATTCCTCTTCAAAGAATAATTCTCTTTTTCGCGGGGGGAAGGAATGTTATATATATAAAATCTCTATTAGGATATATAAAGGGTTCCAACAAGAAGTGCTATTTTAATTAGCACGCTATTTCGGTAGATGTCACTTTTGGAGCTGTCATTTTTTGACATTTGACAAGTAGAAACTACGCCATTAATAAAAATGGAACGATACACGATTCAACAACGCATTGAAATTATTAAAATTCACTATAAAAATGGTGAAAATGTGTCAGAGACGGTTCATAAAACTCGAACATTTTTGGGTCGTCGTGAAGCACCTTGTCGGACCGCAATACAGAAATTGGTAGAAAAATTCGAGCTGTCGGGACAAGTTAGTGATGAGAAGAATAAAACCCATGCACGTCGCTCAAGAACAGCCGAGAATATTGCTGCTGTAGCCGAAAGAGTTGAAGAAAACCCAGGTTTGTCCATTCTTCGTCGTTATTTGGAATTAGGCATTCCACAAACATCATTACATCGTATTTTGCATAAAGATTTGGGTCTTAAGGCTTATAAAATTCAGTTAACACAAGAGTTCAAGCCGGCCGATCATCAACAACGTCGAGTCTTTGCTGATTGGGTCCTTGAAATGCATGAAAATGATCCGGAATTCCATCGAAAACTCATCTTGAGTGATGAGGCCCATTTCAACCTCGATGGCTTCGTCAACAAGCAAAATTGTCGCATCTGGGGCTCGGAAAACCCAAGAGTTATTGTTGAAAAGCCTCTCTGTCTTCAACGTGTGACTGTTTGGTGCGGTTTATGGTCCCGCGGGGTCATTGGACATTACTTTTTCGAAAATGAGGCTGGAGTAACAGTTACGGTGAATGGATTGCGCTATCGACAGATGATTAATGATTTTTTATGGTCGGAATTGGATGGTATTGATCTGGACAACGTTTATTTTCAACAAGACGGCGCTACGTGCCATGCAAGCAACGAAGCCATTGGTTTTTTTACGGGAAAAGTTTCCGGACCATGTTATCTCTCGAAGAGGTGATCACAATTGGCCACCGAGATCTTGTGACTTAACACCTTGCGACTTCTTCCTTTGGGGCCACGTGAAAGAGAAGGTCTACGCCAACAGCCCAGCGTCGATTCAAGACCTCAAAGATGGAATTCGTGAGGCTATCGAGGACATAGGGCAGCCACTGCGATTTGGTTATGGAAAATTTCATGAAAAGGATATGGTCCTGTAGGCATGGTCGTGGTGGTCATTTGGCTGATATTATTTGCCATTATTAACGGCATATCTTCCTCTTTATAATGAAATAAAGATCCGATCATTTATCTAAAAAAATGGCATTTTTCTTTGAATATCAGAATAACACCTCTTATTGGAAAACCTTTTATATAGATTTTCGTAACTTATAACTCTTATTATATGTATATATATATATATAATAAAAATTATACATACATATGTTAAAAGTTATAAGTTACGACAGTACAAATACATAGAAGAACACAAAACTTTTTATTTATTACCGAGCAAGCAGAACACAAAATTACAATTATTACAATTATTAAAATTTATGGACAGCCGCTTCTTAATTTCGACTCTGTTTCATCCATCTGCCCAAAATATTATATTTTATACAGCTTCGTATTACCCGCAAACTTTAGTTGAGGTGTGAAACCAGAGACTTGTCTGCTTTTATATATTTTTAATTATCTTTCCCATTTCAAGATATTTGAAGCTTTGTCTGGACGAAAGATAATTAATTTTTAAGCAAAATGTGGGAACATGAATCTAGAATTTTTCAGCTATTTTGGGCTACCTAACAATAGCCTAATTCAAACGAATACACTTTTTCCCTTTCTTGGATCCTTATATCTGGCTTTGACCTTTAGAGTGAGCTGGTTAAGGATCTTGCGGAAAACAAATTGCAAATAACGCGAAGATGCTTTAAAGAAGTTATTTTCCAACAATCTGAAATTATAGCAAGCGGCTGGTCTGAAATCTCGAACTAGACTAGATTTATTATTTGTACTGCAGACACAAAATGTAGATAAAAGCAATGCGACTAAAGAGGTTCATAACAGCGAAGCATTATGTGGACCTTACACGATCAGTAATAATGTCAATACTCTATCTGCATGACATTAGTAATGATCGTATAAGGTTTTCGGAAACTATAAGGATAGTCAGTAATGATGTTATCCTAATTTTTTCTTACATTTAGGCAACATTACCAGCACGTAGTGGGGATACTGTCATTAATAATGTAAGGTGCTCTTTTTATTTCTCAATTTGCTTCGAATTTTTGGAGAAGTGTAATATAAGTAGTTAGAAAATGGATAGTGATAGCGAGTTTTTTGTACTCAATATCCTGGGGGGAATATACTGAGAATGAGTGCATTAGAGACGGATTTTTCGGAATTTTATTGAGACCTTTGCAAGTCTACGGGAACTGTGGAAACCAAAAAGCTCTATACGTTGGAAGCTTATACCATTGTGTATATATTATATAGTGGTCGCAACTTCACTTTGGGGCTGTTGAGTCATCTTCTCACTCGCGGCGCTGCAGTAAATAACTCGAACTGATATACATTTCATAGCAGGGATTCATATCAAAGACGCAAAGGTTTTATATTGTGCTTAGAATAAAAGCTATAAAAGTTTTATGAAAAAAAAAAAGAAGTGTAGAGCCACATGCTATTTACAAATGCCAAAATCAGAGCCAGCCCAACTCATCAACCAGGGCGAGGTAGGTCTGCCCAGTGCCCATGCGTCGCATAGGTTAAGGCAGCTAGTCTTACATAGAGAGGAGTAAGAGACACAAACGCAAAGGTTTGGTAATGGTCTGCCTCAAGGTATATAGAAGAAACAAGGTATGCCCATTAAAATTTTGACATATCACAGCTGATCAAACAGCTGATAGTCTGTGACGTACTTCAGTGAATGAATAAAAAAGAAAAAGGAAATCTGACAGTGAGATCTTGTGACTTAACACCTTGCGACTTCTTCCTTTGGGGCCACGTGAAAGAGAAGGTCTACGCCAACAGCCCAGCGTCGATTCAAGACCTCAAAGATGGAATTCGTGAGGCTATCGAGGACATAGGGCAGCCACTGCGATTTGGTTATGGAAAATTTCATGAAAAGGATATGGTCCTGTAGGCATGGTCGTGGTGGTCATTTGGCTGATATTATTTGCCATTATTAACGGCATATCTTCCTCTTTATAATGAAATAAAGATCCGATCATTTATCTAAAAAAATGGCATTTTTCTTTGAATATCAGAATAACACCTCTTATTGGAAAACCTTTTATATAGATTTTCGTAACTTATAACTCTTATTATATGTATATATATATATATAATAAAAATTATACATACATATGTTAAAAGTTATAAGTTACGACAGTACAAATACATAGAAGAACACAAAACTTTTTATTTATTACCGAGCAAGCAGAACACAAAATTACAATTATTACAATTATTAAAATTTATGGACAGCCGCTTCTTAATTTCGACTCTGTTTCATCCATCTGCCCAAAATATTATATTTTATACAGCTTCGTATTACCCGCAAACTTTAGTTGAGGTGTGAAACCAGAGACTTGTCTGCTTTTATATATTTTTAATTATCTTTCCCATTTCAAGATATTTGAAGCTTTGTCTGGACGAAAGATAATTAATTTTTAAGCAAAATGTGGGAACATGAATCTAGAATTTTTCAGCTATTTTGGGCTACCTAACAATAGCCTAATTCAAACGAATACACTTTTTCCCTTTCTTGGATCCTTATATCTGGCTTTGACCTTTAGAGTGAGCTGGTTAAGGATCTTGCGGAAAACAAATTGCAAATAACGCGAAGATGCTTTAAAGAAGTTATTTTCCAACAATCTGAAATTATAGCAAGCGGCTGGTCTGAAATCTCGAACTAGACTAGATTTATTATTTGTACTGCAGACACAAAATGTAGATAAAAGCAATGCGACTAAAGAGGTTCATAACAGCGAAGCATTATGTGGACCTTACACGATCAGTAATAATGTCAATACTCTATCTGCATGACATTAGTAATGATCGTATAAGGTTTTCGGAAACTATAAGGATAGTCAGTAATGATGTTATCCTAATTTTTTCTTACATTTAGGCAACATTACCAGCACGTAGTGGGGATACTGTCATTAATAATGTAAGGTGCTCTTTTTATTTCTCAATTTGCTTCGAATTTTTGGAGAAGTGTAATATAAGTAGTTAGAAAATGGATAGTGATAGCGAGTTTTTTGTACTCAATATCCTGGGGGGAATATACTGAGAATGAGTGCATTAGAGACGGATTTTTCGGAATTTTATTGAGACCTTTGCAAGTCTACGGGAACTGTGGAAACCAAAAAGCTCTATACGTTGGAAGCTTATACCATTGTGTATATATTATATAGTGGTCGCAACTTCACTTTGGGGCTGTTGAGTCATCTTCTCACTCGCGGCGCTGCAGTAAATAACTCGAACTGATATACATTTCATAGCAGGGATTCATATCAAAGACGCAAAGGTTTTATATTGTGCTTAGAATAAAAGCTATAAAAGTTTTATGAAAAAAAAAAGAAGTGTAGAGCCACATGCTATTTACAAATGCCAAAATCAGAGCCAGCCTAACTCATCAACCAGGGCGAGGTAGGTCTGCCCAGTGCCCATGCGTCGCATAGGTTAAGGCAGCTAGTCTTACATAGAGAGGAGTAAGAGACACAAACGCAAAGGTTTGGTAATGGTCTGCCTCAAGGTATATAGAAGAAACAAGGTATGCCCATTAAAATTTTGACATATCACAGCTGATCAAACAGCTGATAGTCTGTGACGTACTTCAGTGAATGAATAAAAAAGAAAAAGGAAATCTGACAGTGGCAGTACAATCGCAAAGAATTTTGACACATTACAGCTGATGCCCTGTGACGTACGTTTTAACAAAAATGGCGGAACGTGGTTCGAGTCGGGAATACCTTGTCTTCTATATACCTTGGGTCTGCCTCTGCATTCATTTCATGTCTTTTTTCCATCTAGCGATAGGCATTTGTTTTCCGAGACATTTTTCTCTTAGAACTTGGATTGTTTGGTTGCTTGCCTGCCACTTGGCAAAGGGAGAAGATAAAGATTTGAGAATTTTTTCCTGCGAATTTTCTGTTTTTAGTTTATTATGATTGCAGTTTTGCACATGCTATTTGTTTTTATGGTTTTTAGGTGACTGCGAGTGCGTGGGGAAAGTTAAGCAATTGTGACTGTTCGCTCCTATGATTTCAATAATTTGTTATAGCGTTTCAATATTAGATATTTCAATTATTTTATTTTTTTGCTCTACTCTAAAATATTTTTGTCCGAATTAAAATATGGTTTCCCTAAACGCATCACAATTACCTCAGGGTTACCGAAATTACCGAATAACAGCGAAATTTGAACTAGCTTAAGTCACTGCCTATGCCGTCTTTTCTTCAAATTGGTTCGCTGCTTATCGAGCACGGTATGGAAAATGAGTGGGGAAGTTAGCTAACGTTTGCGTTATAATTCTAAAGAATAATGAGGATAAATTCGTCAGAAAAACAGAGATATTGCCATTTAAATGGAACATCAGATTGAAATTACGTTTTCTCCCATCCTTCTTTTCTCCCTTTCTTTCTTCGTTAAAGATGAGGTGAATGTGATTAATTAATATTTCTTTTTTAATGATTGAAGACGAAGTCCTCCCCGCTCACAAAGAGGATTGGATGAACTTGTTGTATACGTAAAATATACCCAAATGGGGCATAAATAAATAAACATATTCAATAAATTTTCATGCTTAAAACGCGATTAGCTTATCATCCAAATAAATGAAGAAAATTGCGTTAGCAATTTTTTTAAATTTCTTATGTTAAAAATAATAAAAATAAATAAAAAATAAATGAAAAAACAAATCTTACCTTCTGTAAGAATTGTCGGGAAGAATACAATATATACATAGGTATGTACATATATATTCCGGAAAAAGCTTATTTGGACACTGTAAACTTAACAAACACATGCATAGATTACGCATATCATCTACTGATCAGTAGCTTGGCGCGGGCTTGATGCGAGGGACGCAATCAGATTTAGTTTTATAAAAGCGTTAATAGATATACAATCAAAAGATATTGTAGTGATTCTAATAAATTATTTATACCCCTCTCGTTAGCTGCTTTTTAAGCACCCAGGGACCACGATCGAGGACGTGAGAGTAGGTACACTGACTTCTTTTGGAAATACAGCGTTTTGGCCCCCGTGCTGTCAAATTAAAAACAAATGATCATAGTCAGATCGCAATTTACTTGTATACTTTTTACTTTATATGATTATACGAAATTCGAATGAGTATAGAATTATATTGACAGTAAAAGAACCTTTACTCTATTAGAAGTTAATACATTTTTATGCAGCATGCATTATAAAAATGTAGATTTTAATGTGACAGCATTTACTTCACAAAAAAGCACACTCAAATAAATTAAAACTCTATAATATTTACAGATAATTAAGCTACTACAATAAACAAAAGGAAATCCGACTTCAATAGGTTTATAGCATTTAAAAACAAAAACATATATTTAAAATATTTTTTTGTTTAATTTATAAAAGAGAAAAAGAAAATCTATATACTATACTTCTCATACTTCCAAAAGCCTGCCGACTTTGTCCATATATGCATTTATATGTAAAGGGTTTTCCAATGAGAGGTGTTATTCTGATATTCAAAGAAAAATGCCATTTTTTGAGATAAATGATCGGATCTTTATTTCATTATAAAGAGGAAGGTATGCCGTTAATAATGGAAAATAACATCAGCCAAATGACCACCACGACCACGCCTACAGGACCATATCCTTTTCATGAAATTTTCCATAACCAAATCGCAAAGTGGCTGCCCTATGTCCTCGATAGCCTCACGAATTCCATCTTTGAGGTCTTGAATCGACACTGGGCTGTTGGCGTAGACCTTCTCTTTCACGTGGCCCCAAAGGAAGAAGTCGCAAGGTGTTAAGTCACAAGATCTCGGTGGCCAATTGTGATCACCTCTTCGAGAGATAACACGGTCCGGAAACTTTTCCCGTAAAAAAACCAATGGCTTCGTTGCTTGCATGGCACGTAGCGCCGTCTTGTTGAAAATAAACGTTGTCCAGATCAATACCATCCAATTCCGGCCATAAAAAATCATTAATCATCTGTCGATAGCGCAATCCATTCACCGTAACTGTTGCTCCAGCCTCATTTTCGAAAAAGTAATGTCCAATGACCCCGCGGGACCATAAACCGCACCAAACAGTCACACGTTGAGGATAGAGAGCCTTTTCAACAATAACTCTTGGGTTTTCCGAGCCCCAGATGCGACAATTTTGCTTGTTGACGAAGCCATCGAGGTGGAAATGGGCCTCATCACTCAAGATGAGTTTTCGATGGAATTCCGGATCATTTTCATGCATTTCAAGGACCCAATCAGCAAAGACTCGACGTTGTTGATGATCGGCCGGCTTGAGTTCTTGTGTTAACTGAACTTTATAAGCCTGAAGAAAGTATGTGAAGATATCAGGAAAAACTTATCAGGAAAAAATGGAACGACATGGGAAGTGGAACACAACAAATATTTTCATAAAGCCCAGCTTATTTGAATGGTTATTTATATATTTAGTTATTTGAAGTGTACTTTAATTAATAATAAAGATTGATAATTTACTAATTGCGAGTTTTTGTTTTATAGATTCCTAATTCGGTGCAACTTAATGCACTTTTCACCTTATTTTCAGAATATTGTTTGTGTTTTTTATTGGTGCAGTAATAACTATTGTCGCACAACTTTTTTTTTGCAGATAGTTACTATTTAAATGTTTAATACTATCTTCTGAAGATTTAGAGACATATCCTAGGATGCCAGCGGAAGTGGTTCCCGATTTATATTCAATTATTCTTGACCTTTCTTGATTCCAGATTTTAGTTTGGTTTATGTTCACAATTCGATGTACTTACCATTGGAGCAGGAGTAATCATTGGCGCACAACTTTTTTTTGCAGATAGTTACTATTTAAATGTTCAATACTATCTTCTGAAGATTTAGAGACATATTCTAGGGTGCCAGCGGAAGTGGTTCCCGACTTATATTCAATGAATCTTGACCTTTCTTGATTCCAGATTTTCATTTGGTTTTTGTTCACAATTCGATGTACTTACCATTGGAGCAGGAGTAATCATTGGCGCACAACTTTTTTTTTCAGATAGTAACTATTTAAATGTTCAATACTATCTTCTGAAGATTTAGAGACATATTCTAGGGTGCCAGCGGAAGTGGTTCCCGACTTATATTCAATGAATCTTGACCTTTCTTGATTCCAGATTTTCATTTGGTTTTTGTTCACAATTCGATGTACTTACCATTGGAGCAGGAGTAATCATTGGCGCACAACTTTTTTTTGCAGATAGTTACTATTTAAATGTTCAATACTATCTTCTGAAGATTTAGAGACATATTCTAGGGTGCCAGCGGAAGTGGTTCCCGACTTATATTCAATGAATCTTGACCTTTCTTGATTCTAGATTTTCATTTCGTTTATGTTCACAATTCGATGTACTTACCATTGGAGCAGGAGTAATCATTGGCGCACAACAGAAGATAGTATTGAACATTTAAATAGTAACTATCTGCAAAAAAAAGTTGTGCGCCAATGATTACTCCTGCTCCAATGGTAAGGACATTGAATTGTGAACATAAACGAAATGAAAATCTAGAATCAAGAAAGGTCAAGATTCATTGAATATAAGTCGGAAACCACTTCCGCTGGCACCCTAGAATATCTGGGTCTGGGATGTCATCAAAATCAGTATGTGGAACCATGTCATCATTTGGGCCATCAATAGCAGACTTAAAGTATGCTATATTGGGAAGAGTCGCCCAATTCTCATTGAAGTGTACAGTCAGCAACTCAACAAAGTCTTTCTTTTTTTGGTTCTTTAAATTATATACCGGTATTTATTATAGATGGGGTTAAAGAAATTGCATAAGACTTGCTTCGTTTTAACAAGGACATTGCCGTGCCGATTTCATTTGCACAATGGATCTCACCCTGTGCAAGACAAGTACATTTCCTGTTACGCTTTTGGTAATAATAAATCTTTTGGAGGGGCGAATTGAAAATGGTAAGATGAAGGAGGCTTCATTACAGACTTAAATATTTTTAAATATTTCGAAGTACTATTCTGGATTTATTATGGTTGCTTTTTTTAAATGTCTTTCTCCAGACGACCAAAGACCCGATGTTGTGATCCCAAAATCACAGCCACATGTACAATTACTTACCCCCTATGGACATTCCAAAAGAACATAAGCATAGATTGCATAAGCATTTATATTGTGGTCTCAAAATACCACACTATGCATATACAAATATCCATAATTACTTACCCTCGTAAATTTCTTCATATGTCCAAATATGCACAAAATGCACAAATATTCTTATTACTTACCTCCATAAATTTCTTCTCGTATAAATAGCCACTTATGAAAAGTAAACAGAATGCTTGCTCAACATTTTTGTTCAAACATAAATCACGGAGTTAATGTACTCCACATCGCATATCACGACGAAGTCACATGCTTTAAAATCGTCTTATCTTTCCATTTTTTTTATGCTTATTGTCCGATTGGCCAGTTGAATGCACCAATCAGAAAAACATTTTGATACTTTTGCTGACGCAGGGGCGTCAGATATTTTTTTCGATGATAAAAATATGTTGCAAGACTAAAGACGCAGAAGTTCAGGAGAAGCACTCTTCAAGTGAATACGCGATTCGGGAAGTTTTTTTTTAAGCAAATTTAAAATCTTAATTCGAAGTTTTATTTGATCACTTAAAAATATTTTATCTAATATAAAATTGAAATTAAATTTGTTTTTTTTAAAAAGAGTGTTTGTTTTTTTAAAAGAAAACCCTACCAGTGCTTTCCCCTTAAGTCGCTCTTCTCCCTAGGGAAAGCACAGCGACAAATTGGGTTACAACAACTGGTGGCAGCGGTGCCGATCCCTAAGCAGACCAATTTCGCTATTTCGTTAAAATAAATTTAAATCGGTGTGTAACAAGTGTTTTATCTAAAAAAATTTATTATGATAGAGTGAAAAAGAGAAAGAAAAAAAAACCAACGTAAAATATTGTAACAAAAGTTACACCGAATGTTACCGAAATATCCAAAATTCTTCAAAATAGCGTATAAACGCGTTTATTAAATTCAAATTTCAAACTAAAAATCATTTTTATCGGAGCATTATATATATATATATGTATGTTTAATATAATATGTATATTGTGGTCTAAATTGACTTTAAATCAATTAAAACGCAACAAAAGTAGTACGAAAAAATAAATAGTAATATCAAAATTTTTTTTTGGAATAATTTGAGTAATAACAATAAAAGATAACAAAAGCAACAATAATGATAATAATAAAATTTGTACAATAATTTGAGTAATAATAACAATAAAACGATAACAATAGAAACAAAAACAAAATAGAAAAACGCATAAAGTCTGGGCTTACTAACTAAAAGTAAACAGTGAGAAAAATACGCAAAAGTAATATTATAAAAATCAAAGGTCGGTGGACGGACGGTCCCGACCCATCACTGGTGTGATCCCGAAAGAGGCGGGTTGTCTCTTATAATCGATAACAACAAATACAACCCTTTTTAGCAACAAAAATAAAAGGATACGACTGCTGAATGGACTAAGACATCGGGCAGGGTGCATAATACCAAAAAAGGAACGCACAAAGCAAGAAAAATTAAAAAAAAAAAAGCACAAAATATGTATATATCAAGTAAGAATTTTTTCCTTTTCTTTATTATATATCATTATAGCTATCACATGTTTAGTTAGAGTATTATTTAAAGAAACAAAAAATATATAACTAATTAGTAAAGTGCAAATTCCTAATAAATCTATCTCTTTTGCAAGACGTAAAATTTTAAATCAGTGGCTTGTTTCCGTATCGTGATTTGCCGACGGAAAGTTTTAGTTTCATCTTGTCTGATAATCGTTGCAATTTTTGCAAATATTTTGGTGAAAACTGTAAATGCACACGCCTGGATCGGGATTTCGTGGTTAGAGAGGTCTCTGCTGTCAATTTAGAGATTCCTAGTGAACGACACTGCTTCTGTGGGTTATCCCTGCAAGATTTTCTCCGATGAATTTAATCTAATGATTGTGGCATGTGTATGAATGTGTAACCAACGGTGTTAATTATACGCTAAATTGCATATTTATAAAATACTCGAGCGCTGAGCATCTAAATCAAATTAAAACAAAAAATGTGTGTGAAGATTATTTCCAATAACAGTGACTATTATTATTAGCTCTAGTGAAATATGAAGAGCAGTCAGAGAGAAATACATATTCCCTTTAAAGCCAACAGGATAATCCCAAACATATACAGAAGACAACAAAAATTATTTTAAAACAGTTAACTATATTATATAATACAAACAATTTTTTTTTGTGTTGAATAAATTTAGCATGCAATATTCTACCGTAATATTTAAAAAAAAACAAAAAAAAGAGCTAGTGAAATATTAATTACTTTGCAACAAGTTCTTAGTGTAAAATACCTCACCACGATACACAGGAATATTTTGTGTCCATATAACGAATGATTCATTAAAAAGGAACTAGAACATTAAACCAACTTTCCTTAAAACAGATTTTCTATACAAAAATTTTGAGAAGTTTTATCGGTTTCTACACAAATGTCTGGTAGATTCAATAATTGATACTACGGAAACTGTGAACGATGTTGTTCTTGTTGATGAAGGCTTCTCTGTGAAAAGAAAATACTTTTTTTTGTGCCTTGTTATCTGTGTCTTCAAGTATCACCCATTCTTGTTGTTAATATTATTTTTGCAATAAATTAATTAATTGAGCATATCACAGACGATTTGACCAAATAATAAAATATCTAAATCTGTTTAGATAGCACATTGATTATGTGAAATAAACAAAATTGTCAAGCATAAAAAATAAAATACGCCAGGCAAATTGCTAAGCAGCCTTACTTTTGCTCATGACCTTACACTGACATACAATACCACTTCTACTTACTTTTCTATGTATGTATCACATCCACCAAATCATTTCCACTATCATAATTGTCAAGCACGCATGGTATCGACAGACTTTTATCAAACGAAAATGGTAATTCTTCCTGTTTGAATAATTTCCCAAGTAGAGTAAAACTTATAGAGTACACAACGGGAAGATATAAGAAATCTGCTGCTAAGTGACGCGGTTTTGCATCGTCAAGAAGCATAATTTTTACTCGACATAAAACACGGGAAAGAGCCGCTCTGATATTTGGTTTTAGTGAGCTCCCTTTTCATGAAGAAAACATGCCAGATACTGAAGCGTTATCCGTCAGTTTATCTGACATACACAATTTAGTGCCCGAATTCGACGGAAATCCTGAAACGTTGAACAAGTTTATCGCTTGTGGTAAGATACTCCTTTCTTCAGATAAGATTGAAGCAGATAAAAAATTCTTCCTTGAAGTAGTAAAAACAAAGCTCCAGGGATCCGTTTTCGATTTGGTACAATACGAAACATATGGAACTTGGGACGATTTAATTTCTGCCCTTAAAGCTCAATTTTCAAGAAAGAAAAATCTAGAGCTATGGCTAAAAACGAATTAATAAAGGCCAACAGAGTCATAAAGAAACTGTAAGAGAATTTGGAGATAGGGTAACACAAATGCTGAATACTTTGAACTCCTGCACTTATTCCGAAGTAACAGATGTAGGTGCCCAAACTTATCTGTTAAACGAAAACACTAAGTTGGCTGTACAAGTTTTTGAGGATGGTTTACGAAATGCGAACCTTAGGATTCCTCTCCTACTTTAAATTTTTATAAACCAAATATTAGACCAATCCCTAACTGTTCTATATGTGGGAAGAGAGGCCATACACGAGATACTTGTTATCAAAGGGGAAAACCTCCCAATATAGAGAGAGCTACGATTAAAAGGGAAGTTCAACACGTAAGAAGAATGAACTATCCAAACCAACAAGCATTTAACACTAGAACCTGGTATGGACAACAAAATCAAGCCAGATTCCAACAAAATAACTACACACCACCTGTGCATAGTAATCCCAACACTTACAATAGGAGGGATCAACCGAGTACATTTAAATCAAATGAGGAAATGCATGGATCAACCACGCGAAGAAGCATACCTCAAGGTAATCGTGGAGTTAAATTTACTCAATACGCAGTAAGGCAAAACAATCCATATTTTGGGGAAATGGGAAACGAAGAGATTCGGGCGGAAGTCGTCGGCACCCCCTCTCGAATCAAAGTCAGAGCCGACGTTCATCAACAATAAACAATTTAAATAAAATCACTATCATTGAAGCGTCTTTAGAAGACACCAAAGCTGGTCTTGTAGCAAATATACAATTCAAGCCATCTAAAACAGGATGTAAACGACTATTGACTATTGACACCGGACCTGAAATTAGTCTAATTAAATCAGATACGAGTCCCGAAAAGATAAAAAAAGTAGTTAACCAAGAAAATTCTAATGTAGTAACAATAACGGTTAAATCAGTACCAACATTAGGATCCATGAATGGCGAAATAATACTATCGAATGAACAATTTCATTTTTCTATTGAACAATCATTTCTGTTGCTAGATCCCTCTAGTATAGACCTGGAATATGATGGTCTGTTTCTTGAAGCGATATTGCTGTATTATTGACTATGATAAAAAATGTCTGGAGTTAAGGTTATATAAACCTGAGATGAGTTTCATTGAAAGTTTTCCAGTAGCACGGGAGGATAATAAAACCTCAAGACCGTGGCACAGTTGTGTGAATTCCGACTCATTTTTAAAGCCGGATAAAATAACAAACTTACCTTCTATGGATAATAAATCTGAAGAAGAAAATATAGCGAGAGTAGCTCCGGCTACTAGTGATAAAATCGTAATAGCACCTCGGTGCAAGACTATAGTAGAAATGCCATTTCGTATTCAAATAAACGACGAAATCGTTATAAAAAACCAAGAGATATTACCAGGAATATTTCTCGCAGCAACGGCAACTAAGCCTCGTAATAATAAATTGCAAATATTACTTTTAAATAGTAATGAAACTGAAACTGTAGTAGATACTCGTAAAATCAATTTTGAATATGACAAGCTTAATGAATATAATATCTTAAACTATCGTCGCGATGAAGATCCCGTAAATCGTCGACTGGAAAGATTGAAATCCTTTTTAAAACTCGACCATTGTAATATCGAGGAAAAAACCTCAATTATTAATATTTGTAGAGAATACAACGACATTTTTTTCTTGGGGGGCGATGCACTGACATGTACTGATGCCGGATCTCATAGAATGCAAACCCAATTGGATAAAATCCCAGTGTACATAAAGCCATATCGGCTGCCGGAATCTCAGAAGAACGAAATTCACCGGAAAGTTAGTGAAATGTACGAAGCAGGTATCATACAACATAGTAAGAGTCCGTGGAGTTCTCCACTCATCCTAGTACCAAAAAAAGCTGACAGCCAACGTAACAAACAATGGAGAGTTGTGGTAGACTTTCGTAAGCTCAACGACATTACAGTCGGAGATGCTTACCCACTTCCAAATATATGCGATATATTGGACCAGTTGGGAAAATCAAAATATTTTAGCACTCTCGATTTGGCGAAGGGATTTCATCAGATCGTGGTAGATGAACCTGACCGAGAGAAGACTGCTTTTAGTACTCCTTTTGGTCACTACGAGTATAATAGAATGCCATTTGGTCTGAGAAATGCCCCGGCAACATTCCAGAGACTAATGAACAATGTCCTCATGGGTATACAAGGAATAGAATGCTTTGTATACGTGGACGACTTGTTATATATGAGTATGATCTGAAGGATCATAATAACAATCTGGTACATGTTTTGGACAAACTCAGAGAAAATAACCTTAAACTTCAGCCTGACAAATGTCATTTCATTGAGAGAGAACTCACATATTTGGGTCATATAATTTCTGAACATGGTTTGAAGCTAGATCCAATGAAAATAAGCGTAGTTAAAACGTATCCTAGACCGAAAAAAGAAAAAGATGTAAAATATTTCCTAGGATTCATAGGTTATTATAGACCATTTACACCCGACTTCTCTAAAATCTCTAAACCTTTAACAAAATTACTTAAGAAAAATGATACCTTTAAATGGGACGCCTTCTGTGAGGAGGCACTTGTGTTATTGAAAGAGAGACTCATCCATGCACCTGTATTGGCTTACCCAGATTTGGGGCAACAATTTCTAGTAACAACTGACGCAAGTGACGTAGCACTAGGAGCTGTACTGTCGCAAGGCAAACTGGGAAATGATCGTCCTATTTGTTATGCCAGTCGTACGCTTAATCCAGCGGAAACGAGATATTCAACGACAGAGAAGGAATTACTGGCAATAGTCTATGCAGTAAAGCAATTTCGACCTTATGTGTATGGGAAAAAATTTACTATTCTAACAGATCACAAGCCTTTGCAATGGCTCATAAACTTGAAGGAACCATCCTCTGGATTAATGAGGTCGCGAATTTTATTAGAGGAATATGAGTATTAAATAAAGTATAAACCTGGTAAATGTAATGCTAACGCTGATGCATTAAGTTGAATAAAGATCAACAAGTCTGAAAATGATGATAAAATTATACGGGCTCTGACCCGAAATCAAACAAAAAAAAACAACTCGAAGTAAACTCCCCGAGAAAAAATGATCTAGATAAAAATAGTACAAATCGTAACACAATAAAAACAAATTTGGTAGAATTAACTGAGAGTATGGAATCTCTTATAACATGAAAAGTGAAATACAAATATTTTCTGTTACCTCTGTTCAACACAACCGAGGGACTTGAATTAACGGAGATCTTCCCTGCTATTAATAGTATTAAGATAGGTGAATATGAATCATTTAAAGTGAATAATGAATTCTTTTATATAACCAAAATACCTATTCCCATAAGAACTGAACAGGATAAGGAGTACATGAAAAAATCCTTAAAACAATTTTTAAAGTCATGTGAAAGAAATCGAATTACGGAGTTTCACATCTCAATACCTGTCTATAGTAACGACATACTGTTGGAATTTAAGAAAATTTTGAACGACTTAAAAGTGCACACCGAATTAAA
Source organism: Dioctria rufipes (assembly GCA_963924295.1). Taxonomy (NCBI): domain Eukaryota; kingdom Metazoa; phylum Arthropoda; class Insecta; order Diptera; family Asilidae; genus Dioctria; species Dioctria rufipes. The sequence continues at coordinate 182,555,926 of OZ002740.1, forward strand.
AATATTCCTTTATCGAAATATCAAGACTCATGTTAAAAGTTCTGAAGACATTCAGCAAATATTGAAGGAAAATCATACATCTCCGATAGGTGGACGTCAAGGTTTTACCAGAACACTCAAGCGTATTAGGATGAAATACCATTGGCCAAATATGCTCAGGGATATAAAGAATTATATTCGAAGATGCGAATCGTGCCAAAAAAATAAGCTAAACAAATTTAACAACATACCCTGAAAATAACTACAACGAGTTCGCAACCTTTTGAAAGAGTAGCGTTGGACGTTGTAGGTCCGCTTCCTGTGAGCTATAGGGGAAATAAATACATCCTCACCTTTCAGGATGATTTAACTAAATTCTCAGATGCGGTGCCTATAAGTAACGCAGAGGCACACACTGTAGCAGAAGAATTTTTCAAAAATATAGTATCAAGACATGGTATTCCCGAATCATTGCTTACAGATCAGGGCAGTAATTTTGTCAGTAACATGTTTTCAGAGGTGTGTAAGTTGTTAAAGATAAAGAAAATACAAACTACTCCTTACCATCCACAGACGAATGGTGCTCTGGAGAGAAGTCACCGCACTTTAGCGGAATACTTACGACACTACGTTAATAATGACTCTCAGACCTGGGACGAATGGATACCGTACGCAATGTTCGTGTACAACACCACTCCTCATAGTAGTACTAACTTCTGCCCTTATGAACTTCTTTATGGATATCCACCAAAAATACCTTCTGCTCTGAAGCAATCACCTCAAACAACTTATAACTACGAAAATTACGCGAATGAGCTGAAAGTGCGACTACAGCATGGATATCAATTAGCGAGAGAAACCATCGTAAAACATAAAGAAAAATCCAAAGAATATTACGATGGAAACAAATGAAAAAAATCTTTTAACATAGGAGACAAAGTATTATTAAAAAAACACGTGCGACAGAATAAGTTTTCAGCCCTATGGGAAGGACCCTATGAGGTTATAAAACTAACTTCCGAGGAAACGACCAAGATAAAGATCGGAAATAAAACGAAAACTGTCCATAATAATAATTTGAAACTGTAGAATGAACTTAAACTGTAGAATGAACTTAAAAATTGATATCCCTTGATGAAATTTATATATATAGCACCCTATTCTTCCACACCCACTTTTATGTACAGTAAAGGGTAGCATGATAAATAGCTCTAATAGATTGAAAATTTTTAACTTAATTGCAGCTCAACGAATTGCTCAAAGTTACTCATCCAGTGTTGGATTATCTGACACTCTCTTAACTATTAAGTTAATTCTTATAAGAATATTCAATTGTCCCTAAACACTTTTCCTAACCGCAATAAAGTGTGTTGGTGTAACTAACCGTACATAATTCGAATACTGACTTAGTTCTTACAATGCTTTTGCTTGGGTTCTTTCTGATCGCTGGTATGCTAATTTTTCTATCAAAACTATTTACTCTCTGCATCGAATTTAAAATCTAAAATTTTTCCAGATATGATTTGGACAATAGTCCTCCTTGCAACTCTAACCGCAGTCCGATCTGCCGGAATCAAGATTACTCCAATAAACAATGCAGGAATATATTTTGAAAATTTAGGAAACATATAATTCTATTCTAATGAATGGAAACTTGTAATATATTATGATTTAATAGGAATTAACTTGGGTGTAACCTATCTAAAGAAACACACATTCAGTTAACTCGAGCATAATAAAAAAAAAAAAAAAAATAGAACCAAACAACAAATTACGATTGTTACTTTTAATAATTAACCAATTTTTCATTGGTAGATCAATCGGAAACGAGCCAATCCGAAACGACAGACATTAATGAATATGACTGTAATTTGCACTTATTTAGGCATTTCTTTTGTAGAACTAGTACCATTATATGTGTAAAATTATCAAAAATTACATATTTTTTTAATTAATTTTAGTGCGAAAGGTTACAAAAACTAAGTGCCTGCAATAATTTTAGTGGAAACTATCAATAATTTTAGAGAAAATTATCAATCATTATATATCTTTAACAACTTAGTACATAAAATTATCAAAATAGATATACTCAATTTACAAAAAAAAAAAAAATATGTAAAATAGCAAAATAAACATTATTTTATAAACAGTTAATAAATTGTATAAACAGTCAACAATTAAATATATACAACAGGAATAAATAAATCTAAAAAAAAAAAAATTAAAATATAAATATATAAGTTTCTTAGATAATTTTATTCAAAATAGAGTAACAATACAAGAATTTTTTATATTATTATTATTAATTACTTACCATAATTGTAAAACGTATGTACCTTCAATTTGCTTCTAAATAAGACTATCCCGACGCAATTGCCATAAGAACGTTCTTTTCAGAGAATGCTAATAAAGTTTATTCATTTTACGTATCAAAAATAATTAACCATTTTTGGTTTAGAACAAGTTTTAATTCATCAGAAAATTCTTCACCATTACAAGTTTTAATTCATCAGAAAATTCTTCACCATTTCAAGTTTTAATTCTTCACCATTTCCAGGCTATGAATTTTCTTTTTATTAGGGGGAAGGGATGTTGTGATCCCAAAATCACAGCCACATGTACAATTACTTACCCCCTATGGACATTCCAAAAGAACATAAGCATAGATTGCATAAGCATTCATATTGTGGTCTCAAAATACCACACCATGCATATACAAATATCCATAATTACTTACCCTCGTAAATTTCTTCATATGTCCAAATATGCACAAAATGCACAAATATTCTTATTACTTACCTCCATAAATTTCTTCTCGCATGAATAGCAACTTATGAAAAGTAAACAGAATGCTTGCTCAACATTTTTGTTCAAACATAAATCACGGAGTTAATGCACATCGCATATCACTCGCAATTTCAAGAGCGGGATCAAATTACAAGACCCAAGCCAAGGAATTGACGAAGTCACATGCTTTAAAATCGTCTTATCTTTCCATTTTTTTATGCTTATTGTCCGATTGCCCAGTTGAATGCACCAATCATACTTTTGCTGACGCAGGGGCGTCAGATATTTTTTTCGATGATAAAAATATGTTGCAAGACTAAAGACGCAGAAGTTCAGGAGAAGCACTCTTCAAGTGAATACGCGATTCGGGAAGTTTTTTGTTTAAGCAAATTTAAAATCTTAATTCGAAGTTTTATTTGATCACTTAAAAATATTTTATCTAATATAAAATTGAAATTAAATTCGTTTTTTTTAAAAAATAGTGTTTGTTTTTTTAAAAGAAAACCCTACCTGAGCTTTCCCCTTAAGTTGCTCTTCTCCCTAGGGAAAGCACAGCGACAAATTGGGTTACAACACCGATCAGGAGGTACAAATGAGTGTCCAACTATCGGATAGATGCATTCATTTATTTTTAGATTAGATGAAGGATTGCAACTAAACCATTTGCGTAACATAACTATTACAATTTGATTTTGATTCTGACCTCCACAGCCATCAGAAAATAATTGAATTGTATAGATATCATTAAGTCTGTGTTATTCAAACGATGAAATAAGCAAGAAGCTATCTCATTCGAACCTTTTATATGTTCATTTTCCAGCCAAAAGTATATGAAAGTATTTTCTGGAGTTTGTTTGCAATTTCAACTAGTATTTTGTTTTTCTGACAATCGTATGACAAAGTTAAGAAACCCACCTTTTGCTCTTTTAATCTTTAATCAAATTGGTCAGCTTTCATGTTATATACCTTTAATAGAGTGATGAAAACTCCATCTTTAATAGAGTGTTTAACTGAGTCTTTTCTTGTACATCTGAACATGCTGTAATTTTTTCTTGGAATTGGATGCATTTAAAGCACCAGTCAATTGTGGTGCTAGCAAAACTTATATTGTAATCACTACAAAAAGTTTGTCTGATAACTGACTCTCAAATTGATGTCGGATTCTGAATTATACTTATTCTATAGCAATTTTATAGAAATATCACTTGACAAATATTGCCTTCTCACATTACTAGTACGATTGTAATGCGACTGAATCGGCTGAAGCTTTTCAATAAAATGTTTCACCGCTATTCTAGGATCTGCATCTTCTCACATCTCCACCTCGTTTCTCATGTGGAGATTGTCCACTAGCAAAAATTCTATTGCATATCCCCTCCACCTTCCTCTTTACAACTTGAAAAACGGATGTAAACATCGTTTTACAAACTTGAACTTCCTTGTGAGCATTACGATCGGTTCGTGTTGGCAAAAACTACGTTATAGCTACTTGCTTGTTGAAGAAATTTCTTCGAGGTCACTTTTTTGCGACAGGTGAAACTCTCGTGAACCATATAATAATTTCATCCTGCTTAATCTTTTTTAGCGTAGCGTAAAACATTTGATGCGTTCTACGAATATCCTGCTTTGTTAAGACTGAGCATTGGAACATACATTTTTCTGGATGACCGCAATTTGGCGAGCTGGAAATCTTTTCGACGAGTGTCTACAAAAATGAAAGTGTTAACTTACCATAACTGATAGAAACTCCAACGGCAAACTTACCCTTCTTTTCCTAGCTTGATTTCTTTTCCATGTCGATGGCAGTCTTATCTTCTTTCTTCCTTTCCTAGCAGGTGCAGAGTTAACATTTCCATTCAATCAAACTTCATTTTCACATAGACTAGCCATTATAATTTCTTTAAAATACTTGTTTTCACAACAAAATGTAAACAATAATTAAAGCAAAAGCAGATACAGCCAAATTTGATGATATTCTTAGAACGACCAAATTATGATCCAATGGACATATCCCATTTTTCAGCAGCAATTTTACTCTCACAACAATTTCATTCTAAACACAAGAACATATCCCCTTTTGAAACTAAGAAATTGTTTGATGGACATATCCTCAGTTACATTTGGACTGGTAGAGGACTTGTCCTAAATTGCATCTCACTTCAATTTTCTTGATTCATTTAGCGTATGATATACTAGGTTTTGCAAATGTTTCATTTGATGTGCTTATGTAGTTTTAGGTTGCCTACAAATTGACGTTTATATATCAATTTTTAATTTTTTGGACGTATCCCCTTTTGCATATGGGTGACAGAAATACCAGTGTGCCACATTATTTCTCCATTCCTCTTTTTAATTTTCTTCAATGATCTGCTTTCCCTTACTTTCAATAGCATCCATAGCTTAGAATATAGAGACAAGAGGAAGTGTTGATACCTGTAAAATTCTTGTGCATGAGCGTGGATTTTTTCACGGTCCCGTGAAGTAGGTCAGCATTACATTGAAGAAAGAGACAAATCTATGCTTAGCTGTCAAACGAAGTTTGTCTAATTTGCAACAATTTGAATGTAATTTGAAACTTGTGAAAAGTGAAAGATGTTATATTTAAAAATAATTCTTAATAAAGTAAAGAGTGTAAGTAATTATCTGTTGATATTATAGTGATAAATTTCTAAGTGATGTTCATGTATTTTCAGAATTGAAGTGTTCGGTGAAAAATTGCCACAACAATACCAAGGTACGACGTGGGAAATCATTGTTTAAGCAAGTATAGTTATAGAATATTATTTTTGTACTTTATACACATTTTTATATTAAATTAAATTAAAAATACATTACAAAAACGATGAAATAAAGAAAAATTCCTTCATCCACCAAGATTTGTTTACGTTTATGACATCTGACAAACTCCCAGGGTATGTGGGCGTAATGACAGCGAATAATTTTCGATGGGAGCAAACGTAATAATTTCAACCATATATCTTGTTGCCCCGCTCTCTATATTGATTCTACTACACGGCTGTACTGAGCTTTCACCACAGCGGCAACAGATACTAACACAACCAGGATTTGACTACTCTAATTTTGGCTTATCACACTTCCTGTACTCTCTATATTCTAAGATCCATAGTTTTGACGATGACATCATCCTTGATTTCGCTTATCCCTTGACACAGCAGAGGGAATGCCACATCTGTCAAACGAGATTGCAAGAGTTCATCATTAAATAACAATCTTGACAATATCCTCGCTTGGGGCAAAGCGAATTGCGTCAAATTCAATACATCTGTTGTATACCTAAAATATATCTAAAAACATACATGAAAAAGGGTAATAAAATAAATATTCACATCATAAATTTTCAATAAGCTAATCATGCTTAAAACATGATTAGCATATCTCTCGACATTTCATAAAAACATTCCCATAAAACGACTTGGGAAAAACAAGTTTCAGTTTTCAACCAAATCGATTTAATAGAAATAATTACCTTCAGCAAAATTTGTCAGTACAAATATAAAAATTAAAAATAAATAAAAAGACAGTACAATTTGTCGCGATAAATGCAATATGTATGACCGATACGAAAAGAGCTTTTGTTATGGAATTATGAAGAGTGACTAGCTTGGACGTAAAGTCCAGACTGTCAGTATGAGCTGACAGATCACTCGACGGACAGCGTTGACTGCAGGGCGGCACGCTAGCTCGCCTCGGCTATTGGCAGAGAGTGTGGGGAGGTTCCACGAAAAACCTGCCGCTGCCGTCAGCCATAATCAAAAAAAAATTCGTGCCTATCCAACAAAAGCCGGCACACATTCGGTCCTGAAGGGACCCTTACGTCACTTACCTGTATACCATCGAAGGCGCAGATGTTCTGCCTTCTTTGCCTGCCCCATCCTCCCATCTGACTCTGAGGGGCATAATTCTTCAGAGTCCCTAATTGACCTGTAGAGAGAGAGAGAGAGACTAGGCGAGCCTAGTCAACCTTCATCCTACGTGAGAGGGCTCCAGGATAGTAAAGGAAGAACTAAAACTTTCAAAATTTCATAGTTACGTTATAATTTCAGTGAAAATAAAAATTTCTTTAAAAGATACTTTTCTTTTGTGTGATTAGGAATGACACCTCTACGTAACAAAAGCGTTTTTAAATTCTTACAAAAGTTGAAGAATTTGAATAATTAAGATAGGTGCTTGTACTTTACAAAACAATATTATTTTACACTTAATCTCTAAATATTTTCCTTCGAAAACTTTACTTTGCAATAATTTAGTGATTGAAGATTGTTATTTCACTCATACTTCAGGCTTACTATGTATATGCATATCTTCCAGTTCAAAACTATACACTTAAATCTAACTAGAAAAATTGCTTTTGAATTAATTTTCCGTCCGGTACTTTCGGTACTGTGTAGTATTCAACAAATTAACTATAGTATTAAATCAAAAAAATTCAAAAAGGTCAGGATTCCAATATACATGTGTAGGTAAGTATACCATGAAATCAGACATACATATGTATGTGCAAGTATAGCTTTAAGTTGAAACTATGTAAATATATGAAAAAAATATCAATGACGAAAAAGTTCTACAGTGCAAGTCGCTACAAAAGTCGGAGTATATACATGTGTCAAAGGAAAAGTGCAATATATCAATAATACTCACAGTTAAAATTCCACGGCCTGATGAAGCGCTTCAGCATCCGCCATCTAGTTAAAATTTAAATTAGAATTTAATGCTTCGACTTGCTGTCTGTAGGCTCTATCACAAACTAATTTGTTGAGTTGAAATAATATTGCCCAGTGGCACTTGTATCCACACTTATATCTTGAACGAAATTAAATAAGAAAGTGCGGAACGTAATTATAATAAAAATTAAAATTTAAAACAATTTACAAATTCATTTTATAGTTGACGACTGTATCTACTTTGTGCAATCCCGTCGAAAACGCTCTCAACTGAACTGCTTGACTATTTTGTATGAAAACAGCTTCAGTTTCGTTCCACGCTTCAGGCACTTCGCAGTCTCGCAATGTGTGGATGAGTATATCCAAAGTACAAATGCAATCTAAAGGTGGCAAATAGCTAACAGTTGCACAGATTTGTCTCATTACATCCAGAATCTCCTGTTGGATACACTTCAACTCCTTATTAGATATTGGGTTCTTCGGATCACCAGAACTGTTGTCGCCCGGATCTGTCTGCACTTTAAAATCCCACCACTCCAGAACTTCTTTGGTGTGAACATGTGTAATAATTATGAATATTTTCTCAAGAAGATTTTTAGACAACCGTTCTTGAACTTGAGAGAGTACGTTTTTCAATAATTCTTCGATTTTACTATCCTTTGACATTAAAATTGCTAATCCATATTGCTGCGTGTTCACAAAACGCTCAGGAGGATATATTCCCCTTTGAAAAAGTATTGAGTGTATACCATATTTTAGGTATTCCGCAACTATAACTGTATTAAATCAACACTATATTGAAACTCTTGTGGGGCATATGAAGTTTTACTTTCTGAATTGAAATTCGCTAGCCATGGTCTAAATCTTCCAGCAAAATGTAAACTTTTAACACGATCACAAAACTGTTTTCCTGGATATCTCAATCTAAATGAACGATGCCAACCGAGAATTTCAGATATTTGTTCTTGCCCGTCCTTTCACTAGCGTACATTTCTATAAAAAAATACAAGGCAAATGTCAGTCTCTTCCTCTTTTTTCGTCACATCAACATGTCACCTCGCATTCGAAGAAATGCATTTCTCTCGGTCGGGGTGCGTTGATTTGTTTTTTATGCTTGACGCCGCCGGCCTACACGCTTCAGTAATTCTTGTAGCATATTGCTATATGCAATACGCTACGACCATAACAGGGCAGAGTGGTCTGCGTCACCCATGGCTCAGACAACGCCGAAAAATGGTCGACTGAGCTAGCCGGTCTTAAACATAGGCCTTATCGCTACGGGCGCTCAATGTGTGTCTCGACCCAAGACCCAATGCGTATTCCTCATCACTCGTGCTGTATTCACGTTGCTCTTCTTGACCGATGACGCATCTAGGACACATCCCCGAAGGATCGTCAGTCCTTGATCAGACCTCGATGTCCTACTCCGTGTGGGAAGCCAAAGGTACATCGACAAGCTGGTAACCCAAAAAATCCAGCCGGTCGATGCCTCTCTGCCCCCCCCCGCCCCCTCACCGAGATGCTGAGGAAGCCTTGCGATCACTAACCCAAAGAACTGGTCACCAGGCTTTCCCGCGCAACATTTCACTCCGATATCAGACCGGCGATTGTTCAAGGGTGTGTCCCCAAGGCGTCGTCGAAGTAGTGACATGCTGACAGCCGTTTACAGGAATGGATTCCAACAGGTATATCACCCACTATTGACGGGGCAATAGAAGGGCTTCGCGATATCCTATAGTTTACCAACGAAGCTGGCTGGATGCCTTCTTAGGGCTACCAGGAATAAACGTGACAATAGATAGACGACGTCCAGAATGGTTATCACTGCTTGATGTCTTTGGCGTGATAGACTCCAAACAGTTTCCCCTGCAGATCTTCAAGCTCGTATAGGGAGTTTCCTTTCTTGGCTTTAACCCGATATTTGACAAATTTTCGTCCCAGTTTAGCACTAGTCTGCCGTTGGAAGTTGCTTTGGGAAAAACCTACACTCTCGCACGGATCAATCTCATTTTGTCCTCAGCATCTACTCTCAACGGCTCATTAAGAGTTCCAAGGCTCCTCAAGATGGAATAGGAGCTGCCATGTTCAATCATTTGTTGACTGAAAAGTGTTTGATAAGGATAGAAACCAGTTGCTTGGTGGAAAGAGCTCCTGAGGGAACTAGCTATCTGGCTCAGCTTCTCATCCCATTTTGTGTGTTCCTTCCGAATATACGCTCTAACCCCTGACAATAGAGACCTGCTTACTCGCTCTAAGGCGTTTGCTTGCGGCGAGTAAACTGAGTCGAGCAAAACTGGACTCCATTGTCAGAGACGATCGTTTCCGGGACTCCGAACAAATGCAACACTTCCGTCTAGATGAATTGGTACACATTGAGTGTAGATGCTTTTCTCATAGGTTTGAGAATTGGAAATTTTGAAAAGTGGTCAAGAACTATTGAAATGCAGACATTGCCTTTCACTGATCGAGGATCGATATACAGCTTTTGCCATGGTCATTCTGTCATAGACTGGACTTTCACCGGTGGTCTCAGAATAGTATTGGGAGCCTTCGTTTCCTTACACACGTCACAGGCGCCTACGTATTTTCTGACATCAACTGTCATTCATGGCCAGTACAAGTGTCTTCTCAGACGTTCCAGTGTTTTCCCTATACCACCGTGTGAAGCTAGCGGCGGATCATGAGCTCTCGAAATGACGTCGGTGACAACCCCCCGTGGAACCCAAAGCTTCCAAGCTTCTTCTTCCTGAATCGGATCGCCTGTTCTCGGAACAGTCCCAATGTAAACGAAGCCATTCCTGATACAAAGATCTGGTAGTTTGCCAGAAGTCGATTTAACCTTATGCCTCAGTTCCTCATATTCCAACGCGTTGAAATATAGCGAACTACGGTCAACTTCCGGGCCAGGATCTTCGTTGGTGGACAGGCTGTCACAATGGATGCGTGACAGCGTATCAGGGACGACGTTTAGGCTTCCTCTTCGGTGCTCGATAGTGAAGTCGAAACCCTGAAGCTTCAAACTCCACCGAGCAAGTCTATCGCTGAGGTCCTCTTGAGACATCAGCCATTTCAAGCTCGCATGATCCGTCACTGTCTTAAACGGCATGAGTTCTATGAAGGGACGGAACTTCTGTACGCTCAAGATTGCAGCTAAGCATTCTTGCTCTGTGACGGTGTAGTTTCGTTGGGCTGAGTTCAAATTTTTCAAGACATAGGCTATTGGGTTCTCGTGGCCATCGTCATCTAGTTGAATCAGCACCCCACCAATACCATGTTGGCTCGCATCGCACTGTATAGCGAATGGTTTGGTGAAGTCTGGGCTCACTAGCAACGGAGCAGAAGTAAGTTTTAACTTTAAAAGATCAAGAGACGTCTGGGCTTCAGGTGTCCATTTGAACTGACTAGGGTTTTTCAAGGTGTCTGTAATGGAGGCAGTTAAGTCAGCATAGTTCGGAATGAACCGTCTATACCATCCAGCCATACCTAGTAGGCGTCGGGCCTGCCGAACAGTTTTAGGTGACGGATAGTCAACTATAGCTGAAATTTTGTCAGGGTCAGTTCTCATACCTCCCTTTCCGACAATGAAACCCAAGTATTTGATCTCTTTGATACAAAACTTGCTCTTCTCGACGTTGATAGTGAGGCCAGCTTTCCTCAAACAATCCGCTACCAGGGTTAGCAGCGTAAGATGAGTGTCGAAGTCTGATGACAGAATTAATAAATCGCCTAGATAGACGAGAACGTTCTCACGAAGATCGAAAGGAATGACTTTATCTATGAGGCGGCACATTGTTTGTGGAGCGTTGCATAGGCCGAATGGCATCACTGTGTACTGATAGAGAGGATGACCAGGTACTGCAAAAGCGGTCTTCTCTCTGGAATCAGTGTCTATTGGGATCTGCCAGAATGCGTCTTTTAGGTCCATGCTCGTTATGTAGTTTGCCGGAGGAGGTCGACGCAGAAGTGCGTCTATCTGCGGTGGCAGATAGGCATTCTTCTTTGTAATAGAGTTGACTTTCCTGGCGTCAAAACAAAGCCGGACCTTTCCAGGGTTCCTTACCAGAACAACTGGAGAGCTCCAAGGACTCTGGCTGTCCTCTATCACACCCAGCGATAGCATTCGCTCTAATTCAGCATCCATTAAACTTTGCACTGCTGGCGAAATCAGGATAAAAGCGCTGTTTTATCGGGGCGGTGTCATTCGTCTCAATCTTGTGAGTGACAAATGATGTTTTTTCCAGGCCTAAAGAGGCGAAAGAGGGGAAAAGCTGTTTTGTGGCTTCTAAGCGTTGTTGATCGAGGCTAGAAAGAATATGGCAGTCGGTGTCAGAGGTAGCTATTACACTTGGATTCACTTCTGCGACTATACCCAGGACATCTGGAGCCAACCCAAGTAGACGATAGAACTCTATTCTCAGATATAGTGCTTGTGTGAGCCCAGGAACCACGTAAAAACGCACGGTTTGGGTCTTACGACGGAAAGTGACGTCCAAGTTCACATGACCATGCACAGTCGTCATGGCACCATTAGCTACTTGGACCTGTGTCCGATACCTCTTCCATTCGACATCTGCTTCTGCAAGCTTCTCTAGAGCTCCCTGGCCTAGAATACTGACAGTAGCACCACTATCAAGTAATCCAGTCTCAGTTCGCCCGAGCAGCTTTACTTAGACGTACGGTCGAATGTCGTCTGGCATCGACACGGAAATCTGGGCCAGTGTTTTTCTTTCCAGTCGCATCCGTCGACAATATTCCCGCCAACGAACGGTTGATCTTTTCTTTTTCGGTCTACAATCCAGGTCAGGATATATAATTTCAGCTAACTCCGCTACTGAGGAGAAGATTCGGTCTCTTACTGCGTTGTATCTCTGCAGACGCGTATGATACGGCATCAGCGGATGTAAAACTGGCTCACTACCACTCGCCATAACAGAGCTTGGTGGCCGTTTTAAAACAGAAATGCCATGATGCCAAATCTCCCGCTCAGTAACCTTGTCAGCTAAAGGTGCTGTAGGTATTATCGGGACATCGAAAATTAAAGACTTTTCTAAAGAAGTGTCTAATAAAGTCATGGGCTCCCCAGAAGTGGAAATGGGAGCTTGAAGATTTGCGGAGAAGTCTATCAGGCTCTCCGTCTCTAGCAATCGATCATTAAGTCTATCAGGTGGTTTGCTGATATCATCAGAGTCACTGAATGATATCAGTGGACAATTCAGGGGTCCGTCAAGGTGATCTGCTAATGGAGCGGACCTTCCTCCTTGTTCAATGTTTGAACTGGAGTGTTCTTTACGACTGGTGCTAGGGACGTTAACGCTAGTCGAGAAGTGGTGTTGGGATTCCCGACCCGTCTCTCGTTTTTTTGTGCACAGTGTCCGCAGTTGGGCTTAAAAATGTTTTTACGCCCGCATCCGTAGCAGAACACTTGCTGTCTTACTTGCAGGCAGTCCTGGTAGTAGTGACCTGGCTGATCCCAATTCCAGCACACTACTGGATGTCTGGTCGAAATGGCTGACACGTAGCTTAAGCTAGTGGCACTGCCTGTTGCTATTGCCAGTTCGGGGTTTAAAGTCTGGAAGTTGTCAATCTCGTGTACTCGTTGGTTCCGGTAAGGGTTCCAACTACCAGCTGCCGTAATTCGTAGCTGCGTGGCTTGAATTCGAGTAACGAGCGATCTTAACTGTCCTATCGTATCGGTGGAATGTAGGCATATCTTCTCTTGAATTTCAGGCAGTAAGTTAGATTTGACGATTTCCAAGAATTCTTGGTCTGGCATGGCGTTCTGCAACTGATCACGCAGCAACACCAGATGATGGTGGTACATGGCGAATAGTTCACCAGGCTTCTGCTTTCGCGACATCAGCTGCAAGCGGACTTTTAAATCGTCCTTGGGCACTCCCCATTCAATTGACAACCCAGTCTTGACAAATTCCCAAGTTGGAAAGGGATTTTGTCTTAATATCGACCAGTACCAATCCTTTGCTGATCCCGTCAATAGCATGAGCATGTTCCTAACAAGGAGATCAAAATCTCCTTCTAGAGCGGAGTGCGCGAGCGCTTCGACTCGAAAAATAAATTCATCCATGGAAAGCTCTAGGCTGACCAAACGCCGAAGGCGGTGGGTTAACCGACTGCCTACGCTCGTCGTGAAACTCTGGTGGTGGTCTGGGATCACCCATAGTAGGTGGTGGCCATGGAAGATTTATTGGTGGCATTGCAGCTGCTATTTGCTGTCGGACACTACTTGTCAATTCCGTTCGTAATGCATTCAAGCTCTACTCAAGGCCTTCTCGAACCAAGTCCCGCATTTCATGCGCAAGCCTGCCATCCAAGCATCCGTAGCTGCTGAGGTATGTCCACTGCCAGACGGCAGTGGGCTATTTCGTCGCGAGTGGGCTATTTCGTCGCGAGTGGGTATTTGTGAAGGTCATGGAATGTATATCTGGCATTCCAGGTGATATAGATCGTCGACTAGGTGGTGGAACTGTCAAAGGTGGTGGAACGGTCAAAGGTGACGGCATGGGAGGCAATGGATCGTGACTGACAGTCTTTACGGGCTTTGTCATCTTCGAGACAGCACCTGTGTACTCAGTGAAATCATACCGAGTGAGATGAAACCTGCAGTTAGGGCAGTTTGACTGCTGCCCGATCCACGTTTTCAGACACGCCTTCTGGAACACATGTCCACAAACTGTCTTCACTGGCTTCCTCGGTCCTGACCAGTCGCCCTCCTGACAGATGGAGCACTGGTCTGGCAACGGTACCGTTACACTAGTTGCTCGCGGTGGTGTTCGCGGCGTAGCCATCGTACAATCAGTCGTAAATCAAACGAAAAGATTTTCAAACCAAGGGTCTCACAGATTCACTACTCTGTCCAGCCAGTTGGCCAACAGAGTCATGTCCCCGCGATAGCTCACAGAAAAAAATTTTTGTGAGGCCACCTACCATTTCCATGACAGAAGGCCAGCGGGAAAGATCAATTCAAACAAAATTCAAAAACTTTCAAGAATCTAAAACGTTACGTTACTTTAATCATCCAAATCAAAAATATCAAAATCTCAAAACGTCACTCTACTTTCAAAACTTTAAAAACTTTTAGAAACTTTACTTTACTTTACAAACTTCTATTAACAAAACAATCAAACTTCAGGTGCACATGTGTTCTCCACTAGATATGTCCATATCTCAAGTAGCCTCAGTCCCCAGTGTCAAACACATTTGAACACCGACGTTGACTGAGGTGGCCCCACGTTGGGCGCCATTTTTTTTATGGAATTATGAAGAGTGACTGGCTTGGACGTAAAGTTCAGACTGTCAGCATGAGCTGACAGATCACTCGACGGACAGCGTTGACTGCAGGGCGGCACGCTAGCTCGCCTCGGCTATTGGCGGAGAGTGTGGGGAGGTTCAACGAAAAACCTGCCGCTGCCGTCAGCCATAATCAAAAAAAATTTCGTGCCTATCCAACAAAAGCCGGCACACATTCGGTCCTGAAGGGACCCTTACGTCACTTAACTGTATACCATCGAAGGCGCAGATGTTCTGCCTTCTTTGCCTGCCCCATCCTCCCATCTGACTCTGAGGGGCATAATTCTTCAGAGTCCCTAATTGACTTGTAGAGAGAGAGAGACTAGGCGAGCCTAGTCAACCTTCATCCTACGTGAGAGGGCTCCAGGATAATAAAGGAAGAACTAAAACTTTCAAAATTTCATAGTTACGTTATAATTTCAGTGAAAATAAAAATTTCTTTAAAAGATACTTTTCTTTTGTGTAATTAGGAATGACACCTCTACGTAACAAAAGCGTTTTTAAATTCTTACAAAAGTTGAAGAATTTGAATAATTAAGATAGGTGCTTGTACTTTACAAAACAATATTATTTTACACTTAATCTCTAAATAATTTCCTTCGAAAACTTTACTTTGCAATAATTTAGTGATTGAAGATTGTTATTTCACTCATACTTCAGGCTTACTATGTATATGCATATCTTCCAGTTCAAAACTATACACTTAAATCTAACTAGAAAAATTGCTTTTGAATTAATTTTCCGTCCGGTACTTTCGGTAATGTGTAGTATTCAACAAATTAACTATAGTATTAAATCAAAAAAATTCAAAAAGGTCACGATTCCAATATACATGTGTAGGTAAGTATACCATGAAATCAGACATATATATGTATGTGCAAGTATAGCTTTAAGTTGAAACTATGTAAATATATGAAAAAAATATCAATGACGAAAAAGCTCTACAGTGCAAGTCGCTACAAAAGTCGGAGTATATACATGTGTCAAAGGAAAAGTGCAATATATCAATAATACTCACAGTTAAAATTCCACGGCCTGATGAAGCGCTTCAGCATCCGCCATCTAGTTAAAATTTAAATTAGAATTTAATGCTTCGACTTGCTGTCTGTAGGCTCTATCACAAACTAATTTGTTGAGTTGAAATAATATTGCCCAGTGGCACTTGTATCTACACTTATATCTTGAACGAAATTAAATAAGAAAGTGCGGAACGTAATTATAATAAAAATTAAAATTTACAACAATTTACAAATTCATTTTATAGTTGACGACTGTATCTACTTTGTGCAATCCCGTCGAAAACGCTCTCAACTGAACTGCTTGACTATTTTGTATGAAAACAGCTTCAGTTTCGTTCCACGCTTCAGGCACTTCGCAGTCTCGCAATGTGTGGATGAGTATATCCAAAGTACAAATGCAATCTAAAGGTGGCAAATAGCTAACAGTTGCAGAGATTTGTCTCATTACATCCAGAATCCCTTGTTGGATACGCTTCAACTCCTTATTAGATATTGGGTTCTTCGGATCACCAGAACTGTTGTCGCCCGGATCTGTCTGCACTTTATAATCCCACCACTCCAGAACTTCTTTGGTGTGAACATGTGTAATAATTATGAATATTTTCTCAAGAAGATTTTTAGACAACCATTCTTGAACTTGAGAGAGTACGTTTTTCGATAATTCTTCGATTTTACTATCCTTTGACATTAAAATTGCTAATCCATATAGCAGCGTGTTCGCAAAACGCTCAGGAGGATATATTCCCCTTTGAAAAAGTATTGAGTTTATACCATATTTTAAGTATTCCGCCACTATAACTGTATTAAATCAGCACTATATTGAAACTCTTGTGGGGCATATGAAGTTTTACTTTCTGAATTGAAATTCGCTAGCCAAACTGCGAAACTGTTTTCCTGGATATCTCAATCTAAATGAACGATGCCAACCGAGAATTTCAGATATTTGTTCTTGCCCGTCCTTTCACTAGCGTACATTTTTATAAAAAAACACAAGGCAAATGTCAGTCTCTTCCTCTTTTTTCGTCACATCAACATGTCACCTCGCATTCGAGGAAATGCATTTCTCTCGGTCGGGGTGCGTTGATTTGTTTTTATGCTTGACGCCGCCCGCCTACACGCTTCAGTAATTCTTGTAGCATATTGCTATATGCAATACGCTACGACCATAACAGGGCAGAGTGGTCTGCTCCACCCATGGTTTAGACAACGCTGAAAAATTGGTCGACTGAGCTAGCCGGTCTTAAACATAGGCCTCATCGCTGCGGGCGATCAATGTGTGTCTCGACCCACGACCCAATGCGTATCTCAGACCGGCGATTGTTCAAGGGTGTGTCCCCAAGGCGTCATCGAAGTAGTGACATGCTGACAGCCTTATACAGGAATGGATTCCAACAGGTATATCACCCACCAATGACGGGGCAATAGGAGGGCTTCGCAATATCCTATAGTTTACCAGTGAAGCTGGCTGGATGCTTTTTTCGGGCTACCAGGAATAAACGTGACAATAGATAGACGACGTTCCAGAATGGTTATCACTGCTTGATGTCTTTGGCGTGATAGACTCCTAACAGTTTCCCCTGCAGATCTTCAAGCTCGTATAGGGAGTTTCCTTTCTTGGCTTTAACCCGACATTTGACAAATTTTCGTCCCAGTTTAGCACTAGTCTGCCGTTGGAAGTTGCTTTGGGCAAAATTCCGTCTAAATACCTCTTGACCCACTTTGAAATCAACAGGCTTCGCCCTGAGATTATAGGCTCGTGAACCCTGTTCGAACGGTTGGTGTAAATTTTCCTGCACTCTCGCACGGATCAATCTCAGTTTGTCCTCAGCATCTACTCTCAACGGCTCATTAAGAGTTCTAAGGCTCCTCAAGTGGAATAGGAGCTTCCATGTTCAATCATTTGTTGACCGAAAGTGTTCGATAAGGGGAGAAACCAGTTGCTTGGTGGAAAGATCTCCTGAGGGAAGTAGCTATCTGGCTCAGCTTCTCATCCCATTTTGTGTGTTCCTTCCGAATATACGCTCTAATCCCTGACAATAGAGACCTGCTTACTCGCTCTGAGGCGTTTGCTTGAGGCGAGTAAACTGCCGTTCGCAAGTGCTTCACCCCATACTTGTACAGCAATCTGGTAAACTGAGTCGAGCAAAACTAGACTCCATTGTCAGAGACGATCGTTTCCGGGACTCCGAACACGTGGAACACTTCCGTCTCGATGAATTGGTACACATTGAGTGTACATGCTTTTCTCATAGGTTTGAGAATTGGAACTTTAGAAAAGTGGTCAAGAACTATTGAAATGCAGACATTTCCTTTCACTGATCGAGGATATGGACCTAGAAAATCGATATACAGCTTTTGCCATGGTCGTTCTGTCATAGACTGGACTTTCACCGGTGGTCTCAGAATAGCATTGGGAGCCTTCGTTTCCTTACACACGTCACAGGCGCCTACGTAGTTTCTGACATCAACTGTCATTCGTGGCCAGTACAAGTGTCTTCTCAGACGTTCCAGTGTTTTCCCTATACCACCGTGTGAAGCTAGTGGCATGAGTTCTATGAAGGGACGGAACTTCTGTATGCTCAAGATTGCAGCTAAGCATTCTTGCTCTGTAGCGGTGTAGTTTCGTTGGGCTGAGTTCAACTTTTTCGAGACATAGGCTATTGGCTTCTCGTGGCCATCGTCATCTAGTTGAATCAGCACCCCACCAATACAATGTTGGCTCGCATCGCACTGTATAGCGAATGGTTTGGTGAAGTCTGGGCTCACTAGCAACGGAGCAGAAGTAAGTTTTTGCTTTAAAAGATCAAGAGACGTCTGGGCTTCAGGTGTCCATTTGAACTGACTAGGGTTTTTCAAGGTGTCTGTAATGGAGGCAGTTCAGTCAGCATATTTCTGGACGAACCATCTGTTCAACAAGAACTCACCTAGCTGCGAATCCAAGGGATATCCAGTGATTAGCTGAACCCTGAGATGAGCATTGAGGCATGCTGGATTAACATCCTTGGCTCATACCTTACACCATAATTGAGCACAGTTGAGCATTAATGCAAAATAAATGGAATCTAAAAAAACACAACAAAACTTTACAAAGTATTTGAGACTCATAAAAAAATACTTCTCTAAAACAATGAATTTTCCCATCGAACTTCCTTGTCCAAATTCACCCATTCCCTCCACTTGATGGAATCTAAAAGTAAAAGGAAAGATAATTTAAGAAATAATTAATACAACTAAACACTCAATGAACGACTTTCTTATAAATAAATTAAGAAACATGAAATAAACAAAAAATAACCTCACAATCACATGAAGTATTTTTATTTGTTTTACATGAAAGTTCTTATAAGAACATTTAAAATATTAAAGAATAATTAGTTACTTACCATTTGAGCAACAAATAATCCGAATTATTATATGAACACGGCAAAAAAACTAATAAAATGAAATTCCGGTCGCGAAACTTTGAAAATGTCTGACGTCTTGAACTTTAATGACAAGTCAAGAAAGGCACATTCAGTAGAATAAAAATTTAGCGAAGATTTTAAAACTAAAGCCAGGTTTGTTCAAAAGTAAATATTTTTTGAATTATTGGAAAAATTAATTAATTTATATTTAAACAATTAGTAAAAAAGGGACAAAAAAAATGGGTGAGAGAGATAAAAATGATAACTCACACGAAAATTCTCGAGAGAAAAATCTAGTACTACACTGAAGCGTACTGCCTCGTGTGTTTTCCAGCAGAATTTACATTTCGATACTCACCATAGTAGGAAGAGCTTTAAAATTTTTTATAATTTTACATATTAAAAAAAAACAATAAATTAAAAATAAAAATTCTATGAAAAAGGGTTCAGTAGCAAGGTACTTTTGCAAACAATTTGAGTAATTCTAATTAAGTTATTTCATTTTTATTTCAATATTTATTTATACGCTTTCCTTTTCCATGTACATGAACTTGGTTGAGATCAAGGCGGGTTGGCAGTCCGGGCAAAAATTGGCAAGATGGGCTAATAAAAAGGCGAGCGCAGAGCAAATCCTTCTCTTTTTCCATCAATTGTTCAGTGAATTCACATCATTATTTTGGCAATCATCAGTTTATTTCTTTGGCTTTTTGGACTTCATCAGTTTTTTATTATTTCATCATCAGTTTTTTACTTTGTCTTCAATTTTCTTTATTATTTGCATCACTATTTATCATTTGGTATTATTTTATTATATTTTAATTTTCTTTTATTTTATAGAACATAAGTGTAAAGTAAATGTTGCAGGAGAAAATCGTTTAATAATTTATATGTTAAACGAACAGTTCTGCTAGCTATATTAATTACGTTAAGTGAAATAAAAAGGAGAACAAATCAAGTGAAACTATTCGCAAATGATCTAAATATTATTTTTCTATGTTGAATTTTTACTGTAACTTGTGCTTAGAGGAACATAGTTAAGAAAATTAAATTTGTGACGAATTGAATTTTTTAATAAAGTCGAAGATTTTTTAATATGCGAAAGTCTGCACGTCTTCTTATTTAATTTGTATCCAAACCAATTTTTTCCTTTAATTGAGAATTTGTTTGGTAAATGTTTTCTAATTAAACACCGTCTATACCATCCAGCCATACTGTAGCGAATTAGTTCCTTCGCTACTTGTAGAATCAACCGCCTTCAGCAACTTATGTGATTTCTTCTCCTGCGTAATACTTGAACGCACTTCTTGAGCACGACTCTAGTTTTTTCTGGGACTGTACTCGCAAGTTTCAAGGCATTCCCTTATATGGACAGTTTTTAGAGGAAAAAATCCGGAAATTTTCCATGACGTGAGAATGCTGAAGGCCTGGTGGTAAAAGTGTTGTTTTAAAGGATATTGCATGAGTCGTAGTGAGTTTTCGTTTGGCTAGAGTAGAAAGGGAGCAGGGAATTTTGAGTTAGTTAGTCAGTGGGTAATAAAGTGTGGATGGATATGGATGGTTCCAAAAGTTGGACAAGATACTGAGTATTATAATTATTGTGTTTATTAAATTCCATAATACCCGATGAAAAAAGGTTAAAAGATTTTGTGACATTTTATTTTGATAAAAGTTTATTTTCGTCATACCTGTAAAGAAGAATTTAAAAGGTATCGAAACAATTGTGTTGGTAAAATTCCATAATATTATTATCAGAATACCCGATATAAGAGGTAAAAAGATTTTGTGACATTTTATTTTGATAAAAGTTTATTTTCGTCATACCTGTAAAGAAGAATTTAAAAGGTATCGAAACAATTGTGTTGGTAAAATTCCATAATATTATTATCAGAATACCCGATATAAAAGGTAAAAAGATTTTGTGACATTTTATTTTGATAAAAGTTTATTTTCATAATACCTGTAAAGAAGAATTTAAAAGTTTATTTTCGTCATACCTGTAAAGAAGAATTTAAAAGGTATCGAAACAATTTTGTTGGTAAAATTCCATAATATTATTTATAAAAGGTAAAAAGATTTTGTGACATTTTATTTTGATAAAAGTTTATTTTCGTCATACCTGTAAAGAAGAATTTAAAAGGTATCGAAACAATTGTGTTGGAAAAATTCCATAATATTATTATCAGAATACCCGATATAAGAGGTAAAAAGATTTTGTGACATTTTATTTTGATAAAAGTTTATTTTCGTCATACCTGTAAAGAAGAATTTAAAAGGTATCGAAACAATTGTGTTGGTAAAATTCCATACTATTATTATCAGAATACCCGATATAAAAGGTAAAAAGATTTTGTGACATTTTATTTTGATAAATGTTTATTTTCATAATACCTGTAAAGAAGAATTTAAAAGTTTATTTTGGTCATACCTGTAAAGAAGAATTTAAAAGGTATCGAAACAATTGTGTTGGTAAAATTCCATAATATTATTATCAGAATACCCGATATAAAAGGTAAAAAGATTTTGTGACATTTTATTTTGATAAAAGTTTATTTTCATAATACCTGTAAAGAAGAATTTAAAAGTTTATTTTCGTCATACCTGTAAAGAAGAATTTAAAAGGTATCGAAACAATTGTGTTGGTTAAATTCCATAATATTATTATTATACCTGATAAAAAGATAAAAAGGTTTTGTGACGTATTCTTTTGATAAAAGTTTATTTTCATCATACTGTAAAGAAGAATTTAAAAAAAAAAATAAAATAAGAGAAGGATTTATTTGAGTAAATTTTACATGTACATATTTTTTTTAGACCAATATAATTAAAGTAATCAGTACAACCATTTTTTTTTGTGTAACTTTCTTTGTGGGTTTTATTATATATGTATAGTTTTTTTTTCCTTGCGTTTTGTTTTGTGATTCTTAAAATGAATTAGATTCCTTCTTGGGGAGGGGGTGACATGGGGGTGGTGTGGTTTATCTTCGCTCGGTGCTGACGTGAAAGAGGGGCTGAATTGGAAGATGTTGACACCCGATGATTTGGCCTGCGTGACAGTTGGGGTTTGTGAAGGCCCTTAAGATCTCTCTCTCTCTCTCTTTTCTTGCCGCCACATAATAAGTTAAATTTCTTCTTTTTATCCGTCCGTCCGTCCGTCCGTGGTCTCATAAGTGCACAGCAATTTAAACACCAATGGGGTGTCAGTGACAAGGACCTCCCCTCTCGACTGATCGCTAGCGGGTCAACTGCTGTGCGTCATTGACATTTAACCCCAACGGTGAAATTTTGTTTACGCGGGTTATCAACTGCGGCATGCGCTTGTACGTCCTGAGTGTACGATTGTATTCTGTCAAGTAGATCTACCTGAGCGTTACAAATGGCGCCCAAATTCCGGTACATGGTTTAATTCAAATTTCAATTTTTGTTTTATATTGCTTCTCTGGTGAATGTGGTTCTTGAATGTTTGGTGCAAATAGCGAACTTTGAATGCGATGCATTCTATCATTAGAAGTGTGACTTCAGTTCGTATTGTGTTGGTTCCAGGAGTGTATTCAGTATTTTTCGAGGATGTTCTCGTTATACTTGGTTTATTTGAAATGTTGCTACTGATCTACTCTTGAGTACTGGCAACCACCGAATATTTGTCCTCATCATTACTTGTTAACGTTTCATTTATTTCAAATTTGTTTCGGCAGGTTGGTGAACGATGTTCATTATATTGATTTCATAGAATCCTTGTCGAGAGAATTGAGTAACTTTTCCATTTAAAGGAGGAGAGAGTGAGAGACTCTGATCGGCAGGTGGCCGTTGGTTTGGTGGTTTCGCGTTTGGGCTGGGTGGACTTCGTGTCCTCATGTCATCCCTCCCTAATTACGTATAATTTGATAATAATAATATTGTTAATAATTGCTTGTAGTAACTAAATTGCTTATTCTTCATTGCTTTGTTTCAATTGCTTGTAAGGCTTTGCTTAAATATTTAGCATACATATACTTATATTTATATCTTCTTAATTTAACCTTATTAATATTGTGTTTTGTTCCCTTCCTTACTACCTTGTTCTATTATTGACTTTTATCATACCATTCTTTATATTTATTCCTCGCTGAGGACATTAGCTTCGGTAACTTCTTCTTTGTTTTTATTTGAGAACAAGCCCAGCTTAAATATGGATTTCTCTTTATTGTCTCCTGATGACTTAAGGATCGAGTGCAAAATTCGCGAACTATCGTTTTCAGATATTGATATTCTCAAAAAGTTGACATAAAGGTACGAGGCTGAATGCATGAATTCTGATTTGGTACCAATGTCAATCCATGACAGAGATAATCCGAAGTCGGAATTCCATTCCCTCACTAATCGCGTCGAAAGATTAAATAGGGACCTTCGTGAGCATTCCCCTGTAACGTCTGAGGAACAGAGGCGATATCAGACTATTGTTCTTCACTTGCTAGGTAGAAGTAGAAGGTTAAGTGGATCTGCTCCCGTGGTAAAGGCAGGTGCAGACAAATTGATCATTGAATTGCAAGACCGGTTGATTTACATTAAAGCAATATCTATCCCTAGAAATATCCGCGTCAACGACGACGTTTCAAGTGAAGCTTGTGGTGGTCATTCATTATTCTCATCTGCAGTAAATTCAGGTGGATTAAGCGAGACCACATTACTGAAGAACATTCCCAATAAATCCATAAACCCCTCAAGATATCATGAAATAATCAATGATTCTATAGACATTAATCGAGATGATTCCATTAATTTGGAGAATGACTTTGCTGGATTTGATAACCCTTTAGATCCAGTTATTCCCGATAAAGCTCGAATTAAGCCGCAATTAAGGGTTGAGAAACTTATCAAAGGAAATTTCTCTCATCCTCATTTAATCAATTCCTCTAGGAATTATGCTGGATTTACCTCGGGTGTTGCTACCAGTCACCCTTCCGATTCTTCCACCGCCAATTTAGGTGATGCGGTTGTTAGTCATCATGCTGTTAACAGTTCTCGTGAAAGAAATACCTACGATCTTCTTGGTCCACCAAATATTCAATTCCGTGCGCCAAACACTGCTTGGAATGACCAGTCTTTTCCTCCTGTAAATCCAAGAGAAAGCTTTAACCGAAGCCCGGTTTTCCGTTGGAAATTAGTGTTCGATGGAACATCCGGATTGGATGTTGCTGAATTCATATTTCGACTGGAATCGTTAGCACATTTGGAGGGGGTTTCCAAGGTAAACGTCTGTGCAGGATTTCACGCGTTGGTAAGTGGAAAAGCCGCAAACTGGTATTGGGTCTTTCTACGTATTAACACAAGGCATACTTGGGAAGATCTACGATCAGCTCTGCTTCGTGAGTTTGGGAATCAAGAAACGGATTATGAAATCCGTAAGATTATCGAAGGAAGGAAACAGGGTAGCCGCGAATCCTTTAGTGATTTTCGATTGGCAGTGCATGCCTACGTATCCAAAATGGTCCATCTCATCCCTGAAGTTGAATTAATCGAGATTCTCCGACGAAACATGAAGCCGGCTCTTCAAGAAGTTTTACTGCTTAAACCTGTTGGAAGCATTCTTGATCTTCGGGATTTGTGCAACAAGTACGAAAAGTTATGGTCGGAAATTGGTGCTCCTCGTGAGACTCTCCTGCGAAAATCTGTCCATGAGATATATTCCGACAGCCCCTTTTTGGGAACTAATAGTTGTCCTCCTGATTTAGGCTATTCAGTGGAAGCTATCCAATCAAGGCAGATAAATCAAGCTTCTGTAAGGCCGTATTTAGGCCAGCAACCTCATAGACGATTGTCGTGTTGGAATTGTAAAGGTGAAGGTCATTCATACCATGACAAGCTTCGTTGTTCCGTTTGTTCTCCGGGAAACCAGCGCGGGAGTCAGAATTTTGCGGGGACCTCACGGATCTTGACTCCTACGCAAATTCCCCGCCGGTCAACCGAGGAAGCCGCCTCCAATACGGAGCCAGAGAGGCTTCGGTAAAACAAGAATGCGATCATCCTAAGGGCAATTGGCTTACAGCTAGCCCACATAATTTACCTGATAATGTCAAAAGTTTTACTTTCAAACAACCTGATGTGTCTCTTACAACTCATTTGAGTCATTCCCCAACATTCCTTTCACGCGCGAGGCCAGCGTACAAACAGTGCAAGATATGGCCACCAATACGGAATCTTTAGACTTTAGCGACTGCAGTTGCTCCACCACTGATGATGAAACTGTTAGCTCATCAGTTACATCTGATTATGAGAACGGCATTGAACCACTGATTTCAATTCCTCAAAGGGCCTTTTGTTCTAAGGCTAAATTACGTTCGACTAAGTATTTCAGGCTGCGCAAAAATCTTAAAGCAGCCATAGCTGAAACTGTTTTGCAGACAAGTGTAGACCCCCCGACCGTACGCTGACATATTTATTCAGGGACAGCGAATAAGGGGATTGTTAGACAGTGGAGCTAGTGTAAGCGTCCTCGGCGCTGGAGCAGAGCATTTCTTGGGGAAGGCGGGCATACCTTTCCACTCAATGCCTGCTCATATTGCAACGGCTGATGGACAGCAGCAAAATGTGCTGGGCCATGTAAGAGTATTGGTCAAATATGGAACGAAAACACGGTTAATGCGCTTTCATATTGTCCCCAACTTGCAACAGTCATTATACCTAGGAATTGATTTTTGGAGGAAGTTTGGGTTGGCTCCAGTAATGATTAATGAGTTGAATACGCTTCCTACCTCCCCTCCGGAGTGTTCGCAGAAGCATAGGCTCTCCGAAGGGGACGAACAAAGATTGTACGCAGTAATGGAGAAGTTTCCTTCTTTTAATGTACATGGTCTTGGGCGGACTAAATTAGTGGAACATGATATAGACGTTAGAGCTAACGAGCCCATTAAACAGAGACATTACGCAGTTTCACCGGCAATACAGAAGTCTCTTTATGATGAGTTGGACCGAATGTTGACTCTGGGTGTTATTGAGGAAAGCCAAAGTGCGTGGTCTTCTCCAGTAACTCTAGTAAAGAAATCCGACGGCAAAGTACGCCTCTGTTTGGATGCCCGAAAAGTCAATTCAGTTACTGTACCGGATGGGTTCCCATTACCTCTAATTGATGGACTTTTAAGTAGACTCCAGGAGACAAATTATATTTCTGCCCTTGATTTAAAGGATGCCTTCTGGCAAATTCCTCTTAACGAAAAATCCAGAGACAAAACTGCTTTTGCTGTTCCCGGACGACCTCTGTATCAGTTTACAGTATTACCCTTCGGATTGTGTAGCGCACCACAAACTATGTGTAAATTGATGTGTAAGGTCATACCACATCAGCTACATGACCGAGTGTCGGTTTACCTCGACGACCTGTTGGTTACTTCCTCCACGTTTGACGAGCACTTGGCATTATTAACCACAGTTGCTGATTTATTATGTAATGCGGGTCTCACTATCAACTTGGAAAAAAGCAAGTTTTGCTTGCGAGAGGTTAGATATCTCGGTTTTATAGTTGGTGATGGTTATTTGCGGGCAGATCCAGAAAAAGTTACGGCCATACAAAATTTTCCTCGGCCGCTTAGCGTGAAGAAAATGCGTAGTTTCTTAGGCGTCTGTGGTTGGTATAGACGATTCATACCGCAATTCTCGTCAATAGCTAGTCCTCTTACGGATCTATTGAAAAAAAATCGCCAGTTCCAGTGGAACGATAGTGCTGAAACCGCCTTTCAAAAATTAAGGGATTGTCTTACCACCGCTCCAGTACTCATTAACCCGAATTTCTCCCGGCCATTCTATATTCAGTGTGATGCCAGCACTACTGGTATTGGTAGTGTGCTATTTCAGCGTTCTGATGACAAGAATGAACACCCAATTGCGTTTATGTCACAGAAACTAAATCCAGCACAACGAAACTACAGTATCACCGAATTGGAGTGTCTGGCGGCAGTCTTGAGTGTAAAACGTTTTCGCCCATACGTTGAGGGACTGGAGTTCACAATCATCACAGACCACGCTAGTCTGAAATGGCTGATGGATCAAAGGGATTTATCCGGCAGACTGGCGCGATGGAGCCTCAAGCTACAGGGCTTCAGTTTTCATATAGAGTATCGAAAGGGAAAAGATAACGTGGTAGCGGATGCTTTATCACGTGCTTATGGAGATGCTCCTATTTCCGAAACCATTGATGAATTGACCCCATCTGCAGCTCTTGGAGCTATTGATTTTGAGGCCGCGACTCTTTCGGATGAGGTGTATGTGGAAAGAATACATAAGATAAACGCTAATCCTGACACCTTCACGAACTTGCGAGTTATTGGCGATAAATTATACATCTCTTTTGCTTCACCACGAAATAGCGGGTCATTAGATTCAATTGTATGGAAGCTTTGGATTCCAGAGAGTATCACCGCTGTGCTAATAGAGCAAGAGCATAGTCCGCCAATGTCGGCACATTTTGGTTTTTCCAAGACATTGGAAAAACTAAGGCGCCTTTATTATTGGCCAAAAATGGTTTCAGACGTTCGTAAATTTGTAGGTTCCTGTGAGACTTGTAAACAAGTTAAACCATTTAATTCCTCCCCAAGGCCTCCTATGGGTGATATGCGAGTAACAGACCTACCTTGGCAGCGGATATTTTGTGACTTTTTGGGTCCTTATCCACGAAGTCTGGCCGGTCATAAATATATTTTTCTGGTTGTGGATCACTTAACTAAATTTGTGCATATCAAAGCCGTACCGGAAGCGACAGCGTCTCGAATCATCAAGTATTTGGAGAGGGAGATATTTCATGTGTATGGGGTTCCGGAGTTTCTTCACTCGGACAATGGCAGCCAGTTTACGTCGAAATTGTTCTCTCAGTTGTTAAAGGGATATGGGATACAACATATTCTATCTCCATCCTATTCCCCGCAATCTAACGCTTCTGAGAGAGTTAATCAATCAATACTCGCCGCCATTCGGGAAACGATCATTGGAAGTGGGACGAGCACCTGAGTGAGATTGGTCATGCTGTAAGAAGCGTGGTTCACGACTCAACCAAGTGTTCGCCTCATTTTCAGTTGTTCGGCAGACACCCTGTTACACATGGAAGTTCTTACAAATTGTTATGTGAATTAACAGATAATGTGAATGGTGCATGTGAGATACTTCCCATCAATCAACGCCTTCAATTGGTGCGCGATGAGGTACAAATTCATTTGGCAGAAGCTTATAAAAGATGTTACATATCATAAACTCATCTATAATGCATTCATTAAGATCATATCATCTATGTAAGATGAAGTATTGAATATACATACCTACATTACAATTCATATCAATAAAAAGATAAAGTATTGCATATACGTACATACCTACATACATTGCATTATAATTCCTATCAAGAAAAAATAATGCATTGTATGTACATACATACCTATATTGCATTATAATTCATATCAAGAAAAAATAATGCATTGCATATGCGTACATACCTATATTGCGTTATAATTCATATCAAGAAAAAATAATGCATTGCATGTACATACATACCTAACTACATCATTTTATTGTCATTGCACTCATCACTGACCTACGCCAATTTCCATTTGAGGAAACCAGTAAAGGTTGACCGAGTGACGCAATACCCCTGCGCGCAAGAATTCGCACATTGCAATACGATAACCTTGCGCCGGCGGTAAAGCATAGGTGACCAAATTGACATGATGTAATATGATAAGCTACAAGCATTTGGTGAATTGATATGTATGTAGGTACGTATGAATGATAGAAACAATGAAGCTGGGAAATATGTATATACGCATAAAGCAACGAGTGTCGTGATGTAAGAATAACAAGCTGCGAGTAGTTTCCGCAGCTTGTATATTACAAAATAGGAAATTAAGAAAATACACCTGGCCTATACAAATTACACTTTTGGTAAGCAAATGTTAGGCCAGAAACATTACGGAAGCATAGGTAAGGTTAATTTTATATGTAAGATTTTTTGTATAAATATGATGTTGAATTGCAATAAAGAACAGTGTTCAAGTAACATTCAAAGCAACTCAAGTTGTTCTTACTAAGGGAAGTAAAGCTAATAAGCGGCTCCCATATAATATCCGAGGGAAGTAAAGCTAATAAGCGGCTCCCATATAATATCCGAGGGAAGTAAAGCTAATAAGCGGCTCCCATCTTCAAACCAAGGGAAGTAAAGCTAATAAGCGGCTCCCTTCAACCTACTGCGGCTTCATTCATCAACATTCGACCTGGAATATCTTCATAAGGTGAACCTATGAGAGTACTTGAGGACGACTACCTCCCAAGTGCTTCATAAACTCAACAATAATTTGGCGCAGCCGGTAGGATCAAGGAAGGTACATAAATTCAAACCCTTGAAAAACCTTGATCTTCGAACCTACGAGTGCATAGGAACACCTTATTTCCAACAACAGAAAATATCCATTCTTTTCTCTCTTCAATAACAATAAAGAAGCCACCAGTTTGGATATACAACTTCATATCTGCGTAGCGGATAAAGGCAACAAATTTTATTTTCTTCCATTCGTCTCTTCAAGTTAAAGTAAGATAAATTAAAGTAATAAAAATTGTTAATCATAAAAAAAAAAAAAAAAAATATGTAATAGTCACTGCGGTATATATATATATATATAAAAAAAAAAGAATGAACAAATTTCAAATAATTAATCTGATTTCTCTGGTTATTGATCGAAGCTCGTTAAATTACCTATTCTCTCGTTCCATCTCTCTCACTAATATTGAGTAAAAACATCCGCAGGTTTTGCTTTCATGCCTAAAACTGGCCGTAGTTCTTCATGCTCTACCTTTGAGACGGTAATAAATTCATTATCATTTGATAATACCAGTCCTCCAGATAGCCCAAGAGTAGAGTGTAATTCATCCCAAAGTCGACCTTCCGTAAACTGGTATCGTGAGCATCGCTCAGGTAAACGTTTCAGAAGGCACAGCCTAATTAATTTTCTAGTAAGAAGAAATAGCTTAAACGCCCTAATCACAGAAAAATCATTAACCTCGTCTACTTCTAATAACGATACTCCAGATATTCCCCAGAGAAAGCAACCATACCAACCAGCCAAAATGCCAGTGAATTATGAAAAAGTAGTTAAACTGACAGCACAAATGGTGCCCTTGTTCTCTGGAGAAATTAGTTCTCAAACCCTCACAGAGTTGCAAACCTTCATAGGCTGTTGCAAACAAGTGCAGCAGTGTCTAGAAGAGGAGGAAAAAGTAGCTTTCATGCATGTTTTCCCAACTAGATTGAGAGGAAATGCCTATCAATTAATTACATCCAGTGCGCTCACAACATTTGTAGAGGTTGAACAATTACTTTATCGTAATTACTTACCTCGTGAGACTTACCATGAGCTGATAAATAGATTAATCACTTGCCGACAATACCCGCACGAGTCATTTAACTCCTTCACAACTAGGCTAAAAGGCCTATTGTTACAATGTAATGAGGCAGCACAGAGTAAATATGGTGCTGAAAATTCCAATATGGTGAAGCGACAAATAGAAGATTTTGCAATGGCTTCAGTGAAAAATGGTGCATATAACCCGCATCTAGGAGCCTATCTACTCACCTTAAATGAGGATTCAGTGGACAAACTCATTCAAAAGGCATTAGATATGGAAAGGTTGCAACAAGGACTCTTTTTCACGCCTCAACCAACAAGCTATATTCCTAACCCCACAAACTCTTTCCAAATGGGCAATTTTCTAAGACCTAATATTCCAAATTTCGCTAATGCTTATGGTTATCCCATACACGAGAGTGTAAATTTATCTTCCTACCCTCACACAAAGGAGTTCGGAGGACATAATATAAAAACTGAAAGTAGTATACCTCCAATACCGGAACCGCCAAAGGAAACTTTAGTATCCTTTAGTACCGACGAAATCCCTGAACATAATTGGCGCTCTGTGACAAGGAAATCTTCCGGAAGCCCACCTCCCTACCAGAAATCTTTTCAGCAATAGGCAGAAAGAAAGTACGACAAGCAAAAAGTACTCTTAAATAAGATCACCTGTAGCTACTGCAATTACAAAGGGAACACGTATGACGAGTGCCTAAAACGTAAGAATACGCCTTTCTGCATTAACTGCAGAATAAAGGGCCATGATGCCCAACATTGCAAGCAAAATGCTACGGCACCACCCGAACATGCAAACACGAGTAACAATGTTCGGTGGGGATCTGCAAATCAGGAGCAAAGAATTAATCACATACATAATATGTGCGACTTCTGTGGCAGAAGAGGACATATCGTGTCCACTTGTCAGCAGAAACAACGATGGGAGGCCACACATTCGGGAAACGGCACACTGTCGACCGAAAAATCCCCGGCTCGACATTGAATAGAACGGCGCAAATTACTTCAGGGTCCTTTCAAACAAAAAAACAAGATACTAGAGAAAACGTTCCAGTGGTAGATTTACCATTAGACATAAGCAAAAACACAGCCGTTCGGCTGATAGTGGACACTGGAGCTGAAGTAAGTCTTATAAAACAGGAAGCACTTGATACGCCAGAACGTATAGAACAGAGTCAAAAGGTCACTCTGAAAACTCCATTTGGAGATGGAGAAACATTGGGTAACTGCCAAGGCAACTTTCTACTAAGCCGCAGTATCCCATGCCATCTACAGGTTGTAGAAGATAACGCCCAACTCTCTCACGATGGGCTGTTAGGTAATGACTTTCTTGCAAAAAATTGCAATATAGAAGGCCCTAACAAATTACTCCGGTTTCCTCGCACGGAAACCAACCCTACTGAGTTCACGGTACCTCTCGAAACATCGACAGAAGATGGGGAGGAAATACCAAGGGATCAAATAGAGGAGCAATTTAAATCTTCTGCTACCACTTCAATGGCACCCAATAGCAAAAATTCCTTACCTCAAATAGAAGAAATTTCGAGTACCTTGAAAAACAAGAATGAAGACGAAAGTAGGCAATATGAAGTTGTACTTCGGCGATCCAATAGAATACCTCCTCGATCTCAAATGGTACTGAGTATACCATTACAATTAGACCAGGAAATGGTCTGTTTGTCTCAGGAGATTAAAGAAGGAGTATTTGTCGCAAATTGCCTAGTTAGTCCTCATAGAAGTTTTATACCAATAGCAGTTCTAAACGTAAACACGCAACCAGTGTACCTAAAGAACCTAACGCTTACTCTAGTTCCAATTAATTATTATAATTTTAAGCCTCTATATTTACCTTTGGACGACAACAATACCCAAAGTTCTCAGAAAAAAGCCTCTCTTAAGCCTCTCTATTTACCTTTGGACGACAACAATACCCAAAGTTTTCAGAAAGAAGCCTCTTTTAAACCTCTCTATTTATCTTTGGACGACAATAATACCCAAAGTTCTCAGAAAGAAGGTGGTCCATCTTTCTCTCGTGCACAAAACAGTAGCTACTACAAACACAAAAATAATAAAACAGATTTAAATTCCAATCCATATTCGGTAAACGTAAACCGCATTAAACATTATAATCAAGATAGACTCGCGGCTTTACGTAGAGAATTACTGTTGGATAAAAATTTGAATCAAGAAGAGGAAAAATCAATTCTTGAACTATGCTATAAATATAATGATCTTTTCTATCTAAAAGGAGACAGGCTAACGTGCACTAACACTATAAAGCATACCATACCCACATTATATAATCAACCACCCATAAACCAAAAAATGTATAGACTCCCAGAGACACATCGGGCAGTCATAAATGAGCAAATAACAGAGATGCTAGAGAATGACATAATTCAACTAAGTAAAAGCCCGTGGAACTCTCCGTTACTGGTAGTTCCCAAGAAGGCTGGGCCAGATGGCAATAAACGTTGGCGGGTAGTAGTAGATTTTCGTAAGTTAAACGAAAAATCTATAGGGGATGCCTTTCCACTACCCAGGATAGAAGATATACTAGACCAACTTGGGCACTCGCGCTATTTTACTACACTGGACCTTGCAAGCGGATATCAGTACTTGTTGATCCAAGGGATAGACCTAAAACTGCGTTCAGTACTGCTTACGGGCATTATGAATTTAAGAGAATGCCATTTGGACTGAAAGGCGCACCTGCGACCTTTCAGCGCCTAATGAATTACATTCTAACGGGTCTCCATGGATTAGAATGCTTTGTCTATCTCGATGATATTGTAATATATGGAAAAAATTTACAAGATCATAACGAGAAATTGGCTAAGGTATTCGACAGACTTAGAGCCCATAATCTTAAATTACAACCCGAAAAGTGTCAGTTCCTTCGCAGAGAAGTAATTTACCTCGGACACAAATGCTCGAATGAAGGAGCACTTCCAGATTCCAGTAAAACAAGCTGCGTTCAAAATTTTCCTCAACCCCGAACTGTGAGACAAACTCAATCGTTTCTTGGGTTGGCCAACTACTATCGAAAGTTTATTCCGAATTTTTCAAAAATTGCCAGGCCACTAACGAATCTATTACGGAAAGACGTCAAATTTAATTGGACTCAAAAGTGCCAAGACTCTTTCGATAAAATTAAAAATTCCCTAGTAAATCCTCCTTTACTCATATATCCAGACTTTACCAAACCCTTTAATTTGACAACAGATGCTAGCAATGAAGCGTTGGGAGCTGTTTTATCCCAAGGGAAAATAGGCACAGACAGGCCAATAGCGTATGCAAGTAGAAGTTTAAATAAGGCGGAACAAAAATACTCCACAATAGAGAAAGAGTTGCTCGCTATTGTATGGGCCGCCAGGAACTTCAGGTGTTACCTACAAGGGAGAACTTTTACGGTTTATATAGACCACAAACCCCTTAAAGGTGTATTCAATGTAAAAGATCCAACTTCGAGATTAGTCAGGTTCCACCATAAACTTTCGGAATTTGACTACACAATTGAATATAAGCCTGGAAAATTTAACACTAATGCAGACGCCCTTAGCCGAATACCTGCCCAAATAAACCAAACAAATCCCAATTCAATCATTGTGGAAGCTCAGGTACATCACCGTATAGATTCTGATATAGACAACGATGATTCTAACTCTCCGCAACCATCAAAATATAAGCAAGCACGATGCCATGTTGTTACGAGATCGCAAATGAAGGAGACAGAAAATAATATTGAAAATGTAACACAAAACCAAAAAACCCGAAAAATTCGAAAATATTCAAAGAACTCCCAAGATGATTCAGTAGAAATTGGCTCAACTGAAAGCAACCAACCTGAAACCAATACATTTGAGCACGACAAATCACCTTCGAATAGTAATTCAATAAATTCCCAAAATCAATTACCTGAGATTATTTCCAACCCTGAAGAAATTCAAATAATTTTAAAGGACTACCATGACTCCGCATTTGGTGGTCATCAAGGAGTAATCAAAACTTATAAAAGAATAAAAAAGAAATATAACTGGAAAAACATGCTTAGTTCTATCAGGAAATATATTCGAAAATGTTCTAAATGCCAGAAAATGAAGGCTAGCCCTGGGTATCGTATGCCAATGGTCATAACAGATACCGCTCTAATGCCATTCGAGAAAGTTTATTTGGATATAGTAGGTCCTCTTGAAGAAACACACTCAGGCAACAAATACATTTTGACATTCCAAGACAATCTGACGAAATTCGTAGATTGTTATGCCATGCCGAATGCCGAAGCAGAAACGGTAGCAGGAATATTTTTCGACGAGATAATTACTCGTTACCGCATTCCTAAAAAGGTAGTAACTGATCAGGGTTCTAACTTCTTAAGCGATCTTTTTAAACGCGTCTGTAAACTCCTGAAAATAAAAATAATTACAGACTTGCGCTTATCATCCACAATCCAACGGCGCACTTGAACGTACCCACAGACCTCTAGTGGAGTATTTAAGATCTATTGTGTCTGAAAATCCAAAGGCTTGGGATCGATTCCTGAGAACCGCGGCTTTCGTATACAATAATAGTCCACATGATGGCACTAAACTCACTCCAATGGATTGTTTGTTTGGGTTTACAGCGGATGTACCATCAAATCTAAGAAGAGAACCAGAACCCATTTACAACCACGAAAGTTACTATCACATCCTTAAATACAAATTACAAAAAACGTATGCTATCGCCCGAAAAAATCTGTTTAAGGCTAAGGAAAAGTCAAAACTATACTATGATAAGCATTCACGTCCGGTTACATTCCAGCCAGGTGAAAAAGTTCTACTGAAAAATCCGGCGAAGAAACACAAGCTTTCCCAGATATGGCTAGGTCCATATCTCGTGGTACAAGCTTTTACCCCTGTTAATACTGTTATTCAAATTGGTAAACGAAGAGTAACAGTACATAACAACAGATTAAAACCATTTCACGAATAATCTTTGAAAACCAGACAAGGGAGAGAAAGAGAAACATACTTTGGATAATTTACTTTTATTTAAAAAAAAAAAAAAAATTTTTTTTTTTACTCACAGTAGAACTACTTAAGAATATTTTTATTTTCATCCTTTTTATTTAAAGCATTAATTTTCTTCATTATCTCCTTCGCCCGCCTATCAAACTTTACACGCTCCTCTTTTACAGTGGCCAAAATAGCCCTCAACCTAAAGTAATGCAAATCTCGGTCCAACTGACACGCCTACCTACTACTTGCCGATTTAGTTTTATTTAAACTCTCTACGAAACGCCAAAATATCAAGAAGGGGATGCTCGTATGTGAACACTCGAGTAGCGCTTCACACGCAAGTACTCAAGAAACCACAACCAGAAGATAGAAAAGAGACGACATTTCCCCAAACAACAATAAAGGCAGCCCAACATGCCTATTCAAAAAAAAAAGAGAGAAGTATACCTTGATCAAAAAAAAAAAAAAAAACAAAAAAAAAGAAAACAAAATACATATACAACTGAATAATATATTTTATTTAAATTTAACAAAAAAAAATATAATTACGAACTTCATTTTTTTTTATTCTTTTTCGCCCTTTTGATAATATTCAGCTCTTTTAATTTCTCCTTAGTCAGTCCTTCATATCTCGAGCGTTCCTCCTTTGTCGCTGCTAGACTAGCCCTCAGTCTAAAATACTGCAACTCCCTGGCCACCCTGGCGCGTTTACCACCTCGAGTTGGTAGAGGTTTTACTGGACTCTCCTGCTTATCCTGACAGCTCAGCCCCGTTCTTTTCCTGTACTCCTCGAGGGTCAACCTCCGTGGTCCAGGAAGATAATCCGGTGCCCCCTGTGCTGTCCCAGGTAACGCCTTGGGCACGTAGGGCTCAATCGGTTCGCTGGCTGGATACAGCGTCAGATCGCTGATGTTCCTCTCTGGGATCTTGTTGAGCCTGTCAATTGCCTCACTAATTTCGTTAGCCATAATACACTCCCAAAAAAAAAAAATTTTAAAAGAACTTGAATGAATATCAAAACTTAACAGGTGAAATTGATTTATATCACACGCTATTTATACATAAAAACTGCTTATCTTGAAAATCACCATGTAATCCCGGTCAACCATAAAACTCCAAAAAAGCCAATCATATCAACATGAAATACAAGTCATAATAATTTAAATTTTTTTTTGCATGACACAATTATTATCACAAGTAAACAATGCATTTGAGGTGTACCGTCAGAACTGATTTACAAATCAATACAAATAATTTTGACATATATGCAAAAAATGCACAATTAGCAAAATGCAAATTCGGTCAGTTGACCTGAAAAAACGCCTTCAGTGAATTAATTCCATTATTTTGTAACAATACTGATTTAAAACACAACAAAGAAAAAAAAAACTAATAATATTTTTTTTTTTATATATAATATACCTTGAGTTTATAATATATCTTAAATTTTTTTTTTTTGTTTTTTTTTTTTCCTCGAGATCTTTATTTGGTGCAATTTTACAGATTTTTCTCTCCTCTAGATATGGCCCTAATGTTCATGATTACCGTTTTGCCAAGCCTCATGATAATAACAAATGCTGCTACGGAACCCTATGAAGTTCAGACCCTAAACAACACGGGAATTATGTTTGAGGATTTGGGAAGAATCTTATTATTCCACGACACATGGAATCTATTCACTCAAATAAACATAAGCGACTTGGAAGCTGAAACTACACTAATAGAACATACAGGTTTTCTCATTAGTCAACTATGCAGAGTACATAATGTTACAACTAGCGCATGTACGGAGCAAAACTCATACATACATAGTTTGATAGAGTCGATCAGAAAGAGAACAACGACCATCAGAGAGATGATAACCACTCGACATCGAAGATCCCTGTTCGATGGAATAGGTAGTGGCTTACATTACCTTTTTGGTACGATGGATGCCTCTAATGAAAAGCAAATCTACAGTAAAATTGCCAACTTGGAAACGGATACCCAAGCGCTATTAGAACTAGAAAAACACCAGATAACGCTTTTCAAGTCATCGTTCGAAAAACTGAGAAAACCTATAAATCAACTTGAGACTAACCAAAGGGAATTAACTAAAACCGTTAATGATCTACTGGACATGGTTAATGGTGAATTGAACACACGTCAACGCCTTCAGGAAGTAGTAGCTACGATTAGCCTACAAGTATTAGATATAGAGCTAAGGCAACAAACGTTCATACAAATTTTAACAGCTCTGAAAAATAACCAAGTACATCCCTTACTATTATCACCATCTACACTACTGGAAACCTATCATAAAGCTCACCCAAAGGATTCTAACAGTTTTCAGGATCTAGCGATTCTAACTCAGGCGATTGAAGTAAAATCTGGACTCCTAAACAATCTACTCGTAATAAGAATCACGTTCCCTATCCTTAACATGCCTCCTTTTAAACTGCAGCAGATTCATTTATTCCCTTTCAAAACCCCGGACAACCACTCTTTGGTACTGGATATTAAGGATGCCTACATTGCAAGTCACATATCCACACAAGAGTTCGTGACATTCAAGCAATCTGAATTCCGAGTATACAAAAAAGTGTCTAGTAGCCTTAATGAAAGCACCTACATAGGTCCTTTGCTAAACCCCATACTTCAGGGGCATTACGTAAAAGAATGTCCTATAAATTTCTTATTCAATCCTTATAACGAAACTGGTACTTGCGATTATTTAGTACAAACTCAAGCTCCGCAATTATTAATCAAGTTAACAAGGAAAAATTCCTGGCTCTTCTCGTTTCCCACCACGCAGAAAATTACAATTTCATGCAGGAAAAATTTACATAGTTCCAACTTATTCGGCAGCGGAGTACTAATATTAAACGAACCTTGTCACTTCCAAATAGCTGACCAAATTATATATTTCGAAGATGAAGACCATCAGAATATTAAAATTTCACAACCAGAATATCCGCATCCACTAAAATCTAATATGAATGAAACCATTCATAAATTCCTTAATAATATCACTCAGAATACCCAAAAACACATAATCATGCTAAAAGCAGAGGATGCCAATAATATTCTAAACGAAAATTCATACTCTTTGGATCAGCTGGAAGAGCAGATAGATACGCTAGACAAACAAAGAAAAGAGCGAAATAAAACAGAAATGGTTCAAATAAGCTCCCTATCACTGAGCTCCGTAGTAATATTATTACTCAGCATAATCGGAATATTGAAACTATGTAAGTTTATCAGGAACAAGGAAAAGAATATCATAGTCAAAACACCCAAAATAATTACCGTCAATAACCAAAAGGTTCAGTTAGACACTGAGGCAAACCCTCAACTTCGCATAGAAACTACAGAAACCTTAACTCATGAGCCTAAAGCGGATGTAAAATTTAGTAATTTCACCCTACCACAGGAAACGGTGATGACAAACAAAGTCAAACAAATCACCCAAAATTTCCAATCAGAAATTGCGAAAGCAAACACACCCCGAATGATCTCACAACCCCCTACCCAAGAAATAGCGACAGCGATCAAAGAGAGAACTCTTTATCAAACCAAACGGACAGGATTAAAAGAATCAATCAACCCCCGATCTGCCCAGCCTACACAGGCAAGTAACCGACAAAATATGTCAATACAACCCCCAACACCACCACCTCTTCCACCTTCATTTAATCAACCTAAGCCAGATTCAATTACCAGTCCACGACAATTACAGGTAGTTTAATTATTCTCCAGTATCAAGTACCTAAATAACCAGAGACAGCAAGAGATAACTACCTATTTTAGAAAAAAAAATAGTAGAAGGAACAAAACAAATATGTTTAGAAACAAAAACAATTTATATATACATACACATAGACTATTATACCAAAAAAACATTAAAAATAGTAATAAAATAAGAATATTTATATTATATGCATAATCTTGATAAAAATTATTATAGGCATAGATAAGATTTTTTTTTTCTTCTAATATTAATACTCTAATTTTACTACTCGTGTATATACACATATATTATTATAGGTTCATGAAAAATTAACATTGTAATAAAAAAAAATATGTATAGAAAAAATATGTTTACACATATATTATTATATTATACAGAGTTGTACGATTAAAAATAAACATACAAATGTGTCAAAATTCAAATAAAAAAAAAACAAGGTTTAATACGAATAAAAATATGTACATACACATATGTATAATATAAATAAAACTAGAAATAAATGTATGAACCGCTGTTAAAATAAGTTAATAAACCCAAAGTTAAAAATTAAACATACCTAGCTGTACCTACAATGTATTATTATTATTTAACATACAACTAAAGAAAATATTGTTAGAATAACCTAGTATTAAGCCAAACCACCATATACCATTGATCTCTCTTCCTAATATTACTACTAATCTCAGCACTCGGCATTATGCGTATACAAGTATAAAAACAAGTAAAACAGTAAACATTTTTTTTGTAAATTCCCAAACCCAATTTTTTTTTAATGCGTTATTCCTCTTCCAAGAATAACACATTTTTTAAGAAGGGGGAGATTTGTTACATATCATAAACTCATCTATAATGCATTCATTAAGATCATATCATCTATGTAAGATGAAGTATTGAATATACATACCTACATTACAATTCATATCAATGAAAAGATAAAGTATTGCATATACGTACATACCTACATACATTGCATTATAATTCCTATCAAGAAAAAATAATGCATTGTATGTACATACATACCTATATTGCATTATAATTCATATCAAGAAAAAATAATGCATTGCATATACGTACATACCTATATTGCGTTATAATTCATATCAAGAAAAAATAATGCATTGCATGTACATACATACCTAACTACATCATTTTATTGTCATTGCACTCATCACTGACCTACGCCAATTTCCATTTGAGGAAACCAGTAAAGGTTGACCGAGTGACGCAATACCCCTGCGCGCAAGAATTCGCACATTGCAATACGATAACCTTGCGCCGGCGGTAAAGCATAGGTGACCAAATTGACATGATGTAATATGATAAGCTACAAGCATTTGGTGAATTGATATGTATGTAGGTACGTATGAATGATAGAAACAATGAAGCTGGGAAATATGTATATACGCATAAAGCAACGAGTGTCGTGATGTAAGAATAACAAGCTGCGAGTAGTTTCCGCAGCTTGTATATTACAAAATAGGAAATTAAGAAAATACACCTGGCCTATACAAATTACACTTTTGGTAAGCAAATGTTAGGCCAGAAACATTACGGAAGCATAGGTAAGATTAATTTTATATGTAAGATTTTTTGTATAAATATGATGTTGAATTGCAATAAAGAACAGTGTTCAAGTAACATTCAAAGCAACTCAAGTTGTTCTTACTAAGGGAAGTAAAGCTAATAAGCGGCTCCCATATAATATCCGAGGGAAGTAAAGCTAATAAGCGGCTCCCATATAATATCCGAGGGAAGTAAAGCTAATAAGCGGCTCCCATCTTCGAACCAAGGGAAGTAAAGCTAATAAGCGGCTCCCTTCAACCTACTGCGGCTTCATTCATCAACATTCGACCTGGAATATCTTCATAAGGTGAACCTATGAGAGTACTTGAGGACGACTACCTCCCAAGTGCTTCATAAACTCAACAATAAATTAATTTAATTTAAATTTAAATTTAATTTAATTTAATTTAATTTAATTTAAATTTAAATTTAATTTAATTTAATTTAATTTAATTTAAATTATTGTTGAGTTTATGAAGCACTTGGGAGGTAGTCGTCCTCAAGTGCTCTCATAGGTTCACCTTATGAAGATATTCCAGGTCGAATGTTGATGAATGACAAAGACATGCGACTGGTTACAATCTCCGAACGCGACCTAGAATGTTCTGTCCTGGTCAAACCGTTTATGTTCGAAATTTTGTTCATAGTAGTGCAGTGGATAAGTTTGCAGCTAAATTAGCTCCGAAATTCATTAAAGCGCAAGTAACAGAATGCGTTGGTAAAGTTTCTTATCGTTTGAGTGGTTTAGATGGTTTACCACTCGGCGTATTCCATGCTCAAGATATAAAGTCCTGATCAGAATCAGATCATATCCCGGTAGCCCTAAAAAGGCATCCGGCCAGCCTAACTGGTAACTACAGGGTACCAATGTGCCGCTTAGGACCCACCCAACCTAGCGGTCGGTATACCTCTTGTTAGTAGACCCATCTCTACCTTAATTGAGTAGATGTTTCATCACTAATCCCTTCGGGATTAGCCTCGATATGAGGATTTCACTTTTCTGTCACTCCTTCGTTTAATTTTCCGAGATGGCTTGTCCAATTCCCATTCGTAAGGAGTAGATGTTACTACGGTACCGACTTGTAACGGGCCACATGCTATGGGGTCGTGCGTAAGCTGGGGTAATGTGCTTGTAAGGAATTTTATGATGCATGAAAATAGGTGTGTGGCTTGGTTTATTTTGAATGTTGGCTTATGGCAAGGTTTTTTTTTTGATCCAGGGCTTTGCTCTCGGTAGTAATTAGTGGAAATAAGTGGTCATACTGTCATAATAACTTAGCTTCCTTTATACCTTGAGGTATAAAATTCAAAATTAGGTTTGTGCTCTCACTTTCTTTCTCAGAGCCCGGCTTTGAGACTCTTTCTCGGTGGGTCGTCCCCACGCTGTAGCGAATTAGTTCCTTCGCTACTTGTAGAATCAACCGCCTTCAGCAACTTATGTGATTTCTTCTCCTGCGTAATACTTGAACGCACTTCTTGAGCACGACTCTAGTTTTTTCTGGGACTGTACTCGCAAGTTTCAAGGCATTCCCTTATATGGACAGTTTTTAGAGGAAAAAATCCGGAAATTTTCCATGACGTGAGAATGCTGAAGGCCTGGTGGTAAAAGTGTTGTTTTAAAGGATATTGCATGAGTCGTAGTGAGTTTTCGTTTGGCTAGAGTAGAAAGGGAGCAGGGAATTTTGAGTTAGTTAGTCAGTGGGTAATAAAGTGTGGATGGATATGGATGGTTCCAAAAGTTGGACAAGATACTGAGTATTATAATTATTGTGTTTATTAAATTCCATAATACCCGATGAAAAAAGGTTAAAAGATTTTGTGACATTTTATTTTGATAAAAGTTTATTTTCGTCATACCTGTAAAGAAGAATTTAAAAGGTATCGAAACAATTGTGTTGGTAAAATTCCATAATATTATTATCAGAATACCCGATATAAGAGGTAAAAAGATTTTGTGACATTTTATTTTGATAAAAGTTTATTTTCGTCATACCTGTAAAGAAGAATTTAAAAGGTATCGAAACAATTGTGTTGGTAAAATTCCATAATATTATTATCAGAATACCCGATATAAAAGGTAAAAAGATTTTGTGACATTTTATTTTGATAAAAGTTTATTTTCATAATACCTGTAAAGAAGAATTTAAAAGTTTATTTTCGTCATACCTGTAAAGAAGAATTTAAAAGGTATCGAAACAATTTTGTTGGTAAAATTCCATAATATTATTTATAAAAGGTAAAAAGATTTTGTGACATTTTATTTTGATAAAAGTTTATTTTCATAATACCTGTAAAGAAGAATTTAAAAGTTTATTTTCGTCATACCTGTAAAGAAGAATTTAAAAGGTATCGAAACAATTGTGTTGGTTAAATTCCATAATATTATTATTATACCTGATAAAAAGATAAAAAGGTTTTGTGACGTATTCTTTTGATAAAAGTTTATTTTCATCATACTGTAAAGAAGAATTAAAAAAAAAAAATAAAATAAGAGAAGGATTTATTTGAGTAAATTTTACATGTACATATTTTTTTTAGACCAATATAATTAAAGTAATCAGTACAACCATTTTTTTTTGTGTAACTTTCTTTGTGGGTTTTAATATACATATATATATAGTTTTTTTTTCCTTGCCTTTTGTTTTGTGATTCTTAAAATGAATTAGATTCCTTCTTGGGGAGGGGGTGACATGGGGGTGGTGTGGTTTATCTTCGCTCGGTGCTGACGTGAAAGAGGGGCTGAATTGGAAGATGTTGACACCCGATGATTTGGCCTGCGTGACAGTTGGGGTTTGTGAAGGCCCTTAAGGTCTCTCTCTTTCTCTCTTTTCTTGCCGCCACATAATACGTTAAATTTCTTCTTTTTATCCGTCCGTCCGTCCGTCCGTGGTCTCATAAGTGCACAGCAATTTAAACACCAACGGGGTGTCAGTGACAAGGACCTCCCCTCTCGACTGATCGCTAGCGGGTCAACTGCTGTGCGTCATTGACATTTAACCCCAACGGTGAAATTTTGTTTACGCGGGTTATCAACTGCGGCATGCGCTTGTACGTCCTGAGTGTACGATTGTATTCTGTCAAGTAGATCTACCTGAGCGTTACAAATGGCGCCCAAATTCCGGTACATGGTTTAATTCAAATTTCAATTTTTGTTTTATATTGCTTCTCTGGTGAATGTGGTTCTTGAATGTTTGGTGCAAATAGCGACTGTGAAGGAAGAAATGCTCTGTCTATCTAAAGAGATAGGCGACGGAGTCTTCCTGGCCAACAGTTTACTCCCTACTGGGAAAGAAACAGTGCTAGTTGCCATACTCAACATTAACAATTTTAAAGTAGTCATCAACAGTTTATTATTACAACTGCTCCCTATACATGACTACGCCGTCATCCCAATAGGAGAAGCCACTGATACACAACATGTTCTCTAGCCGAATAAATCGCAAGCGAGTAACACAAACATCAGTGAGCTTCCCAAGGCAGAACAGAAGTCAAGCAAGACTTCTTTCTCCAGAATACCTAGATATAAGTTACTAACGCGGCCCAAGAGCCCCATACAAGACGCGTGCGAGCTCAGTAAGACCCGAAAAGAGGCAACAATGACTCCACCATCCAATAGAATAAGTTACAAAAATTTTACATGGCCAAAGAGCCAAATCAGAGATGTGAGCGAGCTCCAGAAGCCGACAAGCAAAATGCAGCTGACTCCTCCATCCAATATACCTAGGAGTAAGATAATCACACGGGTAAGGAGCCAAACAACAGGTGCGTGTGAGCTCAGTAAGACCTATTCTCAGGCAAAGACGACTCCACCACCCAATAAAATTAGTGTTAAGAAAAAGCTGAGGCCCAAGAGCCCTACCAGCAGTGCGTGCGAGCTCAGTAAGACCTATTTAAAGGCAAAGTCGACTCCACCACTTAATAAAATTAGAATTAAGAATACAAGGTGCCCCATAAGCCCTATAAAAGACGCGTGCGAGATCAGTAAGACCTCATGGAAGGCAAAGTTGGCTCCCCCGTCAAATAGTATTAAGAAAACCAATTTTTCACGGCCTATTAGCCAAAATACAAAAGCGTGCGAGTACTCGGACCAATCAAAAGTACCCATAAAACAT
Source organism: Dioctria rufipes (assembly GCA_963924295.1). Classification (NCBI taxonomy): domain Eukaryota; kingdom Metazoa; phylum Arthropoda; class Insecta; order Diptera; family Asilidae; genus Dioctria; species Dioctria rufipes. The sequence continues at coordinate 182,600,879 of OZ002740.1, forward strand.
GGTACTCCACCGTTAAAACTGCAGGAAGCCCATTCCCTGCCATCTAGTAATGTAAGTAAAAAAGATAGTAAGTACACAACTACACCAAATGAGGAAAGAGACGCAAGCTTTTCGGAAAATACAGCTATCTTACAACACGTAAGATACTTATTTCCGGATCATGAAGATCCCACACATACTCCGCGAGTCAACAGGTTAGACCAAGAGCTCAGCCTAGACCCAAATCTAAATGCGGAAGAAAAAGCTTCGATATCCGAACTCTGCTACGAGTATAACGACATCTTCTTTCTAAAAGGTGATAAGCTCACATACACAAATGCTATCACCCACAATATCCCTTTAATACAGGATCAAGCGCCCATAAATCAAAAGGCCTACAGACTACCAGAGACCCAGAGACAAGTAATCAACGAGCAATTAAGAGAAATGCTAGAAAACGGGATAGTCCAAACTAGCAAAAGCCCTTGGAATTCACCCTTATTAGTTGTCCCCAAAAAGGCGGGACCCGATGGTGAAAAAGGTGGCGCGTCGTTGTCGATTTTCGTAAATTGAATGAAAAGACAATTGGCGACGCATTTCCGCTACCCCGAATCGAGGATATTCTTGACCAACTAGGTCATGCCAGGTACTTTACCACTCTCGATTTGGCCAACGGCTATCATCAAGTCTTAGTCGACAAAAAAGATCAACATAAGACCGCTTTTAGCACTAATTACGGGCACTACGAATTTAAGCGTATGCCATTCGGACTCAAAGGAGCTCCCGCTACATTCCAACGCCTCATGAACTTCGTTCTGACAGGCCTACAAGGCCTCGAATGTTTCGTTTATCTTGACGACATCGTCATTTACGGGAAAAACCTAAATGACCACAATGATAAACTTCGCAAAGTCTTCGACAAATTGAGAGAGAACAACCTCAAACTGCAGCCAGAGAAGTGCCAGTTCTTGAGAAGAGAAGTTGTTTACCTAGGGCACAAATGCTCTAGCGAAGGTGCATTACCAGACCCCAGCAAAACGGCCTGCGTCCAAACATTTCCTGTTCCCAGAACAGTAAGGCAAGTTCAGTCCTTTTTAGGACTCGCCAATTACTATAGGAAGTTCATTCCGGACTTCTCTAAAATAGTTCGTCCAATTACGAATTTACTCCGAAAGGATGTAAAATTCACTTGGACCGAGAAATGCCAAGAAGCATTTCAAAGCATTAAAAATGCTCTAATTTCCCCACCACTTTTGATCTATCTAGATTTCTCCAAACCTTTCAATCTTACAACGGACGCCAGCAACGAAGCATTAGGCGCTGTGCTTTCCCAAGGAGAAGTGGGAAAAGACCAGCCTATCGCCTATGCAAGCCGAACGCTGAACAAAGCCGAGAGAAATTACTCCACTATTGAAAAGGAGTTATTGGCTATAGTCTGGGCCACTAGGAATTTCCGATGCTACCTCCAAGGCAGGAAATTCACGGTCTATACTGACCACAAGCCTCTCAAAGGTGTCTTTAACGTTAAAGACCCGACTTCCCGTTTGGTGAGATTTCACCACAAATTATCAGAATTCGATTATACCATCGAATATAAACCAGGGAAGTATAATACCAATGCGGATGCATTAAGCCGCAGTCCACAAGTATTACTCGAAGACTATACAGGCCACACTTTAACGGTACAAGCCCAAGTCCACCACACTATGGACTCTGATGTGGAGGAAAGCTTTTCCCCAAGTAAAAAGAAAATAAAGAAACCCGCTCATTGCTTCGCCGTGACCAGAGCTCAAAAACAAAAAGCCCAAGAGGCAAATACTAGCTCCAGCGCTGAAACACCGCCCACGGCAGCGGAAGATAAAGAAATTAAACTCCCAGAGGCGGAAATACAACCCCCTGCTACGCTTGAACAAGAAATAAGTCCAGTCAAGGCACCTGAGATAATCACGAGCCCCAAGGAAGTTCAAACAATCCTAAAGGATTACCACGACTCTCCTTTCGGCGGCCATCAGGGTGTCATTAAGACTTATAAAAGAATCAGACGCAAGTATTGGTGGAGACACATGCTTAGCGATATAAAAAAGTACATAAAAAAATGCCCTAAGTGCCAAACAATGAAGGCATCGCCACAATTCAAGATGCCAATGGTAATAACGGACATCGCAGAACAACCTTTCGACAAGGTTTACCTCGATATAGTAGGTCCACTAGAAGAGACCATATCAGGTAATAAATATATCTTAACTTTCCAAGATAATCTCACCAAGTTTGTCGATTGGTATGCCATACCAAATGGAGAAGCAGTAACGGTGGCGCAAATCTTTTTCAATGAGATTGTCACGCGTTATCGCATTCCAAAGAGAATAGTCACCGATCAGGGAACTAATTTCCTGAGTGAGCTATTCAAGAAGGTCTGCAAACTGCTAAAAGTAAAGAAGTTACAAACTTCCGCATACCATCCACAGTCTAATGGAGCACTGGAACGCGCCCATAGACCATTAATCGAATATCTGCGTACAATCGTAGACGAAAATCCCAAAACATGGGATCAATTCCTACGAACCGCTGCATTCGTGTACAATAATAGTGTACACGAGGGTACTAAACTAACCCCGATGGATTGCCTTTACGGCTTCACAGCGGATGTCCCATCTAATTTAAAACGGGACCCTGAGCCCGTATATAACCACGAAAGTTATTAGCATATGCTCAAATACAGATTACAAAAATCATATGCCACGGCTCGTAAAAATCTCTTAGCCAGCAAACAACGCTCAAAGGCATATTACGACAAAACAGTCAGGCCTCTCACTTTCCACCTAGGAGACAAAGTCCTCCTCAAAAGTGAAAGCCGCAAACACAAATTGTCTCAAATCTGGGTTGGCCCATATCTGGTAATCAACGTACCTAGTCCAACAAACACTACCATAAAAATAGGCAAACGGCAGGTTGTAGTACACAACAACCGTTTAAAGCCCTATTACGAGTAGTACACTGGTACATACACCTTTAGAAAATAAGTCCCACTGAAACAAATTTTCGCCAGTTAAACTAATAACTACCTACTTAAAGGTTCCGCACTTGGGATTACTCCCTATGACTCATGAAGTCAAACTTTACCTAAATTTTATTTAAATTAATAAAAAATACGCTACGTAAATAAAACTGAACATATAACAAATAAACCCTTACTCTCTGAGTGAATTAAATACTCTACCAATAAAATTTTTCTTGCTTGCCTTGACTTGCATCCTTCATACCTTGCCTTGAGAGTTTTGTATTCCTCTTCATGATTTACTTTTTACTCATTGTAATAAATTAAACAACTTCCCGATTCAATTTTTGAATGAGTACAATGCTCATACGTTGACGAGATTTAGGAGGAACCGACTTAGAGTCCTCCTATCCTGTTCTATCTCGTCTTTCTTTTAGCAACTAAGCCCCCATTATACAAACTATCCACCATTCAATTAAGCAATACTATATTTAAATATTATATGCAATGTAGTAAGACCAATTGACTAATGAAGCCTATCCTTCATTTTATACAGAACATGAAGCACATGTTAGTGTTAACATGTTGTTTCCATCTGGGAATGGGACAGATACAAACGGAACCCTACACAATAAGTCCCCTGAACAATACAGGAATACTATATGAGGATTTAGGAAAATTACAAGTATACCACAGTACATGGAATATACTAACGGAGATCAACCTAAGGGAACTGGACAACCAAACGCTTATGGCAGAACAGGCGGAGCACTTAGTTCACCGACTATGTTCGAATCGCTCTCAAACCGGTGAGCTATGCCTGGTACAGCAAAAACACGTTCATTCTCTCTTAGAAAATATCAAGAGAAGAACAAGTGTCATTCGAGAAGTGGTCCCCAAATCAAGATCAACAAGATCTATCTTCGATGGAATAGGCAATGCAATGCACTACCTATTCGGGACCATGGACAGCACTAATGAACAAGAGGTATACAGTCGACTCGAGGAGCTCGAAACAAATACAAAAGCACTAGCCGACCTGGAAAGACAGCAGATCAGTGTAGTCAAAACTACACTACAACAAATTCAAAAGCCACTGACATCTCTGCAGGAAAGACAACGTCAAATAAATCTCCAGGTAAATAGAATGCAAAATATCACTGATGATTTACTAATGAGACAATTAAGGCAGGAGATAATTTCAAGCCTGACCTTACAAATTGTCGAGATTGAGTACAGGCAACAAGCCTTACTCGACATAATAATCTCCAGTAAGAATCACCAGTTGCATCCGCTAGTGGTGTCTCCCAAAAGTTTATTAGAGATATACCACAAGTCCCACGCTACTTGCCCAGATGCACAAAATTGCCTCTCCCTGTTATATCAGACAGCGGAAACAAAGGCTCGTATAGTCCAAGACAAATTAGTTATTAGAATACAACTTCCGATTTTCAATTTACCACGAATGAAGTTGTATAGGATACATAGTTTCCCTATCCATGTTAATAAAAAACAATCATTGGTACCCGAAATACAGTACTCGCACGTAGCGCACCAGGTACAGACACAAGACATATTGTTATTAAAAACACAAGATCTCAAAATCTTCAAAAAGATCACTCAATATTCCAAAGAGGACACTTACATCGCTAAGCTAACCATTCCAGTAACAAAGGCAACTCTGTCCAAAGAATGCGTAGTAAAGCTGCTCTTCAATCCATTAAAAGAAAAGCCACAGTGTCAATTTAGAGCGCAAATACCTCCCAGAGACCTACTTATTAAATTAAGTAAACCAAATTCTTGGATATTCTCGTTGATAGAACCAACAATTGTACACCTTCAGTGTACCCAACAATTCCTAACTTCAAAAATAGAAGGCCAAGGAATAATTACTATCAACCATCCCTGTCAATTACAAGTAGGATCACAAATCCTACATTATGAGGCAGAGAATATCCAGCAATTGAGTTTCAAACAACCCAACTACTTCCCAAATATCGCTCCATTAGAGCAAATGGTAGAAAAATATCTTAATGAAACCAAAGAAAAAATACCGTCGGAAGAAATACAGCCAGAACTATATTCAGGAGATGACACTAACAGCATCATCCTAGAAGGTACCCAGTCATTAAAAGAACTGGACAAAAAATTAGAAAAAATAGTTCCTCATATCAGTCACCACCCTACACATGTCCTAGCTGCAACATCAGTATCCTTAACTGGTGTTGTCATCACATGTATGGTACTGTACCTGGTCGCCAAATGGCTAGTCCCATTCATAAAAAATTATCGTTCACGCAAGCCTAAGAAAACCCCAGAGGCGGAGGAACAAAGCAAACAAATCGAAATAACCGAACCTACCCCTCTAAAAAGGACACGCACCCTACCACCTACTAGGTCAGTGCAAGTGGTATAGTGTCACCACTTCAAACGGTCATAAGCACTATCACTAATAGTAGAGCACCTAGAAAATAAATGTAAGCGGTTTCAATAAACCCTAATAAATAATTTAAAAAAGAGATGTAAGAATAAAAACCAAATGAAAAAAAAAAATATATATATAATAAATAATTTAGAGTAAGATAAATTAGGGTATTAAAAACATAAGTACATAATACAAACCCCAAGAGAAAGAAAAAAGATACTCTCCCTCGCTAGCGTTAACGAATAAATATAGCAATAAACAATATAAATACAATAAATGATAGTAGATAGAGATAACAAATAGAAAATAAATAGAGTTAATAAAATAAATATATAACAAAAATAACATACCATAGAAACTATATAACCACTAACATTAGAATAAAACGTAAACATTTTTTTTTGCATAAAGAAAATAAGTAAATAAATAAGACTAGAATAGAAATAGACTTGTAAGAACAATTTTAGAAAATCAGAAAACACAAATAACAAGGTTAACCTAGATTAACAAACTAAAATGTAAAACCAACGCCGTGCCAAGCCAACCACAAACCAGAACCAAATCCTAAAAAGGGGACTAGGAAGTTTAAATAAGAACAAAATATTTTTTTTTCCAAAATATAAAAGATTTAATAAAAATTTATTGAAAAGAATAGAAAGATAGGAAAGATACAAAAATAGCTAAAAAAAAAAGAAAAGAAAAGCGCCATGAGATATCCTGACCGTCAGGGTCTCCGTGGCCTCCGGGGTCGGCAACCTACTCGGCATCCCAGTCTTCGGGTTCGGCAGGTTCTTCGAGATCCCAGTCTTCGGGAGCCCCAAGCACGCCCACGGCCTCGTCATACCCTGGGGGTGGCTCAAAAGAGTTCGCACCACCCTCTGGTGCTAATGGAGTGCCGGGTGGAGTAGCAAACAACACCCCATAAAGCGCCGCCACGGGGTCGTGTTCCGAAAATAGGCAGCAACAACAGAAGCCGTAGTCCCCGCTGATGATAAGGGTGCCGCCTGAAAAGGTGAAATATTTTGTTGAAAAAAGAAAAAAAAGGGGGGGAGATAGAGATGCTTGTTTGAACTCACCTGAGGCTGACCAGCCCATATCTCCATGAGGGATTACAAATAAATTGGTGCTGTAAGTATGGCCCGCGACAGCATCCTCCATCCAAATAACAGCAGGGCGCTCACCCCGCTCGTGGAGCAGGAGCCGTATAGGCCCCTCCCAATCACGTACAACCCGTAGCACACAAATCGTATTAAGCCTTGCATTCAACATGCTCGGTGGGAACCACGGCTCGCGACCTAGCTCGACACGAAAAGTCATGATGAATGAGCCATGAACGCTCAAAAGTGGCTGCAAGTACCCCAAGATACCTTACAATGTATCTCAGTCAGAAACATAAGCAAAATATCAAATTGAGATTAGTTTTTGATCCAAAATCATTCTTATCTTCCGTCTAAACAAAACAATTGTGCTAACGTGCACAAAAATTTTTTTTTACACCTTCCCCTGAGAATTATTCCTCTTCAAAGAATAATCCTCTTTTTCGCAGGGGGAAGGATTGTTATATACCTAAAAATGGTTAACAATGATAATTATAAGAAATAATTATCATTGGGAAAATCATTAAAACATATTTAATTTTTATAGGTAGAAATAAGCTAACCATGTTTAAAACATGGTTGGCTTATCTCATGACAAGGCGAAGAAATTGCCATCAGCAATTTCTTCAAATTCCTTTGCTACAAATAAAAATATTTTCCCACAAAACGACTTGGGAAAAATAAAAGTTTTAAATTTCAACCCAAGTCGTTTCAAAAGAAAAATAGCCCCACGATAAATCTTACCTTCAGTAAGATTTGTCGTAAATACGATATGTATGTACATATATACATACATACATATCGGGCGCATAAAATTTTACTTCAGTGAAGACTGAAACGATCACCGAAAAAGCTCTTATCAGCAAATTGTCGCGATCTGCATACATTGTGATCGCAACAATGTATGCACGATAGCACGACGATGGTTTGATATTTACGAAAATATCATATTTCAATTTCAACCATCGTTCGTCGCGATAATTCTGGGCATGTTTAAACATGCCCAGCGGTAAATAATTTTCTCAGGATAGGAATGCTAATTAAGCACTTTCCTATCCTGAGCAACTAGACTTGCGATTACGAAAATCCAAGTCGAGATCAGTCTGTTTTAGTCGGTTTTCGAGAGTCGATTTATTGGCCCGTCGTGAAAAAGTTCTCGGTCGATCGCTGGTGATAAAAAGGAATATACATAGAATAGAAAAAAAAAGGAAAATTGTACAGAAATTATTAACAAAAATTGCGGTTCGGTTGATTGTGGCAGGCTTGCAAGTCGGTATAGCAAGGTTAAAGTTGTATATTGTAAATTGTAATTGTAATATTGTGATTTGTAATAAAGAAATAACTGGTGATTGATAAATAAATTGTGAGTGATCATACCAGTTAATTCGTTTCGTCGATCGTTTTGATTGAGAGTAGCCAGAAGAGGATACACTGCGAAATAACACAGGATATTCCGACTATAGTGTTGGTCAGTGAGTAGCCCCTTCCTTAATTACGGTAGATATATATATATATATATATACAACAAGCTGTTAAGCTGTTATCAGAGCTGTTCTAAAAGCTGTTAAGCTGATATCAGAGCTGTTGTTGTGACCCAGGTGCCTATACCCCGAATCACAACAATAAAACCAATACGCCAATATCTTGCCCTATGCAATATATTGGCGTACTACAATTTGACCCTGAAAAATAAAGTTCATTTAAAATTTCAATTTGCATTTAAAAATGCATTTACGTACTGCAACAAAATGCAATTTAGCATAAATTGCATTTAGTTATCAGTCATACATTCCGTTCACACGGCATGTATACTTACCCACATGCAGTACTATGTACATACCTACATACAGCTTTTCTGCTAAATTATCTGCATGTACTATACATACATACAGTTTCTTTTTCCTAAATTCATAAAACTTAATCGTATGTACATACATACACATAATTATTCTTATCTCCTAAAAATATTACTTTTTCAAGACACAAGTGCATATCAGATTTCATGCATATGCACTGTGTCTATATTTTTTTTGTACATTCCCACGTACGATTTTTCACGTCGTGGGAAAGTGATAAGAAGAAAAAGAAGCTTTCATGGGTACCTGGGGGCAGCTAGCCCGAACCTCGAGGAGTCTTGTTTAAAACATCATCGAAGAAAGTCAAGTGCCGTTAATAAAAAATCTTGTGAAAAAATCCAAAAGTATAATTAAAAAATCTGTGAGAATTGTGAAAGCCTAGGAATTGAAATTTAATAAAAATACTTGTGAAATAATCCAAAAGTATAATTAAAAAATCTGTGAGAATTGTGAAAGCCCAGGAATTGAATTTTAATAAAAATACTTGTGAAAAATCTAGAAGTTATAATTAAAAAATCTGTGAGAATTGTGGAAATTCCATTTAATCTCCTTCGATTGACCGCTTCTCCCCCCTTACCAGGGAAGCACGAGCGGCCAAGTTACAACATTTTGGTGGCAGCGGAACCTACATAAATCAGTGCCGAAAATAAATTCAATAAAATCTGCCACAAAATACAACATTTTGGTGGCAGCGGAACCTACATAAATCAGTGCCGAAAATAAATTCAATAAAATCTGCCACAAAATACAACATTTTGGTGGCAGCGGTACTTTCTAAAATAAAATCAGTGCACAAAAATAAATAAATAGAAAACTTGTTGGAAATAATAAAATTTTTTTTTTTAATAATAGAAATTTTCAAAAATAAAAAAAAAAATACAAAATCAAAAATAAATTATTATAATAATAAAACAGAAACAACTGGAGGTAGCGGTGTACCAAACAGAATATCAAAATCAGTGCAGTAACAAAAATAAATAACAATAATAAACGCCTATGCAAATTTTTCTTTTGGTAATTTAATTCAAATTAAATAACAAAATAATTATAAAACAAAAAAAAAACCAACAACATTTTGGTGGCATTTATAAAAAAAAAAAAAAATAAGCCCGGGTACCCTTAATACAGGGTACTTAGAGGAGATAAAACAATTGTTTAGAGTGCCATAGCGCTCCAACGTGGGAAAGTTGCGAGGCTTCATCCCTGCCTCACTTAAGACGTTTCATAAAGAAGGAAGGAAGGAAGGAAGACCACAACAATACGGCAACCAAAGCACACCAAGCATCAACAATATATGCAACTTTTAGTCATCCTCACCACCAACGCAATCAACTACAAGAAATCGCCGGCCTGAATGCCCGGCGTGTAAACCAGATATACAACTACATATATTAATAACTGTAGCAAAATTTGTGGATTAAGTTAAAGGTAGCGTGAAAAAATATTTTTTCTTTCTTACTTTCTTTTTATATTTTTGCCCTTATGTCAAATTAATTTTATTATCAATTATTTTACATCAGTGGAAAGATTTTTGATTAAACAAAAAGTGATCCCACAAATAACTCCCAGTTCTATTCCTCAATTTTTCTTCAAACGGGCGTATTTAAAAAATTTCGTTCTGACCTTTTTTTTTTCTCTACATTTTCCCGATTATTTACATATTTTTACATATACATATATGTGTATAGAAAAAAAGGAAAACAATTTCTTACATTTCTTACAATTCTCAGCTAATTAAAACACACAAAAAATTCAACACATAAAAATTGAAATCTGCTCTTCCTAGAAGCGACCTCTGCGGCAAGACTTCGTGAGCTTGCTGGTCAGAGGACTTCGACAAAAATCAAATATCAATCCCCTGCGCTAGGACTTCGTTAGCCTATCGGTCAGGAGAAAGATATTGATTGGAAGAGCCATCAATTAACAATTTAAAAAAGTTATAGATCAGATAATAAAGTACTTTTCCTCTTTATTGCATGCATATGTGTATAAATCTAATTTTTTTTTATATTTGATTGAAAATACGCACTTCATTTAAAAAAATCGTTGATAATAATAATAATTCCTTTTTGTGTTGTGATAGAATATTTTTTTTTCTCCTACAAGTCCAGTTCTCCCGCAAAAAAAAAATTTAACAGAGATATTTAAAAATAAATAAAATAAAATCAGTTTTCTTTATTATACAAACATAAATTTTTAGCATTCATTTTATTAGAAATCGAGAATTTCGTAATACCAACAAATTATCATAACCCCCGTTTTTGTACTTTATTCACTTCCGACAATTTACAACCTTTTTCCTTCAAAGCAAATACTGCTTACACATAACAAACTGATTCGCAACTTACTACTGCTTGGAAATTGAACAATTTGTCTTCTACTCAGCCGTATTTTTCTACTAAATATCATTTTGTCGCATCGTCTATAGTTCCAATCAGATCAACCAAATCGAAGCTCGATACAGACACCCTTAATATTATAAAATCTCATACCAAATCTCCACCGAATTTTCCGTCTGTTACTTCACAAAGCCATAATGACTGAAGAAACCGTTTCTTTCGATGAGCTCTGCTCATCTCAAGTAGAAAAAAACAAGGAAATAAGACTAATCCTAGGGGCTTATCACCAAGCCGGTAAAGCAAAGCGTACCAATACCTTTGTGAACGGTAAATTAAAACAACTCGAAGAAATATGGAGCGCCTTCGAGAAAACAGAAGAACAAATAGTTCAGCATAAAGACTTCACGACCGATCACGATTATTTCAAAGAATCGTGCTCGGATAAAACTGAGGACTGGTACATGTTGACGAAAGCAACACTTTCCGAAAGATTGAAATCAATCTCAGAAAGTACTATGAACCAGCAAAAAACCCTTTCATATCCCATCACCCAGAGCTTCGTGGAGAATTCCAACCAAATCACAAGTTACAGAAGCTAATAAGGAAACAGACGGTCTACAAAATGAAAGTATTTTCAGAAGTCTAAATACAAAAATTAGCTCAATTACAAGAGTTATACAGTCATTAAATCCAGATATCCTACCTACAACAAGCAGAACATATTTAGAACAAAAACTAGCTATCCTAAATAAACATTGGGTAGAATTTGAAGAGCTCAACAATACAATTGAAATCCAATCTACGTCACAAGATCTAGAAAACAAATACTTTACCGAAGGTGTTTTCGGTAAAACAGAAGCAGAATACGAAGAAGCTGTTATTGCAATCCAAGAACAGCTGGATACCCGTTTCCCTAATTACCAACATGACACACGAAATAACTCACCACACTTTCACAATGAAAGCACAGAAGTCAAACTTTCACATATTTCTTTATCAGAAATTAAATCGTTAATACCAAATTTTAACGGCGATCCAAAAGACATCCATAAATTCGTGTCATGTTGCGATGACATAGAACGGCTTTATCCCAATACCGACCCAACAATCCTGTTTTCAATAATCAAAAGAAAGCTATTTGGAGACGCCTACAATGTACTTAAGTACAATGATACAAGCAGGTGGTCAGATTTGAAGAAAACATTACTCGAAACATTCGAAGTAAAATTAGAAAGGTCAGTACTCCAATCAAAACTACAAAACACAAGACAAAGAGCAGGAGAGCCTGTCAAAGAATTCCTGCAACGAATTAATATTACACATGCTCAATTGAACGAAGCCACGCATTCATATACAACAGATAAACTACTGTTGAATTCTTTCGTAAAAGACAACGAAAAACAAGCTATTAGAGCAATAGAAGATGGACTAATTAGCGAACAACTCCAAACATTAGCCAAGCTCCATGGAAATAGAGCATTAAAGCCCATAACGTCATATATTGGTGAGCAAGCATTACGCCTAGAATCAAAGGCAACAAAAGTAACAGCGAACTCTTCTCGCACTGCTCATTCAACACAAGGGCAGAACCCCTTTTGCTATAAATGCAGGACACAGGGACACTTAGCTCCAAATTGTCCACAAAACAGTCGCATAAAACCAATTCCAAATAACAGTTTTTCTAATGCCCTAAACAAAAGCAATCCTCCTAAGCTGGCTAGCACCTTAAACAGCTCCATCCCTACATGCAGGTATTGTCATAAATTAGGACATACCCTAGAAGTATGCAGGGCGAGAATAGCAAACCACGGGAATTTCTACAGAGGAAATATAAATCCCGTTGATCAAAACTTCAGAAAGCGAACGGAAAGTCCCAATAGAACTACAATTCCCCAAAATGAGGTCAGCTTCAACCAGGTTCCAAATCCTAATTTTAGAAAAAATTCCCATTCCTCGACAATACAACCCCAAAACGAACCAACATCAAACAAAGATCACGTACAAAATCCGAGAATATTTTTAACACACTCGGAAAACAAATCAAGGCGAGAGGAATTAGTCGGCAGCCCCTCGCATATTCAAACAAAAGCCGACATACACACCAACCCAAATTAGATAATACACATTTATTAAAAGATCAAATAACGCTGGAAATTCCAATTACTATCAGTCCTAATTCCATTACTATTTCCATATCTACTAATGTATGCCAGAATAAAAAAAACAAAACTCCTCGTAGACACAGGAGCAGAAATCAGTCTATTAAAGTTCAATACACTGAAAGCAGGCAGCACTTACTATAAAGATGCAATCTGCAAGATAAATACTTTATTTACAGAATCCAAAACTACAGAAGGATTAATATTGGCAAAAATGTCAAATACATCAAACGAAGAATGTATAATAGAACATCCCTTCCAAATAGTAGGAGAAAACTCAACCTTGGCATATGACGGCCTAATTGGTCACGACTTCTTGTCTAGATACAACGCTTGTATCAACTATAAAAATAATTACATTTCCTTAGAGGTGAAGCAATGTCATTCATCCTATCCCATAGAGCAATATCGCTCAGATTATCCAAATACATATCTTAGATATGATAACCATGACAAGAAGTCTGAAACAAACAATGTAAGTGCTAATAAAAGCAAGTTACCCAGTACTTCACGAGAATTAAATACCAAAAGTGAAAAGTACCCCAAAACAAATATTCTACAAAAAACGGAACATATTTTCCAATCGAATGAGAACCGAAATGAATCGGACGAACTAAATAATAATATTATCACAATTCCCGCTCGATCTGAATCCATAATTCAAATTCCAACTTCGTCAACTACGGAATCGGTATATTTTAAAAAAGAGGTAAAGCCAGGGTTGTTCATAGGTAATACCATAGTCAACCCATCAAAAGGAATGGCAAAAGTCCTAGTTCTCAACACGAATGAGCAGGACGTCGAACTGGCAATTCATGACATGAATCCAGAATGCCATGACCTTAATGACTTCGATTGCATCTCTACAGATTCCAACAGAGATCCAATTAGGGGCAGAATAAAAAAACTGCACACCCTGATTAAATTGGATCACTGTAACTTGGAAGAAGCCGAGAGTATTCGGAAAATTTGTAAGGATTTCAACGATCTCTTCTACTTAGAAGGGGATTTCCTAACGTTTACAAATGCAACCGAGCACAAAATCGAAACAGTCCCAAATAAACCTCACATATATACTAAACCGTACAGACTTCCAGAAACAAGCCGGAAAGAAATAACTCGGCAAATAAATGAAATGTTGGATTCGGAGATAATAAGCCCTTCAAATAGTCCGTGGAATTCTCCCCTACTTCTCGTTCCCAAAAAGCCGGATGAGCATGGGAACAAAAAATGGCGAGTCGTTGTAGATTTCCGCCGAGTAAATGACATTACTATTGGCGACGCTTACCCATTACCTAATATCACAGACATATTAGATCAATTGGGTAAGTCCAAATATTTCACGACGCTAGACCTCGCCAGCGGATTCCACCAAATTCGCATGGACGGGAAGGATAGAGCAAAAACTGCGTTTAGCACTCCTTATGGTCATTACGAGTTTAACCGTATGCCATTTGGATTAAAAGGTGCACCCGCAACCTTCCAACGTGCCATGAATAATGTCCTTTCCGGACTCCAAGGCATTTACTGTTTCGTATACATGGACGATATTGTAGTCCATGGATACAATCTTAAAGACCATAATATTAGGCTCGCAAATGTATTTAGCCGCTTTCGGGATTTCAATTTAAAATTACAACCAAATAAGTGCCATTTCCTAAGAAAGGAAATAATGTATCTAGGGTACATCATTACTGAAAATGGAGTCAAGCCAGACCCGGCAAAAATTAAATCAGTTCAATCTTATCCTAGACCCAAGAAGGAAAAGGATATAAAAGCCTTCCTTGGTTTCGTCGGCTATTATCGCCGCTTTATTCCAAATTTTTCTAAAATCGCGAAACCTCTTACTAACCTTCTGAAAAAAGACACACCTTTCAAGTTCGATGCAATTTGCGATGAAGCATTTTGCGAATTAAGGAAAAAATTGATATCAGCACCAATTTTATCCTATCCGGATTTCGACAAAGAATTTTTTGTCACCTCCGATGCCAGCGACTACGCCATCGGAGCAGTTCTTTCCCAAGTAGATGATCAAGGAGATCATCCAATCGCCTATGTGAGTCGAGTTCTCAATGGTGCAGAGACTCGTTACTCAACAATCGAAAAAGAGCTTTTGGCAATTGTTTTCGCAGTTGAGCAATTCAGGCCATACGTTTATGGTAGACAGTTTACCATCATAACTGACCATAAACCACTAGTATGGCTAATGAATCTAAAGGATCATTCCTCAAGGCTAATGAGATGGAGAATACGTCTTGAGGAATATGACTATAAAATAGTCCATAAACCTGGAAAGCTCAACACAAATGCAGACGCTCTCAGTAGAGCTATCCCAGAAAATTCCGTAAAATCAACGGAACCTAACACCTTTGTTAATGTGGTAACCAGGAATCAAGCCAAAGCTCAGGCGAATTTAGATACACCCAATCCAAATATTACTACTACAAATCCAGATTTATCAGTAGTAAACGGTTCCTCAGTGATAATAACTGAGACCAATTTCCCATTACTTTTAACTAAAAACACAAATCCCAAACTTTTTATCTTGCCAATGCAGGATACAGAACTTGAAAGAGTGTTAAAATATAAACTAAAACTTTTAGACAAACCTCCTCTACTAGAAAACAAACTGAACTTCTTTAAGAAGAAAGACTCCACAGTAATCATTTCAAAAGTCAATCTACCTTGACGATCACAAAGAGATAGATTAGACATTGAAAAGATTTTAACTGAGATCTGCTCATACACAGAAGCAAATCAGTTAAATCAGGTAAATATCTCCTTCCCGGTATTAGACCAACAAAATCTATCAACTATTAAAAACATTTTTACCAATGTCTTCGTTAACCAAAAAATAAATATAAAACTTCATCAAGATTCCATAAAGTATTTATCTAACAGCAGTGATATTGAACAAGTTCTAAAAGATTTCCATTCCCTACCAACGGGAGGCCATCAAGGTGTCTCCCGTACAATCAAAAGAATTAAAAAACAATTCTATTGGCCTGGCATGTCAGACGATGTTGTAAGATATGTAAGAAAATGTAAACTTTGCCAAGTAAACAAAGTATCCAGAAATCCTAAGATTCCTATGAAAATCTCAAGCATAAGCTCAAAACCTTTTGAAAGAGTGTACCTAGATGTTGTAGGACCTCTCCCAATTTCCCATTCTGGAAATAAATACATCCTTACATTTCAAGACGACCTTTCCAAATTCTCTGAGGCTATTCCCATAGTCAACACTGAATCTAAGACATTAGCGGAAGCCTTCACGACAACAATAGTTTGTCGACATGGCATTCCAGAAAGTATCCTAACAGATCAGGGATCTAACCTCATAGGTGGCATGTTCGCCGAGGTATCTAAACTGCTAAAGATCAAAAAGCTCAAAACTACTCCATATCACCCTCAAACAAATGGTGCATTGGAGAGAAGTCATAGAACTTTAGCAGAATACCTCAGATCTTATGTAGCGAAAGACCCTCAAGACTGGGATACATGGATTCCATATGCCATGTTTGTCTATAATACCACACCTCACTCGAGTACAAATTATACTCCCCGCGAACTCCTATACGGATTCCCAGCCGAAATCCCAAATAACCTAAAATCATCTCCGACCGTTTGCTATAATTACGATAATTATGCAAACGAGTTAAAAGCACGTCTACAACACAGCTATAAAATTGCGAAAGACATAGCCATGGCCCATAAAGAAAAGTCCAAAATCCAATATGACAAAAACACAGTTCAAAAATCTTTCAATATTGGAGACAAAGTCTTAATAAAAAGCAGAGTAAGAGATAACAAATTCTCACCACTCTGGACAGGTCCATATGTGATTATAGAAATCAATTCTCCTGAGAACTCCACGGTGAAAATAAATAATAAAAATAAAAGAGTCCATAACAATGACTTAAAACTTTTCGCGGATTAATACAAAATTTCTTCTACTACAAAATCACCGCAAATGAATAAACAATATCATCTTCCAGGTCCTCACAATGATGCAAACGGCATTTTTCCTAATCTGCATCCCATTCATCTCAGGCTCGGGGATAAAAATAAATCAAATAAATGCCAACGCAGGCATTTATTTCGAAGAAATTGGCAGAGCCAATTTCTACACCAACGAGTGGAAGATCGTTACCTACTACGATCTAGAAAATTCCAAGTCAGAATTCAGGAACATCAAATTCATCACGGAGCAAATTACGGCTATCTGCAAGAAATTGGATGGGAATTCAGCAATGGCACACACTTGTAACGGTACGTTGCTACAGATAAACCTTATCATAGCAAATATAGAATATAAAAATATGCTCCTAATAACTCAAAGCAGAAAACAAAGAGCACTTTTAAATGTAATAGGATCAATTTCCAAAGCTCTTTTCGGCACATTAGATGAAGATGATACCAAGCTATATGATGAACAAATTCACAACCTCACTTTAAACCAAAATTCCCTCCTTTCCCTCATGAAAAGCCAAACCGCAATAATAGAAGCAACAGCTCAAATTTTTAATAAAACCAAGGCCGCAATTGAAAAGGAATTCCTGAATATGCATAAAAAACTAATTTCGATTCAAATATCTACATCGCTAATGGAAAATAGAACACTGGATAATCAAATATCCATTGAATTAGAATCACTCGTCTCACTTGTTTCATTAATGACATTCAGATATCAAAATACACAGTCAGAATTAATAGATCTTTTAATTGATTCCAAACATGGAAAATTTCACCCTACACTAATATCACCTAATAAGATTGAAAAAATTTTATCAAAAATTAGGCAGGAGCTGCCGAGTTCAATGATGCTTCCCATAAATTCCAGAGACAATATATTTTCACAAATCTACAAACTAAGCACAATATCTGCAAATATTTTTAACAACAAAATAATTATAGAACTTCGAATCCCACTTCCCTTTAAAGAATCCTACCAAATTTTCAAAGCAATGCCATTACCGACAATCCTAAACGGTTCCTTCATATATATTGAACCATTAAAGGAATATATATTAATTGATTACAATCGTGATCACTACATCGAATTAACATTACAGGAAATCCACAATTGCGCAACGTTGGACCATACTCACTTTTATTGTAAAATTTCATCACCCATCCTTAATACAAAAAATAGAGTAAATCAATGTGAAATCAACTTAATAAAAAAGGAACCTATTACATCAAAATGTAAAATTTTGACTTTAAAACAGAACTACTATATGAGACAATTATCGCAGCAAAATGCATGGCTTTTCTCCCTCAAAAAACCTTTCCATATAGATATCGTTTGCGAAGATTCAATTAGTTCGGAAACCCTGCAGGGAACAGGAACAATATTTATCTACCCAGGTTGTTATGTCCGCAGCAAAGAATTTATCTTGCACGGACATAACGTAAAAATATCAAAATTTAACTCCCATTTCATCCCAACAACAAACATTTCCAACATAATCGAAAATATGACGCTTCCCTCTATGGAAACGTACGGAAGAACAAATCCTTTAAATATCACAAACAACATGGACTTCGATGAAATTTTAAAATCCATCCACCTTCAAAAAGAACAAGAATCAAATTCTCTAAATCCTATAAACAATCACCACATTCACCACTATGCTTTATCATATTTAACAATAGCATTAGTTATCGCTATTCTAATCACCTACATGTACATGAAATTCAAACCAAAAACCGGCATAGGTAAGGATATACCTCTGGTACCGGAACATATACTTACAGATGTGCCCTCTGCGGCACCAAGAAGGTCTAACTTCATCATAACCCCTGCTCCCAACAGAAGAACTGCAGATAGTTCCCCCAACTAATTCTAATATATTTAAATATATAAAAACACATGTTAGCATATACATATCTCGTGGACTCATGCTTCCAATCAGAAAGTAAAAAGTACCAAAATTACAACAACAAATAACAGACGAAATAACCTTTTCCATCCTTTAACATCCCTTAACACCTTCCCCTCCCAAAGATCAAACGAGGGAAAAAGGAAATTTAAAGGAACAATAAAACATTTTTTTTCTCTCTCTCTTTATGAAAAATATTTGTTTTTTGTCAAGGTTTTTTCATCCCCACTAGAAAACAGTCTAAGAGACAAATAATACCCACACATTCCATTGCGTATGCACTTGTATATGCGTGTAATTGAATGTAGAGGAAAATGTAAATAACCAAAAGTGATAAAGAATAAAGAGATATATATATATACATAGTGTAATAAATAAAATAAAAATAAGATAAAAAAAGCAAAGTAATAAATATAAAAAGAAATATATAGAGATTTGAAATAAATATAGTATCGACAAAATTATGAAAGCTATCTGAAATGATATACAAGGACACCATATTTTCTTGTATATAAAATAAATAAATAACACTTTTAAAAAGTAAGTATACCAAAGTATTTGAGCGAATAAATAAATAAGATAAAATAAATATAATTACGTTATTAATGTTATTTACTTACGATTAACGTTATGTAGTTCACCACTATATATATAAATAATACATAATTCCTTTTAAATTTTATATGTGAACATTTTTTTTCCTTTCACTTTCCCCATTCTCTTTTGAATGAAACTAAATGTCTACCATTTCAATATTCTTTTTTGTTCTTTTGTTGTGGCCCAATATAAGGAAGATTCTTCCAGCAGCCAAGGGCGCATTTTAGTGAAATAATTACCAATTGCTAAACAGTAACCTCGCATGGTACTGTTCTGCAACTGTCGGTTATTTTGCTGATTAGCCCAACAGCTGGCTGCGATGAGCGCTTAGTGGAGCAATCGACGATTACAATAATAATTAACCTCGCATGGTAATTGTTATGTAAAGCGATTGTTTACTACTAAGCGACTCAGGTGCTGCAACCGGTAGAACAAACGACAAGGTTGTGTCGTTTGTTTACATCCGCATTGTGAGCAAAGAAAGTACTTCCGAATATTGGGGCATAAAAGACCAATGACTGGTCTGGCGAGTGCCCGTTAGTTTCAGTCATCGTCGCCGTTAATTGTGCAGTCGCGATTCAACTTTGTTTAAGAGTGTCAAGTTACCGTTCGGTTCGGGTTAGAATTGCGTGAATTATGTATTAAGTTAGATCAATGTTGATTAAAATAAAGATTTATATGTGAGTAACTCGAGTGTTGTCGTTTTCAAGTAGTTTTATTAGAATAAATCGTTGGATTATCGTTCGATTGCTTTAGGGACACGACATTTTGGCGCAGCCGGTTAAAAGAGGTATTGTGATTTTTACAATTGATTTATTTTTATATTTGGGAGTTATGCTTTTTAGCTGCTCCACTTTTTTTTAATTTTGGGAGTTATGCTTTTTAGCTGCTCCATTTTTTTTTTAATTTTGGGAGTTATGCTTTTTTTAGCTGCTCCATTTACTTTTCAGCATAAAGTAATTGATTGAGTTTAGGATAATGCTTCTTTCTTTCAGATAAAAAGTGTTAAAGTTAAAATAAAATAATTTTGTAAGGTGCAATATTTGTAAGAAAATTGTAATAGATGTGTGTTAGCTATGTGAGAATTAGCAATTTTTTCAACGTCGCGTAAAGAAGAATAAAAATTTGGAGAAAGCATGTTTGTGAGCATAATAGCTGAATTCAGAGTAACTGAGTGTGGTAATTATGATACAGTTTTGAATGTTTAACGTTATATATGAGTATTAGTGTTCGATTAGCACCTTTAATAAAGATTTAAGTTTTACGAAAGATCTTTTCTATAGCGCGTTGTACAAATTTTTCGAAACGTATAAATGTTATTGGTGAAAAAGGGAATTTCGAAGTAAATGAAATTACCAGATCGAGGTAGATTCGAAAGTTGTAAAAATATAAGAAATCAGTAAAAGTGTACAAAATGGCAGATGCATATGAAAAGATCATGGACATGGTAGCTAAATATGTACCAATGTTCTCGGGGGAAAGATCGCCAAAACTTGTAAAAGAAGTTTACAGATTTCTTAGCTGCAGTAAGGACTTGTACGACCGACTAACGCAAAAGGAGCAGGGCATTTTTATCACATGCATAAAATATCGCCTGGCAGATGACGCTTATTACCTGATAAGTTCTCAGGAGCCGAAGGACTTCCAGTCTTTGCAGCAAGCGATAAAAACTGCATATTTGCCGAGAAAATCTTTCAGTGAATTGCGCACTGAAATGCTGGCATGTAGACAGAGACCTGGAGAGGACATCAGGGAGTTTGCGGATCGAATGAAAGAACTGCGCGATCATATTAAGGAGGCTGTCTCGGCCAAATACCCGGGAGGGGAGAAGGGACTACTAGCCGAGTTGGAGACCGATGTTGTAGCTACTTTTAAAGCGGGTGTGATGAGTAGACCCACGCAAGTGTACCTTACAGGGCGTAAGTTTCTGTCACTGGAAGAAGTGAGAGAGGAAGCCAGTTATTTTGAAAAGGATGCCAAAAGACTTCAAGTGAGAGAATTGGGAGTATGGCAAGAAGACCGAAAGTCGAACACAGTAAGAGCACCAAACAGATGGGCAACGGCGGATTTTAAAAGAGACGAGCCCAGAGAGAATTCGAGACCGTTCTCACACAAAACAGGGCCAGTGTTATCAGGAAGATACCAAGCATCTTCGACAAGGAGATCACCTCCCAGATCTACTGAATGTTTTCAATGCGGACAGCGTGGACACTTCGCGAGAGAGTGCCAGCAAGTTCTCTTCTGTACTGAATGTCAGGAATATGGACACAAGGAATCCAATTGCCGAATTCATCACGTCAGAGTGGCAAACTATGCAACTGGCATCCAAGATGAATTCCATTCAGGACGGAAGGGACTTTATTGCCAATTCTGTCGAACGCAGGATCACTACACGGCAAACTGTCTGAAAAAGTATTTAGCCGAGAGGGAGAGTGAAGAAGTGAATTCCAAGAGTAAGTTTGTCATCACAGTGCCATCGGACATAGCGTTAGAAGGTAAGTTTAGACTGTTAATTGACACTGGGTCCACCTGTAGTTTAATTAAGATCAATAGAATAAAAAGAAATACGTCAATACAGACGCATGAGAAAATAAGAATTGGAGGACTCTTTGGGTTCGCTAGGAAGTCCATAGGTACATGTCAGGCGAACTTGCAGATAGATAACAGTCGGCAGTCTTGTCAATTTAATGCCATTGGTGAAACTGATTCAATTCCAGCCGACGGTATACTTGGAATGGATTTCCTGAGGGACAGAGCTGTTATCGACTGCATAAATAAGAAACTGTGGTTACAAAACGCCGGTGAGGAAAAGAAAGAAAAGGTCGTTTTTGAGAATGTTGCAGCTAGTGGACAAGTTGTGCCAAATACTCTGCATTTGTCCAGTCACAGAAACCCTTTACATGCCAGAATAGAGGAAGTTGAAATGAACATGGCAAAAATCATCAGGCAAGGTGTTAATAACAAAGACGACGAATGGAAATCTAACACGGGCAGGGTAGAGACAGCTCACGACAGTGCGAGACTTCACGAGGTAAGAGTCGAAGAACTTAGGAAGGAGAGGAGGAGGCGAGATGAATATTTTGGCCACAGCGGAAATGAGCTGAAAGTTGGATGTGCATTAGTAAGAGTTGCCAATGCAAGGGCCTATCCTGTAAAAGCCATGAACTCCTCGTATGAACAACACGGACCTCGAAAGTATTCTGAACGAGCTGCATGGCGCTATAAGGGTACTAGCAATTTCTATTCTCAGCTACGGAAATCCCAGTGGAGTCTGCAAGAAGGAAAGTCTAACTTTCAACGATATAATAGTATGCCGGAGAGGACAAAAGTACATCAAGGCAGAAGGAAAGTAGTGGAACGGAATTTCATTCATGTTGAAAATGCGACTTCTACTGGAAGTTCAATAACCCCTTACAAGATAAGTAACGGTTATGACCCGGGAATCGGGGGACGTAACCAAAGAGATGTCCAACAAATTCCCTCTAATTTCAGGAGAAATTCTATGAGCAGAGCTTGATAAGGACAGGAAGGTATTCAAATGATTTATAAAGGTAACCCAGTGGATCCGATGTGAGGTAAGTTTAGAGATGTAAAGGTAAGCAAATGTCTTTTGGAAATAAAAATTAGAGGTTGAAAAAAAAAACAGAGAATGAGCAGATTGAATAGAAGAAAAAAGAAACAGAAATAAAATGTTAAAAGAATATTAAATGTATCAAGATTGAAATCAAACCTAAAGTAGGAAAGAGAGAATAAAAACAATAGAGTAATGGAAATAAAGAAAAATAAAGTGTTAAGAAAGAAGATTTATAAACAAAGAGGTCTTGTAAAGAAAAAAAATTAAAGAGGATGTTAAAGAACGATTGGAAAGGTAAAAGAAATAAGAGATTTAAAAGAAGGTGGAAAAAAGATTAAAAGAAATAAGTGATTTAAAAAGAGAATTGAAAAAAAATATAGAATAATAAAAGTTAAAAAAAAAAAGTTCTAAAAGAAAGAAGAATTAAAAGAAAACTTTTAAAGTATGTATATATGTAGAACAAACATAAGGATTTCTAAAAAGAAAAAGAAAATTAAAATAGAAAAAAATTAACGGGTTGCCATAGGTTAAGTAAGTAAGAATGTCAAATCTACATATTCAATGCTTCCAGAGCACAGGCGGCAGCAGAACGAGGAGATCTATGAAACAAAATATCAACTCTAGTAAATACGGAACGTGGAAATATAGGGAATCGACGATGCTGGAGCTCAAAGTATGAGCAAAGTACGAGAAATTAATAAGATACCGGAGATAAGGATAAGTAGGTTGGCCTCTTTGATCATCGGGAGCTTACATCCACGGATAACTTACGCTCGGGAAATGAGTGAAATAATCGTTAGACAAGCGCAGAGTATGCACTATGCCTGTAAAAGTATATGAAGACCACACATATGATCTTGATGACGAATTTTGAGCTTCTGCCGAACTCTTATTGGAAAGCTACAATTAGAAAACCTGGCGGAGTTATTAGCGCATAAATTAATGTTGAGAGATCTGTTATATGGTATATCTACTAACATACATATATACAGTACTATATGATATTACAAAAAAAAAGAATCTTTGAGTACACGTGGACTCTCAATATAATTGAGAGAACTCCATCGGGACCAAAAGAAAGTTTTTTTTTATAAATATAATCATAGTAAAATTAAAGCAGCGCTTATAACAAGAAATTGTCCAGTAATACAGAGTAGATAAAAACATTCTATCTATCTATCCATATAATTAATGGGATTAATTGTGATCAAATACTAGCAGTATTAGCAGGATTAGTGTACCACTTGAAGCGCTGGAAGAGGAACTGTACTCAAGCCGGCACTAACAGGGTGATTCTACCTATTGTACATAAGTCAGAGCAGCAACCCAAGGCCCAAAATGCAAACATAACAATTGAGACAATCTTGCCCACGACAGCGAACTTGCCAACCACCAATCTGCCAACTATTGTGGGGAAACAACTTGTGCAGCTAGAGTGACCGCCATAGGTTTAGTTAAGTATATATATATATATTTTGCACTTGTATAATGTAGAAGTAATTTGAGGGCAACCTATAGTTAGAGATTAACGTGTAAAGTTATATAGAAATAAAAATATGTATATATGGTTTATAATATTCAATCATGTGCAATGGAGAGAAATAGATTAATTGTTATAAGATTCAAATGTAAGAAATTATTAGTATAATAAGGAGGAAGTTTCCAAGAAGGGACATGTGAAGTAAAAAAAAAATAGATATGTTGTAAAATCAGAATAAATAAAAGGACATGTGAAGTAAAAGAAAAAGTAAATAGATATGTTGTAAAATCAGAATAAATAAAAGAAATTATGTAAAAAGATGTAAAAATGTAAGAAAGGAATTAAATGTGAAAAAGAAATATTGAATTTAAAGAAGTTAAATGTAAAAGAAAATAACAAGAGAAATGATGTAAAAAGATGTAAAAATGTAAAATGTACGGTTTGAAAAAGAAAAATAAGACAATTTAGATAGTAGGTATATAATGGAAAATGTAAAGGATCTGAACCGAATGAGGATAAAGACATTTTCAGTTTTTAATTAATATTGTTGCACTCTCCAGAACTAGTTCCCGGCGGAAACTAGTTTTTCCAAGGGGGGAGGGATGTTGTGGCCCAATATAAGGAAGATTCTTCCAGCAGCCAAGGGCGCATTTTAGTGAAATAATTACCAATTGCTAAACAGTAACCTCGCATGGTACTGTTCTGCAACTGTCGGTTATTTTGCTGATTAGCCCAACAGCTGGCTGCGATGAGCGCTTAGTGGAGCAATCGACGATTACAATAATAATTAACCTCGCATGGTAATTGTTATGTAAAGCGATTGTTTACTACTAAGCGACTCAGGTGCTGCAACCGGTAGAACAAACGACAAGGTTGTGTCGTTTGTTTACATCCGCATTGTGAGCAAAGAAAGTACTTCCGAATATTGGGGCATAAAAGACCAATGACTGGTCTGGCGAGTGCCCGTTAGTTTCAGTCATCGTCGCCGTTAATTGTGCAGTCGCGATTCAACTTTGTTTAAGAGTGTCAAGTTACCGTTCGGTTCGGGTTAGAATTGCGTGAATTATGTATTAAGTTAGATCAATGTTGATTAAAATAAAGATTTATATGTGAGTAACTCGAGTGTTGTCGTTTTCAAGTAGTTTTATTAGAATAAATCGTTGGATTATCGTTCGATTGCTTTAGGGACACGACACTTTAAATAAGATAAAAAATTAATATAAATATATATATATATAAAATAAATAGGTAGCTATTACATATATTTCAATAGACAAATATGCATCTTATATTGTATAATAATTTCCATCGTCTATAAATTGAAAACTTGTTTAAATAGATAATTAAATTAGAAATATGTAATTAAAAATATCATAATATGTATATATATTCCGTAATAATACCTAACAGCAGGTATATTCTTAGTATATAAGTACATCATTCACATGTAACCTTATAATCATCAAAAACAAAGATTAAGTTAGTTAAAAAGAAAGTTTTCTTCTCGAAAGAATAAAACTTTCTTTTCCCCAGGGGGGAGGGATGTTGTGACCCAGGTGCCTATACCCCGAATCACAACAATAAAACCAATACGCCAATATCTTGCCCTATGCAATATATTGGCGTACTACAATTTGACCCTGAAAAATAAAGTTCATTTAAAATTTCAATTTGCATTTAAAAATGCATTTACGTACTGCAACAAAATGCAATTTAGCATAAATTGCATTTTGTTATCAGTCATACATTCCGTTCACACGGCATGTATACTTACCCACATGCAGTACTATGTACATACCTACATACAGCTTTTCTGCTAAATTATCTGCATGTACTATACATACATACAGTTTCTTTTTCCTAAATTCATAAAATTTAATCGTATGTACATACATACACATAATTATTCTTATCTCCTAAAAATATTACTTTTTCAAGACACAAGTGCATATCAGATTTCATGCATATGCACTGTGTCTATATTTTTTTTGTACATTCCCACGTACGATTTTTCACGTCGTGGGAAAGTGATAAGAAGAAAAAGAAGCTTTCATGGGTACCTGGGGGCAGCTAGCCCGAACCTCGAGGAGTCTTGTTTAAAACATCATCGAAGAAAGTCAAGTGCCGTTAATAAAAATTCTTGTGAAAAAATCCAAAAGTATAATTAAAAAATCTGTGAGAATTGTGAAAGCCTAGGAATTGAAATTTAATAAAAATACTTGTGAAATAATCCAAAAGTATAATTAAAAAATCTGTGAGAATTGTGTAAGCCCAGGAATTGAATTTTAATAAAAATACTTGTGAAAAATCTAGAAGTTATAATTAAAAAATCTGTGAGAATTGTGGAAATTCCATTTAATCTCCTTCGATTGACCGCTTCTCCCCCCTTACCAGGGAAGCACGAGCGGCCAAGTTACAACACTGTTTAAAAGCTGTTAAGCTGTTATCAGAGCTGTTTGAAAGCTGTTAAGCTGTTATCAGAGCTGATTGAAAAGCTGTTAAGCTGTTATCGGAGCTGTTTGAAAAGCTGTTAAGCTGTTATCTGACCTCACTTCCGGTTGGTCTCATAGGTAAAGGTGACGTCAGAGGTCAGCGTCAAATTGATGCCACGCGTCAAATATCCGTTTCAAGCGCCATCCAAGACCAGGCACCCACCACCGCAACAAATGCCACCACCACCCACCACCACCACCACCCACCACCGCCACCCACCACCACCCACCACCACCACCACCCGTTGTAGTGGTCAAACATTATTCGGGAGTTCCGGACTTAGTATGGGAAATTGAATAAAAAGAAGGCCATATATAAAATATCATTTATTAAAAATTAAAAAGTATTAATTCTTATAATCTTATGGTACAGAGCTGTATGTAATCAAAATTTCCTGTGTTTGATGAATCTGTTGTTGAAATCAACATCTGCATACAGTGTAAGTTTACATGATCCTTTATGAGCTCTCCAAGTATACAAAATGGGAATTTCTAGTGCTAAGTTAAATCACATTTTTTAAGGCATCCCTCGTAATTACTTTTTGTCAATGTTTGGTAGAATTTATATAGCTTCCCAACTTGTTTTAGGCATCTAGCAACACCACAACATTCACATGTATCTGGTCCATCCGTTGAATCATCTCTTGACCAAGGGCAGCTTATATAGTGTTCACCAAATTTTGACTCGACTTTTTCAATATTTTCATATAATTTTAAAAAGTTATAGCATTCTTGAATTTGTTTCTTATGCTCATCGAGTAAAATGTTATTATATTCTCCTAAAAACTCCTCAATATCCATCTAAACAGTTCAGCATTCGGGAATACACTAACCACTAACCAAACTCTCGTGCAATTTTCCCTTCCCCTTTTAGATTTTGTATAGAACATACCAGATTCTTATAAAATTGTCTGCTACCTAGTAGATTTTGGATTTTGGTTCTCGGCACCGTTTTGGAGATATGAATTTTTTAAAATCACTATATACCCTAACTAATTTTTTAACAGATATTTATATACCGATTTTTTATATAGAACACATGGATTTATATAAGGCTTACACATCAGGAAATGCATAAAATCTTGGAGTTTTCTTTGGAACATACTGTTACAAGATTCTAATAAAATTGTCTTCTGCCTGTTAGATTTTGTATGGAACATACTGTTACCGGATTCTTACCAGATTCTTATAAAATTGTTTTTCGCTTGTTAGATTTTGTATGGAACATACTATTACCAGATTCTTATACAATTTTTTTCTACTTTTTAAATTGTGAACTGAACAGGGTACCAGATTCTAATAAAATTTTCTTATGGTTATTAGATTTTGTATAGAATATACTGCAACCAAATTCTTATAGCCTTTCATTTTGCTGCTATCTATTTTCAGATATTATATAATGTGCATTCATCTAGAACAAAAATCTATACCAGATTCTTATAAAATTTTCCTCCACCTGTAAGATTATGTATGGAACATACTGTTACAAGAAATCTTCTTCTTTACAGTTTACTCACATCTAATTATAATCTCCCATACAACTTGCACTACTCATCATCAAAGTGAACCCAAGAGCAGACACTTTCGGTTTCAAAGGTTAAGGTGACGTCAGAGGTCAAGACAATGTGCCAAATACATATAAATAGTAGTTTCATAACTTGTTTTATTCAATTGATATTTTGCTCTTTACCCAAACAGATCACTGTTTCTTGGCAAGCTAATTACGCAATAATTTCAACATGAGCTCTAAGGACACTACAAACCTTCTGAAGCCTACGGATGAAAGGAGTAAAGAATATTCATATAAGGCTCAGTCTACATTTATGAAATCGATGCTTTCCAGAAATAAAGAAGAAAGTTTTTCATCCAAAAACGAGTCTACTGTCCCCTACGAACAGGTCGAAAAATCAGGATATTCCAACAAAGATCGTAAAAAGTAAAGATGGAGAGATGTTATATCTGAAAGTGGTGCACCACGAACCATTTAACGCCACATTGGTGTAAAGGCATAAGGAATATTCATTATAAATATCAATCTATATCTATGAAATCTTGGCCTTGCTGAACTAAAGAAAAAAGACTTTAGACTTAAGCTATAATACAATTAAAACAAATTATTCAATAAATGGCATTATAACCATGATACAATTTTTATTTACAATACATATTTTAGGCTAGGTTAGACTTAATATATTTTCTGCGGCACACATCGCTTAATAGTGATAATTGAAGCAAGAATGATTATTGCTCACACCGTGTGTTGCTTTCAGCCATATTTGTTGTTTTCAGATGAAGTGAACCTACTTTCCTTATGTAATCCATTGGTATCACTTTTGATATATATCATGAAGCTTTCTTAATCATATTATGTAATTTTTTCAGACTTGGTAAGATTTAAAGATGAATAAATAATACTTCCATATCCTACTCGAATTATATCATTCCAAATACCCACTCTCAACATCGGGGTCTACACTATTGAACTTGAAGCATTATCAACTTTTTTTCGACCTTTCTGATACTCATACAACACTATTTCGAGGAGATAAATACCAAATACCATCCATCAAAACTTTTAACGTAACACATAGCTTACAGTACCTACTCTCAACCCCCCACCACTAGCATCACTATGAACTTGGAGAATTATCAAATATCCAGCGAGATTGCTGATTATGATTTTACTGCTTATTCATAGCTTCCATACAACTTCCACTACTCACCTCAGACAACATATCATACCACATTAATATTATAACGCAGCTTTCTTCTATCAAAGCTTTTAATTTGACCTACTCTCAACTTAATGTTAAGTAAACAATGCACCTGCCCCAATAGTATGAAGATAAAAATATCATATTCTTATCATCTTCATGTGAACTATTTTTTAGATATAGATATCAATCAAATCTCATAACAGCGTAACTGCTTGATTTATAAAAAAAACCCTGCTACCTTCATATGCTCACCACAAGATGAAATTAACAAGTTCTTATCTAGCCATCCATAAGATAATTTCAAGCTATCATGCTCTCCTAAAATATGAACACAGATTTATGTTAGAGCGACACAGATGTTTTGACAGAGTCAGCTGGTTGAAAAGTATGGTATTCACTAAAGCTTTCTACTATATTATGCACACCCACCACCCATAAAATAAACATCGAGCACCACTAAGCTTAACCCAATCTCAACCGCCACGATCTTGGCAAAAGGTAATATCAAATTACCTGCTAAGTCATGCCATTACACCTGACAGCCAACAATTATTCTTTTACTGCCCCCATACAATTTCCATTACTTAATATCATAGCACTATCTTCTATCATCAATGCTTTTAATTTAACCCACTCTCAACCTAACTTAAGATTTAAAGGTAAAAACATAATACTATCCTCTTCCACGCTCTTCACTAAAGCTTTCATATCCTACTAGATTAATATACACCACAATTAATATATACACAACTTACAGTACCCACGCTCAACCTCCACCACGGTCTTCACTATAGGCTTGAAGAATTATCAGTTTTTTCTTCGCTCATACAACACCATTCGGATGATGCTTTAGAGAGATAAATATGAAGCCATATTGCTGATAACTTCCACTACTCATCTAAGACAACATATCATACTACATTAATATCATAATACCACCTTCTTTCATCAAAACTTTTAATTAAACCCACGCTCAACGTAATGGTTAGAAAATATGTGCTCAATCTGATAGTATGAAGATAAAATTATCATATTCTTATCAGATTCATGTGAACTATGATATCATGGTTAATAACTCTGCTAGCTTCCTATGCTCACCAGCCCTAGACACAAAAAAAAACATAAATCAATTTGTTTATTTTATTCGAATGTATTTGTTTAACTACGCAAGAAGTTATATTATATTTCAAGCTCATTACACCTGGTCACCGAAAATATATATTACTCATCTAAGTCGGCATATCATCCTACATTAATATGATAGCTCGTTAATGCTTTTAATTAACCCACTCTCAAGCTAATGATAATATACAATTTTTTCAGATGTGGCTGCTCAATCACTTTCAGGCTAGGCTAATAAGGTACTCTAGAAAGATTTCGTGTTGCAACACTGGTCATGCCATTACACCTTATCACCAAAAATTTGATGAAGAGTCTTTTACTATACCCATAAAATTTTCACTACTCATCTAAGTCAACCTATCATACTATATTAGTATCACCTCACATTGATATCATATTTAATCAAAACTTTAAATTTAACCTGCCAAAAAAAAAAAGAAATTTTATTGAAATTAAAAAAACAATTTTTCATCTAACCTAAGAATTTTCAATACATACACATACAAACACCTACATCGAAAATTTTCTGATAAGGCTTTTATTTCTATTACTTCATGTTTCTTAACATCCGAAGCAGCCGTGATCTATTTTTAGATATCGAATATCATAGCATGTTCCCTCTTGTTTATAAAAGATTTTTAATCCACAACTTACGTTATAGTTGTTGTTGTTTTTTTTTTAGCAAAAGAAATATTCAATTATAACTTCCACTACTCATCTAAGACATCATATCCTACAGATTAATATCAGTTGTTGTTTTCAACTAAAGAAATTAGGAATCTGTCATAAATCGCTCAATTTGTTTACTTTACTCGGCCGCTGTCCGAATTTGTTTACATTATTCGACTGCAAATTTGTTTATTTTACTGTACTGTACGAATTTGTTTATGC
Organism: Dioctria rufipes; assembly: GCA_963924295.1. Taxonomy (NCBI): domain Eukaryota; kingdom Metazoa; phylum Arthropoda; class Insecta; order Diptera; family Asilidae; genus Dioctria; species Dioctria rufipes. The sequence continues at coordinate 182,632,484 of OZ002740.1, forward strand.
AAGGAATCAAATTAGAAGCATTACACCTGAAGAGCAAAATTAAGAATTGACTAATTTCCATTACATATCTAAGTCAACATATCTACCTACATTCACCCCAACCAGCTTCGCTTGATCTATTTTTAGATATATGGCTACATGGTGCAATCATGTTTATAAAAGGCACCTACAGATTAATATCATCAAATCTTTAATCCACAACTTAGGTTATAGTTGTTGTTGTTTTTTTTCAGCTACTAATATTAATTACACCTGAGAAGGTAAGATCGGTGATATCTTGAACCATAGCCCGTAGAGGATTTCTGATGAAAATTTTACCCTCCTAGTACTAATAATATTGGCATAAACAAAAAATATCCTAGGGTTAACTTGAATTATTACTACTATTAATTATAACTGCAAAGATAAGATCGCTAATATTTCGAAACCCATAGCCCGTGGAGCATTTCTGATGAAAATTTTGTCAACCTCCAGGACTAAGATCTCCACTGACACCTTCTAGCATCTATTGGCATGAACAAAAATATTCGAGAGTTAACTTGAATTATTAATAATACTAATTACACTAATTCACTTACGAAATTTCACAACATTTCTTATCCACATAAATACACAGCTGCGCACATCCACCCTCGCCTTGGGTAATGTTTCCTTAGCCCAGCCCAATATACCACAGGCACTCATACTAAAGTAAACAACTAACACCAAACTCAAGCTGACAAGTATATAGCGGCGATATAAATTCGCATAGGGTATTTCATATCATTACTCAATACAACTAAGCCGCACACATTTTACCCAAGCCTTGGTACAGATAACGTAGCCCAGTCCAACATACCCCACACAATCCTAGTCATAGTATCAGATATTGTCACTAAAGCTCTCAGACAACCTCCAGCACCCAGACACAGGAAAGGTCAAAGGTCAAATTGTAGCCTCCAAGACCAGATCAAACAAAAGGTTGGCGTCATCTCCTGGTCAGCCATACGGTAGGAAAGGAATTCTGCAAGCATACCCTGTGACGTATACCACTAGACGGAATATATGGATGTGTATGTGTGTCCAGCCTCGCAAAAGTATCCCGATGTCTCTGTCCCCACAACTCTAAGCGTATATAGCAAGTTTAAAGAACATTCACATAACACCTCCATAGCCTGATGGTAGAGCGCCACGGAATTTACAAAACCAAGCGTTGTTAGCGTTTGTTAGCTTTTACATCACGTCGGGGTCACCACTTGTTGGTTTCGTACTGTCGCTTTATTTATAAAACACCGTATTTACTCTACTAAAATTCTATTTATTCAATTCATGGTCCTTATTTATTAACAATAATAACATAATGATAGTTATGGTTAAGTTCACGATTTTAGAATATATTAACTAACGTTTCGTATATGCGCGCGATCCAAGCACACCAATGACAGCCTGTAACCAACTAATTGATACTCATCTTTACATCTCACAGCGGACGAATTTATGAGCATTGTGCATTATGCTGTGCGTAATGTGCGTATGTAAGTGTAGACTGCAGGGTTGGATATATTATACAAATCTACTACGCAGGGTGTTCAGAGTATAGTAAAATATTATAGTTGCTACAACTTTATCTATGAGGCGGCACATCGTTTGTGGAGCGTTGCATAGGCCGAATGGCATCACTGTGTACTGATAGAGAGGATGACCAGGTACTGCAAAAGCGGTCTTCTCTCTGGAATCAGTGTCTAGTGGGACCTGCCAGAATGCGTCTTTCAGGTCCAGGCTCGTTATGTAGTTTGCCGGAGGAAGTCGACTCAGAAGTGCGTCTATCTGCGGTGGCAGATAGGCATCCTTCTTCTTAACAGAGTTGACCTTCCTGGCGTCAAAACAAAGCCGGACCTTTCCAGGCTTCCTTACCAGAACAACTGGAGAGCTCCAAAGACTCTGGCTGTCCTCTATCACACCCAGCGATAGCATTCGCTCTAATTCAGCATCCATTAAACTTTGCACTGTTGGCGAAATCAGGATAAAACCGCTGTTTTATCGGGGCGGTGTCATTCGTCTCAATCTTGTGAGTGACAAATGATGTTTTTCCCAGGCCTAAAGAGGCGAAAGAGGGGAAAAGCTGTTTTGTGGCTTCTAAGCGTTGTTGATCGAGTCTAGAAAGAATATGGCAGTCGGTGTCAGAGATAGCTATTACACTTGGATTCACTTCTGCGACTATACCCAGGACATCTGGAGCCAACCCAAGTAGACGATAGAACTCTATTCCCAGATATAGTGCTTGTGTGAGCCCAGGAACCACGTAAAACGCACGTTTTGGGTCTTACGACGGAAAGTGACGTCCATGTTCACATGACCATGCACAGTCGTCATGGCACCATTAGCTACTTGGACCTGTGTCCGATACCTTTTCCATTCGACATCTGCTTCTGCCTCTCGTTTTTTTGTGCACAGTGTCCGCAGTTGGGCTTAAAAATGTTCTTACGCCCGCATCCGTAGCAGAACACTTGCTGTCTTACTTGCAGATAGTCCTGGTAGTAGTGACCTGGCTGATCACAATTCCAGCACACTACTGGATGTCTGGTCGAAATGGCTGACACGTAGCTTAAGCTAGTGTCACTGCCTGTTGCTATTGCCAGTTCGGGGTTGAAAGTCTGGAAGTTGTCGATCTCGTGTACTCGTTGGTTCCGGTAAGGGTTCGAACTACCAGCTGTCGCAATTCGTACCTGCGTGGCTTGAATTCGAGTAACCAGCGATCTTAACTGTCCTATCGTATCGGTGGAATGTAGGCATATCTTCTCCTGAATCTCAGGCAGTAAGTTAGATTTGACGATTTCCAAGAATTCTTGGTCTGGCATGGCGTTCTGCAGCTGATCACGCAGCAACACCAGATGATGGTGGTACATGGCGAATAGTTCACCAGGCTTCTGCTTTCGCGACATCAGCTGCAAGCGGACTTTTAAATCGTCCTTGGGCACTTCCCATTCAATTGACAACCCAGTCTTGACAAATTCCCAAGTTGGAAAGGAATTTTGTCTTAATATCGACCAGTTCCAATCCTTTGCTGATCCCGTCAATAGCATGAGCATGTTCCTAACAAGGAGATCAAAATCTCCTTCTAGAGCGGAGTGCGTGAGCGCTTCGACTCGAAAAATAAATTCATCCACGGAAAGCTCTAGGCTGACCAAACGCCGAAGGCGGTGGGTTAAACGACTGCCTACGCTCGTCGTGAAACTCTGGTGGTGGTCTGGGATCACCCATAGTAGGTGGTAGCCGTGGAAAATTTATTGGTGGCATTGCAGCTGCTATTTGCTGTCGAACACTACTTGTCAATTCCGTTCGTAATGCATTCAAGCTCTGCTCAAAGCCTTCTCGAACCAAGTCCTGCATTTCATGCGCAAGCCTGCCATCCAAGCATCCGTAGCTGCTGAGGTATGTCCACTGCCAGACGGCAGTGGGCTATTTCGTTGCAAGTGGGTATTTGTGAAGGTCATGGAATGTAGATCTGGCATTCCAGGTGATATAGATCGTCGACTAGGTGGTGGAACTGTCAAAGGTGGTAACACTGTCGTGCCCCAAAAGCAACAAAAGCATAACTCCCAAAAAATACAAAAAAATGGAGCAGCTAAAAAAGCATAACTCCCAATATATATCACTTTAAAAACACAATACCTTTTTAAACCGGGTGCGCCAATTATCGTGCCCCAAAAGCAATCAATAAGCAAATCCAATAATTAAAAACGACACTCGAATTTCTTTTAACGTTATAAATCTTTATTTTACTATATACTAAACTGACCTATCTTAATACTTTTAAAACAATCTAACCCGAACCGAACTGAAACTTGATACTCTTAAACAAAGTTGAATCGCGACTGCACCATTAACGGCGACGATGACTGAAACTAACGGGCACTCACCAGACCAGTCATTGGTCTTTTATGCCCCAATATTCGGAAGTAGACTTTACTTAACAACGCGGATGTAAACAAACGACAACAACCTTGCCGTTTGTTCTACCGGTTGCAGCACCTGAGTCGCTCAGTAGTAAACAATCGCTTTACATAATAATTACCATGCGAGGTTAATTATTATTGTAATCGTCGATTGCTCCACTAAGCGCTCATCGCAGCCAGCTGTTGAGCTAATCAGCAAAATAACCGACAGTTGCAGAACAGTACCATGCGAGGTTAATGTTTAGCAATTGCTAATTATTTCACTAAAATGCGCCCTTGGCTGCTGGAAGAATCTTCCGTATATTGGGCCATAACAACACTAGTGACGGCATGGGAGGCAATGGATCGTGACTGACAGTATTTACGGGCTTTGTCATCTTCGGGACAGCACCTGTATACTCAGTAAAATCATACTGAGTGAGATGAAACCTGCAGTTAGGGCAGTTTGACTGCTGCCCGATCCACGTTTTCAGACACGCCTTCTGGAACACATGTCCACAAACTGACTTCACTGGCTTCCTCGGTCCTGACCAGTCGCCCTCCTGACAGATGGTTCACTGGTCTGGCAACGGTACCGTTACACCAGTTCCTCCGGTGGTGTTCGCGGCGTAGCCATCGTACAATCAGTCGTAAATCAAACGAAAAGATTTTCAAACCAAGGGTTTGGACTAGATCTCAAAAAAATTCGAAGAATTTGAAAATTCGGAAGAGATAACAGGCTCTTCACAACGTGAGGATGACGAAATACTGAGTTAAAAATTTGAAGGTTGGGACGATATACTAAAATTTCAAAATAAAAAAATTTTCCCAAACGTTCGGAGAAGTTTCAAAAAAATTCAGAAAACTCAAAGGTTCGGCAAATTACCAATAAGTTCAATTAAGCGTTTCAAAAAAAGTTCTTATCAGAAACATACGATTTCTCCTTCACTTTCCGGAGCTAACTCTCAACATAAAAGTCTTCAGGTCGCTCTCTCTCTTCTCAGGTCAGAAACTTTATACCAGTAAGTGACGTGAATGTGTGCATGAAAAATTGTGCAGCTCCCACAGAAATCTGGGAAAAGTCGGGTTGGAGAAGCTAGAGACTGAAAATGATACAAGAGATTCTTCAGCCAGGCAGTTAGCAGTATGCCAACTCCTGATTACTGAAGGTCTCCAGCATCACTTCCATCCTCCAACAACTCTTTCCTTCCTCTTCACCTGATTGTCAAATCCAGCTAACCTTCAAACTGGGCAGAGTCATGAATCTGGTCGACTAGTTAGCTGAAAACCAAAAAGCCGTCTCACAGATTCACTACTCTGTCCAGCCAGTTGGCCAACAGAGTCATGTCTCCGCGATAGCTCACAGAAAAAAATTTTTGTGAGGCCACCTACCATTTCCATGACAGAAGGCCAGCGGGAAAGATCAATCCAAACAAAATTCAAAAACTTTCAAGAATCTAAAACGTTACGTTACTTTAATCATCCAAATCAAAAATATCAAAATCTCAAAACGTTACTCTACTTTCAAAACTTTAAAAAACTTTACTTTACTTTACAAACTTCTATTAACAAAACAATCAAACTTCAGGTCCACATGTGATCTCCACTAGATTTGAGACTACCGAGTCAGACGATTTAGCTACAAACCAAATGTCCCCAGTGTCAAACACAATTGAACACCGACGTTGACTGAGGTGGCCCCACGTTGGGCGCCATTTTTTTATGGAATTATGAAGAGTGACTGGCTTGGACGTAAAGTCCAGACTGTCAGCATGAGCTGACAGATCACTCGACGGACAGCGTTGACTGCAGGGGGGCACGTTAGCTCGCTTCGGCTATTGGCGGAGAGTGTGGGGAGGTTCCACGAAAAACCTGCCGCTGCCGTCACCCATAATCAAAAAAAATTTCGTGCCTATCCAACAAAAGCCGGCACACATTCGGTCCTGAAGGGACCCTTACGTCACTTACCTGTATACCATCGAAGGCGCAGATGTTCTGCCTTCTTTGTCTGCCCCATCCTCCCATCTGACTCTGAGGGGCATAATTCTTCAGAGTCCCTAATTGACCTGTAGAGAGAGAGAGAGACTAGGCGAGCCTAGTCAACCTTCATCCTACGTGAGAGGGCTCCAGGATAGTAAAGGAAGAGCTAAAACTTGCAAAATTTCATAGTTACGTTATAGCTTCAGTGAAAATAAAAATTTCTTTAAAAGATACTTTTCCTTTGTGTAATTAGGAATGACACCTCTACGTAACAAAAGCGTTTTTAAATTCTTACAAAAGTTGAAGAATTTGAATAATTAAGATATGTGCTTGTACTTTACAAAACAATATTATTTTACACTTAATCTCTAAATAATTTCCTTCGAAAACTTTACTTTGCAATAATTTAGTGATTGAAGATTGTTATTTCACTCATACTTCAGGCTTACTATGTATATGCATATCTTCCAGTTCAAAACTATACACTTAAATCTAACTAGAAAAATTGCTTTTGAATTAATTTTCCGTCCGGTACTTTCGGTAATGTGTAGTATTCAACAAATTAACTATAGTATTAAATCAAAAAAATTCAAAAAGGTCAGGATTCCAATATACATGTGTAGGTAAGTATACCATGAAATCAGACATATATATGTATGTGCAAGTATAGCTTTAAGTTGAAACTATGTAAATATATGAAAAAAATTTCAATGACGAAAAAGTTCTACAATGCAAGTCGCTACAAAAGTCGGAGTATATACATGTGTCAAAGGAAAAGTGCAATATATCAATAATACTCACAGTTAAAATTCCACGGCCTGATGAAGCGCTTCAGCATCCGCCATCTAGTTAAAAATAAAATTAGAATTTAATGCTTCGACTTGCTGTCTGTAGGCTCTATCACAAACTAATTTGTTGAGTTGAAATAATATTGCCCAGTGGCACTTGTATCTACACTTATATCTTGAACGAAATTAAATAAGAAAGTGCGCAACGTAGTTTTAATAAAAATTAAAATTTAAAACAATTTATAAATTCATTTTATAGTTGACGATTGTATCTACTTTGTGCAATCCCGTCGAAAACGCTCTCAACTGAACTGCTTGACTATTTTGTATGAAAACAGCTTCAGTTTCGTTCCACGCTTCAGGCACTTCGCAGTCTCGCAATGTGTGGATGAGTATATCCAAAGTACAAATGCAATCTATAGGTGGCAAATAGCTAACAGTTGCAGAGATTTGTCTCATTACATCCAGAATCTCCTGTTGGATACGCTTCAACTCCTTATTAGATATTAGGTTCTTCGGATCACCAGAACTGTTGTCGCCCGGATCTGTCTGCACTTTAAAATCCCACCACTCCAGAACTTCTTTGGTGTGAACATGTGTAATAATTATGAATATTTTCTCAAGAAGATTTTTAGACAACCATTCTTGAACTTGAGAGAGTACGTTTTTCAATAATTCTTGGATTTTACTATCCTTTGACATTAAAATTGCTCAGGAGGATATATTCCCCTTTGAAAAAGTATTGAGTTTATACCATATTTTAAGTATTCCGCCACTAAAACTGTATTAAATCAGCACTATATTGAAACTCTTGTGGGGCATATGTAGTTTTACTTTCTGAATTGAAATTCGCTAGCCATGGTCTAAATCTTCCAGCAAAATGTAAACTTTTAACACGATCACGAAACTGTTTTCCTGGATATCTCAATCCAAATGAACGATGCCAACTGAGAATTGCAGATATTTGTTTTTGCCCGTCCTTTCACTAGCGTACATTTCTATCAAAAAACACAAGGCAAATGTCAGTCTCTTCCTCTTTTTTCGTCACATCAACATGTCACCTCGCATTCGAGGAAATGCATTTCTCTCGGTCGGGGTGCGTTGATTTGTTTTTTATGCTTGACGCCGCCCGCCCGCCTACACGCTTCAGTAATTCTTGTAGCATATTGCTATATGCAATACGCTACGACCATAACAGGGAAGAGTGGTCTGCTCCACCCATGGTCTAGAAAACGCTGAAAAATGGTCGACTGAGCTAGCCGGTCTTAAACATAGGCCTCAGCGCTGCGGGCGCTCAATGTGTGTCTCGACCCACGACCCAATGCGTATTCCTCATCACTCGTGCTGTATTCACGTTGCTCTACTTGACCGATGACGCATCGATCACACATCGCCGAAGGCTCGTCTGTCCTTGATCAGACCTCGATGTCCTACTCTGTGTGGGAAGCCAAAGGTACATCGACAAGCTGGTAACCCAAAAAGTCCAGCCTGTCAATGCCTCCCTGCCCCCCCCCCCCCCCGCTCACCGAGATGCTGAGGAAGCCTTGCGATCAGTAACCCAAAGAACTGGTCACCAGGCTTTTCCGCGCAACATTTCACTCCGATCTCAGACCGGCGATTGTTCAAGGGTGTGTTCCCAAGGCGTCGTCGAAGTAGTGACATGCTGACAGCCTTATACAGGAATGGATTCCAACAGGTATATCACCCACCATTGACGGGGCAATAGGAGGGCTTCGCGATATCCTATAGTTTACCAGTGAAGCTGGCTGGATGCTTTTTTCGGGCTACCAGGAATAAACGTGACAATAGATAGACGACGTTCCAGAATGGTTATCACTGCTTGATGTCTTTGGGGTGATAGACTCCTAACAGTTTCCCCTGCAGATCTTCAAGCTCGTATAGGGAGTTTCCTTTCTTGGCTTTAACCCGACATTTGACAAATTTTCGTCCCAGTTTAGCACTAGTCTGCCGTTGGAAGTTGCTTTGGGCAAAATTCCGTCTAAATACCTCTTGACCCACTTTGAAATCAACAGGCTTCGCCCTGAGATTATAGGCTCGTGAACCCTGTTCGAACGGATGGTGTAAATTTTCCTGCACTCTCGCACGGATCAATCTCAGTTTGTCCTCAGCATCTACTCTCAACAGCTCATTAAGAGTTCTAAGGCTCCTCAAGATGGAATAGGAGTTTCCATGTTCAATCATTTGTTGACCGAAAAGTGTTCGATAAGGGGAGAAATCAGTTGCTTGGTGGAAAGAGCTCCTGAGGGAACTAGCTATCTGGCTCAGCTTCTCATCCCATTTTGTGTGTTCCTTCCGAATATACGCTCTAATCCCTGACAATAGAGACCTGCTTACTTGCTCTGAGGCGTTTGCTTGCGGCGAGTAAACTGCCGTTCGCAAGTGCTTCACCCCATACTTGTTCAGCAATCTGGTAAACTGAGTCGAGCAAAACTGGACTCCATTGTCAGAGACGATCGTTTCCAGGACTCCGAACACGTGGAACACTTCCGTCTCGATGAATTGGTACACATTGAGTGTAGATGCTTTTCTCATAGGTTTGAGAATTGGAAATTTAGAAAAGTGGTCGAGAACTATTGAAATGCAGACATTTCCTTTCACTGATCGAGGATATGGACCTAGAAAATCGATATACAGCTTTCGTCATGGTCGTTCTGTCATAGATTGGACTTTCACCGGTGGTCTCAGAATAGTATTGGGAGCCTTCGTTTCCTTACACACGTCACAGGCGCCTACGTAGTTTCTGACATCAACTGTCATTCGTGGCCTGTACAAGTGTCTTCTCAGACGTTCCAGTGTTTTCCCTATACCACCGTGTGAAGCTAGTGGCGGATCATGAGCTCTCGAAATGACGTCGGTTACAAGCCCCCGTGGAATCCAAAGCTTCCAAGCTTCTTCTTCCTGAATCGGATCGCCTGTTCTCGGAACAGTCCGAATATAAACGAAGCCATCTCTGACACAAAGATCTGGTAGTTTGCCAGAAGTCGTTTTAACCTTATGCCTCAGTTCCTCATATTCCAACGAGTTGAAATATGGCGACCTACGGTCAACTTCCGGGCCAAGATCTTCGCTGGTGGACAGGCTGTCACAATGGATGCGTGACAGCGCATCAGGGACGGCGTTCAGGCTTCCTTTTCTGTGCTCGATAGTGAAGTCGAAACGCTGAAGCTTCAAGCTCCACCGAGCAAGCCTACCGCTGAGGTCCTTTTGAGACATCAGCCATTTCAAGCTCGCATGATCCGTCACTATCTTAAACGGCATGAGTTCTATGAAGGGACGGAACTTCTGTACGCTCAAGATTACAGCTAAGCATTCTTGCTCTGTAACGGTGTAGTTTCGTTGGGCTGAGTTCAACTTTTTCGAGACATAGGCTATTGGCTTCTCGTGGCCATCGTCATCTAGTTGAAACTGCACCCCACCAATACCTTGTTGGCTTGCATCGCACTGTATAGCGAATGGTTTGGTGAAGTCTGGGCTCACTAGCAACGGAGCAGAAGTAAGTTTTTGCTTTAAAAGATCAAGAGACGAATGGGCCTCAGGTGTCCATTTGAACTGACTAGGGTTTTTCAAGGTGTCTGTAATGGAGGCAGTTCAGTCAGCATAGTTCGGGATGAACCGTCTATACCATCCAGCCATACCTAGTAGGCGTCGGGCCTGCCGAACAGTTTTAGGTGACGGATAGTCAACTATAGCTGAAATTTTGTCAGGGTCAGTTCTCATACCTCCCTTTCCGACAATGAAACCCAAGTATTTGGTCTCTTTGATACAAAACTTGCTCTTCTCGACGTTGATAGTGAGGCCAGCTTTCCTCAAACAATCCGCTACACGGGCTAGCAGCGTAAGATGAGTGGCGAAGTCTGATGACAGAATTAATAAATCGCCAAGATAGACGAGAACGTTCTCACGAAGATCGAAAGGAATTACTTTATCCATGAGGGGGCACATCGTGTGTCGAGCGTTGCATAGGCCGAATGGCATCACTGTGTACTGATAGAGAGGATGACCAGGTACTGTAAAAGCGATCTTCTCTGTAAAATCAGTGTCTAGTGGGACCTGCCAGATTGCGTCCTTCAGGTCCAGGCTCGTTATGTAGTTTTCCGGAGGAAGTCGACTCAGAAGTGCGTCTATCTGCGGTGGCAGATAGGCATCCTTCTTCTTAACAGAGTTGACCTTCCTGGCGTCAAAACAAAGCCGGACCTTTCCAGGCTTCCTTACCAGAACAACTGGAGAGCTCCAAGGACTCTGGCTGTCCTCTATCACACCCAGCGATAGCATTCGCTCTAATTCAGCATCCATTGAACTTTGCACTGCTGGCGAAATCGGATAAAAGCGCTGTTTTATCGGGGCGGCTTCATTCGTCTCAATCTTGTGAGTGACAAATGACGTTTTTCCCAGGCCTAAAGAGGCGAAAGAGGGGAAAAGCTGTTTTGTGGCTTCTAAGCGCTGTTGATCGAGGCTAGAAGGAATATGGCAGTCGGTGTCAGAGGTAGCTATTACACTTGGATTCACTTCTGCGACTATACCCAGGATATATGGAGCCAAGCCAAGTAGACGACAGAACTCTATTCCCAGATATAGTGCCTGTGTGAGCCCAGGAACCACGTAAAAACGCACGGTTTGGGTCTTACGACGGAAAGTGACGTCCAAGTTCACATGACCATGCACAGTCGTCATGGCACCATTAGCTACTTGGACCTGTGTCCGATACCTCTTCCATTCGACATCTGCTTCTGCAAGCTTCTCTAGAGCTCCCTGGCCTAGAATACTGACAGTAGCACCACTATCAAGTAATCCAGTCTCAGTTCGCCCGAGCAGCTTTACTTCGACGTACGGTCGAATGTCGTCTGGCATCGACACGGAAATCTGGGCCAGTGTTTTTCTTTCCAGTCGCATCCGTCGACAATATTCCCGCCAATGAACGGTTGATCTTTTCTTTTTCGGTCTACAATCCAGGTCAGGATATATAATTTCAGCTAACTCCGCTACTGAGGAGAAGATTCGGTCTCTTACTGCGTTGTATCTCTGCAGACGCGTATGATACGCCGTCAGCGGATGTAAAACTGGCTCACGCCCACTCGCCATTACAGAGCTTGATGGCCGTTTTAAAACAGAAATGCCATGATGCCAAATCTCCCGCTCATCAGCTAAAGGTGCTGCAGGTGTTATCGCGACATTAAAAATTAAAGACTTTTCTAAAGAAGTGTCTAATAAAGTCATGGGCTCCCCAGAAGTGGAAATGGGAGCTTGAAGATCTGCGGAGAAGTCTATCAGGTTCTCCGTCTCTAGCAATCGATTATTAAGTCTATCAGGTGGTTTGCTGATATCATCAGAGTCACTGACTGATATCAGTGGACAATACAGGGGTCCGTCAAGGTGATCTGCTAATGGAGCGGACTTTCCTCCTTGTTCAATGTTTGAACTAGAGTGTTCTTTACGACTGGTGCTCGGGACGTTGACGCTGGTCGAGAAGAGGTGTTGGGATTCCCGACCCGTCTCTCGTTCTTTTATGCACAGTGTCCGCAGTTGGGCTTAAAAATGTTCTTACGCCCGCATCCGTAGCAGAACACGTGCTGTCTTACTTGCAGGCAGTCCTGGTAGTAGTGACCTGGCTGATCACAATTCCAGCACACTACTGGATGTCTGGTCGAAATGGCTGACACGTAGCTTAAGCTAGTGTCACTGCCTGTTGCTATTGCCAGTTCGGGGTTTAAAGTCTGGAAGTTGTCAATCTCGTGTAGTCGTTGGTTCCGGTAAGGGTTCCAACTACCAGCTGTCGCAATTCGTAGCTGCGTGGCTTGAATTCGAGTAACCAGCGATCTTAACTGTTGAAAATTCTCTCTAAGTGGACTGTATAATTAATGGGCCGGTTTGATAGATAACTCAGTTTTATGTTCAAAGTATAAAATTTTAATTTTATTTCGTGCTTGCTTCAGGTCTTACAATCTATATCACAATTCAATTCAATTTGACTTAATACTAATTTAAAATTCAATAACTCATTAAAACTTAATACAAAAAAAAATTAAAATTAAAAAATGATGTCAGCGTATTTGTAGTTGCCGCGTTGCTGTGTGAAGAAACCACAAATGTCGGTGTAGCTGTGCTTTGTTGCTCTTTTCTTACTCCTGTAAAAAAGAAGAAGAATCGATGAGTGAATGGGTCCGAGACAGTTGATCTGTGAGAAAATCAACTTGGTCTAATAATGAATTTTGAAATGTTCTCTCGAACTGCCACGTGAGGGCAATCGAGACGTAGCGTGGAATATTTTAATTCACGAATATAGCAACTTGTATGGTTGCTATCGGTAATGTTGATAACGTACCCAATTGGTCTGCTTATACAGTGCAGTTTTTGGGCAGTTTTTGAAAGTATGAAGGCAGCACTGATGACGTTTATTGAGCGCGTACCTTTTAGCAGTGGCAACTTGAAACGTAATAGGTTGGCACTTACGACGTTGAGTCTTGTGCACTTTTTATGTGTGCAGCAATCTGAGTATTGCTACATGTGGGAAGGAAATTCCTTCCACTTTGATTAGAATTAACTTCTGAATATATTTTGGGCAGAGTTAACCTCTGTGAATGGACCTAAAATAACCTTTGTATAAAGTTGTCTTGGCCTTTGGATTAACTCCTGTGTGAGATTGTTTGAGTTAACCTCACCTTTGCAATCCTTAGGATCAACTCCTAGCCGACGTACTTGAGTTAACCTCAAATAATGTATTTGTTTTAGGATCAACTCCTATATGATACTTTCAGTTAAGCTCAACTATTTGTTTGGCCAGAATTAACTTCTGTTTTAAAATTGAGTTAACCTCAAATATTTGTGACAGCCAGAATTAACTTCTGTTTATGGATTGAGTCAACCTCAAGTATGTAGGACGGCCAGAATTAACTTCTGTGTGTAGGATTGAGTTAACCTCAAATATTTGTTCTAACAAGAATCAACTTCTGTTTTTGGGATTGAGTCAACCTCAAATATTTGTGATGGCCAGAATTAACTTCTGTATTAGGATTTGAGTCAACCTCAATTTGTTGGCGTAGAATTAACTTCTATAAGGAATTTCAGAATTAACTTCTGGTTAGGATAGGGATTTTGCTCAGAACAGACTCCAAGGCTTAGGACTTAATCAGATCAACTCTGATTTGGAAATGGGGTGATTTTGCAATCAATCAATCAATCAGAGTTCTTCACACGCGATTTACGAAACGAAACGAATTTTGACTGTCTTAAACCGAACCGATATCCCGGGATATTTGATAAAATACACGTACAGGCTTTAATTTTAGCCTAGGTTTCACTTTTGTCTTTGATACACTTTCACTTTAATTGTTCGAAAATTATTAACTCTAAGTTACGCGATGTCGAAAATTATTTACAGCTTGTTGCGCGACAGCAAGCTGTGTTCTTGTCATTATTTGATATTGGGATGTGTGGATTTAGAGGAATAGGAGAGTTGGATGGGAGTGGGAGGTTGTGGAATATTAGAGATTTCTCTAACTTGCTTTGTGTTGAGGACTGGCGTTTCTTCCAACATGGTGAGAAATATCTCGAAAGTCCAGGATGGTCCAGCGTTGATAAGTCCCACGATGATCGAGATGCCAGGATGGTGTCCTATCCACGGTTGTGGCTTCCTTTATTAGTGAAGAAAGTAAATCTTTCGCCCAGGTAATAAATGTTTCTCGTTTCCGAGTTAATAAGGTGGAGAGGTGATAAGTAGTTGAGGTTTTCAACTTGAAGTTGCGTTGAAAGCTGGCTAATGAGGGGGTTGGGATGTTGAGAGATCTTCTCAAGTTGTTTGACCGCGAGAGAAAGGAGATATTCCTCAATTGGAATGATGTTTGCACTTTCGTACAAGAAGGTGTTGGGAAAGTAGTGTCCGTCAGGTTTCCTGTACACACCTGTACAGGCCCTTAGGATCTTTCTTTCGAGGGCACTGATTTGCTTCATATAAGATGGCGAAATGGTGTGCCAGATGGGGAAGCAATAGCAGATAATTGGGCGGATAAGCTGTTTGTATATAAGCAGCTTTGTATCTTTCGGGAGACCGTTTCTCCTTCTGATAATAGGGTTGAGTAGGGAGTAAGCGTAGTTGGCTTTCTTCATGGTCAGCTTGGCGTGATTGTTGAATTTCAACAGATTATTGAAGGAGACACCAAGATATTTGGTGTTCTTTGAAGGCTGAAGCTTTTCATTATTGACTTCGATTTCAATGTTGTTGGCTCGAGTGGCTATATTGGGTCTTCCCCTTGTGGAGGGATTTCGGATGCAAATCATTTCAGATTTGTTCAGATTAATTTTGATGCCCCACTTTCTGTAGAATTCATCAAGTTTGAGAACATGCCGCTCAACTTTGATAGCAGCGAAATTGGATGACATGGAGTGGGCGTAGGTGAGGGAGTCGTCAGCATAAAGCAGTGTGGTGGAATTAGAGTCATTGGAAGGCTGATCGTAAGTGAAAAGATTGAAGAGAATTGGTCCGAGGACCGAACCTTGGGGGACACCAGCACTGACTGATGTTGCCTGAGATTTGGTGTTCTCGATTTCTATGTAGAAATTTCGAGATGAGAGAAAGCTATGTATAACCCGGGTGAGATAAGGCGGGAACTCGAGGTTTATAATTTTGAAAATTAGCCCGTTTGTCCAAACTGAGTCAAACGCTTTCTCTACATCAAGGAAGCAGCCTACTGTCTGCTCCCTTTTGTTGAGGGCGTTTGTGGAATCAGAGAGGAATTTGAGCAAAGCGTGAAAAGTGGAGTGCTGGGGCTTGAAGCCGAATTGGGTGTCCTGCCTGATATTTAGATCGAGGCAGGTATTTTCAATGTGTTGGCGGACTATTTTTTCGAAAAGTTTGCCCAGGTTGGACAGAAGAGAGATTGGCCGGAACTCGTTAAGGTTTTTCGAGTTTCCTTTTTTGGGAATTGGAACTATGCGAGCGGTTTTCCAGGCATCAGGAAAGTAAGAATTATTGAGGCAATTATTGAAGATAATTGTAAGAAATTCTATGGCGACAGGTGGGAGGTTTTTGATAACTTTGTTGGGAATGTTATCTGGGCCAGCGGACTTTTTGCCTCTGATGGACCTGATTAGGGCGAGTTGAAGATTGTGGTGGAGGATCCCACTGCCTGGGCAGTGAAATCATCAACAGTCGAGTCTACAGTGGTCCTAAAATTTGCATCGCTTAGAGATGAGTTGTCTTTGAAAGTGGATTGGAAATATTCCGCGAAAGCGTTGCATTTTTCTTGGGGAAGGTTGTAAGCGTTGGTGCCGCTTAAAATGGTTTTGGGGAGTTTTGCTTTTCTGTTGCAAACCCTGTTTATGTCCTGAAAGCAGTGTGGACCAGGTTGAATGGAAGCCAGTTTCTTCCTAAACTCTTTATCGAGAAACATTTTCGTTTGTTCCTCAATAATTGTTGACAAGCAATTAATTTGCGACAACACAGTTCTGTAGGCTGGGTTGTGGCTATTAAGGGTTCGGTGAAAAATACGGTTAAGTACTTTTCGAAGTTTCTGCCTAAATTTATATAATTTTTGCAGTTGAGGCGGGAGATTTTTGTATTTGTAGTGTTTGCTCGGCACTACACTGGAAAAGAAGGCGACATTTCCTTCAATGGCGTTGTTGAGGAAGTCAATGTGGAAGTCAATTTCCAAGTTCGTGAGGTTCCGTTGCGAGTCAGGTAGATTTCCTGCGAGAAATTGGGAGAGCCTGTCTTGAAATTGTTGCCAGTCAACGTCTTTGAGTGAAGTTGAGGCTTGAGGGTCAGAAGTCAAGATATTTAACGGTGCGCTGGGAGTGATTGAGAGTTCAACAGCCAAGTGATCGGATTCAGCCATATGTGCTGTGCAGACGTAATTTGAGAATTGGGGTAGGAGATTAATTAGATTAGAGGTTGCGATATAGAAGTCGAGAGTTGACCCAGATCGCGGGAAGGTCGGAGTATCTTGCGAGACGACGACAAAATCATGGTTGGTATTAAAGAGGAGCCAGTCATGTACTGCCTTGCCAGACGGACTTACGACAGAATCATTCCACAACGGGTGCCTGGCGTTGAAATCTCCACCCAGCACCGTGTATGTGAAATTGTCCGAGATCTGAGCAATGCTGTTTAAATTATTCTTGATATCAGCTCCCGTGGCGTGACATCTATTGTATAGGGCGATTAAGAGAAGAGACTCGTTGTCTCGAAGTTTTAATTTGACAGCAGTGCATTCCATATTGGAAAGGTTACTAATTTTCACCTCTTCGAATTTGAGGTTTTCCTTAATGAGAAGGGCTGTGCCTAGGGTGGTCTCAGACTTGTCCTGGCGGACGAAGTTATAGTGCTCAAAAGCCAACTTATGTCTCTCAGTGAGGAGAGTTTCAGAGAGGAACATGAACGTGGGTTTATGCTCAATAAGGAATAGGTTTAGGGCTGCTCTTTTGCTGTGCTTTACCAGCGAATTGCAGTTAAGTGACATAATTTTCAGCTTACTTATTTGCCTAGACATAGTCCAAATGCAAATTGAAGGTAAGCTGCTTGTTTTTCCGAGATGGAAGAAAGCTTCCTGTATTTAGGAAGGAAATTATTGATTTTGCCCATAAGGGCGAAAAGGTCGCAGCCAAATAGAGACTTGGCTTCGTTGGTGCAGAAATCGTCAATTTCTGTCACTCTAGGTTTTCTAGGAGCTGTCTTGGGGGCAGACCTAGGTGCTGCTTGGGGTTTGGGAGCTGTGGGTTTAACGGAGTTATTATTGTTAAACGTGTTTTTTGATATTACCTGGGCAAAAGATTTACCTGGTTGCACATAGTTCCTTGTGGCTTCCTTCACGAATTCCTCACGCTGGCACGCTCCTCGATCTTCTTGGCACGTTGTTGTACAACCTCCTTGTACTTGGAGCAACCTCTATAACTGGCTGGATGTCCTTCCGATTTACAGTTGATGCAGTATGGGGCACCTTCCTTCTGGTTTATTCGCTCACACTCTCCTGGCAAGTGGGCATTTTTGCACTTCACGCATTTGTAGTCGACTGCACAATTTCTTGCAACGTGGCCGAAAGCCTGGCAACGCTTGCACTGAGAGACTCCCGATGCGCGATATTTTTCCCAATAAATAACCTGGTTGAGTAAGCGATTAGTGGCCATGATGTATTTCGAATCGTAGTTTCCTCCAAAATTAACTACGAAGGAGTTTAATTCCTTGGTCCTGGGAGTTTTAAAATGACTAACTGAATTTATGGCGAAACCACGCAGTTTTTGTTCTAATGCTGCCTTTACATCATCGGCTTGGTATGTGTGCTGAATACCTTTCAGCAGAAGTGTCGTTGTTCTGTCACATTTAGGCGTAAACGTATAGCTTTGCACGCCGATGTCCTTGACAATATTGAAGAGAGTCCTATGGTCGTCTTGCGTTATTGGCTTGATGATGCACTTGGTGCCCTTTGACGTCTTTATGAAGAACTTTGGCCTCATCTGTAGCTTATCAAGCTCGCAATTGAATGCTCTGACATTCAAGTTCTGGCAGACGATAGGAGGAGGTCTCGCTGTCTTCACACTTGGCTTTTCAATTTGGGCCTCAGTTGCTTTGGGCTGGATTTCAAAGTCCTTCCGGTTTCCAAGGATTTGATAGTATCCACCAGTATTTTTCTCTCGGCTTGGTTCCTGCTTCGACCCCGCTGCTTTTCTTTTTGCTGGCGTTCCGGCTGATCGTGGCGATGACATTGGGCTTCTCTTAGCCTTCCGCTTTCCGTTTTCGACGATTGTGAAATTGTTTTTATCCTCTTCATCCTCAGACGAACCCGATTCTGATGAAGATGACCCGGCCGAGTCAGTACACATTGATTCCACATCGCTGGTTGTTACATCTGCATTCAAAGCTGGCGAAGTGTCTGTGCCGCTGAGCATGTTACTAGCTGATTCATCAATGGCAACTTCTGGGATAGCCATTTCATATTTAATGTAGAGTTTTCTTAGGCTGCTTTCAACTGCGGCCCTTAGAGCTGATTTTTCAGCTTCAAATTTGGATTTTTTGTTTTCCACAATATCAGTCATGTTGAATTACACTTAATCTTTAATTTTAATCTCGGAAATGTGTCCTTTATCACCGCACTTGTTCAGGTTTATATAAATGTTCACTGTCATACACAGCACTAAAGGGTGTCCTTATCACCACACTTTTGTTTTATTCACTTCACTACAGGCGCGGATCTAGCATTGAAATTAGGGGGGGGTCATTTTACTAAAATCATCGAGCAAAAAAAAAAAAAAAAAAAACATCCAACGCCGGTTCGCGGTCCATGGAGCAAAAAAAAAAAAAAAAAAAAAAACATCCAACGCCGGTTCGCACCGCAGTACCTACTGCAGTACTTGCTATACTGCTATACTTGGAACTAGGAAATCCGGAAATCCGCATTATTCAGGCGGTGCGGATGATGTGTATACTTTCTTTTTTAAAAACTAATATTTTTAATAGAATAGGGTGCAAACTGCAGGAGTCATTCAAGCCCAACTTTTCTCAGTTTTACACACTGGTATATATAAAATGGACTGCTCGATATGCTATTTCATGCGGGTACAATTTTTTGTGTCAAAAATAGTTCATACGTCGGTGCCAACATTGAAAAATCCATTGGCGAAAAGTTGAAAAGCGAAACCTCTCGAATTTCTATTAACCCAAATAATTAATTTAAAAACATTTATTTCGACAAACTCACTTATTTATTTATTGTTTACAGCCCTTTCTCAGTTCGCACGTTACATAGGAAAGTGACCAACTCAAAAAATGCAACTTTTCTGGAGAGCGAAAAAACGAAAAGCTGTACATAGAATTAATTCTAGCTTAAAGTAGTAATTGTTTGCTAAAAATAGTCTGAACTCTTAAATTTGTTAGTAAATATATTTCTGAAGATTTATATAAAAGAAATTTTAAGATTTTGTTACCGCAGTTGGCGAGGTTAGCTGTTAATCCCGCATCCACTTAAGTTGTGTCGCTTTTCTTTGTTGCGAAATAAATATTTTTACAAGTTTTTTTAAGTGGCACAACTCAAAATACGATTTTTAAGAATTAAATTCCGTACTTTGAACTTTGTGGAAAAATGTCATAACTCATAATATAATTTGTAAGAAATAAATGCTGTTTTGTGGAAAAGTGACACAATTTAAAATAATACTGTTAAAATGTCGAAAACATATTTACGTTTGTTATGAAGATCGTCACAACTCAAAAAGTGATAGTGGGCACGCTTAGGCGGAGACCAAACCAGTTTGGAATAATTGGAAGCCTTTGGTCACAGCCATGTAAAATTACCAACCACTTCGGTATGGTTTGTAATTACGCGGAGGAAAAACCAGAAATTTTGACCGGTTTGGTCCCCGCCTAAACGCGCCCACTGACACACTGTTCTATGAAGAATATCTCTGTTCTTCAGTAACAGAAAAGTGACACTACCGCTATCTAGCGGCAAAAACAATCAGATAGAAATATGCCAATTTCATGGTGTAATTAACTCAAAAACGAAAAATTTTGAGCTAGGTCACATTTCTATGTGACGTGCGAATTAGTAGTTGGTGGTTAGATCGAAAGAGAACGCTATATAGAAATGAGCCCACTTTCTGCAGTGTATTTCTATGGACGTAGTCAGTCCATATTTTAAATGTCAGTGGTTTTACATAAGAACGCTGCAAATATTTTAGAATGTTAGGAGTGTTACATGTCAAAATTACCTGAAAAGGGGCTTATCTCTCATTAAGGCGAAGAAATTGCCATTAGCAATTGATTCAAATTCCTCAGTTAAAAACAAAAAGTATTTCCCATAGAACGACTTGGGACAAATAAAAGTTTTAAATTTCAACCCAAGTCGTTTCAATAGAAAAAAGCCCCACGACAAATCTTACCTTCAGTAAGATTTGTCGAAAATAAAAATACGATATGTATGTACATATATACCTACATACTTATCGGGCGCAGAAAATTTACTCGGTGAAGATCTAAACGATCAAGTCTTCACCAAAAAGCCTCCTTTCAGCAAATTGTCGCGAGCGGAATACATTCTGGGTGCAACAATGTATGCACGATAGCAAGACGATGGTTTGATATTTATGAAAATATCAAATTTCATTTCAACCATCGTCCGCCGCGGTAGGCTGAACACTAATTGTAAACAGGTAAAGAAAATAGAAGTTGCGATAAGAAAAACAAAATAAACGTTTTGTGAAAATAACCATAAGAGGAAGTTTGTGAAAGAAAAAGTTTGTGAACAAAGCAAAAGTAAAAAAAATATATATATAAATAAAATAAAAGTGTGCGAGTTGTCTTAATCATAGCTTCCTGAAACGGCGTAGAGTGATTGCCTTCGACTAAGCTAAGCCCCGAAATATAACAGAAGTTAGGACTAAGTTAAGTTAGGGCTCTGATGTGGTAGCGAGGGAGTCTGTTTTGTGGCTTGGGAAGTGTTTCTCTGAGGTCCGAAACCAAAATTTCGAGAAAAAGCTATACACATACATCACATGCATACAATAGCATTCATTAAAATAAATTTTTATTTTTTTAAGTTTCGGAATAAAGTTTTTTTTTAAGTTGAATTATATAAATAAAAAAAGTATAAAATAAAAAAAAAATTATTTTTTCAAATAACTCAATGAATTAAAGATTTTTTCTCAAATTTAGGGGGGGGGTCATGACCCCCACGACCCCCCCCCTGGATCCGCCACTGCTTCACTAGTGTTTATTATGTTAGTGGCTTTGTGTTGTACATCAATCTTACTCTTTCGAAATATACCCATACCCAACACAAAGCACTAATCCCTTTAATTGTCCCACTACACTCACACACACAGATCTAATTCGCATGAAATGCCGTCGGCAAATATTTGAATTATTTTATGACCTCTCCGGAATTTTCACTGTCACATTGATGTTGTCGCTGTATCACACTGATGTTGACTGATGCCGACTGTTAATGAGTGACGGGGGGGTGATTTTGCTAGCATTCGCCGCCTTTTTATAGCTGCTGAAGACGATCATGTGATGTACTCCTCATGGCGTTGCCATAGCGACGTTTATACCAGTTGCTGCTACTAGAGCATCTGGCTGACGTAATGTCAATTGACTGATATGTCAATTTGTGTTTTTGTATGGAAATCATGTAATTTCAGGTAAGTTTGTTTTAATTATGTGGATTTTGATCATTTTTTAATAATATTTTGTTATTTTCAGCTTGTAAATGTCATCGCGGGATCTTTTTGATAGTTTAGGAAGTTTGAGGAGTATTTATCACTAATTTATTAGGTTTGTATTCTGAATTTTTTCCACTGGAGTATGATTCTTTGTGGATTCTTTTTTGATTATTTGCAGGAAATAGGTACCTGGATGCGTCGAGGGAAGAATGTGCAGTTGGTGGACTGAACATCCTCCGCCCCGCAAAAATAAGGGTGGATCCCTTTTTTTTGTTTTTTATTGATCGATCGGAAGAGGACAGATTTTTGTAATGGGACGTGTAAATGTTGATTTTTGAGTCTTTATTGTGACTGCGCGCACCAAATTGTTGTGTCCTATATGTACTTCGATTATTCGTCCTAATGGCCAATGACTTACTGGGATCTGGTCTTCCTTGATGAGAACTAGTGTACCAATTTTCAAACTGTCCTTTTTTGACTGCCACTTATTTCTTTGCTGTAAGGTGTGGAGATAGTCATTTGACCATTTTTTCCAAAAGATATGAACCAGTGATTGGATATATTGCCATCTTTTGAGTGGATGTAGGAGAGGGTTCAATGGAAGTGGCTCTGTTATAATGAGTGTGTGACGCCCTGTGAGGAAGTGTCCTGGAGTTAAAATATTGTAATCTGTTGCGTCATTTGAGAGAGGTGACAGTGGTCTGGCGTTGAGACACGCTTCAATCTGAATCAACACAGTATTTAGCTCTTCATATGTGAGTGTTGTATTTTTTATTGTTTTATATAGATGACGCTTGGTAGACTTTACCCCCGATTCCCACAATCCTCCAAAATGTGGAGCTGCAGGCGGGTTAAAATGCCATGTTATGCCTTGATTGGCAATTTCTTCAGCTGCTGTAGTTTCAATGCTTTTAATATTTTTTCTAGGTTTGCTTGTAATACTCGATTAGCTCCGATGAAATTTGTGCCTCTGTCGGAGTACATGTGGGTGCATAGACCTCTTCTTCCTACAAAGCGCTTTAATGCGGCCAAAAAATCTGAAGTGGACAATCCAGAGACCAGCTCGAGGTGAATGGCTTTGGTAGCAAGGCATATGAATAGACAAATGTATGCTTTTATGAATTTGGATGTTCTAAGTGATGAAGTTTTTATGTTAATTGGACCTGCATAGTCGACGCCAGTGTGTTGAGATGGTAGTGAGATGTTTACTCTGGCTGATGGTAGTGAGCTCATCAATTGAGAAGCAGTCCGTGCGTTAAAACGAAAGCAAGTGGTGCATTTGCGAATACGATGTCTCATCGTGTTTCTAGCGTTTAATAACCAAAATTTGTTTCGTAATGTAGTTAATATTACCTGGGTACCTCCATGCAACGTGTAGTAGTGAATATGGTCTATTAATGTTTGCGTGAGGTGATGATTATTTGGAAGTATGATAGGGTGTTTTTGGTCGTAGCTCAGATTAGTTTCTGTGAGATGCCCCCCGATTCTCAATATGTGCTCTGTGTCGAGTATTGGGTTGAGAGGGAGGAGTTTACTTTCTTTAGGGATTTGCTGTTGTTTTTGTAGATATGCTATTTCAGTGGAAAATACTGAATTCTGCAGTATTTTTATTAGATTTTTTCTGCGTTTTTGAGTTAGGTTGCTGTTAGTTCAGTTTTTGTTGGATATTGCTTTCGTAAACAGTTGATAAACCTGATGCAATACGCTGTTATTCGGATAGTTTTTTGAAATGAAGAGTATTTGTATAGCAGCATTATCTCTGCTTCAATTGTAGTTGTGTGAACTTTAATTTTTGTGTGTTCTAGGTTGGTTTGGATTACCGTAGACTGAGACGGCCAGAACTTTTCACCTTTGTGTAGCCATTCTGGTCCATTCCACCATGTCGATAATGTAAGTAAGTCCTTCGGAAAGATCCCTCGAGAGGCTGAGTCGGCTGGATTTAGTTTTGAAGGTACATGGTTCCATATTACTTGTGGGATATTTGTGTGTATTTCAGCAACCCGATTTGCCACGAACGTTTTCCAACAGGACGGATGTTTTCGTATCCATGCGAGGGCGATATTTGAATCTGTCCAGGCAACTACTTTGATCTTTGTGAGATCTAAGTCTGTAGTGACATGTTTGATGAGTTTGGAAAGGAGGACTGCGCCGCATAATTCTAATCTTGGCAGTGATATTGGTTTGATGGGTGCTATCTTGGTTTTGGCTGTTATAAGCTGGACCTTTGTTTCCTGATTTTTGAGGATTCTTAAATAGAGTACTGCAGAGTACGCATTGTTGGAAGCATCGCAAAATCCATGGATTTCCATTGTGTCTTCTATTTGTGGTGAATAGCCGAGCCATCGAGGAATGTGTATTTCCTCTAATAAATGCAGTTGATCTTTAAATGAGGTCCATTTTTTTGAAATTTCGTCGGGCACAGCTTCGTCCCAGTCGCGTTTTGTGAGCCATAATTTTTGAATCATTAGTTTGGCCGTAATCATACATGGTGCTAACCACCCTAATGGGTCAAATAGTGTTGATATTTCTGATAACATGAGGCGTTTGGTGTATTCGAATTTTTATTCGGGTAATTTTACTTTAAATGTGAAGTAGTCTGTTGATGGATACCACCTAAGGCCTAATGTTTTAATGGATTCAGTTTCTGAGAAGTCTAGGTTTGTTTTTAGTTCTCGATGATCTGGGTGTATATGATCTAATAACGCTGAGTGGTTGGCTGTCCATTTACGTATGTTAAATGATCCTTTGCTTAGGGCCTCTATCAGCTCCTTCTGTAGTTTTTGAGCTTCCGCAAGCGTGTGGGCTCCTGTCACTAGATCATCCACATAAAAATCTTTTATTATGCTTTTTGATGCTAATGGGTATTTGGCAGCTTCATCTCTTGCCAATTGTTGCAATGTTCTTATTGCTAGATATGAAGCAGGAGTTGTACCGAATGTGACAGTTGTTAGAACAAAATCTTGGAGCATTTTGTTTGGATCGTCCCTCCATATGATTCGTTGATAGTTTTGGTGTTGAGATGTTACTTGGACCATTCGGTACATTTTTTCTATATCCGCTGTTAGAGCATACTGGTATATGCGCCATCTAAGGAGTGTTGTCCATAACGTAGGTTGTATGGTCGGTCCAACCATTAATTGCTCGTTCAATGATTTTCCATTAGATGATTTCGCTGAGGCGTTGAATACGACCCGTAGCTTGGTGGTGCTGCTTTCTTTGAGAACGGCGTGATGTGGGAGATAGAAGAAAGATGGATTTTGTATACTACCTTTTTCTGTATGTATTTGGTTGGGATGTATTAGTTTCATATGCCCGAGTTGAGTGTATTCATTAATGCAATTTTTATATAAGCTGTATACTTCTGGATCCTTTGAAAATCTCTTCTCTAATTGCAGGAACTGTTGTATGGCCATATTTCTTGAGTGACCGAGTTTTAGGGAATCTTTATCTTTGAAGGGAAGGTGTACTTCGTATTTTCCGTTGGGGAGTCCTATTGTTGTTTTTTCATATAATTCTTCACACAGTTTATCTTCTGCTGAGAGGATTTTGGTTGATTGACAATCCTCAATTTCCCAGAACCTTTTAATTTGTTTTGATGATGGTGTGTGTAGATATGATTGGGGATGTTGTTGTTTTTGGAACTGGTCCAATCAGAATCCAGCCTAGTTGTGTGTTCTGTGCTGATGGAGTATCCCCAACTCCTTTTATTAACCCATCTATGAGAATTTCGGCGTACATGTCGGCTCCAAGAAGAATGTCTATGTTTCCAGGTATAGAAAATGTAGGATCTGCTAACGTGAGGTTTTGTATGTGGTTCCATTTGTTTGAGTCAATGGATTGTGTTGGTAATAAGTCCGTGATTTTTTTTATTACTAACATTTTTACTTCCTTTTTGAATTTGGTATGTAATGAGCTCAATGTTACATTTGTTTGAATGTGGACTTGGTTGGTCCGCGTTCTGCCTAAACCAACGTGTCGGGGAAATTCGCACCCGAGCGAATTTCACCCTATAGGGGGGAAATTCGCACCGTCATTTTTTTTAACTGAAAAAGAACGTACAGTATAAAAACGTCGAAAAACTGATCGTGCGAATTTCCCCCCTATAGGGGGAAATTCGCACCGATGTAAATTTTTTTACAGAAATCACAAATTTATTAAATTTATAACATAGCGTAAAGGAATATTACAAAATATGATTTTAGAGATCCGACGGGAATTCGATACCTTAAAGAATGCTCACATAAACAGAATGTTATCTTGTAAGCAACTATACCTTCACTTCAAGCTGTTCAACTTATAATCGAGAAGATTAACCTGTGTGCGAATTTTACAAGAGCAATTATTATGGTGTGAGTTATGGCTTTGCATTTAAAACAGGGTGCGAATATCACAGGTGCAATTATTAAAAGAACAAATAAGAGCATTACAAATTAAACAGGGTACGAATGTCACAGATGCAATTTTTGGAAGCTCGAGTGAAAGCGGACTTCTTTTAACAGGGTGCGAATCTTATACAAGTAGTCGATGGAAGTTTGAGTGAAAGCAATTTACTTTCAACAGGGTGCGAATATTGCAGGTAAAATTTTTGGTAGTTCGGGTGATAGCCTTCTATTTGAAATAGGGTGCGAATTTTACAGGTGCAATCTTCGGTAGTTCGAATGAAAGCCTTCTACTTTAAACAGGGTGCGAATCTTATACATGCAATTTTTGGCAGTTGAAGTAATAGCCTTCTGCTTTAAACAGGGCGTGAATGTTACAGGTAAGATTTTTGCCAGTTCGAGTGATAGCATTCTACTATAAATAGGGTGCGGTTGTTACAGGTGCAATTTTTGAAAATTCGAGTAATAGCCTTCTACTTTAATCAGGGTGCGAATCTTATACATGCAATTTTTGGCAGTTCAAGTAATAGCATTCTAATTTAAACAGGGTGCGAATATTGCTGGTACAATTTTTTGAAGTTTGAGTGATAGCATTCTATTTTAAATAGGGTGCAACTTTTACAGGTGCAGTTTTTGGAAGTTCGAGTAATAGCTTTCTACTTTAAACAGGGTGCGAATCTTATACATGCAATATTTGGCTGTTCGAGTAATAGCCTTCTACTTTAAATAGGGGGCGAATGTTACAGGTGCAATTTTTGAAAATTCGAGAGAAAGCTTTTTAATTTAAACAGGGTGCGAATCTTATACATGCCAGTTTTGGCAGTTCGAGTAATAGCCTTCTACTTTAAACAGGGTGCGAATATTGCTGGTACAATTTTTTGAAGTTTGAGTGATAGCATTCTATTTTAAATAAGATGCGACTTTTACAGGTGCAATTTTTGGAAGTTCGAGTAATAGCCTTCTACTTTAAACAGGGTGCGAATCTTATACATGCAATATTTGGCTGTTCGAGTAATAGCCTTCTACTTTAAATAGGGTGCGAATGTTACAGGTACAATTTTTGAAAATTCGAGTAATAGCCTTCTACTTTAATCAGGGTGCGAATCTTACACATGCAATTTTTGGCAGTTCAAGTAATAGCATTCTACTTTAAACAGGGTGCGAATATTGCTGGTACAATTTTTTGAAGTTTGAGTGATAGCATTCTATTTTTAATAGCCTTCTACTTTAAACAGGGTGCGAATCTTATACATGCAATATTTGGCTGTTCGAGTAATAGCCTTCTACTTTAAATAAGGTGCGAATGTTACAGGTACAATTTTTGCCAGTTAGAGTGATAGCCTTCTACTACAAATAGGGTGCGAATGTTACAGGTGCAATTTTTGAAAATTCGAGCGAAAGCCTTTTAATTTAAACAGGGTGCGAATCGTATACGAGCAATTTTTGCCAGTTCGAGTAATAGCCTTCTCCTTTAAACAGGACGTGAATGTTACAGGTACAATTTTTCAAAATTCGAGTGATAGCCTTTTACTTTAAACAGGGTGCGAATGTTACAGGTACAATTTTTGCCAGTTAGAGTGATAGCCTTCTACTACAAATAGGGTGCGAATGTTACAGGTGCAATTTTTGAAAATTCGAGCGAAAGCCTTTTAATTTAAACAGGGTGCGAATCGTATACGTGCAATTTTTGCCAGTTCGAGTAATAGCCTTCTCCTTTAAACAGGACGTGAATGTTACAGGTACAATTTTTCAAAATTCGAGTGATAGCCTTTTACTTTAAATAGGCTGCGAATGTTACAGGTACAATTTTTGCCAGTTAGAGTGATAGCCTTCTACTACAAATAGGGTGCGGATGTTACAGGTGCAATTTTTGAAAATTCGAGTAATAGCCTTCTACTTTAATCAGGGTGCGAATCTTATACATGCAATTTTTGGAAGTTCAAGTAATAGCCTTCTACTTTAAACAGGGTGCGAATATTGCTGGTACAATTTTTTGAAGTTTGAGTGATAGCATTCTATTTTAAATAAGGTGCGACTTTTAAAGGTGCAATTTTTGGAAGTTCGAGTAATATCCTTCTACTTTAAACAGGGTGCGAATCTTATACATGCAATATTTGGCTGTTCGAGTAATAGCCTTCTACTTTAAATAGGGTGCGAATGTTACAGGTACAATTTTTGCCAGTTAGAGTGATAGCCTTCTACTACAAATAGGGTGCGAATGTTACAGGTGCAATTTTTGGCAGTTCGAGTAATAGCCTTTTACTTTAAACAGGGTGCGAATCTTATACATGCAATTTTTGGCAGTTAAAGTAATAGCCTTCTCCTTTAAACAGGACGTGAATGTTACAGGTACAATTTTTCAAAATTCGAGTGATAGCCTTTTACTTTAAATAGGCTGCGAATGTTACAGGTACAATTTTTGCCAGTTAGAGTGATAGCCTTCTACTACAAATAGGGTGCGGATGTTACAGGTGCAATTTTTGAAAATTCGAGTAATAGCCTTCTACTTTAAACAGGGTGCGAATCTTATACATGCAATTTTTGGCAGTTGAAGTAATAGCCTTCTGCTTTAAACAGGGCGTGAATGTTACAGGTAAGATTTTTGCCAGTTCGAGTGATAGCATTCTACTATAAATAGGGTGCGGTTGTTACAGGTGCAATTTTTGAAAATTCGAGTAATAGCCTTCTACTTTAATCAGGGTGCGAATCTTATACATGCAATTTTTGGCAGTTCAAGTAATAGCATTCTAATTTAAACAGGGTGCGAATATTGCTGGTACAATTTTTTGAAGTTTGAGTGATAGCATTCTATTTTAAATAGGGTGCAACTTTTACAGGTGCAGTTTTTGGAAGTTCGAGTAATAGCTTTCTACTTTAAACAGGGTGCGAATCTTATACATGCAATATTTGGCTGTTCGAGTAATAGCCTTCTACTTTAAATAGGGGGCGAATGTTACAGGTGCAATTTTTGAAAATTCGAGAGAAAGCTTTTTAATTTAAACAGGGTGCGAATCTTATACATGCCAGTTTTGGCAGTTCGAGTAATAGCCTTCTACTTTAAACAGGGTGCGAATATTGCTGGTACAATTTTTTGAAGTTTGAGTGATAGCATTCTATTTTAAATAAGATGCGACTTTTACAGGTGCAATTTTTGGAAGTTCGAGTAATAGCCTTCTACTTTAAACAGGGTGCGAATCTTATACATGCAATATTTGGCTGTTCGAGTAATAGCCTTCTACTTTAAATAGGGGGCGAATGTTACAGGTGCAATTTTTGAAAATTCGAGAGAAAGCTTTTTAATTTAAACAGGGTGCGAATCTTATACATGCCAGTTTTGGCAGTTCGAGTAATAGCCTTCTACTTTAAACAGGGTGCGAATATTGCTGGTACAATTTTTTGAAGTTTGAGTGATAGCATTCTATTTTAAATAAGATGCGACTTTTACAGGTGCAATTTTTGGAAGTTCGAGTAATATCCTTCTACTTTAAACAGGGTGCGAATCTTATACATGCAATATTTGGCTGTTCGAGTAATAGCCTTCTACTTTAAATAGGGTGCGAATGTTACAGGTACAATTTTTGCCAGTTAGAGTGATAGCCTTCTACTACAAATAGGGTGCGAATGTTACAGGTGCAATTTTTGGCAGTTCGAGTAATAGCCTTTTACTTTAAACAGGGTGCGAATCTTATACATGCAATTTTTGGCAGTTAAAGTAATAGCCTTCTGCTTTAAACAGGGCGGGAATGTTACAGGTAAGATTTTTGCCAGTTCGAGTGATAGCATTCTACTATAAATAGGGTGCGAATGTTACAGGTGCAATTTTTGAAAATTCGAGTAATAGCCTTCTACTTTAATCAGGGTGCGAATCTTATACATGCAATTTTTGGCAGTTCAAGTAATAGCATTCTACTTTAAACAGGGTGCGAATATTGCTGGTACAATTTTTTGAAGTTTGAGTGATAGCATTCTATTTTAAATAAGATGCGACTTTTACAGGTGCAATTTTTGGAAGTTCGAGTAATAGCCTTCTACTTTAAACAGGGTGCGAATCTTATACAAGCAATATTTGGCTGTTCGAGTAATAGCCTTCTACTTTAAATAGGGTGCGAATGTTACAGGTACAATTTTTGAAAATTCGAGTAATAGCCTTCTACTTTAATCAGGGTGCGAATCTTACACATGCAATTTTTGGCAGTTCAAGTAATAGCATTCTACTTTAAACAGGGTGCGAATATTGCTGGTACAATTTTTTGAAGTTTGAGTGATAGCATTCTATTTTTAATAGCCTTCTACTTTAAACAGGGTGCGAATCTTATACATGCAATATTTGGCTGTTCGAGTAATAGCCTTCTACTTTAAATAAGGTGCCAATGTTACAGGTACAATTTTTGCCAGTTAGAGTGATAGCCTTCTACTACAAATAGGGTGCGAATGTTACAGGTGCAATTTTTGAAAATTCGAGCGAAAGCCTTTTAATTTAAACAGGGTGCGAATCGTATACGAGCAATTTTTGCCAGTTCGAGTAATAGCCTTCTCCTTTAAACAGGACGTGAATGTTACAGGTACAATTTTTCAAAATTCGAGTGATAGCCTTTTACTTTAAATAGGCTGCGAATGTTACAGGTACAATTTTTGCCAGTTAGAGTGATAGCCTTCTACTACAAATAGGGTGCGGATGTTACAGGTGCAATTTTTGAAAATTCGAGTGATAGCCTTTTACTATAAATAGGCTGTGAGTATTACAGGTATTAGTTTGGGTAGTTTGAGTGATAGCCTTCTACTTTTAACAGGGTACGAATCTTATAGATGCAATATTTGGCCGCTTGAGAGATATAGCCTCTATATATCAATTATAATTAAGTGCAAACCTTCTTTCTTAACCTTTGAATATATCCCATTCCTATAGAGAAGATATTTGTTTCCCGAGTTTGATGTAAAAGTAATTTACAATTAAAACATTGCATATACATATATAGGGATAAGAATTTCAAGAACTGAATTTCCTCGATGTTGGTTATTGTTAAAAAGAATGAAATGTCCTCAATGGGCTCTAGTTTGATCCTGCGATATACCTGAAAGGATTTCTGAACATTGAAATGACTGCACTCCATTTGAAAATTGAAAAATTTTCAAACGTGATTTTCAGAGGGAAGAATCTCTAAGCAATCCATTGGCATACTCCAATCTACTAATTTACCGAACAGCCTGTACATGTGCATTTATAGATATATTCAAATTCAAATTCAGAAATATTTTATTAATAACCTCAGCTTAGAACTACGTCATGTTTTGACAGATTTACAAGTTCTGGATTAAATATAGTTTAGTAAATTAACAGAAGAGCATGAGTGAGCACATTGAATTTAATATTAGATTAGAGCTTTATTGTAAAGTATTTATGTATACTTAATAGACAAAAATAATTAATTAATAATAATAAAAATAAAA
The DNA here is from genome assembly GCA_963924295.1 of Dioctria rufipes. Taxonomy (NCBI): domain Eukaryota; kingdom Metazoa; phylum Arthropoda; class Insecta; order Diptera; family Asilidae; genus Dioctria; species Dioctria rufipes. The sequence continues at coordinate 182,664,158 of OZ002740.1, forward strand.
TAAAGCTCAAACTAGGCAAAAATGAGACACATTGTTGCCTTTTTAGTTGATAAGATAGCTTTAGGTTTTTATATATCAAATTAAATTAAAATAAAAATTAGATTCAGAATTCCAGACATGATCCAAAGAAGTTATAGGAAAAAAATATAACGTATAAGAAAAAGTTTGGTAAAACTGTATAAGGAATAAAATCTAAATCGGGAACTACTTTTAATGACTGTCAGGTAATTGCTATAAATTTTTGAAGAACGGAATACTAGCTCAACATGCAGAACACAGAACACACTACAAAATGGAACTCAGTCAGTAACTTCCGCGGCTCATGAATTCCTGGGTATTATTCAACGTTGGCTAAGTCTAAATAAATTATCTCAATAAAAGAAAATTAGTTTTGTAATATTTGGAGCCAAAAAGTCTCCACCTAGAATTAAGATCGAACTGCGAAAAAATAGTTCTCATAAAATATATACGCTCAAGTCAGTACATATGTAGTTAAATGCCGTGGTGATGCCTTGGTGCCATAATGGACGAAAATTTTAAATAGGATAGACATGTGCTATATATGTCTGCACTGTATAAGATACTGACTATCATGGATTTATAGATATATAATTTATTCGAATCGTGTATTTTACCTTAACGCATTCAATCATTCAATATGAAAAAATAGCATGAAGTGGAGTGCCACTTATGCAGCAAGTCTTATGCCCCTGATAAGCAAACCTACAAGGGAAGATAGTTCAGATGTATATAAAAAAATCTAAATTCTACTCCACTATACAGGCGTTTAAAGAGTTTAAAGTAATGACAATGCGTCAAATTTATACCTTTGCTAGTCTTAAATTTTTTATTAAAATGTAACAAGATTTCCTCTTCATCAGTCAAGTCACAATACCCGGAGGCAAGCTCTAAGAAAGAAAAAAATTGACAAAAATTTAATGCACACACGCGTTAACTACATTAGACCAAATTTGTACAGTAGACTTCCAAATGATCTTAAGATTATTCTGCATTCATTAAATTAAAAATTAAAATTAAAGGAGTATTTTTTCAGTTTTTTTTAGTGCAAAATTAAGAATTAAAAAAAGAAAATCACTAGTATCAAATCGAGTTATTTTCTGTCTTTTTCACTTATATTTTTATAATGTAGAGTTATTAAAATATATTTTTTTCTGTCACAATATGTATGAACGGCATAATGTATAATCTAAAACAGAGAGATTAATATAATTAGTTTAAATGACATGGACAAAATTATCTGTAGATCATACGATTGCTGACAGAAGTCTATAGGTGAGATTATATATTGCATTTTTTGTATATAAATTTTTTATTTTTATTTAATTTTCACCATGAGTTGACCCATTCTTTGCCAAAATACTTAGAGCTAAGAGCTCGAGTCCGCTTATTAGAATTCTCTCCAAGAAAAACTGCTTCAATTAAATCGTCGATGTCTTGGCCTGGTTCATTTTGTTCACTAATGTCCATTAATCTTGAAGTTGCCTCTTGAACAATTTTATAATAATTTTGATGTGTCATTGATCCGGCAGCTTTTTCCAAAAATTGTTCAATATTAATAGTGCCATTTTGAATATCATTATAAAGGTGATGTAATATGCTTTCTTTATTTTGATATGCAATTTTTTTTCTGGACAGTGCGTCAATCCCTTTTTTATTAAATTCTAAAGCAATACATCTATATTGTAGATCAATTTGCTGAAATGCTTGCACAATTGATGATTTTGATCCGTGTCGCGGTAATATTGTTGACTTATTAAATGCTGAATGTGCTGATTCTATAAGGTTTGTAGTACGAATTGTTTTCTTATATTTCGAAATTTTTTTAAGTTTTTCAGTACTTGACTCATAATATCTTCTACCAATAGCTGAGAAAAAAGATTCAAATTGCTCATTTTGAAATCGGTTGAATTTAGCCGATATTACATCGAATACCTTTCGCTTAAGTTCTCTAAACGCTTCTGGTATTTGGAAACTTTGAAGCAGCGGTAGAGCTAATATCAATTTTAGTTTTCCATAAAACCACAATTGTTCATCCGTAGAACAATTCCGGACATAATTTGTAAGTTTGTTCTCAGAAAGACATTTAACAACATTTTTATTTATATGAAAAAGGCAGAATGATATATTAACATTTGGGTAGCAATTCCTCAGAACATTTTGAACTGCCCTTTCGTCATCTATAATATATTCGGTCCACTCTGGGTCGCTAATAAAGTTGTCCATCCTATATTGCTCTATTATATCAAATGCATTCTGATACAAATTTTCTGTTTTTCCTTTTAATAGAATATAAATAGCTGGGATAGCCTTTGATCTATTTGCAGGTTCATTTTGGACTTCAACTTCTATTATATACCATAACATATAGCACTGTTTGTAACCAGTAGGTGCAATTTTAAAAGTGCCATCGGACATAACTTTTTTTGAAGAAAAGAAACGTTTGATCATAAATAATGTACCAAGAACTACGGTGCCTGTTTCTTTATCTTCTTTTATTAAAAAGTAATCATTATTTTCCTCCGGAAGAGATTTTGTTATTTGTGTGCCATCTTTTATAATCCAGCCATTCTCATCAATGATTTTTGTTGAATTAAGGGCATTTTTACGTAAATGAGCTTTTTTTAATGCAGACTGAGCTACTTTGAACGTTTTAAAGCCATCTGCAAAATCAGTGGCAGTAATTTTTAATGTTTCTGCCTCAACAGCTAATATTCTGGCATGATTATCATAAACCTGTTTTGCTGTTCCAGTATGCTTACTTCGAAATATAACAGCCTGGTTTTTCTTAGATCTAGCCACGGAGGTTCCAATAGGTTCTAATTTACATTGATCGTGGTGCTTTATTTTCCTCCATTCTGAAATTTTCCGTTCAGCATATAAAAATGAGGCTGGACTACGTTCTTCTTCTTCTGACAGGATTTGATGCTTAACTATGCGGCTTCTTTTATCAATTATTTTTCGACATGATTTGCATTCAAATCGTATGCTTCCTTTGTTTTTTCTTTTTACTGTAAACTGACATCCATAACTAATTCCATTAATTGTATCATATTTGACAAATGTTGCTTTGCTCTCACGTTGGGTTGTTAGGTTTACCTCAATCACCTCCAATTCGTTCGATAAATATGAATTTGTAAGAAATATTTCGACGTCATCAGTAATATCCCAACTATCACTATCAAGTATTACCTGCGGCTCCAAGTAAGGTCGTTCTATAGATTCTTCAGCCAGGCTTTGAATTTCCGGAACTGTAGTAGAATTTTGAATTAGCTCTGGGAATTCTCGGAAACCAATCTGATGATTTTCTTCTTGTAAATTATCAGATTCGGAAGCATGTACTTGTTTAGAGGGCCCAACCACATTTTTGGACATATCCTTTAATATTAACGTATACCTTCGGATGCCACCTAAAATAGCTGCGGACACAGCCGTTTCACTTTCACATTCTTGAATATATTTATCAAAAGTTGTCAGCTCTAAATCACTAACTGTATAGTTTTTACTAAGCTCTAATTCACCAATAATTTTATAAAATTCTACTGTAAGTTTTTCAATTCTCTCTGACTTAAACTTTTCCGGAACTCTCATTTTGTCAAGTTTAAAAAATTCACGAATAAATCCACTATTAGTTGCATTAAATAAGATATTCACACTGCTCTGAGTCACAAGAGTAAATAATAAATATGCATACCAGAAAATATATGACGAGAATTCTCAGAAATAATTCCGAATCTAACATCGCTGCATTAACGTAAAATGTATTTGCATCGGAACACTGCCGCCATATGCCTGCCATAGTTTCAAAAATGCAGTCTGTTTTAGATTATGCATTATGCCGTTCATACATATTGTGACAGAAAAAAATATATTTTAATAACTCTACATTATAAAAATATAAGTGAAAAAGACAGAAAATAACTCGATTTGATACTAGTGATTTTCTTTTTTTAATTCTTAATTTTGCACTAAAAAAAAACTGAAAAAATACTCCTTTAATTTTAATTTTTAATTTAATGAATGCAGAATAATCTTAAGATCATTTGGAAGTCTACTGTACAAATTTGGTCTAATGTAGTTAACGCGTGTGTGCATTAAATTTTTGTCAATTTTTTTCTTTCTTAGAGCTTGCCTCCGGGTATTGTGACTTGACTGATGAAGAGGAAATCTTGTTACATTTTAATAAAAAATTTAAGACTAGCAAAGGTATAAATTTGACGCATTGTCATTACTTTAAACTCTTTAAACGCCTGTATAGTGGAGTAGAATTTAGATTTTTTTATATACATCTGAACTATCTTCCCTTGTAGGTTTGCTTATCAGGGGCATAAGACTTGCTGCATAAGTGGCACTCCACTTCATGCTATTTTTTCATATTGAATGATTGAATGCGTTAAGGTAAAATACACGATTCGAATAAATTATATATCTATAAATCCATGATAGTCAGTATCTTATACAGTGCAGACATATATAGCACATGCCTATCCTATTTAAAATTTTCGTCCATTATGGCACCAAGGCATCACCACGGCATTTAACTACATATGTACTGACTTGAGCGTATATATTTTATGAGAACTATTTTTTCGCAGTTCGATCTTAATTCTAGGTGGAGACTTTTTGGCTCCAAATATTACAAAACTAATTTTCTTTTATTGAGATAATTTATTTAGACTTAGCCAACGTTGAATAATACCCAGGAATTCATGAGCCGCGGAAGTTACTGACTGAGTTCCATTTTGTAGTGTGTTCTGTGTTCTGCATGTTGAGCTAGTATTCCGTTCTTCAAAAATTTATAGCAATTACCTGACAGTCATTAAAAGTAGTTCCCGATTTAGATTTTATTCCTTATACAGTTTTACCAAACTTTTTCTTATACGTTATATTTTTTTCCTATAACTTCTTTGGATCATGTCTGGAATTCTGAATCTAATTTTTATTTTAATTTAATTTGATATATAAAAACCTAAAGCTATCTTATCAACTAAAAAGGCAACAATGTGTCTCATTTTTGCCTAGTTTGAGCTTTATTTTATTTTTATTATTATTAATCAATTATTTTTGTCTATTAAGTATATATAATTACTTTACAATAAAGCTCTAATCTAATATTAAATTCAATGTGCTCACTCATGCTCTTCTGTTAATTTACTAAACTATATTTAATCCAGAACTTGTAAATCTGTCAAAACATGACGTAGTTCTAAGCTGAGGTTATTAATAAAATATTTCTGAATTTGAATTTGAATATATCTATAAATGCACATGTACAGGCTGTTCGGTAAATTAGTAGATTGGAGTATGCCAATGGATTGCTTAGAGATTCTTCCCTCTGAAAATCACGTTTGAAAATTTTTCAATTTTCAAATGGAGTGCAGTCATTTCAATGTTCAGAAATCCTTTCAGGTATATCGCAGGATCAAACTAGAGCCCATTGAGGACATTTCATTCTTTTTAACAATAACCAACATCGAGGAAATTCAGTTCTTGAAATTCTTATCCCTATATATGTATATGCAATGTTTTAATTGTAAATTACTTTTACATCAAACTCGGGAAACAAATATCTTCTCTATAGGAATGGGATATATTCAAAGGTTAAGAAAGAAGGTTTGCACTTAATTATAATTGATATATAGAGGCTATATCTCTCAAGCGGCCAAATATTGCATCTATAAGATTCGTACCCTGTTAAAAGTAGAAGGCTATCACTCAAACTACCCAAACTAATACCTGTAATACTCACAGCCTATTTATAGTAAAAGGCTATCACTCGAATTTTCAAAAATTGCACCTGTAACATCCGCACCCTATTTGTAGTAGAAGGCTATCACTCTAACTGGCAAAAATTGTACCTGTAACATTCGCAGCCTATTTAAAGTAAAAGGCTATCACTCGAATTTTGAAAAATTGTACCTGTAACATTCACGTCCTGTTTAAAGGAGAAGGCTATTACTCGAACTGGCAAAAATTGCTCGTATACGATTCGCACCCTGTTTAAATTAAAAGGCTTTCGCTCGAATTTTCAAAAATTGCACCTGTAACATTCGCACCCTATTTGTAGTAGAAGGCTATCACTCTAACTGGCAAAAATTGTACCTGTAACATTGGCACCTTATTTAAAGTAGAAGGCTATTACTCGAACAGCCAAATATTGCATGTATAAGATTCGCACCCTGTTTAAAGTAGAAGGCTATTAAAAATAGAATGCTATCACTCAAACTTCAAAAAATTGTACCAGCAATATTCGCACCCTGTTTAAAGTAGAATGCTATTACTTGAACTGCCAAAAATTGCATGTGTAAGATTCGCACCCTGATTAAAGTAGAAGGCTATTACTCGAATTTTCAAAAATTGTACCTGTAACATTCGCACCCTATTTAAAGTAGAAGGCTATTACTCGAACAGCCAAATATTGCTTGTATAAGATTCGCACCCTGTTTAAAGTAGAAGGCTATTACTCGAACTTCCAAAAATTGCACCTGTAAAAGTCGCATCTTATTTAAAATAGAATGCTATCACTCAAACTTCAAAAAATTGTACCAGCAATATTCGCACCCTGTTTAAAGTAGAATGCTATTACTTGAACTGCCAAAAATTGCATGTATAAGATTCGCACCCTGATTAAAGTAGAAGGCTATTACTCGAATTTTCAAAAATTGCACCTGTAACATTCGCACCCTATTTATAGTAGAATGCTATCACTCGAACTGGCAAAAATCTTACCTGTAACATTCCCGCCCTGTTTAAAGCAGAAGGCTATTACTTTAACTGCCAAAAATTGCATGTATAAGATTCGCACCCTGTTTAAAGTAAAAGGCTATTACTCGAACTGCCAAAAATTGCACCTGTAACATTCGCACCCTATTTGTAGTAGAAGGCTATCACTCTAACTGGCAAAAATTGTACCTGTAACATTCGCAGCCTATTTAAAGTAGAAGGCTATTACTCGAACAGCCAAATATTGCATGTATAAGATTCGCACCCTGTTTAAAGTAGAAGGATATTACTCGAACTTCCAAAAATTGCACCTTTAAAAGTCGCACCTTATTTAAAATAGAATGCTATCACTCAAACTTCAAAAAATTGTACCAGCAATATTCGCACCCTGTTTAAAGTAGAAGGCTATTACTTGAACTTCCAAAAATTGCATGTATAAGATTCGCACCCTGATTAAAGTAGAAGGCTATTACTCGAATTTTCAAAAATTGCACCTGTAACATCCGCACCCTATTTGTAGTAGAAGGCTATCACTCTAACTGGCAAAAATTATACCTGTAACATTCGCAGCCTATTTAAAGTAAAAGGCTATCACTCGAATTTTGAAAAATTGTACCTGTAACATTCACGTCCTGTTTAAAGTAGAAGGATATTACTCGAACTTCCAAAAATTGCACCTTTAAAAGTCGCACCTTATTTAAAATAGAATGCTATCACTCAAACTTCAAAAAATTGTACCAGCAATATTCGCACCCTGTTTAAAGTAGAAGGCTATTACTTGAACTTCCAAAAATTGCATGTATAAGATTCGCACCCTGATTAAAGTAGAAGGCTGTTACTCGAATTTTCAAAAATTGCACCTGTAAAATCCGCACCCTATTTGTAGTAGAAGGCTATCACTCTAACTGGCAAAAATTGTACCTGTAACATTCGCAGCCTATTTAAAGTAAAAGGCTATCACTCGAATTTTGAAAAATTGTACCTGTAACATTCACGTCCTGTTTAAAGGAGAAGGCTATTACTCGAACTGGCAAAAATTGCACGTATACGATTCGCACCCTGTTTAAATTAAAAGGCTTTCGCTCGAATTTTCAAAAATTGCACCTGTAACATTCGCACCCTATTTGTAGTAGAAGGCTATCACTCTAACTGGCAAAAATTGTACCTGTAACATTCGCACCCTGTTTAAAGTAAAAGGCTATCACTCGAATTTTGAAAAATTGTACCTGTAACATTCACGTCCTGTATAAAGGAGAAGGCTATTACTCGAACTGGCAAAAATTGCTCGTATACGATTCGCACCCTGTTTAAATTAAAAGGCTTTCGCTCGAATTTTCAAAAATTGCACCTGTAACATTCGCACCCTATTTGTAGTAGAAGGCTATCACTCTAACTGGCAAAAATTGTACCTGTAACATTCGCACCTTATTTAAAGTAGAAGGCTATTACTCGAACAGCCAAATATTGCATGTATAAGATTCGCACCCTGTTTAAAGTAGAAGGCTATTAAAAATAGAATGCTATCACTCAAACTTCAAAAAATTGTACCAGCAATATTCGCACCCTATTTAAAGTAGAATGCTATTACTTGAACTGCCAAAAATTGCATGTGTAAGATTCGCACCCTGATTAAAGTAGAAGGCTATTACTCGAATTTTCAAAAATTGTACCTGTAACATTCGCACCCTATTTAAAGTAGAAGGCTATTACTCGAACAGCCAAATATTGCTTGTATAAGATTCGCACCCTGTTTAAAGTAGAAGGCTATTACTCGAACTTCCAAAAATTGCACCTGTAAAAGTCGCATCTTATTTAAAATAGAATGCTATCACTCAAACTTCAAAAAATTGTACCAGCAATATTTGCACCCTGTTTAAAGTAGAAGGCTATTACTCGAACTGCCAAAACTGGCATGTATAAGATTCGCACCCTGTTTAAATTAAAAAGCTTTCTGTCGAATTTTCAAAAATTGCACCTGTAACATTCGCCCCCTATTTAAAGTAGAAGGCTATTACTCGAACAGCCAAATATTGCATGTATAAGATTCGCACCCTGTTTAAAGTAGAAGGCTATTACTCGAACTTCCAAAAATTGCACCTGTAAAAGTCGCATCTTATTTAAAATAGAATGCTATCACTCAAACTTCAAAAAATTGTACCAGCAATATTCGCACCCTGTTTAAAGTAGAAGGCTATTACTCGAACTGCCAAAACTGGCATGTATAAGATTCGCACCCTGTTTAAATTAAAAAGCTTTCTCTCGAATTTTCAAAAATTGCACCTGTAACATTCGCCCCCTATTTAAAGTAGAAGGCTATTACTCGAACAGCCAAATATTGCATGTATAAGATTCGCACCCTGTTTAAAGTAGAAAGCTATTACTCGAACTTCCAAAAACTGCACCTGTAAAAGTTGCACCCTATTTAAAATAGAATGCTATCACTCAAACTTCAAAAAATTGTACCAGCAATATTCGCACCCTGTTTAAATTAGAATGCTATTACTTGAACTGCCAAAAATTGCATGTATAAGATTCGCACCCTGATTAAAGTAGAAGGCTATTACTCGAATTTTCAAAAATTGCACCTGTAACAACCGCACCCTATTTATAGTAGAATGCTATCACTCGAACTGGCAAAAATCTTACCTGTAACATTCACGCCCTGTTTAAAGCAGAAGGCTATTACTTCAACTGCCAAAAATTGCATGTATAAGATTCGCACCCTGTTTAAAGTAGAAGGCTTTCATTCGAACTACCGAAAATTGCACCTGTAAAATTCGCACTCTATTTCAAATAGAAGGCTATCACTCGAACTACCAAAAATTTTACCTGCAATATTCGCACCCTGTTGAAAGTAAATTGCTTTCACTCAAACTTCCATGAACTACTTGTATAAGATTCGCACCCTGTTAAAAGAAGCCCGCTTTCACTCGAACTTCCAAAAATTGCCATTCGTACCCTGTTTAATTTGTAATGTTCTTATTTGTTCTTTTAATAATTGCACCTGTGATATACGCACCCTGTTTTAAATCCAAAGCCATAACTCACACCATAATAATTGCTCTTGTAAAACTCGCACACACGTTAATCTTCTCGATTATAAGTTGAACTGCTTGAAGTGAAGGTATAGTTGCTTACAAGATAACATTCTGTTTATGTGAGCATTCTTTAAGGTATCGAATTCCCGTCGGATCTCTAAAATCATATTTTGTAATATTCCTTTACGCTATGTTATAAATTTAATAAATTTGTGATTTCTGTAAAAAAATTTACATCGGTGCGAATTTCCCCCTATAGGGGGGAAATTCGCACGATCATTTTTTCGATGTTTTTATACTGTACGTGCTTTTTCAATTAAAAAAAATGACAGTGCGAATTTCACTTTTACTAGGCGTGCAGGGGAAATTCGCACTATGGGGTGCGAATTTCCCCCCAGTCTAAACCAATGAGTTCGTGATTGGTTGATGTTCCTTTTAGTTGAAGATGTTTATATGGCCTTTCAGTCATGATGGAGACCTGTGATCCAGAGTCTATAAGTGCTCTAAATGTTTGTACTCTTCCTGCTGGAGAAGATATGTTTAGTAGAGCTGTTGATAATAGAGCTCTTTTTACATTCGAGGTGAGGAAATTTTGAACTTGCTCCTCTTTGCCTTGTGTGGATGTAGACTTGAGATGCCTTGGGTGACATTTAGTCTGAGATATTTGTAATGGATTTTTTGTTACCCGGATGTTTTGATTGTAATGGAGTAATGTGTTGTGATTTTTGTTGCAGTGGTAGCATCGTTTGCTATTTGTGCAATTTGTTGTGATATGGTTTTGCGACAGACAGTTTTTGCATAAATTTTTGCCTTTGACGACGTCGTGTCGTTGTCCAATAGTTAGTTCTCTGAACTTTGGACATCTAAATAGAGAGTGGTAATTTCCACAATGAATACATGTTGTATTTGGATTTCGTCTTTCGTTGTATAGCCCATATGTAGGCTTGCGTGAGAATTGCTTTTTCAGTGTCGTATCAGACGACGTATTTTTGCTTGTGACCATTTCCAATGTTCTGAAGCGTGATTCTAGGAATGTCGTAAGTGTTTGTAGATCTGGTAAGTCTGTTCTGTTTGTACTGCGAGATGGATGATTATTGGATCCCAATTACTGGTTTCTATTCCTAGATTCTGTAGAGCTAGTAATGCTTCGGTAATATTATCTAGCAGGTTTTTAATATTGTCAGCCGTATCATGTGTTATGGCTGTGAGTGAAAATAATTTCTTCAGCTGGACATTTACTAAGATTCGCTTATTCGAATAGCGCTCTTTTAAATATTGCCATGCTGGTTGATAATTTGCGTCAGATATTTCGTAGTGTCTGAGCAATTTTTCAGCTTCTCCTGTCAAGCTAGTTTTTAGGAAATATAGTTTGTCTACATCTCTCAAACTATTATTGCTGTGTATGACAGAGTTGAATAGATCATGGAAAGAGATCCATGTGGAATATTCTCCATTGAAGGTAGGTAATTTTATGCGAGGTAGCCTTTCGTTGTGGCAGGAGTTTGATCTAGCAGATGTTGGCTGGGGAGGATTGTTTATAGGTGTTGGTGTTAGTTGCTCTATATCCTCTTCCATGCCTGCTGCCTTTTCTATGTAGTACTCTTGCATCTCGCTAAATATTTCCTTCGTAAAATATTCCAATTTGAGATCTTCCTTTGTAGCTCGCTTCTGTATTTGTCTATGTTGAGCTTGGAATTCCCTGCAATATTCTGTGAACGTTTGTAAACGTTTTTGTGTAGACTTAATGGTCTTTTTCTTTCCATCTCTTGAATGTCTTTTTGTATAGGTCTTTTAGTAACTCTTTGACCTCATTTTGTGATTCGATTAGTTCTGTAATCGTATCTTCCCCAATCTCTGATATGTTTGATTTGTCGCTGTTAGACATTTTGCTTGTGTATCGTGTCTGAATTTGAGATTGTGATATTATTGTGATTTTCGAGCACTATTTTTTTTTCAATTTTATATTTTTGAACAACTGAGTTATCCGGCTCGAAGGACCATGCAAATTCTCTCTAAGTGGACTGTATAATTAATGGGCCGGTTTGATAGATAACTCAGTTTTATGTTCAAAGTATAAAATTTTAATTTTATTTCGTGCTTGCTTCGGTCTTACAATCTATATCACAATTCAATTCAATTTGACTTAATACTAATTTAAAATTCAATAACTCATTAAAACTTAATACAAAAAAAAAAAACAATTCATTAAAATTAAAAAATGATGTCAGCGTATTTGTAGCTGCCGCGTTGCTGTGTGAAGAAACCACAAATGTCGGTGTAGCTGTGCTTTGTTGCTCTTTTCTTACTCCTGTAAAGAAGAAGAAGAATCGATGAGTGAATGGGTCCGAGACAGTTGATCTGTGAGAAAATCAACTTTGTCTAATAATGAATTTTGAAATGTTCTCTCGAACTGCCACGTGCGGGCAATCGAGACGTAGCGTGGAATATTTTAATTCACGAATATAGCAACTTGTATGGTTGCTATCGGGGGTCTGTTCAATATTACCGCTATAGCTGCTTTTAGCTGCTTTCGTATGCTTTTGGCTGTCCAAAGTAACTCGAAAGCTGCTTTTTCTTACTTGCTTCTTGACATTTGTTCTGTCCAAGATTTTAATATAGCTGCTATTTGATAATTCTTTAAATGTAGTTAAAATGGTAAGCATTTGGAATAGTGAAAAATCCCAACGGGAGATTATTATAGTTATTTTGATTATTTAGGTAAATTTATGTACTAATACTAGTGAGTATGAAAGTGATGCAGATTTAGAAGATGAGATCATACTAAATAATTTATTGAGCTGGACAAATACACCAATTCGGAGCAAAAATTTTGTTGAAAGGGTGGTTAATAATTATACGAGGACAGAGTTTCAACAAAATTTCCGAGTGCAAATAGAAGCATACGAGCTGTTACTGGCAGAAGTATCTAGAGTATATCGGGAAAGATTTCCAAACTATACGTCATTACCCATCGATAACCAGTTATTAGCCGTTATCTGGATTTTGGCAAATAGGGAGAGTTATAGGTATTACCTTTTTGCAATGCATATTAATACGCATAAACTTATATTTTCGTATATTATATTTCGCAGATCAGCTGCTGATCACTTTGGTATGGCAAAATCTACGTTAAGTTGGTGCTTCTTTCGAATAATCAAAATTTTAAACGTACTAGCCCCATTATTTATAAAATGGCCTAATGAGGAAGAAGCGGGCAGAATAAGAGAAGTCTTTTATAGGCAAAATAAAATAAAGGGGATAATAGGTGCAGTTGATGGTACTTATTGTCCTATAAGTGCTCCATTTGCCAAAGCTCATTGCTACACCAACAGGAAAAAAATTGCATTCTGTAACGCTGCAAGCAATATGTAATGACAAGATGATGTTCACAGATTGTTTTGTTGGTTACCCGAGCTCAGTACATGATGCTCGTATTTTTCGTAACTCACCAATTTTTAAGAAAACCAATGAAAATTTGGAGCGTTTTTTTTCTGGCGACTCGAAGATATTGGGGGATAAAGCCTATCCCTGCTTAAAGTGGTGTATTCCTCCTTATAAGGACTTTGGAAGACTGACAAATGTTGAAAAACGTTTCAATAGAGCGCACGCATCTACACGTCAAATAATAGAGAGATGTTTTGCTCTTCTTTTTGGCCGTTTTCGTCGTTTGCACCACCTCGAAATGAAAGACGTCAAAAATATCCCTTCGACCATTCTAGCTGCATGTGTTTTACATAATGTATGCATCCAGTTTCCTGAAGACATTGAAACTACGAGTGAATATGTCCAAAATGGCATTGAAGATGCCAGAAGGAATTCTCCCGAGTATAGACAATCAAACAGGGAAACAACTATTGAGGGAAGACGAGAAAGGGAAAAGATGGCAGAGGAATTGCATGCAGAGCTAGGTTAATTAATAAATTTAATTCAATTACGAACATTTTGTAACAAAAAAAAAAAAAAAACAGAAAACTAATCATTATATATATCTAAAACAAAAAAAAAAAAACAAAAAATTTCTTTGCAATATGCTAAAATTCGAAAATTTCTCAAAGCTTCTCGAGGAGCCTTCTCCATAACCATTTTATGGGTCCTATTACCCTCCTCCAATGCATCAGCCAATCTCTTCATAGTTGCATTTTGCTCTTGCAACAGCTTTAAACGTTTTTCTTCTCTTTCTTCTTTGGACTTTTGGTTAGTCTGGTATGCCTTCAGAAGAAGCTCTGGAACAGTCTCTCGCCTTCTTTTTCTTGAAGTCGAGGGAACAGGACTCGCAGATTCACCCAGTTCTTCTGTACAATCTTCGGAGTTGACATTTGGGTCCAATGAAGAAGCCAATGCCACTGGTCTTATGTCATGATCTTGTCCAAAGATATCCTCAAACTCACTATAATACTTGAACATTTTTGGAGCAACACCTGTCATGGAGTTGTGGTCTTTTGTTGCCGTATACTGGCGTTTTAAGTGCTGGAATTTGAATTTACAGCGACTTGCTGATCTCAGAATACCATTTTTTTTAGTTCGGCGGAGATTCTCTCCCAAACGTCATCATTTTTTCATAATGTACCTTGCATTTCAAGCAAGAAATTGGTGTACACTTCCAAAAGTGATTTTATTTCGCTCACATTCCATTTTGATTCTAGAATAAATTATAATTTAATGTATGTTTTTATTTTTATTGTAAAAGTTTTTTACTTTGTACTCTGTCTGGTATAGGACTGTCGGGATGTTCTTCCTTCTGTGGTTCCGCATATTGCCTGGGAGCAGCTTGTAATGCTTCACTGCTGTTGCTTTCAATAGCTTCTGTAGCATTCAGTACCGGAGATTCTAAAAAAAAAAAATAATATACATGTATTAATCAGAGAAATCTTATGTTTCTCAAAATCTTACCACCAGGCTCTGTAACTAAATACATAGCTCCGTCATCTTCATAATATACAAAATATCTCTGGTCGCTCATAATAAATCTATATAAATGTAAATTTTTTGTTCTTTGAAAATTCGCAAACATAAACACAAAGGGCTTTTGACGGTTCCCACATACATAGAAAAAAAGCATAAAAGCAGCTTTTGGCTGTCCAAAATCTCGTAGCAGCTTTTTCTTGCTATTGCTAAATTTGACAGTTCTCAAAGTGTTGCTTTCTTATGCTATCGAAGCAGCTATAGCAGTAATATTCAACACACCCCGGTAATGTTGATAACGTACCCAATTGGTCTGCTTATACAGTGCAGTTTTTGGGCAGTTTTTGAAAGTATGAAGGCAGCACTGATGACGTTTATCGAGCGCGTACCGTTTAGCAGTGGCAACTTGAAACGTAATAGGTTGGCACTTACGACGTTGAGTCTTGTGCACTTTTTATGTGTGCAGGAATCTGAGTACTGCAACACGTGGGAAAGAAATTCCTTCCACTTTGATTAGAATTAACTTCTGAATATATTTTGGGCAGAGTTAACCTCTGTGAATAGACCTAGAATAACCTTTGTATAAAGTTGTCTTGGCCTTTGGATTAACTCCTGTGTGAGATTGCTTGAGTTAACCTCACCTTTGCAATCCTTGGGATCAACTCCTAGCCGACATACTTGAGTTAACCTCAAATAATGTATTTGTTTTAAGATCAACTCCTATATGATACTTTCAGTTAACCTCAACTATTTGTTTGGCCAGAATTAACTTCTGTTTTAAAATTGAGTTAACCTCAAATATTTGTGACAGCCAGAATTAACTTCTGTTTATGGATTGAGTCAACCTCAAGTATGTAGGACGGCCAGAATTAACTTCTGTGTGTAGGATTGAGTTAACCTCAAATATCGCCCAATAAGTAAATCAAATAGTTTGTCACTGGTTTTTGAAAAGATCATTTACGACCAGCTCTTCTTCCAAGTCAAACACTTAATAAGTAACTATCAACACGGTTTTTTTCCACATCGCTCAACTTCTACCAATTTAGCCCTGTACACTGACGTTATTGCAAAAGCTCTAGATAAAGGCTTACAAGTCGATACAATATACACAGATTTTTCTAAGGCCTTTGATAAAATAGACCATCTACTTATATTAAAAAAAATGAATAGACTTGGCTTCCATAAAAATTTAGTTCACTGGTTTGATTCATATCTAAAAAATAGGAACTTGTCTGTAGTTCTTAATGGATCTAAGTCATATACCTTCACCCAAACATCTGGTGTACCCCAAGGAACAAGGCTTGGCCCCCTCATTTTCTTACTCTTTATTAATGATCTTCCATTAACAATAAAATCTCTATGCCTATTGTATGCTGATGATACCAAAATTTTTAAAATTATTTACTCTATTGATGATTGCATAATATTACAAAATGATTTAAATAACCTTCATCATTGGTGTACAATGAACAAGCTCCCTTTAAATATCAATAAATGCCGTTGCTTAACATTCTCTAGAAAACAAAATACACTCTACTATGATTATCATATTTCAAATTTGTCCTTAATACGTGTCACAGAAATAAAAGATTTAGGAGTTACATTCGACACCAAATTATTATTTAACAGACACATTAATGCAATAACACAGCGATCTTTCCAGTTATTAGGCTTCATTTTTCGTAGCTGTAAATCTTTTAAAACACCACTCTCATTTTTGACTCTTTATAATTTCTTGGTCAGAAGTACCCTAGAATACTGCTCCGTTATTTGGAATCCATTCTATCAAGTCTATGTAAGCACAATAGAAAGAGTTCAAAAACGATTTACAAGGATCCTCACTTACAAATTCGATCGCATGTATGTAGAATATCCGCAAAGACCTCGTAAGTACTCATTATTAAGCCTCGAAGATCGCCGGGCTTATATTGACGAATTATTTCTACTAAAAATTACCCATAACCTCATAGATAGCACAGATATTAATGCGCAATTAGCGTATAACGTTCCACCAATCCAATCTCGCCGTACCCCTACATTTAATCTCGAAAGCGCCAGGACAAACATTAAAGACAAATCACCTCTATATAGAATCCAGAAACAACACAATAATATATTTAATTCCATTGACCTCTTCGGAAATAGCCTTTCTTCCTCAAAGTGCTCTACTTTGGATATAATAAAAACTCGCTCTCTCCCTCCTTGAAAATCTTCATCTTTCCGTTTTTCACTAAAAAAAAAGAAAAAAAAGAAAAGAAAAAGGAAAGGGAGAAAGAAAAAAAAAAAAATGAACTTATATATTGTTTCCTAATAAAATGTATCTAAATATCTTAATTATATAATTAATTGTCCCTGAATTCATTCAAATTTAGTATTGTTTCCATAGCTTCTTAACTCACATTAATTACTCAAACATAACTGTTTTGCTTTAATATTTTCCCGGTAGTATGTAAAAGGATTTATATTATGTCTGTTATACTATCGCTTAAACTTCCAAAAATAAATAAATAAATAAATAAATATTTGTTCTAACAAGAATCAACTTCTGTTTTTGGGATTGAGTCAACCTCAAATATTTGTGATGGCCAGAATTAACTTCTGTATTAGGATTTGAGTCAACCTCAATTTGTTGGCGTAGAATTAACTTCTATAAGGAATTTCAGAATTAACTTCTGGTTAGGATAGGGATTTTGCTCAGAACAGACTCCAAGGCTTAGGACTTAATCAGATCAATTCTGATTTGGAAATGGGGTGATTTTGCTAGCATTCGCCGCCTTTTTATAGCTGCTGAAGACGATCATGTGATGTACTCCTCATGGCGTTGCCATAGCGACGTTTATACCAGTTGCTGCTACTAGAGCATCTGGCTGACGTAATGTCAATTGACTGATATGTCAATTTGTGTTTTTGTATGGAAATCATGTAATTTCAGGTAAGTTTGTTTTAATTATGT
Source organism: Dioctria rufipes (assembly GCA_963924295.1). Taxonomy (NCBI): domain Eukaryota; kingdom Metazoa; phylum Arthropoda; class Insecta; order Diptera; family Asilidae; genus Dioctria; species Dioctria rufipes. The sequence continues at coordinate 182,681,792 of OZ002740.1, forward strand.
GGATTTTGATCATTTTTTAATAATATTTTGTTATTTTCAGCTTGTAAATGTCATCGCGGGATCTTTTTGATAGTTTAGGAAGTTTGAGGAGTATTTATCACTAATTTATTAGGTTTGTATTCTGAATTTTTTCCACTGGAGTATGATTCTTTGTGGATTCTTTTTTGTTTATTTGCAGGAAATAGGTACCTGGATGCGTCGAGGGAAGAATGTTCAGTTGGTGGACTGAACATCCTCCGCCCCGCAAAAATAAGGGTGGATCCCTTTTTTTTGTTTTTTATTGATCGATCGGAAGAGGACAGATTTTTGTAATGGGACGTGTAAATGTTGATTTTTGAGTCTTTATTGTGACTGCGCGCACCAAATTGTTGTGTCCTATATGTGCTTCGATTATTCGTCCTAATGGCCAATGACTTACTGGGATCTGGTCTTCCTTGATGAGAACTAGTGTACCAATTTTCAAACTGTCCTTTTTTGACTGCCACTTATTTCTTTGCTGTAAGGTGTGGAGGTAGTCATTTGACCATTTTTTCCAAAAGATATGAACCAGTGATTGGATATATTGCCATCTTTTGAGTGGATGTAGGAGAGGGTTCAATGGAAGTGGCTCTGTTATAATGAGTGTGTGACGCCCTGTGAGGAAGTGTCCTGGAGTTAAAATATTGTAATCTGTTGCGTCATTTGAGAGAGGTGACAGTGGTCTGGCGTTGAGACACGCTTCAATCTGAATCAACACAGTATTTAGCTCTTCATATGTGAGTGTTGTATTTTTTATTGTTTTATATAGATGACGCTTGGTAGACTTTACCCTCGATTCCCACAATCCTCCAAAATGTGGAGCTGCAGGCGGGTTAAAATGCCATGTTATGCCTTGATTGGCAATTTCTTCAGCTGCTGTAGTTTCAATTCTTTTAATATTTTTTCTAGGTTTGCTTGTAATACTCGATTAGCTCCGATGAAATTTGTGCCTCTGTCGGAGTACATGTGGGTGCATAGACCTCTTCTTCCTACGATGCGCTTTAATGCGGCCAAAAAATCTGAAGTGGACAATCCAGAGACAAGCTCGAGGTGAATGGCTTTGGTAGCAAGGCATATGAATAGACAAATGTATGCTTTTATGAATTTGGATGTTCTAAGTGATGAAGTTTTTATGTTAATTGGACCTGCATAGTCGACGCCAGTGTGTTGAGATGGTAGTGAGATGTTTACTCTGGCTGATGGTAGTGAGCTCATCAATTGAGAAGCAGTCCGTGCGTTAAAACGAAAGCAAGTGGTGCATTTGCGAATACCATGTCTCATCGTGTTTCTAGCGTTTAATAACCAATATTTGTTTCGTAATGTAGTTAATATTACCTGGGTACCTCCATGCAACGTGTAGTAGTGAATATGGTCTATTAATGTTTGCGTGAGGTGATGATTATTCGGAAGTATGATAGGGTGTTTTTGGTCGTAGCTCAGATTAGTCTCTGTGAGATGCCCCCCGATTCTCAATATGTGCTCTGTGTCGAGTATTGGGTTGAGAGGGAGGAGTCTATTTTCTTTAGGGATTTGCTGTTGTTTCTGTAGATATGCTATTTCAGTGGAAAATACTGAATTCTGCAGTATTTTTATTAGATGTTTTCTGCGTTTTTGAGTTAGGTTGCTGTTAGTTCAGTTTTTGTTGGATATTGCTTTCGTAAACAGTTGATAAACCTGATGCAATACGCTGTTATTCGGATAGTTTTTTGAAATGAAGAGTATTTGTATAGCAGGATTATCTTTGCTTCAATTGTAGTTGTGTGAACTTTAATTTTTGTGTGTTCTAGGTTGGTTTGGATTACCGTAGACTGAGATGGCCAGAACTTTTCACCTTTGTGTAGCCATTATGGTCCATTCCACCATGTCGATAATGTAAGTAAGTTCTTCGGAAAGATCCCTCGAGAGGCTGAGTCGGCTGGATTTAGTTTTGAAGGTATATGGTTCCATATTGCTTGTGGGATATTTGTGTGTATTTCAGCAACCCGATTTGCCACGAACGTTTTCCAACAGGACGGATGTTTCCGTATCCATGCGAGGGCGATATTTGAATCTGTCCAGGCAACTACTTTGATCTTTGTGAGATCTAAGTCTGTAGTGACATGTTTGATGAGTTTGGAAAGGAGGACTGCGCCGCATAATTCTAATCTTGGAAGTGATATTGGTTTGATGGGTGCTATCTTGGTTTTGGCTGTTATAAGCTGGACCTTTGTTTCCTGATTTTTGAGGATTCTTAAATAGAGTACTGCAGAGTACGCATTGTTGGAAGCATCGCAAAATCCATGGATTTCCATTGTGTCTTCTATTTGTGGTGAATAGCCGAGCCATCGAGGAATGTGTATTTCCTCTAATAAATGCAGTTGATCTTTAAATGAGGTCCATTTTTTTGAAATTTCGTCGGGCACAGCTTCGTCCCAGTAGCGTTTTGTGAGCCATAATTTTTGAATCATTAGTTTGGCCGTAATCATACATGGCGCTAACCACCCTAATGGGTCAAATAGTGTTGATATTTCTGATAACATGAGGCGTTTGGTATATTTGAATTTTGATTCGGGTAATTTTACTTTAAATGTGAAGTAGTCTGTTGATGGATACCACCTAAGGCCTAATGTTTTAATGGATTCAGTTTCTGAGAAGTCTAGGTTTGTTTTTAGTACTCGATGATCTGGGTGTATATGATCTAATAACGCTGAGTGGTTGGCTGTCCTTTACGTAAGTTAAATGATCCTTTGCTTAGGGCCTCTATCAGCTCCTTCTGTAGTTTTTGAGCTTCCGCAAGCGTGTGGGCTCCTGTCACTAGATCATCCACATAAAAATCTTTTATTATGCTTTTTGATGCTAATGGGTATTTGTCAGCTTCATCTCTTGCCAATTGTTGCAATGTTCTTATTGCTAGATATGGAGCAGGAGTTGTACCGAATGTGACAGTTGTTAGAACAAAATCTTGGAGCATTTTGTTTGGATCGTCCCTCCATATGATTCGTTGATAGTTTTGGTGTTGAGATGTTACTTGGACCATTCGGTACATTTTTTCTATATCCGCTGTTAGAGCATACTGGTATATGCGCCATCTAAGGAGTGTTGTCCATAACGTAGGTTGTATGGTCAGTCCAACCATTAATTGCTCGTTCAATGATTTTCCATTATATGATTTCGCTGAGGCGTTGAATACGACGCGTAGCTTGGTGGTGCTGCTTTCTTTTAGAACGGCGTGATGTGGGAGATAGAAGAAAGATGGATTTTGTATACTACCTTTTTCTGTATGTATTTGGTTGGGATGTATTAGTTTCATATACCCGAGTTGAGTGTATTCATTAATGCAATTTTTTTATAAGCTGTATAGTTCTGGATCCTTTGAAAATCTCTTCTCTAATTGCAGGAATTGTTGTATGGCCATATTTCTTGTGTGACCGAGTTTTAGGGAATCTTTATCTTTGAAGGGAAGGTGTACTTCGTATTTTCCGTTGGGGAGTCGTATTGTTGTTTTTTCACATAATTCTTCACACAGTTTATCTTCTGCTGAGAGGATTTTGGTTGATTGACAATCCTCAATTTCCCAGAACCTTTTAATTTGTTTTGATGATGGTGTGTGTAGATATGATTGGGGATGTTGTTGTTTTTGGAACTGGTCCAATCAGAATCCAGCCTAGTTGTGTGTTCTGTGCTGATGGAGTATCCCCAACTCCTTTTATTAACCCATCTATGAGAATTTCGGCGTACATGTCGGCTCCAAGAAGAATGTCTATGTTTCCAGGTATAGAAAATGTAGGATCTGCTAACGTGAGGTTTTGTATGTGGTTCCATTTGTTTGAGTCAATGGATTGTGTTGGTAATAAGTCCGTGATTTTTTTTATTACTAACATTTTTACTTCCTTTTTGAATTTGGTATGTAATGAGCTCAATGTTACATTTGTTTGAATGTGGACTTGGTTGGTCCGCGTTCTGCCTAAACCAATGAGTTCGTGATTGGTTGATGTTCCTTTTAGTTAAAGATGTTTATATGGCCTTTCAGTCATGATGGAGACCTGTGATCCAGAGTCTATTAGTGCTCTAAATGTTTGTACTCTTCCTGCTGGAGAAGATATGTTTAGTAGAGCTGTTGATAATAGAGCTCTTTTTACATTCGAGGTGAGGAAATTTTGAACTTGCTCCTCTTTGCCTTGTGTGGATGTAGACTTGAGATGCCTTGGGTGACATTTAGTCTGAGATATTTGTAATGGATTTTTTGTTACCCGGATGTTTTGATTGTAATGGAGTAATGTGTTGTGATTTTTGTTGCAGTGGTAGCATCGTTTGCTATTTGTGTAATTTGTTGTGATATGGTTTTGCGACAGACAGTTTTTGCATAAATTTTTGCCTTTGACGACGTCGTGTCGTTGTCCAATAGTTAGTTCTCTGAACTTTGGACATCTAAATAGAGAGTGGTAATTTCCACAATGAATACATGTTGTATTTGGATTTCATCTTTCGTTGTATAGCCCATATGTAGGCTTGCGTGAGAATTGCTTTTTCAGTGTCGTATCAGACGACGTATTTTTGCTTGTGACCATTTCCAATGTTCTGAAGCGTGATTCTAGGAATGTCGTAAGTGTTTGTAGATCTGGTAAGTCTGTTCTATTGTGGAGGCTTTGTTCCCATAATTGATGTGTAGTGGAATGCAGATTTTGTACTGCGAGATGGATGATTATTGGATCCCAATTACTGGTTTCTATTCCTAGATTCTGTAGAGCTAGTAATGCTTCGGTAATATTATCTAGCAGGTTTTTAATATTGTCAGCCGTATCATGTGTTATGGCTGTGAGTGAAAATAATTTCTTCAGCTGGACATTTACTAAGATTCGCTTATTCGAATAGCGCTCTTTTAAATGTTGCCATGCTGGCTGATAATTTGCGTCAGATATTTCGTAGTGTCTGAGCAATTTTTCAGCTTCTCCTGTCAAGCTGGTTTTTAGGAAATATAGTTTGTCTACATCTCTCAAACTATTATTGCTGTGTATGACAGAGTTGAATAGATCATGGAAAGAGATCCATGTGGAATATTCTCCATTGAAGGTAGGTAATTTTATGCGAGGTAGTCTTTCGTTGTGGCATGAGTTTGATCTAGCAGATGTTGGCTGGGGAGGATTGTTTATAGGTGTTGGTGTTAGTTGCTCTATATCCTCTTCTATGCCTGCTGCCTTTTCTATGTAGTACTCTTGCATCTCGCTAAATATTTCCTTCGTAAAATATTCCAATTTGAGATCTTCCTTTGTAGCTCGCTTCTGTATTTGTCTATGTTGAGCTTGGAATTCCCTCCAATATTCTGTGAACGCTTGTAAACGTTTTTGTGTAGACTTAATGGTCTTTTTCTTTCCATCTCTTGAATGTCTTTTGTATAGGTCTTTTAGTAACTCTTTGACCTCATTTTGTGATTCGATTAGTTCTGTAATCGTATCTTCCCCAATCTCTGATATGTTTGATTTGTCGCTGTTAGACATTTTGCTTGTGTATCGTGTCTGAATTTGAGACTGTGATATTATTGTGATTTTCGAGCACTATTTTTTTTTTCAATTTTATATTTTTGAACAACTGAGTTATCCGGCTCGAAGGACCATGCAAATTCTCTCTAAGTGGACTGTATAATTAATGGGCCGGTTTGATAGATAACTCAGTTTTATGTTCAAAGTATAAAATTTTAATTTTATTTCGTGCTTGCTTCAGGTCTTACAATCTATATCACAATTCAATTCAATTTGACTTAATACTAATTTAAAATTCAATAACTCATTAAAACTTAATACAAAAAAAAAAAAAACAATTCATTAAAATTAAAAAATGATGTCAGCGTATTTGTAGTTGCCGCGTTGCTGTGTGAAGAAACCACAAATGTCAGTGTAGCTGTGCTTTGTTGCTCTTTTCTTACTCCTGTAAAAAAGAAGAAGAATCGATGAGTGAATGGGTCCGAGACAGTTGATCTGTGAGAAAACCAACTTTGTCTAATAATGAATTTTGAAATGTTCTCTCGAACTGCCACGTGAGGGCAATCGAGACGTAGCGTGGAATATTTTAATTCACGAATATAGCAACTTGTATGGTTGCTATCGGTAATGTTGATAACGTACCCAATTGGTCTGCTTATACAGTGCAGTTTTTGGGCAGTTTTTGAAAGTATGAAGGCAGCACTGATGACGTTTATCGAGCGCGTACCTTTTAGCAGTGGCAACTTGAAACGTAATAGGTTGGCACTTACGACGTTGAGTCTTGTGCACTTTTTATGTGTGCAGCAATCTGAGTATTGCTACACGTGGGAAGGAAATTCCTTCCACTTTGATTAGAATTAACTTCTGAATATATTTTGGGCAGAGTTAACCTCTGTGAATGGACCTAAAATAACCTTTGTATAAAGTTGTCTTGGCCTTTGGATTAACTCCTGTGTGAGATTGTTTCAGTTAACCTCACCTTTGCAATCCTTAGGATCAACTCCTAGCCGACGTACTTGAGTTAACCTCAAATAATGTATTTGTTTTAGGATCAACTCCTATATGATACTTTCAGTTAACCTCAACTATTTGTTTGGCCAGAATTAACTTCTGTTTTAAAATTGAGTTAACCTCAAATATTTGTGACAGCCAGAATTAACTTCTGTTTATGGATTGAGTCAACCTCAAGTATGTAGGACGGCCAGAATTAACTTCTGTGTGTAGGATTGAGTTAACCTCAAATATTTGTTCTAACCAGAATCAACTTCTGTTTTTGGGATTGAGTCAACCTCAAATATTTGTGACGGCCAGAATTAACTTCTGTATTAGGATTTGAGTCAACCTCAATTTGTTGGCGTAGAATTAACTTCTATAAGGAATTTCAGAATTAACTTCTGGTTAGGATAGGGATTTTGCTCAGAACAGACTCCAAGGCTTAGGACTTAATCAGATCAACTCTGATTTGGAAATGGGGTGATTTTGCTAGCATTCGCCGCCTTTTTATAGCTGCTGAAGACGATCATGTGATGTACTCCTCATGGCGTTGCTATAGCGACGTTTATACCAGTTGCTGCTACTAGAGCATCTGGTTGACGTAATGTCAATTGACTGATATGTCAATTTGTGTTTTTGTATGGAAATCATGTAATTTCAGGTAAGTTTGTTTTAATTATGTTGATTTTGATCACTTTTTAATAATATTTTGTTATTTTCTGCTTGTAAATATCATCGCGGGACCTTTGGGATAGTTTAGGAAGTTTGAGGAGTATTTATCACTAATTTTTTAGGTTTGTATTCTGAATTTTTTCCACTGGAGTATGATTCTTTGTGGATTCTTTTTTGTTTATTTGCAGGAAATAGGTACCTGGATGCGTCGAGGGAAGAATGTTCAGTTGGTGGACTGAACAACTGTCCTATCGTATCGGTGGAATGTAGGCATATCTTCTCCTGAATCTCAGGCAGTAAGTTAGATTGGACGTTTTCCAAGAATTTTTGGTCTGGCATGGCGTTCTGCAACTGATCACGCAGCAACACCATATGATGGTGGTACATGGCGAATAGTTCACCAGGCTTCTGCTTTCGCGACATCAGCTGCAAGCGGACTTTTAAATCGTCCTTGGGCACTCCCCATTCAATTGAAAACCCAGTCTTGACAAATTCCCAAGTTGGAAAGGGATTTTGTCTTAATATCGACCAGTTCCAATCCTTTGCTGATCCCGTCAATAGCATGAGCATGTTCCTAACAAGGAGATCAAAATATCCTTCTAGAGCGGAGTGCGTGAGCGCTTCGACTCGAAAAATAAATTCATCCACGGAAAGCTCTAGGCTGACCAAACGCCGAAGGCGGTGGGTTAAACGACTGCCTATGCTCGTCGTGAAACTCTGGTGGTGGTCTGGGATCACCCATAGTAGGTGGTGGCCGTGGAAAATTTATTGGTGGCATTGCAGCTGCTATTTGCTGTCGGACACTACTTGTCAATTCCGTTCGTAATGCATTCAAGCTCTGCTCAAGGCCTTCTCGAACCAAGTCCTGCATTTCATGCGCAAGCCTGCCATCCAAGCATCCGTAGCTGCTGAGGTATGTCCACTGCCAGTAATAAGTGAAAAGTCGATAAGTTTTTTTTTAAACAAAGTGGAAAGCCGAAACAGAAAATTGTTAATCTATTACATTTGGTTACAATAAATTTTGTTTTCTCAGAAAGTTGCGTTTGAATTAACATTTCTGAATGTTTCAAAGAGAGGACTTAACAGAAGCCTCAAAAGCTCTTTATCTACAGGTGATAAAAGCTAAATTAGTCGGAAGGGCATACGACATTGTTAAATATGCCGATATTAACAATTGGAAGGAGCTTCAAAAGGCCCTCCAAGAACAATTCTTAGAATCACATTCTCGTATCTCTATTCAGAACGAAATTCTATCTCTAAAGCAAAATTCTAAAGAAGAAACTAAAGAATATGCTTTCAGAGCACAAAAATTATTGGCTCTTTATAATGACGCCACTTCCAGCCTCACAAACGAGCAAACCCTAAAGAATCTCTTATTAGAAGAGAATAAGAAAATGGTGCTTAGAGCCTTTGAAGACGGTCTAAAAGACGATTATATCCGTCTCCTCACTAAAGCGAAAAGCCATACAGAGCTAAAAGACTCTATGAAATTTGCTATGGAGCAGGCTGAAAGAAACAGCGCTTGCAGTGAACGCCTCAATAGCTGTTCTTAGTGTCATAAGAAAGGGCACACTGCTGAAACTTTCTTTTCGTCCAAAGTAAGAACAGAAATCCCCAGACTCGTTTGCTCGTACTGCAAAACCCCAAACCATCACGTTATAGAATGCAGAAAGCGGCTATTCCAGCAACAACAGTACAGGCAACCTGTACACAATTTTGCGCCCAGACCGCAACAGAATAGAGCTTTTCAATATCAGCAGCCGACTAGAGCTCCCCCACGCCAAATTCCCTCTTTTCCACAAAACAATAGGCCTCCACAGCAATCTACATACTTACCACCTAACACGAATAATCCTAATAGAAATCCCAATATTAGGACCGCGAGCAATTGGAAAAATTCCAAAAAGCAAAGACCAACAAACTCCAGAAATATGGAGAAATCGGAAAACGGTCTTCGGCGAGACGAGTTAGCGGAGTCTCAGTCTCGCCTAAATCAAATGACTATCTCAGCAGATATTCATTCCCAACCAACAAATCTACCACAAAATTAAATCTCCCCTTAATAAGTGATCACCATTCGCTAGTAGTGACGATCGCTAATTCAATTACTGCATTTCATACTAGCACTTTTCTTATTGATACAGGAGCTGAAATATCAGTCCATAAAGCCACTAGAGCACTAGGTGATACCCTAGTAAACAAAAGAGAAAACATCACTGTATCCTCACTAGCAGGAAAACCCTTGTCTACGCTAGGAACAGCTGAATGTAATTTTAAAATAAATGGTGATATATTCACGCACCGTATTCACATGGTAGAGGGAAAATTTAAATTAAAATACGACGGTATACTAGGGCACGATTTTCTTGACAAATTTTCATGTATAATCGATTATAGCTACAAATCACTAATATTAAAATTACCCATTAATCAAAATGTGGATTCAAATAAGAGGATAGATACACTTATCGAGTATGGAGGTTTGAAAGACCCAAGCTCAGAGGTATCTCCTCAAATAAGAGCAGATAACAGGTATGGAGGTTTGAAAGACCCAAGCCTAAATAAACAGACCCCTTCAAAGAAAGGCGAGTCTCATCATATTCAAGCAAAAACAAATAAATTAAATAAACAGACCCCTTCAAAGAAAGGCGAGTCTCAAAATAATTCTACAAATAAAGAAAGTAGAGCAAATGAATGCAATGCCAGCAGTATTAAAGTACCGACTCGTACTCAATTAGTAACCAAAATAAGAATATCACAAAGAGGTAGTTTTCTTTGTGAACACCAAGAGTTGAAGTCAGGATTGTTACTTGGAAGTACACTCATAGAACCTGACCAAACAGGTCACGTGAAAATCCTCCTACTCAACTCCAATCAGCAAGAAGTTACAATAAGTGAAACAGAAATTCGACCACATTTGCATGAGTTAAGGAATTTTGATATTATTAAATTAAACTCGCAAATGGATCCTATTCAAAAGAGACTCACTAAACTCGCATCTGAGTTAGACCTCTCACACTGTAACGCTGAAGAAAATCAGTCCATCCTAAATATTTGTCGTAGGTATAACGACATATTTTATTTAGACGGAGATTTTCTAACTTGTACCAGTGCAGTGAAGCACGAAATTCCTTTGCTACCAGGAAAACCTACCGTTAACGTTAGACCATATAGGTTGCCAGAAGCACAACGTAACGAGATTAATAAACAAATTAATAAAATGCCTGATGATGAAATAATAAGCCCTAGTTCAAGCCCATGGAACTCACCATTGTTATTAGTTCCCAAAAAACCAGACGCAGCTGGTAATAAGAAATTGAGAGTTGTGATTGATTTTAGGCGTCTCAACGATATCACTGTAGGAGATGCATTCCCCCTCCCTAATATAACTGACATTTTGGACCAACTAGGGAAAGCTAAGTACTTTAGTACCTTAGACCTAGCAAATGGTTTCCATCAGATTCCCATGAATGGAAACGATAAAGAAAAGACTGCGTTTAGTACACCTTACGGGCATTATCATTATAATCAAATGGGATGCTTTTTGTGACGAAGTGTTCAAATTATTGAAGGAAAAATTAACTAATTCTCCTATTTTACAATTCCCACGTTTCGACGAAGAATTTATTGTAATGTCGGATGCAAGTGAATTCGCAATCGGCGCAGTACTATCGCAAGGAAAAATTGGTATCGATAAACCTATATGTTTCGCCAGCAGAACTCTAAACCCTGCTGAGACTCGATACTCAGCAATTGAGAAGGAGTTATTAGGAATAGTATTTGCGGTTGAACAATTTCGTCCTTATTTATATGGTCGCAAGTTTACTATAGTCACCGACCATAAGCCCCTCACGTGGCTCATGAATTTAAAAGATCCCACTTCCTGATTGATGAGGTGGAGAATCAAATTAGAAGAATATGACTACCAAATCATATATAAACCGGGCAAAGCAAATTCAAACGCCGACGCACTCAGTCGTGCTATACCCGAAACAAAAGCTATACAAGCTATTACTAGAAGTCAACAAAAGACTCAAGACATTAAACAAAATCACGATTTTACTCCGATTATCATAGAGGAAAACCCTCACAACCTACTGCAAACTAGAGGCATAAAAAATAAGTATTTCATTTTATCCATTAATAACAGTACTCAAGAAAATTTGTTAAGAACACATCTGCCCAAAGATCTAATAATACCAGTCGGAGATATAATAGAACATAAAACCAAGAATAATTCATTTATAATCGGGCGTGTACCTATACCTACTAGGACTGCAAGCGATAGAAATGGAATCAGGATTATTTTCAGGAAATTTAAAGAACACATTCCCACTGACAAAACTGTGTCCATTTCAATACCCATTATTAATGCGCCAAGTTATCTCGAGTTAAAATTACTATGCGCCGAGGAATTTCAAAATTCCAATAAGAAGCCTATCCTTTTCTTCAACAAAATAATTCAATTGGAAGACCCTGTAATTATTAAACAAGTCATTTCAGATTATCATATCACTCCTTTAGGCGGTCACCAAGGAGAAACAAAAACCATCAATAAATTAAAGAAAATTTATTACTGGCAAGGTATTAAGGAATTCATAAAAAAATGCTCTTCGTGTCAAGTGAACAAATTAAGACCCAACCAGAAAGTTCCTATGAAGATTACTACAACGAGCAGTAAACCCTTCGAAAAAATTTTCTTGGACATTGTAGGTCCCTTACCATCTAGTTACCTGAACAACAAGTATTTGCTCACGTTCCAAGACGATTTAACAAAATATTCGGAAGCTATTCCATTAAGTAACGCTGAAGCAAATACGGTAGCAGAAGCATTCGTTACACATATTGTCTGTAGACATGGCCTACCTGAAGCTATTCTGACCGACCAAGGTTCCAATTTTTTGAGCTCAGTGTTTACCGAAACTTGTAAATTATTAAAGATTCATAAGTTACAGACAACTCCTTACCATCCACAAACAAATGGAGCGCTAGAAAGAAGCCATCGAACTCTAGCCGAATATCTTCGACACTATGTGTCAAAAGATCCTCTAACCTGGGACTCTTGGATCCCCTATGCTATGTTCACCTATAATAATTCCACTCACTCAAGCACCGGCTATACGCCACATGAACTTGTATACAGATTTCATGTAGAACTCCCTTCTTCCATACAAAAAAATCCCGAAGTCACATATAACTATGATAATTACGTAAATGAGCTAAAAGGTCGACTCCAATATTCCCACAAAATGGCAAGAGAAAGGCTTATAAAGAACAAGGAAAATTCCAAGTCTTATTATGATAAGGCTACAAAGCAAAAAACAATCGTAATTGGTGATAAAGTGCTGATCAAAAACTACACTAGAAAAAATAAGTTAGCGCCTCTATGGGAAGGCCCATACGAAGTGATAGATACCACTTCTGCAGAAAATTCTATTGTGAGAATCAAAAATAAAAATAAGAAAATTCACAATAACAATCTGAAACTATTCATTGACTAACTCCCAAACATTCAATTCCTCCCCTCAGATCAAAATGAGCTCACTCATCAACTCATTCGTTCGTGGACTTATTGTATTATTGGCTTTATGCGTCAGCCAAACTAGTGGAACTCAAGTTACACACTTCTCAGCAACACCCGGAATCTACTTTGAGGAATTCGGAAATGCACAGCTCTACAGCAATACATGGAAATTAGTTATGTATTACAATTTAGACAATTTTTATTTTGAACTAGAATTATTGCAAATGCAAGCAGAGCAAGCGGAAGACTTATGTCATAATATTACAAAATACTCAGACAAAAATCACTGTGAAAACCAAATAAACACCCAAAGATTGATCTTAAATGAAATAGATCAGATCAACGAAATTTTGGAACCCAAAAATTTGAGAAGCAAGCGAGCTCTTTTGGTAGTATTAGCAAATCTTTATTTGGGACGCTGGATGAAGAGGATGCTAAACACTATGATGAACAAATACACATACTAAGAGCTAACGAAGACCATCTCTTAGAATTACTGAAATCTCAAACCCTGATTGTCGACAAAACTGCCAATATTTTCAACAAAACCTCAACGGGAATCCAAAATGGCATCAAGGCGATTAAAGATAAAATTGAGAAAGTCACGAAGTCAACGAAAATTTCGCAATATTAGACCTAGAGAACGTTCTATCCATCACAATATTTTCTTTGATGAGATACCAAAATGCCCAAAAGGCCATTTTAGAAATGTTATTAGACATAAAGCACGGAACTCCCAATCCGCTCATAATAACCCCCTATCAACTTGAGCATCTCATATCCACTATTCGGAAGAACCTTCCGTCGGGTACAACCTTACCTGTAGCTACTACGCAGAACCAACTCTTAGATCTATATAGAGTTAGCCGTACAAGTACAAATAAAATTAATAATTTAATCATAATAGAAATTAAAATACCCCTACCCTTAAACACAGAATTCCAAATGTATAAAATAATCCCCTTACCTACCCTAATCAACGATTCATTCATTTATATAAAACCCACTACCGAATACTTGTTAGTCACACTAAATAGGGAAAAACATTACCCCTCTAGTAGTGAAGATATTACAAAATGTTTGCAAAAAACTCCTCACAATTACATTTGTCAAATAACGCATCCAATCCATAACTTAAATGCGAAGGACAACCAATGTGAAATGGAATTATTAATGCACTCTCAAACGCCTCCCCTATCATGTGGAATGAGCATCTTAAACATTTCCACCTTATGCATACAATTATCCAACCCTAACAAGTGGTTATTCAGTTTGAAATCTCCTCGAACTATAGATAATATTTGCGGTAACAATATCGAACCAATTACAATAAAGGCAACCGGAATTCTAGAAATATCGCCCAATTGCTATATAAGAAGCGATGATCAAACGCTCTATGGACACTCCGAAAAAATTTCAATCGCTGAAAAATTCTATTTGCCATCGATCAATCTAACAAACATCACCCACGATTATCATAAAATTAAGTATAATCCTCCAAATACAATCACTATAAAAAATAGTGAACATCAGGCACTTTTTGAACTAAGCCAAGATATAAAGACCTTAGAAAAGGCTGAAAACGAAAATCTAATTAACGTGACAGCACACGATATTCACCATTATTCCATTATCTATATAACGATAATGATCATTATAATCATATGCGCTATAAAAACAGCCCTACCCGATCTAAAAGTTAAAAGACTTAAAGCGACGGACATTCCGCCTTCATCAACTCAAGAGAGTGATAACGAAAAAGAAAATAATAAAGAAACCACTAAAACTAATAAATTTCCTCTAACCAGAGCGTTACCTTAAAAGAAGGCAATATAGAAGAGAAAGGAAAACGCAAATTTCCCATCATCATACAAAATGAACATATATGTATATATGTCGTAGGCATCTAATAAACGCCGAATTTTAATTAAAAGCCTATTCATCTAATTAAATGCCGGCATTCAATAAAAATCGTATTGATATCTTTCTTTTTCCATTATCTGCCTAGGCATTTACTTAAATGACGGCATCTAATTAAATACCGGCTGGCTCTCTAGGCAAATAATAAAATAAGCAAATATATATCAACGCACGATCCGCAAGCCTTTAGGCCGATAGTGTAATACCACCCGATTTAACCAAATACTAGGAGAGGGAGATGTGTGGTGAAGGGGGAGGTCGCACCCTGGCCTGCGACCCATACTCACACACACCAACACCCACATACACACACATATGCACATACATGCACATACACTCGCGGCGCGTGTATGTATAAATTAAGAAAACAAAAAATTTTACGTTATTACAAAAAAAATTGTTCATTATAATTATGGATATACTCAAATCTAATTGAAATATGAGAAGACAAGAAAAACTGAGCATTTTTATTTCTTTTTCTTTTTGTAGTGTTGCACGACAAAATATAAGTTGATGGAAAACGGCGCTTCAGCAACCTGGTGATTAACGCTGTGGAAAAGAGAAAAGGGAGATTTCTTGTTTTTCTCTTGTGTGTAGTGTGTTGTTTCACCGCCTTCTCCGTATCTCCTACCCGTTGACTATTAGGTTATTCGACTTTTTTTCCTCTAATTCCGGATGGAGTTAGGCGGCTCTCGTTTTCGCAATTGGTATGCCGAACATTGCCTGAAAAAAGCTTTGGGTGCCCAAGCAAAGCAAGGCCTTGTTTATGCTAAGATGCGGCTCACTACCTAGTCGATTTTGTCTTTATTCTTGATTCAAGTAATCACACAATTCACAGTGCCGATCGAATCTCTGTCACCTGATATATAAGAATTAGCTAAATAAATCACTCGTACCACGAGAAGGTAATTCCACCTCACCTTGTAAGGTAAACAAAAAAAAACTTAAGCGAAAACTGTGTGGCGTTTAGGTCCACTCACATAACAACACAAAATAATTAAGATTTCTAGTGTGTTTAATTCACTATAAGTGGAAAATGCATAAATTTCGATCGCAACTTGTACCAAAAAAAAACTTAGGCAAACACTTAGTGGCGCTTGGACCCACAGAGCAAAATAAAATAATTGAAATTCGTTGTGTGCTCAATTCACTATAACTGAAGATTGTGAGGGTCTCGATCCTCAAGGGAAAACAAAAACGAAATTTGTTCATTTTTTTTTCTTTTCTTCTGTCCGTTTGAAAAAAGAAACAAGATTCATTTGCTATATTAATCGTTTAACCACGGCCTGATTTAAGATGGACCTGATTAATGATGATTAAGTAACCCTTGATACCCAAGATATATCGAAATTAGATTTTTGCAAATGAGGGAAAAGATTATAGCCGTTACAGGTCAGGTTCGGAAGTTCCCATTCCAAAGCGTAATTCTCCGAGGCTGAGAGAAGACTACGGCTGTGGTCCAATCTTAAAAAAAGGCCCAACGCGGGGACGCCCCACACCCTGAGATCAAAGCGTTTCATACTCTACCCACTGAGCTAGCCGGGCAAACCTCTTTCGAAGGATGATATGGTTCTTCTGTAGGATTAATAGAGCAGCGATTATATGTGATTATATTAGAAGGAGGTATAATAAGACAGATTTTTGTTGGACAATCTTAGTAAGCTATTACTGATTCTTTATTCAAGAACAGAAGTAAACACAAATGTATTAAGGGTATAGTATATAAGTATCTAAATTTGCACACATTGAGAAATTTCGGTCGATCTGGTTGCTGATTGGTATGAAATTAAATACGGTAGAAGTGTGTAACTAAAAGATCGATGTTCTTCTAAGGCTGGGTGTTGGGATATAAACGGGCTACTCGGTTCTTGAGTGTGCTTATTTCGTCCAGGGTGTCCTTAGGTTCTTCAGATGATGTTGTTGTCTGGCAAGGAAGTGACGGAACCCGGATATGCCGTAGCTTATTGTTGGTGTTGTTGGTTTAAGATATGGCTTGTCATGGTGCTCCACAAGGCTGCTGATAATTTCCAACTCCCCCGTAGATCGCCCCGAGCACCTTGTCGTTGATGAAAGTATCGATTACAAGTTTGACTGCCTTCAGACACATCAATTCCCAGCAAGGTAGAGTAGACACTCCCCAGAAAGCTGAGAGCACCCCATACCTTTGATCGTACCGTTGTGACTAGGTCATACATCGTCTTCGGAGATAAAAGGTTAACGGCATTAATATCTTGGGGGTGAACATCTTGACCCATTACGCGTTGTGTGAGTATGTTAGAAATGGCTAGCCTCTCGGACAGATATATGAATTGGTACCGAAGGTTTTCCAGAGACTCGCTTGACTCCGTACCAGTTTCCTCTAATATAGTATGCTGGTATGTCACTGGTAGTTCCATATAACAACGGTTGCTCTGCTGGACGGTAACTTCCACTGATTGACATTTAACTAGGTAAATGATCTCCCACCTATGTACAGCTGTAAACCCTTGCTCTTTCATTCTTATAAGGGCGAACTCTGCCTGGTGGTGGATGGCCATGATTAGCTGGGTTTGAAGAAGTTCTCTCTCTAATTAGCATTTTTTTCTTAGGAGATTGGTGTATTATTTCTCGATTTGGCCTTTAAAGTGGCGTTCCACATAAGCGAACTTCGAGTTAACATACGTGAAGAGATCGAGGTTACGTGTATTTAGGGGTATTTTACTAAACCAGTTGTCGGATGCTGCTTAGGTATAATGAAAAGCCTGGGATGCTCAGGTTGAAAACCGGGGGAACGACAAACGGATGCTTTTTTATTGCGAGTGCAAAGATTATTTCTCCGGACATCACGATGTATATGGTGTTGCTAATAGATTTGTTTCAAGTCCTAATCTTCGTAGCCATCCCTTGCCATAACACGTCGTACTTTTGGCTTTCGCAGGAATTATCAGAGGTTAGATTCCAAAATCTCATTGTTATATATTTTTATCGCTCACCTTGTGATTGGTTCTGGGTTGCGGAACTGCTAATCCAAGTCTAAGAACAACACTTGTTTGCTTTTTCCTTTTAAGCCACCTTTTTATTTTCTTTTGGGTTTTGTTTAATGCTTACACCACTTTAAAACGACCAGCCGAATGAAAAATCTCACTAAATATATTCTGATAATCTTTTTAATATATTTGATCTAATTTTCTTTTTAAAACAAAACTAACAAAATCTCACTTAATAGATTTTGATATTATATTCTTTTTAAAACAAAACTAATAACAAAAATTGGAAAAACTCCGAACCGCTTGAAATCAAAAAACCAACTCGATCCAACCCTTTTAAAAAACAAGTAAATAAGCTAGAATTGGTCTCAGACCAATTCTTATGATACTCTAGATGAATGCCCGTATTAAATTTCGTATGGTCACCGATCTATTCAAGTATTGATTTTGAAGTTGTTTTTCGCATATATTTCTAGAACAGTTTGTCGCACAGAAAAAATGGTAATAACCAATTTTATAGGATTTCGTATTCTGCAGAAGTTCTTAGTACAATAAAAATGTCTTGGACTGATCGTTTTCAAAGTATACGTAAAAAACCGAAATTTTTATATGGCAACAAAAAGAAGGAGTTGCCCGATTTAGTCCATTTTTGACATTTTATTTGCTAATGTAGTAAAAACATCATGTACGAAATTTCAGCTCTCTACGTCGATGCGTTCTCAGGCAGTGTCCAAATATATAGCGGAAAACGAAATTTTTATATGGCAATCCCACGAAGGAGTTGCCCGATTTGTCTCATTTTCGAACTTAATTTTACTTTTTTTTTTAAAGTCCGTGTACAAAATTTCAGCTCTTTAAGTATCCGCGTTCTCGAGTTATCGTGCGCACAGACGGACAGACGGACGGACGGACATGCAAAAATCGAAATAACTTTTAATATTATGAATGGGTGTCCAATCCATTTTGCTCTACCATCATTATTTCGAGGTGTTACAAACGGAATGACAAACTTAGTATACCCCCATGATTTCATCTAGGGTATAACAACTCAACTCTTGATCACCTTCATCGTGATCAAAAGCCGTTGTTCAGGGTAGAAAATGCTAAATTGCATTTTCCTACCCTGAGAAATTTTACGATTAATTCTGCACTTGTTCAAACATGTCCAGAATTATTTGCTTCGGACGGTGCTTCAAAAAATGTAATCTTACACTTTAAAAAACAACAGCCACCTTCCCGTCGTTTGTTGTCGCGGCGCGCATATACATACAATGCATTTATGTGGCGCGCGTTTTTATCGTGAAAGCTTTTTACACAATACGTATGTACGTATGTACATACATATTGTATTTTTCGCGGCAAATCGTACTGACGGTACGATATGCCTTTTGATTTCTTTTTTAATTTTATTATTTCCACTAATTGTTTACATGATAAGATTTTTAATCAAAACGACTTGGGTTTTAAACTGAAACTTTTGTTTTTCCTAAGTCGTTTTATGGGAAAAATTTTATGAGTTGTGTGTAATGTGAAGAAAATTGCTAATGCAATTTTCTTCGCCCTTTTTGGAAGATAAACTAATCATATATTGTGTATGATTAGTTTGTTGTAATTTCATAATTTATGATTTTTTTTAAATGCCCAATTTTAGGTTTTTAGGGTTTTAGGTGTTTTGAAAAAGACGGGGAAGAGGCTGTTATAGGCCATGCAAAAACTTTTGAAGGGTTTGTATGGGATACTTTTCGAGGTTTTGGATGCCTATACCAATTCAGGTCCTATGCACACACATATCCCCTACTAACTTAGACTTTGTATATGACATTCCTTCCCCCCGCGAAGAAGAGAATAGTAGTTAAGCTATGCCGGTACGAGATCACTTTTTCCATTCAAAAAGTGCAAGGTAGATTCCAACTATTTTGGTGGCTCTGGACTGGGGTTCTGGGCCACTGAGGGGGATTCCGTCTAGTGGTATACGTCACAGGGCATGCTTGGAGAATTCCTTTCTTACCGTCTGGCTGACCAGGAGATGACGCCAACTTTTTGTTTAATCTGGTCTTGGAGGCTACAATTTGACCTTTGTCCTTTCCTGTGTCTGGATGCTGGAGGCTGGCTGAGAGCTTTAGTGATAATATCTGATACTATGACTAGGATTGTCTGGGGTATGTTGGACTGGGCTACGTTACCTGTACCAAGGCTTGGGTAAAATGTGTGCGGCTTATTTGTATTGAATTATGATATGAAATACCTTATGCGAATTTGTATCGGGGCTATATACTTGTCAGCTTGGGTTTGGTGTTAGTTGTTTACTTTAGTATGAGTGCCTGTGGTATATTGGGCTGCGCTGAGGAAACATTACCCAAGGCGAGGGTGGATGTGTGCAGCTGTGTATTTATGTGGATAAGAAATGTTGTGAAATTCCCTAAGTGAATTAGTGTAATTAGTATTATTAATAATTCAAGTTAACTCTCGAATATTTTTGTTCATTCCAATAGATGCTAGAAGGTGTCAATGGGGGTCTTAGTCCTGGAGTTTGACAAAACTTTTATCAGAAATCGTCTACGGGCTATGGGTTTCGAGATATTAGCGATCTTATCTTTGCAGGTATAATTAATAGTAGTAATAATTCAAGTTAACCCTAGGATATTTTTTGTTTATGCCAATAGTATTAGTACTAGGGGGGTAAAATTTTCATCAGAAATCCTCTACGGGCTATGGTTCAAGATATCACCGATCTTACCTTCTCAGGTGTAATTAATATTAGTAGCTGAAAAAAAACAACAACAACTATAACCTAAGTTGTGGATTAAAGATTTGATGATATTAATCTGTAGGTGCCTTTTATAAACATGATTGCACCATGTAACCATATATCTAAAAATAGATTAGGCGAAGCTGGTTGGGGTGAATGTAGGTAGATATGTTGACTTAGATATGTAATGGAAATTAGTAAATGCTTAATTTTGCTCTTCAGGTGTAATGCTTCTAATTTGATTCCTTGCATAAACAAATTCGTACAGTACAGTAAAATAAACAAATTTGCAGTCGAATAATGTAAACAAATTCGGACAGCGGCCGAGTAAAGTAAACAAATTGAGCGATTTATGACAGATTCCTAATTTCTTTAGTTGAAAACAACAACTGATATTAATCTGTAGGATATGATGTCTTAGATGAGTAGTGGAAGTTATAATTGAATATTTCTTTTGCTAAAAAAAAACAACAACAACTATAACGTAAGTTGTGGATTAAAAATCTTTTATAAACAAGAGGGAACATGCTATGATATTCGATATCTAAAATTAGATCACGGCTGCTTCGGATGTTAAGAAACATGAAGTAATAGAAATGAAAGCCTTATCAGAAAATTTTCGATGTAGGTGTGTGTATGTGTATGTATTGAAAATTCTTGGGTTTATGAAAAATTGTTTTTTTAATTTCAATAAAATTTCTTTTTTGGGCAGGTTAAATTTAAAGTTTTGATCACCTATGATATCAATGTGAGGTGATACTAATATAGTATGATATCTTGACTTAGATGAGCAGTGAAAGTTGTATGGGTGTAGTAAAAGACTTTTCATCAAATTTTTGGTGATAAGGTGTAATGGCATGACCAGTGTTGCAACACGAAATCTTTCTAGAGTACCTTGATAGCCTAGCCTGAAAGTGATGCAGCCACATCTGAAAAAATTGCATATTATCATTAGCTTGAGAGTGGGTTAATTAAAAGCATTAACGAGCTATCATATTAATGTAGGATGATATGCCGACTTAGATGAGTAATATAAATTTTCGGTGACCAGGTGTAATGAGCTTGAAATATAATATAACTTCTTGCGTAGTTAAACAAATACTATACATTCGAATAAAATAAACAAATTGATTTATGTTTTTTTTGTGTCTAGGGCTAGTGAGCATAGGAAGCTGGCAGAGTTATTAACCATGATATCATAGTTCACATGAAGCTGATAAGAATATGATAATTTTATCTTTATACTATCAGATTGAGCACATATTTTCTAACCATTACGTTGAGCGTGGGTTTAATTAAAAGTTTTGAAGAAAGGAGGCGGTATTATGATATTAATGTAGTATGATATGTTGTCTTATATGAGTAGTGGAAGTTATCAGCAATATCGCTTCATATTTATCTCTCTAAAGCATCATCCGAATGGTGTTGTATGAACGAAGAAAAAACTGATAATTCTTCAAGCCTATAGTGAAGACCGTGGTGGAGGTTGAGCGTGGGTACTGTAAGTTGTGTATATATTAATTGTGTTGTATATTAATCTAGTAGGATATGAAAGCTTTAGTGAAGAGCGTGGAAGAGGATAGTATTATGATTTTACCTTTAAATCTTAAGTTAGGTTGAGAGTGGGTTAAATTAAAAGCATTTATGATTGCATTTATGTCGTATATTGTGAGCTTTGAAAGAATGAAAAAAAAAACAACTACCTTTGCTATTGAGGTTCCGTGGGATTCACCGAGATAAGGGTCTGACACATTTTAACTCTATCTTCATTGGTTTTTGCTAACGTTAGGGGTTTTGCCCTTTATATGGAACGGTTTGTGTGATGTGGAAAATACCAATACTATCAAAGGCCAGCGATCATAAATCAATCTCCTGCATCACTCTGGCAGTCTAGTACAGAACTTCATAGCGTGAACTCGTGTAGATAAGCCATAGATATTGTACATTAGATAATAAAATTTTATATTAATTAGAATCCGTGTTCTTTAATTATTCAGTCTTTCAACGCTTTCTCCGATTGTTAGTTTCGACATTGGTGTCGAAACCCGCGAATAAATAAATAAACGAAAACGAGAAAATACGTGGTTAACGCAATTGTCTAAAACGAGGCTTATCTATTTAACGCGACTTATCGAATTTTGTATACTCCGGTAAAAATTAAAATGGAAATCGCTAATCGTTCAGTTTACCGTGGCCAGATCACAAAATTAGCAAACTCTGCATCTGACTATCTTAAATTAACGGAATCGCGCGCATCCCCAGATAACGTTGACGAGTTTGATTCCATTGAAGAGGAAGTTACCGTTTTTATACAAAGAATTTCAGCCGCGCGCAAAAATCTTAATAAAACTAATGAAGAAATGCGTCCCACTTTAAAGCCTGAAGAGTTCCAGAAGGAGTACGAGGGAGTAGCAGACTATGAGGATAAAGCCGTGGGAATTATTTGTCACCTTAATCAACGTCTTGCCAAAATGCGGGAGATCCAAGGTAAATCAATACCCAACAACCTTGCACTTGGAAGTGTCACAAAATCGACTTCTCTTAAGTTACCTCAGTTCAGTCTAACAAAATTCAATGGTGATCATAACGAATGGCTTCCATTTTGGGAACAATTTCTTTCAGCAGTGCACGAGAATCAAAGCCTGAGCGGTGCGGATAAGTTAAACTATCTGCAATCGGTGCTCGTTGGAAAAGCTGCAGATAGTGCTGCTGAATTCACACCAACGGCGACCTGCTATGATGGGAAGATAGCGCTCCTTGTGGAAGAATACGGCAGCACGGAAAAATTAATCGACAAAAATATGCTAGAATTAATGTCTATACAGCCTGTCTCGTCGAAAAAAGACATAATTAACCTTCGCCGGCTTTACAATTGCATTACATCATGCACAAGAACGTTAACGGCTCTTGGTGTTCTATCGGCGCATTATTCTGTAATGCTAAAAACGGTCCTGCTTAAATGTATGCCAAACGAGCTGAGAGTAGATTTTCATCGCTATAATAATGACAACGACAACTATCATGGTTCTTTCAACACTTCAGCTGCCAACCAAACGCAAAAACGCAACGATGATGATGCCTCTACATCTACAGACGCAAACGATAAGGGATCCATAGTATTTGAAGGGGACAGACAAGTAAGCAGAATTTTAAAGTTTCTGAAAAGAGAGGTCGAATCTCTCGAGAAATTAGAAGAACTGAAACCTCCAACAACCCAATCATCTAATGTAAGGATGGCAGGCACTGCAGCGGGGCTCATTGCGGCCATGGACAGAGACAAATGTTTTTTCTGCTCTTCTTCACATCATACGACATCTGATTGTAATGGCTCTCATTCAGTAGCTCAGCGAAAAGAACTTCTCAAACGAGACAGACGATGCTTTCGATGTACTAAAAAGGGACACAGATCCAAATTCTGCTCCAATAAAAACGTTCATTGTTTTAAGTGCAACCGCAAGCATGCCAGTTCGATGTGTGATCCAAGTTTTAAAGCGAATTCACAAACACAATGTAATAACAAAAAAAGCGAAAGTGGCGGTAGATCAAGTGGTGCACAGACAGCAAACCTTTATACAACAAGTGATATTCCGCAAACGAACGTCATCTCTGTCCCAGGACAGTTATCTTCGGCATTTGTACGTCTTATTCTCGACGGGGGAAGTCAGTATTCCTACATCACGGAAAGTGCCTCACGAAAATTAAATTTACCTTTTGAAGAAAAACAGAGGCTCTGCTTGTTATCATTTGGAGACGATAAACGAAAACCGAAACAAAGTTTTAATCGAGTGAGTGTAACATTGAAAAGGCAACACAATGACAAGACCATTACAATTTCAGCTGTTGAAGTACCCACTATTTGCTTGGACGTGCTACCAGTGCCCACAGCGACAACTCCTGAATTTTGTAAATTTAAATCAGCCGATGATCGTTCCATAAATAATGAGCTAGAAGAAGGAATTAATATGCTCATAAGATCCGATTATTATTGGATGTTTGTAACAGGTGCGTACGAACGAATTAGTGACAATTTTGCTGCTGTTGAAACTTTACTTGGTTGGGTAATTCAAGGTCCGGCTACATCAGACCGCTCTTGTGATAATTGCTGTTTAACAACAACAACAACATTGTGTTCTTGTGTCATTTATTGTTGAACACAGCTGAAAATAAATAAAAAATATTAAAATACAATATATACAATAATTGATACTTCCCTATTTCCTGAATTCCTCTTCCAGTCAGCAAATGCCTCCTATACGTCTATGCAGCATCTGAAATAAGAAAAAAACATATAAATTAGTTCAATAATTAACGCCAGCAAAGATATCACAAAAAAAAAAAATTACAAACAAAAATATAGTTACATGCAAACTGCCAAGAAACAAATTTCTTGGCAGTACAACAACAACACTACATGCAAACATAAACATTGGGATTTCTTAGCGAAATTCATGTTTTCTGCACAATAAATATTTGCAAAACTTGCATTTATGCTTAAATGTGCAGATTACATGAATTCGCAGAATCCATACACACTATTATTAGTGAAATTCAACAATTGTTGCCATTGTTGACATTTCACTAACAATTTTTCAATACACAATTTTTCGCATAATTTGCATGATTCTTGCAAATTATGCACTGGCAAATCACTTATAGAATAGATTAAACAAATTACCTTAATAATTAATCCATTTATTGATGAGAAAAACCCAACACAAAACACGGCACTTCACGACTTAAACACCGCGAAACGAACTGTCACTGCAACAACGTAAATAATCAATTTTACGAAGTTGGCCGCGCTCTACCTGTTGGCAATAATTAAAAAACGCGAAATTGCCCAGGTAAGGAAATATTTATAAAAAAAAAGTAATTTTAATTCCCATAATGAGTGGGAAAGAGAACGATGTGGAAACGAGACAGAAGAAAATTCGTGAGAGAATTTATGTTCCACACCGGAAATCAACATAGTATGATAGGGAGCGGCCATATTGATAAATTTTAGAAAAATTGAAATATTTCAATAAATGAATTAGGAAAAATTATGGATAATTAAAAATAAATTAATTCACATAATTTGGAATATTTTGACATTACAGCATGGACTTATAATGTGCAAAAAATATATGAAAATTGCATTTTTTCATGTGGAACTTGTCCGAAAATGGCGGCTCGGACATTATAAAAAGGAGGTGCTCCCTAACTAAACGCAAATGCAACTTCGCATAGATCTAGTGTTCTTCAAAAAATCTAAAAGTGGAAAATTATTCATTAGTGCAAATTACTTCGAATCTTTCTAGCATAAATCAACGTGCCAAGCAAGGTACAGTATTTACATGCTAAGTAAAGATTAACTTCTGTCGTGTTACAAGTTTTTGCTGAAATTATAGGCTAAGTATTTTTTATACATTTTTAAAATATATTTGGTGGCAGACATTTTAGTTTTAGGTTTTTTCACATAGCGTTTAACTCATGCAAGCTAAGCATATTAGACGTTTCATGTGAAAAAACAAAGTAGAATTAATTAATATTAAGAGTGATGTGAAATATATTAAGAAGAACTAATAATAATAGACAGTGAATTTTCAAATATAAGTGAAATTGGTGAAAATCTGAGGTATAAAATTGAGCACGTGTCACGTTACGACACCTCAAGAATACATGCCTACAGATAATTAATTAAATTAATTAAGTACATTTGAAGTGAAAAATAAAAAAGAATTCAGACTAACGTAAAATAAGGAATTTTTGCTCAATAAAGTAACAGTAAACACAAGCTCACATATCTTGTCATTTTAACATACCGCTACACTAACCTACCCAAAATGCAGTAATATAGCTGTAGTGTTCAATTACCGCTACATTACAAAACATTTTTTGGTGGTTCCATCCAGGACTGTGTGCCTGTTTACTGTTGCGATTGACAATAATTCAGTTACAATTAAATTAGTCAAGCAATTCTTTCTGTTATTGTGCTGAAACGTGGCAGTTTTTAAGAAGTTTTCAAAATAATGACTGTGCTTAGACGTGGCAGTTCTCATTAAAAAATACAAAAATTAATTTATAAACGTGCTTAGACATAAAACTTCAGGGTGCCCAGACGAGGCAGCTCGAATATTTTCGAAATTTCTGTTATAATTACTGAACTTACATGTCAGTAAATCGTGTTACATAGTTAATTGCTGAACTTACATGCCAGTCACTCTTAATAAATAGGTGATTAATCAAATTAACTAAAATTAGTAACGAAAATTTAGATAAATATTTTTCACGTCAATTTGTCATACACGGTATCAATTTACGTTCTTCGACTAAATTTACATTTATCCCACGTGGCATTAAATTGTTTTTTTTTTCAATTATCTTCATCATTTAACCCACACGGTTAATTAACTAATCGTCAAATATCAATCAACATGGATTCAGTAGATAAACTAATCCTTACGGAAAGCATATTGCGTGCAAGAATTGAAAAGTTAATCGAAAATGGAAAGAAAACGAACCTTGCTAAACGAACACAAGGCTTTTATGAAACTAAAATTACAGATTTGAAGAAACTATGGGAAATATATAGCGATACAGATATGGCAATAAATCAGGCTTTATTAGAAAGTTCTGATGAAAAGCAACATGAGTATTTAGCCCAAGATAATCATAGCTCAACAGAGTTAAAATATTCCGAATATATGGGAGAATTAGTAGAAGGATTGCGGAAATTTGTCCCAACTTCTGAAGCATCAAGCTCGGGACAAGTACCTATTCATTCGACAACTGTTGTTCAACTACGATTTATGGCGATTATTTCATGATCTATTCATCTCTCTTGTTCATGACAATACAAAGCTAATACCAGTTCAAAAGCTGCATCATCTGAAATCTTGTTTAGTGGGTGATGCTGAGTAATTGTTGCGGCACACCCCAGTAACAAATGAAGTTTACATGCCAGCATGGAACAAGTTAAAGGCTAGATATGAGAACAAGAGAATTTTAGTTAATCATCAATTAAAGGTTTTGGTAAACCAAGCCAAACTAAATGCAGAGTCTGCTAAAGGACTCAAGTCAATAATTGATACAACAGCCGAATGTATCCAACAATTACAAAGTTTAGAAGTTGATACGACATCATGGGATGTACTTCTAATACATCTGTTAGTACAGAAATTACCTTTCATTACCCTCAAAATGTGGGAAGAAGAGCAGGGAGGCACACAAGAACTCCCAACATTTAAGTCATTTAAGCAGTTCTTAAATACACGTTTAAGAATTTTAGAATCGTTAGCAGATAGTCTAGTTAAGTCCACACCACATCACAAACCAAACACCACACCAGATGTGACAAAGTCATATCACGTTACAAATGAATTTAAATGCGCAGCATGCAATGCCAGGCATTACCTCCAAAAGTGTCCGAAGTATCAAGCGATGGACATACCATCCAAATATCAGATATTGAAGGCATCAGGTCGGTGCTCAAATTGCTTAGGAATTCACCACTTAAATAATTGCACTAGCAAATTTAGATGTCTGAAATGCAATAGGAGACATCATAGCACCCTTCATGAAGAACACAATAAGGAAAAACCCAAGTCCTCAGCTATTCATAATGAGCAGAAGTCAGCACATGACAAGGTTAGATTGAGCTCAAGTCAAGCTAATCAATCTAGCCCCTCACAGGAAAGCTTTTCCCGGTTACAAGCAGTCAACAATACTGATGGCTTAAACACTAGTCATAACTTCGTAACCCGAGAGAGTCACAATGCTCTACTAGCAACTGCATTAGTAGTAGCACAGACAAAAAGCGGAAAACCTTATATTCTACGATGTCTGATAGATAGTGGCTCGCAATCATCTTTCATCACGGAGGAAGCTTGCAGGAAATTAGGAGCAGTACAAAGCCCAATTGCAGTCTCCATCACAGGCTTAAACACTAGCCATACAGCCATCTCAAGGCACCAAACAATACTCTCTCTTCGGCCTCGAACAACGAGATCTACAGCAGTATTAGAAGAAAACTTTCTAATACTTAAGAACATTACAGATCCTCTGCCTTCTAGAATAGTGTCTAAAAAGGAATGCGCGAAGCTAAAGAAACTGCAACTCGCAGATCCCACATTCTGGAAACCGGGAAGGATAGATGCATTATTAGGAGCAAGAGTTTATGCTCAAATATTGCGAACCGGTATACGGCAAGGAACAAATACGACTCCTACAGCAGTCAACACAATATTTGGTTGGATTTTGCTAGGGTCTAGCATAGATGATGCAGAGCACAAAACGTCATCATTTACAATCACAACTGATGATGTGGCTCTTCAACTCAAGAAGTTCTGGGAAACAGAAGAATTTCCCACAAACCCCATTCTTAAAAAAGAAGACAAGGAATGTCTACAGAGGTATCAACTCAATCACCAGCGTCTGCATAATGGAACTTATCAAGTTAAGTTACCTTTTGTAAACGACGAGAACCCTACTCTGGGGCAATCGAGAATACAAGCAATCAAACGCTTTCAAGGAATTCAACGACAATTAGCCAGAAATCCAGACTTGAAAGTTGAATATGAGAGATGTTTGGACGAATATCTCTTGTTGGGTCATATGGAGGAAATACCTCCGCCCAATAGCAATCAGCCCCATTATTATATACCTCATCATGCCGTTATGAAGGAAAGCACGACAACAAAGGTGAGAGTAGTATTCGATGCCTCAGCTAAGACTTCGAATGGCAAATCCCTTAATGAGTATCTACTAAAGGGCCCAGTTCTGCAACCTAAGCTGTTCGCCACGTTGCTCAACTGGCGCAAATATAAAATCGCTATGAACGCAGACATTGAAAAGATGTATCGCATGATCACCATGCATCCCGATCACCGAACATTTCAGCGAATCATTTGGAGACATCCTAAAACCAAGGAGATTCAGGATTTTCAGCTGAACACGGTGACATTTGGAACTGCGTCAGCGCCATACTTAGCTATTCAGACGCTACAACAGTTAGCAAATGATGAACAGCAAAGATGGCCTTTAGCTTCTACGGTTACAACCACAGATATTTATGTGGATGATCTCCTGACTGGAGCTGACAATCTTAATGAATGCTTATTAAATCAGCTAATAGGTATGATGAATTCTGGAGGATTCAATCTCAGGAAATGGACAAGCAACAGTTCAGAGTTGTTAAGCCATCTTCCTGCAGAGCAACGTGAATTCACAGAAACACTAACGATCACAGACCAGGAATCTGTAAAACACTAGGAATTCGCTGGCATCCTAAACTGGATAGTTTTTCCATTATAACCAAACCATGGACAGTTCATGCCAAGGTAACTAAACGAACCATTCTGTCTGACATCGCATCACTGTACGATCCTTTAGGCTGGCTGGCACCAGTGGTAATCACAGCCAAGGTGCTCATGCAAGTACTATGGATCACAGGATGTGCATGGGACAACAAGGTATCGGAGATAATAGAACAACAATGGAATAAGTTTAAACGTAACTTAAAACGCATAGAAAACATACAAATCCCTAGATGGATCAACTATTCATCTGAGGCAAGCATCCAATTACATGGATTTTGTGATGCGTCTACAAAGGCTTTTGCAGCTACTGTTTATTTACGGGTAGACGATCAGAACGGCTAAATTCATACCAATTTGCTTACTGAAAAGACTAGGGTAGCTCCAATTAAGCCAACAACAATTCCTAGATTAGAGCTTAATGGAGCTCTATTACTTGCACGACTGCTTCAGGCTACACTTGAAGATATGCGCCTATATCATGTGCCAATCTTCGCCTGGACAGACTCAACAATTGTCTTGCAATGGATCAAGGAACATCCAGCCCGATGGAAAATCTACGTAGCAAACGGCGTCGTCGAAATACAAGACGTTGCACGCTTCGAACAGTGGCGTCACATATCCACAAAACACAATCCGGCAGATTTAGCCTCCAGAGGTTTTCCTGCAGCAGATTTAACCAGTAATCATTTATGGTGGAATGGACCATCATGGTTAGCTGAAGAACAGGACAACTGGCCGAAATTTAAGGACATTTCGGAACAAACAAATTTAGAAGCTAAAGAACTTCCTACAGTAAGTTTCTTAGCGAAATTAGAAAACAATCTTCTTTTACGATATTCGTTGTATACTTGCCTTGTGCGAATTGTAGCAACCATTCAACGTTTCATATACAATTGTCGGCATCCGCAATCGAAACTCGTTCAAGCTTTCACTGTGCAGGAATGGAATAATGCTGAAGTCACAATATTAAAACTCGTACAACAAACTGCGTTCGCAGAAGAGTATAAGAATATGTTGGGCAAGAAACCATTGTCACAACATAGCAAATTAATCAAGCTTAATCCATTTCTGGACAACAACGGTCTAATACGATTAGGTGGTAGACTTCTGAATGCAACATTGCCATATAATAGGAAGCACCCAATCATCTTACCACGTGATCATCACGTTACACTAATACTAATTGATAAACTACATGTAGATACTCTGCATGGCGGTCCATCACTAGTTCTCAGCACTAGTCGAGATAGATTTTGGATCTTGGATGCACGACGCCGAATTACCAGTCGAATACATAAGTGCATTATCTGTTTTAAACATCGCACTACCACAAGAACCCAATTAATGGGAAATCTACCAACGTCTCGAGTGAATATAACGAGACCGTTCCTTAACGTAGGAATTGACTATGCAGGACCTGTAATAATAAAAGCATCAAACCTACGAAATGCAAAATTGCTGAAAGCATACTTTTGCATCTTCATTTGTATGGCCACAAAGGCGGTACATCTGGAGTTGGTATCAGATCTCACATCTGAAGCATTCCTCGCTGCATTAAAACGATTTGTGGCACGAAGAGGATTGTGTAGTGACATATACTCAGATTGTGGCACCAACTTCATTGGAGGAAAAGCGATTTTAGACAAGGATTTGCAAGCAGCAATTAAAGGTGCAACTCCAGTAGCAGCACAATATCTTGCCTCCAAGCAAATCAATTGGCATTTTAATCCTCCAGCCTCTCCACACATTGGAGGGATATGGGAAGCTGGAGTAAAGGCAATAAAGTACCATTTGCGCCGAACATTACAACACTCCAGATGCACATTCGAAGAATACTCTACAGTCCTGGCTCAGGTTGAGGCATGTCTAAATTCTAGGATTTACTTATCCTCACACCCGGACATTTTTTAATAGGCCAAGCACTTAATGCCATTCCAGAGCCAGACTATACACATGAAGCAATACTACCTTCCAAACGGTGGAAGTACATACAACTATTATATAAACAATTTTGGGATAAATGGTCAAGGCATTACTTGAACCAATTGCAAAATCGACCCAAATGGTATATAAGACAACCAAATATTCAAGTAGGAGACGTGGTACTTGTAAAACACGATCAGATGCCACCCACAAGTTGGTTAATGGGCATAATCGAACAAGTGCATCCACATCGCCCAGTTTCTCTTAACGATCATCTGGTAACGGGACCTAATTTAATACCAGACATTTTAAAAGTTTTGCTCAAGTTTCGAGCGGGCCTAATCGCAGTAGTTGCAGATATTGAAAAGGCATTTCTGCAAATTCATATAGCAGAGCAAGACCGTGACGTACATCGTTTCTTCTGGCTTGCAGATAAAATCAAGTCTACTGAAGTTCTTCAACCTATCCAGGAATTTCGAATGACGCGTGTCACCTTCGGAGTCAAATGCAGCCGCTTCTTATTAGCAATAACTATTCGTACACATCTCGGTGAAAAACGGAAGGAATATCCTGAAATTTGAGAGTTATTGATGGAATCGTTTTATATGGACGATCTTATATTCAATGTAAACGATGAAGTGCTTGCAGTAAAGGTGTACAATGAATCATATGCGTTAATGCGAGATGCATCCATGAACCTACGAAAGTGGAACAGTAATAGCTACAAAGTAAGATCGAGTAGTTTTGAAGATTGTACTCCTGTTCAAAAGGTATTGGGTATTTTGTGGTATGTATTGGCTGACGAAATAGCTGTAGATTTAGAACCTGCCGAACATTTTCTAAAAACATCAGTGGTTGGCACGAGGCGATCACTTCTTCAACTTATATCGAGGATTTTTGATCCTTTGGGTTTGCTAAGTCCATTGCTAATTAAGTTAAAAATTATTTTTCAAGATATTTGGCGACTCAAACTTACATGGTATGAAATGCTTGCTAGTCCACTGCAAGAAACTTGGACGAGATGCCTGTCAGACATTTCTTGTTTAGAGGGTGTTTCGCTGCCGAGATGTGTTCGGAAAACGAGTGTGCCTGTAATCAAGCAGATTCATTTATTTGCAGATGCCAGCTTACAAGCATACGGTACTGTTGCTTATATTAGATGTATCAACGAGAATGGTGATATTTACGTTCGATATCTTGCTTCAAAAAATAGCGTCGCGCCGCTGAAGCAGTCTGGAATGAAAGAGCTCACTTTACCGAGGCTGTAGTTAACGGCGGCCCTGATTGCAGCCCGTCTAGGCTCATATTCGATTAAGTCCTTAGCGATGGAGGTTAACGAGACCTTTTTTTGGTGTGATTCTAAAATAGTTTTATATTGGATTCGAAGAGGAAGCGTAATTGGATGCCGTATATTACACACCGCATTAAGGAAATACATCATAATTCTAACGTCAGAAATTGGAGGCACTGTCCTGGTAATGAAAATCCTGCCGATTTGCTAACGAGGGTTATTTCCGCGAAAGCGCTTAAGGATTCTTCTATATGGTTGAATGGGCCTCCATGGCCGTGGAGCACTGAGAAGCTGTGGCCAAAGGAGGATTTGGTAATTGAGTCGATTTCTACTGTATTAACATGCTTCCAGCATTATGACAACTCAAATTAAATCTAGCATAATTGTTTATCTTAGTTTTGTATGACACTATCAAAATACAACAGGCCTATTACATTGTCAGCAGATCAGAATTTTGTCTTCTTGTCCAAGTGCTCAACCAGATCAGTTGTGTGAAATATATTTTATATGAATTAATAAAAAGTTTTCTTCACTTTGAATATCTAAGTGCTGGCCGTATTCAATCATAGTCAATCAGTCCCTAAGTGCTGGGATCATTCCTACGGATTAAGAAATAGTCATCATCAAACTTGATTCATTACAAAAAATCAAATACAGCCAATCGAACATAGGAATATCCAACAAGAATAATTCTAGGAGCTGAAAATTATTCAGGATTGCTTCTGAGCTTTTACTCGCTGAGGAATACTGGATTAAAATTGTACAGCTTCAAATATATAACGAGGATATTAAATCTCTACGCCAAAATAAATTCATAAAAAAAGGTTCAAGCATTCACAAGTTAAACCCAGTTCTTGATGACAACGAGATCTTACGCGTTGGAAGTCGACTTCATTTTGTGGAGGAAGAATTCGATGTTATTTGCCTCGTAATCTTACCTAAGTCATCGTATCTGACGAAATTGATCGTAGATGAAGTTCATAGAACCGTACAGCATGGTGGTGCAAACATCATTTTAGCAGAATTAAGAAAGTGATTTTGGATTCCAGCAGCAAGGCAGCTCATAAAATCAATAACGAATAAATGCATAGTATATAAACAACTCAGGGGTAAGCCAGAAACACAAACTGTAGCACCTTTACCGAGAACAAGGCTTCTTATCTCGAAGCTATTTGACACAACGGGGCTAGACTTTGCTGGTTCAATATATGTTCATACGTCCACAACAGAAGATGTTAAGACCAAGGTATATATAATGCTTTTTACTTGTGCCGTAGTTCGTGCGGTTCACCTTGAGATTGTTCCTGGTGTCTCAACAGAATACTGTTTACTAGGTTTACGACGTTTTATAGCAAGGAGAGGTGTTCCCAGCACAATTATGTCAGACAATGCGAAAGCCTTTAAAAGAGCTTCTTTGGAGTTCGCTAATTTCGGAAAAATAATAATGTCTAAAGAATTTCAAGGTTTTGCTGTAAATAAGGGAATAAAGTGGGAGTTCATCGTAGAATGTGCCCCTTGGTGGGGAGGTTTCTGGGAGCGCTTGGTGAAATGTGTCAAGGACGTATTGAAGGCTTCAATAGGTCGATCTGTGTTAAATAGCCAGCAGCTTCATACTTTGCTTACAGAAGCGGAATCAATTGTAAACAGTAGACCATTAACTTTCGTGAGCGATGATCCACTGGATTTATCTCCATTGACGCCTAGCCATTTTTTAACTGGGAGCTTCGCAAGCAATTTAACATTTAATGAAAGTGAATCAACGTGTCAAGTTATTCGCAAATTTTGGAATTGTAGGTTACGAGCATCGCAATATTTTTGGAAGAGCATATCCACTACGTTCGGCTCATAATTCAAAAGGAGGAACATCCTATAATGTGAGAGCCGGTGACATCGTGTTAGTTTATCATGCATCACTCCCGAGGGTTTTGTGGAAGCTAGCGATCGTTGAAACAACTTTTCCTGGACGGGATGGGAGGATTCGTGCATGTGAGGTACTATTTCACAACGGGGTCAGGATGAGACGACCTATTCAATTGCTTTACTCTCTGGAGCTACACCTGGAGTCCACCAGTATCGTCGGGCCGGAAGATGTGGAAAATACCGATACTATCAAAGGCCAGCGATCATAAGTCAATCTCCTGCATCACTCTGGCAGTCTAGTACAGAACTTCGTAGCGTGAACTCGTGTAGATAAGGCATAGATATTGTACATTAGATAATAAACATTTTATATTAATTAGAATCCGTGTTCTTTAATTATTCAGTCTTTCAACGCTTTTTCCAATTGTTAGTTTCGACAATCTTCACAGTCTTGTTAAAATGGAATCTGCGAAATACTATGTCGTCATAACGGGAGCTCGTGGGTGACTTTAGGTAAGTTTATTTTGTGGTGAACAATAACTTTTCATTGGTTCTAACTACTGTTTTCTTTTTTCTTTTTAGAAGCTATCTTAGTATTATCTGGAGAGGTCGGCTGGTATGCCTGTCTGGTGTGTAGGATCCACCCGAGCTACATTGCGATGACGTGATCGCTTGGACCAGCAATCCTCCAGGGTTTGACTAGGATGTTCCAGGTGCAATGTCCAGTCCGGTTTCGAGTGTAGAGAACTGGGACGTGTCGCCTGCTAAGGAGGATTGGGATCCCCCAGGTGAGGAGCTCGGCACTGGCCGAGACGGCGCGGATCTTCCAGCTGGTCTTGATTATGAGGAAGACTGGGACGCTCTCCCGGCCTATGAGGGCTGAACTGGGTAATTTCTCCTTTCATTTGAATTTCTCTTTTTATTTTAAATAAATTGTTTCTTTCCTGTTGCAGCAATCACGGACGGCCCGGATCGTTTGTCCTGATGGCTCCCCGCGGCAAAAGGGGAAAAAAAGTTTTTCTTTAAATAAGTTTTATTAATTTTTTTTTGTAGTTTTTCTTTTCTAAATTTTGTTTTGCCTTAGTTTTGTTTTATAAATAAAAAAAAAAATTTAAATTCTATGGCTATTGTTTTTCTGTGCTGTTGTCCCTATATCTATTGTTTTCCGGTAGCTACTTATGTAGCTTGGGGTTCTTCGCAGGGAATTGAGTTTATTTTTGTGTTGTATAGCGGTTTCGGTGTTGAGACTGTTGATGGTTTTGTTTTTGGTCCTTCGAGAGAGCTGAGTACTTGGTCGGTATTTGGTTGGGTTTTTGCTCTTACTTTGCAAAAATATACATAGTTATATGTAATTTTTGGTTGTTTTTACCGGAATGTATAATGCTTTTATATATCTTTCTAAGCGTTCGCTAATTCCAATCTTATGTTTTTGGTTTTTGTTTGTATAATTTAGTGTTTCCTTAATCCTATTATCTTATCAAGTTCTAATTATAGATTTATTTGTTTATATCTACTTTTGAAGCATCTTTTCTTTTTCAGTTACTTTTGTTAATTTACATATATCTAATGCCGTTTAAAAATAATTTTGTTTTGTTTTTTTTTACATGTTTTTCTAGTTTTCTAATTTTATGGATGAGTTAAATACCGATAATATTATAGAAACTAACTTTTTAGATAAGAAGGGGATTTAATAAATTTTGTGTTAGCGGGTTGCTTACAGTTTCATCTTATACTATTCCTGGCCTTAGACTTATTAAAAAAAAAAAATCTTACTTGCTGTTTTTGTCCTACTAAGCAGGTTAGTATTTAAATAACCGATTTTCTAATGTTAGTAGATTTTTGAACTTATTTTCTAAAAGTATAAAGAGGTGGATAGAGTTTAATATCTTCTCATATTTATCTACTATTTTTTATTTATTAATTGATAGGAATTATTAATTTATCTTACTTACTATTCTTTATTTACCTTATTCTTCTAAAAACCCCAGTGTATTGAATGGATTGGATATGATGTTGTGTCAGTAACAAAAGAATGAGACGGGGGCCAACCAATGAGCATAGATAATTTTAATTATACTAATTGTATAGATCTCGCTCTGGGGAGACTTTGAGCCCGTTTTAACCTTTCTTGGGGTTTCGCGTAAACCGGTTCCATGGGGGTGTTTTCAGCTGTTTACTGTTGTCTGTGTTTAGCAACCCTTGCCATGAATGCCGGTACGACATATTTTGCTATTGCCACCACTGATACCATTAGCAGCAAGAGTCCTGTCATTATTATGGATGTAATAGAGAGTATATGAGGAATCTTGGCCTTTGGTCCAAAGTGAATGTTGTTCACTTTGGTACGGATTTCGTCTAGAGATTTTGTATCTAGGTAGACACGTTGGTTTGTATCATCTCCGAGGAGTAACGTTGGTTGTTTCTCAAGGTTTTTAGGAGCGGATATCTTGGACATGTATTCTGCCATCTCATCCTGAGTTTCGTTTGTGCCTGGGAGGTAAGTTGGTTGGAAAATTTTTAGCGGGTACAGATTTTCTGCTTCATGATAAAGTGTATGAGGCCCTATTTGCAAGGAGCAAGGTTTGTTGACTGTTATGATTCCTTGTCCTGTAAGACGATGAGTGAGTAACTGTTGGGTGCAAGTTATATGTACTACAGTGGTTTCGGTTAAGGAGTAGAGCCACGAATTTGGTCTATTGAGCTTAATTATTTTATCTCTTGGGGGAATTTGAGCTCTGATGCTACACTGTGGGTGTTCGCCCAGTGGTTTGAATAGAAGTTTGATAACACATTCATCTGTTTTTGTAGCCTTGGTAATTTGTGTATTCAGCTTACCAACCCACGTATCCTCATCGATTCCCTTTGAAGTTTTTTTGAAAGGTCTCAGGTTTTCTGGCTTGCACAGCAATAATTCCTGAGTCTGAATTTGACTTGCCACATGGGAAAATCCGATATCAGGTATTTATGAGTGGTCTGGATCCATCTTGATCATCTTGGGAATATTAAATATGGGAAGTTTGATTCGAATTACCAATTTTTTTTGTAATAAGTCTGTTTTGATTTCTGCTGTTTGATACAGGACTGATAAACAGTTCTGTAGATTGGGACAGGTAGAGTGAGATTTATGATAAATCTCTAGCAAATGATTTTGGGGAGATTAACAGGGGATCAATTTGATTATTTCTGCTGGACACTATTATGTCCAGTAGAGCTTGTTGTCTAAACTCCAACTCTATCATTTGTCAGACTAGACACGATCTCTTATCTTATTTGGTGCGCTATCAAATCGTCCGTTGTGCTCTGCAGATGGTTAAGCTGATTGGTTATATGATGTTGTCCTTCAGACAGTGAGGATAGGGGTTTTTGAATGTGTTCAAACGTGGTTTTTATTACGCTGATCTGTTGCTTTTCCAGGTCAGCTAAGGTTGGAGTATTTACCTCTAATTCGCTTAGTCGGCTGTACACCTCTTGCTCGTTTCCGTTATCCATAGTGCCAAAGAGATAGTACATCGCATTACCTATCCCACCAAAGATCGATCGGGGCTTGCGTGATTTAGGCACTGCCTCTTTAATGACATTGGTGCGTCTCTTGATGTTTTCCATCAGAGCGTGTACATGTCTGGTTTGTAGTATACATAGATCTTGATCAAAGGATTTGTTACGTGGGGGCGTTATAGAGAAAGGTTCCTCCACGAGCGCTCCTATTGTGAACAGTCGTAGGAAATTATTGACCGCATTTTTATCTAGGAGAGGATAGGATAGGATAGGATATTAAAATGGGTTTTCTGTTGACTCTGTAGCTTACGTTCTATTGTTCTTTAATTTAATGTAGGTATGTACCTTAACACTACTTAGCTTCTATGGATAGCTTTTTATTCGTAGAAAGGTTTTAGACGGTTTTTATGTACCGTCAGCTCTCGTTTGCGAATTTTAATTGTTGTGTTTACTGAACTGGGGATGCCGGTTACCGTATAGGGCCCTACCCAAATCTGGGAGAGCTTATGTTTACGACTCTCGCTCTTGAGTAGAACCTTGTCTCCTCTGTGAAATGTCAGGGGACGTACAGCTTAGTCATAGTAATTTTTCGAGCGTTGTTTACTCATCAGAAGATTTTTCCGTGCCATGGCGTAAGACTTCTGAAGCTTATACCTGAGAATATGGTAGTAGCTCTCGTGGTTATACATGGGTTCGGGGTCTCGTTTTAAGTTGGACGGAACGTCCGCTGTAAAGCCGTAGAGGCAGTCCGTAGGAGTTAATTTTGTCCCTTCGTGTGCACTGTTATTGTACACGAAAGCAGCGGTTCGCAGATAATTATCCCACGAGCTGGGATTTCCGTCCACTATACTTCGTAGATATTCACTCAATCGTCTATGTGCCCGTTCGAGTACTCCATTTGATTGGGGATGATAAGCAGAGGTTTGCAGCTAATTCATACTGAGGAGTTTGCATATCTTTGTAAATAGGTCACTCATTAAGTTACTTCCCTGATCGGTGACTATTCTCTTGGGAATGCGGTAGCGCGTGACGATTTCGTCGAAGAAAATTTCCGCTACCGTTATAGCTTTCCCATTCGGTATGGCATACCAATCTACAAACTTCGTGAGGTAATCCTGAAACGTTAATAAATATTTGTGTCCAGATTCAGTTTCCTCTAGTGGGCCGACTATATCTAGATAGATCTTATCGAATGGTTGTTCCGCTATGTCCGTAATCACCATTGGCATTTTATACTGTGGTGAGGCCTTCATTGTTTGATATTTGGCACACCGCTTAATGTATTTTTTAATGTCACTAAGCATGTGCCTCCACCAGTACTTTCTTCGAATCCGTTTATAGGTTTTTATCACTCCCTGATGGCCGCCAAAGAGAGAATCATGATAATCTTTTAAGATTAATTGAATCTCCTCTGGGCATGTGATTACTTCAGGGGGACGAGTTTCGTCTATAATTTGTGGATTGGTATTAGGTAGCCTGTCAAGGCCCTCTGCTTCCTTTGATTGATGAGTTTGAGCTCTCCGGCTTCTTTTGATTGATGAGCTTGATCTCTTTGTTCTAGCTGTTCGGCTTGGCTTTCTGGGTTTGATCCTCTTTCCTGAATGTTTCGTGTCTGGGCTCTTGTTGCTGCATTGAATTGCAGATACTCCTTAAGGTCCGATGAGTATTTTTCCTCCACTATATCCGAGTCCATTTGGTGGTGGACTATAGCTTCTACCGTGAAGGTTTTAGTTTCCTGGTATTTGACATTATCCCGTGGAATGCGGCTTAAGGCGTCGGCATTTGTGTTGTATAATAGAATTCGGAAAGTTTATGGTGAAATCTCACCAGACGGGAAGTGGGGTCCTTAACATTGAAGACCCCATTGAGTGGTTTCTGATCTGTATATACCGTGAATTCTCGGCCTTACAGGTAACACCTGCAATTTGTAGTCGCCCAAACTATAGCCAGTAACTCTTTTTCAATCGTGGAATAGTTACGTTCGGCTTTGTTCAGGGTACGGCTGGCGTAGGCAATGGGCTGGTCACTTCCTACCTCTCCTTGAGAGAGAACAGCTCCAAGAGCCTCTCTGCTGGCGTCTGTGGTAAGATTAAAGGGTTTTGAAAAATCGAGATATATTAGAAGTGGGGGTGAAATTAAAGCGTTTTTAATGCTCTGAAATGCCTCTTGGCATTTCTCAGTCCATTTAAAGTTTACATCCTTTCGAAGTAAGTTTGTTAGAGGACGACTGTTTTCGAAAAATCGGCTATGAATTTTCTGTAGTAATTGGCAAGGCCCAAGAATGATTGCACTTGCTTTACTGTCTTAGGAATGGGGAAAGTTTGGACGCATGCCGTTTTGCTAGGGTCAGGTAGTGTTCCTTGGTTAGAACATTTGTGTCCTAAATAGACTACCTCGCGCCTGAGAAATTGACATTTCTCTGGTTGAAGTTTCAGGTTATTTTCTCTTAACCTGTCGAAGACTGCGACGCTTTTCGTTGTGGTCTGCCAATTTTTTTCCTAAGTGGACGAAACATTCTAGGCCTTCTAGGCCAGTTAATATGAGATTCATTAAACGCTGAAATGTGGCCGGGGCTCATTTGAGCCCGAACGGCATGCTTTTGAATTCATAATGCCCGTAGTTGTTCCTAAAAGCCGTTTTTGCTCGATCCCTCGGATCGACGAGTACCTGATGATAGCCATTGGCTAGGTCTAGGGTGGTGAATTATCTTGAATGGCCCAGTTGATCGAAGATATCCTCAATCCATGGTAGCGGGAAGGCGTCGCCAATCGTTTTCTCGTTCAACTTACGGAAAGCAACGACGACGCGCCACCTTTTCTCACCATCTGGTCCCGCTTTTTTGGCGACGACTAGCAGTGGTGAGTTCCATTTCTATGAGTTGCTCGTTTATGACATTTCGCTGTGTTTCTGGTAACTGGTACATCTTTGGGTTAATCGGTGTTTGGTCTTGCACCAGGGGGATGTCGTGGGTGATAGCATTGGTATATGCAAGCCTGTCACCTTTCAAAATAGATATCGTCGTATTCGTGACAGAGATTTGTTATTGAGGCTTTTCCTCAGTATTTAGGGTTTCATCCAGATTGAGCTCTTGCTCTAATCTGGTGCGGCGGGGGTTAAGTTCGGTGTCATCTTGTTCGACTTCGTTTGGGAACAGATATCTTATGTGTTGTACGGTGGCGCTGGGTTCCGCGCTTATTATCCCCTTTTTCTTACTCTTAACTGTAGACTTACTTATTAATTTTATATTATTACTATCATTATATATTTTACCTCTTAGCCTACTTGTTTTATATATGAGGCCCCGGGTCAGGTGGATCTGCGGGAGTTGCTAAAGGCAGACCGTTTGTATGCTGGCCAGCGCTTGACGTTGGGGTTTTCATGAGGGACCCGCAAGCGTCTCGGAGCAGTTTCTTATTGGTGCTCGATCGAATCAAGCTCTTATGCCTTATCTTCTTAATTTTAGGTTTAATTGTATTCTGATGCTCACCGTCGCCGTCATTTTGACTCATTGTATTCGGCGGAGGGCCCTGGTACTATCTTTATCTGGCTCTCGTTTTATGGGGACGACAGTGTAGTCCTTAATGGGAACCATATTTAGGTTCACGCTGTTTAGAACTACTTGTGAACTGCGTGTGTTGAAAATTCTAATGGCGACTGCTTTTAACCCAGCTGAGAGTAAGCTCTTTGCTAGGAAGACTCCGTCGTCTATTTCTTTCGACCGGCTAAGCATTTCTTCCTGCAACTGCAACGGAACTTTGACTACGATCTGAGACCTTGCTGGTACGCACACAGGTTCATTGAAATTTACCTGATGCTGTCCAGTCTTATAAGCCAGATTTTTGGTAATCAAGTCACCCTTATCGCGTTCTTGCTTATCACAGCCGATTTCTTCTAGTTGAGAAGCTTTGAGAACACCTGTTGTAGAGGATGTATCCCGTCGAGTTTAATATCTTCTACCAGTGTCTCTTTGTGGACTGTGTTTGTGAACACGGGTTGTCCGATGCGGTTTCCAATGGAACAGCAAACTCTTCTGTATTGATTTCCGTGCGAGGAAATCGCAGAACCTTGTTGGATCCCTCAACATTGCAATTTGTGGCTAGGAAATCATTTCCTTGCTAGCGTCGTCGGAAATACCTGGGATGTTTTTTACCACCTGGAAACTGCAAGGTAATTTGCTTTTTAGCATGACAACTTCCTAAGGTTTTTGCGGTGCCAAAGGGGCTTTGAAGCGTTAATTTTTTGTTGGGATTTATTAGCTCGCGAGATTTGATGGCTTTTTTTCTGAATTGTACTGTTCTCAGCGCCGGTGGCCACTATTAGCTGGGCCTGACCATTTAGACCTATGGCTAGAAGAAGTCCGGCGGTGGGCACCCTGAAGTCCAGCGGCTGAGAAGACCCTTGTTTATTGCTGGTAGGGTTTATCGTAGAGCCGGGGACTCTTTGTCGTTTCCCAGCTTCTTATCCTCCCATTTCTGTTTTTGTCACCATTCGTCGATCTTATGTCCGCGGCGCCCACAAAAATCACATTTTTGTCTTATATTAAAGACTCTTTGGACTTTTCTATTGTTCGTGTCTGACTGTTGCTGATTATTAGGCTGTCCTCGTGTGAAACGAGTTGCAGACTTTGCTTGGCTATTTCGACAGTCACGAATGTCATGCCCAAAACCTCTGTAGTTAGCGCAGAATTGCTGTTCTTGTATTTTAGACACTCCATGTAGGTGTGTGCCCGCTTCTGGCAGAAGTTACAGGTGATTTTTTGTACCAGATTTTGTGAATCCGGTTGTTTAGAATCCCTTCGTGGAAATGGCGGGCGTATCGGTTGTGCATGTACATATGGTGGAATGGTAAACTGTCGCGACTCTTGTGCTCTTGGTGATGCATACATGGGTGGCTGTGGTGTTTGATTGTTGATCAGAACTCTTTTGTTCTGATGGACGAATCAGTCAAGGTACATCAACCTTGGCTGGTACGACGATGGTATAAATGGTTCTGTGTACCGCTATACCCTAGATTTAGGTATTGTGCACCAAAGTGCCCTTTGTAGACCTTCCAAAGTCAAGGTGCATAAAAGCGTCGGCTTATATGTTGTGTAGTACAGTTCCTTGTACTGCTACACGTTTCAGCTGTTGCTTTACAAACGACGCCACACAATTCAAATGAAAATATACTTTACTCTTCACCGTTTTGAACAACAATAATTTATTTTTTCACAAAATCACATTTTTAAATATTATTTCCTAAAGCTAGATTTGAATTATAAAATGCTAATTCAACAAAAAAGTGAACATAAAATTTCTCACGTAAAATTTCTCATGAGCCAAAATCGAGAAAAACAAAAGTGTCCAGTTACGTCTGGGTGTAACGTGAACACTATTGAATTCGCATTCTTGAGGGAATTTCTCGTGAGAAATTAAATGTGTAAGCTACATACATGCAACACGAATTTTATTTTTGCAGATAGTTTTGTATATTATGCGAATTTTGAAGTCATGGTAATTTTCCATGTTTGTTGTAAATAAACATTCTCCCCGGCGTTGAATAATAATTCAACTCAGTTTCCAAGGATCTCAAACGTCGAAGGATGCATTGAAGCTGTATGATGTTTCCGCCATTGTTGTGCGTTGCCATGGTGTAGGTACAGGTGGCATCTTCCTGGATCTTATTGCACATATTTCGTGACGATGTTTCCAGATTAAAATTTAGATAATGACAATTATCAGTATTATAGATACATAACCCACAGAAAATTGATGAAGATCAGTTGATAGTGTGTTTATTGAAAGATATTTTTTTAAACTGTGATAATTCACTTTTGATGGAATCAATTTCAGAGGTTTATGACTGATGTTGAACAATGTTATCGAGAGTATTGTTCCTTTTAGCCGCTATGATAAATTCGGTGAGATTACTTGTTGGTATGTACGATGACCTTGTGTTGGTAGGATAGACACTATTTCTATGAAGGTAGATTAGTTTTGATTTTTATTAATTCTTGTTTTAACTGCAGTGGTGAAATCAATAACGGACTGATTTTCCCGTGATGAGTATCGATGATAACGTCTAAGATTGAGCTTTGAATTCTGAAGAAGTTCGACACTGTGAGAATTGCGGACAAGGTTAACAACATGAATGATTGTGATAATTTTTCTTGGTACGTCTCTTTCCTTATGTCGTGAAATTGCTGAGTTGTTTGGGCAATCTGTATTTCTATTTGCTGAAACTGATGATCAATAGACTGTTCTTCCTTCTTCATTATGTTCAAGGCGGCATCCATGATTGACGTCTGATTTTTTATCAGATCTAGCAAGTGATTTTCATTTTTTCCAATATCATTTATTATTTGTGCCATCTTTTCAGCATACTTGGAATCTAGAATGTAAGGCAAATAAGGCAAATAAGGCACTGGCGATATTACCAATAAAGTTGATAGCTCCTCTCTTTGATCTGTTCGAATTGCTCGGTTCTGATA
This sequence comes from Dioctria rufipes, assembly GCA_963924295.1. Classification (NCBI taxonomy): domain Eukaryota; kingdom Metazoa; phylum Arthropoda; class Insecta; order Diptera; family Asilidae; genus Dioctria; species Dioctria rufipes. Next base: position 182,726,427 of record OZ002740.1, read on the forward strand.
GTAATATATTATTTGTGTCCAATTATAATTGCAGCTGTTTTATATGTGCAATAATTGCCAAATATTGTTCTCTTTCATTGATTCTTTGGCATAATTCCTCTAAAGCCTTGGTGCTATTTTGAAGAAGAGCAAATTCCTTTCAATTAGCTGTCATGTCGTAAAATACGACGAGTTTCCATTCATTAGCTACGATGTTTGCAGCTCCCAGATTCTCAAAGTAGATTCCTGGGTGATGAGTGAAGGGTTTTGTTTCGATGGTAACATTAGACAAGTCAAAAGTAAAATCACAATAGCAGATCCCACCGATCTCCGTTGTGTCTTTCTAGGATTGGCATCTCTTCTTGGCTGAGTTGGTTCGTATGATGTTGTGAGCTCATCTCTAGTGGGTTGAAATATGTTTGAACTTGTTATACTTGTAATGATTTCCTTGTCTTCGGTCTCGTTTTTAGCTGCAGGCTCATCGGAGGATTCCGATTCTATCGGTAGTGGTGAAAGCCTGTGTATTGGACGTCGGATGATTCCACTAGAAGTGCGGATGTCCGCTACCCGAACCAATCCATCATTTCCTCTAATCGTGTTAATAATACGTCCGAGTGGCCATTTTAATGCAGGGATATTGTCTTCCTTTACAAAGACCATGGTACCAGGACATTTTGACATCGTTGTTTCCATTTATACCTGTGTTGCAATTGGCTTAAATACTCCATGGTTCAGCGCCTCCAAAATTCGTTTTTGATGTGTGAAACACGTTTCCAACGAGTGATGAGATTGGCATTTGACGACTTAGCCTTTGGATCAATGGTACTAATCAATGGCTCTCCGATGAGGAAGTGACCCGGTGTTAACGCTGTCAAGTCGTTTGGATCAGAAGACATGGGTGTGATTGGTCGAGAATTAAGCACTGCTTCTATTTCCACAACAACTGTTTCAAGCTCTTCGTAGATTAATGAGTCTGACGCTAGAGTCCGTTGCAAGAGATGTTTCGCTGATTTGACTGCTGCCTCCCAGAGCCCGCCGAAATGTGGAGCTCGAGGTGGAATAAAACGAAAATCAATGGTCCTTGAGCTGCATGCTTCTATAATTTCGTTTCGAGAGTGACTGGATTCTATCATATATTTCACTTCTTGCAACTGATTTTTGGCCCCAACAAAATTTGTTGCGTTGTCACAGTAAATTGTTCGGCAGTGTCCTCGTCGAGCCATATAACGTCGTAGAGCTCCCAAAAAACTTTGTGTGGATAGGTCACTCACTATTTCTAAGTGCGTAGCCTTAGTAGCAAAACAGTAAAACACAGCGATGTATGATTTCTGTGGTCTTTTTCCCCAAATCTTAAAATGAGTATATATTGGTCCACAAAAGTCTACGCCAGCATTTACGAATGGTCTTGCTGGTTGAACTCTATCTGCTGGCAAATTACCCATCAACTGTGTTAAAAGTTTTGGCTTGGATTTAGCACATTGAACACAGTGTTGTACCACAGAACGGGCTAGAGTTTTTCCTTTTAATGGCCAGAACTTCTGCCTGGTTATGGCGAGAAGCGTTTGAGGGCCAATTTTTCTTTGTGTATATCGTTGAGGAGGCATTTCGTTAGATGATGCGCGTATGGCAGAAGCATTGGGTGTTTGGCCTGATAAGTTAGATTTGATTCTTCCAGGCGACCTCCGACTCTAACAATGTTGTCCTTATCGATAAATGGTGTAAGGCTACTGATGGCACTGTTTTTGGACACTTCTCTGAAGCTCTGTAAATGCGATAAATATTCATTGAATCCTTCTTGCTGTATTAGTCTCACCACCATCGCTTGATCTTCGTCTAATTCCTCTGCGTTTAAGACAAATGTAGCTGCAGGGTCCTGATGAAGTTTCCTCGTGTGTCTGATAAATCGAAGAACGTACGCCATGATTCGTTGGACCTTTCGAAAAGAGTTCCTGTGGTTTATATGACTGAGAATTGTTTCAGTTTCTTTGATTACATGTGCTCGTCTTCTTTCGCTGTCATTTGCAACCATTTTCATTGTATATGGCGACGGCCGTAATGTTTCAGCACCATGCAAGAAAGTTGGTCCATAAAACCAGATGACGGAATTTCCCAACTTCTCTGGAGCCATTCCTCTTGACAAAATGTCTGCGGGATTATCCTTAGATCTGACATGTCGCCATTGTTTTGAAATTGTTAACTGCTGGATTACTGCTATTCGATTAGCCACAAACGTTTGATATGACGATGATGATGAGTTAATCCATGCCAGAACAATTTCTGAATCTGTACAGAGAGAAATAGGTGCACTTTGGATTTTCAGATCCCTTTTTAGACGTCCAGCGAGCTCCGCTGCAAGTTTCGCTGCGCACAACTCCAGACGTGGGAGTGTGACTTGTTTGGTGGGGGCAATTCTAGATTTCGCACATAACAGTCGTACAGCTACCTACAATATTATCTCTGTCAACGGATCTTATATATGCTGCCGCTCCGTAGGCCTTTTCAGAGGCATCTGCAAAGATGTGGATTTGAATCGTCTTAGGGCTTCTTTGGGAAAATACATGTCTTAGAAATCTTATATCATTTAGTGCCTTTAACCCCTCTCGAAAGTTAAGCCAATAGGAATGTAATTCTTGCGGAAGTGCCGCATCCCAGTCGCATTTCATGGCCCATATTTTTTGAAGGAATATCTTGGCAACGACGATTACGGGAGCCATAATGCCTAAAGGATCAAAGAGATGTGCTCTATCTGATAAGGCATTTCGTTTGGTTACTCGAGTGCTTATTTTCCACGTAGTTTTGATGCAGAGTTTATCGCTCTTTGGTAACCAGGTTAATCCTACTGCCTTTGTGTGATCTTATTTGTGGCTATAAAAATCCAACTGAAGTTCTTGGTCTTGTGGGGGAATTCTCTTTAAAAGACTGGGGTGATTGGCACACCACTTTCTCAATGTAAAACCGGCTGTTTGAAGTAAAACCTGGACCTGTGCTTGAGTTTCAATTGCTGTTGTGAGATTATCCGCTCCAGTTAAGACATTCAAAATTCAAATTCAAATTCAAATTGTTTATTGGGATAAAATATCTCAGATGTTGAAATCTTTAATGATACAAACTTAGTTGGTATGTTTAAGGAAAATGCTAAATTAATATTAAACTAACAATAAATGAAAAAAGAAAAGATAGAATAAATGAAAAGAAAAGATTAAAGCTATAAATAACATAATAAAGAATAATGAGAAATTGAAATATAAGCAATGGAACATAAAAATGATAACAAAAAAAAAAAAAAAAAAAAAAAAAAACTTGAAACTTGAAAGTAAGCAATAGCAAGAACTAACAGCAGTGCAGGGAATGAGAAAGCATACAAAACAAAACAGGAAGCCATAGGTAATGGAACAGAAAACTGAAAATAGAAATTAAAATAATCAGGAAATAATAATAAAACAAGAATAAAAGCGCATAGTTATTTTGGAGTGTGAGGACAATGTCAGCCCGCATGACTCTCATCTGAAGCCAGATGACGAGTTAGCAGTACCCTAAATGAACTGGCCGAGCTAGTAAGCTGCAATGCCGCAGGTAGACTGTTCCAAAGGCGAGCAACATGAACAAGGTGAGAGCGTTCTAAAATTCTATGTTGATAGCGGGAAACACGCAGCATTAAGTGCCTATCAGAGTTTAAAAAGCTGAGGTCGGAAAATAGATATCCAGGACGCTTGGTGTAGATGACCTTATGAAGAAAAATCAAATTTATCAATATCAGATAAGCATCTAATGACATACCCAATAGAGAGTTACGAAAGAGGGAAATGTGATCATATCTTCTCAATCCATGAATAAAACGAATGCAGTCATTGAAAGCAACATCGAGCTTTCTCGTACACATCGAATCCAAGTGAGGAAAGACAATGCATCCACTTGTGAAATGGGGCAAGAGAAGTGTCTTCACCAGCCTAGAGCGAAGAGCAGGAGACAGAATCCTTGCATACAACCACAACCTTCGAAGTATGCCATAAATTTTACCCAATGTATTTTTAATATGGTTTCTGATCTGTATATACCGTGAATTCTCGGCCTTACAGGTAACACCTGCAATTTGTAGTTGCCCAAACTATAGCCAGTAACTCTTTTTCAATCGTGGAATAGTTACGTTCGGCTTTGTTCAGGGTACGGCTGGCGTAGGCAATGGGCTGGTCACTTCCTACCTCTCCTTGAGAGAGAACAGCTCCAAGAGCCTCTCTGCTGGCGTCTGTGGTAAGATTAAAGGGTTTTGAAAAATCGAGATATATTAGAAGTGGGGGTGAAATTAAAGCGTTTTTAATGCTCTGAAATGCCTCTTGGCATTTCTCAGTCCATTTAAAGTGTACATCCTTTCGAAGTAAGTTTGTTAGAGGACGACTGTTTTCGAAAAATCGGCTATGAATTTTCTGTAGTAATTGGCAAGGCCCAAGAATGATTGCACTTGCTTTACTGTCTTAGGAATGGGGAAAGTTTGGACGCATGCCGTTTTGCTAGGGTCAGGTAGTGTTCCTTGGTTAGAACATTTGTGTCCTAAATAGACTACCTCGCGCCTGAGAAATTGACATTTCTCTGGTTGAAGTTTCAGGTTATTTTCTCTTAACCTGTCGAAGACTGCGACGCTTTTCGTTGTGGTCTGCCAATTTTTTTCCTAAGTGGACGAAACATTCTAGGCCTTCTAGGCCAGTTAATATGAGATTCATTAAACGCTGAAATGTGGCCGGGGCTCATTTGAGCCCGAACGGCATGCTTTTGAATTCATAATGCCCGTAGTTGTTCCTAAAAGCCGTTTTTGCTCGATCCCTCGGATCGACGAGTACCTGATGATAGCCATTGGCTAGGTCTAGGGTGGTGAATTATCTTGAATGGCCCAGTTGATCGAAGATATCCTCAATCCATGGTAGCGGGAAGGCGTCGCCAATCGTTTTCTCGTTCAACTTACGGAAAGCAACGACGACGCGCCACCTTTTCTCACCATCTGGTCCCGCTTTTTTGGCGACGACTAGCAGTGGTGAGTTCCATTTCTATGAGTTGCTCGTTTATGACATTTCGCTGTGTTTCTGGTAACTGGTACATCTTTGGGTTAATCGGTGTTTGGTCTTGCACCAGGGGGATGTCGTGGGTGATAGCATTGGTATATGCAAGCCTGTCACCTTTCAAAATAGATATCGTCGTATTCGTGACAGAGATTTGTTATTGAGGCTTTTCCTCAGTATTTAGGGTTTCATCCAGATTGAGCTCTTGCTCTAATCTGGTGCGGCGGGGGTTAAGTTCGGTGTCATCTTGTTCGACTTCGTTTGGGAACAGATATCTTATGTGTTGTACGGTGGCGCTGGGTTCCGCGCTTATTATCCCCTTTTTCTTAGACTTACTTATTAATTTTATATTATTACTATCATTATATATTTTACCTCTTAGCCTACTTGTTTTATATATGAGGCCCCGGGTCAGGTGGATCTGCGGGAGTTGCTAAAGGCAGACCGTTTGTATGCTGGCCAGCGCTTGACGTTGGGGTTTTCATGAGGGACCCGCAAGCGTCTCGGAGCAGTTTCTTATTGGTGCTCGATCGAATCAAGCTCTTATGCCTTATCTTCTTAATTTTAGGTTTAATTGTATTCTGATGCTCATTGTATTCGGCGGAGGGCCCTGGTACTATCTTTATCTGGCTCTCGTTTTATGGGGACGACAGTGTAGTCCTTAATGGGAACCATATTTAGGTTCACGCTGTTTAGAACTACTTGTGAACTGCGTGTGTTGAAAATTCTAATGGCGACTGCTTTTAACCCAGCTGAGAGTAAGCTCTTTGCTAGGAAGACTCCGTCGTCTATTTCTTTCGACCGGCTAAGCATTTCTTCCTGCAACTGCAACGGAACTTTGACTACGATCTGAGACCTTGCTGGTACGCACACAGGTTCATTGAAATTTACCTGATGCTGTCCAGTCTTATAAGCCAGATTTTTGGTAATCAAGTCACCCTTATCGCGTTCTTGCTTATCACAGCCGATTTCTTCTAGTTGAGAAGCTTTGAGAACACCTGTTGTAGAGGATGTATCCCGTCGAGTTTAATATCTTCTACCAGTGTCTCTTTGTGGACTGTGTTTGTGAACACGGGTTGTCCGATGCGGTTTCCAATGGAACAGCAAACTCTTCTGTATTGATTTCCGTGCGAGGAAATCGCAGAACCTTGTTGGATCCCTCAACATTGCAATTTGTGGCTAGGAAATCATTTCCTTGCTAGCGTCGTCGGAAATACCTGGGATGTTTTTTACCACCTGGAAACTGCAAGGTAATTTGCTTTTTAGCATGACAACTTCCTAAGGTTTTTGCGGTGCCAAAGGGGCTTTGAAGCGTTAATTTTTTGTTGGGATTTATTAGCTCGCGAGATTTGATGGCTTTTTTTCTGAATTGTACTGATCTCAGCGCCGGTGTCCACTATTAGCTGGGCCTGACCATTTAGACCTATGGCTAGAAGAAGTCCGGCGGTGGGCACACTGAAGTCCAGCGGCTGAGAAGACCCTTGTTTATTGCTGGTAGGGTTTATCGTAGAGCCGGGGACTCTTTGTCGTTTCCCAGCTTCTTATCCTCCCATTTCTGTTTTTGTCACCATTCGTCGATCTTATGTCCGCGGCGCCCACAAAAATCACATTTTTGTCTTATATTAAAGACTTTTGGACTTTTCTATTGTTCGTGTCTGACTGTTGCTGATTATTAGGCTGTCCTCGTGTGAAACGGGTTGCAGACTTTGCTTGGCTATTTCGACAGTCACGAATGTCATGCCCAAAACCTCTGTAGTTAGCGCAGAATTGCTGTTTTTGCATTTTAGACACTCCGTGTAGGTGTGTGCCCGCTTCTGGCAGAAGTTACAGGTGATTTTTTGTACCAGATTTTGTGAATCCGGTTGTTTAGAATCCCTTCGTGGAAATGGCGGGCGTAGCGGTTGAGCATGTACATATGGGGGAATGGTAAACTGTCGCGACTCTTGTGCTCTTGGTGATGCATACATGGGTGGCTGTGGTGTTTGATTGTTGATCAGAACTCTTTTGTTCTGATGGACGAATCAGTCAAGGTACATCAACCTTGGCTGGTACGACGATGGTATAAATGGTTCTGTGTACCGCTATACCCTAGATTTAGGTATTGTGCACCAAAGTGCCCTTTGTAGACCTTCCAAAGTCAAGGTGCATAAAAGCGTCGGCTTATATGTTGTGTAGTACAGTTCCTTGTACTGCTACACGTTTCAGCTGTTGCTTTACAAACGACGCCACACAATTCAAATGAAAATATACTTTACTCTTCACCGTTTTGAACAACAATAATTTATTTTTTCACAAAATCACATTTTTAAATATTATTTCCTAAAGCTAGATTTGAATTATAAAATGCTAATTCAACAAAAAAGTGAACATAAAATTTCTCATGAGCCAAAATCGAGAAAAACAAAAGTGTCCAGTTACGTCTGTGTGTAACGTGAACACTATTGAATTCGCATTCTTGAGGGAATTTCTCGTGAGAAATTAAATGTGTAAGCTACATACATGCAACACGAATTTTATTTTTGCAGATAGTTTTGTATATTATGCGAATTTTGAAGTCATGGTAATTTTCCATGTTTGTTGTAAATAAACATTCTCCCCGGCGTTGAATAATAATTCAACTCAGTTTCCAAGGATCTCAAACGTCGAAGGATGCATTGAAGCTGTATGATGTTTCCGCCATTGTTGTGCGTTGCCATGGTGTAGGTACAGGTGGCATCTTCCTGGATCTTATTGCACATATTTCGTGACGATGTTTCCAGATTAAAATTTAGATAATGACAATTATCAGTATTATAGATACATAACCCACAGAAAATTGATGAAGATCAGTTGATAGTGTGTTTATTGAAAGATATTTTTTTAAACTGTGATAATTCACTTTTGATGGAATCAATTTCAGAGGTTTATGACTGATGTTGAACAATGTTATCGAGAGTATTGTTCCTTTTAGCCGCTATGATAAATTCGGTGAGATTACTTGTTGGTATGTACGATGACCTTGTGTTGGTAGGATAGACACTATTTCTATGAAGGTAGATTAGTTTTGATTTTTATTAATTCTTGTTTTAACTGCAGTGGTGAAATCAATAACGGACTGATTTTCCCGTGATGAGTATCGATGATAACGTCTAAGATTGAGCTTTGAATTCTGAAGAAGTTCGACACTGTGAGAATTGCGGACAAGGTTAACAACATGAATGATTGTGATAATTTTTCTTGGTACGTCTCTTTCCTTATGTCGTGAAATTGCTGAGTTGTTTGGGCAATCTGTATTTCTATTTGCTGAAACTGATGATCAATAGACTGTTCTTCCTTCTTCATTATGTTCAAGGCGGCATCCATGATTGACGTCTGATTTTTTATCAGATCTAGCAAGTGATTTTCATTTTTTCCAATACCATTTATCATTTGTGCCATCTTTTCAGCATACTTGGAATCTAGCATGTAAGGCAAATATGGCAAATAAGGCACTGGCGATATTACCAATAAAGTTGATAGCTCCTCTCTTTGATCTGTTCGAATTGCTCGGTTCTGATAGTAATATATTATTTGTGTCCAATTATAATTGCAGCTGTTTTATATGTGCAATAATTGCCAAACATTGTTCTCTTTCATTGATTCTTTGGCATAATTCCTCTAAAGCCTTGGTGCTATTTTGAAGAAGAGCAAATTCCTTTCAATTAGCTGTCATGTCGTAAAATACGACGAGTTTCCATTCATTAGCTACGATGTTTGCAGCTCTCAGATTCTCAAAGTAGATTCCTGGGTGATGAGTGAAGGGTTTTGTTTCGATGGTAACATTAGACAAGTCAAAAGTAAAATCACAATAGCAGATCCCACCGATCTCCGTTGTGTCTTTCTAGGATTGGCATCTCTTCTTGGCTGAGTTGGTTCGTATGATGTTGTGAGCTCATCTCTAGTGGGTTGAAATATATTTGAACTTGTTATACTTGTAATGATTTCCTTGTCTTCGGTCTCGTTTTTAGCTGCAGGCTCATCGGAGGATTCCGATTCTATCGGTAGTGGTGAAAGCCTGTGTATTGGACGTCGGATGATTCCACTAGAAGTGCGGATGTCCGCTACCCGAACCAATCCATCATTTCCTCTAATCGTGTTAATAATACGTCCGAGTGGCCATTTTAATGCAGGGATATTGTCTTCCTTTACAAAGACCATGGTACCAGGACATTTTGACATCGTTGTTTCCATTTATACCTGTGTTGCAATTGGCTTAAATACTCCATGGTTCAGCGCCTCCAAAATTCGTTTTTGATGTGTGAAACACGTTTCCAACGAGTGATGAGATTGGCATTTGACGACTTAGCCTTTGGATCAATGGTACTAATCAATGGCTCTCCGATGAGGAAGTGACCCGGTGTTAACGCTGTCAAGTCGTTTGGATCAGAACCCATGGGTGTGATTGGTCGAGAATTAAGCACTGCTTCTATTTCCACAACAACTGTTTCAAGCTCTTCGTAGATTAATGAGTCTGACGCTAGAGTTCGTTGCAAGAGATGTTTCGCTGATTTGACTGCTGCCTCCCAGAGCCCGCCGAAATGTGGAGCTCGAGGTGGAATAAAACGAAAATCAATGGTCCTTGAGCTGCATGCTTCTATAATTTCATTTCGAGAGTGACTGGATTCCATCATATATTTCACTTCTTGCAACTGATTTTTGGCCCCAACAAAATTTGTTGCGTTGTCACAGTAAATTGTTCGGCAGTGTCCTCGTCGAGCCATATAACGTCGTAGAGCTCCCAAAAAACTTTGTGTGGATAGGTCACTCACTATTTCTAAGTGCGTAGCCTTAGTAGCAAAACAGTAAAACACAGCGATGTATGATTTCTGTGGTCTTTTTCCCCAAATCTTAAAATGAGTATATATTGGTCCACAAAAGTCTACGCCAGCATTTACGAATGGTCTTGCTGGTTGAACTCTATCTGCTGGCAAATTACCCATCAACTGTGTTAAAAGTTTTGGCTTGGATTTAGCACATTGAACACAGTGTTGTACCACAGAACTGGCTAGAGTTTTTCCTTTTAATGGCCAGAACTTCTGCCTGGTTATGGCGAGAAGCGTTTGAGGGCCAATTTTTCTTTGTGTATATCGTTGAGGAGGCATTTCGTTGGATGATGCGCGTATGGCAGAAGCATTGGGTGTTTGGCCTGATAAGTTAGATTTGATTCTTCCAGGCGACCTCCGACTCTAACAATGTTGTCCTTATCGATAAATGGTGTAAGGCTACTGATGGCACTGTTTTTGGACACTTCTCTGAAGCTCTGTAAATGCGATAAATATTCATTGAATCCTTCTTGCTGTATTAGTCTCACCACCATCGCTTGATCTTCGTCTAATTCCTCTGCGTTTAAGACAAATGTAGCTGCAGGGTCCTGATGAAGTTTCCTCGTGTGTCTGATAAATCGAAGAACGTACGCCATGATTCGTTGGACCTTTCGAAAAGAGTTCCTGTGGTTTATATGACTGAGAATTGTTTCAGTTTCTTTGATTTCAGTGGATGACGCCACTACATGTGCTCGTCTTCTTTCGCTGTCATTTGCAACCATTTTCATTGTATATGGCGACGGCCGTAATGTTTCAGCACCATGCAAGAAAGTTGGTCCATAAAACCAGATGACGGAATTTCCCAACTTCTCTGGAGCCATTCCTCTTGACAAAATGTCTGCGGGATTATCCTTAGATCTGACATGTCGCCATTGTTTTGAAATTGTTAACTGCTGGATTACTGCTATTCGATTAGCCACAAACGTTTGATATGACGATGATGATGAGTTAATCCATGCCAGAACAATTTCTGAATCTGTTCAGAGAGAAATAGGTGCACTTTGGATTTTCAGATCCCTTTTTAGACGTCCAGCGAGCTCCGCTGCAAGTTTCGCTGCGCACAACTCCAGACGTGGGAGTGTGACTTGTTTGGTGGGGGCAATTCTAGATTTCGCACATAACAGTCGTACAGCTACAATATTATCTCTGTCAACGGATCTTATATATGCTGCCGCTCCGTAGGCCTTTTCAGAGGCATCTGCAAAGATGTGGATTTGAATCGTCTTAGGGCTTCTTTGGGAAAACACATGTCTTAGAAATCTTATATCATTTAGTGCCTTTAACCCCTCTCGAAAGTTAAGCCAATAGGAATGTAATTCTTGCGGAAGTGCCGCATCCCAGTCGCATTTCATGGCCCATATTTTTTGAAGGAATATCTTGGCAACGACGATTACGGGAGCCATAATGCCTAAAGGATCAAAGAGATGTGCTCTATCTGATAAGGCATTTCGTTTGGTTACTCGAGTGCTTATTTTCCACGTAGTTTTGATGCAGAGTTTATCACTCTTTGGTAACCAGGTTAATCCTACTGCCTTTGTGTGATCTTATTTGTGGCTATAAAAATCCAACTGAAGTTCTTGGTCTTGTGGGGGAATTCTCTTTAAAAGACTGGGGTGATTGGCACACCACTTTCTCAATTTAAAACCGGCTGTTTGAAGTAAAACCTGGACCTGTGCTTGAGTTTCAATTGCTGTTGTGAGATTATCCGCTCCAGTTAAGACATTCAAAATTCAAATTCAAATTCAAATTGTTTATTGGGATAAAATATCTCAGATGTTGAAATCTTTAATGATACAAACTTAGTTGGTATGTTTAAGGAAAATGCTAAATTAATATTAAACTAACAATAAATGAAAAAAGAAAAGATAGAATAAATGAAAAGAAAAGATTAAAGCTATAAATAACATAATAAAGAATAATGAGAAATTGAAATATAAGCAATGGAACATAAAACTGATAATAAAAAACAAAAAAAAAAAAAAAAAAAAAACTTGAAACTTGAAAGTAAGCAATAGCAAGAACTAACAGCAGTGCAGGGAATGAGAAAGCATACAAAACAAAACAGGAAGCCATAGGTAATGGAACAGAAAACTGAAAATAGAAATTAAAATAATCAGGAAATAATAATAAAACAAGAATAAAAGCGCATAGTTATTTTGGAGTGTGAGGACAATGTCAGCCCGCATGACTCTCATCTGAAGCCAGATGACGAGTTAGCAGTACCCTAAATGAACTGGCCGAGCTAGTAAGCTGCAATGCCGCAGGTAGACTGTTCCAAAGGCGAGCAACATGAACAAGGTGAGAGCGTTCTAAAATTCTATGTTGATAGCGGGAAACACGCAGCATTAAGTGCCTATCAGAGTTTAAAAAGCTGAGGTCGGAAAATAGATATCCAGGACGCTTGGTGTAGATGACCTTATGAAGAAAAATCAAATTTATCAATATCAGATAAGCATCTAATGACATACCCAATAGAGAGTTACGAAAGAGGGAAATGTGATCATATCTTCTCAATCCATGAATAAAACGAATGCAGTCATTGAAAGCAACATCGAGCTTTCTCGTACACATCGAATCCAAGTGAGGAAAGACAATGCATCCACTTGTGAAATGGGGCAAGAGAAGTGTCTTCACCAGCCTAGAGCGAAGAGCAGGAGACAGAATCCTTGCATACAACCACAACCTTCGAAGTATGCCATAAATTTTACCCAATGTATTTTTAATATGGTTTCTGATCTGTATATACCGTGAATTCTCGGCCTTACAGGTAACACCTGCAATTTGTAGTTGCCCAAACTATAGCCAGTAACTCTTTTTCAATCGTGGAATAGTTACGTTCGGCTTTGTTCAGGGTACGGCTGGCGTAGGCAATGGGCTGGTCACTTCCTACCTCTCCTTGAGAGAGAACAGCTCCAAGAGCCTCTCTGCTGGCGTCTGTGGTAAGATTAAAGGGTTTTGAAAAATCGAGATATATTAGAAGTGGGGGTGAAATTAAAGCGTTTTTAATGCTCTGAAATGCCTCTTGGCATTTCTCAGTCCATTTAAAGTGTACATCCTTTCGAAGTAAGTTTGTTAGAGGACGACTGTTTTCGAAAAATCGGCTATGAATTTTCTGTAGTAATTGGCAAGGCCCAAGAATGATTGCACTTGCTTTACTGTCTTAAGAATGGGGAAAGTTTGGACGCATGCCGTTTTGCTAGGGTCAGGTAGTGTTCCTTGGTTAGAACATTTGTGTCCTAAATAGACTACCTCGCGCCTGAGAAATTGACATTTCTCTGGTTGAAGTTTCAGGTTATTTTCTCTTAACCTGTCGAAGACTGCGACGCTTTTCGTTGTGGTCTGCCAATTTTTTTCCTAAGTGGACGAAACATTCTAGGCCTTCTAGGCCAGTTAATATGAGATTCATTAAACGCTGAAATGTGGCCGGGGCTCATTTGAGCCCGAACGGCATGCTTTTGAATTCATAATGCCCGTAGTTGTTCCTAAAAGCCGTTTTTGCTCGATCCCTCGGATCGACGAGTACCTGATGATAGCCATTGGCTAGGTCTAGGGTGGTGAATTATCTTGAATGGCCCAGTTGATCGAAGATATCCTCAATCCATGGTAGTGGGAAGGCGTCGCCAATCGTTTTCTCGTTCAACTTACGGAAAGCAACGACGACGCGCCACCTTTTCTCACCATCTGGTCCCGCTTTTTTGGCGACGACTAGCAGTGGTGAGTTCCATTTCTATGAGTTGCTCGTTTATGACATTTCGCTGTGTTTCTGGTAACTGGTACATCTTTGGGTTAATCGGTGTTTGGTCTTGCACCAGGGGGATGTCGTGGGTGATAGCATTGGTATATGCAAGCCTGTCACCTTTCAAAATAGATATCGTCGTATTCGTGACAGAGATTTGTTATTGAGGCTTTTCCTCAGTATTTAGGGTTTCATCCAGATTGAGCTCTTGCTCTAATCTGGTGCGGCGGGGGTTAAGTTCGGTGTCATCTTGTTCGACTTCGTTTGGGAACAGATATCTTATGTGTTGTACGGTGGCGCTGGGTTCCGCGCTTATTATCCCCTTTTTCTTACTCTTAACTGTAGACTTACTTATTAATTTTATATTATTACTATCATTATATATTTTACCTCTTAGCCTACTTGTTTTATATATGAGGCCCCGGGTCAGGTGGATCTGCGGGAGTTGCTAAAGGCAGACCGTTTGTATGCTGGCCAGCGCTTGACGTTGGGGTTTTCATGAGGGACCCGCAAGCGTCTCGGAGCAGTTTCTTATTGGTGCTCGATCGAATCAAGCTCTTATGCCTTATCTTCTTAATTTTAGGTTTAATTGTATTCTGATGCTCATTGTATTCGGCGGAGGGCCCTGGTACTATCTTTATCTGGCTCTCGTTTTATGGGGACGACAGTGTAGTCCTTAATGGGAACCATATTTAGGTTCACGCTGTTTAGAACTACTTGTGAACTGCGTGTGTTGAAAATTCTAATGGCGACTGCTTTTAACCCAGCTGAGAGTAAGCTCTTTGCTAGGAAGACTCCGTCGTCTATTTCTTTCGACCGGCTAAGCATTTCTTCCTGCAACTGCAACGGAACTTTGACTACGATCTGAGACCTTGCTGGTACGCACACAGGTTCATTGAAATTTACCTGATGCTGTCCAGTCTTATAAGCCAGATTTTTGGTAATCAAGTCACCCTTATCGCGTTCTTGCTTATCACAGCCGATTTCTTCTAGTTGAGAAGCTTTGAGAACACCTGTTGTAGAGGATGTATCCCGTCGAGTTTAATATCTTCTACCAGTGTCTCTTTGTGGACTGTGTTTGTGAACACGGGTTGTCCGATGCGGTTTCCAATGGAACAGCAAACTCTTCTGTATTGATTTCCGTGCGAGGAAATCGCAGAACCTTGTTGGATCCCTCAACATTGCAATTTGTGGCTAGGAAATCATTTCCTTGCTAGCGTCGTCGGAAATACCTGGGATGTTTTTTACCACCTGGAAACTGCAAGGTAATTTGCTTTTTAGCATGACAACTTCCTAAGGTTTTTGCGGTGCCAAAGGGGCTTTGAAGCGTTAATTTTTTGTTGGGATTTATTAGCTCGCGAGATTTGATGGCTTTTTTTCTGAATTGTACTGATCTCAGCGCCGGTGTCCACTATTAGCTGGGCCTGACCATTTAGACCTATGGCTAGAAGAAGTCCGGCGGTGGGCACACTGAAGTCCAGCGGCTGAGAAGACCCTTGTTTATTGCTGGTAGGGTTTATCGTAGAGCCGGGGACTCTTTGTCGTTTCCCAGCTTCTTATCCTCCCATTTCTGTTTTTGTCACCATTCGTCGATCTTATGTCCGCGGCGCCCACAAAAATCACATTTTTGTCTTATATTAAAGACTCTTTGGACTTTTCTATTGTTCGTGTCTGACTGTTGCTGATTATTAGGCTGTCCTCGTGTGAAACGGGTTGCAGACTTTGCTTGGCTATTTCGACAGTCACGAATGTCATGCCCAAAACCTCTGTAGTTAGCGCAGAATTGCTGTTTTTGCATTTTAGGCACTCCGTGTAGGTGTGTGCCCGCTTCTGGCAGAAGTTACAGGTGATTTTTTGTACCAGATTTTGTGAATCCGGTTGTTTAGAATCCCTTCGTGGAAATGGCGGGCGTAGCGGTTGAGCATGTACATATGGGGGAATGGTAAACTGTCGCGACTCTTGTGCTCTTGGTGATGCATACATGGGTGGCTGTGGTGTTTGATTGTTGATCAGAACTCTTTTGTTCTGATGGACGAATCAGTCAAGGTACATCAACCTTGGCTGGTACGACGATGGTATAAATGGTTCTGTGTACCGCTATACCCTAGATTTAGGTATTGTGCACCAAAGTGCCCTTTGTAGACCTTCCAAAGTCAAGGTGCATAAAAGCGTCGGCTTATATGTTGTGTAGTACAGTTCCTTGTACTGCTACACGTTTCAGCTGTTGCTTTACAAACGACGCCACACAATTCAAATGAAAATATACTTTACTCTTCACCGTTTTGAACAACAATAATTTATTTTTTCACAAAATCACATTTTTAAATATTATTTCCTAAAGCTAGATTTGAATTATAAAATGCTAATTCAACAAAAAAGTGAACATAAAATTTCTCACGTAAAATTTCTCATGAGCCAAAATCGAGAAAAACAAAAGTGTCCAGTTACGTCTGTGTGTAACGTGAACACTATTGAATTCGCATTCTTGAGGGAATTTCTCGTGAGAAATTAAATGTGTAAGCTACATACATGCAACACGAATTTTATTTTTGCAGATAGTTTTGTATATTATGCGAATTTTGAAGTCATGGTAATTTTCCATGTTTGTTGTAAATAAACATTCTCCCCGGCGTTGAATAATAATTCAACTCAGTTTCCAAGGATCTCAAACGTCGAAGGATGCATTGAAGCTGTATGATGTTTCCGCCATTGTTGTGCGTTGCCATGGTGTAGGTACAGGTGGCATCTTCCTGGATCTTATTGCACATATTTCGTGACGATGTTTCCAGATTAAAATTTAGATAATGACAATTATCAGTATTATAGATACATAACCCACAGAAAATTGATGAAGATCAGTTGATAGTGTGTTTATTGAAAGATATTTTTTTAAACTGTGATAATTCACTTTTGATGGAATCAATTTCAGAGGTTTATGACTGATGTTGAACAATGTTATCGAGAGTATTGTTCCTTTTAGCCGCTATGATAAATTCGGTGAGATTACTTGTTGGTATGTACGATGACCTTGTGTTGGTAGGATAGACACTATTTCTATGAAGGTAGATTAGTTTTGATTTTTATTAATTCTTGTTTTAACTGCAGTGGTGAAATCAATAACGGACTGATTTTCCCGTGATGAGTATCGATGATAACGTCTAAGATTGAGCTTTGAATTCTGAAGAAGTTCGACACTGTGAGAATTGCGGACAAGGTTAACAACATGAATGATTGTGATAATTTTTCTTGGTACGTCTCTTTCCTTATGTCGTGAAATTGCTGAGTTGTTTGGGCAATCTGTATTTCTATTTGCTGAAACTGATGATCAATAGACTGTTCTTCCTTCTTCATTATGTTCAAGGCGGCATCCATGATTGACGTCTGATTTTTTATCAGATCTAGCAAGTGATTTTCATTTTTTCCAATACCATTTATCATTTGTGCCATCTTTTCAGCATACTTGGAATCTAGCATGTAAGGCAAATAAGGCAAATAAGGCACTGGCGATATTACCAATAAAGTTGATAGCTCCTCTCTTTGATCTGTTCGAATTGCTCGGTTCTGATAGTAATATATTATTTGTGTCCAATTATAATTGCAGCTGTTTTATATGTGCAATAATTGCCAAACATTGTTCTCTTTCATTGATTCTTTGGCATAATTCCTCTAAAGCCTTGGTGCTATTTTGAAGAAGAGCAAATTCCTTTCAATTAGCTGTCATGTCGTAAAATACGACGAGTTTCCATTCATTAGCTACGATGTTTGCAGCTCCCAGATTCTCAAAGTAGATTCCTGGGTGATGAGTGAAGGGTTTTGTTTCGATGGTAACATTAGACAAGTCAAAAGTAAAATCACAATAGCAGATCCCACCGATCTCCGTTGTGTCTTTCTAGGATTGGCATCTCTTCTTGGCTGAGTTGGTTCGTATGATGTTGTGAGCTCATCTCTAGTGGGTTGAAATATGTTTGAACTTGTTATACTTGTAATGATTTCCTTGTCTTCGGTCTCGTTTTTAGCTGCAGGCTCATCGGAGGATTCCGATTCTATCGGTAGTGGTGAAAGCCTGTGTATTGGACGTCGGATGATTCCACTAGAAGTGCGGATGTCCGCTACCCGAACCAATCCATCATTTCCTCTAATCGTGTTAATAATACGTCCGAGTGGCCATTTTAATGCAGGGATATTGTCTTCCTTTACAAAGACCATGGTACCAGGACATTTTGACATCGTTGTTTCCATTTATACCTGTGTTGCAATTGGCTTAAATACTCCATGGTTCAGCGCCTCCAAAATTCGTTTTTGATGTGTGAAACACAAAATTAAAAAACAGTTTTTTTAAAAATTATGATTTGTTTTTTAAAGCGGATGTATTTTTTTTAATAGCAACTTCTCGTCAATTGTATGCAACTCTTCTTCTTTTTTGCAACTGCAGTAATTTAAGTTTTCTTTTTTCAGTTTCCATGTTAGCTTTAACAATTTAAAATATGTGCGCCAAGGTATTATAATACCTATCGCTGCGGTTTATTACACCTCGGTACATTTTCAGCGCATATATAACCTAGGAGTAGGAAAAATTAAAAAAAAAGATAGATAAAAAATAAATAAAAAAACTTACAGCTTCTATCAATTCGTGACGCTGCTGACGCTGCTCAGGCTGCTGTTGCTGCTGCTGTAGCTGTCGTTGTTGTTGCTGTTGGAAGATTAAAAATTAATTATTTAAAATTATAAAAATTTGAATAGAACTTACCTCAGATATCTTGCTTATTAAAAATTCCTTTTGCAAATCATTTATAGTTTGCAACTGCAATATAAATAATTCTACGCCTCCAAAGGCCCTTACGTTTACAAAAATATCTCATTTTATAAACACTAGATAACAAATTGGTGAGAAACTACGTTTGCAAAAAAATTATTTAGATAACAAATTCAGATGAGAAATTCAGAACAACAATGAATCACCTCGAGCACCTAGAATATTTAATTCACCTAAAGTAAGCAAATTTAAATAATACTACTATTTTCAGCTTGCAGCTGCAATCCAAGTTTTATGCCGCCAAAAGCCCTTGCATAAATATTTCATAAACACATATAATAAATTCTTGCTAATGTAAACAAATTCATTATTCAAACTTCTATGCATTAGAAGATCTTGGAATTCTGATGAGAAAATTAGAACATCAAATGAATCACTTTAACGAGTAATTTGATATCACCTTAGGTCCTGGAAGTTTCTAATTCGCATAAAGTAAACAAATGTAAGTAATATCAACATTTTCTAACTTGCAGCTCAGAAACACAGATAAGAAATTCTTGCTAAATGTAAACAAATTCATTGTTCGAACTTCTATGTATCCAAAAGATCTTTGCAAACTGTTTAGATAACAAATTCTGATGAGAAATTCGAAACAACAATGAATCACTTCAACGTGTAATTTGATATCACCTTGGGTCCTGGATGTTCAACATTTCCTTATACGCAGAGTTTTGATATGTGCTCACGTAAATAATTTCATTTGATATAGCTCACACATTCACATAAATAAATTTAAGTTGAAATATTTTTTATCATGTAATTTGATATCTCATTTCCTGTAACACGCAATGGAACCATTCATGTTTACGAGACGCTTCTATAAAAGCGCAAACAAACCCTTAGGAGGCATCAGTCAATCTTTGGAAGCCTAAGTGATAGTCCAAAATAAAAAAATAATAAAATGTCGACCGCGCTAGTAAATAAAAGTTTTGCAATAATTGTAAACCTGCGAAAAGATGTGATAGAGTGCTTAACAAATTCAGTGAATAAAAACAGCATTATTAAAAAGTGCAACATAAACATTCGTGTATTTCAAGCAGCATTTCGGAAGTGCAATAAGAATGCTAGAAAACAGCATTTGGAGAGCTGTATTGCTCAAATTAAATCGTTGAGAGTGTTAATCAAAGCTCCCCATCGAGGAGGAGGAATTATTCGCGTAAGAAAAAGTGATTAGGTAAAGTGGGAGGAATTAAAAACAACATTCGAAGCTAGAATTAGGGCCGGTATTATTGTAAATATAAAACATATAGAGCCTAAACTATTTATGCTGGATGCATATAAATTACTTACGTGTCGTATTAAGAATACCTTAAAACATCAATTTAATATAAAAGTTAGTACAACATTGTGCGGTGAGTTTATTAAGGAAACTGGTGACAAAGAAGTTATATTAAGACACCAAATATTTCCAAACGAGAACTGCTCCCATCAGTACGGGTAATAATTTAGAGGAATGGTATAAAGTAAACATTTTGGATCCAATACATACACAGCTAGAGGAGTTCCAGGAAAAAGATAGTGGCTGGGCACTGCACTCCAAATACATTTGGAATTACATATTAATAAATTTGAACAGCTCCGGGGGTCTTATTATATACCTCTACCAAAGGAGATTGCCTTAAAGCAAGCTTGCGTTAATGTAAAGAATAATGATGAGGCATGCTTCGCGTGGGCCGTAACATCAGCGCTATATCCTGTAAATATTAACACCAAGAGGACCTCATCATATCCACATTACTCTACTGTACTAAGTTTAACTGGCATAACATTTCTCATGACGTTTAACAATATTAAACAATTTGAACGACAGAACGATTTATCAGTTAACGTATTCATCTTAGAGCAAGGACGATCCTTCACCACTGTTCCAGTTAGACTTACAGAGCACAAGATGGAGCAACATGTAAATCTCTTAATGTTTCAAGATGACTATGACCAGGCTGATGATCATATGGATGATGATGACGATGATGATGATGACGATGATGATGATGATGACGGCAGATACCATTTCTGCTGGATTAAAGATCTTTCCCGACTCATATCGACACAAACTTCAAAATATTATAGTAGAAAGTATATATGCAACAGATGTTTGTTATACTTTCACTCTGCGGAGAAATTAGCATCCCACATTCCTAAATGCGTGAAACAAAATGATTGCAGGATTATATTCCCCTTAGAGGAAAAGAAATGGCTGGAATTTAAGAATTATAACTATAAGAATCCAGCCCGTTTTGTGTGTATGCCGATCTTGAGTCAATATTGAAACCGATTCAAGGCAACGATAAAAATACACAGCGAATCCAGGAGCATGAAGTTCATAGCATAGGATCCTATTTCCCCTGTAAACATAATGCTAAGCTCTCATATTACAGGGCATATCAAGGCAAGAATTATCAACAATGGTTTGCATAAGAATTGCAAAAGATTGCATCCATAGCTGTACAAGAAAAGCTGCACATCAGGCCAATGCAGCAACTGACTAAAGAGGAACGGCGTTCACATATGGAAAATACGTGCTGCCATATATGTGAAAAAACGTTTGCAGCCGATGAGGAACGGTTTCGGGACCATTTCCATTTAACAGGAAAATGTCGAGGACCAGCGAATAATGCATACAACCACAACTATAAAGATTGCTCCATAGTTCCAGTCATTTTCCACAATTTATCTGGATATGATGTCCACTTCATTATTAAGGATATATTAGCTACATCTTTGCCAGGAAAAGCTGATCTCTTGCCAATAAACAAGGAAAGATATATCTCGTTCATCAAGCACATGGAAGGCAGATTCATCGATTCCTTCCATTTTATCGCAGAATCTTTAGATAAACTGTTGTCATTGTTGCCAACGGATAAACTAAATATTACAAGATCAGTATGGCAGGGATTGGATGATGCTACTATTAAACTTCTTACGCGTAAAGGTGTCTTCCCATATGATTTTATTGATGACTGGGATAAATTGGATTTCCAGAACTTGCCAGCGGAGGAGCAATTCTTTAATAAAATGACTGACAGTGACATATCTGCTGAGGACTACACCCGCGCAGAAAAGCTGCGGAGGATATTTGAAATACAGACACTTGGCGAATATTCCGATCTATACCCGAAAACTGATGTCCTTCTATTGGTCGACGTCTTCGAGAACTTTCGGGATGTCTGCATGAAGACGTACAATTTAGATCATGCACATTATTACACCATGCCAGGTCTAACATGGGATGCTATGCTAAAATACACCAAAGTGAAATTAGAGCTGATAACCTACTTAGATGTACTGCTATTCATAGAGAAAGGTATTCGGGGTGGTATAAGTCAATGCTCGAAATGACATAGTAAAACAAATAACATATATATGGATGATTTTAAGCCTGAGGAGAAAGAGAAATACTTGATGTATTATGATGTTAACAACCTTTTTGGATGGGCCATGTCACAGCATTCACCAACCGAGGGATTCAAATGGGTTGATGTTCCCAATACTGACGTTTTCGAAATTCCTGAGAATTCTCCAACTGAATACATATTCGAAGTCGACTTGGATTATCATCAACATCTACATGATAAGCATAAGGACTTACCGTTTTGCTCTCAGCATATAGCACCGCCTGGAGCAAAATTAGAAAAGCTTTTGACAACATTGCATCCTAAAACTGAATATGTTATACACTACACAAATTTGAAGCAATGCTTATCACATGGAGTCATCCTGAAAAAAGTGCACCGGGTTCTTCAATTCGACCAATCAGCTTGGCTTAAACCATATATTGACTTAAATACTACTAAACGGATGCAGGCTACAAGCGTTCATGAGAAGGACAGCTATAAGAAGATGAATAATGCAGCTTTTGGTAAGACCATGAAAAATGTACGAAAGTATAGCGATATCAAGCTTTGCGTAAAATGGGAAGGTCGCTATGGTGCAAAAGCTCGGATTGCGGCACCCAACTTCCACAGTGCAAGGGTATTTGAAGAGAATTTAGTTGCTGTGGAATTAAGGCGACTCAAAAGCCTATTCAATAAACCTCTCTAAATTGCAATGGCAATTATGGAAATTTCAAAGATGTGCCTCTACTATTTCCACTATATCTTTATGCAGCATGAATTTGGAGATAAATGTAAAGTCATGTATACAGATACAGATTGTCTAATATATGAACTTGAAGAGAAAAATGCATATGAGTTTATGGCTGAAAATATAAACAAATTTGATACAAGTGATTACCCAGAAGATAACCAGTTCAACTTACCACTCATGAATAGAAAGATTCCTGGTCTAATGAAGGATGAGCTGAATGGGAAAATCATGAGCGAAGTTGTTGGCTTGCAATCGTAAATGTACGTATAAACGATGGTAAAACTGTAAACAAAACAAAAGGAGTAACGGCTAATGTAGTACAGAGGCATATAAATTTCGAGGACTACGTCGAATGTTTGAATAACAAGCGAATATTAACTGCTGATCAGAGCTCCATACGATCCCATAACCATAGCGTGAAAGGTTCAGTCAAAAGAAGATCGCACTGAGTCTTTGTGATAATAAGCGACATATTATGAGTGGAACGACGGATACTCTACCATGCGGACATTACTTCATTTCATCAGATCAACAAGTGGTTACCTCAGAAAGTATCTAAGTCTAGTGTAAATAATAAATGTATTATAGTTTTAGTTTCATTTATTAAAGTAATTTGCATTATAGCTACGTGTATAAAGTATTATAATTATAAATTTATTTTAAATTGTTAAATGGTTTTTCAAGAAATTATAAAAGATATTTGTTATTAATCCAAGAATTGTGTTTTGATGAAAATCCAACCCATTTAACATAAACTTTATCTCCACTCTTCTTTATGGTTTTTTCTAATAGATATAGGTTTTGGTGTTTAACTATCAGCAGCTCCAATTCATAAAACCCTACTGTTATTGGATTTCCTTGATAATCTTCCAGCCAATATGAGATGGGGTTTGTGTTTTGAACATTAGTAATTTTAAAAATCTCAGCTGTCCAGCTTGGTGTATAGATTTTCTCAAATACATGCTTGTATTTGCTGATTCGTACAAAATCTCCAACTTTATACTTTGCAGGAACAACAATTTTTATATGATTGTATACAGTTGAAAACAGTTGTTTCTCATTGGAGGCGTTGATATCACGTGGTCTCATTTTCGTAGTTCGATATATTCTTGAGTTGTATTCAGTGACCAGTTTGTTTACCATACCAGTCTACTGATAAGCTCCATTACAGCTGAATACCTTCCACATCATATCCTTCAGAGTTCGGTTAAATCGTTCCACTATTGATGCTTTGAGGAAACTGTACGTAGTGTAATGATTAGTTGCATGCTTCAGCAATAGATTTTTAAAGAGGCTGTTGTAGAATTCCTTTCCATCATCAGTCTGCAGGTTTTTAGGTATTCGTCCCTCGCTTAATATGCATTGCATGTCACCTCTTACTTCTACACCAGTTTTTCTTTTAATTGGAATTGACCATGCATATTTGGAGAAGGCATCAATTACTGTAAGTAGATGGCGATAACCCTTGTTCACATACTTGTAGGGATCCATTTCAACCAAGTCTGCCTGCCACAAGTCATCTAGTCCTTTGATGATAGCACGACGCTGCTTAAATTTTTTTTTCGATGTTTTATGCAGCTCATTTATCACTTTTCTCTTACTCATTGTAATTATAAATGAAACAGATTTCTCAAGAGTTGTTACTCATATACACCATCTTTTGGTGTCAAGTCTTTCTTATTTATTACTGAAGTAAACAGATAGTTTTCAATCTTCGCGATTTCGTCATTGATATATAGCGCTAAATTTGTCACTTCTATATTAACAGTTTTTCATATTTCTTCAATAATTATTTTAATTTTCTTGTCAACATAGTCTTTGGAAGTACCAAATTTTCCTTTTCAAGGGATTAACCAAGTCGTTTTATCCACTTTGAGTATAGATCGTAGTCCCCGTTTATCGTTAAATTAAATCCAATACCCCGCTCTACTTGTTCACCAGCTGGACCCTAAGCTCCTGCTGGTCCTTGAATTCCTTGTACACCGGCTGGCCCCCAAGCTCCCGGTGGTCCATGTTCACCTGGCTTCCCGTGATATTCTCGCTTAGAGAAACGTCAAAACTTGTCAACGCTCATCTGTAGATTGTGTAGAAGGTGGTAATGGAGTAGTATTTAAACTATAATATCTGCTTCTCGCAACTCCTCCAGGATAGATACAATTTCATTGTTGTGACTGGTGTTTCCAGCCTGCTTTGATGCCATTACAAGCCGCAGTCTATCCACTAATTCATATGGATCGTCCCAGTAAATGTTATTAATGTTTTCCTTAGGCAGACGCATTAGTCCCATGCATTTATGCTGTATAAGTTTTCTGATTATAACTTTATACTTAGCCGCCCTAGTACCTTTTATTTGTCCATCTTCAGCATAGTCAAGTTTATATGCATTGATATTTCTCAAAATAGATCCATAATTAGTTAAATCCTCCTTAGTATATAGACTTTTTACAGGTTCTTTCAGAAATAGCAGCTCACATAACCCCAAAGTTGTTTTATAGCTCTTCCCCTGGATAAAAATATTTGCTACATCATCAACATCAAACGTTGAATTACCAATTCTCCACGCGTTGTCATCATAGTAAACTCCATAAGTATCGGGGGAAGTGACAGGAGACCTTCCTATCAATGTTGTTGAATGTTTAGGTGTTGCGAATTCTTCTTCAGATGTTAAGGAATAATCTCCATAATTTATTGGTGTGCTACTAGCCTCCATTTTCACATATTTTCGTTTTGGAGGGGTAAAAGGTTCCACAATCTCATTGGGTTCTTCTTTTTTCTTCTTCTCCTTTTACATTTTTTGTCTCAAATTTGGTTATATCCGGCGGCTCGTTTTTGACTCTTCTAACAAACTCTTTTAAAGGTTTAGTGATTAGCTTAAAGGTTTCTTCAAGTTGAGCTTCTGCTTCAATCCTTCCCATCTTTAGGGCTTTTAATTTCCTTCGCACTGCATTCCTAGTCTTTATAATTTCTTTTTATAGATTTTCATTCATCTTCGATATTAACTGAATAACAGCTTTCCAAACAGCTCTGATAACGGCTTAACAGCTTTTCAAACAGCTCTAATAACTGCTTAACAGTTTTTCAAACAGCTCTGATAACAGCTCCCCAAACAGCTCTGATAACAACTTAACAGCTTTTCAAACTCTCTGATAACAGCTTCACAGCTTTTAAATAGCTTTGATAACAATTTAACAGCTTTTAAAACAGGTCCGATGAGTGCTTAGCAGCTCTTTAAACAGCTCTTATAACAGCTTAACAACTTTTAAGACAGCTCTGATAACAGCTTAACAGCTTCTCAAACAGCTAGTACCGACCAGCAAAATCAATACGACGTCATTCTGATATCTACAATTTCCTTGCTAAGAAATCTTCAAGTAAAAAAACAGCAAAACCAAAGTGACGTCATGCTGATATCTACATCTTCTCCGCTAAGAAATTTATGCGCAACATTTTATGTAACGTCATGCAGATATCTACAGCTTCTCCAGTTAAACAATTTTCAAGCAAGAAAACAGCAGAACCACGGCAACATAACGAGGTCATGCCTATATCTAAAACTTCCACTCTAATAAGAGAAAATACCGTAACCAAGTCATGCTGCTAGTATCGGCAAATGCAGCTCAGGCAACCTCACAATGGTGCATCTAAGACCCAATGAAGCATCCAAGACCCAATGGTGCATCCCAGACCCAATGAAGCATCCAAGACCCAATGGCGCATCACAGACCCAATGGTGCATCACAGACCCAATGGTGCATCTAAGACCCAATGTTGCATCCAACATCCAATGGTGCATCAACGACATAAGCCAGTACAGCCAAAAGCCGATAGTGGATCCAGTACAGTCAAGAGCCAATGGTGCATCCAAGGAATAAACCAGTACCACCAATACACAAATCCATATTATGGACTCAAACCACCCAGCGATGGTGTCGCCATCTGTGGGTGAGAGTTCTAAATAAAAAAAGGGTGATCTAGTGCTGCCGTAGCAACACTACTGGAATTATTGTAAATATAAACCATACAGATCCCAATCTATTTATACAGGATGCTGGTGATTTATTTATACGCTGTATTAAGAATACTTTAAAACGCCATCTCAATGTTAAAGTTAATACAAAGTTGTGTGCTGATTTTGGTTAGGATATCGGTGACAATGAGGTTATAAACGATATTAAATATTTACAAGCAACAACTGGTCCAATCAATGTGGACGATAATTTAAATGAGTAAAGTTAACATTTCAGTAATGTTTCCCAATGGTAGAGTATCCGTTGTGCTACAAACATTTAATTCTACGGTTGGGCTTCCTTAATTCAATCTAAATTTTTTGTTTCTCACATTCAGGAATATATGATGCTAATGCTTTAACAGAATAAAAATAGAACAAACATCTATCGCATATATACAATCTAGCCTTATGTTTTGAAGTTTGTTTCCATGCAAGCCGTGAAAGATATTTAATCCAGCAGAAATGAAACCTGGTACTTTCATCATCATTATCATCATCATCATCAGCAGAAGCAGCATCATAATTATCATCATCATCATCCTGCTCATAGTTATTTTGTATCATTAATAGATTCACATGTCGCTTCATATTGTGTTTCATTGGTCTAACTAGAACAGTGGTGAAGGAACGCTCTTTCTTTAGGATGAATATGTTTACTGATATATCGTTCTGGGCTTCAAATTGTTTAATTTGCTTCAGTGGCATAGGAAATGTTATTCCAGTTAAATTTGGCACAGTAGAATAATGTGGATATGATGAGCTAATATTGGAGTGAACATTTGCAGGATATAGCGCTGATGTTACGGCCCAAGCGAAGCATGCTTCATCACTATTTTTTACATAGATGCAAGCTTGCTTTAAAGCAATGTCTTTCGGTAGATGTACATATATACGAAGATCCTCGGTCCTGTTCAAATTTGTTGATATGTACTGCTAAATGTATCCAATGTCCAGCCACTATCTTTTTTCTGAAACTCATCCAGCTGAGTGAGTATTGAATCCAATATGTTAACTTTATACCACTCATTTAAATTACCGTCCACAGTGATTGGACCAGTTATTGCTTGTAAATATTTAATATCGTTTATAACCTCATTGTCACCGATATTCTTAACAAAATCAGCACACAACTTTGTATTAACTTTAATATTGAGATGGCGTTTTAAAATATTTTTAATACGATGTATAAATAAATCACCAGCATCCTGTATAAATAGCTTAGGATCTGTATGGTTTATATTTACAATAATTCCAGTTCTAATTCTGTCTGTTAATACTGATTTTATTTCCTCCCACTTTACAAAATCACTTTTTCTTACACGCTGAGTAGTTTCCCCACCTCGACTGGTGGCTTTCAATAACACTCTCGGCGATTTAGTCTGTCCAATACAGCTCCCCATGTACCGTTTTGTATCACTATTTTTACTAGAAAAACTTTCATTTATTAGCGTGGTTGACATTTTTTATTTGACCTATCGCTGAGACTCACTAAAACTGACTGATGCCTCCTATCATATTACATTAACTACTACCGCCTTCTTTTACCAAAGCCTTAAATTAAAGCCATTGTCAACCTAATGCTTTCATTTTTTTACCACCCCAATAACCTTCATGTGGTCTATTTTTAGATATCGAATTTCATAACATGCTGCAATGATCACGATTTCCTCTGCTCATACTCAAAACAAGTATTAACATGTTCTTGACATCGATTCAACGTTTTTATGAATATATTTAAGTCTTGGTATGGAAGCCGTGAAACTATTTTGCTTCAATCAAATAAGCATAACATACATCGATTCAATCCCCATATCACCCATGAAAGTTTTTCTTTTACACTACACAACACTACCTTAATTCATCTCAATGTTGAATACATACATATCCACAGCTGTCAAGTATATGACCAAGATGGTTTCAAACTATGGTGTTCACTAAAGCTTCCTAATGTGTTAGAGCAAGACAGATGATAAGAAATAACATGGGATTTTGCTGCCGAACTCTCATAGCCTAACACAGAAAAGGATCATGGGAGACATGTGCTCTGGATCGCTTTTTGGATGTGAAACACAGAGAAAAAAGTTTATAACTTAAGATATAAAAATAAATAATGAATTTGATGTGAATAAATATTGTGTGAAAAAATTGATTTGCTATATATTATTTACAGTTGTTGTTGTTTTTCAGTAAATGAATTGTGAATCTTACATTTTCAACTTTCACTACTCATCTACAACATATTCCACATATTTCTCAGAGCTCTCAAGTACTCATCTAAGACAACATATTATACTATATTAATATAATATCTCCACCTTCTTACGTAAAAACTTTTAATTTAATCCACTTCCAACCTGATACTTTCATGGGAACATTTAAAAATGAATAAATAATACTTCCATATCCTACAAGATATCAAGATATTATTCCAAATATCCACTCTCAGCATCGCGGTCTTCACTATTGAACTTGAAGCATTATCAACTTTTCAACTTTTTTTCGACCTTATTGGTACGCATACAACACCATTTCGAGGAGATAAATATCAAATACCATCCATCAAAACTTTTAGCTTAATACATATCTCACAGTACCTACTCTCAACTCCCCACGACGATCTTCACTATGGACTTGTGGAGAATTATCAACTATTTCTTCTTTCATACTCCACCATTCTGGTGACACTTTAGAGGAGATTAATATCAAGCGAGATTACTGATTAGGATTTTACTGCTTATTCATAGCTCCCATACAACTTCCATTTCTCACCTCATAACACAGCGTTCTTCTATCAAAGCTTTTGATTTAACCCACTCTCAACTTAATGGTAAGTAAACAATGTATTTGCCCCAAAAGTATGAAGATAAAATTATCATATTCTTATCAGCTTCATGTGAACTATTTTTTAGATATAGGAGTCAATCTAACCTCATAACAGCGTAACTGCTTGATTTATAAAAAACTCTGCTAGCTTTATATGTTCACCACAGGATCAAACTATGAACATGAAGTAAACACGTTCTTATCTAGCCATCGAGTCAACTGAAAGAAAACATTCCTGCTGGACGCTAAAAAGTTTAAACCTTAAGATCAATTTAATCCATAACTTACAGCACCCACTCTTAACCTCCACGATCTTCACTATTATCAATTTTTTCTTCCTTCATACAACACCATTGGGATAATAATTTAGGGAGATAAATATGAAGCGAACTTGCTGATAAGATTTTTATTCCTTACTCACTCATCTAAGACAAGATATCATACTACATTGATATCATAACACCACCTTCTTTCATTAAAAACATTTAATTAAACCCACTCTCAACCTAATGATAAGAAAATAATGTGATCACTGCAATAATATGAAGATAAAATTATCATATTCTTATCAGCTTTATGTGAGCTGTGATATCGGGGATCAATCAAATATCATAACAGTGTGACTGATTGATAAATTGCATTGAAAATAAAAAACAATTCCTCATAAAATGTACGACTTTTCAATACAAACTCCTAGATACAAAAAAAAGAAAAACTTCTAACCGCTCAATTTGCCTGCTTTACTCGGCTATATTTGTTTACGCAAGGTATCAAATTACCAGCCACCTGTCCACCTTTTCTAATACTTTAATTTCCATTGCTTCTAATGATTTCATATGTCTTACCATCCGAAGCAGCCGCGATCAATTTTTACACATCGAATATCATAACATGATCACTCTTGTTTATAAAAGGCACCTACAGACTACAACTTACGTTATAGTTGTTGTTGTTGTTGTTGTTTTTTTCAGCAAAAGAAATTTCCAATTCTAACTTCCACTACTCATCTAAGACATCATATCCTACAGATTAATATCAGTTGTTTCTGTTTTCAGCTAAACAAATTGGTAATCTTACATTAAAAAACATAAATCGCTCAATTTGTTTACTTTACTCAGTTGTTGTGCGAATTTATTTACATTATTCAACTGCGAATTTGTTTACTTTACTGGACTTGTTAAGTCCCAATATGGGCTTAGCATAAAAAAGGGGCAGGTGCCGGGTTTTAATTGATAAGACAGAATGATTTTCAAATAACAAAAAATTCACTATTTATTTTATCACAAACTATTCTTAACCTAGAAAATTCAATTCAATTAATTCAACGATAACAAAACTAAATACTTAAAACGTACTAATTCAAACTATTTTTAGGGAAATCCAATTTGTCGTAATCGTAAACCTCCACTGGTTATTATTTCTTAATCTGTAATAAAAAGAAATGATTATTAATTTTTGAGTAACCGAGGTTTGGTTGGTAGAATGAGAATCAATAAACTGCTCAAATAGGTCAGGGCTGGGGTCAACGAGTCTCCCAGTAAGAATGCTGAAAAATAAATTATTTTCAATACTAATAACTTGGGTTAGTAATTAGCGTGCAATACTTCCCTTAAATTGGTTTTAATCAAAGCTTAGTATGGCTTCAGTATTGCCGATCTGCTTTGTCGCTTGGTCAATTCGCAAGTGATTTTCTATTCCCAATCGCTCGCTATTTATAGGCAGAAACACAATGGGAATTGTGTCTGTCGGTAGCGTTGCCATGACGCGTCGTTTGTGAGATTTCATGCATTTGGTCCAAAAATGGCGTCATCGTGTGAATTTTTATGTGTTTGGTCCCAAAATGGCGTTATCATAGTTTTAATCGGAATAATTTTCTCTGTGCTATGAGCTGCCATTTTGATTATGTCAAATTTTTGGTGGCAGCTGATGGGGACTGGTAAGTGTTTATTTTGATTTTTGATTTGTTTTTAATTTTGTTAGTGATTTGTTTTCTCTTTAATTTTAGGTGTTGGCGAAATGACTGTGGCGCGGGATTCAGATCTATTTGATGTCTAAGTATTGTCTTTTGGTAAAGTCTCAGATTGTTTAAATTTTTAAATTATCTGAGATTTTACCATTTGTTGATTTTTTTATAAATGCCAGTATTTGGTTTTCTTTTTAGATTCTGCTGGTCACTTCGTGGGATTGTTTATACATCGAGGGAATTATTGGAAATATTGTGAGTGTTAATTTTATTAAATAAGTTTATCTTTTAGTTTTTTGTTCCGAGACGGAACATCCTCCCGCCTCTCGAAAAAAGAGGAATTGCGTTATGTTAGAATGAGTAAATTAATAAGTTAATTGTGTGTAAACTTGCGTTTCTGTTTTTTATTGGTAAGCGAACCCTGATTTGTTCTGTTGCTAATTTTAGAAAACGAAGTGTATCTCCGTCCTCTGTTGGGATTCGGTAGCACTTTCTAGCAGCCATAATCTTTAGCCATGGAATGTTTTGGTGTTGGATCTGTTTCCACAGCCGAGGATCGACAACAAAATTGGCTGGCGGCTTTATAAATGCCTTTGGTGGTGCTGGAGTCGGGTGTTGCTTTTGAGGCATTAAGGCAGCCCCTTTGGTGATGCCTCCACTGGTGCTGTCGATGGTGCCATCAATGCTGGCTTTTAGTGTGGAATGTCATGTGATGTGTCGTGAAGCGTTGTCGCTGCTGCCGTTGTTGTCGTCGTAAAAGCCGTAAGTGCTGACCTTTTACGATTTGTGTTGTTATGTGGTGTTGTGTCAGCCACAAGTTCAAGAGGCCGTTCTGCTTTTGGAAGGCTCTGTTGGCGTGCCCCTGTAGGAGATCTTGCTGGCCTTGTCGGTTTTCTGGTGGATATTTCCTCAGCCAGATTTCTGATCGTCTAGGTCGGGTAGGCCAATCATTGTCCTAGTGATCATGATGAAGACAACAACAAAAAAGATAAAAATAATAAATGATAACAAAGCAAAAAATTTGTAAGTTTTGCAAAGCACTTACAAGGCAAATAATAAAAAAATGAAAATTAAGCGATAGACTTACGAGTTTGTTAATAAAAAGGAAATAAAAATAAAAAATAGATAGTTGCAAATAAAATAAAAAATAAAAAAATAAAAAAATGGTTAGTTCTTTTGTCGCTGCTGTTTTCTTGTGAGTTTGTCAAATTTTTGGCGCATTTGGTTAGCGTTGAAGTTTGGCTTGTTTCTTGCTGGTGTACTGTATTATCGGCATTATATTTTATCATGATTCGAATAGATGGCGCTGTGATTTCTTCTGTCGTGACGTGTGGGCAACAAGGTACAAAATTACTCCTGGCTTTCGTTACTGTTTCTTGGTTCTTCTGCTATTTGTAATCTAAATAATTTCGTGATCGGACGACAGTATTCTTGTAATGCAGTTTTTACTGTGGCGCCTCTAACGTGGTTGTCCGCCCCTGTGTGGATCTTTATGATTCTTCCTAGTAACCATTTCGTTTGTGGGCAATGTTGGTTCTGAATTAAAACCAAGTCATTGACCCTTAAATTGGTGTTCGAATTTCCCCATTTTGTGCGTTGTTGCATATTGTGGATGTATTCGATAGACCATTTCTTCCAAAACTGTTCCGTCAAAATTTGTGCGTACTGCCATCGTTTAAGTAGATTGCAATTTTCTAATATAGATGACTCTGGAACAGCTTTTATATTCCGGCCTGTCAAGAAATGACCGGGTGTCAGCACATTGTAGTCATTGGGGTCATTTGAGAGTGGTGTCAATGGTCGAGAGTTTACACATGCTTCTACCTGGCATATGACCGTAGATAGTTCTTCGTATGTGAGTGTTGTATTCTGTAGTGTTTTCTTTAGATGCGTTTTTATTGACTTCACGCCGACTTCCCATAGCCCTCCGAAGTGAGGAGCTGCTGGTGGATTGAAATTCCAAGTAATGCGTGTTAATGTGATGTCATTGGAGAAGTCCTGTGGGAGCTGACATGACAGTTTTTGCAACTGGCATGACAGTTCTTTGCTAGCTCCAATGAAGTTAGTACCACAATCGGAGGGCTGCGAGAAATGCTCTTGTTGTGAGCTCTGTCACAATCTCAATATGTATAGCTTTGGTAGCCATACATACAAGTATACTGAGATATGCCTTTGTAATTTGGCATTTCGTATTTTTGATGTTTCGATGTCGATTGGACCAGCATAGTCTACTCCCCTGTGTTCGAATGCCATAGATGGCGTTGTTCTTGGGGAGGGTAAATTCCCCATTAATTGATTTGACGTCTTTGGCTTAGTTCGAAAACATGTTATGCAATGGTAAATTCGTTGTCTGATGGTTTTTCTGGCATTTATTAGCCAATACTTATTTCTTAGGGTGTTGAGAACAAGTTATGTACCTCCGTGCAACGTGTACAAATGGATGAAATCAATGATTATTTTGGTGATTGTTGGGTAGGATCATGGGATGTTTTTGATCGTAAGTTAAGATGGCATTTTCAAGTCTGCCACCTACTCGAATGATTTGATTGGTGTCCAAAAATGGGTTTAAGCTTAATAGTCGACTTTTGGTTGGAATTGGCTTCTGTTTGACTAAACTTTCATATTCGTCAGCAAATGTTTGCTTTTGGATTAGTGTGATCATTTTTGCTTCTGCCTGTCGAAGTTCATCACATGTGAGATAACGATTCTTGTGATTTGTGGTTGTCTGGCAATTGAAGTAGAATCTTCTACAATATGCGATGATGCGCATGAGTATGGGAAATGACGAATATTTGTTTAACCAGTCGCTAGAGTTATCTGTGCAAATCAGAGCCTTGACATTTCGTGAATCACCTGTCAGCATGTTGCCACCTGTCAGCATGTTGCTGAAGCCAAGAGGGGCCGTTCCACCAGAGCTCGTAGTTACTGAGCTCGGTGGGGTATAATCCTCCAGTGGCGCAATCAGCCGTATTATCCTTTGATGGCACGAAACGCCAGAGTTGTGGCTGGATGTTCTCTTGGATTTCTGCTACTCTATTAGCGACGAACGTTTTCCATCGCGTCGGATGGCTTTGTATCCAGGCCAACGTGATCTCAGAATCGCACCATGCGACGGTTGTTATGTCTTGCAGTTTCATGTCGTTTTGTATCTGTTTCAGAAGGCGTGATAAAATGAGAGCTCCACACAATTCCAAAGACAACATCATTCCCCGAATTGGGGAATGATGTTGTCTTTGTGGGAGCGACTCGCGTTTTGAATGTCAGCAGCTGAGTTTTGACCATGTCATTTTCATCGATTATTCGTATGAACGCGACGCTAGCGTAGGCCTTTGTTGACGCGTCACAGAATCCATGTAGCTGCATATTTTTTATTTTTGGTGCATAATTTATCCATCTAGGGATTTTTATGAATTTGACATCTAGGAGTTCCTTTTGATATTTGGTCCACTCTTGAATTAATATGGGTGGTAATGGTTCGTCCCAAGCATATCCACCTAGCCATAGCCTTTGAATGAGGATTTTCGCAAGTATGACGCATGGGGCTAGCCATCCTAGTGGATCGAACATAGCAGATGCTTCTGACAGAATGCTTCGTTTGGTGTAGCTGTCTTTTGCTACTGTTGGCTTAATAGTGAAGCTGAATTCATCCGTCATAGGATTCCATTGTAGCCTGAGAGTTTTTATCGTATTCTTCTCTGATAGAT
The DNA here is from genome assembly GCA_963924295.1 of Dioctria rufipes. Lineage (NCBI taxonomy): Eukaryota > Metazoa > Arthropoda > Insecta > Diptera > Asilidae > Dioctria > Dioctria rufipes. Next base: position 182,761,429 of record OZ002740.1, read on the forward strand.
TTAAGATGGGCTTGACTTCTTGATCTGTTATCGGAATGTTAGCTAATAACTCTGGACTATTTGCTGCCCTTTTCCTGAGGTTGAATCCTCCTTTGCTTAGTGTACTGATGAATACTCTTTGTAGTGATAAGCCTGTACTAATGTCGTGTGCTCCAGTCAGCAGGTCATCGACGTAGAATTCTGTTCTTATACTTTGGGCAGCGAGTGGAAAACTGTGCTCTTCATCGTTGGCCAGCTGATGGAGTGTTCGAATAGCCAGATATGGAGCTGCTGCTGTTACAAATGTGACAGTTGTCAAACGAAAATCCTTTAGGGGCTCGTCTGAGGTATTTCTCCATATAATCCTCTGGTATTCTTGATGGTTTGGATGCATCTGTATCATCCTGTTCATATTTTCGATGTCGGCTGTTAGTACGTACTTATATAGACGCCATTGTAGAATTATGGCCCATAATGTGGGTTGTATTGGGCCTACTAACATTTGCTCGTTTAATGACTGACCGTTCGATGTCCTGGCTGATGCGCTGAACACGACTCGCATCTTGGTGGTGGAACTTTCTTTGGTGACTGCATGGTGAGATAAGTAATAGTGCTGAATTTGGTTTGCTCTGGCCATGCTCTGTTCTGTTTTTATCTGACTTGACGGGATTTCCTTCATGTGTCCCAGTCGTTGATAATCCTTTATGCATGCCTGGTATTCGGCATACATTTCTGGATGCTTTTTCAAACGTTGTTCTAGCTGAAAAAACTGTTTTATTGCCATGGGTCTGGTCTGCCCTAGTTCTGGTCCGTTTTCTTTTTTGAAGGGTAACTTGACTAGGTAGACTCCATGGCTTAAACGTTGATGTGAGTCTGATGGATCACTCTTTGTGGAATTTCCTCTAATTCCCAGAATTTTCTCAGTTGTTGACTCAACTTGTCATTGTCTGTCTCTTGTACCGTGAGCGCGTTAATGTTATTGATGCTGTCACTTTTTTTTGTTTTACCCATTAGGATCCAACCTAGCTGAGTGTGCTGTGGGTTCTCCTTGAGCACCCTTAATAATTCAGATTTCAATTATGTCGGTGTATATGTCAGCTCCTAATAATATGTCAATTGGGCCGGGCACGTAAAATTTAGGATCTGTTAGTATTAGATGCTGCAGATAGTTCAATTTGCTGCTGTCTATCGTGTCAGCTGGTATGAAATCTGTAATCTGCTTTAATATGAATGCGTCTATATTTGTTCCGAACCTTGTATGGAGTGACCTTAGTTTAAATGACGTTTGTGCTTTTATGGAAGCTGTTTGCGTTTTGCCTAAGCCTGTTACCTTGATTTTGATAGGCTTTTTCGGGAGTATCATACGTCTGCTTGCCGCATCTGTGATGAATGAGACTTGAGAGCCTGAATCTATCAGTGCTCTCATTTGGTGTTTTTGTCCGTTCGGCCCTTCAATGTGAACGAGAGCTGTTGATAATAATGCACGGTTGACATTCGTTATGAAAAGTGAGGTTTGCTCATTACTGCCACTAGGTTGGTTAAGCTTCAGTTCTGCTTGCCTCTGGTAAATGTTGGTTATCTCGTTTTTTGTTTCAAGAGATTGATTTACGTGTAGTAACGTGTTGTGTCGTTTGTGACATTGAAAGCACGTTTTTTGTCTGGGACAACTGTTATGGCTCGGAAATACCTAAAATCAGATCCGCCTAAAGTCGTATGAAACTATTTATTTACTGCTGCAATTTTTTCCAAAATCGTATTCGCTCGCTTTTGAAATCCCGCGGGTTAAATAAAATTCTAAATTAGAGTGCAGTGGAGTTCGAAGTAAACTGCGAAAAAGAATCCCGCGGCAGATTGGGGAGCGCTGGTAAAATAGAAAAGAGGAAAGCGAGCTACAGTTTCTTCTTCTAGTTATGGCTCTGAAAGTGATAAGAAGTGTCTAATCGTGGGAAAAGTAATATATCTGGTTTTCTTGTTTTTTTTTGTAGTAGTAGTATTTCCTTGTTTGAAGAATCTTTCCTTTTTGGAATTATAGCTGATTACGCACAAACGGAATATAGCTAAGTATCGTTTTTATTTACGTGAAAATTTTCATACGCACTCCTCTGGGGTAGAAAAAGAGAAAAAGAGTGTACGGATCCTAGCATAATCTATATATATATATATATATTTTTTTTGGGAATTACGGCAATGAAAAAATCAAGTGGTGCCCATATGCCCCACGAGGGACCGCACGCCGTCTCCACAACTTTGGATGTTGTGTCCTGAGGCAAGACAATTTTTGCATAACTTGAATTGCTGCACGAATTGTAGTATCGCTGTTGGAAATATTTTTTTGAACGCTGCGCAGTGAAACAGCGTGTGATTCTGTTTACACTTGACGCACGTATAAGATTTGTTCATAAATGCATATGCGTCTTTGTGTGTATGTTTTGTTGATGACTGATGGTCATTTGTGGTTGTGGTTTGGTAACCACGACGATTTTCTTGCTGATTAGGAGACCTTGCTTGTCGTCCAAAATCTAATGGTTTCAAGTTCTGACGCACTTGAAGGGATTCTATAGTACGGAAACGTGACTCTAGGAAAGTTGACAGATCGGCATATGTCGGTATGTCAGTTTTGCTGCCTTGGTCTTGGTCCCATAGCTGATGCGTTTTTGATGGAAGGCGTTGAACCAAGTTATGAATTAGTATTGCATCCCAGTGCTCAATGAGCAGTTCTAAGTTTTTGAGCTCGTGTAAGCTCTCTTCTGTCTGGTCTAAGAGAGAGCGAATGGCATGGGCAGACTCTGTTCTTATTGGTGTCTGATTTAGTAAAGTTTCTAAGTGTGTGTTAACTTGAGCCCGCTTGTTGTTATATCGTTTTTGTAGTAGCTCCCATGCCTTTACATAATTTGCTTCTTTCACTTCAAACTGACGTAATAAGCGTTCACCTTCGCCAGTGACGCTGAGTTTGAAGTAGTGCAGTTTTTGGACCTTGGAAATATTTAGGTCTGTGTGAATTAATGAATTGAATAGATCATGGAATGTCCGCCATGATTCGTACTTACCGTCGAATGTCGATATATGAATTGGTGGGAGCCGTGTCTCTGGCTTTGAGAGTCGTACTGACTGAACTCTGGCTTCATTTGTGTTTGTGTTAGGAGGGAGTGCTGGGAATGACTCTTCTAATTCCTCTAATAGAGTGAATAGGAGTTCTATATATATGAGTTCGGTTTCCTCATATAATTCTCCTTTGGCATAGTCGCTTTGAGCGCAATTTTTGGTCGACCAGATTGCTACATGCAGATCTGTGAACAATTTCCAGAGTTTTTCAAGTGATTCTATGCGTGCTGCATAGTATTTCTTGCCTTGTTTCGAATCACTACCCGCCTTGGAGTGATTTATGGCGGCTTTTTTTATTTGATCGTTAAGAGGTATTAGTGACAATGTCTAACCAGCGACATCCGCCATTTTGAAAATCTTCCTGTCTTATCCGGCTCGAAGGACCAATGTTAAGTCCCAATATGGGCTTAGCATAAAAAAGGGGCAGGTGACGGGTTTTAATTGACAAGACAGAATAATTTTCAAATAACAAAAAATTCACTATTTATTTTATCACAAAATATTCTTAACCTAGAAAATTCAATTCAATTAATTCAACGATAACAAAACTAAAACGTACTAATTCAAACTATTTTTAGGGAAATCCAATTTGTCGTAATCGTAAACCTCCACTGGTTATTATTTCTTAATCTGTAATAAAAAGAAATTATTATTAATTTTTGAGTAACCGAGGTTTGGTTGGTAAAATGAGCATCAATAAACTGCTCACATAGGTCAGGGCTGGGGTCAACGAGTCTCCCAGTAAGAATGCTGAAAAATAAATTATTTACAATACTAATAACTTGGGTTAGTAATTAGGGTGCAATACTTCCCGTAAATTGGTTTTAATCAAAGCTTAGTATGGCTTCAGTATTGCCGATCTGCTTTGTCGCTTGGTCAATTCGCAAGTGATTTTCTATTCCCAATCGCTCGCTATTTATAGGCAGAAACACAATGGGAATTGTGTCTGCCGGTAGCGTTGCCATGACGCCGGCGTCGTTTGTGAGATTTCATGCATTTGGTCCAAAAATGGCGTCATCGTGTGAATTTTTATGTGTTTGGTCCCAAAATGGCGTTATCATAGTTTTAATCGGAATAATTTTCTCTGTGCTATGAGCTGCCATTTTGATTATGTCAAATTTTTGGTGGCAGCTGATGGGGACTGGTAAGTGTTTATTTTGATTTTTGATTTGTTTTTAATTTTGTTAGTGATTTGTTTTCTCTTTAATTTTAGGTGTTGGCGAAATGACTGTGGCGCGGGATTGGGATCTATTTGATGTGTAAGTATTGTCTTTTGGTAAAGTCTCAGATTGTTTAAATTTTTAAATGATCTGAGATTTTACCATTTGTTGATTTTTTTATAAATGCCAGTATTTGGTTTTCTTTTTAGATTCTGCTGGTCACTTCGTGGGATTGTTTATGCATCGCGGGAATTATTGGAATTATTGTGAGTGTTAATTTTATTAAATAAGTTTATCTTTTAGTTTTTTGTTCCGAGACGGAACAGGACTACTAATATTAATTACACCTGAGAAGGTAAGATCGATAATATCTCGAACCATAGCCCGTAAAGGCTTTCTGATGAAAATGTTACCCCTCCTAATACTAGTGGAATGCACAAAAAATATCCTACGGTTAACTTGAATTATTGCTACTATTAATTATACCTCAAAAGGTAAGATAGCTAATATCTCGAAACCCATAGCCTGTAGAGGATTTCTGATAAAAAATTTATCCACCCCTATAACTAAGACACCCACTGTCACCTTCAAGAATCTATTAGTAAGAACAAAAATATTCTAGGGTTAACTTGAATTCTTGCTTATACTAATTACACTAATTCACTTAGCGAATTTCACAACGTTTCTTATCCACATAAATAAACAGCTACACACACATCCATCCACGTCTTAAGTAACATTTTCTCAGCCAACAAGTAGCCCAGCCCAACATACCACAGGCACTCATACTGAAGTAAGCAACTAACAAAAAACTCAAGCTGACAAGTATACAGTTCCGATATAAATTTGCTTAGGGCATTTCGCATCATTACTTAAGCCTTGGTACAGGTAACGTAGCCCAATCCAACACACCCCAGGCAGTCCTAGTCATAGTATCAGATATTGCCACTAAAGCTCTCAGCAAACCTCCAGTAGCCAGACACAGGAGGGGCATCTCAACGACAAATTGTAGCCTCCAAGACCAGATCAAACTTAACCAGCAACCTCCACCAATAAAGCTTACCACACCTTCACAAATGTTTAGAACTACGATCTCCGAGATGAAAAATAAGTGAACTCCAGCAACAAAATCGAAAACCTATGTTATTTCCCTATGCTGCAGAGTACTGAAAGTGATGTCGTATCCCCAAAGCTCGAGATGAAAAACGTTGATGTCAACGTAGAAGCTACGAGTCTAAGATGAAAAATAAGCGAACTCCAGAAACAAAATCGAAATCCTATGCTATTTCCCTATGCTGGAGAATACTAAAAGTGGTCTCGTATCCCCAAAGTGGTCTCGTATCCCCGACATCCAAGACATAAACCAGTACAGACAAGACACAAGCCCGCATTAGTATGCACTCAAACCGCCTAGTGACGGTGGCGCCATCTGTGGCGAAATTCTGGAAGCTATAACAGTGAGCCAGAATGAACACAGAGCAAGTACTCATGTAACTAGCAATAATTAAGTTTTCGGTGTATGCACGGTATATCTGTACAGTTGTAAGGCCATCAGTTGCTTACTTTTCATCCAATCTTATCATATGAACACTCATTGGAATGGCGTCGGTGAGTACATTATGAATATGTAAAAATATTTTACCCCACCATATAATTTAGTGAAAAAGAAAGGGGGGAAGGAATTATCTCTACTACACACACAGTTTAACCAAGTGTGGCCTACACATATTCACTTATTTCAGAATTTTTTTGATTTTCTGAGTAGTTACGCTATGAGAGCACGGGATCACTTTATGTATGGAAAAACGGTTCCACTTTTGCCGACTTTTTTGGGGGGTTCTGGGATCACTTTTGTGTTGAATTATGAGAGTTCTGAACCACTGGTGGTTGTGGGCTATTAGGGTTCTGGGCTACCGGGGGTTCTGAGGCCACTTACATCCCCTAAACTTGCTACATTTTGTAGCATTTTTTACAGGTTTTGTACCCGAATTAAGCCAACACACACACACACCAGGGGTCAGGTGGCTGGTAATTTGATATCGCCTCTTCGCACCGCCAAGTAAAGTAAACAATGGTTTTTGCATCTAGCAGTGTGTATTGAAAAGTCATAAGTTTTATGAAAAATTGTTGTTTATTTTAAACTTTCTTTTTACAAAAATTTGTTTTTTTATTTTAAAAATAATTTCCTATTCCAAAAATATTTCTTATAGCACATTGTCCGATATGAACTAAGCAAGATGGCTCATTTGTGTTAGTCGCTGTTAGTTTTCCACAATTGTCTTCATCTTCAATGTTGATATTAATTTCATTCTCTCCAAGTAGCTTCTGCATCCATTGTACTTTTTCAACACCTTTTACTATATGGTTTTGTTTCGAAGCAGTGGTTCAACTATAGTGTACAGCTTGTGATACGGTATGTAGCCATCATTCCAGCGGAATCCATGAAAATTGCGTTGAAGCCATTTTACTTGTCTCTTTTTTGCTGAAGTAGAATCTTTGTATCTGAACGTGGTTTGAAATAGAAAGTGATGCATCTGGTTTTCAATGGTTAGAATTGGAAGTTCTTTAGTGATAAATTCATTGAGGTTTGTTTTGAGTCCTTGGACGTCTACGATGACAGCCATCTTCTTAATTTAACTTTCTAACTTCACTTGTCAGCGGACTGTATTCCACTATTCTGTCGTGTACAAGCAGGCAATATCCTGTTGTATTAGCTGGTATATTTTCAGATGTCTTGAATTCTAACCTTATGTCAACAGGTCCAGTTTTTATTGTTTCATTTTGATGTGAGCAATCAATGACAGTGATCGGAGAATCGGTTTTGAACTTCTCCCATATGAGGAACGGTTGATATTGATGGCCATAATATGATTGTGTAAACTTTATATACATGTCATACAGCAATGCGTATCTATTCAAATCAAATTTCAAATTCAAATCATCATAAGGATATGATTCTGGGCTCAAATGAACTGTAACAACGGTGAGTTTGCAATGATAAAATTTGCTAGCATCCTTGGTTTTACCGTTCTTTCGATCAGTTTGTGGTAAGATGATAAATAGCGGTTTCTCCAGTTTAGTGGAAGTCTTAACTGTTTAGGTTTGATGCGTGGATTCTGGCAGTATTGGATACTCACATATGTCCCAGCTACGGAAAGGTATTTGTATTTTGCGACCTCTTCCGATAATTTTAAAAATTTTAGTTGTACCTTTTCATCATCGGATACTGAAGTTTGGTAATTTCAATTTTCACCACATTTGTGGGTGATATAATGGCATTATCATCTGTCCTGCTGCAGATTAATATGAGGTCATGTTTGGAATTTATAAGAATTTTCTTGTAATCTTCAGCGAATCCCAATAATTATTTCAGAGATACACAATAGTTGAACAGCCCATTGATTGGTATAACGAATGAATCTGGAGACCAACTGTCGTTGAGTAGTATCCTGCTTACATAATAATAATAATTTTTAATGTTGTTGCAAACCCAAGATTTCTTGTACGGTCTATTTCCACTGCATTCAATTCATAGCGTATTTCCTCAAAAAGAAATGGGTGAGTGTTGTTAGCTAACTTTGCAGTTGCTGGAACGGTTCCATCTAGCTTTGTTAGTGTCCCATCAATGCAAATAAAACTCCTGCTGGGTAGAAGATTCAAGTCCTGATGTTGTACAGAGATACGGATTTCATCGCTGTCGTAAAGGATTTGATGCCTTCAATGTATTATAAAAGGATGAGACATGCGAAATCTGCATAAGTCGAAGTTGTAACTCAGCCGAAAGCACACCGAATCCTGTGGACCTGCTGAGTAGATGAAAGCTGTTCACCTGTTATCAGACCTGTTTGAAAAGCTGTTACACTGTTATCAGAGCTGTTTAAAAGCTGTTAAGCTGTTATCAGACCTGTTTGAAAAGCTGTTAAGCTGTTATCAGAGCTGTTTAAAAACTATTAAGCTGTTATCAGAGCTGTTTGAAAAGCTGATAAGCTGATATCAGAACTGTTTGGAAAGCTGTTTACCTGTTATCAGAGCTGTTTGAAAAGCCGTTGTTCAGTTAATATCGAAGTTTTATTAATGAATTTTGTTATAGAAAGAATTTTTTGTGTTCTAATTTGTTATTTCATCACACAACCCATTAATTTTCGGTGACAAGTTTCAAGTCTTGGTTTGACTCATAAACAGGTCCCAAATAGCGAAATTGTGTGATCTGAAAAACAAATGAAAAAATGAGAAAAAAAGAAAGAAATGAGAAGTTTGTGAAAAATAGAAAAAACAATTTTTTTATTTATTAAAAAAAAAATTTAAATTTTTTTAAAGAAACAGATTCATTCGAAGCGAATCGAACCTGTATACGCCACGTAGTGGTCTGGAAAATAAAGAAGAGAAGGAAGAAGAAGAAGCGTTTCGTGTCAGCAGAAAACTTTACACTCATCGGTGCAGCTTGGTTTTCTGCCTGCTGCAGACGCTTGAAAATAGATCAAACTGATCTCTTCTCATATAAACTCAGAATAAATTGTGGGTGTGAATTATATGACTAAAAAACACTCCTATACAAGCCCAGGAGGAACAATAAAATAAAAAGATTACTCTTTTTAGCCTTTTTACCGGGTTAAACTTAATTTTGATAAAGGAAGAATTTTTTGGGATAACTCCGGTATATAGCAAAAGTTACAAAATTTTCTAATTTGTTATTTCATCACACAACCCATTAATATTCGGTGACAAGTTTCAAGTCTTGGTTTGACTCATCAACTGGTCCCAAATAGCGAAATTGGGTGATTTGAAAAACAATTGAAAAAATGAAAAAAGAAGAAAGAAATGAAAAGTTTGAGAAAAATAGAAAAAACAATTTTTTTATTTATTAAAAAAAAAAATTTAAAAAAAAAATTTAAAGAAACAAATTCATTCGAAGCGAATCGAACCTGTATACGCCACGCAGTGGGCTGAAAAATAAAGAAGAAAAGGAAGAAGAAGAAGCGTTTCGTGTCAGCAGAAAACCTTACACTCATCGGTGCAGCTTGGTTTTCTGCCTGCTGCAGACGCTTGAAAATAGATCAAACTGATCTCTTCTCATATAAACTAAGAATAAATTCTGGGTGTGAATTATATGAGGAAAAAACACTCCTATACAAGCCCAGGAGGAAAAATAAAATAAAAAGATTACTCTTTTTGGACTTTTTACCGGGTTAAACTTAATTTTGTTAAAGAAAGAATATTTTGGGATATCTCCGGTATATAGCAAAAGCTAAAAAATGTTCTAATTTGTTATTTCATCACACAACCAATTCATTATCGGTGACAAGTTTCAAGTCTTTTTATTTTATTTAAATCGAAGATGAATGAAAATCTATTAAAAGAAATCATCAAGACAAGAAATGCACTGCGAGGGAAATTTAAAGCTCTAAAGACGGGAAGGATTGAAGCAGAAGCTCAACTTGAAGAAACTTTCAAGGCAACCACGAGTCAAATTGGAGCCAAAAGAAGAAAAAGAAGAAGACAACGAAATTGTGGAGCCTTTTACCCCTCCAAAACACAAATATTTGTAAATAGAGCCCAGGAGCACACCAACAAATTATGGACATTATTCCGAAGAAGAAGAATTCGCAACACCTAAACATTCAAGAACGTTGATAGTAAGGTCTCCTGTCATCTCCACCGATACGTCCGGATACATAGTTTCAAACTATTTAAAGCTATTCACTGATATCCCTAAAATTGATCCAACGTATGGAGTTTACTACGATGACAACGCGTGGAGAATTGGTAATTCAACGTTTGATGTTGATGATGTAGGAATTATTGTTATCCAGGGGAATAGCTATCAAACAACTTTGGGGTTATGTGAGCTGGTATTTATGAAAGATCCTGTAAAAAGTCTATATACTAAAGAGAATTTAATTAATTATGGATCTATTTTGAGAGATATCAATGCATATAAACGTAAATATGCTGAAGATGGACAAATAAAAGGTACTAGAGCGGCTAAGTATAAAGCTATAATCAGGGAACTTATACAATATAAATGCATGAGACTAATGCGTCTGCCTAAGGAAAACATTGATAATATTTACTGGGACGATCCAAATGAATTAGTGGATAGACTGCGTCTTCTAATGGCATCAAAGCAGACTGGAAACAGTAGTCAAAACAATGAAATTATATCTATCCTGGAGGAGTTGCGAGCAGGAGATATTATAGTTTAAATATTACTCCATTACCATCCCCCTACACAATCTGCAGATGAGCGTTGACAAGCTTGGACGTTTCTCTAAGCGAGCATATCTTGGGAAGACAGGTGAACATGAACGAACAGGAGCTTTGGGACCAACCGGGGAACAAGGAATTCAAGGACCAGCAGGAGCTCAAGGTCCAGCTTGTGAACCAGGAGAGCGGGGTTTTGGATTTAGTTTAACGATAAACGGAGACTACGATCTATACTCAAAGTGGATAAATCGACTTGGTGAACCCCTTAAAAATGATGATGTTACTACCAAAGACTATGTTGACAAGAAAATTCAAATAAGTGTTGAAGAAATAAGAAAAACTATTAATATATCGGTGACAGATTTAACGCTATATATAAATGATGAAATCGTGAAGATTGAAAACTATCTGTTTACTTCAGTAATAAATAAGAAAGACTTGACACCAAAAGATGGTGTATATGAGTAGCCACTCTTGAGAAATCTGTTTCATTTATAATTACGATGAGTAAGAGATAAGTGGTAAATGAGCTGCATAAACCATCGAAAAAAAAAATTAAGCAGCGTCGTGCTATCATCAAAGGACTATATGACTTGTGGCAGGCAGACTTAGTTGAAATGGATCCCTACAAGTATGTGAACAAAGGTTACCGCTATATACTGACAGTCATTGATACCTTCTCCAAATATGCATGGTCAATTCCAATTAAAAGAAAAACTGGTGTAGAAGTAAGAGATGCCATGCATATATTAAGCGAGGGACGAATTCCTAAAAACCTGCAAACTGATGATGGAAAGGAATTCTACAACAGACTGTTGAAAAATCTAATGCTGAAGCATGCAACTAATCATTACTCTACGTACAGCTTCCTCAAAGCATCAATAGTGGAACGATTTAACCGAACTCTCAAGGATATGATGTGGAAGGTATTCAGCTGTAATAGAACTTATCAGTGGATTGGTATGGTAAACAAACTGCTCACTGAATACAACTCCAGAATACATCGAACTACGAAAATGAGACCACGTGATATCAACGCCTCTAATGAGAAACAACTGCTTTCAACTCTATACAATCATATAAAAATTGTTGTTCCTGCAAATTATAAAGTTGGAGATTTTGCACGAATCAGCAAATACAAGCATAATATTTGAGAAAAGCTATACACCAAACTGGACAGCTGAATTTTTTAAAATTATTAAAGTTCAAAACACAAACTCCATCAGATATCGGCTGGAAGATTATCAAGGAAATCCAATAACAGGAGGCCTTTACGAATTGGAGCTGCTAAAAGTTAAACATCCAGACCTATAGCACGTAGAGAAAATCATAAAGAAGAGTGGAGATAAAGCGTACTTTAAATTGCTCGGATTTTCATCAAAACACAATTCTTGGATTAATAACAAAGATGTTTTATAATTTCTTGAAAAAACATTTAATAATTTAAAATAATTATAATACTTTATGCATGTAGTTATAATGCAAATTACTTTAATAAATAAAACTAAAACTATAATACATAATTTATTTACACTAGACTTAGATTCTTTCTGCGGTTGCCACTTGTTGATCTGATGAAATGGAGTAATGCCCCCATGGTAGATTATCCGTCATTCCGCTCATAATATGTCGCTTATTATCATAAGGACTCTGTACTGCCCGTAGTTAGAGCGTACATACAATAATTGAAAGGTGTGGTGAAATTTATGCCAGTGGTATAAAGTTAGTGGTTTTATTTATCTATTCACTGCACTGAATGTTTCCAGTTCAATAAATGCTATAACTGGAGAACTAAAAGATATGTATATCTATATTTTATAATATAAGAAGCTGAAACCAAAACGTTTAATAAATAATTAATATATAAATTTGTTTTATTCAACTGTAGCAATTGACTTCTACTCACCTGATCGATATGTAGCAGCTGATTTAGTTGACCTTTTATTTGACTGAGGTGTGGGATGAGGATATTCTTTATTGCAGTCGACACCCGCAATAAATTGGATTTGTTAGGAATTGTCTTATTACAGTCGAAATCCGCAATAAGACTCTTTATTACAGTCGATACCCGCAATAACGTGTTTTGTGTTAGTGATTTTCTTACTACAGTCGAGACCCGCAGAAAGAATCTTTATTACAGTCGAGACCCGCAATAAAGTGTTTATGTTAGTAATTGTCTTACTACAGTCGATACCCGCAGTAAGACTCTTTATTACAGTCGATACCCGCAATAAAGTGGTTTTGTTAGTAATTGTGTTATTACAGTCGAGACCCGCAATAAGACTCTTTATTACAGTCGAGACCCGCAATAAAGTGGTGTGAGTTAGTAGATTTCTTATTGCAGTCGAGACCCGCAATAAGAAACTTTATTACAGTCGAGACCCACAATAAAGTTATTTGTTAGTAATATATTATCTCAGTCGAGACCCAAGATAATATTCTTTAAGTCAGTCGAGACCCGACTTAAAGTGAATGTTAGTATATATCTTAACTTCAGTCGAGACCCGAAGAAAGATTCTTTATTTCCGTCGAGACCAGAAATAAAGTGTACTGTTGGTAATATTTTTTTATTGCAGCCGCTACCCACAATAAAAAACCTTTAATTTAATCGCTATCTAAAATAAAGTCCTTAATCCAGTCGATACCCAGAAAAAGAAAATTTTATTTTAGCCGTCAATTGAACAAAGTATTTAATTTAGTAATAAAATATAACACTAGGAAAAATCACAAGGAAAGAACACAAAGGAATAAATTGCCAAGTTAATCACTGCACTGCTAAATCAAAAAAGAGAGCGAATCAAGTCAAACTGCTGTTTATATAGCCAGAGTTTGCGCACGGCACCAAAGAACGGTAGTCAGCGGCGCGTGGCAACAATATTGGCATAGCAACAACTTGCATAGCAACAATAACCTGACCTAGCAACTGCACTTCATCATTGGTTCATAAAGTGTTACCATTTTAGTTATTGTTGTCAACAAGCTGCACTCGACTTATGAATATATAAAATGTTTTAGATAAATTAAAATTATTTCCAAATCAATATGGTCTAAATATCAATAAATAAAAATAAAACTTTAGCCTTCGTTTAATTAGAACGTTTACTTACCCGGAATAGTTTGTAAATTCCTAAAACCAATACCTCCACCTGACTTAGACGTAGCTAGAAGCAGCACGCACGAGTTGCTGCCCTTGTACTTAGATGTACCGTCACAATATTCTGCTGCGCAGTAATTCTTTATGTAATTATCGCAGTTCATATGCTGCTCGTGTTGCAAGTTAGAACTGGGAGTATTATATTTTCTTATATTTTTTATCTGTTCACTGCTTTGTGTACAACAATCATGGCGGAACGTGGTTCGTAATGAGCATTTCTAGTATCTCTGTTCCATTGGAAACAATAATGGCGGAATGTGGTTAGTAATGAGACTTCTTTGCATCTCCATTTCGTTTTGTAGTACCTTTGACTTTCTGAAGTTGTCATTCCTATATAAATTATTTGTGTTTGACATTCAGCTGACATCAGTAGATGTTGATCGCTGATGTTTTGCTATTTCTGGAGAGTGTAAGAGTGGACTACGTGAACGGGCCTCCAAGGACACATCTTCATGTTCGTGGGATTAAATAGTCAGGTAAGATTAATTCATAATTATTTAAAAAGATTTGATTCTTGGTGATGGATGCGACTTCTCTTTTCAGGTTCTCCAAATCACCAGATAGATATGAGAAGTATGTGTTAAATAACAACACACGCAGCAATAAACAGCTGCTGAGAAACGAATTATTTATGTAGTCAGGTACGTAGTTAAATTACGCTTTTCTTAGATTTAAATAAAACTATTTTGTTCCTTTTTAGATCTTAGTTCCTGTCCGGAACAGACTCAGTGCGATCTTCTTTTGACTGACACTTTACACGCTATGGTTATGGGATCGTATGGAGCTCTGATTAGCAGTTAATATTCGCTTGGTATTCAAACAATCGACGTAGCCTTCGAAATTGACATGCCTCTGTACTACATTAGCCTTTACTCCTTTTGCTTTCTTTACAGTTTTACAATCGTTTATACGCAAACTGTACATTTTCGGGCGCAAGCCAACAAATTCGCTCATGATTTTTCCATTCAGCTCATCCTTCATTAGACCAGCAATCTTTTTATTCATGACTGGTAAATTGAACTGGCTATCTTCTGGGTAATCACTTGTATCAAATTTGTTTATATTTTCAGCCATAAACTTATATGCATTTTCCCTCTTCAAGTTCATATATTATAGAATCTGTATCTGTATACATCACTTTACATTTATCTCCAAATTCACGCTGCATAAAACTACAGTGGAAATCGTAGAGGCATATCTTTGAAATTTCCGTAATTGTCATTCCAATATAGAGATGCTTATTGAATTAAATTTTGAGTCGCCTTAATTCCACAGCAACTAAATTCTCATCAAATATAGTTGCACTGTGGAAGTTGGGTGCCGCAATCCGAGCCTTTGCACCATAGTGACCTTCCCACTTTACGCAAAGCTTGATATCGCTATACTTGCGTACATTTTTCATGGTCTTACCAAAAGCTGCATTATTCATCTTCTTATAGCTGTCCTTCTCATGATCGCTTGTAGCCTGCATCCGTTTAGTAGTATTTAAGTCAATATATGGTTTAAGCCAATCTGATTGGTCGAATTGAAGAACCCGGTGCACTTTTTTCAGGATGAGTCCATGAGATAAGCATTGCTTCAAATTTCGGTAGTGTATAACATACATATTTAGTTTTAGGATGTATTGTTGTCAAAAACTTTTCTAATTTGTCTCCGGGTGGTGCTATATGCTCAGAACAAAACGGTAAGTCGTTATGCTTATCATGTAGATGTTGAGGGTAATCCAGGTCGACTTCGAATATGTATTCAGTTGGAGAATCATCAGGAATTTCGAAAACGTCAATATTGAGAACATCAACCCATTTGAATCCTCCGGTTGGTAAATGCTGTGACATGGCGATTCCATAAATGTTATTCACATCATAATACATCAAGTATTTCTCTTTCTCCTCAGGCTTAAAATCATCCATATGTTTATTATTTGCTTTACTATATCTGTTCGAACATTGCCTCTCTCTATGAATAGCAGGATATCTACGACGGTTATCAGCTCTAATTTCACATTAGTGTATTTTAGCATAGCATCCTTTGTTAAGCCTGGCATGGTGTAATAATGTGCTGGATCTAAATTGTATGTCTTCATGCACACTTCTCGAAAGTTCTCAAACACATCGGCCAATAGGAGAACATCAGTATAAAATTATAGATCTGAGTATTCACCAAGTGTTTGTATTTCAAATCTTTGGCAGACCTCTTCAGGATGATTGTATTCCTCAGGAGATATAGCACTGTTAGTCAGTTTATTGTAGAACGCTTCCTGTGTTGGCAAGTTCCGGAAATCTAATTTATCCCATTCATCAATAAAATCATACGGGAAGACACCTTTGTGTGTAAGAAGTTTAATAGTTTCATCATCCAATCTCTGCCATACTGATCTTTTAGTGTTTAATTTATCCATCGGCAGTAATGATGATAGCTTATATAAAGATTCTGCCATAAAACGGAAGGAATCGATGAATCTGAATTTTATATGGCTGCCTTCCATGTGCTTGGTGAACGAGATATATTGCTGTGCAATTATTACAGCAAGGACTGGGAGTGCTTTAAAAAAGAAGTTCACCAGCCCCGACAAATGATCTCTTTTATTTCAGTGAAACTTCACTTTTCTTTATATTACTTGAGTAAACCTTGTAGATTACACATTGTATTTTTATTTAATTTGCTGCAATTACACTTTTGTTTTTTTACTTTACTAGACTTAGTTTTTAATCTTTTATAGGAAACCAGAGACCTTACTGTGGGTCGTGGGTTACTTGGTTCCTTTACCATTATTACTGCGCTTCATTACACCACCCCCCTTAGAAAAGAAAGTTCATGGAGTAGGACGTATTGAAATTTCGAAGAAAAAAGAAATGAATGAGTGTAAAAAAAGAAATGATTGAAGGTGTTTTTCAATGAAGTGTTGCATATGGTCGCTTTACATGCCAGAATTATTATTTTATGCTCTACTTTTATGGTTATGATCTTACGATGGTTACATTAGACATGCATAGACATATATATTTATATCTCTTAAAGAATAATTGGGTAGTATTGATAGTTACACCTAGTAATATTATAATTCTTATGGGTTACACTTAATACGTTTATGTCTATAATTTTTTGTTTTAAGGATAATTGTTTAAAATATGTCTTTTACTATTATCTAAATTACAATGATGTTATGAATTTAGCTACTTATTTGGTTTAAAAAAAAATTAAATACTACACAAATACCAGTAATTATCTATATGTATAGGTATATCAAAAAAAATTCTCTCCCTTTTTTTTGTTATGTCTGTATTTCACGACTTATTATTTTGCAGTTGTTGGAATTACATAAGTACCAGATTGTTCTTGAACTTCTTCTCCTGTTTTGGGAGATTTTGTGTTACGTAATTTATTTTTTAGAAAAATCGCTATGATTATCAAAATTAAGCAATGAAGTATGTAGCTAATAGTGTAGGGATGAATTATGTATGCAAAATCTTTGGATAAACCTTTTTCTTCGTTTCTTTTCAGTTTGTTTATGGCTAGGTTTAATTCTCTTAGTTTATGTTCATCAAAATATTTACTATCGTCGTTTTTTTTAATTAATCGATAAAGCGCTTGATGTTATTATTATGAACTGTTTAGTTATTGTTGCCTATTCTACTTGTGGTGTTCTCTGCTGAATTTAGTTTTATTATTTCATATGGTCTAGACCAAAGGGGGGAAAATTTTCCTTTCCGTTGGTGGTTCTTTAAGAGAACTTTTTCGCCTAAGTTAAACTGTTTTACACGAGTACTTTCATTGTAGGAAACCTT
Source organism: Dioctria rufipes (assembly GCA_963924295.1). Classification (NCBI taxonomy): domain Eukaryota; kingdom Metazoa; phylum Arthropoda; class Insecta; order Diptera; family Asilidae; genus Dioctria; species Dioctria rufipes. The sequence goes on from OZ002740.1 coordinate 182,778,813, forward strand.
TGACTTTTCTTTTTTTTTGAATGAGGGATTCTCTGGCTAATTGATAACCATGTTGTAACTGTGCTTTCAATTCGTTACTATAATTCTCATATGAGTAACATATCGTAGGTTCCTTCTTTACTGTGGTCGGAATCTATGCTTGATAACAATAGAGCAGCTCATAAGGGGTGTATTTAGTGCTTGAATGGGGAGTTGTCTTATACACAAACATTGCATATGAGATCCAGGTGTCCCAAGTCAAGTTATCTTTGTTTACATATACAATTTGGTTAAAAAATTTTCAAGACTTACTTGTCTATTAGGACCTGGCAGAACGGTCCCGCTTCTGAGCCGAGGTCCTGTTGGCGATGACTATGGAGATTTATCTCCTGCAACAGATGATGTACCTTCACCGGGGTGCTGTGTATTGACACCTGGGAATAATCCCGCGTCGGCTAAAGATGGAGAGCTTTCCCTCGTTGCTGCGTCTGTTTCCAGCTGAGGTAGAGCAGGACTGTCGGCTGGCATATGATGCGCTGTTTGGTGAAAGGGGGGCTCCTTGCCTGCTTAAGTCCCTTTGCTGTGATTGAGAGGGGGGTTTCTTTAACTGCCTTCGAGTTCCCTTTCAATCCTTGGTCGGTTGATTTCGGTCTGTTTTGCAGCTGGGGGGGCTTTGGGCCGTCTTAATTTCCCTTTGATCTAGATGTAAATGGGGCTTATGAGCCGTCCTCGCTTTCCTCTTTAAATCAGGATCGTTGTCTACTAGCGTTTTATTGATGAGCGCTGGCTACTAAAATATCAGGCTGCTTGTCGAGCTGCGTCCGAGTTGATTGGGGTTCGTCCTTCTGGGGGAGTTTTGAATGTTTTTCTGCTTCATTCTATGGACTATTCGATTGTATCCCTGGGTACTACCTTTGCACTAATTAAGGTGAACGCTTGCCCTCCTGGAGCAGAGGCGCCTAGAGATGGTATCTGCCCGAGTGTTGGGGGTGACTTGGCCTGAGTGGCTCAGTCAATGGGACTCCTTAGGTTCGAAGGATCAAGGATTTTTAAAGCTTTTATGATTTTTTAGTTTGACCAAGCCTCCTTGATCCTACCGGCTACGCCAATTTTGTTATATATTTGGGGTACTAACTGCTCACCACTATATGCAGTCAAACCTGCTCCTTTTCGTGAGGTTACCTTGGTTCAGGAATATGATTTCACTGGTAAGGAATAGTCGTGAAATACCTGTTGTCGGAGGCAAGCAGGAGCTGTATCCAATGCTCTCTTGCGCCGTACTTTTAATGCCACCTTGCTTTCTCGTTTTACTTCAAACAACAATCCCTTTACTCTTTATAGCACTATATTCCACTTTCTTTCCTAACCAATTCTGATTTTCACAAATTTAGTTTATTACACAAGTGTACTTTATCTAATTTAATTCCACAATTTTCCTAGGATTACTCTATATTCTGCCGTGCCGACCGTTGCCAAGTTCAACCCAAAAAAAAAAAAATCGACAAATTCCTATACTTCTTGTTACCCGCTTTCTAACTTTCTTTTTAGTTTTTCGCCGGCCGAACTGTTGTGTCCAATCTACAGAAATCAACTGCCCACTCTCACTTGAATTTTTCCAAACTCAAGTCTCGTTGTTCTGGATAGGAAAATGCTTAATTAGCATTCCTATCCTGAGAAAATTGTTTGCCGCTGGACAAGTTTTAACATGCCCAGCATTATCGCGGCGGACGATGGTTGAAAATGAAATTTGATATTTCATAAATACCAAACCATCGTCTTGCTATCGTGCATATATTGTTGCGCCCACAATGTATGCAGATCGCGACAATTCGCTGATAAGAGCTTTTTCGGTGAAAACTTAATCATTTCAGTTTTCATCGACGTAAAATTTCATCCGTCCGATATGTATGTACGTATACACATACACATCGTATTTACGACAAATCTTACTGAAGGTAAGATTTGTCGTGCGGATTTTTTCTATTGAAACGACTTGGGATAAAACATAAAACTTTTATTTTTCCCAAGTCGTTTTGTGGGAATATATTTTGATTATTTTATGCAAAGGAACGTGAAGAAATTGCTGATGGCAATTTTTCGCTTTGCAAATAGATAAGCTAATCATGTTTTAAGCATGATTAGCTTATACTATTTATGATGACAAAATAAATTATAATTGTTTTTTAAATTACCTATTTTAGGTAATTTTGGTATGCAATAACTATACAGATATACCGCGCATATACCGAAAAATTTATTATTGCTTGTTACGTGCTATTCGACTGCGGATGAATTCAAAAAATCAGAAAAAAGTAACAATAAGAGAAAATCAAGAAATTTCTGTAATAAACTAGTAATTGTAGGAGCTACAATTGGTTAAACTCCGTGTGCAGTATAAACAATATCTTTCCCCACTTTCACTTTCGCTACATCATATGGTGGAGTTAAGATATTTTTTAATATTGGTAATGTACACGCCGAGATCTTTCCAATGAGTGTTCACATGTTAAGACTGGATGGAAAATAAGAAATTGATGTTTTTACCAGTGCACACACATACACCGTGCAATCACAGAAAACTTAGTTACGTGTGATCGGCTGCAGATGGATTCAAAATATCAGAACAGAATCCCAATAACAGAAAACCAAAAAAATTGCTGAAATAAGTTATTAAGTGTAGGAACCACACTTGGTTAAACTGTGTGTGTAGTACAAATATTCATTTCCCCCTTGTTTTTCACTAAATTATATGGTGGGGTTGAAATATTTTTATATATTCGTAATGTAATCACCGAGGCCATTCCTATTAGTGTTCATATGTTAAGATTGGATGAAAAATAAGAAATTGGCATCTTTACCACTATACAGATATACCATGCATACAACGAAAACTTAATTATTGCTAGTTACGTGCGATTCGGCTGCGGATGGATTCAAAAATCAGAAAAAAGTAACAATAAGAGTGTTCAGTAAAAAAGCCTTCTTTACTGGTTGATGGTTTATTAAAAAGTAGTAAAATATGTACATTTAATTATCCTATTTATACAAAATTAGTCTGGGAAATAAAATTAAAAATTACCAAAAAGTGCTTAGTTTACAATATATTGTGAGAATGAAAATTCTCCCATGAAAGGTGAGTAGCACGAGATAGGTACATACATACAGGTGGTGATAGGTACGTACGTACAATCAAGAAAAAACTGCTGCGTCTGGAATTCGCATGGTAGAATTTTCCGGTGAAATATGAATTCCCTCAGAATGGATGCGACGTGAGAATTAATTTGTGTGATTAGCGCTGGGCTAATCATCCTGCCCCCTTGGGTTGCTGCGCAACACAAAATCGTCATTGTTGTCCGGCTGGCTCCGTCTTGCGGGTATTGGAGGTATGGAATAGCAATGTGGTGGCATGTTCCTGGAGCAAACCCCGTGGTTCCATTTGGTAACCATCCAATAGCTGCATCCGATCATAAGAGCTGCCATAAGCATGTAGCTAATGGTGTAATGATGTATGTCGTGATTCGATATTCCTTGGGGCAATGCTTCCGAGTACTGCTTGAGATCCTTGACCTTGTTGGTCAGCACATCTATTTCATGATCGTTGGATTTTAGATGAAGCTCTGAGGAAATGTATGGGTGCCCTCTTTTTGCTGAATGTAGGTCTTCATCCAAGGATAGACTTAAATTTATGCGTGGAATAAATGCTGATATAGTCTTGCTCTGATAACGCCCGTGACCAGTGATCGTCATAGAGGTCTGTTTGATTGAACAATCTGGACGAAGTTTCAGAATTCCACTTTTCTGTAGAGTCTTAAGTGTTACTGCTGTGCCACATACAATGTTGAATGTGGTTTCACTGTCGAGATGGTAGAGCCAACTGTTTGGAGTATGCAGCTGTATCCAAAGATTGGATCGATTTGAGCTGCGAAAATGGCAGTTGGAAGAGAGCGTTTGTCTGTGGTTGAGCAGCTCCATTTCGCACTGGCTGACGTTGGCCTTTAGATTGAAGATGGGATGATTCTGGTCACATAGATACTGGTCTTCTCTTAAGTGTTGACATTTGTTTAACTCTGCTTGAGATAGTGGGTAATATCTCTCCCTGGGAAGACTCACGATGAGATAATCTGATGATGGCTTGATTAGCAGGAGTTTGTCTCCTTGTTGAATGGGAACAGGTATCATCTTGAATAACTGAAAGTATTCATCCAGGACGAGTGGAATCCGTATGTCAAATAAGATGTATGATTCTCCTATCCTGGTTCCGACTGTCATTAGGTTGTAAAGAAGTAGCACGCCATCCTTAATATTTCCTGGAATAGTTAGAGTTGATGGAATATGGTCCTTTATTAAAGTCAACTGGTCTCGGAGTTGCATCGGGTTGATTAATAATGGGCTGATCTTGTTGTGGTGAATATCTGTTATGACGTCTAATAAAGCGTTTTGAGCTCTGTGGTAGTTTTGAAGAACTAGTGTGGTTAGAAGCGATAAGGCACTGAAAGCTTGTTGTTATAAATATATTTTTACCTTTTTTTTTCACTTTGGGGTTGGCATACTTCCCTTCAGGGTACTGGTAGTCCGACAATGACAACACCTGTTTATTTATTTTTTTTTATCACTTTAATTTTCTAATAGAACGAGTGTTGTACACAAATCCTGTTATCACTAATATTTTATTATTATCTTCCTTCTTATTGAGGAAATTTCGTACACAAACTCTTACTAATATTTATTCACACAATTTAGGACACAAATTGTTATTGAATACCTTTTGAACCAATTTCTATAAATGCTGTTATCACTAATATTTTATTATTATCTTCCTTTTTATTGAGGAAATTTCGTACACAAACTCTTACTAATATTTATTCACTCAATTTCGGACACAAATTCTTATTGAATACCTTTTGAACCAATTTCTATATTTCAATCCCCTAATTTCCTTTAATCTGTTCTTCCAAATTCGTCTTCCGAATCCGCCGAAAAGTAGCACCAAAAACACAAAAATCAACTCTCTTTTCTTTAAAACGACCGATTCGACTCAAAACAACGACTCAACTCCAACTTTTTTTCTAATTTTCCGCCGAACCGCCGTATTTTTTATTCGAAAATCGAACTCAACTCTTGATCACATTCATCGTGATCAAGAGCCGTCGTTCAGGATAGAAAATGCTAAATTGCATTTTCTTATCCTGAGAAAATTTAACTTTTTAACTCTGGACATGTTTGAACATGTCCAGAATTATTCGCGTTGAACGATGGCTGCAAAAATGTAATCTTACACTTTTTAAAACATCAGTCACCGTTTGAAATCGCGACGCGCATATACATACAATGCATTTATGCGGCGCGCGTTTCTTATCACGAAAGCTTTTTACACAATATGTATGTACGTATGTACATACATATTGAATTTTTTCACGGCAAATTGTACTGAAGGTACGATTTGTTTTTTGATTTCTTTGTGAATTTAATTATTTCCACTGATAAATTTTGCTGAAGGCAAAATTTGTCGTGGAGGTTGTTGCTATTAAACGACTTGGTTGAAATCTGAAACTTTTGTTTTTCCCAAGTCGTTTGATGGGAAAAATTTTATGAATTGTTTGGAATTTCAAGAACATTGCTGATGCAATTTTCTTCACCCTTTTTGGAGATAAGCTAACCATGTTTTAAGCATGGTTAGCTTATGTTAAAATTTATTGAATAATTTTTATGTTTTGCCCTTTTTCAGGTTTATTCAAAAATATTATTTATTTTAGGTTTATGCTAAAATATTAATTATTTTAGGTATATAACAATCCTTCCCCCTGAGAAAAAGGGAATTATTCTTTGAAGAGGAATAATTCTCAGGGGAAGTTGTTGTGGGTGCGTTTTTTGGCGGGCGGTTCTTGGTTGGCTTTCGGTTGAGTGTTTACATCTTTTTGTTTTGTTATATATAATTTTTGTGTCTGTTGTACAATTACGTTATTCTAGTTTTAGTTTTATATACTATATATTTTACTTATTCTATTTCTTTAATTTCTATGGTCCTTATGACTTTATCTTAGCGTCTGCTAAAAATAGAGAATAAGAAATTTTCTGTTTTTAGTGCATTTCTTATTGATTATTTTATACAAGAGTCTCTTTCCTGGCCCCAATTGTTTAGTAAAAATAAAAAAAATCTGTTTGATAAGACAAAATGTCATTTCATTTGGATATTCATACATACATGTTTAAATGAATTCCGTTCAACCGGCTTCTGTGCTCGTAATTTAATATCTCGTGCCGCTGATAAGCGAACGACAAGACACGGATTTATTTTTCTACCGTAGAGAGAGAGCGTTTGCACATTGCAATTGTATTTTTTTTGTGTTTTTTTTTTTTTTTTTGAAGAGTCGGTGTGAGATATTGAAATGCATCTTGCATCGGCTTGGAAAGAAATAAGAAAGAAAAAAAACGTTTGAGATTTCTTTTTTTGTAGCTACATACATAGTGCGCAAAATGTAACTTGAATGATATATATGGAGCTTGTTTTGTATGCTTTAAGGGATGAAAGAAAAAAAAAACTTCTTTAGCTACTGCGGTTGCGTGGGATTCTCCGAGATAAGGGCACAACACAGGCTAGGTGCATCTTAATTTTTGCAACGTTAGCTGTTTTGCCCTTTAAATTGGGTCGCGCGACCGGAGTAATTTATAGTTTCATCATGCAATTTGGAGAAGTTTTAAGTCCGCGTGCTCCGTACGTTTGCTACAGGCCCCACTGTGTGAGGGTGATCGGCATATCTGTGCAGAGTGTGGCCCCCCGGTGGCGGGGCTTAATCCGTATACTGCTGCGGAGGGACGGGCGCCCAGATATTTGTATCTGGTCCGCTCCAGCCGAGGTAGATAGTTTTCACAGGTTGGAGCTATGTTTGTCTGCCCATGGCGGTGCATCTTGGATAGCTTTGGGTAAGTTTTGATTATTTATTTTTGGAACAACGACTATTTTTCTATATTCTCTTTTGTCTTTTTCTTTTTTTTTCTTAGGGGCGACGCTGGCTCTATCCGGGGAGGTCGGCTGGTGTTGCTGCCTGACGTGCAGGGCGCATCCACTGTACATGCTGCATGAGGACGACGTTGCAGCTTTGGGCACTTCCACCCCTGTGGCCGGCTGGGGTCCTCCGGTAGCAACATCAAGTCCTTTTCTCGAGGAGAATTGGGACGACCCTGCCCCTGACGACCTGAATGCGTCAGACGTTGAGTCTTGCACGGCCTGGGACCTCCCAGATGAGGGGTCTTGTCCTGCCGAGGAGAATTGGGATCTTCCCGGTGATGCTTCTGGTCCCGCCCAGGGTTAAGCCGAGGACGCTAATCCGCTTCATGGTAACTTATTTTCACTTTTTATTTGGACCTCATTTTCTAATTACTCCCCTTTTTTTTGTTTCTTTTAGAATTTGGGTGTTATTTAGTTTCCCGCACCACCATAGTTTATAAATTTTCTTCTTGATTTTTTGTAATTAACTTTAACCCCTTTTTTTCAAAATTTAGTTTTAATTTTATTCTTCTTATTTTTGTATTTCTTAAAAAAAAAATAAAAAAAAATTCTTGGCTAAATGGCGAGATATCGTTTTTCATTTATTATTAAAAAAAAATTGTTTTTTTTTTGTGTTCTCCCTTATAGATTTTAGGTAAAAGGAAAAATGGTCTTTACAGTTTTTTGGGTTTGATCATCAATTTCTCTATGACGCTGATTCATATTTGGGGTTGGATGGTGTTAGGTGGCTTTAAGATTACCGGGTTATTGTTGAGGTCTTTGAGAGAAAAAAAATTCTGTTGGCCTGTTTTTAGTTGGTTTATACTGACTCTAGGATATCCTATTATTTTGTGTGGAGCCAGAAAAAGATTTTTGTTTCTTTTGTTTTTGGTTTTCCGGTAGTTACATATCCCCGGTGGTTTCGGTGTTGGCAGATTATAATCTGTTGTTCGGCTTAACTTATACTAGAGACTAAATATTCACTTACTGTTCGTTACCTAATTATTTCTACGTCGTTTCCTTATTTTACGTCGTTTATTTATTCCTAGTTATTTTCTGAAATTCTAGGGGGTTGTATTTCGTGTTGTCATCTTTACTATGGGTTAGTTAAGAACGAGTTGTCTAGTCTAAGTTTTTTAATCTAACTGTTAGTTTGTTCTAGTTTTGTTTTTGTTATCTTATTTAGTATAATCTTATGATTTTATGTCTATATCTAAGTTAATTGTTGTGTATTATTTAACGTTGCTACATATCATTTACTTCTTATTTTTATTATTATTATTTTTGTGTAAATAATCTTCGGTTATGTTTTTATTTTTTAATTCTATTATCTTATGCCTTCCTTTCTTCTATTTATTACCTTATTTAATTTATTATTTCAACTTTGCTAAGTACTACTTATGTTTGTTAATTTTGGGTTCTTAGGTACTACTAAATAAAGTTTATTCTTATGTAATATTTATTTTACCTGGTCGCTTTATTTCTTATTTGCTATAAATTATTTCAAATTATCTTCTAATACCAGTATAGTGAAAGGATAGTGGTTCCGCCAGTAATAAAAGAATGAGACGGGGGCCAACCAACGAGTATAGATCTTTTTGATTATACTATATTACTTGTATAGATCTCGCTCTGTGGAGACTTTGAGTACGTTTTAATTTTCCTTGGGGTGTTGCGTAAACCGGTTCCATAGGAACGTTTTCAGCTGTGGGCTGTTGTCTGCGTTTAGCAATCCATGCCATGAATGCGGGTACGATATATTTTGCTAATGCCACCACAGATGCAATTAGCAACAAGAGTCCGGTCATTGATAGGGATGTAATAGAGAGTATATGCGGAATCTTGGCCTTTGGTCCAAAGTGAATGTTGTTCACTTTGGTACGGATTTCGTCTAGAGATTTTGTATCTAGGTGGATACGTTGGTTTGTATCGTCTCCGAGGAGTAACGTTGGTTGTTTCTCAAGGTTTTTAGGAGCGGATATCTTGGACATGTATTCTGCCAACTCATCCTGAGTTTCGTTTGTGCCTGGGAAGTAGGTTGGTTGGAGGATTCTAAGCGGATGCAAATTTTCTGCTTCATAATAAAGTGTATGAGGCCCTATTTGCAAGGAACATGGTTCGTTGACTGTCATGATTCCTTGTCTTGCGAGACGATGAGTGAGTAACTGTTGAGTACAAGTTATATGTACTATAGTAGTTTCGGTTAAGGAATACAGCCACGAATTTGGTCTATTGAGTTTAATTACTGTGTCCCTTGGGGGAATTTGAACCCTGAAACTACACGGTGGGTTTTCGTCTAATGGGTTAAACAAAAGTTTGATGATACATTCATCTGTTTTACTAGCTTTTGTGATTGGTGTATTTAGCTTACCAACCCAAGTATCCTCATCGATTCCCTTTGAAATTTTTTTGAAAGATCTCAGGTTTTCTGGCTTCAGCAGCAGAAATTCCTGGGTCTGGATTTGACTCGCCACATGGGAAAATTCGATATCAGGTATTAATGAGTGGTTTGAATCCACCCGTATGGGAAAACATCTAATCTGTTGGATTTTCATCTTGGGAATATTAAATATGGGAAGTTTGATTCGGATAACTAATTTGTCCTGTAACAAATGTGTCTTAACATCTGCTGTTTGATACAGAACTGACAAACAGTCCTGTAGGTTGGGACAAGTGGAATGAGATTTGTGATAAATTTCTAGCAAGAGATTCGGGGAAATTAAAAGAGGATGAATCTGATTATTCCTGCTGGACACTATTATGTCTAGTAGAGCTTGTTGTCTAAATTCCAACTCTATCATTTGTAGTGTCAAACTAGAAATGATCTCTTGTCTTATTTGGTGGGCTATCAAATCATCCGTTGTATTCTGCAGATGGTTAATCTGATTGATTATCTGGTGTTGTCGTTCAGACAGTGAGGATAAGGGTTTTTGAATTTGTTCAAAAGTGGTTTTTATTACACTGATCTGTTGCTTTTCCAGATCAGCTAAGGTTTGAGTATTTACCTCTAATTCGCGTAGTCGGCTGTACACCTCTTGTTCGTTTCCGCTATCCATAGTGCCAAAGAGATAGTGCATCGCATTACCTATCCCATCAAAGATGGATCGGGGCTTGCGTGATTTAGGCACTGCCTCTTTAATGACATTGGTGCGTCTCTTGATGTTTTCCATCAGGGCATGTACATGTTTGGTTTGTAGGGTACATAGATCTTGATCAGAGGATTTGTTACCACATAATTGATGTACGTAGTGTTCCGCGCGTTCCGCCGGTTTTGTCTGATTGTCCAACTCCGCCAGATCTAACTCAGTTATGATGCTCCAAGTATCGTGGTAAACTGATAGGCTTCCAAGATCCTCAAATAGTATTCCCGTATTATTTAGGGGCGTTATAGTGTAAGGTTCCTCCGCGAGGGCTCCTATCGTGATCAGGATCAGTCCGTAAAAAATTATTGACCGCATTGTTATCTAGGAGAGGATAGGGTAGGATATTAAAATGGGGTTTTTGTTGATTTTGTAGCTTACATTCTATTATATATGTATCTTAGAATTACTTAGATTATGTTGACACCATGTTATTCGTAGAAAGGTTTTAGACGATTGTTATGTACCGTCACCTCTCGTTTGCGAATTTTAATTGTTGTGTTTACTGAACTGGGGATGCCGGTTACCGTATAGGGTCCTACCCAAATCTGGGAGAGCTTATGTTTGCGACTCTCGCTCTTGAGTAGAACCTTGTCTCCTCTGTGAAATGTCAGGGGACGTACAGCTTTGTCATAGTAATTTTTCGAGCGTTGTTTACTCATCAGAAGATTTTTCCGTGCCATGGCGTAAGACTTTTGAAGCTTATACCTGAGAATATGGTAGTAGCTCTCGTGATTATACACGGGTTCAGGATCTCGCCTTAAGTTGGACGGAACGTCCGCTGTAAAGCCGTAGAGGCAGTCCATGGGAGTTAATTTTGTCCCTTCGTGTACACTGTTGTTGTACACGAAAGCTGCGGTTCGCAGATAACTATCCCATGAGCTGGGATTTTCGTCCACTATAGTTCGTAGATATTCAATCAACGGTCTATGTGCACGTTCGAGTGCTCCATTTGATTGGGGATGATAAGCCGAAGTCTGCAGCTTATTTATCCTAAGGAGTTTGCATACCTTTTTGAATAGGTCACTCAGGAAATTGCTTCCCTGATCGGTGACTATTCTTTTGGGAATGCGGTAGCGCGTGACGATTTCGTCGAAGAAAATTTGCGCTACCGTTATAGCTTCCCCATTTGGTATGGCATACCAATCTACAAACTTCGTGAGGTTATCCTGAAACGTTAATATATATTTATTTCCGGATTCAGTTTCCTCTAGTGGGCCGACTATATCTAGATAGATTTTATCGAATGGTTGTTCCGCTACGTCTGTAATTACCATTGGCATTTTATACTGTGGTGAGGCCTTCATGGTTTGACATTTGGCACACCGCTTAATGTGCTTTTTGATGTCACTAAGCATGTGCCTCCACCAGTACTTTCTTCGAATCCGTTTATAGGTTTTTATCACTCCCTGATGGCCGCCAAAGAGAGAATCATGATAATCTTTTAAGATTAGTTGAATCTCCTCTGGGCTTGTGATTACCTCAGGGGGACGAGTTTCGTCTATAATTTGCGGATTGGTACTAGGTGGACTGTCAAGGTCCTCTGCCGCTTCTGGATGATGGGTTTGTTCTTTTTGTTTGGACTGGCTGTCTTGATTTGTTCCACTTCCCTGAATGTTTCGTGTCTGGGCTCTGGTTACTGCATTGCATTGCAGACACTCCTTTTGGTCCGATGAGTGTTTTTCCTTCTCTATATCCGAGTTCATTTGGTGGTGGACTATAGCTTCTACCGTGAAGGTTGCAGTTTCCTTGTCTTTGTTATTATCCCGTGGAATGCGGCTTAAAGCATCGGCATTCGTATTGTACTTTCCGGGCTTATACTCAATTTTATAATTGAACTCGGAAAGTTTATGGTGAAATCTCACCAGACGGGATGTGGGATCTTTAACATTGAAGACACCCTTGAGTGGTTTGTGATCTGTATAGACCGTGAACTCTCGGCCTTGCAGATAACACCTGAAATTTTTAGTCGCCCAAACTATAGCCAGTAACTCTTTCTCAATCGTGGAATAATTACGTTCGGCCTTGTTCAGGGTACGGCTGGCGTAGGCAATGGGCTGGTCACTTCCTACCTCTCCTTGAGAGAGTACTGCTCCAAGAGCCTCGCTGCTGGCGTCTGTGGTAAGGTTAAAGGGTTTTGAAAAATCGGGATATATTAAGAGTGGAGGGGAAATTAAAGCGTTCTTAATGCTTTGAAATGCCTCTTGGCATTTCTCAGTCCACTTAAACTTTACATCCTTTCGGAGTAAGTTTGTTAGAGGACGTACTGTTTTCGAAAAATCAGGTATGAATTTTCTGTAGTAATTGGCAAGGCCCAAAAAAGATTGGACTTGCCTTACTGTCTTAGGAATGGGGAAAGTTGGGACGCATGCCGTTTTGCTAGGGTCAGGTAGTGCTCCTTGGTTAGAACATTTGTGTCCTAAGTACACTACCTCGCGCCTGAGAAATTGACATTTCTCAGGTTGAAGTTTCAGGTTATTTTCTCTTAATCTGTCAAAGACTTTGCGAAGCTTTTCGTTGTGGTCTGCCAGACTTTTTCCATAGATGACGATGTCATCTAAGTAGACGAAACATTCTAGGCCTTGTAGGCCAGTTAATATGAAATTCATTAAACGCTGAAATGTGGCCGGGGCTCCTTTAAGCCCGAACGGCATGCGTTTGAATTCATAATGCCCGTAGTTGGTACTGAAAGCCGTTTTTGCTCGATCTTTCGGATCGACGAGTACCTGATGATAGCCATTGGCTAGGTCTAGGGTAGTGAAGTATCTTGAATGGCCCAGTTGATCGAGGATATCCTCAATCCGTGGTAGCGGGAAGGCGTCGCCAATCGTTTTTTCGTTCAACTTACGGAAATCAACGACGACGCGCCACCTTTTCTCACCATCTGGTCCCGCTTTTTTGGGGACGACTAGCAGTGGCGAGTTCCATGGGCTTTTGCTGGGCTGGACAATGTCGTTGTCCAGCATTTCTCTGAGTTGCTCATTTATGACATTTCGCTGTGTCTCTGGTAACCGGTACATCTTTTGGTTAATAGGTGCTTGGTCTTGCACCAAAGGGATGTCGTGGGTGATGGCATTGGTATGTGTAAGCCTGTCACCTTTTAAAAAGAATATGTCATCATATTCATAACAGAGATCTGTTATTGAGGCTTTTTCCTCAGTGTTTAGAGTTTCATCCAGACTGAGTTCTTGCTCTAGTCTGGTGAGGCGGGGCTGTTTACTGGTGTCTTCTTGTTCGACTTCGTTTGGGAACAAGTATTTTATGTGTTGTAGGGTGGCCGTCTGATCGGCGCTTATTGCCCTGTTTTTATTGCTCTTAAATCTAGTTCTATTATTATTATCCCTATTCATTTTACCTCTTAACCTATTTCTTTGATATATGAGTGGCGCTGGGCCAGATGGATCTGCGGGAGTTGCTACCGGCAGACCATTTGTGTGCTGGCCAGCGCCTGACGTTGGGGTTTTCATGAGGGACCCGCAAGCGTCTTGAAGCTGTATCTTGTCACTGCTTGGTTGACTTGTGCTCTTATGCCCTATTTTCTTAATCTTAGGTTTAATTATATTTTGATGCTCACCATCGCCGTCATTTCGACTCATGGGATTCAAGGGATGGGCTGTTGCAATATCTTTATCTGGCTCTCGTTTGATGGGGACGACAGTGTAGTCTTTAATGGGAACCAGACTTAGGTTCACGCTGTTTAGGACTACTTGTGAACTGCGTGTGTTGAGGATTCCTATAGGGACTGCCTTTACCCCAGCTGAGAGTAAGCTGTTGGCTAAGAAGACTCCGTCGTCTATTTCTTTTGACAGACTGAGCATTTCTTCCTGCAACTGCAACGGAACTTTGACTACGATCTGAGACCTTGCTGGTATGCACACAGGTTCATTTAAATTTACCTGATGCTGGCCAGTCTTACAAGCCAGATTTTTGGTAATCAATTCACCCTTATCGCGTTCTTGTTTATCACAGCCGACTTCCTCTGACAGAGAAGCATTGAGAACACTTCGGGTAGAAAGTGTATCCCCTTCGGGTTTAATATCTTCTACCAGTGTCTTTTTGTTGACTGTGTTTTGTGAACACGGGTTGTCCGATGCGGTTTCTAATGGAACAGCAAACTCTTCTGGATTGGTTTCCGTGCGAGGAAATCGCAGAACCTTGTTGGGTCCCTCAACATTACAGTTTTTGGCTAGGAAATCATTTCCTAGCAAGCCGTCGTCAGAAATACCTGGGATGTTTTTTACCACTTGAAAGTTGCAAGGTAAGTTGCTTTTTAGCATGAAGTTTCCTTGGCAACTTCCTAAGGTTTTTCCGGTGCCAAAAGGGCTTTGAAGCGTTAGTTTTTTGTTGGTGTTTATTAGCTCGCGAGATTTGAGAGCCTTTTTCTTAATTATACTAATCTCAGCGCCGGTGTCCACTATTAGCTGGGCCTGACCATTTAGACCTATGTCTAGAGGAAGTCTGGCGGTGGGCACACTGAAGTTGGGCGGCTGAGAAGACCCTTGTTTATTGCTGGTAGGGTTTATAGTCGAGCCGGGGAGTTTTGGGTCGACTCTTTGTCGTTTCCCTGTTTTTTATCCTCCCACTTTTGCTTTTGCCGACATTCGTCGATCTTATGTCCACGGCGCCCACAAAAATCACATTTTTGTCTTATGTTAAAGACTCTGGGGCCTTTTGTATTGTTCGGGTCTGACTGTGGTTGATTGTTAGGCGATCCTCGTGTGAAACGATTTGCAGACTGTGTTTGGTTGTTTCGACAGTCGCGAATGTCATGCCCGTAACTTCTACAGTTAGTGCAGAAGGGGGTGTTTTTGCGTTTTAGACACTCCGTGTAGGTGTGTCCCCGCTTCTGGCAGAAATTCAGGTGATGTTTTGTACCAGATTTTGTGTATCCGGTTGTCTAGAATCCCTTCGTGGAAATGGCGGGCGTAGTGGTTGAGCATGTACGTATGGGGGATTAAACTGTCGGAGCTCTTGTGCTCGTGGTGATGCATACATGGGTGGCTGTGGTGCTTGATTGTAAGGAGTTCGGCTGAGAGCCCGAACTCGAAGACTAGGGTCTATTGGTGCCATTGGATATGGCTGTTGCGTTAGCGGCGTTTGGACGAAAACTGTGCCTGCTTGTAGCTTTTCCATGTCTAGGGCCTTTTGTATCAGCTGCTCTAGATCATTTTCTACCAGAGTGAGGAGGTACTGGCATAGGTGGGGATTGTTCACTCCACTTTTGAGGGCATTCTTGGCGAAGTCCGCCAACTGTGTCTTCACAGCTGGGGCTGCCGTTGCTCCGTACTTCAGTACCGCTGCCTCGTTGCAAAGCATCAACAACTGCTTCACTCTTGTTGTGAAGGCAGTGAGAGTTTCCAACGGGTTTTGCCTCATTGTGATCAATTTGTTGACCAACTCCTGGTACGATTCTCGTGGTAGGTAGGTTCTGTTCAGACGTTCCTCCACCTCACTAAAAGTAGTTGGAACGTCCGAAGCAAACAGCTGATAAGCATCGCCACGAAGTCTTGTGGGCAAGATATGTAGGAAAGCTGGTTTTTCTTCCTCACTTAAAGGGGCCTGTTTGCAACAGCCAATAAATGTTTGTAGCTCACGACCTAGCTGTGGGGTATTTTCACCCGAAAACAGAGGAACTAGTTGTGCCGTGAGCTTGGCCACCTTCGCATAATCTACCATTGTGATTATCTTTTTATTTAAACTTTTGTAGGGTAGTCTACTTGTGCTTTGTCGGGTTTCAGGGCTGGTTTCTGGACTAGAATCCGTGAAGGATACTTCTAGCCAGCCACTAAGAAGATCTTCGGCGGTTGTTTGGTCCGCTTCGTCACCACCAATATCACTGTCACTTTCAGCGCTTACAACTACACTGGCTGAGCTCTTATCTAAACCTAGTGAACGTGAAAGCCCTGCAAATTCGATAAGCTCCTGTTTGAATCGCTCTGTATCTTTTTTAAATTTTTCGATTTTTGTCAGCCTCTGCTCTCTGCCTTGACTTAATCTATGGTCAAGAGCGTCGCAGTGCGTGACAGTGAGCTTATCGGATTCACGTGCCTTTTCTAACAACTTATCTAAAAACTTATCTAGACTTACTTTAGATACAACTGTGGGCCCTGTTAAAACGGTGCCGCTTCGAAGGCGAACTCCTTTTCTTTCCTGCTGTGATGGGTCTTGATCCTGGCTAGTTGATTGTGTTGGGTTGTCTTCTGGGGCGTTATCTGTACCTTCCCGGAGGTGATGAAGATTTTCACCTGGGGATTTCTCCGCGTCGGATGAAGGTATGGAGTTTAATCTCGTGCCTGTCTCAGGTGCCGGTGTCGAGTTTTCTCCTGACATATGCGTCCCGCGTTGTCCAAAAGGGGGGCTTCCAGCCTTCTTGGAGTATTCCCTTCTGGAATGTTTCTGGCTACTAGGGGGGCTCCTGCCGTCTTATTTCCCTTGGCTGAGATTGAAAGGGGGGCTTTTGCCGACTTCGAGATCCCTTTCAATCCTGGAACGAAGTTACAATTTCCGGTGCTCCTGTTTGCTGCCGGGGGGGCCCTAGGCCTACTTATTTCCCCTGGATATGGTTGAAAGGGGGGCTTAAAACCTTCTTCGAAATCCCCTTCAACCCAGGAATGATGATATCTTCCTTCTGGAGTTGATTTTGATTGGGCCTGTCTTCGTTATCCTCCTTCTCGCTGCTGGAAAGGGGCTTCTGGTGTTCGGTGATGAATTCCAATCTGGAGGTCCAAGTCTCTTAATGCTGTCTTTTCACTCACTGGGGTGAACGCTTGCTCGCCTGGAGCAGAGGCGCCTATAGATGATATCTACCCCGAGCGTTGGGGGTGACGTGGCCGTATAATGTGGCTAGTGTCACAGGTTCCCCGTAGATTCTTGCAGGATCAAGGCTTTTCAAGCGTTTACGATCGTTTAACTTGACCAAGCTTCCTTGATCCTACCGTCTGCGCCAATTTTGTTATAAATATATTTTTACCTTTTTTTTTCACTTTGGGGTTGGCATACTTCCCTTCAGGGTACTGGTAGTCCGACAATGACAACACCTGTTTATTTATTTTTTTTTTATCACTTTTAATTTTCTAATAGAACGAGTGTTGTACACAAATCCTGTTATCACTAATATTTTATTATTATCTTCCTTCTTATTGAGGAAATTTCGTACACAAACTCTTACTAATATTTATTCACACAATTTAGGACACAAATTGTTATTGAATACCTTTTGAACCAATTTCTATAAATGCTGTTATCACTAATATTTTATTATTATCTTCCTTCTTATTGAGGAAATTTCGTACACAAACTCTTACTAATATTTATTCACACAATTTCGGACACAAATTCTTATTGAATACCTTTTGAACCAATTTCTATATTTCAATCCCCTAATTTCCTTTAATCTGTTCTTCCAAATTCGTCGCGAAAACCGAATCCGCCGAAAAGTAGCACCAAAAACACAAAAATCAACTCTCTTTTCTTTAAAACGACCGATTCGACTCAAAACAACGACTCAACTCCAACTTTTTTTCTAATTTTCCGCCGAACCGCCGTATTTTTTATTCGAAAATCGAACTCAACTCTTGATCACATTCATCGTGATCAAGAGCCGTCGTTCAGGATAGAAAATGCTAAATTGCATTTTCTTATCCTGAGAAAATTTAACTTTTTAACTCTGGACATGTTTGAACATGTCCAGAATTATTCGCGTTGAACGATGGCTGCAAAAATGTAATCTTACACTTTTTAAAACATCAGCCACCGTTTGAAATCGCGACGCGCATATACATACAATGCATTTATGCGGCGCGCGTTTCTTATCACGAAAGCTTTTTACACAATATGTATGTACGTATGTACATACATATTGAATTTTTTCACGGCAAATTGTACTGAAGGTACGATTTGTTTTTTGATTTCTTTGTGAATTTAATTATTTCCACTGATAAATTTTGCTGAAGGCAAAATTTGTCGTGGAGGTTGTTGCTATTAAACGACTTGGTTGAAATCTGAAACTTTTGTTTTTCCCAAGTCGTTTGATGGGAAAAATTTTATGAATTGTTTGGAATTTCAAGAAACATGCTGATGCAATTTTCTTCACCCTTTTTGGAGATAAGCTAACCATGTTTTAAGCATGGTTAGCTTATGTTAAAATTTATTGAATAATTTTTATGTTTTGCCCTTTTTCAGGTTTATTCAAAAATATTATTTATTTTAGGTTTATGCTAAAATATTAATTATTTTAGGTATATAACATTGTGTAGCTTGCTGCTCGAGCTGAACGTCATCAACAAACTTCCTGAATGCGAGTATATGGTCCTGAATTGCCTTGAATTGTTTTTGAATTGACTCCTCTTGACGTTTCATGATATTGGTTGTAGTTTCTAAAACTGATGTTTGGTTTTTTGCTAGCTGCATTAAGTAACCCTCGTTGCTTCTTGTTTTTTCGATTTCTTCTTCAATGTACTTGGCATAGGACGAGTCCAGGATGCCAAATAGTTTGTTCGCAACGTTACCTACTAAGTCAAGAGGAGACCTTTTGTGTGGAACTCGGTCTCGGCCGCCTTGTTTGTGGAGAATTTCATTAGCTTCTTCAATTTGCGTGAGTTGATGTTGAAATTGGGAAAGTATTTCCAAACAGTGGTCTCTTCTGAGTGTTGTTGTATTGCATAACTTGCTTATTTCTCCAATGCATTTTCTGATTCCCGCTAGTTCGCTCCAGTAATTATCTAGCTTGTAGTATGCAAGAATGGTCCACTGGCTGTTTATTAGATGTGCATGTCCTAGTGATTCAAAGAATATTCCTGGATTACTTGAGAATGGTTTTACTTCAGCCGGCTCCCTTAGCGGGTTCCCGAAGGCTGGCATTATAAGTGAGGTTTGCATGAGCAGTTTTAAAGCAGCTGATGAGCTAATAGATCTTGTAGTGGGGCTTCTATTCGTCTCTGTAGCGTTAGTGGGATTTTTCTTGAAATTTTCCACAAATGGTGAGTTCTTCCAATTAGAATTGATTGGCAAGAACCTTCCTCGCAGCGGGTGATAGGGTCGTTTGTGTTTCATCCTCTTTGCTGGTGGCTCTCCTTCTACGTCCTTGTGAGATGGTCCTGGCACCTGATTAAAGGTTAGAAAGGATGTTTTCGGTTGCGTTCCCTCGACTGATTTGGAGTCGTTCCCGAGGTTGCTGCCACTGGCATTCCCTTTGAGATCTTCTGGTGTATATTGCTCCTCCGGCAAGGGGCAGAGGTTATGAATGGTCCGTTTAAAAATTCCAGAGGGGGTTTTGACACTAACAACTCTAGTAAGTTTGTCGGCGCCGTCGAAAGTTTCTAAGACGCGGCCTAGCGACCATTTCAATGGTGGTAAGTTCGCCTCTCTTATCACGACTAAAGTTCCAGGTTTTAGATTTGGCTTTATACTCCTCCATTTGTTCCGCGTTTGCAGCTCCTGTAGGTATTCAGCCGACCAGCGCTGCCAAAATGTTTGTTGAATATGTTGAATTCGGCGAAATCTTGTTAATTTGTCGATGTCTCTTTCAGCAACATCAGTTTCGGCGCATGCTGTCAAGGGGCTTCCCGTCAAGAAGTGTCCTGGGTTAGTGCCTCGAGGTCATTGGGATCTGAAGACATGGGTGTTATTGGCCTGGAATTAAGGATAGCCTCTATCTGGACAATTACTGTGTGTAATTCCTCGTATGTCAAATTGGCATTTCCCGTCTGGCGAATCAAGTGATTCTTGGTGGATTTCCCAGGGAGATTTGCAATTTTGCAAGAATCTGAAACAGTACGCAAAAATTCTCTGTAATTTTAAAAATGAGTTACAATGATTCACAGGTGTGACTAGATCAACATGTTTGACTCGTTCTATGGCAGTGAAGAGGTTTGGCTTCTGGAATCTCGTCTGGTATCTTGAAGGCAAATGTGGGCCATTTTTCTTCAGGTTCAGATAGATACCTTGGACCTTTGAACCACACAGTTGATTGGCTGAGGGCATCCGGGAACATTCCACGGGAGATTATGTCAGCTGTATTTTGTGTTCCTTCAATGTGTCTCCATTGCTGTGGCTGAGTCAATTGTTGTATTTTTTCAACCCGATGTGCTATGAAGGTACTCCACGTATAAGACGGTGATGAGATCCAGGCGAGTACAATGGTAGAGTCAGTATGATACACAATTCTTGAAGGGTTTATTTGCATGCATTGAGATACTCTTTCCACTAATTCTGTCATGAGTAGCGCGGCACATAGTTCCAATCTTGCAAGCGTAGTAGCCTTTACTGGTGCTAGTCGTGACTTGGCGCATAACAGTCTTACTCTGATTTCTCCTTGCGTATTCATTGATCTCAGGTAGCAGCAAGCCCCATAGGCGGACTCACTGGAGTCTGAAAAGGCGTGTAATTGGATGTTGACTGAGTTTGAAAATAGTACATGTCTTGGAATTTTTATTGCTCGTAATCCTGGTAGACTCTTCTTAAATTTCATCCATTTATTTTTGTAAACTGCGGGTAGTTCTTCGTCCCACGAGCATTTGGCCTTCCAGAGGTCTTGTAGAAATAGCTTTCCTAATACCGTTACTGGTCCTTTAACCCAAGAGGATCGAAAATACGGGCTACTTCGGATAACACTGTGCGTTTGGTAAGTCCTTGTGTTTCACCTTCAGTTGCTTGATACTGAAAACTGTCTTCCTTTGGTTGCCAGATTAATCCGAGAGTTTTCGTTACTTCGCCATTGTCAATGAGTAGCATCTTCTCTTTGTGATCTTCTGGTACATTTCTCAAGGTGTCTGGGTGGTTAGCACAAAATTTCCTTAACTCGAAACCGCCGCCTTTCAGGAACTCTATTAGGTCATTCTTTAATTTGAGCATGCTTTGTTTAGAGTCAGCTCCTGTCAGAATGTCGTCGACATAGGTATTTCCTAAAATCATATTCGCAGCTTCGGGAAATGTATCGTATTCTGCTAAGGCTAATTGATTCAGGCATCTCGTCGCGAGGAATGGAGCGGCGGCTGTTCCGTAAGTTACGGTATTTAGCTGGTATGTTTGCAGAGGCTTCTCTCTGTCATCCCTCCATAAAATTAGTTGGTACTTTCTGTCGTTTGGGTGGACACTGATCTGCCGATACATTTTGCAGATGTCTGCTGTCATTGCGTACTTGTACATTCTGAATTTTGTTATGATGGTGAAAAGATCTGGCTGAACGGTGGGACCAACCATCAAGATATTATTGAGGGATCTTCCGGATGATGTTTTCGCTGAGGCATCAAATACTACACGGAATTTGGGCTTGTTGGTATGTGCCTTTGCTACACAGTGATGGGGCATGTAGTAATGATCGGTAGGAATGGCTTCCTTTGCTATCGGTTGCATGTGGCCGAGTTCTTGGTATTCTGTCATGAAATCATGATATTGCCTCTTAAGATCGGCATTTCTCTCCAATTTTCTTTCTAATGCATAGAAGCGCTTTGAAGCAATTTCCAGGGACGACCCCAAAGTAGTCGGTAGCTCACGAAAGGGTAGTTTGACGATGTATTGTCCTGACGCGGATCTTTGGAAGGTATTTTGGAAATGCTCCTCACAGAGGAGTTCTTCTCTTGACTTGTACTTGGATGGTGAATCGTGTTGCTCCAACTCCCAAAATTGTTGCAAGTGTTTGTCCAGTGCTGAAACTGAGGGTTGTGTTGCGATGTGACAACTTTGAGTGCAGCCAGCTTGAGTTGGCACCTTTCCTGCAAGAATCCATCCAAAGTGGGTGTTTTGAAGCAGTGGCAGATTGTGTAGTCTTATTTGACCTTCTTGCAAGAGTTGAAAGAATAATTCAGCTCCCAGCCATCGACATGTCCTGAGGTTTATAGAACGCGGGGTCTGCTAGCTGGATGCTAGTTGGAATATCCCAGTTCGATGTTTTGATGTATTGTGACGGTTGGCGGTCGCTGATAATTTTTAAGATAACAGCATTGATGACTGCTGAAAAGCTCTTCACTCTTGAATGTATCGTGAGAGTGGTTTCGTACTTAGCAGTTGTTGCGATTCCACCAACACCACTAATCGGCAGTGAAGTTTTGCTCCGTGGTAGTCCCAGAGCCTGTATGAGTCGTTCGCAGATAAAGTGGAGCTGTGAGCCTGAGTCGAAGAGTATCCTACAGTTGACCGGGACTCCTGAGGCATTAGTGACCTTGATTATTGCTGTTGCTAATAGAATCTGCGAGCGTGTTGACGCCTGTAAGCTAGATATTTGTGAGTTTGTTGTCTCAGATGGAGTAGAACGACTAATCTCCTGGAACTGAGAAGTGGAGTCAAGTTGTCTGGTAGCTCCTGAACTGCCTCTGCTCACTTGTTGGTAGTTCATTGGTGCCAAGTCTGTGCTCCGACGAACGATGCCTTGTCGTGATTTTGCTTGAATAAGGTTTCTTGGCTTCTCTGATTGACGAGAGTTGTGTATTAATGTGTTATGGCGTTTGCCACATTTCATACAGCCTCTTGATATGCAATCATGTACTGTATGGTCTAGCTTTAGGCAATTGGGGCACAATTTGAACTGCCTGATGAGCTGAATCCGATTATCTAATGTTGCATAGAGGAATTTTGGGCACCTAAAAACTCCATGATCTGCCTTGCATACTGCGCACTTCAATACCTGGGATGATGCCGTCAACGTAGACACCCTCTTGCGTTCTTCCTTCGTCTGGATTACTTCAAGCATCTGAAACCTTGTTTCCATGAATTTGAAGAAATCGTCCATTGTCTGCAATTCGTGAGGTGCGTTAAGTGACTGCTCATATAATCTCCTGGATTCCTTATCGAGCTTCTGAGTGAGTAAATGAAGCAGTATGGGATTCCACTGCTTGATCTTGATGCCACTGTTCTCCAATGCTAGTAGACATTCCTTGCTAGTGTCGTGCAATCTTTTGATTCCCGAGCCTGATTCGGTTGTGAGAGCTGCTTGATATAGTAACTGATTGAGAGTTGCTGTTACTATAGCCCTCGGATTGTCATACCTCTCTAAGAGTAACTTCCAAGCCACTGAGTAGTTATCGTCAGTAGCTTGTAAATGTTTTATTAGTCCGCTGGGTTCACCTGTGAGATTTGTCTTCAAGTAGTATAATTTTTCGGCCCCACCCAGAGGCCTGTTATGAATGAGTTGACTGTACAAATCTTTGAACTGCCCCCATTTGGTGTAGTTTCCATCAAAGATTGGAAGTGTTAACTATGGAAGTTTAACGTTTCCATTAATCGTGGTCACTGATTGTTCGTCAAGCTTTCCTTGTAGCCTTGTTGCTGTTTCTTGGAAATGATCTTCAATCTTCGTATATTCGCGAATATCGTAGGAGTCATCATCAAGTTCTGGCATTATTTGCCCATGTAAGGAGGCTATAGTGTCCCAATATTGATTGATGGACCTCAGTTTTTGTGTGTAGTATGCCCTGGGATGTGGATCTGCATGTTCGCGTTCAATTACCTTGATGATTCGCTCTAGCGCAGCAATAGTGGCCTTCACTTGTTTTCTCATTTTCAGGCTTCCAGTCAGTGGCACTAATTCGTCATGGTGCTCGGGCTCGTCTGTATGTGATGATGTGGCTGTCGTTAACTCGAGTCGCTCACTCAATCTTTGCAAGAATTCATTGTAGACCTTCTCTACTTGATTAAAGTAGTTTTTCACAAAGTAATAATGCTCTTTGTTGCAGTCCTCACTTTCAACTATTTCGTCGTGATTCTCGCAAAACTTAGTCCATAAGCCATTGAGCCTTTCTTCATAGCTTTTCGTGTTTTCTATAGTTCTCCGCTCAATGCTTTCCTTCCTGAAATTCTCAAGAAGTTGAGAAATTGACTTGCCAATTCCTGACTGTGCTGCGGTTAGATTTTGCATGTTGATTTGCTTCTGACTTTAACACTGCTGTTCTGTCCAAAATATATTGCCTGGGGTTGCCTATGTACGGCTGTTCTTCTTAGTATTGGGTCTTCTTCAGGTAACTGCTAGCCCGCGATCAAAAAACTACTGCTACCGCGTAGTAAACACTGGAACCCTTTGCCTTTGTATATGTAGGTGAGTGGTACGGCTGCGCTGCTCTTGTCTCTTGTAGTAATCACTAGAGAGCTTATTGTTTTTTATAGATGATAAGACTTGGTAGTGAAGTATTGAAACATTCAATACATCACGTCGGGGACACCAAAATGTTCACGACGTGAGAATTAATTTGTGTGATTAGCGCTGGGCTAATCAAAGAGCAAATCAAGAAAATTCTCAAATAAATTAGTTAAACTACGTGTGCAGTACAAACAATTCATTTCCCCGCTCTCGTTTTCACTAAATTATAAGGTGGGGTTAAGATATATTTTGATATTCGTAATGTACCCACCGAGACCTTTCCAATGGGTGTTCATATGTTAAGAGTGGATGGAAAATAAGAAACTGTTGTTTTTAGCTGTACACACGTATACACCATGCAAGCACCGAAGACTTAGTAACGTGCGATACGGCTGCGGGTGGATTCAAGAAATCAGAAAAAAATCAGAATAACAGAAAATCAAAGAATTTCTTAAATAACTGCATAAGTGTAGGAACCACACTTGGTTTAACTGTATGTGTAGTACAAATAATTCCTTTCCCCCTTGTTTTTCACTAAATTATATGGTGGGGGTGAAATATTTTTACATATTCGTAATGTAATCACATTGGCCATTCCAATGAGTGTTCATATTATATGATTGGATGAAAAATAAGAAATTGATATCTTTACCACTGTACAGATATACCATGCATACACCGAAAACTTAATTATTACTAATTACGTGCGATTCGGCTGCGGATGGACTCAAAAAATCGGAAAAATAGTAAAAATAAGAGAAAATCAACAAAATTCTGAAATAAACTAGTGATTGTAGGAGTTACATCTGGTTAAACTGCGTGTGCAGTACAAATAATTCCTTTCCCCACTATCTTTTTCGCTAAATTATATGGTGGGGGTAAGATATATTTTTTTATTCGTAATGTACCCATCGCGCCCTTTCCATTCACATGTTAAGACTGGATGGAAAATAAGAAATTGATGTCTTTACTTGTGCGCAGGCATACACCGTGCAAACACCGAAAACTTAGTTACGTGCTTTTCGGCTGAGGATGGATTGAAAAAATCAGAAAAAAATCACAATAACAGAAAATCAAAAAATTTCTGAAATAAGTGAATAAGTGTAGGAACCACACTTGGTTAAACTGTGTGTGCAGTACAAATAATCCCTTTCCCCTTTCTTTTTCAGTAAATTATATGTTGGGGTAAAATATTTTTACATATTCGTAATGTAATCATCTAGGCCATTTTAATGTGTGTTCATATGATAAGAATGGTTGAAAAATAAGAAAATGATGTCTTTCCCACTATACAGATAAAACATGCATACACCGAAAACTTAATTATTGCTATTTACTTGCGATTCGGCTGCGGATGGATTCAAAAAATCAGAAAAAATAATAATAAGAGAAAATCAAGAAAATTCTGAAATAAATTAGTAATTATAGGAGCTATATTTGGTTAAACTGAATGTGCAGTACAAACAATTCCTTTCCCCACTTTCTTTTTCACTAAATTATATGATGGGGGTAAGATATTTTTTGATATTCGTAATGTACCCACTGAGCCCTTTCGAATGAGTATTCATATGCTACGACTGGATGGAAAATAAGAAATTAATGTTTTTACCAGTGTATAGACCGTGCAAACACCGAAAACTTAGTTACGTGAGATTCGGGTGCGGATGGATCCGAAAAATCAGAAAAAAGTCACAATAAGAGAAAATCAAAAAATTTCTGAAATAAGTGATTTTGTGTAGGAACCACACTTGGTTAAGCTGTGTGTGTGCTACAAATAATTCTTTAACCCCTTCTTTTTCAATAAATTATATGGTGGGGGTGAAATATTTTTACATATTCGTAATGTACTCATCGAGGCGATTCCAATGAGTGTTCATATGATAATAATGGATGAAAAATAAGAAATTAATGCTTTACCACTACACACATATATCGTGCATACACCGAACAGTTAATTATTGCCAGTTACGTCCGATTTAGCTGCAGATGGATTAAAAAAATCAGAGGAAAAAGTACAAAGAATTTTCTGAAATAATTATTAATTGTAGGAACTACACTTGGTTAAACTGCGTGTGCAGTACAAACAATTCCTTTCCCCACTTTCTTTTTTACTAATTTATGTGGTGGGCATCAGATATTGTTTCATATTCGTAATGTACCCACTGGGACCTTTCCAATGCGTGTTCATATGTTAAGACTGGATGGAAAATAAGAAATGGGTGCTTTTACCAATGCAAAAACATACACCGTACAAACACTGAAAACCTAGTTACGTGCGATCGGCTGCAGATGGATTCGAAACATCAGAACAAAATCGCAATAACAGAAAACCAAAAATTGCTGAAATAAGTGAATAGGTGTAGCAACCACACTTGGTTAAACTGTGTGTGTAGTGCAAATAATTGCTTACCCCACTTTCTTTTTCACTAAATCATATGATGGGGGTAAGATATTTTTTGTTATTCGTAATGTACCCACCGTGACCTTTTCAATGAGCGTTCATATGGTAAGATTAGTTGAAAAATAAGAAATTGAGGGTGTTACCAGTGCACATGCTTACACCGTGCATACACCGAAAACTTAGTTACGTGCATTTCGGCTGCGGATGGAATCAAAACATCAGAACAAAATCGCAATAACAGAAAACCAAAAAATTTCTGAAATAAGTGAATAGGTGTAGCAACCACACTTGGTTAAACTGTGTGTGTAGTTCAAATAATTTCTTTCCCCCTTCTTTTTCATTAATTATATGGGATGGTGAAATGTTTTAGATATTTATAATGTACTCATCGGGGCGATTCCAGTGAGTGCTCATATGCTAAGACTGGATTGAATATAAGAAATTCATATCTTTACCACTATGCACATATACCGTTCATACACCGAAAAGTTAATTATTGCTAGTTACGTGCGATTCGGCTGCGGATGGATTCAAAAAATCAGAAAAAAGTAATAAAAAGAGAAAATGAAAAAAATTCTGAAATAAATTATTAATTGTGGGAGCTAAATCTGGTTAAACTGCGTGTGCAGTACAAACAATTCCTTTCCCCACTTTCTTTTTCACTAAATTATATTATATTATAAGATACTTTTTGATATTCGGAATGTACCCACCGAACCTTTTCCTATGAGTGTTCATATGTTAAGACTGGATGGAAAATAAGAAATTGATGTTTTTACCAGTGCAAAAAAAAATGGCAATAACAGAAAATCAAAAAATTTCTTAAATAACTGAATAATTATAGGAACCAGACTTGGTTAAACTGTGTGTGTAGTAGGGGAAGCCTTGGCATAACGGACACCCGGGGCATAACGGGCTCCTCTCATTTCAGCTGTTGGAGCATGCCGCCATGTTTTAAAGAGCATTCACATCACGTTCAGTGCTTCGAAGGTGCCTGCGAATAGTCGTTATGTGTGGTAGCGTGCGTTTCGAAAGTGTAAATTCATTAAACATGTTTTTTCCTATTTTAATGTTATTTTGGCGCATATTGAGACGTTAATTATTTCAGAGCTACTGTGTACAATTTATTTAAACTGATTTGGATTCGAAGTAAGTAAACGTCGAATTACAGCAAACTGTGTAATTTTCAAATTTCGATGTTATTCAATAATAATTTTGGACATGTAACTTCAAAATTGGTGTATGGGGCAGAATGGGCGGAGCATAATGGGCATGGGTGCCCATTATTCCCCGTAATTTTGCAAAGATATTTATTTTTACATTAATATACCAAAATTATATTATAAGTTTACATTCTAGTAATAAAAATGTTTTAACGAAAAAATAAATATCTTTTGAAAATATTTCAGACGGCACTGTCCAAAATGATGAAACTAAATATTTGTTACGCCGCTGTATATTTGGAAATCATTGGCTCATGTACTCGGCTAAACGTTCCACCGTTGTTATGTATATAAAGTAAATAAAGTTATTATAATAATACCCATATTTGGAGACGTAAAAAGGGTTTTGCCGAAAAACATGCTGTTAGGTAGTGCATACACATGACGCCGACGATAAACTCAGTCTTAGAATAGCAGTCTCTAGTGATAGCGAATAAATTATTTCGTGTTCTGTAATTTTTGAGTTTTGCAGAGTCTAGGGAAAATTTTGCCAAATAAGGGCAGGAACCAGGTGGGTCCCTGTCATCCGCAGAGCGAGGACAATTTCTGACTGTGGAAATCTGCATGAGCGCTGATGGCTCATATATGCCACCAATGTTCATTTTCCCTAGAGAAAGAATGAAGGCAGAGCTTATGGACGGAACGCCGCCAAATTCGTGGGCTGAGTATAATAAAAGCGGTTGGATAACTAAGGAATTGTTTTTAAAATGGTTCAAGCGGTTTTTGGGATGGAGCAGCCAGTTTTGTTACTCCTAGATGGGCACGCAAGCTACGTGAAGAGCATTGAGCTCATCGATGCAGCAAGGGAAACCGGAGTAGTTATGCTGTGCTTCCCACCACACTGCACTCATCGCTCGCAGCCCCTAGATGTCGCATTCATGAGGCCACTGAGCTCATATTATGGCGATGAAGTGAAAAAATGGCTCAGGTCTCATCCCGGAAGAACAGTAACGCATTACCAAGTAGGAGCGTTGTTTGGCAACGTGTGTTTACGAGAGGCTACAATGTCGATTGCAATAAACGGATTCCGTAGAACTGGAACATGGCCGGTAGATCCAAATAGCACGACTTTTTGCCTTCCAAAACTACAGATAAGCCTGTACAAGAAGGACAGTGTGTATCACCACTTCCGGCTCAAAACGCCAGTAAAGAACTACGATTAAAAACGCCACCCATGCTCTCGAATCCAGAGCGCTCATCTGCTACCAGTCCCGGAGAGGACAATATACCGAATTTGTCCATATCGTTGCAGATCAAACCATCTCAGTCCCCGATACATTTACTCCTTTGCCAGGCCCATCCATATCAATTCCAGGTTCACCCAAGCTAATTCCAGTTCTGTGTGCACCGTCAACATCTTTTCAAAACTTTTCGCCATCCCAGCTCTTACCTTTCCCTAAAGCACTTGCCAAGAAAAGAGCTTCTAAGCGCCGAGGAAAGACTGCAATTATAACGAGCTCTCCATACAAAATAGAGCTAGAAAGCCAATCACTGGAAAAAAGTTAAATAACCGAAAGACCGTTAAGAAGGCTAAGAAAATTAAAAATATTAAAAGCTTAAAGACATCCAAGAATGAAGAAATTGAGTCCACCGAAAGCGAAGATGACGACGAAAGCCTGTATTGTGGAGGCTCGTATTCCCAATCCAAAGAAGGGTGGGTCCCGTGTAGAGCTTGCCGTAAGTGTTCCTGTGCTGGAGAAGAAGATAATGACGACGAATGCACTCTCGTGTGCTCATTTTGTACCAGATTTTAGCTTCATGCTCATTATGCCTCGCCTATGCCCAAGTGCCCCGGCACCGGGGCAAAATGAGCACATAGAACCTTTTTTAATATTTTAATAACTATTGTTCTCTGCATTTTTGTAGCTTTCTTGTTATTCCTAATTAATAAATGGACTTATGAATATAAGAATTCGGAGTTTTTATATTTTGTTACGAAAAGCCTTTGAACATTAATAGTGATAATACTTAATGTGCCCGTTATGCCACGGGCTCCTCTAAAAATAATCCCTTTCCCCCTTGTTTTTCACTAAATTATATGTTGGGGGTGAAATATTTTTACATATGCGTAATGTAATCACATAGGCCATTCCAATGAGTGTTCATATGATAAGATTGGATGAAAAATAAGAAATTGATATCTTTACCACTATACAGAAATACCATGCATACACCGAAAACTTAATTATTGCTAGTTACGTGTGATTCGGCTGCGGATGGATTCAAAAAATCAGAAAAAAGCAAGAATAAGAGAAAATCAAGAAAATTCTGAAATCAATTAGTAATTGTAGGATCTACATCTGGTTAAACTACGTGTGCAGTACAAACAATACTTTCCCCACTTTATTTTTCACTAAATTATCTGTTGGGGTGAGATCTTTTAGATATTCATAATGTACTCAACGAGACCATTCCAATGAGTGTTCATATGATAAGGTTGGATGAAAAATAAGAAATTGTTGTTTTTACCAGTGCACACACATACACCATGCAAACACCTAAAAACCTAGTTAAGTGCGATTCGGCTGCGAATGAATTCAAAAAGCAGAAAAAAATCACAATAACAGCACATCAAAAGATTTCTGAAATAAGTGAATAATTGTAGGAACCACACTTTGTTAAATTGTGTGTGTAGTACAAGTAACTCCTTTCCCCCTTCTTTATCATTAATTATATGGAAGGGTGAAATGTTTTGTATATTCGTTATGGACTCTTCCAGGCGATTCCAATGAGTGTTCATATGCTAAGTTTGGATTGAAAAGAAGAAACTTATGTCTTTACCATTATACACATATACCGCGCAAACACCGTAAACTTAATTATTGCTAGTTACGTGAGACTCGGCTGCGGATAGATTCAAAAAATCAGAAAAAAGTAACAATAAGAGAAAATCAAGAAAATTCTGAAATAAATTAGTAATTGTAGGAGCTAAATCTGGTTAAACTACGTGTGCAGTACAAACAATCCTTTCCCCACTTTCTTTTTCACTAAATTATTTGGGAGGGTGAAATGTTCTAGATATTCATAATGTACTCATCGAGAGCATACCAGGGAGTGTTCATATGATAAGATTGGAGGAAAAACAAGCCATTGATGTTTTTACCAGTGCACACACATACACCGTGCAAACACATAAAAACATAGTTAAGTGCGATTCGGCTGCGAACGGATTCAAAAAATCAGAAAAAAATCACAATAACAGCAAATCAAAATGTAGGAAGCACACTTTGTTAAACTGTGTGTATAGTACATGTAATTCCTTTCCCCCTTCTTTTTCATTAATTATATGGGGGGGGGGTGATGAAATGTTTTAGATATTCGTTATCGACTCATCGAGGCGATTCCAATGAGTGTTCATATGCTAAGATTGGATTGAAAATAAGAAATTTATGTTTTTACAACTATATACATACACCGTCCATACGCCGAAAACTTAATTATTGCTAGTTACGTGCGATTCGGCTGCGGATGGATTCAAAAAATCAGAAGAAAGTAAGAATCAGATAAAATCAAGAAAATTCTGAAATAAATTAGTAATTATTGGAGCTACATCTGGTTAAACTGAGTGTGCAGTACAAACAATTCCTTTCCCCACTTGCTTTTTCACTACATTATATGGTGGGGGTAAGATATTTTTTGATACTCATAATGTACTCACCGAGCCTTTTCCAATGAGTGTTCATATGTTAAGACTGGATGGAAAATAAGAAATTGATGTTTTTACCAGTGCACACGCATACACCGTGCAAACACCGTAAACTTAGTTACGTGCGCTTCGGCTGAGGATGGATTCAAAAAATAAAAAAAATAAAAAATCGCAATAACAAAAAATCAAAAAATTTCTGAAATAAGTGAATAAGTGTAGGAACCACACTTGGTTAAAACTGTGTGTGTAGTACAAATATTTCCTTTTCCCCTTCTTTTTCACTAAATTATATGGTGGGTGTGAAATCGTTTTACAAATACGTAATGTAATCACCCAGGCCAAAACCCTCGAGAATACTTCCCAAGCCATGAAACAGAAATCTATATGTGTGCGTTCGGAGTCCGTTTTCTAAAATGTTCTATATTGATACTTATTGAAAAGTGCTAAACATTGGCTTTATGTATGCCACAGAGCCTAAACTACTATCCATACAGGAAAATAGTCTTCTAGTAACTTACAGCTTGATTCCTTTTCGTCCCAAAGGCTATACTTCCTATCTTACTTAACAAAATAATAAAATGGTTTTGATTACAAAGTAACCTTACCATTTAACGCTCAATACCTCTCAGCTCAGTGATAATTGCATGTGTGTATGTGCAGCCGGAGTTCGAATCTGTAGGCAGCTACATTCGAAAAAATCAGCCCACGGCATCCCATGACGGCACAGCGACATTACAATGACTACTCAGCTGAGAATTTTTGTTAGAGAAATCGTAGTCATTTGGTTAAGATAAATATTTTTAAATAAATTTTGTTAGGAAAGGTATGAAAATTTTATTACGGTTCGGAAGATAAGAAAGCAAGATTAAGGTTAGTAGTGTAACTATGACAGTACCAGACCACTTTTTTGTGCCTCCAGGATTTCCCCACAGATGGCGCCACCGTCGCTAGGTGGTTCTATTCCATACTAAATGTGGGTTTGTGCCTTGGATGTACTGGTTTATGTCTTGGATGTTGGGGATACGAGACCAATTTGGGGGATACGAGACCACTTTAAGCACTCTCCAGCATAGGGAAATAGCATAGGATTTCGATTTTGTTTCTGAAGTTCGCTTATTTTTCATCTCGAGTCTTGGGGATACGAGACCATTTTGGGGATACGAGACCACTTTTAGCACTCTCCAGCATAGGGAAATAGCATAGGATTTCAATTTTGTTTCAGGAGTTCGCTTATTTTTCATCTCAACTCGTAGCCTCCAAGTGTTTCATCTCGAATTTTGGGATACGAGATAACCTCACCCACAGATGGCGCCACCGTCGCTAGGTGGCTTGAGTGGGTTTGTGTATTGATGGTACTGGTTTATGCTTTAGATGCTCCATTGACTCTTGACTGTACTGGATCCACCATCGGCTTTTGACTGTACTGGATTATGTCTTGGATGCACCATTGGGTCTTGGATGCACCATTGTGAGGTTGCCTGAGCGCCATTTCTTGAGTAAGGTACCCTAGTGGCCTTAGCCGGAACTACCAGCATGCCTTGGTTTTGCTGTTTTCTGTTATTAGCGGGAGAATTCTAGATATCGGCATGACGTCATCATGGTTTTGCTGCACCTAAATAAGTTTTCTTAGCAGGGAAGTTGTAGATATCAGCATCATTCGAATTTCACAACATGACATCACCATGAACAGTATTGGCGGGAGAGTTCAGCATCAATCGAATTTCACAACATGACATCACCATGAACAGATTCCAGACGATGTCAGTGAGACATTAGCCGATGCTACCAGCATGCTCCGGTACTACGGCTTTCTTGGATGTGTGGTACGGTTCCCTTGGAAGTTTTTGCTTCACTTTTGGCCCACACGCATACTCCCGAATGCGAGAAGCAAAATGATTGCAGGATTATATTTCCCTCAGAGGAAAAGGAATGGCTGGAATATAAGAATTATAACCATAAGAATCCAGTCCCGTTTTGTGTGTATGCTGATCTTGAATCAATATTGAAGCCGATTCAGGGAAACGATCAAAATACACAGCGAATGCAGGAACATGCAGTTCACAGCATAGGATTATATTTCCACTGCAAACATGATGCTAAGCTCTCATATTACAGAGCATATCGAGGGAAGGAATGTCAACAATGGTTTGCATTAGAATTGCAAAAAATTGCCTCCATAGCTTGTAGCGTATACCCCATACGCTACCTTTGCCCCCCCCCCGTAGAGAAAACCCCATAATTTTCTCCCAGACACCTGAAAATGGGCAGAGAAAATTTAGTTAATTTCGGAAAGTAGCCCTCTGCTACTTTCCCATAAGGCATCTATCCTACATACACGAAGAAAACCTGGAAAGAGAGAAGAAAGTTGTTGTCCTAAAATAAACACGGGGAAAGGAAAGAAAAACAAAAAAAAAAAAAGATTCCAATTTGTACGGAACTCGCACAAATTGCAATCTTTAGATAAAACATGAAAAGAAGAAAACTCAACAACACAAAAATGCCATACGAAAGAAATATTATTTCAAACAAAAATTCCAAAATCTGTAAAACGCACACAGTTTACCATTTTTATGCAAAACTTACCGCTAGTCATCAACCTCGAGACGACGGAAACGGTATCTCGCCTAGCTGTAATACATCGCATGATACCATCATGCAATGTATTGCAGCAGGTCCGCAAAAAAAAAATTCCGAAAATTCGGCTCGAAAAGAGATATCCACTGCTACGAGAAAGAAGAAACACACACCCGCACTCCGGCAGCAGGCCAGATGTTAGCAAAATTCGTAAAGTTGAGAGAACAAAAGAAAATGCGCGCCGGCCGGTGGCTGATGATTTGTAAGTCGGGTGCGATGTAGGCAGCTTGCGTGATTTTTTGATCGAGTGGTCATTAAGTAACGAGTAGGGCTGGAGGTTGTTTCGCGCAGTACTGGTTTCCGGGAGTTTGTTCTTTTTTTGGATTATTCTTGTTTCTTATTGAGTAAAATTTTTCTTCGTTTGATACTTTTGGAACCGCACTCGAAGTAATTAATCGCGAATTTGCCGGTTACCTTTCGTCGTGAGATTACCTGCGCCAGTTTGGTCAGGTACAATTCTGTGAAAGTAAAGGAAAATCTAGTTAGTGGTGTATATATACATTATAAAGTTTGAGTTACCTGTGCGGCAGTTATAGATACTTTCTGTGACAAAAAAAAAAAAAAAGGGAAATTTAGTGAGTTACATATATATATTTCGACGGAAAAATTTGATAAATTTGTTTGTGATTAAATTACCTGCGTAAGTTATGAGATGAACATCCTGCGAAATAAATAAAATAATTAATGAATTTGATATATATATATTTCGACGGAAAGATTTGATAAATTAGTTGTGATTAAATTACCTGCGTAAGTTATGAGAGGAACATTCTGCGAAATAAATAAAATAATTAACGAATTTGATATATATATATAATTCGACGGAAAGATTTGATAAATTAGTTTGTTGTTAAATTACCTGCGTAAATTATGCGATGAACATTCTGCGAAATAAATAAAATAATTGATGAATTTGATATATATATTTCGACGAAAAGTGAGATACATTAGTTTGTGATTAAATTACCTACGTAAGTTATGAGATGAACATTCTGCGAAATAAATAACATAATTAACGAATTTGATATATATATATTTCGACGTAAAAATTTGGTAAATTAGGTTGTTGTTAAATTACCTGCGTAAATTATGATATGAACATTCTGCGAAATAAATAAAATAATTAACGAATTTGATATATATATATAATTCGACGGAAAGATTTGATAAATTAGTTTGTTGTTAAATTACCTGCGTAAATTATGCGATGAACATTCTGCGAAATAAATAAAATAATTGATGAATTTGATATATATATTTCGACGAAAAGTGAGATACATTAGTTTGTGATTAAATTACCTACGTAAGTTATGAGATGAACATTCTGCGAAATAAATAACATAATTAACGAATTTGATATATATATATTTCGACGTAAAAATTTGGTAAATTAGGTTGTTGTTAAATTACCTGCGTAAATTATGATATGAACATTCTGCGAAATAGATAAAATAATTAATGAAAGTTACATATATATATTTCGACGGAAAAATTTGATGAATTAGTTTGTGATTAAATTACCTGCATAAGTTATGAGAAGAACATTCTGCGAAATAAATAAAATGATTAATGAACTTGATATATATATGTTTCGACAAAAAAATGAGATACATTAGTTTGTGATTAAATTACCTGCGTAAGCTACGATATGAACATTCGGTGAAGTAAATAAAATAAATATTGAATTAGATATATATATATTTCGGCGGGAAATTAAATTAGTGAGTTACATATGCATATTCTAAAGTTTAAAATCACGTACCGATTCCAGTCGTCGATGATTTACCTGCGCCTCAGTAATGACAGGAACATTCTGGAAAAGAAAAGTAGTAAATTTGTGAGCCTTACATATGTTGATGTATAGAAGTAAGGGACTTTCCTTCGGTACTTGCATACGAATATATATATATGCCTATGTACTTATATGTGGCTGTGTGTGCCTAATTCCACGCGAACAAATGGTGAAGAAGAGAATGACCGTGAAAGAAGATGCTTGTTAAGAAGTAATGCAGATCTAACCAATTCACTGTTGGCGCTTGGCTGTAATGTGTGGACACAAACCAGGTACTCCTAAGGACGCTGTAATTTTAGTTAAGTAAAATTTTTTTTCTTCTTTTGTTTACTCTTAGAACCAATAAGTTTTTTTTTGCTCATATGGTCTTCCGACAATTAAGTTTTTTTTTTGTTACCTAAGAACTCGTCTAAATTCACCTAGAGATCTAGAATTAAGTATAGCGTTGGTAGGGCCTATTCTAGA
The DNA here is from genome assembly GCA_963924295.1 of Dioctria rufipes. Classification (NCBI taxonomy): domain Eukaryota; kingdom Metazoa; phylum Arthropoda; class Insecta; order Diptera; family Asilidae; genus Dioctria; species Dioctria rufipes. The sequence continues at coordinate 182,815,146 of OZ002740.1, forward strand.
AGCTAAGAACTAGCCTTAAGGATTGTCGTTAATAAAAAGGCAAAGATAAATAAAGAAGAAAAAAAAATTTTTGTCAATGGGTTCAGAATCGTAACAAGTTGTGTTGTTATTTACGAGGCAGTCCTTTGACTTCCTCTCCCCTTTTTCTTTTTTATTTAATTTTTTTTTCTTCTTCCTTTTATGCTGATTCACATACATTCATGTAGGTACGCTTGGGCTTGTCGCCACCTCTTTTTTGTAAACTGCGTGTGATGCTAAAGGCCGAGTGATTTGGGAGGTGAAAGTTTGATGAATAAGCAACAGTCCAGGATACTAGCTTCGATGAAGGTCTAAACAACATACACGCGGCGGCGTTATTATCGCGGGGTAGCTTAACACATACACACGCGCATGTCAGGGGGGCTAAGCAATAAATTTTTTTTGTGTGGTCTTGACGACTTAGCCAGCGTGGTCGGGGGCGCTGGGCCCAAACGTCAAGCCTGGGTCACATCAACACCCGTGGCCCACTCTCACCTCCTCTCCTCACTGCGTCGGTGATTCTCCGGGTGGTAATACGATTGTTCGGCGTTGGAACATACTTCACTTATTCTGTCATACGAAAACAAGGAAAGAAAAAAAAATATATATATAATAATTTTTTTTTATTATCCTCCAGCTTTAGGTACAGGAAAGACAACGGTTGAACGGTTGCTTCAGCTCTGACGTCGTAACTTTTTTTTGGTCTTTCAGCTTTCAACTCCATTAGTCCGTCCGTCCGTCCGAAGTCAATATTTAGGCCGTCCGTCAGTCCGGTGTATAATTGACACAGCTTACTAGCATCTAAAGGACGTGGGTGGCAAGAACCACCCCAATCCGACTGTATACTAGCGGGAAAATGCTGTGTCGTCACCCACAGAAGTCCTGGTGATGATTTTTGTGACGAGGTATGCGGGCTGCAGGGTCTCCTAATACTCAGGTGGAAGTGAGTGTGGGTAGAACTGTCAGCGGGCATACATTTGCGTTACAAATGGCGCCCAATGGTTTTTTCTTTCAAGCCTTAGTCAAGCCTCTCTTGGCTAAAGTGCTAGTTTAATTTCAACTTCAATAAGTGTTGATTTTCTGGTCGCCCATTTGCGTTACAAATGGCGCCCAAAGGTTTTTTCTTTCAAGCCTTAGTCAAGCCTCTCTTGGCTAAAGTGCTAGTTTAATTTCAACTTCAATAAGTGTTGATTTTCTGGTCGCCCATTTGCGTTACAAATGGCGCCCAAAGGTTTTTTTCTTTCAAGCCTTAGTCAAGCCTCTCTTGGCTAAAGTGCTAGTTTAATTTCAACTTCAATAAGTGTTGATTTTCTGGTCGCCCATTTGCGTTACAAATGGCGCCCAAAGGTTTTTTCTTTCAAGCCTTAGTCAAGCCTCTCTTGGCTAAAGTGCTAGTTTAATTTCAACTTCAATAAGTGTTGATTTTCTGGTCGCCCATTTGCGTTACAAATGGCGCCCAAATCTGTCGTTTTTTTTCTTTGTTTTTAGCCTAGCGTGTCGCATCGTATAATTCGTTTGTTCTCAAAGTCGCCGCGTTTTCTGTCAATCACGCAGCCTACGTAGGGCTCCGTTTTTCTTCCGTAAAGCATCACGCTCTCGTGAAGTCTCTTTTTTTTTCTCCTCGTTAGGTTTGGATTTGACAGCTTTGTGAGGTGGCTTGGAGGGCAACGATCCCACTATTCTACGCGTATACATGCAATGCGTCCGTGTATTATTTTCGCACATGTGTCGCTTAGTCCCTCCATCCAAATTTTAGAAAAAAAAGTACATTTTGTTTTCGTAATTTTGGCAATAAATGTTTTTTTTTGTTTTTTTTTCTTTTTGTCGTAGTGCTCGCCTGCTCGGTGGTAGTGAACCTTGTGCACGATACGCACCACTTTGAGGCAAAGCTTCGGTTTACAGCCACTGAACAGCTGACCACTTGACTTAGATCTCGATGGAGAAACTACTCAATCGGCGCCATCTCTTCTGCAAGTTGATGAGCGATAATAGCCATCCTTTAGATTGTATCCTTGTCGGAGAGATTGGGTCGGGCGTTCCTCCTTTAAGGTAACCAAACATTCTACCATTCTTACGTCTTATATCACGAAGAGAAATGCTTCGCTTCACAGAGGAGAGGGGAATATAGAGAGAACCGGTGATCAAGAGAGGAGTCTATTCATCAGCCTCCGGGCTGATTCTATTACAGCCTGTTCAGGTTTTATTTTGTTGTGTGTGTGTGTGTTGATCTACTCGGTTGCGTCATGCCGCCCAAATTTGAATAAATACTTAATTACATTTTATATTCAGTGGGTTGCTTGGATAATACGTTTTTTTTTGTGTTACGCTCAATATACCCGGTTACAGAAATAAGGTCTTTTCTTTTATATAAATATATGGGTATATACGCATATATATATATATATTTTTTTCTTCTCTCGCTGAATCTTATTCCTGAACTAAGTAGTTAAGATAGTTGTACTATTGAAATATTAATACAATTTTTAAGTAGCGGATTCAATTGCGCTCAGCGTCAGTACTTTTGTTTCCGGATTACCAGGTTTAAATACTAACATTTTTTTTTGTAATGATGAAAATAGGCTTTGTTAGCACATTTTTTTTTTAGAACCAATATCGTGGCATTTTCCGCCAGGAATCCATTTCGTGACTAAATTCGTTTACCGTTTGCACGGAATTATTATATTGACATTAGATCCGATATATCAACAAATATTATAAGTTCTCTCGGCAATATATACATTTTTTTTTTGGTTTTAGCAACATCATTAAATCTTTCTGCAGGATTGTCTCCTTTTTTTTTGCTACTTGCCCTAGAAAATTTTCCTCGGAGAACTCTCCAGGGCTGCCTTTCCGTTTATGTGTAGTCATAGACGAGGATAAAAGAAAAAAAAAATTAATTGTTTTTTTCTCTTTCGCCGTAGTTATCACTGTTGGTTTGTATACCTAGATATTATAATGGATTTCACTTATCTGGCACCAGAGAAACTGGAAGTAGAATTTTCCGTTCGTGAAATTCCACCCACCGCCCCAGATGCACGACAGCAGCTGGTCGAACTATACCGCGTAGAGCGTGCCCACCCTAGAATGGTTCCAGAAAAGTCTCATGCACACAAAAATCCGAGGGGCGAACTAGCCAACCTTTCCGGCCGCGTCGAGGTCCTTAAATATCGCCTATTGTCCGCCCCACTGCAATATAATGAAGACCGCCTGAGGTACCGGACTCATGTTCTCCATGCGCTCGACAGGGCCCGAAGGCTGGGTATTACGTCGCCGCCAGTCCGAACACAGGTTCAGGTATACGTCAGAACTTTGGAAGACATGCTGGCGAAAGTCGACGAGGATGGTGCTCGAGTCGCACCCCTTACTACCATTACAGAAAACAGTCAACCAGTTCCCCCACGGACAGGCACCGTTCAAAAAAACCCTGGGCATACCATCGCGGACACTGGCCGCTTACTAAGTACCCCAAAAGCGATCACAAAGAGCGCACGATTTAATCCAGACTTATCTGACATTTACGGCCAAGGTCTGGATAAGACAGATCCTGTAGTCACCGTAGTCGACACTCATACCACCTCCCGGCCATTGACAGCCCAGCTTCAAGGAACGCGACGAATCCAGTCCGTTAACGAAAGGTTGGAGCGCATAAGCCCCGGTATGTCACTAGGAAACCTCTCCCACAGGCTTGATTACCTAGGTCAGCTACAGCCTGATCGGCGTCCTCCAGCAGCAACAGCCTCCGCGCACGCGGTAGGCGGTATACCGTCCAATGCATGGCAGCCCCCTCAGGGAGGCCGTCGCAGCCCATCCCGCAATCCAGTCTTCAGATGGAGGATGTCCTTTGACGGCACAACAGGTTTCGATGCAACAGAATTCCTTTTTCGCTTGGAATCATTAGCACGATTAGAGCAGGTGTCAACAGCTGATCTCTGTGCAGGCTTCCACTCACTTGTCAGCGGGAAAGCTGCAAACTGGTACTGGCTCTTCTTGCGTAGCAACCACACACATACCTGGCAAGGTTTGCGGGACGCATTCTTAAGAGAATTCAGTAGTCAGGACACTGACTACGAGATTCGTAAGCTGATTGAAGAAAGGAAGCAAGAAACGCGTCAGTCCTTCAGCGATTTCAGACTTGCCGTTCATACGCTCGTGTCCAAAATGTCCAACCCCATTCCCGAAAGGGAGTTAGTAGAAATTCTACGTAGGAAAATGAAGCCAGCGTTACAGGAAGCCCTGCTATTATATCCTACCAGTAATGTACTTGATCTGAGAGACTTGTGTAACCGGTTCGAAAAACTCTGGTCCGACATAGGAGCTCCCCGTGGAGTACCTCAACGACGTGTCGTGCACGAGCTATATTCAGATAGTCCTTACCTCATAGATAGCGCCACAACCGACTACCAAGCATGCGTGAACGCAATGCAGACAAACCCCAGATTTCCTCAAGCTACTAGGAACCAGCCACCACAACCTAGATCCCGGCTAAAATGTTGGAATTGTGCCGTGGAGGGTCACACCTACCACGATTGTCCCGTTGGTCCACAACACCTTTTTTGCTATGGTTGTGGAACGGCCGGTGTCATTAAAACCCAGTGTAGAGCCTGTGCGTCGGAAAACCACAGGCGGAGTCAGAACTTTACGGGGACCCCGCGTATCTGGACTCCGAGTCGGGTCCCCAGACGAACTACCGAAGACGTGGCGACGAATACCGGGCCCGAGAGGCATCGCTAGGCTCTCGGTGTGTCAAAGAAAGTTGTCAGCCTGTCCAATATAAACCAGACATTCCACCAGCTTTAGTCGAGCAGGAAACCCTAGATACGTCCCATAATAACCCACGAATGTGCCAAACAACATCTCGAGACATCGCAGTACAAGCAGTACTAAACAATGATACTGACCTGGAATTTTCAGAAGCCGATAGCTGCAGTTGTTCCACCTCCGATGATACAGTGTCCATCGACACCTCTTCCTCCGACTCAGATCCATACCTGCACGAAATAAGCTCGCGGCCCCAAGACGCTTCCCGTTCGAAAACCACGCGACGCACGTACCACTATCATAGCCTGCGGAGACACATAAAAGCAGCAGTGGCCGAAACCATAATCTCAGGTAACGCCGACCCACGGCCATTCGCTGATGTCTTCATCTGCGGACGAAGAATACGAGGTCTGTTGGATAGTGGAGCTAGCGTTAGTGTGCTCGGTTCTGGAGCGGAGAGTTTCCTGGGAAAGCTTGGAATTCGTTTCCATTCGATGCTCCACTGCAGACGGGCAAGAGCAGCGAGTGCTAGGTCATATCCGGGTCCTAGTGAGGTACGGTGATAAAACGCGCCGGATGCGTCTTCATATCGTCCCGACCTTACAACAGCCTTTATACCTGGGCATTGACTTCTGGAAAGCATTCGGCTTAGCCCCCGTAATGATCAGCGAGCTTTACTCGCCCCCAACACCTCCTCCAGTGTGTACTCAACAGCACCAATTGTCCCAAGCTGATGATACCCAATTACAGACAGTGATCAACTCATTCCCTTCATTCAGTAATCAAGGATTAGGTCGAACAAAGCTTGTTGAGCACGAAATAGAAGTCGGATCTGCTAAACCTATCAAGCAGCGTTATTACGCTGTATCGCCTGCGGTGCAGAAGTCCATGTACGATGAACTCGATCGGATGTTGAGTTTAGGAGTCATCGAGGAAAGCCAGAGTGCCTGGTCCTCCCCAGTAACACTGGTAAGAAAACCAAATGGAAAGGTTCGCTTATGTCTAGACGCGCGGAAGCTCAATTCCGTTACAGTCCCGGACGCATTCCCCCTGCCGCTCATAGACGGGTTGCTCGGCCGGCTTCAGGAAACGGAGTATATCTCCGCGATCGATCTGAAGGACGCCTTCTGGCAAATCCCCTTAGCAAAATCTTCAAGGGATAAAACTGCTTTCGCAGTGCCGGGCAGACCTTTGTACCAGTTCACAGTACTCCCATTCGGTTTATGTAATGCTATACAGACTATGTGTAAATTGATGTGCAAAGTAATCCCACACCAACTGCATGACCGGGTATTTGTCTACCTGGACGACCTGCTTATTACCTCCTCCACGTTTGACGAACACCTCGAGCTACTGTCAAAGATTTCCGCTCTATTGCGTGACGCTGGCCTGACAATCAACGTGGAGCAGAGTAAGTTTTGTATGCGGAAAGTCAAATACTTGGGTTTTGTAGTGGGTGCTGGTTGCATGAGAGCAGATCGGGAGAAAGTCGTCGCCATCCAGAACTTCCCGAGACCGAATAACGTAAAGAAGGTACGGAGCTTCCTGGGAGTCTGTGGCTGGTATAGGCGTTTCATACCTCACTTCGCCTCCATTGCATGCCCTTTAACGGATTTGCTTAAAAAGAATACAAAATTTAAGTGGGAGGAACCGGCCGAACCGGCCTTTAATCAGTTGAAAGAGTGCCTAATGACTGACCCAGTTCTGGCAAACCCCGATTTTTCAAGGCCGTTCTTCATTCAGTGCGATGCTAGTACCACAGGAGTCGGAAGCGTACTTTTCCAACGCTCTGCGGATGGCGAAGAACATCCAATAGCGTATATGTCACAGAAACTAAATCCGGCTCAGCGCAACTATAGCATCACAGAGATGGAGTGTCTGGCAGCGGTACTAAGTGTGAAGCGGTTCAGACCTTACGTTGAAGGCCTGGAGTTCACGATCATCACCGATCATGCCAGTCTTAAATGGCTCATGGATCAGAGAGATCTGTGTGGCAGACTGGCACGGTGGAGTTTTAAACTCCAGGCGTTCAAATTTAACATCGAATACCGAAGGGGCAAGGAAAATGTAGTCGCAGATGCTCTCTCCCGAGCATTCGCAGATGAGTCAGCGGAGCATCATCCTGACGAAAGACCTGTCGCTCAGGTCATCGAGCCCATCAATATGAAAGACGATGCCTTCCAGGCAAGCACATATCTTGAAAAAATCCGTCAGATAAACACCAATCCAGATACCTTTCCCAACCTGCGCGTGTCAGATAAGAAAATATACATTTCTTTTGCATCTCCAAGAGACAGCATTAGTAACGATCGAGTTATCTGGAAGCTGTGGGTCCCCGATGGTCTCGCTACCAGCCTGATGGAACAAGAGCATTGTCCACCTACTGCTGCCCACTTCGGATTCGCGAAAACACTCGAGAAATTACGGCCTCAGTATTACTGGCCCAGCATGTGTGCAGACGTGCGCATGTTCATCGCTTCCTGTGCAACTTGTAAGCAAGTTAAGCCCATGAACGCATCCTCCAAACCACCTTTAGGAGAAATTCGGTTAGCGGATCTGCCCTGGCGACGCATATATTTTGACTTTTTAGGTCCCTACCCACGTAGCCGGGATGGGAACAAATATATATTCATTGTCCTAGACCACCTTACCAAATTTGTACTGCTCCGAGCAATGTCCGAGGCTACGGCCAGTAAAGTAGTCACCTTTCTGGAAAAAGAAGTCTTGCATGTATTTGGAGTCCCAGAATACCTGCACTCGGACAATGGATGTCAGTTCACATCTCGTCTACTCGCTCGGTTGTTAGACAAATATAGGGTGAGATATATTTTCTCCCCTGCTTACTCGCCACAATCTAACGCTTCGGAGCGAGTGAATCAATCTGTCCTCGCAGCAATTCGCGCCTATGTTGGGAACGAACATCGGAGGTGGGATGAACACTTGAGCGAAATTGCCTTCGCCATTCGGAATGTCGTCCACGAATCGATCAAGTGCTCGCCGTACTTCCTGATGTTTGGCAGACACCCCGTCACACATGGAGACTCGTACCAACTGCTCCAAGAGTTAGTCCCAACCTCGGATGGCGCCGTAGAACACGTCCCCCTTAACCAGCGACTCCAACAAACCCGTGAGGAAGTGAAAGTCCACCTGGCCGAAGCCTACAAACATTATTCAAAAGGTTATAATTTGCGGACACGGCCCAGATCTTTTTGCCCCGGACAGGATGTTTTCGTGCGAAACTACGTGCAGAGTAATGCGGCAAATCGCTTTGCGGCCAAACTGGCTCCTAAATTTGTGAAGGCCGTCGTAGCCGAGCGAATAGGTCAAGTATCCTATCGTCTCAAGACCCCGGACGGACATCCTCTTGGGATATTTCACGCGCAGGACATAAAGTCCTAGGCTCCCCTCGGTAGCCTTAAAAAGGCATCCGGCAAGCTTCACTTGCAAACTATAGGTTATCGCGTAACCCTCTTACTGCCTCATCAGTGGTGGGTGATAAACCTTTTGTAGGTCAACCAGTTAACCTTCTTCCTTGTCTGACAACGTGTCAACCTAAACCCACATGGTACCCTAAGCGTAGGAAACTACAGTAGGAATCCCGCTTGCTCAATCCCGTCTGGATTAGCCTCGATATGAGGATTTTATTCTTTCCTGTTTCTTCATATTTTCGATTCTGTGATAGCCGAGCGAAAAATTTGTAAATGGACAATGATCCTAGTCGAACCCATCTCTACCTCAACTGTGTAGATGTTTCCACACTAATCCCGTCTGGATTAGCCTCGATATGAGGATTTTATTCTTTCCTGTTTCTTCATAATTTCAATTCTGTGATAGCCGAGCGAAAAATTTGTAAATGGACAATGATCCTAGTCGAACCCATCTCTACCTCAATTGTGTAGATGTTTCCACACTAATCCCGTCTGGATTAGCCTCGATATGAGGATTTTATCCTTTCCTGTCTCTTCTTCAATAACTTTCTTTTGATGGCATGACAAAGCGAGTGTAAGTCCGAATAATGAAAGAACTGATAGTTAGCTACTTATTGCCTTTCCTGGCCCGTTCACTGTCCTTTTTTTTGTTTTTTTTTCTCGTCTGTTTGCATCTCTCTTATTCTCTTTTCTCCATTCGCACCTTGCTGCAATTACGTATTACTAGTTTTCAATCCAATTTCATCCTCTTCCCCCTCTTCGAGCTTCGCGGCTTTGTTAAGCGCGAACTCGGTTGCTGCACTCTGGGGAGCTTTCCTCGTCCTGAGTAAGTTGATAGATGAATTCTATCCTTTCGAAGCGACCTCCTTGCCTGGGACGGGTACTTCTGGGGGTGCCGTGACCGGATTCCGTGGAACACATAGCGCGAAGTGTTACCCCTCTTCTCCGATTCACCAATAGTCTCTAGCTCTAGCCTCACATTCCCATGTCCGGTAAATCAATCGCTGTACCTGTTTCTGGTCAACTTATGGGCCGAGGTGAGTTGATAGACGACGTCTATCCTCAGATAGGTCCTCCCTCGATCAGAATGGATTGGAAACATGGTCACAGGTTATTCCTTTTTTTTCTCCGTAACACAAGTCCCCGTAGGCTCATGCCCGGCTTGAGACTCTGGTGGGTCGTCCCCACGTTGGGCGCTACCGTAAGCACCACATTAATATTATATATATATTTTTCTCTTTTTTTCGCTTTCGCTTCCCTTTTGTCCTAAGCCCGGCTTGAGACTCTTTTCTCCGTGGGTCGTCCCCACGCTGTAGCGTATACCCCATACGCTACCTTTGCCCCCCCCCGTAGAGAAAACCCCATAATTTTCTCCCAGACACCTGAAAATAGGCAGAGAAAATTTAGTTAATTTCGGAAAGTAGCCCTCTGCTACTTTCCCATAAGGCATCTATCCGACATACACGAAGAAAACCTGGAAAGAGAGAAGAAAGTTGTTGTCCTAAAATAAACACGGGGAAAGGAAAGAAAAACAAAAAAAAAAAAGATTACAATTTGTACAGAACTCGCACAAATTGCAATCTTTAGATAAAACCTGAAAAGAAGAAAACTCAACAACACAAAAATGCCATACGAAAGAAATATTATTTCAAACAAAAATTCCAAAATCTGTAAAACGCACACAGTTTACCATTTTTATGCAAAACTTACCGCTAGTCATCAACCTCGAGACGACAAAAACGGTATCTCGCCTAGCTGTAATACATCGCATGATACCATCATGCAATGTATTGCAGCAGGTCGGCAAAAAAAAAAAAATTCCGAAAATTCGGCTCGAAAAGAGATATCCACTGCTACGAGAAAGAAGAAACACACACCCGCACTCCGGCAGCAGGCCAGATGTTAGCAAAATTCGTAAAGTTGAGAGAACAAAAGAAAATGCGCGCCGGCCGGTGGCTGATGATTTGTAAGTCGGGTGCGATGTAGGCAGCTTGCGTGGAGGCCAATTTTTTGATCGAGTGGTCATTAAATAACGAGTAGGGCTGGAGGTTGTTTCGCGCAATACTGGCTCCCGGGAGTTTGTTCTTTTTTTGGATTATTCTTGTTTCTTTTTGAGTAAAATTTTTCTTCTTTTGATACTTTTGGAACCGCACTCGAAGTAATTAATCGCGAATTTGCCGGTTACCTTTCGTCGTGAGATTACCTGCGCCAGTTTGGTCAGGTACAATTCTGTGAAAGTAAAGGAAAATCTAGTTAGTGGTGTACATTATAAAGTTTGAGTTACCTGTGCGGCAGTTATAGATACTTTCTGTGACAAAAAAAAAAAAGGGAAATTTAGTGAGTTACATACATATATTTCGACGGAAAAATTTGATAAATTTGTTTGTGATTAAATTACCTGCGTAAGTTATGAGATGAACATCCTGCAAAATAAATAAAATAGATAGGGTCTAAAAAAATTGATTCCCCAGTGTATACCAAGCAATTCTTTTTCGATTATAGATTTATTCTGCTCGTGCTTATTTAGTGTTTTACTTGCATAGGCTATTGGCAAATCACGTCCTATTTCACCTGTCGAGAGCACTGCTCCAAGTGCAAAATTCGAGGCATCCGTCGTTAGGATGAATGGTTTGCTGAAATCAGGATATTGCAAGACTGGTGAAGTTATTAGCTTCGTTTTGAGTGTTTCGAAGGATTTCTTGCACTCTTCTGACCAAAGGAACAGTGTATTTTTCTTTAGGAGTGCATTGAGTGGTCGGGCTATTTCTGCAAAGTTTTGTATGAAGCGCCTGTAATAATTGCAGAAGGCTACGAATCGTCGTACGTCATCCACATTTTTTGGTACTGGATACGTCTTTATTACTTCGTGTTTGCTTGGATATGTTTGGACTCCATTCTTCGTTATTAAGTGTCCCAGATATTAGACTTCTGGTTTTAAGAAGTTGCAATTCCTTGGATTAAGTTTCAAGTTGTACTGCTGAAGCCTTTTTAATATCTTTTCTAGATTTTGGTTGTGGTTCTTAAGCCTGCACCCATGTATTATGATGTCATGTACATATATGAGTGCACCGTCATCCAAGCCACTTAATGCAATTGAGAGCATTCGCTGAAAACTGTTCGTGGATATTTTCAGCCCAAAAGGTAATCTTTTGAATTGATAATGCCCTTGATTGGTTGAAAATGCTGTTAATTTTCTTGAATCTTTCTCGAGCTCTATTTGGTGAAAGGAGTTCGTCATATCAAGTGTTGAGAAGTATTTCGCTCGTCCTAATCTGTCTAGTATGTCTTCTAATCTTGTTAGTGGATATTTATCATTGACCACTTTCTTGTTCAGCTGCCTGAAGTCCACAACTAATCTCCATTGTTTTTTTGTCACCTGATTTTTTTGGTACTATCAGGAGTGGTGAGTTGTATGGACTCACTGAAGGTTCAACTATATCATTTCGTATTAGCTTCTCGACTTCTTTGTTTATTTCATTAATATGTGAATGTGGCAGTCTGTAATTCTTTATGTAGACGGGGTTCTTGTCTATTGTATTTATATTTTGTGTGTAAAAATTATTTGTGGTTAACCCCTCGTCTTCCAAGTGAAATACCTCTTGATACTTTCTGCAGAGTTCTTTGATTGAATTCTTCGCATTCTCGTCCAGTCCTTCCAGTTTAAGTTCTTTTAATAATTTATGGAATCGTAAATCGGTTTCACTACTTTGAACATATTGCTTTCTACTTGGTGCTCTTGTTATTCTGTAGTTTTTCGCCGGATGTAGCTCTGCTGTGAATGGTTTTAACGTCACCATATGGTTGTTCGTATTTAGTAGCTTTACGTGTTGAAATCCTTCCTTTGGTATAATTGTGTTGCTTAGAAATACTCCTTCTGTTAATTCTTCACCACAAACTAAGCTATCTTCATTGATGCTGATTGAAATTGCTTAGATCATTTCTGTCCTTGCTGGTATTGTGATTTCGTCTGTAAGTTTACTTATCATGGGTATTGTAACATCGTCATCATTCAGATTTGCAGTTATTGTGAAGGTTTCATAATCTATTTTACATAGATATTTCATTAGGAAATCTCTTCCTAGAATCCCATGTGTGGTTATCGGTGTTCTTGAATCCACTATGTGAAACCTGTGTTCTATGACGTGCTCTTCATATGCTAACTGCAATATAGCTGTACCCAAGGAGTGAGTTTCATTATTCGTTATGCCCGTTATCTTGCATTGGTCACTCCTGTTTATTTCATATTCCAATGTGTTTATTTTACAAATCGAGATGTCTGCACCTGTGTCAACGAGAAAATTTAGTTTTGCGTTTGAGAGTTTGTCCGTCAGCGTTATGTAGTTTGTTGTACAACTCCTGATGTTGTAAATTCTCGAATTTTGTCTTATTCTTGCTGACCTCGTCCTGGACTTTGCGCATTGCTCGTTTCTTGGAGAAAATTTACCCTTCCTCGTTGGTTTTGCTGGGGGTTTCTGAAAAAATTCCTTCCTCTGTTATTTTGATAGCTATTCTGCCAAACATTATTTCTATTTTGGCTATTTCTCTGGTTGTTATTGTAATTGTTATTATGTAGATTTACTCTGTTTTGCCAATTAGTGGTTCTGTTCTGGTAGCTATTGTTGTTATTTTTATATCTATTGGCATTGATAGTTCTGTTGAAATCTCTGTAATTTTGCATCTGTGTATTATTTCCGTTTTGCCGGTTACGGAGATTTCTGTTGAAACTAAAAATTCTTGTTTCATTCGTCAGAGGATGTTCAATTTGATTTGCGAGGCTTATTGCGTCATTCAGAGTTTTCGACTGTGCGGCTAGGATGGTTGGTTTTAGTGCGTCTTTCAACCCATTTTGAAAGGTATTCAATCCTATCTTGTCATTTAGTTTACAGATCACCTCTCTGTGTTCTTCTCCTATCTCATTTATCTGAACTTTGTTCAGGTCCGCGACTATCTCTAGTATCTTATCGGAGAATTCTTGCACTGTCATGTTGTATTGCCTACAACTTGATAGTTTTTGTTGTAGATTCTGTGAACTATCTTTCGTTCTGAATGCTTCTGTCAGAACTCTTTTCAGGTTTTCTAGAGATGTCGGTTTGGCTATTGCAGACATCTTGTTTCGTACTCTTTCGCTTAGGCGTGCTAGCCATACGAATTCAATTAATTGCGGCTGGGCATCAGCCTTCAGCGTCTTGCTGTACATTTCTACGAGGCTTAGAAAATTTGACAGCTCTTTTGTATTGCCCCCAAATTCCGGCAATATTTTTATAGCTACACTCAGATCAAAGGTATTTGTGCCCATTTTTACTTCTTTTTGTATGGTATTTGCCCCTTGATTTGTTTCTTCAGATTCCGAATCTTCGGTGCTATTTAGAGTTTCTTGTGTTTTCTCTTCTAATATCGATTTTAGTTCAATAAACTTTGTATTGAATTTGTTCTGCAGCTCGTCTGCTTGTTTTCCCTTTTGAGTGACTGTTATTAGATCGAAGTCTTTCTTGATCTTTCTGGCTAGAGCTTGCTTTTGTAGCAAATTTCTACTCGTGAATGTTCTCTGTGGATTTTTCGTGAAAGTTTTTAATAATTTCTTTAATTCGGTGAAAAGATTCTCGTATGTTTCCATCAGTTTATTTATTTAAATATATTATCGAAGAACCCAAAGATAGTTAACACTATTTTTTAAAGTCATGTGAAATAAAAATTGTTGATTTATTATTTATTTATTTTAAAAGTAATTTTATTGTTCTATAATATCATATTAAATTTACTCTAATGTAATCTAGGACCCATATAACTAACTCTATTCCCAAGAGCTATATTCATAAACTCATAAGTTATAATTATTTTATTATTAAGGCGTTTTAAATAACCCTAATTTTTTTTTATATTTTATCGCTAAAAGCTATTCAATATAAAAAGTTAATTTAAGATGGCTATTCTAATATATTGCCACTCCCCTAGACGTTAGCCATATTATTCACACGCTCTTGTATGTTTATGCTGATGTATTTGTGCAGCACTCTTTTTCCAAAGTATATTGCGATCATTAATAGGACTAGCAGTATCGCTATCGTTAAAGCAGTCGGTACGTGAAGAATGTCGTGGATAGAAACTGATTGAACTACTGGAGCTGTTGCTGCTGCTGCTGCTTTTTGAGCTACAATCACCTCCTTCGATTGTGGCTTTCCCATTTGCGCTTTTTGATTTAACTTTTTTCTTTAAGTTTTGTTTTTGTAGATATCGTAGTTATTCTATATAGCTTTGTTATCTGTTGGCGAAGCTTAACTGCTATACCGCCCCTTTTCTTTTTTTTTTTTTTTTTTTTTTTCAGTTTATTTACTGATTTCTGCTTTTCTTTGCGCGATTGTTATCGCTTTCGCACCAGCTGTGGGATTATTTTGTATTTTTCTTTTTTAAGCTATTGTAGTTGTGTTTCCATTTGTTGGTTTTTCGGCATATTAAGGGCCTTGGTTCCGTCTTCTTACGTATGGTGAAGTAAAAAATTCTCCACTGATGGTTCGTTTCGCAGGGTCGCCATGTAATAATTTTGGCATGTAATATGGTTGATAAGTTCTGGAGTTGGGATGGCTAAAGAGCCGCTGTGTCTTTATTTTAATGAGGCAGAGTTTTGCCTGTATTTATGTAGAAGGCAGAGTATGCCAAGTTATTCTTTATGGCAGAGTATGCCGATGTTTATTTTGGAAGGCAGAGTATGCCAATTTACTCCTTATGGCAGAGTATGCCGCTGTTTATTTGGAAGGCAGAGTATGCCAATTTACTCCTTATGGCAGAGTATGCCGCTGTTTATTGGGAAGGCAGAGTATGCCAATTTACTCCTTATGGCAGAATCTGCCGCTGTGACGAGAATTAAAAGAACCTTTTCAAAAGTTAACTTAACTCTGTCTTTATTAAATCAATCGCAGGTTATTTATACAATTATTTTACATGCTACGATAATACAAAAGGGGGGCATTATTGCAGAATTGCAATAATGCATTGAAAGAATCATTTATGTTGTGTCAGCTTTTCTGATCATAACATTCACATTGAATTATTGAATGATTCACATATAACTGTGGAATTTGTAAAGCGATGACCCCGGGTGTAAATATTTTTCTCAATTAAGAATTATGCTTGCATAGCAGAATTTGCTTGCGTTGCAAATTCTTCTTGAGGTCGAGTAACTTTGTCTGTTTTTAATTATTTTTGATTTCAATTTCTGTTTAAAATTATTGACCGTGGTCATGGCTTTACAATAATTAACGAATTTGATATATATATATATTTCGACGGAAAGATTTGATAAATTAGTGTGTTGTTAAATTACCTGCGTAAATTATGAGATGAACATTCTGCGAAATAAATAAAATAATTAATGAATTTGACATATATATATATATTTCGACGGAAAAATTTGATAAATCAATTTGCTGTTAAATTACCTGCGTAAATTATGATATGAACATTTTGCGAAATAAATAAAATAATTGATGAATTTGATATATATATTTCGACGAAAAGTGAGATACATTTGTTGTGATTAAATTACCTGCGTAAGTTATGAGATGAACATCCTGCGAAATAAATAAAATAATTAATGAATTTGATATATATATATTTCGACGGAAAGATTTGATAAATTAGTTGTGATTAAATTACCGGCGTAAGTTATGAGAGGAACATTCTGCGAAATAAATAAAATAATTAACGAATTTGATATATATATATATTTCGACGGAAAGATTTGATAAATTAGTTTGTTGTTAAATTACCTGCGTAAATTATGAGATGAACATTCTGCGAAATAAATAAAATAATTGATGAATTTGATATATATATTTCGACGAAAAGTGAGATACATTAGTTTGTGATTAAATTACCTACGTAAGTTATGAGATGAACATTCTGCGAAATAAATAACATAATTAACGAATTTGATATATACATATTTCGACGTAAAAATTTGGTAAATTAGGTTGTTGTTAAATTACCTGCGTAAATTATGATATGAACATTCTGCGAAATAAATAAAATAATTAACGAATTTGATATATATATATTTCGACGTAAAAATTTGGTAAATTAGGTTGTTGTTAAATTACCTGCGTAAATTATGATATGAACATTCTGCGAAATAGATAAAATAATTAATGAAAGTTACATATATATATTTCGACGGAAAAATTTGATGAATTAGTTTGTGATTAAATTACCTGCATAAGTTATGAGATGAACATTCTGCAAAATAAATAAAATGATTAATGAACTTGATATATATATGTTTCGACAAAAAAATGAGATACATTAGTTTGTGATTAAATTACCTGCGTAAGCTACGATATGAACATTCGGTGAAGTAAATAAAATAATTATTGAATTAGATATATATATATTTCGGCGGGAAATTAAATTAGTGAGTTACATATGCATATTCTAAAGTTTAAAATCACGTACCGATTCCAGTCGTCGATGATTTACCTGCGCCTCAGTAATGACAGGAACATTCTGGAAAAGAAAAGTAGTAAATTTGTGAGCCTTACATATGTTGATGTATAGAAGTAAGGGACTTTCCTTCGGTACTTGCATACGAATATATATACATGCCTATGTACTTATATGTGGCAGTGTGTGCCTAATTCCACGCGAACAAATGGTGAAGAAGAGAATGACCGTGAAAGAAGATGCTTGTTAAGAAGTAATGCAGATCTAACCAATTCACTGTTGGCGCTTGGCTGTATTGTGTGGACACAAACCAGGTACTCCTAAGGACGCTGTAAGTTTAGTTAAGTAAAATTTTTTTTTTCTTTGTTTACTCTTAGAACCAATAAGTTTTTTTTTGCTCATATGGTCTTCCGACAATTAAGTTTTTTTTTGTTACCTAAGAACTCGTCTAAATTCACCTAGAGATCTAGAATTAAGTATAGCGTTGGGGCCACCTCCTTCCGAGGTGTGCTACATTGGATTACCCCTGCCTCGGCAGGTATTAGATTAGTAGGGCCTATTCTAGAAGCTAAGAACTAGCCTTAAGGATTGTCGTTAATAAAAAGGCAAAGATAAATAAAGAAGAAAAAAAAAATTTTTGTCAATGGGTTCAGAATCGTAACAAGTTGTGTTGTTATTTACGAGGCAGTCCTTTGACTTCCTCTCCTATTTTTCTTTTTTATTTAATTTTTTTTCTTCTTCCTTTTATGCTGATTCACATACATTCATGTAGGTACGCTTGGGCTTGTCGCCACCTCTTTTTTGTAAACTGCGTGTGATGCTAAAGGCCGAGTGATTTGGGAGGTGAAAGTTTGATGAATAAGCAACAGTCCAGGATACTAGCTTCGATGAAGGTCTAAACAACATACACGCGGCGGCGTTATTATCGCGGGGTAGCTTAACACATACACACGCGCATGTCAGGGGGGCTAAGCAATAAATTTTTTTTGTGTGGTCTTGACGACTTAGCCAGGGTGGTCGGGGGCGCTGGGCCCAAACGTCAAGCCTGGGTCACATCAACACCCGTGGCCCACTCTCACCTCCTCTCCTCACTGCGTCGGTGATCCTCCGGGTGGTAATACGATTGTTCGGCGTTGGAACATACTTCACTTATTCTGTCATAGGAAAACAAGGAAAAAAAAATATATATACAATAATTTTTTTTTGATTCTCCTCCAGCTTTAGGTACAGGAAAGACAACGGTTGAACGGTTGCTTCAGCTCTGACGTCGTAACTTTTTTTTTGGTCTTTCAGCTTTCAATTCCATTAGTCCGTCCGTCCGTCCGAAGTCAATATTTAGGCCGTCCGTCAGTCCGGTGTATAATTGACACAGCTTACTAGCATCTAAAGGACGTGGGTGGCAAGAACCACCCCAATCCGACTGTACACTAGCGGGAAAATGCTGTGTCGTCACCCACAGAAGTCCTGGTGATGATTTTTGTGACGAGGTATGCGGGCTGCAGGGTCTCCTAATACTCAGGTGGAAGTGAGTGTGGGTAGAACTGTCAGCGGGCATACATTTGCGTTACAAGCTGTACAGGAGTAGCTGAACATCAGGCCAATGCAGCCCTTGAATAAAGAGGAACGGCGTTCACATATAGAAAATACTTGCTGCCATATATGTGAAAAAACCTTTGCAGCCGATGAGGAACGAGTCCGGGACCATTGCCATTTAACAGGTAAATACTCAGAAGCATAATTCAATTCATTTCTTTTCATAAATTCTTTTATCAGGAAAATACCGAGGGCCAGCGCACAATGCATGCAATCTGATGTATCAAGATTGCTCCATAGATCCAGTAATTTTTCATAATTTATCCGGATATGATGCCCACTTCATAATTAAGGATATAGCTACATCTTTCATAGGAAATGTTTATCTCTTACCAATAAACAAGGAAAGATATATCTCATTCACCGAGCAAATAGACGGCAGGCACATAAAATTCAGATTCATCGATTCCTTCCGTTTTATGTCAGAATCTTTAGATAAGCTATCATCATTGCTGCCGATGGATAAATTAAACACTACAAGATCGGTATGGCAGGGATTGGATGATGACACTATCAAACTTCTTACACGCAAGGGTGTCTTCCCATATGATTTTATTGATGACTGGGGTAAATTGGATTTCCGGAACTTGCCAACACAGGAAGCGTTCTACAATAAACTGACTGACAGTGCTATATCTTCTGAGGACTACAATCATGCTGAAGAGGTCTGGCAAAAATTTGAAATACAAACACTTGGTGAATATTCAGATCTATACCTTAAAACTGATGTTCTCCTATTGGCCGATGTGTTTGAGAACTTTCGAGAAGTGTGCATGAAGACATACAATTTAGATCCAGCACATTATTACACCATGCCAGGCCTAACATGGGATGCTATGCTAAAATACACTAATGTGAAATTAGAGCTGATAACCGACGTAGAAATACTGCTATTCATAGAGAGAGGCATTCGAGGTGGTATAAGTTAATGTTCGAACAGATATAGTAAAGAAAATAATAATTATATGGATGATTTTAAGCCTGAGGAGAAAGAGAAATACCAGATGTATTATGATGTGAATAACCTTTATGAATGGGCCAAGTCACAGCATTTGCCAACCGGAGGATTCAAATGGGTTGATGTTCCCAATACTGTCGTTTCCGAAATTCCTGATGATTCTCCAGCTGGATACATATTCGAAGTCGACTTGGATTATCCTCAACATCTACATGATAAGCATAAGGACTTACCGTTTTGCTCTGGGCATGCAGCACCACCTGGAGCAATATTAGAAAAGCTTTTGACAACATTACATCCAAAAACTAAATATGTTATACACTACCGAAACTTGAAGCAATGCTTATCACATGGATTCATCCTGAAAAAAAGTGCACCGGGTACTTCAATTCGACCAATCAGCTTGGCTTAAACCATATATTGACTTAAATACCACCAAACGGATGCAGGCTACAAGCGATCATGAGAAGGACAGCTATAAGAAGATGAATAATGCAGCTTTTGGTAAGACCATGGAAAATGTACGCAAGTATAGTGATATCAAGCTTTGCATGAAGGGGAAAGTCGTTATGGTGCAAAAGCTCGGATTGCGGCACCCAACTTCCACAGTGCAACGATATTTGATGAAAATTTAGTTGCTGTGGAATTAAGGCGACTCAAAATGTTATTCAATAAGCCGCTCTATACAGGAATGGCAGTTATGGAAATTTCGAAAATATGCCTCTACGATTCTCACTACAGTTTTATGCAGCGTCAGTATGGAGATAAATGTAAAGTCACGTATACTGATACAGATTCTCTAATAAATAAAAAGAGATTACTCTCTTGGACTTTTTACCGGGTTAAACTTAATTTTCTTCAAGAAAGAATTTTTTTGGGATATCTCCGGTATATAGCAAAAGCTAAAAAATGTTCTAATTTGTTATTTCATCACACAATCCATTAATTTTTGGTGACAAGTTTCAAGTCTTGGTTTGACTCATCAACAGGTCCCAAATAGGGAAATTGGGTGATTAGAAAAACAAATGAAAAAATGAAAAAAGAAGAAAGAAATGAAAAGTTTAAGAAAAATAGAAAAAAACAATTTTTTTATTTATTAAAAAATTTAAAAAATTTTAAAGAAACAGATTCATTCGAAGCGAATCGAACCTGTATACGCCACGCAGTGGGCTGAAAAATGAAGAAGAAAAAGGAAGAAGAAGAAGCGTTTCGTGTCAGCAGAAAACCTTCCACTCATCGGTGCAGCTTGGTTTTCTGCCTGCTGCAGACGCTTGAAAATAGATCAAACCGATCTCTTCTCATATAAACTCAGAATAAATTCTGGGTGTGAATTATATGAGGAAAAAACACTCCTATACAAGCCCAGGAGGAAAATAAATAAAAAGAGATTACTCTTTTGGACTTTTTACCGGGTTAAACTTAATTTTCTTCAAGAAAGAATTTTTTTTGGGATATCTCCGGTATATAGCAAAAGCTAAAAAATGTTCTAATTTGTTATTTCATCACACAATCCACTAATTTTTGGTGACAAGTTTCAAGTCTTGGTTTGACTCATCAACAGGTCCCAAATAGCGAAATTGGGTGATTAGAAAAACAAATGAAAAAATGAAAAAAGAAGAAAGAATCGAATGAATCTGTTTCTTTAAAATTTTTTAAATTTTTTAATAAATAATAAAATTGTTTTTTTCTATTTTTCTTAAACTTTTCATTTCTTTCTTCTTTTTTCATTTTTTCATTTGTTTTTCTAATCACCCAATTTCGCTATTTGGGACCTGTTGATGAGTCAAACCAAGACTTGAAACTTGTCACCAAAAATTAATGGATTGTGTGATGAAATAACAAATTAGAACATTTTTTAGCTTTTGCTATATACCGGAGATATCCCAAAAAAATTCTTTCTTGAAGAAAATTAAGTTTAACCCGGTAAAAAGTCCAAAAGAGTAATGTCTTTTTATTTATTTTCCTCCTGGGCTTGTATAGGAGTGTTTTTTCCTCATATAATTCACACCCAGAATTTATTCTGAGTTTATATGAGAAGAGATCGGTTTGATCTATTTTCAAGCGTCTGCAGCAGCCAGAAAACCAAGCTGCACCGATGAGTGGAAGGTTTTCTGCTGACACGAAACGCTTCTTCTTCTTCCTTTTTCTTCTTCATTTTTCAGCCCACTGCGTGGCGTATACAGGTTCGATTCGCTTCGAATGAATCTGTTTCTTTAAAATTTTTTAAATTTTTTAATAAATAAAAAAATTGTTTTTTTCTATTTTTCTTAAACTTTTCATTTCTTTCTTCTTTTTTCATTTTTTCATTTGTTTTTCTAATCACCCAATTTCGCTATTTGGGACCTGTTGATGAGTCAAACCAAGACTTGAAACTTGTCACCAAAAATTAATGGATTGTGTGATGAAATAACAAATTAGAACATTTTTTAGCTTTTGCTATATACCGGAGATATCCCAAAAAAATTCTTTCTTGAAGAAAATTAAGTTTAACCCGATAAAAAGTCCAAAAGAGTAATCTCTTTTTATTTATTTTCCTCCTGGGCTTGTATAGGAGTGTTTTTTCCTCATATAATTCACACCCAGAATTTATTCTGAGTTTATATGAGAAGAGATCGGTTTGATCTATTTTCAAGCGTCTGCAGCAGGCAGAAAACCAAGCTGCACCGATGAGTGGAAGGTTTTCTGCTGACACGAAACGCTTCTTCTTCTTCCTTTTTCTTCTTCATTTTTCAGCCCACTGCGTGGCGTATACAGGTTCGATTCGCTTCGAATGAATCTGTTTCTTTAAAATTTTTTAAATTTTTTAATAAATAAAAAAATTGTTTTTTTCTATTTTTCTTAAACTTTTCATTTCTTTCTTCTTTTTTCATTTTTTCATTTGTTTTTCTAATCACCCAATTTCGCTATTTGGGACCTGTTGATGAGTCAAACCAAGACTTGAAACTTGTCACCAAAAATTAATGGATTGTGTGATGAAATAACAAATTAGAACATTTTTTAGCTTTTGCTATATACCGGAGATATCCCAAAAAAATTCTTTCTTGAAGAAAATTAAGATTCTCAAATATATGAACTTGAAGAGAAAAATGCATATGAGTTTATGGCTGAAAATATAAACAAATTTGATACAAGTGATTACCCAGAAGATAACCAATTCAATTTACCGCTCATGAATAAAAAGATTCCCGGGCTAATGAAGGATGAGCTGAATGGGAAAATCATGAGCGAATTTGTAGGCTTGTACATTCT
This sequence comes from Dioctria rufipes, assembly GCA_963924295.1. Taxonomy (NCBI): domain Eukaryota; kingdom Metazoa; phylum Arthropoda; class Insecta; order Diptera; family Asilidae; genus Dioctria; species Dioctria rufipes. The sequence continues at coordinate 182,837,583 of OZ002740.1, forward strand.
GCGTATAAACGCTGGTAACACTGTAAAAAAAGCGAAAGGAGTAAAGACTAATGTAGTCCAGAGGCATATCAATTTCGAAGACTACGTCGAATGCTTAAATAACAAGCGAATTTTAACTGCTAATTAGAGCTCCATACGATCTCATCACCATAACGTATACACTATTAATCAAAAAAAGATTGCATTGAGTACCTATGATAATAAGCGTCATATTATGAGCGGAGCGATGGATACTCTACCAAGGGGACATTACTCTATTTCATCAGATCAACAAGTAGCAGCCGTAGAAAGAATCTAAGTCCAGTGTAAATAATAAATGTATTATAATTTTAGTTTTATTTATTAAAGTAATTTGCATTATAGCTACATGTATAAATTATTATAATTATAACTACAAATTTATATTAAATTGTCACTTGTTTCTTCAAGATATTATAAAACATCTTTGCTATTAATCCAAGAATTGTGTTTTGATTGAACTTGAGTTCCTTGCTCACCGGCTGGCACCTGAGCTCCTGTTGGTCCACGTTCACCTGGTTTCCCAAGATATCCTCGCTTAGAGAAACGTCCAAACTTGTTAACGCTCATCTGTAGATTGTGTAGAATTATGGTAATGGAGTAGTATTTAAACTGTAATATCTGCTTCTCGCAACTCCTCTAGTATAGATACAATTTCATTGTTGTGACTGGTGTTTCCAGCCTGCTTTGATGCCATTAGAAGGCGCAGTCTATCCACTAATTCATTTGGGTCATCCCAGTAAATGTGATCAATATTTTCTTTAGGCAGACGCATTAGACCCATGCCTTTATGCTGTATATGTTTACTGGTTATAGCTTTATACTTAGCCGCTCTAGTACCCTTTATTTGTCCATCTTCAGCATAGTCACGTTTATATGCATTGGTATCTCTCAAAATAGATCCATAATTAGTTAAATCCTCTTTAGTATATAGACTTTTTACGGGATCTTTCATAAATAGCAGCTCACATAACCCCAAAGTTGTTTTATAGCTCTTCCCCTTGATAACAATATTTCCTACATCATCAACATCAAACGTTGAATTACCGATTCTCCACCCGCTATCATCATAGTAAAGTCCATAGGTTGGATCAATTTTAGGGCTATTATCAGTGAATAGCTTTAAATAGTTTGAAACTATGTATCCAGACGTATCGGGGGAGGTGACAGAAGACCTTCCTGTCAATGTTCTTGAATGTTCAGGTGTTGCGAATTCTTCCTCAGATGTTAAGGAATAATCTCCATAATTTATAGGTGTGCTACTAGCCTCCATTTTAACATATTTTCGTTTTGGAAGGGTAAAAGGTTCCACAGCCTCATTGGATTCTTTTTCTGCTTCTTCTTGTTCTTCTTCTTCTTCTTGTTCTTCTTCTTTTACATCTTTTGTCTCAAATTTGACTATATTCGGCGGCTCGTATTTTACTGTTCTAACAAACTATCTATCTTAACTTCAGTCGAGACCCGAAGAAAGATTCTTTATTTCCGTCGAGACCAGAAATAAAGTGTATTGTTGGTAATATTTTTTATTGCAGCCGCTACCCACAATAAAAAACCTTTAATTTAATCGCTATCTAAAATAAACTCCTTAATCCAGTCGATACCCAGAAAAAGAATATTTTATTTTAGCCGTCAATTAAACAAAGTATTTAATTTAGTAATAAAATATAACACTAGGAAAAATCACTAGGAAAGAACACAAAGGAATAAATTGCCAAGTTAATCACTGCACTGCTAAATCACAAAAGAGAGCGAATCAAGTCAAACTGCTGTTTATATAGCCAGAGTTTGCGCACGGCACCAAAGAACGGTAGTCAGCGGCGCGTGGCAACAATATTGGCATAGCAACAACTTGCATAGCAACAATAACCTGACCTAGAAACTGTACTTCATCATTGGTTCATAAAGTGTTACCATTTCAGTTATTGTTGTCAACAAGCTGCACTCGACTTATGAATATATAAAATGTTTTAGATAAATTAAAATTATTTCCAAATCAATATGGTCTAAATATCAATAAATAAAAATAAAACTTTAGCCATCGTTTAATTAGAACGTTTACTTACCCGGAATAGTTTGTAAATTCCTAAAACCAATACCTCCACCTGACTTAGACGTAGCTAGAAGCAGCACGCACGAGTTGCTGCCCTTGTACTTAGATGTATCGTCACAATATTCTGCTGCGCAGTAATTCTTTATGTAATTATCGCAGTTCATATGCTGCTCGTGTTGCAAGTTAGAACTGGGAGTATTAAATTTTCTTATATTTTTGATCTGTTCACTGCTTTGTGTACAACAATCATGGCGGAACGTGGTTCATAATGAGCATTTCTAGTATCTCTGTTCCATTGGAAACAATAATGGCGGAACGTGGTTAGTAATGAGACTTCTTTGCATCTCCATTTCGTTTTGTAGTACCTTTGACTTTCTGAAGTTGTCATTCCTATATAAATTATTTGTGTTTGACATTCAGCTGACATCAGTAGATGTTGATCGCTGATGTTTTGCTATTTCTGGAGAGTGTAAGAGTGGACTACGTGAACGGGCCTCCAAGGACACATCTTCATGTTCGTGGGATTAAATAGTCAGGTAAGATTAATTCATAATTATTTAAAAAGATTTGATTCTTGGTGATGGATGCGACTTCTCTTTTCAGGTTCTCCAAATCACCAGATAGATATGAGAAGTATGTGTTAAATAACAACACACGCAGCAATAAACAGCTGCTGAGAAACGAATTATTTATGTAGTCAGGTACGTAGTTAAATTACGCTTTTCTTAGATTTAAATAAAACTATTTTGTTCCTTTTTAGATCTTAGTTCCTGTTCGGAACAGACTCAGTGCGATCTTCTTTTGACTGACACTTTACACGCTATGGTTATGGGATCGTATGGAGCTCTGATTAGCAGTTAATATTCGCTTGGTATTCAAACAATCGACGTAGCCTTCGAAATTGACATGCCTCTGTACTACATTAGCCTTTACTCCTTTTGCTTTCTTTACAGTTTTACAATCGTTTATACGCAAACTGTACATTTTCGGGCGCAAGCCAACAAATTCGCTCATGATTTTCCCATTCAGCTCATCCTTCATTAGACCAGGAATCTTTTTATTCATGAATGGTAAATTGAACTGGCTATCTTCTGGGTAATCACTTGTATCAAATTTGTTTATATTTTCAGCCATAAACTTATATGCATTTTCCCTCTTCAAGTTCATATATTATAGAATCTGTATGTGTATACATCACTTTACATTTATCTCCAAATTCACGCTGCATGAAACTACAGTGGAAATCGTAGAGGAATATCTTTGAAATTTCCGTAATTGTCATTCCAATATAGAGATGCTTATTGAATTAAATTTTGAGTCGCCTTAATTCCACAGCAACTAAATTCTCATCAAATATAGTTGCACTGTGGAAGTTGGGTGCCGCAATCCGAGCCTTTGCACCATAGTGACCTTCCCACTTTACGCAAAGCTTGATATCGCTATACTTGCGTACATTTTTCATGGTCTTACCAAAAGCTGCATTATTCATCTTCTTATAGCTGTCCTTCTCATGATCGCTTGTAGCCTGCATCCGTTTAGTAGTATTTAAGTCAATATATGGTTTAAGCCAAGCTGATTGGTCGAATTGAAGAACCCGGTGCACTTTTTTCAGGATGAGTCCATGAGATAAGCATTGCTTCAAATTTCGGTAGTGCATAACATACATATTTAGTTTTAGGATGTATTGTTTTCAAAAACTTTTCTAATTTTGCTCCGGGTGGTGCTATATGCTCAGAGCAAAACGGTAAGTCGTTATGCTTATCATGTAGATGTTGAGGGTAATCCAAGTCGACTTCGAATATGTATTCAGTTGGAGAATCATCAGGAATTTCGAAAACGTCAATATTGAGAACATCAACCCATTTGAATCCTCCGGTTGGTAAATGCTGTGACATGGCGCATCCATAAATATTATTCACATCATAATACATCAAGTATTTCTCTTTCTCCTCAGGCTTAAAATCATCCATATGTTTATTATTTGCTTTACTATATCTGTTCGAACATTGCCTCTCTCTATGAATAGCAGGATATCTACGACGGTTACCAGCTCTAATTTCACATTAGTGTATTTTAGCATAGCATCCTTTGTTAAGCCTGGCATGGTGTAATAATGTGCTGGATCTAAATTGTAAGTCTTCATGCACACCTCTCGAAAGTTCTCAAACACATCGGCCAATAGGAGAACATCAGTATAAAATTATAGATCTGAGTATTCACCAAGTGTTTGTATTTCAAATTTTTGGCAGACCTCTTCAGGATGATTGTATTCCTCAGGAGATATAGCACTGTTAGTCAGTTTATTGTAGAACGCTTCCTGTGTTGGCAAGTTCCGGAAATCTAATTTATCCCATTCATCAATAAAATCATACGGGAAGACACCTTTGTGTGTAAGAAGTTTAATAGTTTCATCATCTAATCTCTGCCATACTGATCTTTTAGTGTTTAATTTATCCATCGGCAGCAATGATGATAGCTTATATAAAGATTCTGCCATAAAACGGAAGGAATCGATGAATCTGAATTTTATATGGCTGCCTTCCATGTGCTTGGTGAACGAGATATATTGCTGTGCAATTATTACAGCAAGGACTGGGAGTGCTTTAAAAAAGAAGTTCACCAGCCCCGACAAATGATCTCTTTTATTTCAGTGAAACTTCACTTTTCTTTATATTACTTGAGTAAACCTTGTAGATTACACATTGTATTTTTATTTAATTTGCTGCAATTACACTTTTGTTTTTTTACTTTACTAGACTTAGTTTTTAATCTTTTATAGGAAACCAGAGACCTTACCGTGGGTCGTGGGTTACTTGGTTCCTTTACCAATATTACTGCGCTTCATTACACCACCCCCCTTAGAAAAGAAAGTTCATGGAGTAGGACGTATTGAAATTTCGAAGAAAAAAAGAAATGAATGAGTGTAAAAAAAGAAATGATTGAAGGTGTTTTTCAATGAAGTGTTGCATATGGTCGCTTTACATGCCAGAATTATTATTTTATGCTCTACTTTTATGGTTATGATCTTACGATGGTTACATTAGACATGCATAGACATATATATTTATATCTCTTAAAGAATAATTGGGTAGTATTGATAGTTACACCTAGTAATATTATAATTCTTATGGGTTACACTTAATACGTTTATGTCTATAATTTTTTGTTTTAAGGATAATTGTTTAAAATATGTCTTTTACTATTATCTAAATTACAATGATGTTAGCTACTTTAACCATATTTATTTGGTTTAAAAAAAAATTAAATACTACACAAATACCAGTAATTATCTATATGTATAGGTATATCAAAAAAAAATTCTCTCCCTTTTTTTTCAGTTATGTCTGTATTTCACGACTTATTATTTTGCAGTTGTTGGAATTACATAAGTACCAGATTGTTCTTGAACTTCTTCTCCTGTTTTGGGAGATTTTGTGTTACGTAATTTATTTTTTAGAAAAATCGCTATGATTATCAAAATTAAGCAATGAAGTATGTAGCTAATAGTGTAGGGATGAATTATGTATGCAAAATCTTTGGATAAACCTTTTTCTTCGTTTCTATTCAGTTTGTTTATGGCTAGGTTTAATTCTCTTAGTTTATGTTCATCAAAATATTTACTATCGTCGTTTTTTTTTAATTAATCGATAAAGCGCTTGATGTTATTATTATGAACTGTTTAGTTATTGTTGCCTATTCTACTTGTGGTGTTCTCTGCTGAATTTAGTTTTATTATTTCATATGGTCTAGACCAAAGGGGGGAAAATTTTCCTTTCCGTTGGTGGTTCTTTAAGAGAACTTTTTCGCCTAAGTTAAACTGTTTTACACGAGTACTTTCATTGTAGGAAACCTTTGACTTTTCTTTTTTTTTTGAATGAGGGATTCTCTGGCTAATTGATAACCATGTTGTAACTGTGCTTTCAATTCGTTACTATAATTCTCATATGAGTAACATATCGTAGGTTCCTTCTTTACTGTGGTCGGAATCTATGCTTGATAACAATAGAGCAGCTCATAAGGGGTGTATTTAGTGCTTGAATGGGGAGTTGTCTTATACACAAACATTGCATATGGGATCCAGGTGTCCCAAGTCAAGTTATCTTTGTTTACATGTACAATTTGGTTAAAAAATTTTCAAGACTTACTTGTCTATTAGGACCTGGCAGAATGGTCCCGCTTCTGAGACGAGGTCCTGTTGGCGATGACTGTGGAGATTTATCTCCTGCAACAGATGATGTACCTTCACCGGGGTGCTGTGTATTGGCACCTGGGAATAATCCCGCGTCGGCTAAAGATGGAGAGCTTTCCCTCGTTGCTGCGTCTGTTTCCAGCTGAGGTAGAGCAGGGCTGTCGGCTGGCATATGATGCGCTGTTTGGTGAAAGGGGGGCTCCTTGCCTGCTTAAGTCCCTTTGCTGTGATTGAGAGGGGGGTTTCTTTAACTGCCTTCGAGTTCCCTTTCAATCCTTGGTCGGTTGATTTCGGTCTGTTTTGCAGCTGGGGGGGCTTTGGGCCGTCTTAATTTCCCTTTGATCTAGATGTAAATGGGGCTTATGAGCCGTCCTCGCTTTCCTCTTTAAATCAGGATCGTTGTCTACTAGCGTTTTATTGATGAGCGCTGGCTGCTAAAAAATCAGGCTGCTTGTCGAGCTGCGTCCGAGTTGATTGGGGTTCGTCCTTCTGGGGGAGTTTTGAATGTTTTTCTGCTTCATTCTATGGACTATTCGATTATATCCCTGGGTAGTACCTTTGCACTAATTAAGTTGAACGCTTGCCCTCCTGGAGCAGAGGCGCCTAGAGATGGTATCTGCCCGAGTGTTGGGGGTGACTTGGCCTGAGTGGCTCAGTCAATGGGACTCCTTAGGTTCGAAGGATCAAGGATTTTTAAAGCTTTTATGATTTTTTAGTTTGACCAAGCCTTCTTGATCCTACCGGCTACGCCAATTTTGTTATATATTTGGGGTACTAACTGATCACCACTATATGCAGTCAAACCTGCTCCTTTTCGTGAGGTTACCTTGGTTCAGGAATATGATTTCACTGGTAAGGAATAGTCGTGGAATGCTCTCTTGCGCCGTACTTTTAATGCCACCTTGCTTTCTCGTTTTACTTCAAACAACAATCCCTTTACTCTTTATAGCACTATATTCCACTTTCTTTCCTAACCAATTCTGATTTTCACAAATTTAGTTTATTACACAAGTCTACTTTATCTAATTTAATTCCACAATTTTCCTGGGATTACTCTATATTCTGCCGTGCCGACCGTTGCCAAGTTCAACCCCAAAAAAAAAATCGACAAATTCCTATACTTCTTGTTACCCGCTTTCTAACTTTCTTTATAGTTTTTCGCCGGCCGAACTGCCCACTCTCACTTGAATTTTTCCAAACACAAGTCTCGTCGTTCTGGATAGGAAAATGCTTAATTAGCATTCCTATCCTGAGAAAATTGTTTGCCGCTGGACAAGTTTTAACATGCCCAGCATTATCGCGGCGGACGATGGTTGAAAATGAAATTTGATATTTCATAAATACCAAACCATCGTCTTGCTATCGTGCATATATTGTTGCGCCCACAATGTATGCAGATCGCGACAATTCGCTGATAAGAGCTTTTTCGGTGAAAACTTAATCATTTCAGTTTTCATCGACGTAAAATTTCATCCGTCCGATATGTATGTACGTATACACATAACCATCGTATTTACGACAAATCTTACTGAAGGTAAGATTTGTCGTGGGGATTTTTTCTATTGAAACGACTTGGGATGAAACATAAAACTTTTATTTTTCCCAAGTCGTTTTGTGGGAATATATTTTGATTATTTTATGCAAAGGAACGTGAAGCAATTGCTGATGGCAATTTTTCGCTTTGCAAATAGATAAGCTAATCATGTTTTAAGCATGATTAGCTTATACTATTTATGATGACAAAATAAATTATAATTGTTTTTTAAATTACCTATTTTAGGTAATTTTGGTATGCAACAACTATACAGATATACCGCGCATATACCGAAAAATTTATTATTGCTTGTTACGTGCCATTCGACTGCGGATGAATTCAAAAAATCAGAAAAAAGTAACAATAAGAGAAAATCAAGAAATTTCTGTAATAAACTAGTAATTGTAGGAGCTACAATTGGTTAAACTCCGTGTGCAGTATAAACAATATCTTTCCCCACTTTCACTTTCGCTACATCATATGGTGGAGTTAAGATATTTTTTAATATTGGTAATGTACACGCCGAGATCTTTCCAATGAGTGTTCACATGTTAAGACTGGATGGAAAATAAGAAATTGATGTTTTTACCAGTGCACACACATACACCGTGCAATCACAGAACACTTAGTTACGTGTGATCGGCTGCAGATGGATTCAAAATATCAGAACAGAATCCCAATAACAGAAAACCAAAAAAATTGCTGAAATAAGTTATTAAGTGTAGGAACCACACTTGGTTAAACTGTGTGTGTAATACAAATATTCATTTCCCCCTTGTTTTTCACTAAATTACATTGTGGGGGTGAATTATTTTTATATATTCTAGTGTAATCACCGAGGCCATTCCTATGAGTGTTCATATGTTAAGATTGGATGAAAAATAAGAAATTGGCATCTTTACCACTATACACATATACCATGCATACAACGAAAACTTAATTATTGCTAGTTACGTGCGATTCGGCTGCGGACGGATTCAAAAATCAGAAAAAAGTAACAATAAGAGAAAATCAAGAAAATTCTCAAATAAATTAGTTAAACTACGTGTGCAGTACAAACAATTCATTTCCCCACTCTCGTTTTCACTAAATTATAAGGTGGGGTTAAGATATATTTTGATATTCGTAATGTACCCACCGACACCTTTCCAATGGGTGTTCATATGTTAAGAGTGGATGGAAAATAAGAAACTGTTGTTTTTAGCTGTACACACGTATACACCATGCAAGCACCGAAGACTTAGTTACGTGCGATACGGCTGCGGGTGGATTCAAAAAATCAGAAAAAATCAAAATAACAGATAATCAAAAAATTTCTGAAATAAGAGAATAAGTGTAGGAACCACACTTGGTTTAACTGTATGTGTAGTACAAATAATTCCTTTCCCCCTTGTTTTTCACTAAATTATATGGTGGGGGTGAAATATTTTTACATATTCGTAATGTAATCACATTGGCCATTCCAATGAGTGTTCATATTATATGATTGGATGAAAAATAAGAAATTGATATCTTTACCACTGTACAGATATACCATGCATACACCGAAAACTTAATTATTGCTAATTAGTGCGATTCGGCTGCGGATGGACTCAAAAAATCGGAAAAATAGTAAAAATAAGAGAAAATCAACAAAATTCTGAAATAAACTAGTGATTGTAGGAGTTACATCTGGTTAAACTGCGTGTGCAGTACAAATAATTCCTTTCCCCACTATCTTTTACGCTAAATTATATGGTGGGGGTAAGATATATTTTTTTATTCGTAATGTACCCATCGCGCCCTTTCCATTCACATGTTAAGACTGGATGGAAAATAAGAAATTGATGTCTTTACTTGTGCGCAGTCATACACCGTGCAAACACCGAAAACTTAGTTACGTGCTTTTCGGCAGAGGATGGATTGAAAAAATCAGAAAAAAATCACAATAACAGAAAATCAAAAAATTTCTAAAATAAGTGAATAAGTGTAGGAACCACACTTGGTTAAACTGTGTGTGTAGTACAAATAATCCCTTTCCCCCTTCTTTTTCAGTAAATTATATGTTGGGTGAAATATTTTTACATATTCGTAATGTACTCATCGAGGCGATTCCAATGAGTGTTCATATGATAATAATGGATGAAAAATAAGAAATTAATGCTTTACCACTACACACATATATCGTGCATACACCGAACAGTTAATTATTGCCAGTTACGTCCGATTTGGCTGCAGATGGATTAAAAAAAATCAGAGGAAAAACTACAAAGGATTTTCTGAAATAATTATTAATTGTAGGAACTACACTTGGTTAAACTGCGTGTGCAGTACAAACAATTCCTTTCCCCACTTTCTTTTTTACTAATTTATGTGGTGGGCGTCAGATATTGTTTCATATTCGTAATGTACCCACTGGGACCTTTCCAATGCGTGTTCATATGTTAAGACTGGATGGAAAATAAGAAATTGGTGCTTTTACAAATGCAAAAACATACACCGTACAAACACTGAAAACCTAGTTACGTGCGATCGGCTGCAGATGAATTCAAAACATCAGAACAAAATCGCAATAACAGAAAACCAAAAATTGCTGAAATAAGTTAATATGTTTAGAAACCACACTTGGTTAAACTGTGTGTGTAGTGCAAATAATTGCTTACCCCACTTTCTTTTTCACTAAATCATATGATGGGGGTAAGATATTTTTTGTTATTCGTAATGTACCCACCGTGACCTTTTCAATGAGCGTTCATATGGTAAGATTGGTTGAAAAATAAGAAATTGAGGGTTTTACCAGTGCACATGCTTACACCGTGCATACACCGAAAACTTAGTTACGTGCAATTCGGCTGCGGATGGAATCAAAACATCAGAACAAAGTCGCAATAACAGAAAACCAAAAAATTTCTGAAATAAGTGAATAGGTGTAGGAACCACACTTGGTTAAACTGTGTGTGTAGTTCAAATAATTTCTTTCCCCCTTCTTTTTCATTAATTATATGGGATGGTGAAATGTTTTAGATATTTATAATGTATACACCGTGCAAACACCGAAAACTTAGTTACGTGCGAATCGGCTGCGGATGGATTCAAGAAATCAGAAAAAAATCAAAAGAACAGGTAATAAAAAATTCCTGAAATAAGTGAATAAGTGTAGGAACCACACTTGGTTAAACTGTGTCTCTTAGTACTAATAATTTCTTACACCCCAACTTCCATTAAATTATATGGTGAGGGTGAAATGTTTTCACATACTCACAATCAACTCATCGAGGCGATTCCAATGAGTGTTCACATGGGAAGTTTGGACTGAAAATAAGAAATTAATGGTGGATACAAGAAATCAGGAAAAAAATCAAAATAACAGGTAATCAAAAAATTTCTGAAATAAGTGCATAAGTGTAGAAACCACACTTGGTTAAACTGTGTGTAGTACTAATAATTCCTTTCCCCACTATCTTTTTCACTAAATTATATGGTGGTGGTAAGATATTTTTCAATATTCGTAATGTACCCACCGAAACCTTTCCAATGAGTGTTCATATTTTAAGACTGGATGGAAAATAAGAAATTGATGTTTTTACCAGTGCACACACATACATCGTGCAAACACCGAAAACTTAGTTACGTGCGAATCGGCTGCGGATGGACTCAAAAAATCAGAAAATAATCACAATAAGAGAAAATAAAAAAAATTCTTAAATAAGTGAATAAGTGTAGGAACCACACTTGGTTAAATTGTTTGTGTAGTACAAATAATTCCTTTCCCCCTTTTTTTTTACTAAATTATACGGTGAGGGTCAAATGTTTTTACATATTCATAATGTACTCATCGGGGCGATTCCAATGAGTGTTCATGTGATAAGATTGGATGAAATAAGAAATTGATTCCTTTACAAGTGCACAAATGTATGTACACCGTGCAAACACCGAAAACTGAGTTTCGTTCGATTCGGCTACGGGTGGATTCAAGAAATCAGAAAAAAATCAAAAGAACAGATAATAAAAAATTTCTGAAATAAGTGAATAAGTGTAGGAACCACACTTGGTTAAACTGTGTCTGTTAGTACTAATAATTTCTTACACGCCAACTTTCATTAAATTATATGGTGAGGGTGAAATATTTTCACATACCCACAATCAACTCATCGAGGCGATTCCAATGAGTGTTCACATGGGAATTTTGGACTGAAAATAAGAAATTAATGGGGGATACAATAAATTAGCAAAAAAATCAAAATAACAGATAATCAAAACATTTCTGAAATAAGTGCATAAGTGTAGAAACCACCCTTGGTTAAACTGTGTGTAGTACAAAGAAATCGTTTCCACACTTTCTTTTTCACTAAATTATATGTTGGGGGTAAGATATTTTTTAATATTCGTAATGTGCTTACCGAGACCTTTCCAATGAATGTTCATATGGTAAGATTTGATGAAAAATAAGAAATTGATGTTTTTAGAAGTGCACACACATATACCGAGCAAACACCAAAAACTTAGTTACGTGCGATTTGGCTACAGATGGATTCAAGAAATCAGAAAAAAAAATCAAAACAACAGCTAATCAAAAAATTTCTGAAATAAGAGAATAAGTGTAGAAACCACACTTGGTTAAACTTTGTGTCGTACAAATAATTACTTTCCCCCCTTCTTTTTCACTAAATTATATGGTGGGGTAAGATATTTATTAATATTCGTAATGTACCCACCGAAACCTTTCCAATGAGTGTTCATATTTTAAGACTGGATGGAAAATAAGAAATTGATGTTTTTACCAGTGCACACACATACATCGTGCAAACACAGAAAACTTAGTTACTTGCGAATTGGCTGCGGATTTACTCAAAAAATCAGAAAACAATCACAATAAGAGAAAATAAAAAAAATTCTTAAATAAGTGAATAAGTGTAGGAACCACACTTGGTTAAATTGTTTGTGTAGTACAAATAATTCCTTTCCCCCTTTTTTTCACTAAATTATACGGTGAGGGTCAAATGTTTTTACATATTCATAATGTACTCATCGGGGCGATTCCAATGAGTGTTCATATGATAAGATTGGATGAAAAATAAGAAATTGATGTCTTTACAAGTGCACACATATACACCGTGCAAACACCGAAAACTTAGTTACGTGCGAATCGGCTGCGGATGGATTCAAGAAATCAGAAAAAAATCAAAAGAACAGGTAACAAAAAATTTCTGAAATAAGTGAATAAGTGTAGGAACCACACTTGGTTAAACTGTGTCTGTTAGTACTAATAATTTCTTACACCCCAACTTCCATTAAATTATATGGTGAGGGTGAAATGTTTTCACATACTCACAATCAACTCATCGAGGCGATTCCAATGAGTGTTCACATGGGAAGTTTGGACTGAAAATAAGAAATTAATGGTGGATACAAGAAATCAGGAAAAAAATCAAAATAACAGGTAATCAAAAAATTTCTGAAATAATTGCATAAGTGTAGAAACCACACTTGGTTAAACTGTGTGTAGTACTAATAATTCCTTTCCCCACTATCTTTTTCACTAAATTATATGGTGGTGGTAAGATATTTTTCAATATTCGTAATGTACACACCGAGATCATTCCAATGAGTGCTCATATGGTAACATTGGATGAAAAACAAGAAATTGATGTTCTTAGAAGTGCACACACATATACCGAGCAAACGCCAAAAACTTAGTTACGTGCGATTTGGCTACGGGTGATTAAAGAAATCAGAAAAAAAAAATCAAAACAACAGCTAATCAAAAAATTTCTGAAATAAGAGAATAAGTGTAGAAACCACACTTGGTTAAACTTTGTGTCGTACAAATAATTACTTTCCCCCCTTCTTTTTCACTAAATTATATGGTGGGGTGAGATATTTATTAATATTCGTAATGTACCCACCGAAACCTTTCCAATGAGTGTTCATATTTTAAGACTGGATGGAAAATAAGAAATTGATGTTTTTACCAGTGCACACACATACATCGTGCAAACACCGAAAACTTAGTTACGTGCGAATCGGCTGCGGATGGAATCAAAAAATCAGAAAGCAATCACAATAAGAGAAAATAAAAAAAATTCTTAAATAAGTGAATAAGTGTAGGAACCACACTTGGTTAAATTGTTTGTGTAGTACAAATAATTCCTTTCCCCCTTTTTTTTCACTAAATTATACGGTGAGAGTCAAACGTTTTTACATATTCATAATGTACTCATCGGGGCGATTCCAATGAGTGTTCATATGATAAGATTGGATGAAAAATAAGAAATTGATGTCTTTACGAGTGCACACATATACACCGTGCAAACACCGAAAACTTAGTTACGTGCGAATCGGCTGCGGATGGATTCAAGAAATCAGAAAAAAATCAAAAGAACAGGTAATAAAAAATTTCTGAAATAAGTGAATAAGTGTAGGAACCACACTTGGTTAAACTGTGTCTGCTAGTACTAATAATTTCTTACACCCCAACTTCCATTAAATTATATGGTGAGGGTGAAATGTTTTCACATACTCACAATCAACTCATCGAGGCGATTCCAATGAGTGTTCACATGGGAAGTTTGGACTGAAAATAAGAAATTAATGGTGGATACAAGAAATCAGGAAAAAAATCAAAATAACAGGTAATCAAAAAATTTCTGAAATAATTGCATAAGTGTAGAAACCACACTTGGTTAAACTGTGTGTAGTACTAATAATTCCTTTCCCCACTATCTTTTTCACTAAATTATATGGTGGTGGTAAGATATTTTTCAATTTTCGTAATGTACCCACCGAGATCATTCCAATGAGTGTTCATATGGTAACATTGGATGAAAAAGAAGAAATTGATGTTTTTACAAGTGCACACACATACACCGTGCGAACACCGAAAACTTACTTACGTGCGATTTTGCTACGTGTGGATTCAAGAAACCAGAAAAAATCATATTAACAGATAATCAAAAAATTTCTGAAATAGGTGAATAAGTGTAGAAACCACACTTAGTTAAACTGTGTGTAGTACGAATAATTCCTTTCCCCAATTTTTTTTCACTAAATTATATTGTGGGGTGATATATTTTTACATATTCGTAATGTACCCACCGAGACCTTTCAAATTTGTGTTCATATGGTAAGATCGGATGAAAAATAAGAAATTGATGTTTTTACAAGTGCACACACATACATCGTGCAAACACCGAAAACTTAGTTACTTGCGAATCGGATGCGGATGGCTTCAAAAAATCAGAAAACAATCACAATAAGAAAAAATAAACAAAAATCTTAAATAAATGAATAAGTGTAGAAACCACACTTGGTTAAACTGTATGTAGTGCAAATAATTCCATTCCCACTTTCTTTTTTACTAAATTATAATGTGTGGTAGGATATTTTGTAATATTCGTAATGTAAACACCGAGACCATTCCAATGAGTGTTCATATGTTAAGATTGGATGAAAAACAAGAAATTGTTATTTTTACCAGTCCACACACATACATCGTGCAAACACCAAAAACTTAATTACGTGGGAATCGAATGCGGATGGCTTCAAAAAATCAGAAAACAATCACAATAAGAGAAACTAAAAAAAAATAAGTGAATAAGTGTAGGAACCACACTTGGTTAAATTGTGTGAGTAGTACAAATAATTCCTTTCCCCCCTTTTTTCACTAAATTATATGGTGAGGGTCAAATGTTTTTACATATTCATAATGTACTCATCGGGGCGATTCCAATGGGTGTTCATATGATAAGATTGGATGAAAAATAAGAAATTGATGTCTTTACGAGTGCACACATATACACCGTGCAAACACCGAAAACTTAGTTACGTGCGAATCGGCTGCGGATGGATTCAAGAAATCAGAAAAAAATCAAAAGAACAGGTAATAAAAAATTTCTGAAATAAGTTAATAAGTGTAGGAACCACACTTGGTTAAACTGTGTCTGCTAGTACTAATAATTTCTTACACCCCAACTTCCATTAAATTATATGGTGAGGGTGAAATGTTTTCACATACTCACAATCAACTCATCGAGGCGATTCCAATGAGTGTTCACATGGGAAGTTTGGACTGAAAATAAGAAATTAATGGTGGATACAAGAAATCAGCAAAAAAATCAAAATAACAGATAATCAAAAAATTTCTGAAATAAGTGCATAAGTGTAGAAACCACACTTGGTTAAACTGTGTGTAGTACAAAGAATTCGTATCCACACTTTCTTTTTCACTGAATTATATGTTGGAGGTAAGATATTTTTTAATATTCGTCATGTGCTTACCGAGACCTTTCCAATGAATGTTCATATGGTAAGATTGGATGAAAAATAAGAAATTGATGTTTTTAGAAATGCACACACAAGCAAACACCAAAAACTTAGTTACGTGCGATTTGGCTACGGGTGGATTCAAGAAATCAGAAAAAAAAATCAAAACAACAGCTAATCAAAAAATTACTGAAATAAGAGAATAAGTGTAGAAACCACACTTGGTTAAACTTTGTGTCGTACAAATAATTACTTTCCCCCCTTCTTTTACTAAATTATATGGTGGGGTAAGATATTTATTAATATTCGTGATGTACCCACCGAAACCTTTCCAATGAGTGTTCATATTTTAAGACTGCATGGAAAATAAGAAATTGATGTTTTTACCAGTGCACACACATACATCGTGCAAACACCGAAAACTTAGTTACGTGCGAATCGGCTGCGGATGGACTCAAAAAATCAGAAAACAATCACAATAAGAGAAAATAAAAAAAATTCTTAAATAAGTGAATAAGTGTAGGAACCACACTTGGTTAAATTGTTTGTGTAGTACAAATAATTCCTTTCCCCCCTTTTTTTCACTAAATTATATGGTGAGGGTCCAATGTTTTTACATACTCATAATGTACTCATCGGGGCGATTCCAATGAGTGTTCATATGATAAGATTGGATGAAAAATAAGAAATTGATGCCTTTACAAGTGCACAAATATACACCGTGCAAACACCGAAAACTGAGTTTCGTTCGATTCGGCTACGGGTGGATTCAAGAAATCAGAAATAATCAAAAGAACAGATAATAAAAAATTTCTGAAATAAGTGAATAAGTGTAGGAACCACACTTGGTTAAACTGTGTCTGTTAGTACTAATAATTTCTTACACCCCAACTTTCATTAAATTATATGGTGAGGGTGAAATGTTTTCACATACTCACAATCAACTCATCGAGGCGATTCCAATGAGTGTTCACATGGGAAGTTTGGACTGAAAATAAGAAATTAATGGTGGATAAAAGGAATCAGCAAAAAAATCAAAATAACAGATAATCAAAATATTTCTGAAATAAGTGCATAAGTGTAGAAACCACACTTGGTTAAACTGTGTGTAGTACAAAGAATTCGTATCCACACTTTCTTTTTCACTGAATTATATGTTGGGGGTAAGATATTTTTTAATATTCGTAATGTGCTTACCGAGACCTTTCCAATGAATGTTCATATGGTAAGTTTGGATGAAAAATAAGAAATTGATGTTTTTAGAAGTGCACACACATATGCCGAGCAAACACCAAAAACTTAGTTACGTGCGATTTGGCTACGGGTGGATTCAAGAAATCAGAAAAAAAAAATCAAAACAACAGCTAATCAAAAAATTTCTGAAATAAGAGAATAAGTGTAGAAACCACACTTGGTTAAACTTTGTGTCGTACAAATAATTACTTTACCCCCTTCTTTTTCACTAAATTATATGGTGGAGTAAGATATTTATTAATATTCGTAATGTACCCACCGAAACCTTTCCAATGAGTGTTCATATTTTAAGACTGGATGGAAAATAAGAAATTGATGTTTTTACCAGTGCACACACATACATCGTGCAAACACCGAAAACTTAGTTACGTGCGAATCGGCTGCGGATGGACTCAAAAAATCAGAAAACAATCACAATAAGAGAAAATAAAAAAAATTCTTAAATAAGTGAAAAGTGTAGGAACCACACTTGGTTAAATTGTTTGTGTAGTACAAATAATCCCTTTCCCCCTTTTTTTCACTAAATTATACGGTGAGGGTCATATGTTTTTACATATTCATAATGTACTCATCGGGGCGATTCCAATGAGTGTTCATATGATAAGATTGGATGAAAAATAAGAAATTGATGTCTTTACAAGTGCACACATATACACCGTGCAAACACCGAAAACTTAGTTACGTGCGAATCGGCTGCGGATGGGTTCAAGAAATCAGAAAAAAATCAAAAGAACAGGTAATAACAAATTTCTGAAATAAGTGAATAAATGTAGGAACCACACTTGGTTAAACTGTGTCTGTTAGTACTAATAATTTCTTACACCCCAACTTCCATTAAATTATATGGTGAGGGTGAAATGATTTCACATACTCACAATCAACTCATCGAGGCGATTCCAATGAGTGTTCACATGGGAAGTTTGGACTGAAAATAAGAAATTAATGGTGGATAAAAGAAATCAGGAAAAAAATCAAAATAACAGATAATCAAAAAATTTCTGAAATAAGTGCATAAGTGTAGAAACCACACTTGGTTAAACTGTGTGTAGTACAAAGAATTCGTATCCACACATTCTTTTTCACTGAATTATATGTTGGGGGTAAGATATTTACATATTAACAGATAATCAAAAAATTTCTGAAATAGGTGAATAAGTGTAGAAACCACACTTAGTTAAACTGTGTGTAGTACGAATAATTCCTTTCCCCAATTTCTTTTTCACTAAATTATATTGTGGGGTGATATATTTTTACATATTCGTAATGTACCCACCGAGACCTTTCAAATGAGTGTTGATATGGTAAGATCGGATGAAAAATAAGAAATTGATGTTTTTACAAGTGCACACACATACATCGTGCAAACACCGAAAACTTAGTTACTTGCGAATCGGATGCGGATGGCTTCAAAAAATAAGAAAACAATCACAATAAGAAAAAATAAAAAAAAATCTTAAATAAATGAATAAGTGTAGAAACCACACTTGGTTAAACTGTATGTAGTACAAATAATTACATTCCCACTTTCTTTTTTACTAAATTATAATGTGTGGTAGGATATTTTGTAATATTCGTAATGTAAACACCGAGACCATTCCAATGAGTGTTCATATGTTAGGATTGGATGAAAATCAAGAAATTGTTATTTTTCCCAGTCCACACACATACATCGTGCAAACACCAAAAACTTAATTACGTGCGAATCGGATGCGGATGGCTTCAAAAAATCAGAAAACAATCACAATAAGAGAAACTAAAAAAAAAACTTAAATAAATGAATAAGTGTAGAAACCACACTTGGTTAAACTGTATGTAGTACAAATAATTCCATTCCCACTTTCTTTTTTACTAAATTATATTGTGTGGTAGGATATTTTGTAATATTCGTAATGTAAACACCGAGACCATTTCAATGAGTGTTCATATGTTAAGATCGGATGAAAAACCAGAAATTGTTATTTTTACCAGTTCACACACATACATCGTGCAAACACCAAAAACTTAATTACGTGCGAATCGGATGCGGCTGGATTCAAAAAATCAGAAAACAATCACAATAAGAGAAAATAAAAAAAATTCTTAAATAAGTGAATAAGTGTAGGAACCACACTTCGTTAAATTGTGTGAGTAGTACAAATAATTCCTTTCCCCCTTTTTTCACTAAATTATATGGTGAGGGTCAAATGTTTTTACATATTCATAATGTACTCATCGGGGCGATTCCAATGGGTGTTCATATGATAAGATTGGATGAAAAATAAGAAATTGATGTCTTTACAAGTGCACACATATACACCGTGCAAACACCGAAAACTTAGTTACGTGCGAATCGGCTGCGGATGGATTCAAGAAATCAGAAAAAAATTAAAAGAACACATAATACAAAATTTCTGAAATAAGTTAATAAGTGTAGGTACCACACTTGGTTAAACTGTGTCTGTTAGTACTAATAATTTCTTACACCCCAACTTCCATTAAATTATATGGTGAGGGTGAAATGTTTTCACATACTCACAATCAACTCATCGAGGCGATTCCAATGAGTGTTCACATGGGAAGTTTGGACTGAAAATAAGAAATTAATGGTGGATACAAGAAATCAGCAAAAAAATCAAAATAACAGATAATCAAAAAATTTCTGAAATAAGTGCATAAGTGTAGAAACCACACTTGGTTAAACTGTGTGTAGTACAAAGAATTCGTATCCATACTTTCTTTTTCACTGAATTATATGTTGGGGGTAAGATATTTTTTAATATTCGTAATGTGCTTACCGAAACCTTTCCAATGAATGTTCATATGGTAAGATTGGATGAAAAATAAGAAATTGATGTTTTTAGAAATGCACACACAAGCAAACACCAAAAACTTAGTTACGTGCGATTTGGATACGGGTGGATTCAAGAAATCAGAAAAAAAAAATCAAAACAACAGCTAATCAAAAAATTTCTGAAATAAGAGAATAAGTGTAAAAACCACACTTGGTTAAACTTTGTGTCGTACAAATAATTACTTTCCCCCCTTCTTTTACTAAATTATATGGTGGGGTAAGATATTTATTAATATTCGTAATGTACCCACCGAAACCTTTCCAATGAGTGTTCATATTTTAAGACTGCATGGAAAATAAGAAATTGATGTTTCTACCAGTGCACACACATACATCGTGCAAACACCGAAAACTTAGTTACGTGCGAATCGGCTGCGAATGGACTTAAAAAATCAGAAAACAATCACAATAAGAGAAAATAAAAAAAAATTCTTAAATAAGTGAATAAGTGTAGGAACCACACTTGGTTAAATTGTTTGTGTAGTACAAATAATTCCTTTCCCCCCTTTTTTTCACTAAATTATATGGTGAGGATCAAATGTTTTTACATATTCATAATGTACTCATCGGGGCGATTCCAATGAGTGTTCATATGATAAGATTGGATGAAAAATAAGAAATTGATGCCTTTACAAGTGCACAAATATACACCGTGCAAACACCGAAAACTGAGTTTCGTTCGATTCGGCTACGGGTGGATTCAAGAAATCAGAAAAAATCAAAAGAACAGATAATAAAAAATTTCTGAAATAAGTGAATAAGTGTAGGAACCACACTTGGTTAAACTGTGTCTGTGAGTACTAATAATTTCTTACACCCCAACTTTCATTAAATTATATGGTGATGGTGAAATGTTTTCACATACTCACAATCAACTCATCGAGGCGATTCCAATGAGTGTTCACATGGGAAGTTTGGACTGAAAATAAGAAATTAATGGTGGATAAAAGAAATCAGCAAAAAAATCAAAATAACAGATAATCAAAAAATTTCTGAAATAAGTGCATAAGTGTAGAAACCACACTTGGTTAAACTGTGTGTAGTACAAAGAATTCGTATCCACACTTTCTTTTTCACTGAATTATATGTTGGGGGTAAGATATTTTTTAATATTCGTAATGTGCTTACCGAGACCTTTCCAATGAATGTTCATATGGTAAGTTTGGATGAAAAATAAGAAATTGATGTTTTTAGAAGTGCACACACATATGCCGAGCAAACACCAAAACTTAGTTGCGTGCGATTTGGCTACGGGTGAATTCAAGAAATCAGAAAAAAAAATCAAAACAACAGCTAATCAAAAAATTTCTGAAATAAGAGAATAAGTGTAGAAACCACACTTGGTTAAACTTTGTGTCGTACAAATAATTACTTTCGCCCCTTCTTTTTCACTAAATTATATGGTGGGGTAAGATATTTATTAATATTCGTAATGTAATCACCGAAACCTTTCCAACGAGTGTTCATATTTTAAGACTAATAATAAAAAATTTCTGAAATAAGTAAATAAGTGTAGAAACCACACTTGGTTAAACTGTGTCTGTTAGTACTAATAATTTCTTACACCACAACTTTCATTAAATTATATGGTGAGGGTGAAATGTTTTCACATACTCACAATCAACTCATCGAGGCTATTCCAATTAGTGTTCACATGGGAAGTTTGGACTGAAAATAAGAAATTAATGGTGGATACAAAATATCAGCAAAAAAATCAAAATAACAGATAATCAAAAAATTTCTCAAATAAGTGCATAAGTGTAGAAACCACACTTGGTTAAACTGTGTGTAGTACAAAGAATTCGTTTCCACACTTTCTTTTTCACTAAATTATATGTTGGGCGTAAGATATTTTTTTATATTCGTAATGTGCTTACCGAGACCTTTCCAATGAATGTTCATATGGTAAGTTTGGATGAAAAATAAGAAATTGATGTTTTTAGAAGTGCACACACATATACCGAGCAAACACCAAAAACTTAGTTACGTGCGATTTGGCTACGGGTGGATTCAAGAAATCAGAAAAAAAACATCAAAACAACAGCTAATCAAAAAATTTCTTAAATAAGAGAATAAGTGTAGAAACCACACTTGGTTAAACTTTGTGTCGTAAATTATATGGTGGGGTAAGTTATTTATTAATATTCGTAATGTACCAACCGAAACCTTTCCAATGAGTGTTCATATTTTAAGACTGGATGGAAACTAAGAAATTGATGTTTTGACCAGTGCACACACATACATCGTTCAAACACCGAAAACTTAGTTACGTGCGAATCGGCTGCGGATGGATTCAAAAAATCAGAAAACAATCACAATAAGAGAAAACAAAAAAATTTCTGAAATAAGTACATAAGTGTAGAAACCACACTTGGTTAAACTGTGTGTAGTACAAAGAATTCTTTGCCACACTTTCTTTTTCACTAAATTATATGTTGGGGGTAAGATATATTTTAATATTCGTAATGTGCTTACCGAGACTTTTCCAATGAATGTTCGTATGGTAATATAGGATGAAAAATAAGAAATTGATGTTTTTAGAAGTGCACACACATATACCGAGCAAACACCAAAAACTTAGTTACGTGCGATTTGGCTACGGGTGGATTCAAGAAATCAGAAAAAAAAATCAAAACAACAGCTAATCAAAAAATTTCTGAAATAAGAGAATAAGTGTAGAAACCACACTTGGTTAAAATTTGTGTCATAAGATATTTATTAATATTCGTAATGTACCCACCGAAACCTTTCAAATGGGTGTTCATATTTTAAGACTGGATGGAAAATAAGAAACTGATGTTTTTACCAGTGCACACACATACATCGTGCAAACACCGAAAACTTAGTTACGTGCGAATCGGCTGCGGATGGACTCAAAAAATCAGAAAACAATCACAATAAGAGAAAATAAAAAAATTCTTAAATAAGTTAATAAGTGTAGTAGCCACACTTGGTTAAATTGTTTGTGTAGTACAAATAATTCCTTTCCCCCCTTTTTTTCCTAAATTATACGCTGAGTGTTAAATGTTTTTACATATTCATAATTTACTCATCGGGGCGATTCCAATGAGTGTTCATATGATAAGATTGGATGAAAAATAAGAAATTGATGTCTTTACAAGTGCACACATATACACCGTGCAAACACCGAAAACTTAGTTACGTGCGAATCGGCTGCGGATGGATTCAAAAAATCAGAAAACAATCACAATAAGAGAAAATAAAAAAATTTCTGAAATAAGAGAATAAGTGTAGAAACCACACTTGGTTTAGCTGTGTGTAGTACAAATAATTCCTATCCCCACTTTCTTTTTCACTAAATTATATCGTGGGGTAAGATATTTTTTAATATTCGTAATGTACCCACCGAGACCTTTCCAATGAGTGTTCATATGTTAAGACTGGATGGAAAATAAGAAATTGATGTCTTTACCACCATACATATATAACGTGCATACACCGAAAACTTAATTATTGCTAATTATGTGCGCTTTGGCTGCGGATGGACTCAAAAAATCAGAAAAAAGTAACAATAAGAGAAAGCAAGAAAATTCTGAAATAAATTAGTAATAGTAGGAGCTACATCTGGTTATACTGCGTGTGCCGTTTCAATAATTCCTTTCCCCACTTTCTTTTTCACTAAATTATATGGTGGTGGTAAGATATTTTTCAATATTCGTAATGTACCCACCGAGGTCATTCCAATGAGTGCTCATATGGTAACACTGGATGAAAACAAGAAATTGATGTTTTTACAAGTGCATACACATGCACTGTGCAAACACCGAAAACTTAGTTACGTGCGATTCGGCTATGGGTGGATTCAAGAAATCAGAAAAAATCAAAATAACAGTTAATCAAAAAATTTCTGAAACTGGAGAACAAGTGTAGAACCCACACTTGGTTTACCTGTGTGTAGTACAAATAATTCCTTTCCCCACTTTCTTTTTCACTAAATTATATGGTGGGGTAAGATATTTTTTAATATTCGTAATGTACCCACCGAGATCTTTCCAATGAGTGTTCATATGTTAAGACTGGATGGAAAATAAGAAATTGATGTCTCTACCACTATACATATATAACGTGTATACACCGAAAACTTAAATATTGCTAATTATGTGCGCTTTGGCTGCGGAAGGACTCATAAAATCAGAAAAAGTAACAATAAGAGAAAGCAAGAAAATTCTGAAATAACTTAGTAATTGTAGGAGCTACATTTGGTTATACTGCGTGTGCCGTATAAATAATTCTTTCCCCACTTTCTTTTTCACTAAATTATATGGTGGTGGTAAGATATTTTTCAATATTCGTAATGTACCCACCGAGATCATTCCAATGAGTATTCATATGGTACCATTGGATGAAAAACAAGGAATTGAAGTTTTTACAAGTGCAAACACATACACCGTGCGAACACCGAAAACTTACTTACGTGCGATTTGGCTACGGGTGGATTCAAGAAACCAGAAAAAAATCATATTAACAGATCATCAAAAAATTTCTGAAATAAGTGAATAACCACACTTGTTTAAACTGTGTGTAGTACGAATAATTCCTTTCCCCACTTTCTTTTTCATTAAATTATATGGTGGGTGATATATTTTTACATATTCGTAATGTACCCACCGAGACCTTTCAAATGAGTGTTCATATGGTAAGATTGGATGAAAAATAAGAAATTGATGTTTTACAAGTGCACACACATGCACCCTGCAAACACCGAAAACTTAGTTACGTGCGATTCGGCTACGGGTGGATTCAAGAAGTCAGAAAAAATCAAAATAACAGATAATCAAAAAATTTCTGTAATAAGTGAATAAGTGTAGAAACCACACTTGGTTAAACTGTGTGTTGTACAAATAATTATTTCCCCCCCCCCCTTATTTTTCTCTAAACTATATGGTGGGGTGATATATTTTTAAATATTCGTAATGTACCCACCGAGACCTTTCAAATGAGTGTTCATATGGTAAGTTCGGATGAAAAATAAGAAATTGATGTTTTTACAAGTGCACACACATGCACCGTGCAAACACCGAAAACTTAGTTACGTGTGATTCGGCTACGGGTGGATTCAAAAAATCAGAAAAAATCAAAATAACAGATAATCAAAAAATTTCTGAAATAAGAGAATAAGTGTAGAAACCGCACTTGGTTTAACTGTGTGTAGTACAAATAACTCCTTTCCCCACTTTCTTTTTCACTAAATTATAAGGTGGGGTAAGATATTTTTTAATATTCGTAATGTACCCACCGAGACCTTTCCAACTTTCCAATGAGTGTTCATATGTTAAGACTGGATGGAAAATAAGAAATTGATGTTTTTACAAGTTCACACACATACACCGTGCGAAAACCGAAAACTTACTTACGTGCGATTTGGCTACGGGTGGATTCAAGAAACCAGAAAAAAATCATATTAACAGGTAATAAAAAAATTTCTGTAATAAGTGAATAAGTGTAGAAACCACACTTGGTTAAACTGTGTGTAGTACAAATAATTCCTTTCCCATCTTTCGTTTTCACTAAATTATATGGTGGGGGTAATATATTTGTAAATACTCGTAATGTGCCTACCTAGACCTTTCCAATGAGTGTTCATATGGTAAGATCGGATGAAAAATAAGAAATTGATGTTTTTACAAGTGCACACACATGCACCGTGCAAACACCGAAAACTTAGTTACGTGCGATTCGGCTACGGGTGGATTCAAGAAGTCAGAAGAAATCAAAATAACAGATAATCAAAAAATTTCTGAAATAAGTGAATAAGTGTAGAAACCACACTTGGTTAAACTGTGTGTTGTACAAATAATTATTTTCCCCCCTTATTTTTCTCTAATCTATATGGTGGGGTGATACATTTTTAAATATTCGTAATGTACCCACCGAGACCTTTCAAATGAGTGTTCATATGGTAAGATCGGATGAAAAATAAGAAATTGATGTTTTTACAAGTGCACACACATGTACAGTGCAAACACCGAAAACTTAGTTACGTGCGATTCGGCTACGGGAGGATTCAAGAAATCAGAAAAAATCAAAATAACAGATAATCAAAAAATTTCTGAAATTAGTGAATAAGTGTAGAAACCACACTTGGTTAAACTGTATGTAGTACAAATAATTCCATTCCCACTTTCTTTTTTACTAAATTATAATGTGTGGTAGGATATTTTGTAATATTCGTAATGTAAACACCGAGACCATTCCAATGAGTGTTCATATGTTAAGATTGAATGAAAAAACAAGAAATTGTTATTTTTACCAGTCCACACACATACATCGTGCAAACACCAAAAACTTAATTACGTGCGAATCGACTGCGGATGGATTCAAAAATCAGAAAACAATCACAATAAGAGAAAAAAAAAATTTCTGAAATAAGAGATTAAGTGTAGAAACCACACTTGGTTTAGCTGTGTAGTACAAATAATTCCTTTTCCCACTTTCATTTTCACAAAATTATATGGTGGGGTAAGATATTTTTCAATATTCGTAATGTACCCACCGAGACTTTTCCAATGAGTGTTCATATGTGAAGACTGGATGGAAAATAAGAAATTGATGTTTTTACAACTATACATATATAACGTGCATACACCGAAAACTTAATTATTGCTAATTATGTGCGTTTTGCCTGCGGATGGACTCAAAAAATCAGAAAAAAGTAACAATAAGAGAAAGCAAGAAAATTCTGAAATAAATTAGTAATAGTAGGAGCTACATCTGGTTATAATGCGTGTGCCGTTCCAATAATTCCTTTCCCCACTTT
Organism: Dioctria rufipes; assembly: GCA_963924295.1. Classification (NCBI taxonomy): domain Eukaryota; kingdom Metazoa; phylum Arthropoda; class Insecta; order Diptera; family Asilidae; genus Dioctria; species Dioctria rufipes. The sequence continues at coordinate 182,864,477 of OZ002740.1, forward strand.
CTTTTTAACTAAATTATATGGTGGTGGTAAGATATTTTTCAATATTCGTAATGTACCCACCGAGATCATTCCAATGAGTATTCATATGGTAACATTGGATGAAAAACAAGAAATTGATGTTTTTACAAGTGCATACACATGCACCGTACAAACACCGAAAACTTAGTTACGTGCGGTTTGGCTATGGGTGGATTCAAGAAATCAGAAAAAATCAAAATAACAGCTAATCAAAAAATTTCTGAAATAAGAGAATTAGTGTAGAAACCACACTTGCTTAAACTTTGTGCCGTACAAATAATTACTTTCCCCCCTTCTTTTTTACTAAATTATATGGTGGGGTAAGATATTTATTAATATTCGTAATGTACCCACCGAAACCTTTCCAATGAGTGTTCATATTTCAAGACTGGATGGAAAATAAGAAATTGATGATTTTACCAGTGCACACACATACATCGTGCCAACACCGAAAACTGAGTTACGTGCGAATCGGCTGCGGATGGACTCAAAAAATCAGAAAACAATCACAATAAGAGAAAATAAAAAAAATTCTTAAATAAGTGAATAAGTGTAGGAACCACACTTGGTTAAATTGCTTGTGTAGTACAAATAATTCCTTTCCCCCATTTTTTTCACTAATTTGTAAAGTGAGGGTCAAATGTTTTTACATATTCATAATGTACTCATCGGGGCGATTCCAATGAGTGTTCATATGATAAGATTGGATGAAAAATAAGAAATTGATGTCTTTACAAGTGCACAAATATACACCGTGCAAACACCGAAAACTTAGTTACGTGCGAATCGGCTGCGGATGGATTCAAGAAATCAGAAAAAAATCAAAAGAACAGATAATAAAAAATTTCTGAAATAAGTGAATAAGTGTAGGAACCACACTTGGTTAAATTGTGTCTGTTAGTACTAATAATTTCTTACACTCCAACTCCCATTAAATTATATGGTGAGGGTGAAATGTTTTTACATACTCACAATCAACTCATCGAGGCGATTCCAATGAGTGTTCACATGGGACGTTTGGACTGAAAATAAGAAATTAATGGTGGATACAACAAATCAGCAAAAAAATCAAAATAACAGATAATCAAAAAATTTCTGAAATAAGTGGATAAGTGTAGAAACCACACTTGGTTAAACTGAGTGTAGTACAAAAAATTCGTTTCCACACTTTCATTTTGACTAAATTATATGTTGGGGGTAAGATATTTTTTAATATTCGTAATGTGCTTACCGAGGCCTTTCCAATGAATGTTCATATGGTAAGATTGGATGAAAAATAAGAAATTGATGTTTTTAGAAGTGCACACACATATACCGAGCAAACACCAAAAACTTAGTTACGTGCGATTTGGCTACGGGTGGATTCAAGAAATCAGGACAAAAAATCAAAACAACAGCTAATCAAAAAATTTCTGAAATAAGAGAATAAGTGTAGAAACCACACTTGGTTAAACTTTGTGTCGTACAAATAATTACTTTCCTCCCTTTTTTTCAATAAATTATATGATGGGGTAAGATATTTATTAATATTCGTAATGTACCCACCGAAACCTTTCCGATGAGTGTTCATATTTTAAGACTGGATGGAAAATAAGATATTGATGTTTTGACCAGTGCACACACATCCATCGTGCAAACACCGAAAACTTAGTTACGTGCGAATCGGCTGCGGATGGACTCAAAAAATCAGAAAACAATCACAATAAGAGAAAATAAAAAAAATTCTTAAATAAGTGAATAAGTGTAGGAGTCACACTTGGTTAAATTGTGTGAGTAGTACAAATAGTTCCTTTCCCCCTTTTTTTCACTAAATTATACGCTGAAGGTCAAATGTTTTTACATATTCATAATGTACTCATCGGGGCGATTCCAACGAGTGTTCATATGATAAGATTGGATGAAAAATAAGAAATTGATGTCTTTACAAGTGCACACATATACACCGTGCAAACACCGAAAACTTAGTTACGTGCGAATCGGCTGCGGATGGATTCAAGAAATCAGAAAAAAAAATCAAAACAACAGCTAATCAAAAAAATTCTGAAAAAGAGAATAAGTGTAGAAACCACAATTGGTTAAACTTTGTGTCGTAAATTATATGGTGGGGTAAGTTATTTATTAATATTCGTAATGTACCCACTGAAACCTTTCCAATGAGTGTTCATATTTTAAGACTGGATGGAAAATAAGAAATTGATGTTTTGACCAGTGCACACACATACATCGTGCAAACACCGAAAACTTAGTTACGTGCGAATCGGCTGTGGATGGACACAAAAAATCAGAAAACAATCACAATAAGAGAAAATAAAAAAAATTCTTAAATAAGTGAATAAGTGTTAAGTGGTTAAATTGTTTGTGTAGGACAAATATTCCCCCCCCCCCTTTTTTTCACTAAATTATACGCTGAGGGTCAAATGTTTTTACATATTCATAATGTACTCATCGGGGCGATTCCAATGAGTGTTCATATGATAAGATTGGATGAAAAATAAGAAATTGATGTTTTTACAATTGCACACATATACACCGTGCAAACACCGAAAACTTAGTTACGTGCGAATCGGCTGCGGATGGATTCAAGAAATCAGAAAAAAAAATCAAAACAACAGCTAATCAAAAAATTTCTGAAATAAGAGAATAAGTGTAGAAACCACACTTGGTTAAACTTTGTGTCGTAAATTATATGGTGGGGTAAGTTATTATTAATATTCGTAATGTACCCACCGAAACCTTTCCAATGAGTGTTCATATTTTAAGACTGGACAGTGCACACACATACATCGTGCAAACACCGAAAACTTGGTTACGTGCGAATCGGCTGCGGATGGACTCAAAAAATCAGAAAACAATCACAATAAGAGAAAATAAAAAAATTCTTAAATAAGTTAATAAGTGTAGGAGCCACACTTGGTTAAATTGTTTGTGTAGTACAAATAATTCCTTTCCCCCCCTTTTTTTCCTAAATTATACGCTGAGGGTCAAATGTTTTTACATATTCATAATTTACTCATCGGGGCGATTCCAATGAGTGTTCATATGATAAGATTGGATGAAAAATAAGAAATTGATGTCTTTACAAGTGCACACATATACACCGTGCGAAAACCGAAAACTTACTTACGTGCGATTTGGCTACGGGTGGATTCAAGAAACCAGGACAAATCAAAATAACAGATAATCAAAAAATTTCTGCAATAAGTGAATAAGTGTAGAAACCGCACTTGGTTAAACTGTGTGGTACGAATAATTCCTTTCCCCAATTTCTTTTTCACTAAATTATATGGTGGGGTGATATATTTTTACATATTCGTAATGTTCCCACCGAGACCTTTCAAATGAGTGTTCATATGGTAAGATCGGATGAAAAATAAGAAATTGATGTTTTTACAAGTGCACACACATGCACCGTGCAAACACCGAAAACTTAGTTACGTGCGATTCGGCTACGGGTGGATTCAAGAAGTCAGAAAAAATCAAAATAACAGATAATCAAAAAATTTCTGAAATAAGTGAATAAGTGTAGAAACCACACTTGGTTAAACTGTGTGTTGTACAAATAATTATTTTCCCCCCTTATTTTTCTCTAATCTATATGGTGGGGTGATATATTTTTAAAAATTCGTAATGTACCTACCGAGACCTTTCAAATGTGTGTTCATATGGTAATATCGGATGAAAAATAAGAAATTGATGTTTTTACAAGTGCACACACATGCACCGTGCAAACACCGAAAACTTAGTTATGTGCGATTCGGCTACGGGAGGATTCAAGAAATCAGAAAAAATCAAAATAACAGATAATCAAAAAATTTCTGAAATTAGTGAATAAGTGCAGAAACCACACTTGGTTAAACTGTGTGTTGTACAAATAATTATTTTCCCCCCTCATTTTTCTCTAAACTATATGGTGGGGTGATATATTTTTACATATTCGTAATGTAATTACCTAGGCCATTCCAATGAGTGTTCACATGATAAGATTGGATGAAAAATAAGAAATTGATGTCTTTATCACTATACAGATATACCGAGCGTACACCGAAAACTTAATTATTGCTAGTTACGTGCGGTTCGGCTGTGGATGGATAAAAAAATCAGAATAATCTCAAAATAACAGATAATCAAAAAATTGTGTGTAGTACAAATAATTCCTTTCCCCATTTTCTTTTCCATTAATTTACATGGTGGTGTAAGATATTTTGTAATATTCGTAATGTACCCACCGAGACCTTTCCAATGAGTGTTCATATGTTAAGACTGGATGCAAAATAAGAAATTGTTGTGTTTATAACGTGCATACACCGAAAACTTAATTATTGCTAATTACGTGCGATTCGGCTGCGGATGGACTCACAAAATCAGAAAAAAGTAAGAGAAAGCAGGAAAATTCTGAAATAAATTAGTAATTGTAGGAGCTACGTAGTTTTAAACAACACGAACACGTTTAATAAAAAAACACAAAATAGAGAATAATAATTTATTTTATTACTATTAATCTTTCCGATACACATATGAATTTAAGATTATGCTAAAAATAAAGTATTTGCATATTAAAGTAAAGTATTGCATATTACCCGACAAAGGCGGTACTTTCCTTCTCGAAGATAGAGTTAAAACTTATCCTCTGTAAGATTGAAAAAGACCAATTTCGATCACGGATAATGTCGGTGGTTGAAACTAGCCCACGCACATACGACACTTGCTGTATGATATTATTATAATGGCCATTGAAAATGACATAAAGGCACGTACGATACTTAGGGTATCGTATTAACTAAAGACTTCCAAGTAATTCGCTGATGCAATGTTTATTGCAAGTGCAATGGACATTGCTTTGCTATGGACTATCTTATCTGGGTAGGAAAATGTTTGATTTAAAATATGTTCCCAGATTCCGTGTCTGTAACACCCCCCGCCTTGGTCTGAGTCTCCGACGAAGTTAATTCAATATTAATTTCATTATTTAATTTTTTCTTTTTCTTAGATAAAATTATCAAAATTATTATTATTATCAAAATTATACATATAGTCACGATATCTATACCAATACTTGTTATATATTTTCCATGCCTCTCATATACAATTTCCTCGATTCTTTTCCTATTATCTATATTTTTAGTATGCAAATCTTCTAGTTGAAAATTTTCAATAGTTCTATTTTCTTTAATTTTGGATACAAAGTTTGGTAGTACGACGTGATCGTAGATTTTAATACTTGAATTTTCGAATATGTCTCCCTTAATTTTCAACTTACAATTTTCATACTTTAATAGTTTGGTACCTTTAATGCTAACATTATATTTGTTACAATTCTGATCAATGTATATGTTTTCAATATTCTTGGTTATAATTATTCCAGTTATCACTTCTTTGAATTCTTCATTCCGGTAAAATTGCATATTACAATTGGCGTTTTTCAAGTTAATTAAATTTTCAATACAGTCATCTTCAATTTTTATCAAATTTTTCTTTAAATTATTTTTTACGTTGGAATTATAGACATTATTATTTTGGTCTACCAAGTATCTAGTGTTTTCTATATAATATATAGACTTATTTTCCAGATTAGGCAATGGTTCAATTAGAATCTGTGAATATGTTAAATTGGAGAACTGTGGGATTAACAATATTATAACTATTTGGTTTTCATAAAAGGCTACCACAGTTTGAATATATTTAAATGCTTCTAAGTCATCGATCATCTCGACTTTCTTGTTAATATACCTAACTTGCTAGTCATTATAATTTGTTCTGTATCGTCAATATGGGTTTTAAGTAGGTTGATATCGTAGTTTATTTGGTAAATATATTGCATATGTGTAATTTCGTCATCCAGATTTCTGATTCTTGTATCGATCTGGGTGGTATAGTTAGTTAAGTATTTTTCTATTAAGTTTTGTTGGGTTTTAATATGACTTGTTATGTTTTGTATTTGTTCTGAAATTTCTTTATTTATTTCGATTTGTCTATTATTTTCGTGAATCAGATTTTTATTATTTTGGATTATAGCGTATAATTTAATCTTAATTTCAAGCTCGTCGTCGCTATCCATTGTTCCTGCCAGGAATTTTAGTCCTTTTCCCAATATGTTCAGTAGACCCCTTTTCGCTTTGATGTGAGGTTTCAAACCATTAACTTTATTTTCTAGCAAATTAAAATTATGAACAATTGTATTAAGCATTGGTCCTCCAGTTCTTGAATTAGACTTAAGGGTTTGATATTATTTTCTATATGAGATACTGCATCTTCGTACTCGGTCATATTAATAATATGTATAATTTTATTATTTCTTTTAATTAATTTTCTATCTTCCAATTTGATTGTCACGAAGCCGTTATTGTTCGTCAGGTCTTGTATCTCCAGTCGTTGTGAGTTCACTTGTAGAAGGCTAATCAGAACGTTGAACAGAAGGATTATTGTTATCGTTGTCAATGTCACCTGAAATAAGTTTTTCCATCTTTTGTTTTATAGTATTTATGTCTAGTGTCTACATCTATCACATGATCCCTATCAAGTTCTTCTGTAACTATTTTTCTAAATCTAGGGTAATTTTTTCCGCCGCGGATTTCTTTAATAAAGTTCGGACCTGATTCTAATGGTATATCCTTTCTGTCTTTATTCAATTTATCTATAATTTTTTTTTAATTTTAAGTATTCTATTACGTATTTGTTCGTATTCGTTTTGGTTAACTTTTCCCGTAATAAAATCTATAGGTTTTCTATTGGTAGTAGAATGTATCGTATTTTTGTAAAATTTTATTATTTTTAAAACTTTTTCTTCCACAGTTTCTTCTTCAGTTTCCTCCTCATGTCTAAGGAGTCGAATATGCTCATTAATTGTGTTGTGCAACCTTTCCATATCCGCATTTGATGTGTAGTTGCTGTTTGAGGTATAGTGGATTTCTATGTTGTGGTTCTTTAAAAATTCTCGGAGTGGCAAGGCTTTAAAGCCCAGTTCGTTGTCAACAACTATCTTTTTTACGTCCCCAAAAGATGAAATGTACTGTAGGATTCCTCGTCTGAATACCGTCCAAGTACGCCCCATAATTTTAATAGCTTGTGCAAATTTATTGAATTTATCAATTATTGTCATAAATAGCTGCTTCTGTAGGCTGTAAAATACGTCGATGTGAATGATTTCACCAGGTTTATTTGGAGTTTCTGTTACTTTAAATGTTGGCTTAGGAGGTTTCCTTTCATACTTCTCTAGATTACAAATTTCGCAATTATTTATAAATTGAGTCACTCGTTTCTTTAGATATGGATTATAGATCTGAACTTTTAGTTCTTTAAGAACTTGATCAATACGACGATGATTGTTTTTCAGATGTTCCTGTTCTATCAATTTGACTAACTCTTCTTCGTTTTCAACGTCGTTTAGTAATAAAGGGTTTTCCAATAAGAGGTGTTATTTTAATTAGCCCGCTATTTCGGTAGATGTCACTTTGGAGCTGTCATTTTTTGACATTTGACAAGTAGAAATTACGCCATTAATTAAAATGGAACGATACACGATTCAACAACGCATTGAAATTATTAAAATTCACTATAAAAATGGTGAAAATGTGGCAGAGACGGTTCATAAAACTCGAACATTTTTGGGTCGTCGTAAAGCACCTTGTTGGACCGCAATACAGAAATTTGTAGAAAAATTCGAGCTGTCGGGACAAGTTCGTGATGTGAAGAATAAAATCCGTGCACGTCGCTCAAGAACAGGCGAGAATATTGCTGCTGTAGCCGAAAGTGTTGAAGAAAACCCAGGTTTGTCCATTCCTCGTCGTTCTTTGGAATGATGCATACCACAAACGTCATTACACCGTATTTCGCGTAAAGATTTGGGTCTTAAGGCTTATAAAGTTCAGTTAACACAAGAACTCAAGCCGGCCGATCATCAACAACGTCGAGTCTTTGCTGATTGGGTCTTGAAATGCATGAAAATGATACGGAATTCCATGGAAAACTCATCTTGAGTGATGAGGCCCATTTCCACCTCAATGGCTTCGTCAACAAGCAAAATTGTCGCATCTGGGGTTCGAAAAACCCAAGAGTTATTGTTGAAAAGCCTCTCTATCCTCAACGTGTGACTGTTTGGTGCTGTTTATGGCCCCGCAGGGTCATTGGACTTTGCTTTTTCGAAAATGAGGCTGGAGCAATAGTTACGGTGAATGGATTGCGCTATCGACAGATGATTAATGATTTTTTATGGCCGGAATTGGATGGTATTGATCTGGACAACGTTTACTTTCAACAAGACGGCGCTACGTGCTATACAAGCAACGAAACCATTGATCTTTTACGGGAAAAGTTTCCGGACTGTGTTATCTCTCGAAGAGGTGATCACAATTGGCCACCGAGATCTTGTGACTTAACACCTTGCGACTTCTTCCTTTGGGGCCACGTGAAAGAGAAGGTCTACTCCAACAGCTCAGCGTCGATTCAAGACCTCAAAGATGGAATTCGTGAGGCTATCGAGGACATAGGGCAGCCACATTGCGATTTGGTTATGGAAAATTTCATGAAAAGGATATGGTCCTGTAGGCGTGGTCGTGGTGGTCATTTGGCTGATGTTATCTTCCATTATTAACGGCATACCTTTCTCTTTATAATGAAATAAAGATCCGATCATTTATCTCAAAAAATGGAATTTGTCTTTGAATATCAAAATAACACCTCTTATTGAAAAACCCTTTACTTTACATCTAATGATTTTGAAATTGCTATTTTCTGTGAATGCTTTAGTATACGCATTCATTATTGTATTGAAATAATCTTCCTCTTCGACGAGTAGTGCGTTAAGCTAGGTAGGGTTAAGATGGTGTTTCATTAGCATAATTGCTGTCTGTTCGTCCAGTTTCTTAATATATATTATCTTCCTATTTTTATTGAAGACATTTGTATTTTTAATTCTCATTGATCCAGAATTAGATTTTTTTAAAACTATTTGTGTTTTAAATACATTCAAGCATGATTCGCTTGTAGGAATATCCACAATGAGTTCTTCCTCATTTGTATGAATTTCTATCCTAGATAACGCGTCCGCATTTGAATTTTTGGTTCCCTTCTTATACCTCTGCGAGCTTAAGTCTCCATCGCACCAATTTCGAATTTGGTTCCTTTATAGCGAACAGCCACTCTAGTGGCTTGTGATCTGTCTCTATAATGAACTTTCTACCGAATACGTAAGGCCTAAAGTATTTCGTAGCCCACACTATGGCAAGAAGTTCTATTTCGATTGTACTGTAGTTTTGCTCATGGGTATTTAAAATTCGACTAGCAAAGCAAACAGGATGGTTTTCCTGTGAAAGAATTGCACCTATGGCGTATTGGCTAGCATCGATGGTAATGGTAAATATTTTATCGAAATCGGGATAACGTAGAATGGGTTCGTTTATTAGCATTCTTTTTAGCGTTTCGAAACTAGTTTTGTATTCCGGATTATTAGCATCGACTTTCATATCTTTCATAAGATATATCATCATGGGTTTTGCTATTTTGGAATAGTCCTTAATGAACTTCCTATAGTAGCCCGTAAGTCCTAGGAATTGCTTAATTGGTTTAGTCGTTTTTGGGATAGGAAAATTTTTAACGCAATCTATTTTCTTTGGATTTGGTTTGACGCCCTCCTGGGTGACAATATGGCAAAGGAATTCTGTTTCTCTTTTTAAGAATTCACACTTATCCAATTGAATTTAAAGATTGACTTCTTTTAACCTTTGAAAAATCTTCCTTAAGGAATCAATATGTTCTTTGAGCGATGTCGAAAAGACAATAATATCGTCAAGGTATACCAAATAATTCTTATTGATGTATTCCCTCAGAACATTATTCATAAGCCTCTGAAACGTGGCTGGTGCTGTTTTCAGTCCAAATGGCATGCGTGTAAATTCGTAGTGGCCATTTTCTACACTGAATGCAGATTTATGAACATCCTTCTCGGCTATTTCTATTTGGTGGAAACCCTTCGCTAAATCAAGAGTTATGAAGTATTGGCATCTTCCCAATTTCTCCAAGATTTCGTCGATGTGTTCTGTCGCGGGTTCCTCTTTTAAATTCGTCGCGACAAGGACTGCGATGTACTTTCCGAAGAGAAGGTCGCTGGCCCTTTAACTACTTCCAATAAAACACAGGAGATCTAGTATTTGATCTTTATTGTTCTTTATTTTAAATTTGTGGAATCGTGGCTGTTGTAATATAATTTCAATACACTGTACAACTATTCTATGCGCTTATTCACAAGGCTCACTTTTCTAAAAGAGTATTCAACACTTATATAAAAACAAAGATCTCTAGTGGATTATTACAAACACGATTATTAAAGTTATGACGATTAAGATTCTCGATGTCTGAGAATAGCGAACACGGACTATATTTCTTGATTTGATATCGAATAGGTTGCCTTACCGCTGGTGGGGGGTCAACCTTATTCTTTTGACTTGTCCAGAACTCAAACTTACTGTGAAAAGATTGAAAACTTACTCGAAAACGCACTCTGGAAAGATCCAAAAACTCACTGCCTGTTCTTGGTTAGAACGCGGCTATTTATTTAGGCAGTTTCAGTACTTGCCATTCAAAACACGGAAATCCGCGTGGAGGGAATTTACTTCCTCATCTTTAAAAAATGAAACACGCCCAGCTGCATAATATCATTGCAGCAGCACGCCGTTCAGGCACATAAGCCGAATTGGCTGAATAGCTTCTATTGGGCAATGTTATACATAACATGTATCAGCCGTTTAAGCATGAGCAAAGAGAATGCGAAGAAAATACCTGCTATTGGTCAATAGTGAACACATAATTTGTGTGTATATCGACATATTGTCACAACCAGCAGTGCAGTGGCTTGCATCATGGCAAAGGTAAACATATGGTGCATGTTTGTTTATTTTCATGATGCAAGACCCAGCGCTGTGGGGTGTATATGACGGTCAATTTTCAAGAGCATAAGCGTCGTGTACTTGAAAATGGGTTGCGACATTTTATGAGTTAAACGACATTGTTTCCAGTGTGATGCGACTGCATTTTCACATATGGGGAATGTTTGTTTTTTGAACAATTGGTCATGCGGAACTAATGTGGAAATGTGTCGCATTGTTTACGCGGAAATATTTGCTCTTAGAAAGCGAAACTAATGCATGTAAGTATACATTTGGTTTTAGGATAAATTTTTGAAGGTTCTTTTGAAATATCTTCCCTGAGAATTTAGAATTCCTCTACCGTGGGAATTGAAATTTCCGGATGTTATTGATATTCGAGAATGATATTCGATGATGATGCAAATGTGAAATTTGATAAGTTATTGATAGGGCTTTGGCGTTTAGCCTATTGGGGGAAATGTAGAAAGTGATGAGGCTGTGGGCTCATTACACCATCCCCCTTAGAAAAAGAAAGTTCAGGAGTGAACTTTCTGTTTGATAAGTGAGTTCGGAGTCTGGTTCCACAGTGTGCTAATCTTTTTTTATATTAATTAATTCTTTAGTTTTATATCTCTAAGTTAGTTGTCAGTCGTCTTATTGCATATTTTTAGGGTTATTCTAGATACATTAATTTCATCAATAGTTATTGGTTATATTATTGCATATCTTTAGGATTATTCTAGTTACATTAATTTGCTTGTTGAAAGTAAAACATTTGCATATTTTTAGGCCTTAATTAACTTATCTAATTGTATCTAGTCTATGGGATATAACAGTTAAAAAAGTATAAAATATAAGGTCTTCCTCTTTTCCTTGTATTATTAATACATATATATAGTTTTACAATTCTCGTTTTTCTTTTATTTAAGTGGTAAGTAATATTAAGTTAAGAAATAAAAGTTCACAAGGTTTAAAATTATTTGCATATAATGAGGCGTTAATCATTATTAAAAGAAAATTTTCACTAATGCTAGGAGTTACATATATAATTTTAAGTTTAATTTAGCTTACTTTCTTCTTCTTTTATTTTTACATATGGCTTTTGTAAGCTTTTTATGTGTATCTGAGTAAAAATTTAAAGCTTGTGGAAATTGGTTTCTGCGCATTTTTGCTTTAGCTACTGTATGTATGTAAGTGTTCGGTTTGCATGATCAGTTGGTTGGAAGTGTCATGCTTAACTTCCTCCAAGTGCTCGCTATTATCTTCTTCTTTTTTTTCATTTTTCAAAAACTTCTTTCTCGAGAGTATTGCTCCACAGACAATAATTACAATGATAATTATTGAGTAAGATAGCGTGTAATGATGTATGTCATGAAATGACAAGTTTTTTAATCTATGTGATTAAGTTCTTGTAATTCGTGGTTGTCGTGAAATCTAATTACATGTACTTGGTTTGCTATAGGGCTTTCTTGTTTTATTTGTGGTATTGTATATGTGAGGTTAAGAGAAGGTAGGTAATGATTATTGAGCTCTGTTTGTTTTATATTGTGTGCTTGTATGACTAGATCTTTAGTTCTTAAGTAACTGCCTGAAGCTATTTGAGCTACTCCAGTGTTTTGTAGCATTTTAGAGCTGATTTCATCTCCACAAACAGTATCAATAGTGACTGGATTTTGCATGGAAAATAGCCATTTGTTAGGTTGGGAAAGTTGAATCCAAAAATCTAATTGAGGTACTGTTTGAATTTTACAGTGAGATGGCACTTTGCTGCTTTGCTTTAATAAATCTATTTCACACAGGTTGTTGCTTGAATGAACATTGAAGATAGGATGGATTATTCGACACAGATATGATACTAGATCATGTGTCTGACAATTTTGAAGGTCTATTGTATTCAAGGGGTAATAGTGTTCTCTATTGTAATCAACGACAAGATATTCAAAGGAAGGTTATGCAAACTGATCTTTGTATGAAGTGGTTAGTGGATATGCTTTTATTAATTGATATTTTTCCTTGAAGGGTAGTGGAATTTTGAGATGAAATATTATTCTTTTGTCGACTATGGCTGTACGAACGGAACTAATTTGATATAATTGTAATAAACTGTTTTTGTCTTTATTTATGGGTAATGTGAGGGTATCGGGGATTTCTTTCCGTATTGTTTCTAAAATCATTCTCATTTGGTCAGGTGTGATAATTGATGGATGGGGTTTTCCGTGACGTACGTCAGTTACTAGATCGATTAGAAGATTCTGAGTTGATTGAAAATGTAGCATCATCAATGCTGTTAAAGAGACCATGGTTTCTAAGTCCGTGGTTATGTTTTGGTGGAGTATCTGTGTGTTGATTTTGTTTACTGCTGATCTTAAGGTCGTCAGTTTATTTTCTATGTGTATAAATTGTTCCTTAATTGCTAAACGGGTTTTGTTAAAAATGTTTACTGTAGTGTCTATTATGAGGGTTTGGTTTTTAACTAAATGTGATAAGTATTCGTGATCATCATTTAATTTCTCAATATGTGCGTTTAGCTCTAGTGCGTCATCAGCATCTAGTGTTCCGAATAAAGTTTTACTCAACATGCCTACCGCGTTAAACAAGCCTCTCTTAAACCGTCCCGTTTCAGATTTTAATAAGAGTGAATTTTGTCTTAGTGCCCTATTGATAGTGTGTAATTGGTGTGTGATATCGTCGCACAAAGGTAACCTATCATGATATCGTTCTATTAAATCACAAAGAATACGAGCGTTTTCTGTACAGTTACTTAATTTTTCTAATTCAAAGTTGAAGTCTCTAAGCTCGTAGTAGATAATTACTTGCCAATCATTGCTGAACAATCCCATATGTTGCCAGTGTTGCTTGCCAGAAAACAATTGCCAAAAAGATAATCCTGTAGTGAGGATGTTTGATTATAAGTTAATCTATATATAATTTTAAATTATTGTTATGTGCTGTTTTAGTCTTATTTCCTATCTTAATCGTAGAGTTTTCGGTGGAATTAATTCCAACTATTTCATACGGTCCAACCCATAAGGGAGATAATTTATTCTTCTTTGCATGATTTTTCAATAGTACCTTGTCTCCAATATTATATGATTTGGTTTTAGTACTTTTATCATACGTAAGTTTGCTCTGAGTTCATTCGCGTAATTGTCATAGTTGTAGTTTATGACTGGAGAAGTTTTAATAGTGGAAGGTATTTTTGGGGGAAATCCGTATAAGAGTTCATAAGGGGAATATCCAGTACTGGAGTGTATGCTAGTGTTGTATACGAACATTGCGTAAGGGATCCATGTGTCCCATGTAAGCGGATCGCGGTTTACGTAGTGGCGTAAATATTCGGCCAGAGTCCTGTGACTCCGCTCTAAGGCTCCGTTGGTTTGGGGATGATATGGGGTAGTTTGTAGTTTGGAAATTTTTAATAATTTGCACATTTGAGTAAATATTTCGCTCAGGAAATTAGATCCTTGATCGGTTAATATTGACTCAGGTATGCCATGTTTACAGACTATTTTTGTAGTGAATGCTTCGGCGACTGTTCGAGCTTCGGCATTGCGCAAAGGTATCGCTTCCGTATATTTAGTAAGATCATCCTGGAAGGTCAAGAGGAATCTGTTGTCTTCGTGACTAACCGGGAGTGGTCCCACTATATCTAGTGATACCTTCTCAAAAGGTCTGTAACTGGTTGTGGTTATTTTCATCGGGATTTTCGGATTCTTTGAGAGCTTATTGGCCTGACAGGATGAGCATTTCTTAATGAAACTTTCTACGTCCTGACTGAGTCTGGGCCAATTATACATTGTTTGAATCCTCTTAATTGTACGTGTAATTCCCTGATGTCCTCCGATTGGAGACAAATGAAACGTCTCTATTATTTGTTTTTGTTCTTCAGTGCTTGTTACTACTTTTACGCGAGATAAGAAAATTTTAACAGAAACTTGGCTTCCTAATATGAAATGAACTATATTTTTTAGTTCTGAGAGCGCTAATAAATCTATGTTCGGAAGTGATAAGTTTATTTCATTAAATTTATTGTGAATACAATGATTTTTAAATTGGGTTAATACGTTTAACACCTGTTTGTGATCGTCTATAGTTCTCATAGGTATTTCACTTTTAGCTATTATGTAACTATGTTTCTTCATTTGATAGCATTTTATAAGGTCTGTAGTAAGCTCATTTTCCATAGCAGGAAAGAGGTCTTTCAAATAGGACACGGTTTCATCTTCAGATTTTGGTAATAAGAAGAATTTATGGTTGATGCCTTTTTGGTTCAACAAGTTATCGCTGCTTTCTGTTATTAAATTATTAGCTGGATGAACAGCTGAAATGTATTTACTGTATAAGTCATCTGGTTTCGGTAAGCTTGTCATATTGGTTTGATTTGTAGCTTGATTTCTGGTCATTATATTTACAGCTTTCTCTTCATCTACTTCTGTAGGGATTATTCTGCTTAAGGCGTCTGCGTTGGCGTTCAATGTGCCTGGTTTGTGTATAATAGTGTAGTCATACTCTTCTAACTTGATTCGCCATCTCATCAGTCGAGAAGTGGAATCCTTTAATTTCATTAACCAAACTAGCGGTTTGTGGTCCGTTATGATGGTAAAATTTCTACCATATACATAGGGTCGAAATTGTTCAACTGCATATACAATGGCTAGTAATTCCTTCTCGATAGTAGAATACCTTGTTTCTGCTGGATTTAAGGTTCTACTAGCATAGCATATGGGTCGATCTTTACCAATTTCGCCTTGTGATAGAACTGCACCAACTGCTATGTCACTTGCGTCAGTTGTAATGATAAATTGTTTATCAAATTCTGGGTATGCAAGTATGGGAGAAGTGATCAGTTTTTCTTTTAGAGTTCTAAAAGACTCGTCACAAAAGCTGTCCCATAGGAACGGCACATCCTTTTTTAGCAGTTTTGTTAGCGGTTTTGCTAGTTTTAAAAGTTTTCTATGAAACGCCTATAGTATCCTACAAATCCAAGGAATGCTTTGACATCCTTTGGTTTTTTAGGTTTGAGATAAGTTTTGACTACAGTTGTTTTTGAAGGATCTGGTTGTACTTCATCTGCGCTTACGACATGCCCTAAGTAAGCAATCTCTTTCTTAAGAAAGTGGCATTTATCTGGCTGTAATTTTAATAAATGACTTTTTAATCTTTCGAATACCTGTACTAATTTTGCATTGTGGTCTTTTAGAGTATATCCATAGATCACAATGTCATCGAGATACACAAAGCAGTGTAATCCTTGTAATCCAGTCAAGACATTGTTCATGAGCCGCTGGAAAGTGGCTGGGGCGCCTTTCAGCCCAAATGGCATACGATTGTAATGGTAGTGCCCAAATGGTGTACTGAAGGCTGTTTTTTCCGCTTGCCAAATCTAGGGTTGTAAAATATCTAGATCGTCCCAATTGATCTAATATATCAGTTATGTTTGGTAATGGGTAGGCATCTCCTAGAGTAGCCTCGTTTAGACGCCTAAAGTCCACTACGATTCGCCATCGTTTCTTTCCAGTTTCGTCCGGCTTCTTTGGGACTATTAGTAAAGGCGAGTTCCAAGGGCTTCGGCTTGGACTTATGATTCCTTGATCCAGCATTTCGCCTATCTGCCTGTTGATTTCATCTCTCTGGGATTCTGGTAAACGATATGGTTTTACGTATATCGGTGTTGTATCTACTTTCACTGGTATTGTGTGCGTTGCTACATCTGTACAAGTAAGGGAGTCATCCTCCAGATAGAACAGCTCATTGTATTGTCGACATACGTCTAGTATGGTTTTTCTTTCTTCCTTATTACAATGATCCAACCTCAGGGTGTTTTCAAGTTTTTCAACCTATTCTCTACGGGGTCATTATCATATTGAGCTTGTATGATATCGTAATCACCTAAATATTCCCAAGATGGATTAATTTCTTTTATTGGTAGAACTACTTCCTCTTCGTTTGTGTTCAGCATCAGAATTTTGATGACCTGATTTTCAGGTTTGGTTAGAGTATTCCCTATGAAAATTCCTGGTAGAATCTCTTCCTTTTTGCAGTATAATTCCCTAGTCTCATTGTTAGGTATGTTGACTATGACTTCCGACCTAGGAGGTAATATAATTTGGTTTTGAGTAAGAGGTGGTTCCTTTGGATGAATTTCGTCATCGTTACTTTCTTCCTTAATACCAGTTGTATTGCAATTTTTGTCTACTGGCCCTTTTATCAGATTTTTCTGGCCTGACAACTTTCGAATTTTATTCTCCTCTATTCGATGAACACTGGAATTTAAACTGATGGTTTTCTCTAAAGAAAGCTTTGAATTTTTTATAATTATTAAAAAGAGGTAATATATGATTTGTAAGAAGATCAGTGCTGTATTTTCTTTATATGTTTTACCAGTTTTTTCTGGTTCTTCCTTTTGTAAGGGATTATCTTGGATACTTATATTGCTCAAGTCAGCTTTATTTGGGCCACAGTCGTAGCGTCGTGTACCCAAATTGCTCTCACATGAACTAGATTGAGTTAGGCCGCAGTCGTAGCGTCGCGTACCTAATTCTCTATCACATGAAATGACTTGACCTGAACCGCAGTCGTAGCGTTGCGTGTCCATGCCAATGTGCTTACTTGATATAAGTTCCAAGTTTTGTAATTCTTCGGGACCTTTTATTGGTTCCTCTTTTAAATTATTTTCTTTTATATTTATTTGGTAATGCACCTTTTTTTTATCTTCCTCTTTTATATTTTGTATTTTAGCCTTTTTAAATACCTCTGTATATTCTTTATTTGATTTTTCATTTTGTGTTTTATCTACCTCTTTAGTGGATTTCTCAGCTTTATTACTCTGTATATACTTATTTTCTCTAACTCTGGTAATTTTATTTTCACCGCGTAGTTTTGAGTAATTTTTAATTATGTCTGTTGATGGCGTCATTAATACTATGTAACCTTCTGAACAATTAAGGTTGCATTTGTATTTAGTAAGGAAGTCTATGCCTAGGATTCCATCGTAAGTTAATTTACTACCTCCTGGGATTAAATTAAATGGATGTTCGATTGTAACATCGTCAACTAAATTAATTTTGGCGTAGGTTATGCCAATTGTGGGCGTATAAGCTCCAGCAAGAGTTGAAATTGTACAGCGCTCGTTTTCGTATACGAGGGCTAAATCATGAGTTGATTCTGCTTTGTGAAGACTAATTTCTGCTCCAGTATCTATTATAAAAGTAGTACTGGGTTAGATAGATACGTTTAAGGGTAATGAAATCAGAAGGGTGTTTTGCTCTAAATTTATAGGTAGCCTTATTTTTTGGGTTACTAGTTTAGCGGCTGCTGATGAATGACGGCCTGAGAGATAACTTGGCGGGGAGTTTCGCCGTCCGATTCTTCCCGCGCAAACTCGTTTCCCGTGACCTCATTTGTAGGTGTTGACCACCTAACTTGCCGAAATTGTCGTGGTTGTTCTGGTTGTGGTTGCCTTTGTGTAAAGGACCTTGAAGGTAGTTGTGAAGATGACGCTGTACGTTGGTGGCCTTGTTGGGGGCTCCGTGTAAAGCGTTCATCATATATCTTTTTTCTGCACTCATGGGTGCGATGATTTGCCTTGTGGCAATAACCACATATTATTCTATGGACCTCATTCTTAATATTTGAAAATGAGGGAAATGGGAGAAGTTGTTTTCGTTTAAAACAACTTTCTTTACGGTGGCCCCTTTTTCCACAATACTCGCATGTAATGATTGGAGTATTTTAAGGTGAGCGGAGATTGGTTTGTTGAGCCTCTTCTATTCTCTGATCATTTTTGATGCCATCTTCAAATACTCTGATAGCATTTTGCTCATTTTCGCTAAGTAGGAACGCTCTTGATTCTAACTGGGGGGCTTCATTTAAAGTCGCATTATTTAAATCTGCTAACTGCTTGGTTACTCGGCGAGCAAAGTCTTGTACATTTTCTCTTGGAGCTTGTCTTAAGCGTAGCAGTTCACCCTGTATAGCTATTCGCGGGCGATGCTCCTGAAAATGAGACTTGAGCTCTGCCTTCAGTTCTGCCCAAGTAGGATAATCTCCATACTTGAATAGATCATAGGCGGGACCCGTCAGCTTTGTCTTTAACAGGCTGAGGTACAACAGTTTGTCTGCCTCAGTTTGGGCTTGTGAGAACAATATATCACAACAAGCTAAAAACCTGTGAAGCTCCTCCGTATTGCCGTCATACTCGGGTATGAGATTTCGTGCCTCACTAGTCGAGAGTATGTTTATTGCTGGTAGTGCAGGAGGTGCAAGAAGTGCAGGTGGTGCAGGCTGTGGTGGTACACCCTGTCCAACAGGAACAACAGGTCTACCTCCGCCGCCATTGCCTTAAGGTTTTGCCATTTTGGGGAGGCGTATATAACGCGAAACTCTAGCTAGGCGGTTAGCGTTCTGCTTGTGGCCTAGATGAGATGAGTAATCCTTAGCTCTTGTAATGACAATCTTGGGATACTAGAGAGTATCACAATAAGGAACTAGGATTCAACGCTGATAATGTGATAGAACTTAGATGCACTGATAAAACAAAAAAAAATTTTTTTTTTACGTCACTTCTTTAATCACTTGTGGACAAAAAATTTGAACGAAACTCTCAAAAAGAATTTGTTGCCTTACGAGAAGATACTAAAAGGTCACTTCGGTCAGAGAAAGAAAAAAAAATTACTTTACGAAAGTATTATAGGTATTCCTTTTTTTTTTATATTAATTAGAAGAAAAAAAAATATTCCAATTCCACTCACTTCTTAAATAATTTTAGTTCACTAAATGTAATGGTAATGTTATAATAATATAATATAATGACTATTATGCTAATGTGATTTTATAACTTACATTGGTCTATTTTCTAGTAGATTCTTTACTTGTTGATATGTATCAAAATCCCACGTTGCCTCTTCGTCACTTTCTGGAGTAATTTGTCGGTGTATCTCCAGATAAACTTCTTCCACTGTGGGGGTTTCTTCCTCGGGATCGATGTCTATCTCGAACTCGTAGTCGTATTCTTCTGCTGCTTCGATTTCTTCTGGATCCTCTTCCGGTATTATAATAGCTTCTTCCGGGACTTCAATGGTATCGTCTGACTTCCTTGGGTAGCACATTGGTGTTTTTCTGTTTTTCTCTTTTTTGTTGTTTGGCTTGCTGCTTATCGGAAGATCCTCTTTGCTGTTTTTTTTAGTTGTCCACTTCCTTGGTTGGCGTAAAAAAAATCGCCACCGCTGCCACCAGTTGTTCTGTCGCGGGTTCCTCTTTTAAATTCGTCGCGACAAGGACTGCGATGTACTTTCCGAAGAGAAGGTCGCTGGCCCTTTAACTACATCCAATAAAACACAGGAGATCTAGTATTTGATCTTTATTGTTCTTTATTTTAAATTTGTGGAATCGTGGCTGTTGTAATATAATTTCAATACACTGTACAACTATTCTATGCGCTTATTCACAAGGCTCACTTTTCTAAAAGAGTATTCAACACTTATATAAAAACAAAGATCTCTAGTGGATTATTACAAACACGATTATTAAAGTTATGACGATTAAGATTCTCGATGTCTGAGAATAGCGAACACGGACTATATTTCTTGATTTGATATCGAATAGGTTGCCTTACCGCTGGTGGGGGGGTCAACCTTATTCTTTTGACTTGTCCAGAACTCAAACTTACTGTGAAAAGATTGAAAACTTACTCGAAAACGCACTCTGGAAAGATCCAAAAACTCACTGCCTGTTCTTGGTTAGAACGCGGCTATTTATTTAGGCAGTTTCAGTACTTGCCATTCAAAACACGGAAATCCGCGTGGAGGGAATTTAATAATATCATTGCAGCAGCACGCCGTTCAGGCACATAAGCCGAATTGGCTGAATAGCTTCTATTGGGCAATGTTATACATATCATGTATAAGCCGTTTAAGCATGAGCAAAGAGAATGCGAAGAAAATGCCTGCTATTGGTCAATAGTGAACACATAATTTGTATGTATACCGACATATTGTCACAACCAGCAGTGCAGTGGCTTGCATCATGGCAAAGGTAAACATATGGTGCATGTTTGTTTATTTTCATGATGCAAGACCCGGCGCTGTGGGGTGTATATGACGGTCAATTTTCAAGAGCATAAGCGTCGTGTACTTGAAAATGGGTTGCGACATTTTATGAGTTAAACGACATTGTTTCCAGTGCGATGCGACTGCATTTTCACATATGGGGAATGTTTGTTTTTTGAACAATTGGTCATGCGGAACTAATGTGGAAATGTGTCGCATTGTTTACGCGGAAATATTTGCTCTTAGAAAGCGAAATTAATGCATGTAAGTATACATTTGGTTTTAGGATAAATTTTTGAAGGTTCTTTTGAAATATCTTCCCTGAGAATTTAGAATTCCTCTACCGTGGGAATTGAAATTTCCGGATGTTATTGATATTCGAGAATGATATTCGATGATGATGCAAATGTGAAATTTGATAAGTTATTGATAGGGCTTTGGCGTTTAGCGTATTGGGGGAAATGGAGAAAGTGATGAGGCTGTGGGCTCATTACAGATGTTGGGAATCGGATATTTGTCGTCGATGGTTACCTCATTAAGTTTACGGTAATCAATGACTATCCGCCAATTAGTTTTGCCTGAGGCGTCCTTTTTTTTGGGTACTATCCAAATGGGCGCTGAATAAGGGGAATTACTTGGGCATATTATATTATTGGTCAACATTTCCTGAATTTGGTTCTGAACTTCGTTCTTATGTATATATGGATAGCGGTATGTTTTGCTATGAATTGGAATGTTGTTGGCAGTTCTGATTTCATGCTTTATAGCATTTGTAAAACTTAAATCAGAATACTTTTGATAGAATATTTTCGAGTGTTGTTTGATCAATGTCATTAGTTCTCTTCTTTCTTCGGAATTTAAATGATCTATTCTCAATTGTTCCATTATATTTTTATTTTCCAATCCTCTATAATATTAAAGTTATATCCGTCTACCTTTTCTATAGGTAATGGGGTAAACTTTAAATTTGTCGGAAGATCCTCAAGTAATTTTGCTTTTGCTATAGTTTTGTATTTTCCACGTTGTTTATACCTTCGTTGATAACGAATAATCCGTCGTTTAAATGTAATTCCTGCATATATCCTAAGTCTGACTTTTGTTGCACTGGTATAGGGATTTCGTAATTACCCTTTTTTATCGCGCAGAAATTGGTTTCATCAGTTTCGACATTAAAGTGTAAGCGCACTGTTTTATTGCCCATTATTAGATGTTTTGTTTCATAATTTATATTTGCTTTAAGAGGTAAGAGAATATTGTTACCAATCAGACCATCGAACTGATTGTGAAAGTTATAGACAAGCATATCAATTTTTTGAGATGGGTCACCCAACTCTTCAAAGACTGGTATACTAACTTTCTCTTTGATTTCAATAGTGTTTTTAAGAGTTCTCAATTTCATGCATTCCGTAGTTGGTATTTTCCATTTGGGATGACAGAGTCCCGGATTTATTACCGAATGGGTAGCTTCGGTATCAATAATGAACCTTAGCGGCTTAGTTTTTGATTTGACTATTATATGGGGTACGTTATTTTGGAGGCAAGCACTGGAAAATTTTGACCTTCCGTGTTTGAGGAAATTTGACTATGGTTCACATCCATAGGCTCTGGTTTAGTTTGTGGGGAAGTATTCACAGTTGGATTATTATTGAAGAATCCATTATTTTGTCTGTTCATATATGGGTTTTGATTTCAGTTTGAATAGTTTCTGTAAGAAACCTGATTTTGAGAGATTGTCGAAGAGTTATTTTCAGTGGGGTGTCGATAATTATTTTGGTAGTTGGTGTATTGGGGCTGATATCTATTGTTTGAGCTGTTGTGATAGCTATTATTCTGGTAATTACGATGGTTCTGGTTTTGATAATTATTATCTGTTCTATTATTATAGCTGCTATTACGGCGATTGCTGTCAGAATTTTGTTTGTTAAAATTATTATATGGGGCTTTCTTATCAGAAGTGGAGTTTCTTGATTTCTCTTATAGGATTTCTATTTTTATTATAAAATGCATAGCCTGCTTCGTACAGGATACTCATTGCTTCTTCTAGTGATTTGGGATTTCTGCAGTAAAGAATTGATCTGATAGGCTCCGGAGATTTATTTTTAAATATTTGGAGCGCTGAATTGATGTTGGCTAACAGATGTTTTTCTACGGTATTTGTGTCGCTACTATTAACTAATTTCGTTTTATTATTTACTCGTCTGAGTATGTTTTTAATATCGTTATAGGAGTCTACACTATTGGTTATAAAGGTTACACTCTTTAGTTGATCAAATAGTTCTTCGATAGTTAACTATCCCCGAAATTATTACTTAAAACAGTTTTAATTTCTGTCCATTTCGTAATATGGTTATTAATCTCGATCATTTCCCTAACTTTTACTTTGAGTTTAGATTTTATTACATCCAAAAATATATTCTGTGAGATATCGTCATATTTAATTAGTAACGGGTGCACTTTGTCAATCAAATCCATGAAATTTTGGAGTTCTTTATAATCTCCGTTAAATTCTAGTAACCCGTTTAAGTATTTTACTGGGTCTATCGTTAAGGATGTCATGTTTTCTGTTAAGTTTTCTAAATTATTATCAGTGGGATGGGTTGCTATTCCTGATTTTATTTCCCTAATTATATCATCTAAATTTTGTGACTGTTCTGCTAAGGCTTCCAAACTAGATTCTAAGTCGCTTAGCATTTATTAGTTTCGTAAATAACAAAAAAATGACAAAAGGAATTTTATAATATAATACTATAAATATATATATATGTAAGTAAATATTTGTATATTTAAATGAATAGGCAATGATAGTAATTTTAAATATAACTATAGTACTCACGTAGGAAACACAAAAATTTATTATAAAAACACACTGTCACACTTTTATTTTCGGTTAAGACTTAAGAGTCGTCCTTCCTTCTGGTGGTTGAAATATTTTCTTCTTGTGTAACTAGCTTCCTCCTTAGTTGGCCTTTTGATGCTTTTTTTTGTGGTAGATTTGTTGATGCTTCACCTTTGTGTAAATACTTAAATTTTGTTTTTCTCCTTTTTGGTTCAATTAATTTCGTTGTTGAATTGTTTGCATGTAGTTGTGTAATAACAAGTAAGCTCTTTTTTTATGAGCGAATTTATCCTCCAAGTTTTATGACACGATACCTGATTTTTTTTTGTATTAAAAAATACTTTTTCGTTCCTTTAAATTAAGATTTTTTTTTTCTTTTTAAATTTTTAATGTAGTGAATGATGTCACAAAGTATTGAAATACACGTACTTCTTAGCACTTGACATCATCCTACCGACTGCGCCAGTTTTAAACAACACGAACACGTTTAATAAAAAAAATACAAAATAGAGAATAATAATTAATTTTATTACTATTAATCTTTCCGATACACATGAATTTAAGATTATGCTAAAAGTAAAGTATTTGCATATTACTATTAAAACTGATAAACCGCTATGGTCCGAGGTCAAATGGCTTAGTTATTATTGAAAAACTAAATATACCTCCAATTTCCCCCCCACCCCCCCACCCCCTACACACACTGTGACCCGATTAATATTATCTTTACCCTAAGACCGCAGCTCTCATTTAAGACATCAATGAACTGTCTGCGACTCTTTGTTCATGAGATATAACCAAAATATTTCAAACTTTACCCCCTTCCCCCGTCGGGAGAGAAATACCCCACGCAAAACAGACTAGACCAAAAGATGCGCGGCATCGAGACGAACATGCGCACTAAATTTTGAAAAAAACCGTTCCCCCCAGCACAAAAAAGAAAATTAACTCACTACTCAAAGGCTTAACTAAAGACATCCAAGTAATTCACTGATGCAATCAATGTTTATTGCAAGTGCAATGGACATTGCTTTGCTATGGAATATCTTATCTGGGTAGAAAAGTATTTGAATTAAAATATTGTTGTATTTCTTTTCTTATTTTTTCCTGTTTCGCGAGGATTAGGAATGAAATAGGGTTACCTGGTTACTGGTTACGGTTAAGCCTTATCCGTGATGCTTTGGACGGCTTCTCCTCGTTACAGCTCGCTGTTCACGTCAATATTTTGACCTTATTCTGCTGCCGCAATATTTGCCTGCTTCCTTCGGGTTGGACTCCGCTACCTGACCCCCTGGCCGAGCGGTCGCTAGTTGGGTCTGAGCAGATCTAGGCGTTTTACTCGCGGCCTTCTAGCCGATGCTTCAGTTTCAAGATTACCTTTAGTTTTTTGGTGTAATATTTAAATGCAAAGAAAATAACACTTCCTCGACTTTGCTTTAATAACCTTTTTTTTATTTCTTATCTTTTAAACAAAACTGTATTTTTCTTTTTCTTAGAGAGCAGAAGCCAACTTTTTTTTGGACAGCAAGAACAAAAGTGAATCTAGAACTTTTCGCTCAAAAAAAAACTCTATCCCCTTCTTTTTGGCGGGGCCTACATAACCTCTCTATTCCTACTTTTACTTTCTTCTTTTACAAAATGTTGCATGGACTGACCTCTATTTTTACATGTGCAAGTTATTTCTGTGACTTTCAAATTCTTCCTAAAATGTCTACCTTCATTTTTCATTTTTTTTCTTAAACATGTTTACATTTTATTGACTCTAAAATTCATTTAATACATGCCAAAATTTCTATCTTAATTTTTTAATACATGTTTAGATTTAGTGGCTTCAAAATTCTCTTTATACATGTCGAAATTTCTACCTTCAATTTTAGTACATGTGTACATTTTATCAAATTCATTTAATACTTGCAAAAATTTCTATCTTAATTTTTTAATACATGTTTAGATTTAGTGACTTCAAAATTCTCTTTATACATGTCGAAATTTCTACCTTCAATTTTAGTACGTGTGTACATTTTATCAAATTCATTTAATACTTGCAAAAATTTCTATCTTAATTTTTTTTTTTAATACATGTTTAGATTTAGTGACTTCAAAATTCTTTTTACTACATGTCGAAATTTCTACCTTCAATTTTAGTAGTTGTTTACACTTTACTGACTCCCGAATTTATCTAATACATGCCAAAATTTCCACCTTTCATCTTTGGATGAATCAGTTTACACTACATGTTAAAACTGTTTGCTTGTTTACACTTTTATGTCAGAGGAATTCATTTCTATTGCATGTTATATCAACGTAGCTTACTTTCGGACCTATTGAAATCCCCTTATTTATCTTACTTTTGGGTGAGCAATATTTATTTTCTCGGCGAGAGATGTCGAAAATAGTTTATTTCGATATTATCCCGATTTTATGTCTAAGCACAATTTCAGCAGAATGATTCGTCTTCGCGCTGCTACGTGTGGGTTCACCCTTGTTTAACATAGACTGTGGTGGTCCCTGTATTGGGCTAGAGCTAATGAATTGCGGTGACAGCTAGGAGTTGGAATGGAAATGAGTTTTTACTTTGGGTTTAAGGTTCTGCTATGGTTCGAGGTCTATCTTCTGACAGGGAATCTGTCAGATGGTATGGTGTTGACTTGAGATTTGACATTCCCGTGATTCGTGTTTATTTTTTTTTTCTACCGTATTTCTTCAAATATTATCCGTAAACCTATTAGAAAGTTTCTGCAATTTGTCGGGCAAGTGGTGCAGTTGGGTATGCATAATACAAGTGTTGGTCGACCATCCAATTCAATTTTAACTCTGGCAAACACTTTGCAAAGTGGGCAGAGGAAATTTGTTTTCTCGTTCCTCAGAATGAGCTTGCCTCTACAAACAGAGGAAAGATTTTGAACTCTACAGCATTAAACTTCATTTATGTAGGATGAGTTGCTGCTGCTGCCTCACATATTGCCTTAGCAATGCACCCTTTAAGTCTTGTTGGTGACGGAATATTCCTGCAGACTAAAACAGCGCAGGGTCCAGCTGTAGGTGCCGATAGCTCTGCCCGTCTTACAGGTGGTACACAAGCCTTCATGAACCGGGGGTCGCTTGTTGGAATTATTTTTTATTGTCCCCATTCATTGCCGCATATTCACAGATAAGTTTATTTTAATTTCGTTCAGAAAGCGTATATGTGTACTTCTTCTTTTGCTTTCCTTCCTTTTTAGTGCCACATTTTTATCAAGCCTTTGTTGCTGACCATTTCTTATTTTGGCAGCAAAGGAAATAAGGTGTCTAAAATGGAAGAGCACGTCTCACAGCATTGTTGGCTACCATTTAAGGACGACGAGAGCTAGTGCGGAGGCTATCGCCCGTGCTTAGCAGGGACGGGGTAAGTCATCTTGTTACACTACCCCCCGCTTCATAAGCTTGTAGCTCCGTCCAAGCTGGCTCATCTCTCGTGGAATTTTATAGGCTTCGCACCAATACATACTACGGATTGCGGAAATGACGAAGAGGAATAGGAAAGGGAAAGCCTTCTAACGAGGGCTAACTCAGAAGGAGTTGTTGGGCAGTCATCTGCTCATTTAAGGCAGAGGCAGGTTAAACAAGGATCGTGTCCTTATAAGAAATTTACTCAGCCACCACGAATTGTAGAAAGAATGAAGAAGAGCTAGGGAAATAAAAACCTTCAACGAAGGCTAACTCAGAAGGAGTTAGTGAGAAATTATCTGCTCATTTAAGGCAGAGGCAGGTTAAACAAGGATCGTGTCCTTATAAAAATGTTACTCAGCCACCACGGATTGTAGAAAGAATGAAGAAGAGATAGGGAAATAAAAGCCTTCAACGAAGGCTAACTCAGAAGGAGTTAGTGAGAAATTATCTGCTCATTTAAGGCAGAGGCAGGTTAAACAAGGATCGTGTCCTTATAAAAATGTTACTCAGCCACCACGGATTGTAGAAAGAATGAAGAAGAGATAGGGAAATAAAAACCTTCAACGAAGGCTAACTCAGAAGGAGTTAGTGAGAAATTATCTGCTCATTTAAGGCAGAGGCAGGTTAAACAAGGATCGTGTCCTTATAAAAATGTTACTCAGCCACCACGGATTGTAGAAAGAATGAAGAAGAGGAATCACTAAGACTTTGTCCGGCTTGATCTGTGCATGGCGACCAAGAGACACATCTCCGAAGTCACGCCGATCCTTGGTCAGAGCTCGATATCGGTCTCGGTATCGAAAAACAAAAGTGCACTCACAGCCCAGCAACCCAAAAAATCTGGTCTACCAGTACACCTCCGGCCCCTAACACCAAGACCAGTCGGAGAAGCCTCTGCAACCAGTAACCTAACCAACTGATTGCAGGACCTCTCCGCACGGGCATCTCCCCCTGATCGCAGATCGACATTCGTTTGAGGGTGTGCGCCAAGGTCTCCAGCAGGGGTTAAAATTTCGAAGACAGTCTTTACTGTGGAATTCCTACGGCAGCGCGGCCTACGTAGGGTACCATGTGGGAGGGGTTTTGACTCATTGTCAAGCAAGGGAGTGCGAAAAAGTGGACTAATTTACAAGAGGTATACCGGCCGCTAGGTTGGGTAGGTCCTAAGCGGCACATTGGTATCCTGTAGTTACCAGTTAAGCTGGCTGGATGCCTTCTTAGAGCTACCAGGAAGGGTCGTTTCTTTCGCGGTACGGGGCCAGCCTGTCGACGTGGACAGTTCGCATCTTTCCACCTTGACACTTTTTTATCTTGACGACCACTTCGGTTACAGCCTCGGTGATCTTGTATGGCCCATCCCAGTTGCACTGAAGCTTTGGGCACCGCCCGATTACGCGTCTTGGGAAGTATAACCAAACAAGTTGATCTACTTGGAAACTGGGTTTCTTCGACCGCAGGTCATAGTATGTCTTCATACGCCGGCTCGCAATATTAAGCATAGCTCGATTATTCTCGTGGATCTCATTCAAAGTCGTGGTGAGATTATCCAGGTACTCATTGATTGACGTAACTTCAGTAGGTGGGCTTCCCAAGACCATCTCCAGTGGTAAGCGGAGTTCTCGTCCAAAGAGGAGCTTAGCTGGTGTCTGTTTAGTGCTAGCTTGCACACTTGCGCGATATGATAGTAGTAGGTATGGAACGTATTGGTCCCAGTCTCTTTGGTGTGCATTTAGAAATTTTGCCAGATAGCCTAGGATTGTTCGGTTAAATCTTTCGACTAAACCATCTGACTGTGGGTGCAAGGCTGTTGTGCGCGTTTTTTCCACTCCGAACTTTTGCAATACCTCTTGGAAAACAGCGCTCTCAAAGTTTCTGCCTTGATCTGAATGGAGCTGTAGCGGGGCTCCATGTCGGCTGAATACAGCTGAGATAAGTGCATCCGAAACAGTCTCGGCTGTCTGATCTGGTACTGGAATTGCTTCGGGCCACTTAGTGAAGTAGTCCATACAGACTACTAGGTAGCGGTTTCCTTTATTGGTCTTTGGAAGTGATCCCAATATGTCCACAGCAACTCTTTCGAAAGGTGCACCAACGTTGCATACCTGCAGAGGAGCTCGCCGTCTTGGCCGCGGCCCTTTCCGTGCTTGACACTGTGCACATCCAGCACACCAGTCGTTTACATCCGTACTACTGCCCACCCAATAATATTTCTGTCGAAGCTTACCTAACGTTTTGTCAATGCCGAAGTGTCCACCGCCTAGAGAATCGTGTACCTGATTGAGGACAATTTTTCGAAGAGACTTTGGAATTAAGATTTGCTTGAGAATTTCTGTTCCTCGACTGATGACTCGAACGGCGATGTTATTTTCTAATTTCAGAACAGACCACATTGACCAATACGCTTTAACTTCGGGGCTAAGGTCTTTGATGCTCTCTTTATCTGGGCGTTGACCCGTAGCCAGCCAATTCCGAATACATCGTAAGGTGAGGTCGTCCTCCTGTTTTTGGCCAATATCTTCCTGGGTGGTGACTAGGCGAATTATGATGGTGTCTTTCTCTTCAAGCCGTTGACAATAGTGACAATCAGTTGAGGAACAAGGTCGGCGCGACATTGCATCTGCGTTGTTATGACTTTTACCCGGGCGGTGTACGATTTCAAAATCATAGGCCTGCATGCGTTCTATCCATCTTGCTACTTGTCCTTCAGGACACCGAAAGTTCATCAACCATCTCAAAGATGCATGGTCTGTTCGAATTGTAAACTTTTTCCCCAGTAAGTAGGGCTGAAAATGTGCGCACGCCTTCACTATCGCAACCAACTCTTTCCTGGTGACACAGTAGTTACGCTCAGGCCGACTGAATGTTTTGCTGTGGTATTCCACCACGTGTTCCATCCCGTCCTTAACTTGCGAAAGAATAGCTCCCCAAGCGTGTTGACTGGCGTCTGAGTCCAAGATAAAAGGTAAATTTTCGTCTGGCTGAGTAAGTATAGGCGCAGTGGTTAAGCGGTCTTTCAACTCTTCGAACGCTTCTTGACAAGCACCTGACCAGATAAACTTCCGACCTTTCTCCGTCAGCTCTGTTAGTGGCTTTGCAATAGCTGAGAAATTTTTCACAAACCGCCTATAGTAAGCACACAGCCCGAGGAAAGACTGTATATCTCTTCGTGTTTGCGGTTTGGGCCAACTCTTAACAGCATTCGTCTTGTCGGGATCCGTTGATAATCCAGAGTCACTGATGACGTGTCCCAAGAACTTCACCTCTCTCTGACACAACTGACACTTCTTCGGTGAAACCTTTAGATTTGCTACTCTTAATCGGGCTAAGACAAGGCGGAGATTTTCTACCAATTGTTCAAACGTGGACCCATGTACAATAACATCGTCCAAATATACTAGGCACGCCTGAGGTGGAATTCCTTGGAGGACGATTTCCATGAGCCTCTGAAAAGTTGCAGGGGCATTGGTTAGCCCAAACGGCATAACTGAAAACTCCCACAATCCACTGCCCGTAGTGAACGCGGTCTTTTCGCGGTCTTCTTCTTCCACTTCTACTTGCCAGTAGCCCGACTGTAGATCCAATGTCGAAAACCAAGTTGACCCGGCGAGTGCATCAAGAGTCAGATCAATACGTGGCAGCGGATATAAATCTTTTTTGGTGACCTCATTTAGCCGCCGGTAGTCGACGCAAAATCTAGTCGAGCCATCCCTTTTCTTCACCAGGACGACTGGAGAGGTCCAAGGGCTACTAGATGGATTGATAACGCCTTGGGTTTTCATCTCGTTTACTAGATTTTCCGCTTCCTGACGTTTGGCCAGTGGAAGCCGCCTGGGAGGCTGTTTAATCGGTTTGTTGCTGCCTACGTCGATCTGGTGCCTCATGATCGTTGTTCGACCGAGGTCGTTTTTTGTTCGCGCAAAGATATCCTGATGTTCTACGAGTAGCTTTTCCAATATTATTCTCTGCGGATTATTCAGGTGTACAGTTGTGGGTTCCAGCAATAGGTGTAATTCAGGCGGTAGATTATTGAAGCTCGCTGTTCTTTCCTCCGAAGGACTGACAATGTCTGCAGCTACTTCCACATCTGCGAGAGAGGTGTTAGCCTTTAGTTCAATTGGGGTATCTGTTATGTTTGTCACACGAACTATCAGACTTCCATTGTTGGACTGGCCGACTGCTGGTTCCATCCACAGGGTAGGTGGGACATTCTTTGGAGATATTAAAACAGTTTTTTGTTCGCCCACTGACGGGTGGTAAAGTGTTACGAAGCAGGATGACTCAGCTGGTATTTTACAGTCCTGTATTGTTCTAACAAAATTGACAGTGCTCTCTTCTTCGATTATCGGAACGAGTTCGTGAGCTATCCTAATAGTGTGTTCTGCTAAGTCGATTGAACATGTGTTACCTGCAAGAAAATCCATCCCGATGATGCAGTCGTCAAAGACATCAGCTACGTAGAAGGTGTGTGTTGTGGTAAAATTTCTAATAGCTACTGGCAGCTCAATGACGCCGTCCACCATGCTGGTTCCTCCAGTGACATTTCGAATCTGCGTTAAAGATGGGTTGAGGTTATAAGGGAATTGCAAGCGGTCGAGTATTCTTCTGTGCAGAATAGAATGCGTCGCTCCCGTGTCCACGATCATGTGACAGACGATTCCTTCAATCTTCCCTTTTATTTTAATGGTATTACAGATCATACCTTGACTAACAGTTATGATAGGTGGAGCTGGTAGCCTCGAAACTAGTGATTCCTTCGGGCCTTTTGTTTTCACGTCGTTCAGCACTATTTGTGTAGAGATAAGGTTCGGTGTGTTGGGTATGGGGCTGTGGTGTAGTGTATTCGTGACTGGTGTGCAGGCGGTTAGTGTGTTATTGGGTGGAGGGTTTGTTATTGGGTTAGTCGGGGGAGGGTTAGTTAGTGTGTTAGTGGGTGGTGGATCGTTTGTTAGAGGTTTAGTGGGGAGTGGACGGTAGATTAGAGGGTTAGTGAGAAAGGAGGAGTGAGTTAGTGTGTTAGTGGGAAAGTAGGAGTTGGTTAAGGTGTTAGTAGGAAAGGAGGGATGAGTTAATGTGTTAGTAGGAAGGTAGGAGTTGGTTAAGGTGTTAGTAGGAAAGGAGGGATGAGTTAGTGTGTTAGTGGGAAGGTAGTAATTGGTTACGGTGTTAATGGGAAGTGAGGTGTGGGTGGTTTGCGTGTGTGTTATGTTGGTGTGAGGTGTGTTAGTGTGTGTAGAGCTGATGCTGTGTGAGGTGTGGTTGAGGTGAGTGGTTCCTGTGTTAGGTGTAAGGTTGGTGAGCGGCTTAGGCTTAGGTACGTGTGTAAGATTGGAGATTGGTGTAGGATAGGCTACGATAGGACCGAGGGCGTGCTGGCGCGCGGAAGGTGGAGCGTTGGTGACGTATGCTGGTCTCTGCTCCCTGAGATCAGCTGACTGGTGTTTAAATTTTCGTTGAGACTAGATGAAGTAATATCTGGGCACGTTTCTCTGCTTCCGGAGGGCAGCTGTGTTTGTGCTGGTTGCAAGTTAGATGGTGAGTCGTTTCGTGTTTCAAGAGTAGATTTAGGTGCTGTATTATTCCTCCCTTCTTCGATAGGTATTAGCAGAATGTTGATTGCTCTGTTAGTAGGGCGACCTTCAATCAGGTCAAATACTACTCTGTTGCCAGGAGCTATTTCGGTTTCCGGATTTACAACTGAACTCTGAAAATTGGCAAAATGGAAGAAGACGTCTGTTTGACTCTGATCTCGCACATCTCTTCGAAAGTCGCACCGGCGGATGATCCCCGTGACATTTTGGGCTAACAGGCTGGGTTTCGAGGAGATGCTAGCATATATGGGAGCTGTTGACTTTGGCTGAGCTAGCTGCGGCCCCTCACGCTAGCTCGTTCGCGTTTCCCGATGACATCCGTGTTGAGTCTCTTCCCAACTGTTCTCTTCTGGAGTTCGGCGGTTCTCGCGGTGGTGGTCTATCATTGCTAGTTGCGACTGCAACCCGTATATTGCGTCTCGCCGCTCTGGTTGCTCGATGATTCGCTTCTATCCGAAAGGCGGTTTGTACTGCGTCTTGCAGAGTAGGTGGGTTAAAATCTCGAACCCTTTCCTGGACATCTAAGTTATAAATCCCGTCTAGGAAATGTTCCAAAGCGATCTGATCCCTTGCGTCCTCCGGACAATATGCGAACTTGAGCCTAGTCAGCCGTAAAAGGTCAGTGGCAAATTCTGAAAAGCTCTCCCCATTCTTCTGCACTCTGGTGCTAAGCTGTACGTGACTCACTGATTGCTTATATTCCGCGCCAAATTGTATAGAGAGCGCATTCCGCGCTTTGCTATAAGACCTCCTGGCCTCCTGATTCAGTGTCTCATAGAAGCCCAAAGCCATGCCGCGCAGAGAGGCAGCTAAGTAAAGTGCTTTGGTCTCGTCGTCCCAACCGTTTGTTTCCGCAATCGCTTCAAAGTGCAACTCGTAGTGGTTCCACTGAGCCTTACCGTCGTACTCCGTCGGCGAAAGCATCGGTTTTCTAATGGGCTTGTCACTAACTATATGCTGTGGTCGAGGAGGTAGTGACAACGACGGCTCTCGTGATGGCTTAGGCTCAGCAGGATTAGAACATGAGCATGCGGCAGTATTCGTCACAGGCGATTTCTGCATGCAGTTGTCCTTAACTTCTTCTGGGACTTTCCCGGATGTCGGGGTGGATTGGCTACTCGGTGGTGGAATACCAACTGTCCTATCAATGGATGGTGCGTTTTGCTGCACCTCGGTATCATCCATTACTTTATGGGCGAACGCAGATGCGCTGAGGACTGACATATCGGACATCTGCCTCCGTAGTGTACTTAACTCTCCTTGGAAGGACGTATGCTGCCCCTTTATAGCTTTCACCTCATTGCTTACTTCCGCGATTGTATGTGACTGGGCACTAAACTTATCGCTTAACTCTTCGAGCCTCTGTAAGATTTTGTCGAGCTGCTCTTCGGCCATGCTGCTCGCTTTCGTTCTACTTCAAGCTTTGATAGTTAGGAAGGATTTACCGGTTACTAAAAGGCAGAATGGCTAATTACTAAAATATTACTTATTTCGCTCACAAGCACGATCTTTCAGATGTCGTATAAGGCGAAAGACAAAACGCCAGTGATAATTCTACCAATTGAATAGGGATGGTTCGTTGTCTCGGACTTATTTAAAACGTACAAAGACAATGAAAAATCATTCAGAAATAGCCGAAATATTTCACCTATACTAACGGCAAAACACCAGGCCGGACTATTTTTCTCCCGTTGGTTAGAATTTGAATGGCCGATGAGTAAACTTAGAACAAATGGTGGTAGCAGATGTAGAGTTAGCCTGGGAAATATTTTGTGTTCTATAGATCGTTGATGAACGAAGATTGAACAAATATCGCAGAGATCGAATACTGTGTAGCTCGCTGGTTAGCCAATGTTAAGCCAGTAACAGTCCTCTTGTATTCGATTTGTCGTTCACGAGCAAAGATTAACCAGTGTTTTGACAATTTGTTGCTGGACCGCAAATGTTAACTCGCCGCAAATTCTATTATTATAAACTCTTTTGTAAACCACCGATCAGCAAATATAGAGCCAACGCAGTAAATTATCGAATATTTTAAAGCGCGCTAAATCAAATAGAAAGCAAATATAGAAGGTCTTTGGTCTTCGTCAGACTGTAGATTGACAAATACCGAGCAAATATAGAAAATTCTTTAACAAATAGAGAGTATTGCTCACCCTTAGGATGTAGCTTTCGATTATTTTTCAAAATTTATGCAAATGTAGAAAATTCTTTAAGAAATAGAGAATATTGCTCACCCTTAGGATGTAGCTTTCGATTATTTTTCTAAATTTGTAGACATGTAGAAAATTCTTTAACAAATAGAGAATATTGCTCACCCTTAGGATGTAGCTTTTGATTATTTTTCTAAATTTATGCAAATGTAGAAAATTCTTTAACAAATAGAGAATATTGCTCACCCTTAGGATGTAGCTTTCGATTATTTTTCTAAATTTATGCAAATGTAGAAAATTCTTTAACAAATAGAGAATATTGCTCACCCTTAGGATGTAGCTTTCGATTATTTTTCAAAATTTATGCAAATGTAGAAAATTCTTTAAGAAATAGAGAATATTGCTCACCCTTAGGATGTAGCTTTCGATTATTTTTCTAAATTTGTAGACATGTAGAAAATTCTTTAACAAATAGAGAATATTGCTCACCCTTAGGATGTAGCTTTTGATTATTTTTCTAAATTTATGCAAATGTAGAAAATTCTTTAACAAATAGAGAATATTGCTCACCCTTAGGATGTAGCTTTCGATTATTTTTCTAAATTTATGCAAATGTAGAAAATTCTTTAACAAATAGAGAATATTGCTCACCCTTAGGATGTAGCTTTCGATTATTTTTCAAAATTTATGCAAATGTAGAAAATTCTTTAAGAAATAGAGAATATTGCTCACCCTTAGGATGTAGCTTTCGATTATTTATCAAAATTTATGCAAATGTAGAAAATTCTTTAACAAATAGAAAATATTGTTCACTATTAGGTTATAGCTTTCGATGGTTTTATCATCTATTAGCAATTTTAGACAACTTATCAAAAGTGCAGAAAGTTTTAGCTATTTTACCGAGCAAATATGACTATTGCCCACAATTAACTTCAAACTTTCAACAGCTGAGTAAAATTTTTCAAAAATTTAGAAGATTTGTGTTATGGTACCAGGCGAATTTGAAATATCGCTCGCCACTAGATTAAAACCTTCAATGATTTTATAGAATCTATTAGCAATTTTAGAAAACTTATCAAAACATAGATAATTTTATCAACAATAAAATATGTAGAGACTCCCCGAATTACTTTCTTCTCTAAAATCGAATCGTTAGCTAGCGAATATAGAGGCCTCCGAAAATATTTATCAAAGTTTATGAAAACGTAGAGAGTTCTTTAGCAAATGGAGAATATTGCTCACCCTTAGGATGTAGGTTTCGATTATTTATCACAACTCACAAAGATGTATAAAATCCTTTAGCCAATAGAAAATATTGTTCACTCTTAGGTTATAGCTTTCGATGGTTTTATCATCTATTAGCAATTTTAGACAACTTATCAAAAGTGCAGAAAGTTTTAGCTATTTTACCGAGCAAATATGACTATTGCCCACAATTAACTTCAAACTTTCAACAGCTGAGTCAAATTTTTCAAAAATTTAGAAGATTTGTGTTATGGTACCAGGCGAATTCGAAATATCGCTCGCCACTAGATTAAAACCTTCAATGATTTTATAGAATCTATTAGCAATTTTAGAAAACTTATCAAAACATAGATAATTTTATCAACAATAAAATATGTAGAGACTCCCCGAATTACTTTCTTCTCTAAAATCGAATCGTTAGCTAGCGAATATAGAGGCCTCCGAAAATATTTAGCCGCTCCTCAAATGGGTATCGCTAATTTCCTTGGTACTTGGCATTGCCTCCTTGAACTAAACGTAGTTCCTTGATTTGCAAGTATGTAGCAAAGCCCTTGTTCTACTGTTCCGCGTAATGTAACGGCCAAAACAGAGTGTCGGGGTTATTTCTTGCCTCTTTATTAAAGCGTAGCTTGTTAGTCGCCAGTGTACAACGAGTAAAACAAATCTGTGGTGCGTAGCCGCAATTTTCAACTAATAGATGTTATATTGCCGGTATTAGTAAATTTAAAAATTGAAATCGCAGAAATGCACCAGAAAGCCCTGCAATCACGTGGAGTGCCATGTATAGCAATAATTTTAGTGAATAAAACTCTGTAGCTCACAATAGAAATCTCTGTAATCACTGTAGGTATGTAGGATATCGAATCTTGGGATGATTTTAAGCACTTTATATTAGATAACATGTAGTAGGAAACCTTGTAATTACTCTACACGCGAAGTACGTCGCATACAGTAATAAGTAATAAATCACATGGCATGTACCAGAAAATTCTGGAATCACTGTAGGTGTGTAGAATATCGAATCTTGGAATGATTTTCAGCACTTTATATTAGATAACATGTAGTAAAAAAAAAAAAAAAAAAAGTTTGTAATCACTTTACACGCGAAGAATATCGTGTACAGTAATAAGGTTAATGAATCAAAATCATATGGCACGCAGTAGAAAATTCTGAAATCACTGTAAGTATGTAGAATGTCGAATCTTGGAATGATTTTAAGCTGTAAAAATATCTTGTATGCAGTAGAAATTTCGTGGTCAATATAAATATGTTGAAAATCTAATATAGCTATAATTTTAATTAATATAGGAATATATATCTACGTAAAAAAAAACAAAAGAAAATAAGATTAAAATATGTAGTTGGCTTCACTCTGATTTTTATTTACGGTAAATCTGTTTCCGGCGTGCTGCTACAGATGAATTCCAGTGGTGGTTAGGTGTACCGCAAGTTGTACCGTTAGTACTGTACTGCAACCTCGCGCAATTTTTACTTCACAAACTTCCGCTATGAGGTCGCCTGGTTGGCAGTTCGTGGGGGCCCCTCTACGGGACTGAAGAATTACCCCACACTTGACACCAATTGTTGTATTTCTTTTCTTATTTTTTCCTGTTTCGCGAGGATTAGGAATGAAATAGGGTTACCTGGTTACTGGTTACGGTTAAGCCTTATCCGTGATGCTTTGGACGGCTTCTCCTCGTTACAGCTCGCTGTTCACGTTAATATTTTGACCTTATTCTGCTGCCGCAATATTTGAATGCTTCCTTCGGGTTGGACTCCGCTACCTGACCCCCTGGCCGAGCGGTCGCTAGTTGGGTCTGAGCAGATCTAGGCGTTTTACTCGCGGCCTTCTAGCCGATGCTTCAGTTTCAAGATTACCTTTAGTTTTTTGGTGTAATATTTAAATGCAAAGAAAATAACACTTCCTCGACTTTGCTTTAATAACCTTTTTTTTATTTCTTATCTTTTAAACAAAACTGTATTTTTCTTTTTCTTAGAGAGCAGAAGCCAACTTTTTTTTGGACAGCAAGAACAAAAGGGAATCTAGAACTTTTCGCTCAAAAAAAAAAACTCTATCCCCTTCTTTTTGGCGGGGCCTACATAACCTCTCTATTCCTACTTTTACTTTCTTCTTTTACAAAATGTTGCATGGACTGACCTCTATTTTTACATGTGCAAGTTATTTCTGTGATTTTCAAATTCTTCCTAAAATGTCTACCTTCATTTTTCATTTTTTTTCTTAAACATGTTTACATTTTATTGACTCTAAAATTCATTTAATACATGCCAAAATTTCTATCTTAATTTTTTAATACATGTTTAGATTTAGTGGCTTCAAAATTCTCTTTATACATGTCGAAATTTCTACCTTCAATTTTAGTACATGTGTACATTTTATCAAATTCATTTAATACTTGCAAAAATTTCTATCTTAATTTTTTAATACATGTTTAGATTTAGTGACTTCAAAATTCTCTTTATACATGTCGAAATTTCTACCTTCAATTTTAGTACGTGTGTACATTTTATCAAATTCATTTAATACTTGCAAAAATTTCTATCTTAATTTTTTTTTTAATACATGTTTAGATTTAGTGACTTCAAAATTCTTTTTACTACATGTCGAAATTTCTACCTTCAATTTTAGTAGTTGTTTACACTTTACTGACTCCCGAATTTATCTAATACATGCCAAAATTTCCACCTTTCATCTTTGGATGAATCAGTTTCCACTACATGTTAAAACTGTTTGCTTGTTTACACTTTTATGTCAGAGGAATTCATTTCTATTGCATGTTATATCAACGTAGCTTACTTTCGGACCTATTGAAATCCCCTTATTTATCTTACTTTTGGGTGAGCAATATTTATTTTCTCGGCGAGAGATGTCGAAAATAGTTTATTTCGATATTATCCCGATTTTATGTCTAAGCACAATTTCAGCAGAATGATTCGTCTTCGCGCTGCTACGTGTGGGTTCACCCTTGTTTAACATAGACTGTGGTGGTCCCTGTATTGGGCTAGAGCTAATGAATTGCGGTGACAGCTAGGAGTTGGAATGGAAATGAGTTTTTACTTTTGGTTTAAGGTTCTGCTATGGTTCGAGGTCTATCTTCTGACAGGGAATCTGTCAGATGGTATGGTGTTGACTTGAGATTTGACATTCCCGTGATTCGTGTTTATTTTTTTTTTCTACCGTATTTCTTCAAATATTATCCGTAAACCTATTAGAAAGTTTCTGCAATTTGTCGGGCAAGTGGTGCAGTTGGGTATGCATAATACAAGTGTTGGTCGACCATCCAATTCAATTTTAACTCTGGCAAACACTTTGCAAAGTGGGCAGAGGAAATTTGTTTTCTCGTTCCTCAGAATGAGCTTGCCTCTACAAACAGAGGAAAGATTTTGAACTCTACAGCATTAAACTTCATTTATGTAGGATGAGTTGCTGCTGCTGCCTCACATATTGCCTTAGCAATGCACCCTTTAAGTCTTGTTGGTGACGGAATATTCCTGCAGACTAAAACAGCGCAGGGTCCAGCTGTAGGTGCCGATAGCTCTGCCCGTCTTACAGGTGGTACACAAGCCTTCATGAACCGGGGGTCGCTTGTTGGAATTATTTTTTATTGTCCCAATTCATTGCCGCATATTCACAGATAAGTTTATTTTAATTTCGTTCAGAAAGCGTATATGTGTACTTCTTCTTTTGCTTTCCTTCCTTTTTAGTGCCACATTTTTATCAAGCCTTTATTGCTGACCATTTCTTATTTTGGCAGCAAAGGAAATAAGGTGTCTAAAATGGAAGAGCACGTCTCACAGCATTGTTGGCTACCATTTAAGGACGACGAGAGCTAGTGCGGAGGCTATCGCCCGTGCTTAGCAGGGACGGGGTAAGTCATCTTGTTACAATATGTTCCCAGATTCCGTGTCTGTAACACTACATCTGGTTATACTGCGTGTGCCGTACAAATAATTCCTTTCCCCACTTTCTTTTTCACTAAATTATATGGTGGTGGTAAGATATTTTTCAATATTCGTAATGTACCCAACGAGATATTTCCAATGAGTTTTCATATGGTAACATTGGATGAAAAACAAGAAATTGATGTTTTGACAAGTGCACAAACATACACCGTGCGAACACCGAAAACTTAGTTACGTGCGATTTGGTTACGAGTGGATTCAAGAAACCAGAAAAAAATCATAATAACAGATAATCAAAAAATTTCTGAAATAAGTGATTAAGTGTAGAAACCAAACTTGGTTAAATTGTGTGTAATACAAATAAGTTTTTCCCCACTTTCTTTTTCATTAAATTATATGGTTGGGGTAAGATATTTTTTAATATTCGTAATGAACAAACCGAGATCTGTCCAATGAGTGTTCATATGGTAAGATTGGATGAAAAATAAGTAGTTGATGTTTTTACAAGTGCACACACATACACCGTGCAAACACCGAAACTTAGTTACGAGCGATTCGGCTACGGGTGGATTCAAGAAACCAGAAAAAAGTCGAAATAACAGATAATCAAACTATTTCTGAAATAAGTGAATAAGTGTAGAAACCACACTTGGTTAAACTTTTGTGTAGTACAAATAATTCCTTTCCCCCCTTCTTTTTCACTAACTTATATGGTGGTGTAAAATATTTTTTAATATTCGTAATGGCAGAAACACATCCAGGCCTCGAGGCTTCCTCGAGGTGTTGTCAAAATTTCCAACACTTGGTTTTAAATGATGAAACACAAAACCAAGCCAGCAGCTAGCCTCAAGGCCTAGCCGCAAAGCTCGCTTTGCTCAATGTTCGAAATTTTTCTCTCTCAGGCCTACTTCTGTCAACAGATGTACTAACAAAATTAAAATGACAGCACCGAGCCACAGTATATTGTACAGAGCACGGTGGTATCATTTTGTTTTCATTTCTCTGAGGCAAGCCTTGAGGCGAGCTGCGTGGAAGCCTGAGAGAGGCCAGGCCT
This sequence comes from Dioctria rufipes, assembly GCA_963924295.1. Taxonomy (NCBI): domain Eukaryota; kingdom Metazoa; phylum Arthropoda; class Insecta; order Diptera; family Asilidae; genus Dioctria; species Dioctria rufipes. The sequence continues at coordinate 182,905,623 of OZ002740.1, forward strand.
GAGGCTTGCTTGGATGTGTTTCTGCCTTATGTACCCACAGAGAACTTTGGAATGAATGTTCATATGTTAAGATTGGATGAAAAATAATAAATTGATGTTTTTACCAGTGCACACACATACACCGTGCAAACACCGAAAACCTAGTTACGTGCGATTCGGCTACAGGTGGATTCAAGAAATCAGAATAAAATCACAATAACAGAAAATCAAAAAATTTGTGAAATAAGTGAATAAGTGTAGGAACCACACTTGGTTAAACTGTGTGTGAAGTATAAATAATTCCTTTCCTTCCATCTTTTTCACTAAAATATATGGTGGGGTGATATATTTTTACTTATTCGTAACGTAATCACCTAGGCCTTTCCAATGAGTGTTCATATGATAAGATACAATGAAAAATAAGAAATTGATGTCTTTACCACTATACAGATATACCGTGCAGAGACCGAAAACTTTATTATTGCTAGTTACGTGCGATTCGGCTGCGGATGGATTCAGAAATCAGAAAAAAGTAACAATAAGAGAAAATCAACAAAATTCTGAAAAAGTGTAGGAACAACAATTGGTTAAATTGTGTCTAGTACAAACAATTCCTTTCCCCACTTTCTCTTTCACTAAATTATGTGGTGGGGGTAAGATATTTTTTAATATTCGTAATGTACCCACCGAGAACTTTCTAATGAGGGTTTACATGATAACATTGGATGAAAAATAAGAAATTGATGTCTTTACCACTATACAGATATACCGTGCATACACCTAAAACTTAATTATTGCTAGTTACGTGCGATTCGGCTGCGGATTGATTCAAGAAATCAGAAAAAAGTAGCAATAAGTGAAAATCAAGAAAATTCTAAAATAAGTGTAGGAACCCCACTTGGTTAAACTGTGTGTGTAGTACAAATAATTTCTTTCCACCCTTCTTTTTCATTAAATTATATGGTGTGGGTGAAATATTTTTTACTAATTCGTAATGTATCATACATACAAAACACATGATAAGATTGGATGAAAAATAAGAAATTGATACTTTACCACTATACAGATATACCGTGCATACACCGAAAACTTAGTTTACTCTAGTTACGTGCGATTCGGATGCAGATGGAGTCAAAAAATTTAAAAAAAGTAACAAGAACAGAAAATCAAAATATTTCTGAAATAAGTTAATAAGTGTAGGAACCACAGTTGGTTAAATGGTATGGGTAGTACAAACAAATCCTTTCCCTACATTCTTTTTCACTAAATTATATGGCGAGGTAAGATATTTTTTGATATTCGTAATGCACCCATCTAGAACTTTCCAATGAGTGTCCATATGTTAAGACTGGATGAAAAATAAGAAATTGATGTGTTTTGTAATGTAGCTGCAATCGATAACTACAGCTATATTACGTCATTTAGGTGGACAGTGTAGCGGTATGAAAAAAAGATATGTGTGCTTATGTTTAATGCTGTATTTATTGAATAATTCTAATGTGAAACACTTTAATTTAGAAATTCACTACAATTTAATTTTTTCACTAATTTAATTCTGTTTATTAATTGTTCGATTGCATATGTAGTTATTATGCCGTATTTTGGCATATATTTAACTAAATGCAATTTGTAGCCTTTTCTAGTTTTACGCGTTATACACTTATTTTAATTCACTTTGCGCTTATTTTAACTTAATTACTTAACTAATTTGTTTCGTTGCATGTATCATTAAAATGCCGAAAGCTGGCATGTATTTAATTTTTATGCAAGAAACTTATTTACTAAATTAATTGACACAATACTTATCTGTAGAACAAAAAGGACCCAAAAACTTCCTGTCCTCTGCCAACACCCACTGCGCACAAATTTTAAGCATGTAAAAATATTGTACCTTTAATGGCACATTGTATTTTATGCTTATTGCTGAAAACTAAAAAGATATTATTTGCTGAAAAAACTTGCTTGAAACTACACTTGTGATCGCTGTCAAAAAACTGAGAGAGATCTTAGGAATTGCCCCCTTTTTATTGGCTCTAAGCGGCCATTTTGACCTACGTTCCACAAGAAAAATGCAAATTAAGCATATTTTCGACTTTGCTTGAATTGTATACTTATGTCAAAATGTGCCAATTTCCTTCAACTAATTTATTTTAAATTATCCATGAATTTTCGTAATTTATTTTATTAAATAATTTAATTTTTCTGAAATTTATCAAAATGGCGGCAAATATTTCTCATTTTTCTTGCATCTCGTTTTCGCATCTTTCTCTTTCCCACTTATTATGGGAATTTAATTTACCTTTTTTATTAAATTTCTAATTAACTGGTGAAATTCGCACCTTCTAAGCCTGCTCAATAGGTTGCGCGCCGTCGATTTCATCTAATTGACTTTCTCGCGAGTCAATTTGACAGTCGCGATCGCGGTGTTTTAAATCGAAAGTGTCGGGTTTGTTTATGTAGTTTTTTCGGCAAATTATGGATGAATTATCCAGGTAAGTGTGTTTTATTATTTTCTAAGTGTTTGGTTTTAATTATGTGTCAGTTCCAGCACAAATAATTTGCAGGAAATATGTACATTCTTATAAATTATTAATGCTGGAAATTAATTTGTGACATGTCAACAATGATGTAAATTGTTGATTTTTGTTAATTATACGCTTTGTGCCTAATGCAAATTCATGTAATTTGCATATCTAAACATATTTGCATAATTTGCAAATGTTTATTATGCAGAGAATATGAATTTTGCAAGAATTGGCAATATTTACATTGGTTTCTTGGCAGTTTTGCATGTAATTCGTAGAATTTATTCTTGTTGTGTTTGTTAGTTTTTTATATTGCTGCATTTAAACTAATCTATGCATTTTTTTCATTTTCAGATTAGTTCCTGAGGCTGCAGGATGATGTTGTAGATGACTGGACGATATACTAGGGAAGTACAAACATACAATTTTGTCAAATGCTAATAGCTTTTTATTTTATTTTTAGCTGTGCTCAACATACTCCCCCCGTTGAACAGTTTGTTCAACTAAAGCATCTTTTATTTTGCGTGTACCCCTCTTATGGTAGTGATGGAAGGTCAACTTGCCATCCTTATTGACTCGTAGTCGAACCTGGTATTTATCTGGGAGATTAATGGTTTTCTCCCTGTTTCGTCGCCGTTGTATTGCCCTGACGTCAATGCGCTGTAAAACGTATCGAGGTAAATACGTATCTTCGCGTTCTCGAGTTATGAATCTTTGAAAGCTGTTATTTGCTCTCATTTCGAATTCATTGATGGTTGTAGTCGGCAGAAGCTTTGTCAAAGCAGTAGTGCGGCTGCCATTGATTACTGCTGTTTGTTGTGGATGTGGATCCGTGTAGGGAGTCGGACCCACAAACGGTCGAGTTGTCACCCTGGTCGCTTGACTCGTCGTTGCTTGGCTTCTTGATGCTCTACTCGTTGATGCTCGGCTCGTTGATGGTTCTCCTCTGTCCCGCGGTATCAATTCTTGAGCCAATTCTGGTCGAGGCATGCCGGAAACATCGCACCCTGGGTCACGAAGCATCCTGCGTTCTGGAATTCCTGGTGGGCTAAACTGGATAGCCTCTAAAATGTATAGCATATCCTCCTGCTCATATGTGGATGACATCTGAAATAGTAGCTTGTTAGTATGGTATATCAAAATTATGATGACCCTCAGCCAACAATGTGACACTTTTGGACAGACACATGACGACACTAATATAAGGCAGTTAGTCTTATGCTAGTGGTAGAGGACTAATTTTAGCGATTTCTCGTAAGAAACTACCATTTCCTGTTTTGACTCGTACTACCCGCACTACCTCATCGGCACCTGGATGTATTTGCTCTATTATACCCATTGCCCAACTAGTGGGTGCCATGTTTTCGCTTTTAACAAGGACAACATCTCCAACATGCATGTTCGGTTGCCTTGTGTACCATTTGGGTCTGCTCTGCAATTGGTTAAGGTAGTCCTTTGACCACTTATCCCAAAATTGTTTATTCAATTGTTGAATGTACTGCCATCTTTTGGACAATACCACATGTATTTGCTCATTTGTATAATCAGGTTCTGGAATCGCGTTTAGTGCTTGGCCAATTTAGAAATGTCCAGGTGTAAGGATAAATAAATCCGCTGGATCATTTCTAACATAGCATAGTGGCCTAGAATTTAAACACGCTTCGACCTGAGCTAATAGGGTTGCATACTCTTCAAACGTATATTTGGAGTATTGTAATTTTCCTCGAAGATGATATTTTACTGACTTTACTCCCGCTTCCCAGATTCCTCCGAAATGTGGAGAGGCTGGAGGGTTAAAGTGCCAGTTGATTTGCTTGGAGGACAAATATTTTGCTGGTGTGCCACAATCTGAATATATGTCAGTACATAATCCTCCTCTAGCTGCAAACCTCTTTAATGCGGCGAGGAATGCTTCAGATGTGAGATCTGACACCAATTCTAAATGTACAGCTTTTGTAGCCATACAAACAAAAATACAGAAATATGCCTTTTGTAACTTGGCGTTGCGTAACTTTGATCTTCTTATCGTTACAGGTCCGGCATAATCAATTCCCACTTTAGTAAATGGCTTCGTTTCATTTACTCGCGGGGTTGGTAAATTTCGCATTAACTGCCTTCTAGTCGTCGTGCGATATTTGAAACATGTAATGCACTTATGTAATCGACTGGTAATGCAACGTCTAGCATCTATATCAAGTATCGATTTCGACTAGTGCTGAGAACCAATGAGGGACCGCCATGTAGAGTTTCTACATGTAATTTGTCGATTAATATTAATGTGACATGATGATCACCTGGTAATATGACTGGGTGTTTCCTATTGTATGGAATTGAAGCATTATCGAGTCTACCACCCACTCGTAACAAGCCATTGTCGTCCATAAAAGGATTAAGTTTAATCAACTTGCTATTCTGTGACAACGGATTCTTGTTCAATATACTTTTGTACTCATCTGCGAACGCAGTTTGTTGTACCAGTTTAAATATTGTTATTTCTGCCTCGCTCCATTCGAGCGAAGCGATGTACTGTGAGCGTTTATTATGAGGATGCCGACAATTGTGTATGAATCGTTGCATCATAGCTACTATACGAAAGAAGCGAGTATATGATGAATATCGGAGAAGGAACTGGTTATCTACTTTTGCTAAAATATTTATCGCAATTGGTTCTTTAGCTTTTAGATTGGTTTGTTCCGAAATATCCTTAAATTTTGGCCATGCATCTTGTTCCTCCGATAGCCATGATGGGCCGTGCCACCATAGCTGATTATTTATTACATCCGCAGCAGGCACTCCTCATCTCCTACACGTAGATAAACTACTGCAGTGAATGCCTTTGTTGATGCATCGCAGAAGCCATGTATTTGGATATGTGCATTTGATGAATAGTTAATCCATCTAGGAATTTGTAAGTTGTCAATAGACTTCAAATTATGTTTGAAACTATCCCATTGATGTTCAATAGCTTCGGAAACCTTATTGTGCCATGCACATCCCGTGACCCACAATGATTGCATAAGCACCTTTGCTGTAATTACAACTGGTGCTAACCAACCCAAAGGATCGTACAGTGATGCAATATCTTACAAAATGGTTCGTTTGGTTACCTTGGCATGCGTTTTCCAAGGTCTGGTCAAGAACGAAAATTTATCTGATTTAGGATGCCAACGAATTCCTAACGTTTTTACGGATTCCGTGTCCGAAATCATCAACGTATCCTTGAATTCGCGCTGTTCTGGGGGAAGATGTTTCAACAAGTAAATTGTTACTTGTCCATTTCCTCAGAATGAATCCTCCTGCTTTCAACATGCTAATTAGTTCATCTAATAGATCCTTGGCATCTTCTATGCTCTCAGTTCCAGTGAGTAGGTCGTCCACATAGAAATCTGTGGCTGTGACCTTTGAAGCTAGAGGCCATCTTTGTTGTTCGTCACATGCTAGTTGTTGAAGCGTCTGAATGGCTAAGTATGGCGCAGAAGACGTTCCAAAAGTCACTGTATTCAGCTGAAAATCTTGGATCTCCTTGGCTTTAGGATGTCTCCAAATGATTCGCTGAAAGGTACGATGATCCGGATGCATGGTTATCATACGGTACATCTTTTCAATGTCCGCGTTCATAGCAATCTTGTATTTACGCCAGTTGAGCAACGTGGCGAATAATTTAGGTTGTAAAACTGGTCCCTTTAATAGGAACTCATTGAGTGAGTTGCCATTAGACGTTTTCGCTGAAGCGTGAAATACTACTCTCACCTTTGTTGTCATGCTTTCTTTGACAACTGCATGGTGAGGTATGTAGTAGTGTGGCTCGTTGTTGTTGGGTGGAGGTATTTCCTCCATGTGACCCAACTCGAGATATTCATCTAAACATTTCTCATATTCGGACTTTAAAGCTTGATTCCTTTCAAGTTGACGTTGTATTCCTTGAAAGCGTTTAATTGCTTGTTGTCTTGATTGCCATAGGTCAGGCACTTCATCATTTACAAATGGTAATTTCACCTGGTACGTACCGTTGTGAAGACGTTGATGGGTGAGTTGATATCTCTGTTGACATTCTCTGTCTTCTTTGTTGAGAATCGGATTTGTGGGAAACTCTTCTGTTTCCCAAAACATTTTAAGTTGTTCAGCTAAGTCATCAGTTGTGACGGTAAATGCTGATGTATTGTTTTCTACAACATTTGTTGTTGACCCTAGTAAAATCCAACCAAATATTGTCTTAATGGCTGTAGGGGTAGTATTAGATCCTTGTTTAATACCGTTTATGACTATCTGAGCATAAACTCTTGCTCCTAGTAAAGCATCTACCTTTCCAGGCTTCCAAAATTGGGGTAAGCTAGTGGCAGTTTATTGAGATGTAAACATTCCCTTTTAGAGATTATTCTGGAAGGTAAAGGATCTGTGATTTTGTTCAATATTAGAAAATTATCTTCTAATATTCTTGTAGACTTCGCTTTTCGTGATCGAAGTGTAAGTGTGGTTTGATGCTTTGAGATTGCTGTATGGCTAGTGTTTAAGCCAGTAATTGATACTGCAGTTGGGCTGCGACATGCTCCCAGTTTCCTGCAGGCTTCCTCTGTAATATAGGATGATTGCGAGCCACTATCTATGAGACATTGTAGAATATGTGAGTTCCCGCTTTTTGTTTGTGCCACTACTAACGCTGTTGATAGCAGGGCATTATGATCTTCTCTAGTTACAAAGTTTTGACTAGTGTTTAAGTCGTCAGTGTTGTTCACTGACTGTAACTGACTGTTCACTGACGTTTGTGAATAGTATTGCTAGCTTGATTGACTTGACCTGAGTTCGAGCTAACGTTGTTAGTATTTGACCTATGCTCAGTTCCGACCGTTGCATGATTGGGTTTGTCCCGGTTGTAGTCTTCATGCAAGGTGCTATGATGATTTTTGTCGCATCTTTGACAGCTATATTTGCTAGTGCAATTGTTGACATGATGCAAGCCTAAACAATTGGTACAACGGCTTGATGCCTTGATTATCTGATATCTGGATGGTATGTCCATCCTACGATAGTTCGGGTATCTTTGTAAAAAGTGACTTGCATTGCATGCTGGGCATTTGATTCCCTTTGTAATGTGGTATGATTTGGTTGTTTCAGGTGTGCAGCTTGATTTGGATTGTGTGCACTTAATTAAACTATCTGCTAAAGACTCTAATATTCTTAAACGCGTACTTAAAAACTGCTTAAATGACTTGAATGTTGGGAGTTCTTGTCTACCTCCCTGCTCTTCTTCCCACAGTTTGAGGGTAATGAAGGGTAATTTCTGTACTAACAGATGTATTAGAAATACATCCCACGATGTTGTATCAACTTCTAAACTTTGTAATTGTTGAATACATTCGTCTGTTGTATCAATTATTGATTTGAGTTCTTTAGCAGACTCTGAATTTAGTTTGGATTGATTTACCAAAACCTTTAATTGATGATTAACTAAAATTCTCTTGTTCTCATATCTAGCCTTCAACTTGTTCCACGCTGGCATGTAATCTTCATTTGTTACTGGGGTGTGCCGCAACAATTTCTCAGCATCACCCACTAAACAAGATTTCAGATGATGCAGCTTTTGAACTGGTGTTGAGACCTGTTGAACAACAGTTGTCGAATGAATTGGTACTTGTCCCGAGCTTGATGCTTCATTAGCTGGGACCTTCTACTAATTCTCCCATATATTCGGAATATTTTAACTCTGTTGAGCTATGATTATCTTGGGCTAAATACTCATGTTGCTTTTCATCAGAACTTTCTAATAAAGCCTGATTTATTGCCATATCTGTATCACTATATACTTCCCATAGTTTCTTCAACTCTGTCATTTTAGTTTCATAAAAGCCTTGTGTTCGTTTAACAATGTTCGTTTTCTTTCCATTTTCGATTAACCTTTCAATTCGCGCACGCAATATGCTTTCCGTAAGGATTAGTTTATCTACTGAATCCATGTTGATTTATATTCTACTATTATCGTTAATTAACCGTGTGGGTTAAATGACGAAAATAATTGAAGGAAGCAATTTAATGCCACGTGTGGGATAAATGGAAAATTTAGTCGGAGAACGTAAATGGATGCCGTGTATGACAAATTGACGTGAAAAATCTTTAATTAAACTTTTGTTACTAATTCTAATTAATTTAATTAACCAAATACTTATTAAGAGTTACTGAAATGTCAGTTCAGCAGTTAATAATTTATCGCGATTTACTGACATGTAAGTTCAGCAATTATAACAGAAATTTCGATAATATTCGAGCTGCCTCGTCTGGGCACCCTGAAGTTTTACGTCTAAGCACTTTTATAAATTAATTTTTGTAGTTTTTAATGAGAACTGCCACGTCTAAGCACAGTTATTACTTAATTTTCAATGTTTTTTAACTCGAAAAAATATTTTTTAAAAATGTTTGTCACTAAATTGAGTGTACTAGAATTATTTGCAATCACAACAGTAAACAGACACACATTCCTGGATGGAACCTCCAATAAATGTTTTGTAATGTAGCTGCAATCGATAACTACAGCTATATTAGCATTTACGTGGACAGTGTAGCGGTATGAAGAAAAGATATGTGTGCTTATGTTTAATGCTGTATTTATTGAATAATTCTAATGTGAAACACTTCAATTTATAAATTCTCTACAATTTAATTTTTTCACTAATTTAATTCTGTTTATTAATTGTTCGATTGCATATGTAGTTATTATGCCGTATTTTGGCATATATTTAACTAAGTGCAATTTGTAGCCTTTTCTAGTTTTACGCGTTATACACTTATTTTATTCACTTTGCGCTTATTTTAACTTAATTACTTAACTAATTTGTTTCGTTGCATGTATCATTAAAATGCCGAAAGCTGGCATATATTTAATTTTTATGCAAGAAACTTATTTACTAAATTAATTGACACAATACTTATCTGCAGAACAAAAAGGACCCAAAAAATTCCTGTCCTCTGCCAACACCCACTGCACACAAATTTTCAACATGTAAAAATATTGCACCTTTAATGGCACGTTGTATTTTATGCTTATTGCTGAAAACTGAAAAGATATTATTTGCTGAGAAAAACTTGCTTGAAACTACACTTGTGATCGCTGTCAAAAAACTGAGAGAGATCTTAGGAATTGCCCCCTTTTTATAGTGTAAAGCCATGACCACGGTCAATAATTATAAACAGAAATTGAAATCAAAAATAATTAAAAACAGACAAAGTTACTCGACCTCAAGAAGAATTTGCAACGCAAGCAAATTCTGCTATGCAAGCATAATTCTTAATTGAGAAAAATATTTACACCCGGGGTCATCGCTTTACAAATTCCACAGTTATATGTGAATCATTCAATAATTCAATGTGAATGTTGTGATCAGAAAAGCTGACACAACATAAATGATTCTTTCAATGCATTATTGCAATTCTGCAATAATGCCCCCCTTTTGTATTATCGTAGCATGTAAAATAATTGTATAAATAACCTGCGATTGATTTAATAAAAACAGAGTTAAGTTAACTTTACCCAAGGTTCTTTTAATTCTCGTCACAGCGGCACACTCTGCCATAAGGAGTAAATTGGCATACTCTGTCTTCCAAATAAACAGCGGCATACTCTGCCAAAAGGAGTAAATTGGCATACTCTGCCTTCCAAAATAAACATTGGCATACTCTGCCATAAAGAATAACTTGGCATACTCTGCCTTCTACATAAATACAGGCAAAACTCTGCCTCATTAAAATAAAGACACAGCGGCTCTTTAGCCATCCCAACTCCAGAACTCTTCAACCATATTACATGCCAAAACTATTACATGGCGACCCTGCGAAACGAACCATCAGTGGAGAATTTTTAACTTCACCGTACGTAAGAAGACGGAACCAAGGCCCTTAATATGCCGAAAAACCAACAAATGGAAACACAACTACACTAGCTAAAAAAAATACAAAAACAGCTGGTGCGAAAGCGATATCAATCGCGCAGTACAAAGAGAAGCAGAAATCAGTAAATAAACTGAAAGAAAAAAAAAACTAAAACAAAGAAGAAAAGGGGCGGTATAGCAGTTAAGCTCCGCCAACAGATAACAAAGCTATATAGAATAACTACGATATCTACAAAAACAAAACTTAAAGAAAAAAGTTAAATCAAAAAGCGCAAATGGGAAAGCCACAATCGAAGGAAGTGATTGTAGCTCAAAATGCAGCAGCAGCAGCAACAGCTCCAGTAGTTCAATCAGTTTCTATCCACGACATTCTTCACGTACCGACTGCTTTAACGATAGCGATACTGCTAGTCCTATTAATGATCGCAATATACTTTGGAAAAAGAGTGCTGCACAAATACATCAGCAAAAACATACAAGAGCGTGTGAATAATATGGCTAACGTCTAGGGGAGTGGCAATATATTAGAATAGCCATCTTAAATTAACTTTTTATATTGAATAGCTTTTAGTGATAAAATATTAAAAAAATTAGGGTTATTTAAAACGCCTTAATAATAAAATAATTATAACTTATGAGTTTATGAATATAGCTCTTGGGAATAGAGTTAGTTATATGGGTCCTAGATTACATTAGAGTAAATTTAATATGATATTATAGAACAATAAAATTACTTTTAAAATAAATAAATAATAAATCAACAATTTTTATTTCACATGACTTTAAAAAATAATGTTAACTATCTTTGGGTTCTTCGATAATATATTTAAATAAATAAACTGATGGAAACATACGAGAATCTTTTCACCGAATTAAAGAAATTATTAGAAACTTTCACGAAAAATCCACAGAGAGCATTCACGAGTAGAAATTTGCTACAAAAGCAAGCTCTAGCCAGAAAGATCAAGAAAGATTTCGATCTAATAACAGTCACTCAAAAGGGAAAACAAGCAGACGAGCTGCAGAACAAATTCAATACAAAGTTTATTGAACTAAAATCGATATTAGAAGAGAAAACACAAGAAACTCTAAATAGCACCGAAGATTCGGAATCTGAAGAAACAAATCAAGGGGCAAATACCATACAAAAAGAAGTAAAAATGGGCACAAATACCTTTGATCTGAGTGTAGCTATAAAAATATTGCCGGAATTTGGGGGCAATACAAAAGAGTTGTCAAATTTTCTAAGCCTCGTAGAAATGTACAGCAAGACGCTGAAGGCTGATGCCCAGCCGCAATTAATTGAATTCGTATGGCTAGCACGCCTAAGCGAAAGAGTACGAAACAAGATGTCTGCAATAGCCAAACCGACATCTCTAGAAAACCTGAAAAGAGTTCTGACAGAAGCATTCAGAACGAAAGATAGTTCACAGAATCTACAACAAAAACTATCAAGTTGTAGGCAATACAACATGACAGTGCAAGAATTCTCCGATAAGATACTAGAGATAGTCGCGGACCTGAACAAAGTTCAGATAAATGAGATAGGAGAAGAACACAGAGAGGTGATCTGTAAACTGAATGACAAGATAGGATTGAATACCTTTCAAAATGGGTTGAAGGACTCACTAAAACCAACCATCCTAGCCGCACAGTCGAAAACTCTGAATGACGCAATAAGCCTCGCAAATCAAATTGAACATCCTCTGACGAATGAAACAGGAATTTTTATTTTCAACAGAAATCTCCGTAACCGGCAAAACGGAAATAATACACAGATGCAAAATTACAGAGATTTCAACAGAACTACCAATGCCAATAGATATAAAAATGACAACAATAGCTACCAGAACAGAACCACTAATTGGCAAAACAGAGTAAATCTACATAATAACAGTTACAATAACAACCAGAGAAATAGCCAAAATAGAAATAATGTTTGGCAGAATAGCTATCAAAATAACAGAGGAAGGAATTTTGTCAGAAACCCCCAGCAAAACCAACGAGGAAGGGTAAATTTTCTCCAAGATACGAGCAATGCGCAAAGTCCAGGACGAGGTCAGCAAGAATAAGACAAAATTCGAGAATTTACAACATCAGGAGTTGTACAACAAACTACATAACGCTGACGGACAAACTCTCAAACGCAAAACTAAATTTTCTCGTTGACACAGGTGCAGACATCTCGATTTGTAAAATAAACACATTGGAATATGAAATAAACAGGAGTGACCAATGCAAGATAACGGGCATAACGAATAATGAAACTCACTCCTTGGGTACAGCTATATTGCAGTTAGCAAATGAAGAGCACGTCATAGAACACAGGTTTCACATAGTGGATTCAAGAACACCGATAACCACACATGGGATTCTAGGAAGAGATTTCCTAATGAAATATCTATGTAAAATAGATTATGAAACCTTCACAATAACTGCAAATCTGAATGATGACGATGTTACAATACCCAGGATAAGTAGACTTACAGACGAAATCACAATACCAGCAAGGACAGAAATAATCCAAGCAATTTCAATCAGCATCAATGAAGATAGCTTAGTTTGTGGTGAAGAATTAACAGAAGGAGTATTTCTAAGCAACACAATTATACCAAAGGAAGGATTTCAACACGTAAAGCTACTAAATACGAACAACCATATGGTGACGTTAAAACCATTCACAGCAGAGCTACATCCGGTGAAAAACTACAGAATAACAAGAGCACCAAGTAGAAAGCAATATGTTCAAAGTAGTGAAACCGATTTACGATTCCATAAATTATTAAAAGAGCTTAAACTGGAAGGACTGGACGAGAATGCGAAGAATTCAATCAAAGAACTCTGCAGAAAGTATCAAGAGGTATTTCACTTGGAAGACGAGGGGTTAACCACAAATAATTTTTACACATAAAATATAAATACAATAGACAAGAACCCCGTCTACATAAAGAATTACAGACTGCCACATTCACATATTAATGAAATAAACAAAGAAGTCGAGAAGCTAATACGAAATGATATAGTTGAACCTTCAGTGAGCCCATACAACTCACCACTCCTGATAGTACCAAAAAAATCAGGTGACAAAAAAAAATGGAGATTAGTTGTGGACTTCAGGCAGCTGAACAAGAAAGTGGTCAATGATAAATATCCACTAACAAGATTAGAAGACATACTAGACAGATTAGGACGAGCGAAATACTTCTCAACACTTGATATGACGAACTCCTTGCACCAAATAGAGCTCGAGAAAGATTCAAGAAAATTAACAGCATTTTCAACCAATCAAGGGCATTATCAATTCAAAAGATTACCTTTTGGGCTGAAAATATCCACGAACAGTTTTCAGCGAATGCTCTCAATTGCATTAAGTGGCTTGGATGACGGTGCATTCATATATGTAGATGACATCATAATACATGGATGCAGCCTTAAGAACCACAACCAAAATCTAGAAAAGGTATTAAAAAGGCTTCAGCAGTACAACTTGAAACTTAATCCAAGCAAATGCAACTTCTTAAAACCAGAAGTCTTATATCTGGGACACTTAATAACGAAGAATGGAGTCCAAACAGATCCCAGCAAACACGAAGTAATAAAGACGTATCCAGTACCAAAAAATGTGGATGACGTACGACGATTCGTAGCCTTCTGCAATTATTACAGGCGCTTCATACAGAACTTTGCAGAAATAGCCCGACCACTCAATGCCCTCCTAAAGAAAAATACACTGTTCCTTTGGTCAGAAGAGTGCAAGAAATCCTTCGAAACACTCAAAACGAAGCTAATGACTTCACCAGTCTTGCAATATCCTGATTTCAGCAAACCATTCATCCTAACGACGGATGCCTCGAATTTTGCACTTGGAGCAGTGCTCTCGCAAGGTGAAATAGGACGAGATTTGCCAATAGCCTATGCAAGTAAAACACTAAATAAGCACGAGCTGAATAAATCTATAATCGAAAAAGAATTGCTTGGTATACACTGGCGAATCAATTTTTTTAGACCCTATCTCTATGGGAACAGATTCACGGTGGTAACAGATCACCGACCGCTCGTCAGCCTTTTCACACATAAGAACCCGTCTTCGAAACTAACGAGAATTCGTTTAGATCTCATGGATTATGATTTTGAGATAATGTACAAACAAGGAAAAATGAATACAAACGCAGATGCCCTGTCAAGAATAAAAATAGACTCCGAAAAATTAAAGTCAATGATACCGGCAGAAATAAATGTCATCACACGTAACATGGCGAAAAAGCAGCAAAACGATACGAAGAAAAGAAAAAGTATAGAGCCAGGCCAACTATATACATGGGAATGCACATTCATCTCCGATATAAGAAGTATTAAAAAGTTACAATTCCACACAGCGTATGTACAGAATAATGCGAATAATAAAGAAAGTTTGCCAAAGATGAATATAACAAAAAAAGGGGTAACCGTTCAGTACAGCGACAATCCAATGTTCAACTCTGGTTACATCATGGAGAAGCTGATACAAGAAATGAACGAGAATAATATTGAAGAATTAGCACTCGCAAAAGACGATGCTATATTTAATCATATTGATATAAATAAGTTTAAAGATGAATTCAATAAGCTGCAGCGAAACAATAAACGAGGTAAGGCAACACCACTGAAGATACTACTTTATGAACCCCCAACAAGGATCGATAATCCAAAGAAACAACAAGAATTAATAAAAGAATACCATGACAGCATGCATGGTGGACACGCTGGAATTAAACGCTGCATAAATAAATTAAAACAAAGGTATATATGGAAAAACCTTAACAAAATGGTAAAGAAGTACATAAACAAGTGTGATAACTGTGCGAAAAACAAATACAAAAAATACACAAAAGAACCTCTAGTGATAACGGATAACGGATACACCGAACAGTAGTTTTGAAACGATCGCAATTGACACCGTAGGACCTTTAAGGATGTCAAACGGCTTTAGATATATTCTAACTCTTCAATGCGAATTAACTAAATTCGTAGAGGCATACCCAATGGAGACAAAAGAAGCCTCCTCGGTGGCAAAAACGATTGTTGAAAGATTCATCTTGAAATATGGAAGTTTCAAGACACTGAAAACGGACAGAGGTACAGAATTTGTGAATAAATTACTTAAAAATAACTGCAAATTTCTAAACATAAAACATGTCACATCCACACCGTTCCATCACGAAATGCTAGGATCCATCGAACGAAACCATAGAGTGCTAAACGAGTATCTAAGAATATTCTCGAAAGAAGACAATTGGGATGAGCTACGTATTCTGCTATAACACAACACCACACACAGATACGAATTACACACCATTCGAATTAGTATTTGGAAAGATAGCAACACTTCCAGCAGAAATTCTGAAAAATAAAGAACAAATAGACAGCATACACAGATATGCAAGAGAACTGAGAGAAAGATTAAAAAGAGCCCACGAAAAGAGCAAAGAGCACTTGGAAGAAGCTAAGATAGAGCGAAAAAGAACTGAAGATAAAAACACCAATCCCTCAGATTTTAACGTCAACGACTATGTATACTTGAGAATGAACTCTAGAAAAAAACATGAAAGTCCCTACGACGGACCCCTCAAGATCATTAAACAAAAAGGAGTGAACTCCACAGTATTAGTAAAGAATAAACCCAAAGAGGTGCATAACAACAGATTACTAAAATGTAAATTTAAATAAGATGCTATTTCAATAGAATTAATTAGGGCATTTAATAAAATAATTATTTCAATAGAATTAACAAAAAGTAAGGCATTATTTCAATTTCCAATAAAATTAATAAGATATAAGGCATGTAAATTTAAAAGACTTTCATAATTTAGAGTAGAACACTAAACAGTTAAGAATAAGTTTTAAAAAGAACCATCTGTAAATAAACACAAAAAAATTTTTTTTCTTCTCATGTACAAAAAAAAATTTTTTTTTTTTCTTTTAAGGGTAAGGATGTAAAGCCATGACCACGGTCAATAATTATAAACAGAAATTGAAATCAAAAATAATTAAAAACAGACAAAGTTACTCGACCTCAAGAAGAATTTGCAACGCAAGCAAATTCTGCTATGCAAGCATAATTCTTAATTGAGAAAAATATTTACACCCGGGGTCATCGCTTTACAAATTCCACAGTTATATGTGAATCATTCAATAATTCAATGTGAATGTTGTGATCAGAAAAGCTGACACAACATAAATGATTCTTTCAATGCATTATTGCAATTCTGCAATAATGCCCCCCTTTTGTATTATCGTAGCATGTAAAATAATTGTATAAATAACCTGCGATTGATTTAATAAAAACAGAGTTAAGTTAACTTTACCCAAGGTTCTTTTAATTCTCGTCACAGCGGCACACTCTGCCATAAGGAGTAAATTGGCATACTCTGTCTTCCAAATAAACAGCGGCATACTCTGCCAAAAGGAGTAAATTGGCATACTCTGCCTTCCAAAATAAACATTGGCATACTCTGCCATAAAGAATAACTTGGCATACTCTGCCTTCTACATAAATACAGGCAAAACTCTGCCTCATTAAAATAAAGACACAGCGGCTCTTTAGCCATCCCAACTCCAGAACTCTTCAACCATATTACATGCCAAAACTATTACATGGCGACCCTGCGAAACGAACCATCAGTGGAGAATTTTTAACTTCACCGTACGTAAGAAGACGGAACCAAGGCCCTTAATATGCCGAAAAACCAACAAATGGAAACACAACTACACTAGCTAAAAAAAATACAAAAACAGCTGGTGCGAAAGCGATATCAATCGCGCAGTACAAAGAGAAGCAGAAATCAGTAAATAAACTGAAAGAAAAAAAAAACTAAAACAAAGAAGAAAAGGGGCGGTATAGCAGTTAAGCTCCGCCAACAGATAACAAAGCTATATAGAATAACTACGATATCTACAAAAACAAAACTTAAAGAAAAAAGTTAAATCAAAAAGCGCAAATGGGAAAGCCACAATCGAAGGAAGTGATTGTAGCTCAAAATGCAGCAGCAGCAGCAACAGCTCCAGTAGTTCAATCAGTTTCTATCCACGACATTCTTCACGTACCGACTGCTTTAACGATAGCGATACTGCTAGTCCTATTAATGATCGCAATATACTTTGGAAAAAGAGTGCTGCACAAATACATCAGCAAAAACATACAAGAGCGTGTGAATAATATGGCTAACGTCTAGGGGAGTGGCAATATATTAGAATAGCCATCTTAAATTAACTTTTTATATTGAATAGCTTTTAGTGATAAAATATTAAAAAAATTAGGGTTATTTAAAACGCCTTAATAATAAAATAATTATAACTTATGAGTTTATGAATATAGCTCTTGGGAATAGAGTTAGTTATATGGGTCCTAGATTACATTAGAGTAAATTTAATATGATATTATAGAACAATAAAATTACTTTTAAAATAAATAAATAATAAATCAACAATTTTTATTTCACATGACTTTAAAAAATAATGTTAACTATCTTTGGGTTCTTCGATAATATATTTAAATAAATAAACTGATGGAAACATACGAGAATCTTTTCACCGAATTAAAGAAATTATTAGAAACTTTCACGAAAAATCCACAGAGAGCATTCACGAGTAGAAATTTGCTACAAAAGCAAGCTCTAGCCAGAAAGATCAAGAAAGATTTCGATCTAATAACAGTCACTCAAAAGGGAAAACAAGCAGACGAGCTGCAGAACAAATTCAATACAAAGTTTATTGAACTAAAATCGATATTAGAAGAGAAAACACAAGAAACTCTAAATAGCACCGAAGATTCGGAATCTGAAGAAACAAATCAAGGGGCAAATACCATACAAAAAGAAGTAAAAATGGGCACAAATACCTTTGATCTGAGTGTAGCTATAAAAATATTGCCGGAATTTGGGGGCAATACAAAAGAGTTGTCAAATTTTCTAAGCCTCGTAGAAATGTACAGCAAGACGCTGAAGGCTGATGCCCAGCCGCAATTAATTGAATTCGTATGGCTAGCACGCCTAAGCGAAAGAGTACGAAACAAGATGTCTGCAATAGCCAAACCGACATCTCTAGAAAACCTGAAAAGAGTTCTGACAGAAGCATTCAGAACGAAAGATAGTTCACAGAATCTACAACAAAAACTATCAAGTTGTAGGCAATACAACATGACAGTGCAAGAATTCTCCGATAAGATACTAGAGATAGTCGCGGACCTGAACAAAGTTCAGATAAATGAGATAGGAGAAGAACACAGAGAGGTGATCTGTAAACTGAATGACAAGATAGGATTGAATACCTTTCAAAATGGGTTGAAGGACTCACTAAAACCAACCATCCTAGCCGCACAGTCGAAAACTCTGAATGACGCAATAAGCCTCGCAAATCAAATTGAACATCCTCTGACGAATGAAACAGGAATTTTTATTTTCAACAGAAATCTCCGTAACCGGCAAAACGGAAATAATACACAGATGCAAAATTACAGAGATTTCAACAGAACTACCAATGCCAATAGATATAAAAATGACAACAATAGCTACCAGAACAGAACCACTAATTGGCAAAACAGAGTAAATCTACATAATAACAGTTACAATAACAACCAGAGAAATAGCCAAAATAGAAATAATGTTTGGCAGAATAGCTATCAAAATAACAGAGGAAGGAATTTTGTCAGAAACCCCCAGCAAAACCAACGAGGAAGGGTAAATTTTCTCCAAGATACGAGCAATGCGCAAAGTCCAGGACGAGGTCAGCAAGAATAAGACAAAATTCGAGAATTTACAACATCAGGAGTTGTACAACAAACT
The DNA here is from genome assembly GCA_963924295.1 of Dioctria rufipes. Classification (NCBI taxonomy): domain Eukaryota; kingdom Metazoa; phylum Arthropoda; class Insecta; order Diptera; family Asilidae; genus Dioctria; species Dioctria rufipes. Next base: position 182,924,823 of record OZ002740.1, read on the forward strand.
ACATAACGCTGACGGACAAACTCTCAAACGCAAAACTAAATTTTCTCGTTGACACAGGTGCAGACATCTCGATTTGTAAAATAAACACATTGGAATATGAAATAAACAGGAGTGACCAATGCAAGATAACGGGCATAACGAATAATGAAACTCACTCCTTGGGTACAGCTATATTGCAGTTAGCAAATGAAGAGCACGTCATAGAACACAGGTTTCACATAGTGGATTCAAGAACACCGATAACCACACATGGGATTCTAGGAAGAGATTTCCTAATGAAATATCTATGTAAAATAGATTATGAAACCTTCACAATAACTGCAAATCTGAATGATGACGATGTTACAATACCCAGGATAAGTAGACTTACAGACGAAATCACAATACCAGCAAGGACAGAAATAATCCAAGCAATTTCAATCAGCATCAATGAAGATAGCTTAGTTTGTGGTGAAGAATTAACAGAAGGAGTATTTCTAAGCAACACAATTATACCAAAGGAAGGATTTCAACACGTAAAGCTACTAAATACGAACAACCATATGGTGACGTTAAAACCATTCACAGCAGAGCTACATCCGGTGAAAAACTACAGAATAACAAGAGCACCAAGTAGAAAGCAATATGTTCAAAGTAGTGAAACCGATTTACGATTCCATAAATTATTAAAAGAGCTTAAACTGGAAGGACTGGACGAGAATGCGAAGAATTCAATCAAAGAACTCTGCAGAAAGTATCAAGAGGTATTTCACTTGGAAGACGAGGGGTTAACCACAAATAATTTTTACACATAAAATATAAATACAATAGACAAGAACCCCGTCTACATAAAGAATTACAGACTGCCACATTCACATATTAATGAAATAAACAAAGAAGTCGAGAAGCTAATACGAAATGATATAGTTGAACCTTCAGTGAGCCCATACAACTCACCACTCCTGATAGTACCAAAAAAATCAGGTGACAAAAAAAAATGGAGATTAGTTGTGGACTTCAGGCAGCTGAACAAGAAAGTGGTCAATGATAAATATCCACTAACAAGATTAGAAGACATACTAGACAGATTAGGACGAGCGAAATACTTCTCAACACTTGATATGACGAACTCCTTGCACCAAATAGAGCTCGAGAAAGATTCAAGAAAATTAACAGCATTTTCAACCAATCAAGGGCATTATCAATTCAAAAGATTACCTTTTGGGCTGAAAATATCCACGAACAGTTTTCAGCGAATGCTCTCAATTGCATTAAGTGGCTTGGATGACGGTGCATTCATATATGTAGATGACATCATAATACATGGATGCAGCCTTAAGAACCACAACCAAAATCTAGAAAAGGTATTAAAAAGGCTTCAGCAGTACAACTTGAAACTTAATCCAAGCAAATGCAACTTCTTAAAACCAGAAGTCTTATATCTGGGACACTTAATAACGAAGAATGGAGTCCAAACAGATCCCAGCAAACACGAAGTAATAAAGACGTATCCAGTACCAAAAAATGTGGATGACGTACGACGATTCGTAGCCTTCTGCAATTATTACAGGCGCTTCATACAGAACTTTGCAGAAATAGCCCGACCACTCAATGCCCTCCTAAAGAAAAATACACTGTTCCTTTGGTCAGAAGAGTGCAAGAAATCCTTCGAAACACTCAAAACGAAGCTAATGACTTCACCAGTCTTGCAATATCCTGATTTCAGCAAACCATTCATCCTAACGACGGATGCCTCGAATTTTGCACTTGGAGCAGTGCTCTCGCAAGGTGAAATAGGACGAGATTTGCCAATAGCCTATGCAAGTAAAACACTAAATAAGCACGAGCTGAATAAATCTATAATCGAAAAAGAATTGCTTGGTATACACTGGCGAATCAATTTTTTTAGACCCTATCTCTATGGGAACAGATTCACGGTGGTAACAGATCACCGACCGCTCGTCAGCCTTTTCACACATAAGAACCCGTCTTCGAAACTAACGAGAATTCGTTTAGATCTCATGGATTATGATTTTGAGATAATGTACAAACAAGGAAAAATGAATACAAACGCAGATGCCCTGTCAAGAATAAAAATAGACTCCGAAAAATTAAAGTCAATGATACCGGCAGAAATAAATGTCATCACACGTAACATGGCGAAAAAGCAGCAAAACGATACGAAGAAAAGAAAAAGTATAGAGCCAGGCCAACTATATACATGGGAATGCACATTCATCTCCGATATAAGAAGTATTAAAAAGTTACAATTCCACACAGCGTATGTACAGAATAATGCGAATAATAAAGAAAGTTTGCCAAAGATGAATATAACAAAAAAAGGGGTAACCGTTCAGTACAGCGACAATCCAATGTTCAACTCTGGTTACATCATGGAGAAGCTGATACAAGAAATGAACGAGAATAATATTGAAGAATTAGCACTCGCAAAAGACGATGCTATATTTAATCATATTGATATAAATAAGTTTAAAGATGAATTCAATAAGCTGCAGCGAAACAATAAACGAGGTAAGGCAACACCACTGAAGATACTACTTTATGAACCCCCAACAAGGATCGATAATCCAAAGAAACAACAAGAATTAATAAAAGAATACCATGACAGCATGCATGGTGGACACGCTGGAATTAAACGCTGCATAAATAAATTAAAACAAAGGTATATATGGAAAAACCTTAACAAAATGGTAAAGAAGTACATAAACAAGTGTGATAACTGTGCGAAAAACAAATACAAAAAATACACAAAAGAACCTCTAGTGATAACGGATAACGGATACACCGAACAGTAGTTTTGAAACGATCGCAATTGACACCGTAGGACCTTTAAGGATGTCAAACGGCTTTAGATATATTCTAACTCTTCAATGCGAATTAACTAAATTCGTAGAGGCATACCCAATGGAGACAAAAGAAGCCTCCTCGGTGGCAAAAACGATTGTTGAAAGATTCATCTTGAAATATGGAAGTTTCAAGACACTGAAAACGGACAGAGGTACAGAATTTGTGAATAAATTACTTAAAAATAACTGCAAATTTCTAAACATAAAACATGTCACATCCACACCGTTCCATCACGAAATGCTAGGATCCATCGAACGAAACCATAGAGTGCTAAACGAGTATCTAAGAATATTCTCGAAAGAAGACAATTGGGATGAGCTACGTATTCTGCTATAACACAACACCACACACAGATACGAATTACACACCATTCGAATTAGTATTTGGAAAGATAGCAACACTTCCAGCAGAAATTCTGAAAAATAAAGAACAAATAGACAGCATACACAGATATGCAAGAGAACTGAGAGAAAGATTAAAAAGAGCCCACGAAAAGAGCAAAGAGCACTTGGAAGAAGCTAAGATAGAGCGAAAAAGAACTGAAGATAAAAACACCAATCCCTCAGATTTTAACGTCAACGACTATGTATACTTGAGAATGAACTCTAGAAAAAAACATGAAAGTCCCTACGACGGACCCCTCAAGATCATTAAACAAAAAGGAGTGAACTCCACAGTATTAGTAAAGAATAAACCCAAAGAGGTGCATAACAACAGATTACTAAAATGTAAATTTAAATAAGATGCTATTTCAATAGAATTAATTAGGGCATTTAATAAAATAATTATTTCAATAGAATTAACAAAAAGTAAGGCATTATTTCAATTTCCAATAAAATTAATAAGATATAAGGCATGTAAATTTAAAAGACTTTCATAATTTAGAGTAGAACACTAAACAGTTAAGAATAAGTTTTAAAAAGAACCATCTGTAAATAAACACAAAAAAATTTTTTTTCTTCTCATGTACAAAAAAAAATTTTTTTTTTTTCTTTTAAGGGTAAGGATGTAAAGCCATGACCACGGTCAATAATTATAAACAGAAATTGAAATCAAAAATAATTAAAAACAGACAAAGTTACTCGACCTCAAGAAGAATTTGCAACGCAAGCAAATTCTGCTATGCAAGCATAATTCTTAATTGAGAAAAATATTTACACCCGGGGTCATCGCTTTACAAATTCCACAGTTATATGTGAATCATTCAATAATTCAATGTGAATGTTGTGATCAGAAAAGCTGACACAACATAAATGATTCTTTCAATGCATTATTGCAATTCTGCAATAATGCCCCCCTTTTGTATTATCGTAGCATGTAAAATAATTGTATAAATAACCTGCGATTGATTTAATAAAAACAGAGTTAAGTTAACTTTACCCAAGGTTCTTTTAATTCTCGTCACAGCGGCACACTCTGCCATAAGGAGTAAATTGGCATACTCTGCCTTCCAAATAAACAGCGGCATACTCTGCCAAAAGGAGTAAATTGGCATACTCTGCCTTCCAAAATAAACATTGGCATACTCTGCCATAAAGAATAACTTGGCATACTCTGCCTTCTACATAAATACAGGCAAAACTCTGCCTCATTAAAATAAAGACACAGCGGCTCTTTAGCCATCCCAACTCCAGAACTCATCAACCATATTACATGCCAAAATTATTACAATAGGTTCTAAGCGGCCATTTTGACATACGTTCCACAAGAAAAATGCAAATTAAGCATATTTTCCGACTTTGCTTGAATTGTATACTTATGTCAAAATGTGCCAATTTCCTTCAACTAATTTATTTTAAATTATCCATGAATTTTTGTAATTTATTTTATTAAATAATTTAATTTTTCTGAAATTTATCAAAATGCGGCTTCCTGCCATATTATGACAATTTCCAATGTGGAACGCAAATATTTCTCATTTTTCTTGCATCTCGTTTTCGCATCTTTCTCTTTCCCACTTATTATGGGAATTTAATTTACCTTTTTTATTCAATTTCTAATTAACTGGTGAAATTCGCACCTTCTAAGCCTGCTCAATAGGTTGCGCGCCGTCGATTTCAACTAAGTGACTTTCTCTCGAGTCAATTTGACAGTCGCGATCGCGGTGTTTTAATTCGAAAGTGTCGGGTTTGTTTATGTAGTTTTTTCGGCAAATTATGGATTAATTATCCAGGTAAGTGTGTTTTATTCTTTTCTAAGTGTTTAGTTTTAATTATGTGTCAGTTCCAGCACAAATAATTTGCAGGAAATATGTAAATTCTTATAAATTATTTATGCTGGAAATTGATTTGTGACATGTCAACAATGATGTAAATTGTTGATTTTTGTTAATTATACGCTTTGTGCCTAATGCAAATTCATGTAATTTGCATATGTAAACATATTTGCATAATTTGCAAATGTTTATTATGCAGAGAATATGCATGCAATTGTTGTTGTACTGTCAAGAAATTGGTTTCTTGGCAGTTTTGCATGTAATTCGTAGAAATTATTCCTGTTTTGTTTGTTAGTTTTTATATTGCTGCATTTAAACTAATCTATGCATTTTTTTCATTTTCAGATTAGTTCCTGAGGCTGCAGGATGATGTTGTAGATGACTGGACGATATACTAGGGAACTACAAACATACAATTTTGTCAAATGCTAATATCTTTTAATTTCATTTTTAGCTGTGCTCAACAGATGTTTTTACCAGTGCACACACATACACCGTGCAAAGACCGACAACTCAGTTACGTGTGATTCGGCTGCGGATGGATTCAAAAAATCAGAAAATAATCACAATAACAGAAAATAGAAAAAATTCTTAAATACGTGAATAAGTGCAGGAACCACACTTGGTTAAATTGTGTTTGTAGTACAAATAATCCTTCCCCTCGCTTTTTTTCATTAAATTATATGTTGAGGGTGAAATGTTTTTAGATATTCATAATGTACTCATGGAGGCTATTCCAGTGAGTGTTCATGTGCTAAGATTGGATTGAAAATAAGAGATTAATGTCTTTACCATGCATACACTTAAAACTTAATTATTACTAGTTACGTGCAATTTGACTACGGATGGATTCAAAAAATCAGAACAAAGTACCAATAATAGAAAATCAAGAAAATTCTGAAATAAATTAATAATTGTAGGAGCTTCATCTGGTTAAACTGCGTGTGTAGTACAAACAATTGCTTTCCCCACTTTCTTTTTCATTAAATTATATGGAGGGGGTAAGATATTGATATTTGTAATGTACCCACCGAGCCGTTTCCAATGAGTTTTTTTATGTCAAGATTGGATGGAAAATAACAAATTGATGTTTTTACCAGTGCACACACATACACCGTGCAAACACCGAGAACATAGTTACGTGCGGTTCGGCTGCGGGTGGATTCAAGAAATCAGAATAAAATCACAATAACAGAAAATCAAAAAAATTCTGAAATAAATGAATAAGTGTAGGAACCACACTTAGTTAAACTGTGTTCGTAGTACAAATAATTCCTTTCCCCCTTCTTTTTCAATAAATTATGTGGTGGTGATGAAATATTTGTACATATTACTAATATAATCACCTGGGCTATTCCAACCAGTGTTGGATAAGATTGGATTAAAAATGAGAAATTAATGTCTTTACCACTATACAGATATACCGTGCTTACACCGAAAATTTAATAATTGTTAGTTATGGGTGATTCGGCTGCGGATGAACTAAAAAAATCAGCAAAAAGTAACAACAAGAGAAAATCAAGAAAATTCTGAAATAAGTGTAGGAACCACAATTGGTTAAACTGTGTGTAGTACAAACAATTCCTTTCCCCACTTTCTTTTGCACTAGATTATGTGGTGTGGGTAAGCTATTTTTTAATATTCGTAGTGTACCCAGCGAGGCATTTCTAATGAGTGTTTACATGATAAGACTCGATGGAAAATGAGAAATTGATGTTTTTACCAGTGCACATACACCGTGTAAATACCGAAAGCTTTGAAACGTGCGATTCGGTAGCGGGTGGATTCAAGGAATCAAAAAAAATCACAATAACAGCAAATAGAAAAAATTCTGAAATAAGTGAAACTGTGTGTGTAGTACAAATAATTCCTTTCCCCCCTTCTTTTTCACTAAATTATATTGGTGGGTATGAAATATTTTTACTTATTCGTAATGTAATCACTGGAAAAGCTCTTAATATTCACATAAAATTCATGAACTTTAGCCATATTCTTTCCATTTAAATGATAAACTTGTTGCACTCTAGACCTCGAGCAATTGTGTCGGATTTATTATATAGTGGAATTTCATATTTTATGAATATACAATTTTGTTGAAATAAATTGCGGTTTTTATTTTTGTAAGCCTTCAACCAAGTTAATAGAAAATGCTACAGTCCATATATAATCATTTGGTCCTTCGAGCCGGATAACTTATCTTTTCTTTCGATTTTGTGAGGTATATTTTCGTAATCTGAACTCAACTCGTATTAATCGCAAACAGATCATTCTCGCAGGAATTGTGAATATTTTATTCGAAATGTATATTATTTAAGTCGCAAGGTGCTATAGTAAAAAACAGTAATAATTTAGCTGAGCTCAAATAATAAAATTTTGAAATTAGAATTCTATAAAGTACTTGATACATTAACGGATTGGTACAGTTAGTGAGTGCATAACATACATATTCATAAAAAAACAACAAATAGTGTCAGTGTGTTCTAATTATTCATCTCATCTAATCTCTTGCTAGACTACAGCTTAAGTATATAATTAACACTTACAAGTGCATGGTAAATAGTTGCTGCCTATTTAGACTTCTATCGCCCATATTCAAGTAAGTACGTAACGATTTAAGTATGTTAACTGGAAATGATAATGCAGGCCCAACTAGCACTGAACAAAGTTCATCTTCTGGTACTACATTAAGAGAGCTGAATGCGCAGCGGTCATAAACAAAAGGCTTGATCTGTAGAATAAAAAAAACTCGTCGAAAACAACCAAAATTTGTCGCTATATGAACTCGAATGTAGGCTTGGAATTCTCGAGTCATACACAAAGCAATTGTTTGCAATTCAATGAGCAATTGATCGTCTGGACCCCGAAAATGAAAAAAATTGTGAAGCTCGTAGTGAATTCGCGGACTTGTACTGCTCTGCAAAAGGGTCAAACTCTTTCCCAAATTTCAACGTTAATGAAAAAGACCGACCGGCATTCAATACAGCAAATACGTCTATAGTATTACCGTCAATGTCAGGAATGGGGTGCTTACCGCAAATTAAATTACTCAACTTTACAGGAAAATTTACGGAATACACAAACTTTATCAACACCTTCGATATATTAGTGCATTCTGATAAAGAGCTTAGTGACAAAGCCAAATTGCAACACTTGCGAACTTGTTTGGGCGGTCAAGCACTTGAGTTAATTAAAAACTTAGAAGTAACAGATATGAACTATTCGCGGGCAAGGAAACTGTTAGATAATCGGTATAACAATAAATGTATCATTTTGCAAGCACATATCAAAGCTATTTTCCATATCCAAAAAATAAACAAATGTTCTGCATTCACTTTACGGTCGCTAGCGGATTCACTTAACTCTAATTTTTATGCAATAAAGTCAATCGGAAATTCAGAAGATATATTAAATTCAGTGCTGATAAAGTTAGGGCTCGAAAGACTAGATGTAGATACTCGCGGGAAATGGGAAGAGTCTCTTTCTTTAGACGCATTTCCTAGTTGGGAAGAATTTACAGCATTCGTGAACAAAAGATCGCAAATTTTTGAAAATAAAGAAATCAACTCCAAATCAAATAACCAAATGTCTAGTTACAACAACAAGGTTCATAAATCGAAATTTAATATAAATCCAACCTATAAGGCCACATCTGCAGCCTTGACAATAACGCAGGTCAAGTGTGAATTCTGTCAGCAATTCGATCACAATATCTATCAGTGTAAAAGATTTTGTGAATTATCCATTATGAGTCGATTTGAGCAAGTGAAGAAACTCGGCTCGTGTATAAATTGTTTAACGAAAGGACATCATGTAAAGGCATGTCGTTCAGGCAAATGCAGAGTATGCAGTTTATCCCATCATTCATTACTACGTAGATATTCGTCATCTTCTCCATCATCGTCATCTCCAACTACAAATTCTTCGCTTCAAATCACACCAGATACAAGCCTACAATCAACCTTTCCAACGTGCAATCCATCAACGTGTTTACATTCGTCCGTGCCTTTAAAAACCGATAACCAACCGCCGGTGCAACAAGTCAATCTCGCAACTGCTATAGTGGAAATCAAGGATAATGCAGGTAATTTCATTCCAGCTCGTGCTCTTCTTGATTCAGCCTGCCAGCTGAACTTTCTAACTGAAAATCTAGTTCAAAAGTTGAATTTGAAACGACAGAGAATAGAAGGAGAAATCAATGGAATCGGAGATTCATTTGCAAAGGTCCGATTCAAGACAGACGAAATCATTCGGTCAAGAGTCAAGGACTTTTGTTGCTGTTTAGAAGCATGGATTCTGCCTTGTATCACGACAGTGCAATCAGAGTGCAAAATAAATACTCACGATTGGGAAATGCCTTCTGATATAACACTAGCAGACTCATATTTCAATGTACCTTGAAAAATCGACATTCTACTAGGCGCTGCAACGTTCTTCGATATGATGATCGAAGGCCAACTACGATTGAAAGATGGTCTACCCACAATCAAAAATACAGTTTTCGGATGGATTGTCTCGGGAAGTTATCGTACATCAAACAGTTATCATAAAGTTTGCAACCTCGTAAGTAGGAAGCTTGAAAGGCCTGATTACTCTCTAAATAGAGCTTTGGAACAATTATTGGAAATCGAACATTTTGTTATGTACGTAAATTTAATACCCTGGAAAAGTATAAAAAGGGAATAATTTTACATGCATACATACATGTTGGAACATGATTAGCTTACCTTCAAAAACATTTGAAGAAAGCGAATCAGTTCCTAAAATTCCTAAAAACCCTAAAATTTATAAAACATTAAAAAATCCAAAAATCACTAAAATTCACATAAGCTAACCATGCCTAAAACATGGTTAGCTTATCTATTCAATCAGTGAAGAAAATTGCATCAGCAATTTTCTTCACATTCCATGAATTAAAATAAAATTGTTCCCATGGCAAATTTTGCCTTCAGTACGATTTGCCGTGAAAATTACAATATCTATGTACGAATGTACATACATATCACAAAAAAGCTTCACAATAAGAAGAGCGAGCCGCGAAAATACATTGTATGTATACGCGCGCGGCAATTGTAATCGTCGTGACGGTGGCTGATGTTTATAAAAGCATCAAATGTCAAGCCACCGTCCAACGAAAAATATTCTGGACTTGTTTAATCAAGTCCAGAATAAATGAAAATTTTCTCAGGGTGAAAATGCAACTATGCATTTTCTACCCTGAAAGAAGGCTCTTGATCGCGACAAAAGTGATCAAGAGCCGAGTTGGTTTTTAAATCTCTTGGAGTACGCGGCAGTCGGGGTTTTAAAAGCGAGTTGAATTTTAAACTTAATAAAGAGCGCAGTCGGTTTTTAAAAGCGAGTTGGTTTTTTTTTTTTGGCCTTTTGAGCTTGGTCGCGGCGGTCTCGGTTTTTTGAAAAGAAAAAGAAAAGAATTACAAAATTAAGCGAGTGTAAAAAAAAAAGGGTTTAACAGTTTAGAAAGTTTTTCAAAAGGAAAAAGAAAGTTGGAAGTAAGTTCCAAGGAAAGTTTTAAAAAAGAAAAGGGAAATAGATAGGGAACGGTGAACTCGGCAGCCGAATTTGTAAATGAAAAACCCAAACTGTTGTCACAAAATCTAGTTAGAATATTGAGTATAATAAAAGCCCAGACAGTTGTCACAAAATCTAGTTAGAATATTGAGTATAATAAAAGTGTAAAAAAAAAAAAGGATAGTGAATAAAGTTAAACCAAACCTAAAGTGGAATTTCATTAATAACTGAACGACCAAGGTGAGGACAAAAGGATATATATATTCGTATACATATATTGGTGTACAACAATTTGCACGATCAACCAAGCAAGGTAACACAAGAGCAACAAGATTGCGAAGGCCTCTTCTTACATACAGTCAGGAGGAATGAAGATGGAAGGTTTATCGTCAAGCTACCCTTCAAGGAACCCGGTTCAGCGCTAGGGTCTTCACATGAAACTGCAAAAAGAAAATTTTATTCTCTGGAACGCAAATTGGAGCAGCAACAAGCTTTGAAAAACCAATATGTTTCATTCATAAAGGAATATGAACAATTAGGGCATATGCAGGAAATAAAACCACAGGACATGTCACTCGTCCGATTCGTCTTACCACATCAATTGGTTCTACGACGCGACAGCTCTTTGACAAAATTGAGGGTCGTATTCGATGGCTCCTGTCCATCTACATCAGGAAAATCATTAAACGATATCCTGATAATTTGACCAACAGTACAACCTATCCTGTTTTCGATCGTTCCCAGATTCCGTCGTTATAAATTCGCACTGACAGCTGACATAACAAAAATGTACAGGCAGATCCTCGTAAAACCAGAAGATTCATATTACCAATGTATTCTGTGGAGGGAAAGTCCATCTGAGCATCGCCTAACAACGGTTACATATGGTACTTCTTCAGCGCCATTTCACGCTACCCGATGTCTTAACTACCTGGCAGACAACAATCCTGCTTTGGCATTAGGAGCATATGTATTAAGAAATTGTATTTATGTCGATGATTTGATTGCTGGTTCTGATACAAGGGAAAAAATCATGAAAATCCAACATGAAGTCGAAAGAATTCTTATACAGGCCAAATTTTGATTAGGAAAATGGTATTTAATGATCTTGAGTTCTTAGATCGCATTTCAAGCACAAATCGAGAAACACCTCTTAGAATTAATGACTCAGATGTCATCAAAGCTCTTGGAATCATATGGGAACCCAAAACTGATTGCTTCCATTTCATATATTCACCGAATTACCAGATATCATCACCAAACGGACAGTATTATCGGATGTGTCTCAACTTTTTGACCCGCTTGGGCTTATAAACCCCGTAACAGGACTCGCAAAGATCTTTATTCAAGAATTGTGGCTACGAAAATTAGAATGGGACGAGAAATTGCCTGATGGTCTATCAGAAAAGTGGAAACTTTATCGCAACCAACTGTACAATCTGCAGAAAATTCGCATTCCACGCTACATGTTCAGCAGCAACACACACGCTGCGGTTGAGCTACATGGATATGCTGACGCATCTGAGCGAGATTATGGATGCTGTATCTATCCTCGTTGCATAGATACAAGCGGAAAACTTGTTGTAAATTTAGTTTGTGCTGAGTCAAGAGTCGCGCCCGTCAAGACGTTATCGTTGCCAAGATTGGAGTTGGCAGCAGCTCATATTCTAGTGAATTTATTGGAACGTGTCAAACCGACATTCGATGGACGATTACATCATATATTTCTTTGGTCAGATTCTTCGATTGTCCTCCACTGGGTTCAACAACATGCATCAAATTGGACAACATACGTCGCAAACAGAGTATCACAGATACAAGGGATGCTGATCAAACTTGAACCTTATAGCTGGACGTACATCCGTAGTAGCTTAAACCAAGCAGACATTATTTCAAGAGGCGCTTCTCTCGATAAGATAATCCAATCACCATGGTTCATTGGGCCGGATTATCTGTACTCACCTTATAATGAATGGTCAGTATCTTCTATTAGTTTCTCGTTTGATGAGCCCATTCCCGAGAAAAGAAAAATCAAAACTGTACTCGTCGTCGATAAGAGCACACAAGTTGATGCGATATCATTGTGTAAGTACGTCAACAATTTTCGAGCCATTCGTCGTATATTCGGATATGTTGTTCAGTATCTTCAAAATTTAAAAGAAGTTGTTAGTTCCAAGCGTGAAGGACGCCCTCCAAATAAGTCGACACGCAATTTAACTGCTAACGAACTTGAAGATGGTTTCATGGTTATTGTGTACATTGTACAAAGGTCTGCGTTTATAGAAGACTACTGGGAAAAGGTGGAGAAGTATGTCGTACCAGCAGCATAAGAAGCCTGAATCCGTTCATAGACAGGAATTCGAAAAGGGAAATTCTCAGGGTCGGCGGCCGACTACAAGATGCCAATCTTCCTTTTGACGCAACACACCCAATTTTGCTCCCGAAAGACCACATCTTTGTAACAACATTCGTCAACCACCTACACGTAAAGCTGCTTCATGCGGGAACTCAAGCCTTAGTATCCGCAATCAGAGATCGATTTTGGATCGTGAACGCAAGAGATATAGCCCGGAAAGTTGTACATAATTGCCTCCATTGTTTCAAGTATAAACCCAAGTTAGCACGCCAAATCATGGGAAATCTTCCCAAACATCGAACACAACCAACGCGTCCGTTCCTACATGCTGGAGTAGATTTTTGCGGTCCCATCATGACGACGTACAAAGTCAGAGGCAAGTTACCGCTGAAGACTTACATCGCTGTCTTTGTTTGCTTCAGCACAAAGGCGTGCCATCTGGAAGTGGCCTCTGACTTGTCAAGTGAAACATTTATCGGAGCACTGAAGAGATTTATTTCGCGTAGAGGCACTTGTGCCCATCTGTAGTGCGACAACGCAACAAATTTCGTTGAAGCAAAAAGGCAACTGGCTGAACTTAGCAAACAATTCTATTCACAACAAATGCAATTACAAATAGGAGATTTCTGTGCTGAGAATGGCATCACCTTTCATCACATCCCACCAAGAGCTCCACATTTTGGGGGTTTATGGGAATCTATAGTCAAACTCGCAAAACATCTTTTGCTTCGCACACTCAGTCAAGCACTTCTTACTTACGAAGAGCTCACCACAATCGTCGCCCAAATTGAAGCCATGGTGAATTCGAGGCCCATAACCCCATTGTCAACCGATCCGAACGATGAAGAAGCGTTGACACCAGGACATTTTTTAATCGGTGAGCGCTTGAAGGCTCTGCCTGATCCTGACATATCTGAATACAAGCTATCATCGCTTTCAAGGTGGCAACGTATATCTGCCCTCCGTCAACATTTCTGGAAGCGCTGGTCTCGTGAGTATATTTTGAATTTGCAGAATCGTTTCAGATGGCACTCATCCAGTCCTAATGTCAAGGTCGGAGCCTTAGTGTTTCTGGCTGAAGATAATTTGCCACCCCAAAGGTGGATTACTGGTTGAATCATCGAGGTCATTATAGGAAGTGACGAACCTTAAGCTGTTGTTATTATATGAATGAATATCTTGCATTAGCCTAAACTTCAATAGCCTCGTTCTTTTCTCTGATCCGGATCAGAGGAGATTACCGGTTAAACTGGATATTAAAAATGGTTACAAACCAACTAATATTGGGTATAAGAGTGAGTGTTGCACAGATTTTGTGGCAATATCAACTCACTATGTCATATTTTACCCCTCAAAAATATTAAATAAAATTTACAGTATGAGTTATTCAAATTATTTCTAATTTTTTTTTTATTTACAAGATTTAATAGGAAAATATGTTCATCGTACCAGTAAGTCTAATATAATTCATTTTTTTTTTTTTTTTTATATTTTAGGCTGTATGGGCTGGCTGGGGTCATGCATCAGAAAATCCAAATCTGCCAGAGTTACTCCATAAAGAGGAACTAATTTTTCTGGGCCCACCAGAAAGAGCTATGTGTAGTAGCTTCATCAATTGTAGCTCAAACCGCGGAAATCCCTACAATGCCTTGGTCAGGATCTGACTTAAAAGCACAATATACCGGCAAAAAAATAAAAATTTCCAGTGAACTATTAAATATAATGTCATTTTAAATAACACCACTATATATTAACTGTTCAAGGTTATCCCATTATGATAAAAGCTTCGGAAGGTGGAGGTGGCAAAGGAATTAGACGAGTTGATATTGCAGATGAATTTTCTGGACTTTCTAGACAAGTTCAAGCTGAGGTTCCCGGCTATCCTGTTTTTGTTATGAAATTAGCTAGTAATGCAAGGCATTTAGAGGTTCAACTTTTGGCTGATCAGTATGGAAATGCCATCAGTTTATTTGGTCGAGATTGTTCTATACAGAGGAGACATCAAAAAATTATAGAAAAAGCACCAGCGAGTGTTGCAACACCTGAAATTTTTGAAGATATGGAGAAGGTTCACGAGTTATTCAAAGCTAAGTTTAAAAAATATAAATTTGTAACTGATTTTCAGGCTGCTGTTCGCTTAGCAAAAATGGTTGGATATGAAAGTGCAGGCACAGTTGAATATCTTTACAATACTGAAGGAAGGTATTATTTCCTTGAACTTAATCCACGATTGCAAGTCGAGTCGGAGTTGCGGTCATAAAAACCAAAAAAGGTTCATTCAAGCGGGCCGTACATAAGGTAGCACCATTTCCTCTAGAGGATTGAAAACTTAGCAACAGTTTTCAAGGTCGACGGTATGGAAAAGCCCTTAGTAACAATTCATGTCTAGTTAATATTCACATAAAATTCATGAACTTTAGCCACATTCTTTCCATTTAAATGATAAACTTGTAATTTATTTTCAAACATCGCGCCTCTATGTAAATTATTTTTGTACAGAAAAAGGCAGTAGCCCTCGTTCATAACAATGCACTTTTCGATGTTAATTTCTTCTTTGCTAAATGTGGTTCAGTTGCACTCTAGACCTCGAGCAAACGCGTCGGATTTATTATATAGTGGAATTTCATATTTTATGAATAAATTGCAGTTTTTATTTTTGTAAGCCTGCAACCAAGTTAACAGAAAAAACTACGGTCCATATATAAACAATCACCTAGGCCATTCCAATGAGTGCTCATATGATAAGATGGGATGAAAAAAAAGAAATTGATATTTTTGCAAGTGCACACACATACAACGTGCAAATACCGAAAACTTAGTTACGTGCGATTCGGCTGCGAATGGATTAAAAAAATCAGAAAAAAAAACACAATAAGAGAAAATCAAGAAATTTCGGAAATAATTAGTAATTGTAGGAACTCCAATTGGTTGAACTGCGTGTACAGTACAAGCAATTGCTTTCCCCACTTTCTTTTTCACTAAATTATATTGTGGGGGCAAGATATTTTTTGATATTCGTATTGTACCCACCGAGCCTTTTCCAATGAGTTTTCATATGTTAAGACTGGATGGAAAATAACAAATTGAAGTTTTTACCAGTGCACACACATACACCGTGCAAGCATCGAAAATTTAGTTACGTGCGATTCGGCTGCGGGTGGATTCAAGAAACCAGAAAAAATCACAAATAGAAAAAATTCTGAAATAAGTGAATAAGCGTAGGATCCACACTTGGTTAAACAGTGTGTGTAATACAAATAATTCCCTTCTACCCTTCTTTTTCACTAAATTATATGGTCGGTATTAAATATTTTTACATATTCATAATGTAATCACCTAGGCCATTCCAATGACTGCTCGTATGATAAGATTGGATGAAAAATAAGAAATTGATGATTTTACCAGTGCACACGCATACACAGTGCAAACACCGAAAACTCAGTTACGTGCGATTCGGCTGCGGGAGGATTCAAGAAATCAGAGAAAAATCACAATAAAAGAAAATCAAAAAATTTCTGAAATAAATGAATAAGTGTACAAACCACACTTGGTTAAATTGTGTGTGTAGTACAAATAATTCTTTTCCCCCTTCCTTTTCACTAAATCACATGGTGTGGATGAAATATTTGTACTTATTACTAATGTAATCACCTGGCCCATTCCAACCAGCGTTCACATGATAGCAAAAAGTAACAATAAGAGAAAATCAAGAAAATTCTGAAATAAGTGTAGGAACCAAAATTGGTTAAACTGTGTGTAGTACAAACAATTCCTTTCCCCACTTTCTTTTTCACAAAATTATGTGGGGGGGGCTAAGATATTTTTTATTATTCGTAGTGTACCCACCGAGACATTTCCAATGAGTGTTTACATGATAAGACTCGATGGCAAATGAGAAGTTGATGTTTTTACCAGTGCACATACACCGTGTAAACACCGAAAGCTTGTAAACGTGCGATTCGGTAGCGGGTGGATTCAAGAAATCAAAAAAAAAATCACAATAACAGAAAATAGAAAAATTCTGAAATAAGTGAATAAGTGTAGGATCCACACTTGGTAAAACTGTGTGTGTAGTACAAATAATTCTTTTCTCCCTTCCTTTTCACTAAATTATATGGTGGGTATGAAATATTTTTACATATACGTAATGTAATCACCTAGGCCATTCCAATGGGTGTTCATATGATAAGATTGGATGAAAAATAAGAAACTGATATTTACACATACAACGTGCAAGCACCGAAAACGTAGTTACGCGCGATTCGGCTGCGAGCGTATTAAAAAAATCTGAAAAAAAACACAATAAGAGAAAATCAAGAAATTTCTGAAATAATTAGTAATTGCAGGAACTCCACTTGGTTGAACTGCGTGTGCAGTACAAGCGATTCCTTTCCCCACTTTATTTTTCACTCAATTATACTGTGGGGTAAGATAATTTTTGATATTCGTATTGTACACTCCTAGCCCTATCCAATGAGTTTTCATATGTTAAGACTGGATGGAAAATAACAAATAAATTTCTTCACCAGTGCACACACATACAGCCTGCAAATACCGAAAAGATAGTTACGTGCGATTCGGCTGCGGGTGGATTCAAGAAATCAGAAAAAAACACAATAACAGAAAATAGATAAAATTCTGAAATAAGTGAATAAGCGTAGGATCCACACTTGGTTAAACAATGTGTGTAGTACAAATAATTCCTTTCTCCCCTTCTTTTTCAATAAATTATATGGTGGGTATGAAATATTTTTACATATTCCAATGACTGTTCGTATGATAATATTGTATGAAAAATGAGAAATTGATGTTTTTACCAGTGCACACACATACACCTTGCAAACACCGAAAACTTAGTTACGTTCGATTCGGCTAAATTGTTTAAATTGTGTGTGTAGTACAAATAATTCCTTCCCCCCCCCCCCTTTTTTTTCACTAAATTATATGGTGAGGGTAAAATGTTTTTAGATATTCATAATGTACTCATGGAGGCGATTCCAATGAGTGTTCATATGCTAAGATTGGATTGAAAATAAGAATTGAATGTCTTTACCGTGCATATACCGAAAACTTAGTTATTGCTATTAGTTACGTTCGATTTGACTGGGGATGGATTAAAAAAAGTGAAAATAAGAGCAAATCAAGAAAATTCAGTATGTTACGTACCTTTTTGGGACGGACAGGAATTATATCCACAACACAGCTATACAGTTTTACTTCTTAAAATTTCTTAAAATCAAAACCGAAATACAACTTTCAATTTTTTTCTTTTGTATTACTATTTTATTAAACTATTCCGATAGACAACGTTACAACTTTTCTTTCTGATAGGAACTTCTTACACAAATCTGGAATACGACTTTCATTTTTTTTTCTTTTGTATTACTATTTTATTAAACTATTCCGATAAACAACTTTACAACTTTTCTTTTTGATAGGAACTTCTTACACAATTTCGGAATACGTCTTTCGTTTTTTTTTTCTTTTGTATTACTATTTTATTAAACTATTCCGATAGACAACTTCACAACTTTTCTTTTTGATAGGAACCTCTTAAAACCAATCCGCAATACATATTTTTTACTTTTCTTTTTTTTTCAATTTCTTTAATTACCGCCGTGCCGACCGTCACCCAGTTAAAAATTCAACTCGGCTCTTGATCACTTTTGTCGCGATCAAGAGCCCACGTTTAGGGTAGAAAATGCATAGATGCATTTCTACCCTGAGAAAAATTTTCATTTATTCCAGAATATTTTTTTTTGGACGATGGCTTGAATTTTGATGTTTTTAAAAACATCAGCCACCGTCCCGGCGATTGAAGTTGCAGCGCGCGTATACATATCATGTGTTTTCGCGGCGCGCACTTCTTATCGCGAAAGCGTTTCTGTGATAAGTATGTACATTCGTACATACATGTTGTAATTTCATGACAAATCGTACTGAACGTAAGATTTTGCCTCTTAGTTTTTTTTTTTTTAATTAACTATTTCTACTGGAAAATTTTGCTGTGCACTTTTCGTTTATTTCTATTTTTTTTTTATTCCTGTTTTCCTACTAAATTCTCTATTTGTATTTAAATTTAGCTTTTATATGTTTTTAGGACTTTCCGCCTGTGTTTGTTGATAGTATTTTCATTTTTTCTTTTTACCATTTTTCTATACGTCCTTTACAGATTTTACCATGTCTACTTTTTATATCCTTAATTAGATTGTTCAGTTGTCCATATTGACAGTGTCCGTGTTCCATTTTTTAAATGATTTGGACTGATTTTGTATTAGCGACGCTTCTAGGTCGCCTTAAACTGGGTTGGGGCGCAGGAGTTCGTTCTTCTAAAGGAATTCCCTCTGATGAAACTTCGGGTTACCTTGCGGTTGATTTCTCTGTTGTCTCATATTGATGACAACAGGGTGTAGATATTTTACTGCCTCAACGATCATTAGGGCCAGAACTAGTAGGCTCATAAATGATAGTGAGGTTGTGGACAGAATATGGGAGTTTTTACTTGATACTTTCTCTTGGTACTTGTTGTTTTTGCTTCGGATTTCTTCCAGCGAATGGGTGTCAGTATAAATTGATTTATGGATATCGTCTCCCGTTAAAATCCCGATTTTCCCCAGACTGTGGTTTTGAATTTCCTGTAAAATTTCAGTCAGGTTTACTTTGAGTAGAGAATGGTTTAGCTTAGGAAACTGATTCGGCTGAACAATTTTGAGCGGATATTTACTCTGACCTTCGTATTTAAGCACTTTGTCACCTATTTGAACTTGACATTGCTGGGATATTTCAATTATCCCTTGTCGTTCCAGTTTCGAGATCACAAAGTGATCTGGACATATGATGTGTAGCACCGTGGAGGTGAGAAATGAAAATAGCCACGCATTTGGCTTGTTTAATTTAATCAACATGTCCTTTTGGGGAGCTTGTACTCTGGTCCCGCATTTGGGTACTTCACTTAAAGGATTATATAATAATTTAATGGCACATTCGTTGGATGTTGTCGCTTTGATTATAGGCGTGGTTAGCCGGCCTACATACCTGTTTTCTTCCAAATTACTTGTCATTTTCTTGAAAATTTTCATGTCCTCGCCTTCTAATAACAGATATTCCTGAGTTTTGGCGCTATTAGCTATGTATGAAAAACCAGAGTCTGGGATTAATGAATAATTTGCTGACTTTGGTACAGGATAGCATTGAATCTATTTTAGCCTCATTTTTGGCAGATTAAAAATTGGGAGAGTAATTCTCACCACCAAGTTGTTCTGCATAAGGAGTGACTGAGCTCCTGCTGTCTGATATAGGACGGACAGGCAATTTTGATCACTCGGACAATTCGTGGTTCTTTTGCGATGTATTTGTACCAAGTTTTGTGGAAACAGGAGGAGTGGATGAATATGGTTGGTTCTACTAGCCATTATTATATCAAGAAAGGCTTGTTGTCGATATTCAACTTCGACGATTTGGAGTAATAAGCTTGATATAATCTCCTGTCTTAGTTGCCTCCTAGTTAAGTCATCGGCCACATGGTGGAGATCGTTTATCTGGTGTGCTATTTTTTGTTGTCTGTCTATTAACATAGCCAGCGGTTTTTGAATCTTTTCCAAGGTTTTTTTTGCAACACTAATTTGTTGTTTCTCCTACTCGGCTAGGGCTTGTATATTCGATTCAAGTTCTTCTAATCTGCTGTATATCTCCTTTTCATTGTTACTATCCATAGCGCCAAAAGTAGTATGGATATGGGGATTCCAGCTCATTAGGGTTTGGTGTAGAAAATGTGCTATGAAAAAAGTGAGTTGGGTGCAAAAAGTACCGCTTGGAGTAAAATGGTATTAAGGAATTGTGATAAGCACCCAGATGTGTAAAATGCGAATTTATTTGAAATTTGTACGAAAGAATTGTTAAGAGCACCGTCTTGGTGCTGAAATGGTGCGGTTTTTTTTGGTGATAAGGCAGCTCGTTGGCAAGAGTACTTGCATGGGCAGATAACAGTTTGTTTTGGTTTTTTAATATGTTGGATAATTTTGGGGAGCTTTTACTACGAGTGGCGATAATGCGTGCTACAAAAATTCTTGAGTAAGGTTAGTAATTTCTTGAATTGAAAATATTTGCAAGGAGATTGTTTATGGGAATGCGGTTTTGCATCCGATTTCTATTTTTTGGCAATATATCTAGATATGCAGGAAATAGTTTGGTTCCAAGTGTTAAAATTCTGATTTTTGATGTGGGAACCAGGATTTGAGTCTATAGACATTGCTAAAATTCTTTATATTGTGTGGTTTTCTTAAGATTGTATAATTTAGATATTGAAATGCCTTAGCGTGAGAAAATTAGTAATTCGATAAAATGAGTTTTGCTTTGAATGATTTCGAAATGTTAATTCAGTTTAGTTTGGAATTTTGTCCTCACTAGGTTATTTCTTTTTATTAAATTGTTAAAAGTTTTGCTTGTTTTGCTCGTCATTTAAAATTATAATAAGTTCAAGATGAGTAATTTTGTGTGCGAATCGTGTAAAAAAGTTTTCGGTCGGATGTCAACGTTAAAAAGACATTATAGAACTATGCATGGTGACGGTCATCTTTGTGAAATATGTGGAGAAGTATGTAAAAGATTGTATAGTATACAGAAGCATTTACGTGTTGTTCATTCAAAGTTGGTAAAAGGTGGGAAAGTTGAAGCCGAAGAAGTGAAATCTTTTAATAATAATATTGTGTTACTGCAAGATAACCAAAGTGAAAAACAAATTATAAATACAGCGATTGTTATCTCCCCGGAAGATTTATTGGAAGCTACTAGCTCTAGAGCTAATGAAGTGTTATTTAAATATTGTGAGGAATGTAAAGTTGAAGTTCATCCACAAGAATGGAAATATCACCTTCGCACAAATAAACATAAGAAAAATGCCGCGGTGCCCACAAATAATACTTTTAAAAGCATAAAAAGTTCTTTAAATGAAAGGATTGAAACCTTCCTTTTCGAAAATGAAAACGAGGCGCAATTAAATACCATGCAATTTTTTAAGCTGAAAAAAAGCATAATTCTAGAAGTTTTACTGGATTTATTAAGTAAACATGACTCGTATAAATTTAATTTCGAGTTGTTCGGAGAATATATTAAAATGTCTAAGGAAACTGAGGAAGAAGAGTATGATATTGTGACATCAATTAAATCCTTTCAATCTAAAATGGAAGTAATTCGCAATAGAGAACAATTACCAAAAATCTATGAGAACATGGTTGAGAGCATAATTTCAAAAATGCAAGAATTTCAAGAGAGAGATAGCGGATGGTCTCTAATAAGGATTTGTCATGTTGAGGTTAATATTAACCAGTATAAACCATTTAAAGGAGCTCAATACTTACCATTACTAACGCAAAAATGCTTGTATTAATGATAAAAGTTCAGATGAGTACTGTTTTAAATGGGCTATTATCTCGGCTCTGATTCCAGTAGATTCTAACAGTGATCGTCCCTCATCATACGGAGTAAGTGATATCACCGTTGATATCCTAACACTAAGAAACGGAATTACGCTTGATTTTTCTCAGCTAAAGTTTCCTTTCCAAGTTTCGAACGTAATACGTTTTGAAGAATTAAATCCTTTGATAAGTGTAAATGTGTTTGGATACGAGCAGAATGGAATTAATTCATATGATATTGTAGGACCATATTATTGCACCAAGGAAGAGAAAGCTACGCACATCAACTTACTGTTAAATCAAAATGAAGAACGGAGCCACTATGTCTGGATTAAAAATATATCAAGGTATGAAAAAAATTTTTATACAGAATAAATTTGACTGACAAATTTTTTCTTCTTTTCAGATTAATTCGACATCAAGTGACGTTATCAAAGAGTCGGATTTACCTCTGCAACAGCTGTCTTCAACATTTTTATGTGCAAAAAGCTTTGGATATTCACCAAACTGAATGCAGTAAAATTGTTACTATTCTTCCATCTCCAGAAAAAGCTGAATTGAAGTTCGAAGGTCATCATAGACAACTCCAGGTACCTTTTGTTGTATATGCCGATTTCGGGTGTATTTTACAAGGTGTGTCACTTGCATTCCTAATCCACTTTCTTCATCAACAACTATTATCCAGAAACATGTTCCGTGTTCATTTGCATATAATATAAAATGTTCGTTTGATAGTAAATTAGATAAATTTAAAATATATAAGGGTAAAGATGCTTCAATCCAATTCGTAAAATCATTAGTTAATGATATAAAATATCTTTATATTGAATATGTTAGCAAACCAATTCCAATGTTACCTTTAACAAGTGGAGAGATACGCACACAAAGAGAAAATGAAATATGTCATATTTGCAATTATAAATTAGGTTCCGATAGAGTGGCTGATTACAGAGGACCTGCCCACAGCAGGTGTAATTTGAAATATCGCATACCTAAATTTTTCCCTATTTTTTTCCACAATTTTTCGGGATATGATTGCCATCTCTTTATTAAGGCACTTACTCAATTTGAGGGTGAAATGACTATTATTCCGCTAAACAAAGAATTATATATTTCTCTTTCCAAACGAATAAATATTGATGAAACTAATACGATAGAATTACGCTTTCTGTATTCAACCCGATGTATGCAATTGAGCTTGGAACAGCTAGCAAGTTAAATAAATCCCAATAATCTAAAGACCGTTAGGAGTTTTTACAAGGATGAATAAGCTTTCAATTTAATTAGACGAAAGGGGGGTTTTCCCTATGAACTCTTGGGAATGTTTGGATGAGACTTGCCTGCCACCCATAAAAAATTTTGAAAACAAGTTAACAAATAGCAAATGCTCTATTAGTGATTATGAGCATGCTCAGAATGTGTGGAGAACATTTAAATGCAAATGTTTGTGGGATTATTTAGAGATTTACTTAACAACCGAAGTAGTTACACTATAAGAGTTCTGGCGCACTTTTTCCATACAAAAAGTGTCCGGAAATTTCAAACTATTTTGCTGGCTCTAGACTGGGTTCTGGGCCACTGAGGGGGATTCCGTATTGTGGTATACGTCACAGGGTATGCCTGGAGAATTCCTTTCCTACCGTCTGGCTGACCAGGAGCTGACATTAACTTTTTAGTAATAATTCAAGTTTTATTGTTTTTGCCCATGGTGTGCTGTACCTAAATGTAGGCTTTTTTATTATGATTTTGCTGTTTTCAAGTGTTGCGCCTAAATGTGGGCTTTTGGTTTTGAACTAATATTAGTAATAATTAAAGTTAACCCTACGCTATTCTTTTTCATACCAATAGATTCTAGGAGGTGCCAGTGGATAAGGTATTGGTACTGTTGGGGGACAAAATTTTCATCAGAAATCCTCTACGGGCTATGGTTCTCGAGATATTAGCGATTTTACCTTTTTAGATATAGTTAATATTAGTAATAATTAAAGTTAACCCTATGCTATTCTTTTCATACCAATAGATTCTAGGAGGTGCCAGTGGATAGGGTATTGGTACTGTTGGGGGACAAAATTTTAATCAGAAATCCTCTACGGCCTATGGTTTTCGAGATATTAGCGATTTTACCTTTTTAGATATAGTTAATATTAGTAATAATTAAAGTTAACGCTATGCTATTCTTTTTCATACCAATAGATTCTAGGAGGTGCCAGTGGATAGGGTATTGGTACTGTTGGGGGACAAAATTTTCATCAGAAATCCTCTACGGGCTATGGTTCTCGAGATATTAGCGATTTTACCTTTTTAGATATAGTTAATATTAGTAATAATTCAAGTTAACCCTATGCTATTCTTTTTCATACCAATAGATTCTTAGAGGTGCCAGTGGATAAGGTATTGGTACTGTTGGAGGACAAAATTTTCATCAGAAATCCTCTACGGGCTATGGTTCTCGAGATATTAGCGATTTTACCTTTTTAGATATAGTTAATATTAGTAATAATTAAAGTTAACCCTATGCTATTTTTTTCATATCAATAGATTCTAGGAGATGCCAGTGGATAGGGTATTGGTACTGTTGGGGGACAAAATTTTCATCAGACTGTGGTTTTCGAGATATTAGCGATCTTGCCTTTCAATATTACTAATAATTCAAGTTACCCTGTGGAGTTGTAGATATCAGCATAATGTCGCCTTGGATTTGCTGTTTTCTTACTTGAATATTTCTTAGTGAGGAATTTGTAGATATCAAAAGTTCCGGATGACTTTCTATAGGCGTTCTGGGCAGTGTGGTTCTGGGCATCAAATATTAAATGTTTACTAAACATTAGGCATACGTCCCCTATTTATGATGTAATTTGATATCACCGCTGTAAACAAATTCGCATTTAAGCTGAATGGTTCATACACACCTGTGTAAACTTCCTGTTTAAAAAATTCAGATTTTAGCTGAACGAGTCATGCACACCTGTGTAAACAAATTTAAGCAATATCAGCACATTTATTCTTTTCACGTAATTTGATACCACACTTAGTGTAGGCAGCCAAAAATTTTATTTTATTGTTCCAAGAATTTTACCGTTCGAAATGTTTCATTAGAATTCGCATAAGGTAAATAAATTTCCACTTTTTCTTTTTATCTTGAAATGCATTCATGTAAACAATCTCATTCGATATTTGGAATTTCAACCAGCAGAATAAAGTAATCAAATTAATTTGGATGATTCATGTTTTTTTTTTGTGTTGTATTGTTTATGCGATATCATCTCAGCCTGTAAGCAAATTCGTTGGAATTCATCCTGTACAATGATTATTGCAGCAACAGGATCATTCACGTTCACAAACTGTTGCTATAAAAGCCCAAGCAAACTCTTGGGGAGCATCAGTCAGTTTTAGTGAGCCTCAGTGATAGTTTAAAAACATATAAAAAATTAAAAATGTCTTCGATGTTAGTAAATAAAAGTTTTTCAATAATTGAAAATTTGCGTGTGATGGAGTGTTTAAAAAATTCAGTGAATAAAGACTATATTGTTAAAAAGTGCAATAGAAACATGCATAAATTTCAAGTTGCATTTCGGAAGTGCAATAAGAGTGCTAGGAAACGACATTTCGAGAGCTGTCTCGAGCAAATTAAAGCATTAAGAGCGCTATTGAGAACTCCCCGTCGAGGTGGAGGAATTACTCGCGTAAGAAGAAGTGATTTTGTAAAGTGGGAGGAAATAAAGACAGCGTTCGCAGACAGAATTCGACAAGGTGTTATTGCAAATTTAAAGCATATCGATCCGAAGCTATTTATGCAAGACACTGCCAAATTATTTATGCGTCGTGTTAAAAATACATTAAAACATTATTTTAATATTAAAGTTTCTTCAACGTTTTGCAGTGAATTTGTTAAGGAAACTGGTGACAATGAAATTATAAAAGACATTAAATATTTCCAAGCGAGAACTGCTGCAATTAGTGCAGATGTTAATTTAGAGGACTGGTTTAAATCAAACATTTTGGATCCAATAAACACTCAGCTGGAAGAATTCCAGGAAAAAGACAGCGGCTGGGCACTGCACTCTATAATACATCTAGCAGTACACATCAACAAGTTTGAACAGCTTCGAGGATCTTCGTATATACCCTTACCGAAGGAGATTGTATCAAAGAAAGCTTGCATCAATGTACAAAATAATGATGAAGCATGCTTCGCGTGGGCCGTTAAATCAGCGCTATATCCTACAACTGTCAGCTCCGATAGGACCTCATCATATCCACATTATTCTACTGTGCTAAATTTAACTGGAATAACATTTCCCATGACGCTTAAGCAAATTACGCAATTTGAAGGCCAGAACGAGATATCAGTAAACGTGTTCATTCTAGAGAAAGAGCGTTTCTTCACCACAGTTCCAGTTAGACTTACGAAACATAGGATGGAGCGACATGTAAATCTCTTAATGCTGCAAGATGACTATGAGCAAGCTGATGATGATGAAGATCATATGGATGATGATGATGATGTTGATGATGATGCCAGCAGATATCATTTCTGCTGGATTAAAGATCTTTCGCGCCTTGTCTCGAAACAAACTTCTAAATATAATGGTAGAAAGTATACATGTGATAGATGTTTGCTCTACTTTTACTCTGCTGAAAAATTAACATCACACACTCCCGAATGTGAGAAACAAAACGACTGTAGAATTATGTTTCCATCAGAGGAAAAGAAATGGTTGGAATATAAGAATTATAACCATAAGAATCCAGTCCCGTTTTGTGTGTATGCTGATCTTGAATCAATATTGAATCCGATTCAGAGAAACGATCAAAATACACAGCGAATCCAGGAACATGAAGTTCACAGCATAGGATTCTATTTCCACTGCAAACATGATGCTAAGCTCTCATATTACAGAGCATATCGAGGCAAGGACTGTCAACAATGGTTTGCATTAGAATTGCAAAAAATTGCATCCATAGCTGTACAGGAGAAGGTGAACATCAGGCCAATGCAACCCTTGACTAAAGAGGAACGGCGTTCACATAAGGAAACTACTTACTGCCATATATGTGAAAAAACGTTTGCAACCGATGAGGAACGAGTTCGGGACCATTGCCATTTAACAGGTAAATACTAAGAAGCATAATTCAATTCATTTCTTTTCATAATTTCTTTTAACAGGAAAATACCGAGGACCAGCGCACAATGCATGTAATCTGATGTATCAAGATTGCTCCATAGTTCCAGTCATTTTTCACAATTTATCAGGATATGATGCCCACTTCATTATTAAGGATATAGCTACAGCCATTCCTGGGAAAGTGGATCTCCTACCAATAAATAAAGAAAGATACATTTCGTTCACCAAGCACGTTGAAGGCAGTCATATCAAATTCAGATTCATCGATTCCTTCCGTTTTATGGCAGAATCTTTAGATAAGCTATCATCATTGCTGACGTTGGATAAATTGAATATTACAAGAGCTGCATGGCAGGAATTGGATGATGATGACTTTAAACTGCTTACGCGCAAAGGTGTCTTCCCATACGACTTCGTTGACGATTGGACTAAATTGGATTTCCAACACTTACCAGCGCAGGAGCAATTCTATAATAAAATGACTGACAGTGATATATCCGCTGAGGACTACAATCATGCTGAAAAGGTCTGGCAGACATTTGAAATACAGACACTTGGCGAATATTCCGATCTATACCTGAAAACTGATGTCCTCCTATTGGCTGATGTCTTCGAGAACTTTCGAGAAGTATGTATGAAGACATACAATTTAGATCCTGCACATTATTACACCATGCCAGGCCTAACATGGGATGCTATGCTAAAATACACCAAAGTGAAACTAGAGCTGATAACCGACGTAGATATACTGCTATTCATAGAGAGAGGTATTCGAGGTGGTATAAGTCAATGCTCGAACAGATATAGCAAAGCAAATAATAAATATATGGATGATTTTAAGCCTAAGGAGAAAGAGAAATACCTGATGTATTATGATGTAAATAACCTTTATGGATGGGCCATGTCACAGCATTTACCAACCGGAGGATTCAAATGGGTTGATGCTCCCAATATCAACGTTTTCGAGATTCCTGATGATTCACCAATTGGATACATATTCGAAGTCGACTTGGACTATCCTCAACATCTACATGATAAGCATAAGGATTTACCGTTTTGCTCTGAGCATACAGCACCACCTGGAGCAAAATTAGAAAAGCTTTTGACAACATTACATCCTAAAACTAAATATGTTATACACTACCGAAATTTGAAGCAATGCTTATCACATGGTCTCATCCTGAAAAAAGTGCACCGGGTTCTTCAATTCAACCAATCAGCTTGGCTTAAACCATATATTGACTTAAATACCACCAAACGGAAGCAGGCTACCAGCGATCATGAGAAGGACAGCTATAAGAAGATGAATAATGCAGCTTTTGGTAAGACCATGGAAAATGTTCGCAAGTATAGCGATATAAAGCTTTGCGTAAAGTGGGAAGGTCGCTATGGTGCCAAAGCTCGGATTGCGGCACCCAACTTCCACAGTGCAACGATATTTGATGAGAATTTAGTTGCTGTGGAATTAAGGCGACTCAAAATCTTATTCAATAAGCCCCTCTATATTGGAATGGCAGTTTTGGAAATTTCAAAGATATGCCTCTATGATTTCCACTACAGTTTTATGCAGCGTGAATTTGGAGATAAATGTAAAGTCATGTATACAGATACAGATTCTCTAATATATGAACTTGAAGAGAAAAATGCATATGAGTTTATGGCTGAAAATATAAACAAATTTGATACAAGTGATTACCCAGAAGATAATCAATTCAATTTACCGCTCATGAATAAAAAGATTCCTGGTCTAATGAAGGATGACCTGAATGGGAAAATCATGAGCGAATTTGCAGGCTTGCGCTCGAAAATGTACAGTCTACGTATAAACGATGGTAAAACTGTAAAGAAAGCAAAAGGAGTAAAGACTAATGTAGTCCAGAGGCATATCAATTTCGAAGACTACGTCGAATGTTTGAATAACAAGCGAGTATTAACTGCTAATCAGAGCTCCATACGATCGCATAACCATAATGTCTACACGATCAGCCAAAAGAAAATTGCATTGAATCCATATGATAACAAGCGGTATATTATGAGTGGGACAACGGATACTCTACCATGGGGACATTACTCTATTCAATCAGAACAGCAAGGAGCAGACGCAGAAAAACATATAATCTAAGGCTAGATATGTATTGTAAATAAAAATTGTATTATAGCTAAAATACCATTTAATGAAATAGTTTGTTTTAATTGTATTATAGTCTAAGATGATGTACACTATTGTAAAATAAAGGAAAATATTATAATTATAGGGTAACCGATTTAAGGAAGCCTAATATAGAATGATACCTTAAGAATTAAATGTTAATCTAGAATGATACCTTAAGAATTAAATGTTAATATTTTTCAATTTATAATAAATCAATAATAATATTTTATATATGGTATTCTTTTATTCAATTTCCCTACTATGTCCAGAGCTCCCGAATAATATTTGCCCACTACCGTGAGCTCCTAATCGGGCGGTTGAGCGTTTTACCCAGAATGTTAGGATGACTTGAGAAAAAAACTTTTACACGTGGACTCGACCTTGACCCCGGCATCACCTTTGAAACCGGAAGGGCGTCGGATCCTTGACCTTCATCCGGAAGTGAGTTATATATAAGTGTATAATCAAACATTTCACAGGGCATTCCGTCTGTCGACCAGGCCAGTTTAAAAACTATTCTGTTATCTGACCTATTTGAAACGGTAAGCTGTTATCAGACCTGCTTAAAAGCTGTTAGGCTGTTATCAGAGCTGTTTGAAAAGCTGTTAAGCTGTTATCAGAGCTGTTTAAAAGCTGTTAAGCTGTTATCAGAGCTGTTTGAAAAGCTGTTAAGCTGTTATCAGACCTGTTTGAAAAGCTGTTTAGCTGTTATCTGACCTGTTTAAAAGCTGTTAAGCTGTTATCAGACCTGTTTTATAAGCTGTTCAGCTGTTATCAGACCTGTTTTAAAAGCTGTTAAGCTGTTATCAGACCTGTTTTAAAAGCTGTTAAGCTGTTATCAGACCTGTTTGAAAAGCTGTTTAGCTGTTATTTGACCTGTTTAAAAGCTGTTAAGCTGTTATCAGACCTGTTTTATAAGCTGTTAAGCTGTTATCAGACCTGTTTTAAAGCTGTTAAGCTGTTATCAGACCTGTTTTAAAAGCTGTTAAGCTTAACAGACCTGTTTTAAAAGCTGTTAAGCATAACAGCTTTTAAAACAGCAAAGCTGTTAAGCTGTTATCAGACCTGTTTTATAAGCTGTTAAGCTGTTATCAGACCTGT